>JAWDJE010000001.1:454268218-455730718 GCA_035047345.1 Bradypodion ventrale | reverse complement strand
GCAGCAAAGATGATCAGGGGAATGGAAACCAAACCTTATGAATAAAGACTGATGAAATTATCCGTGTTTAGCCTTGAGAAAAGTAGGCTGAGGGAAGATATGATAGCACTATTTAAATACCTAGAACAGGGGTACCCAAACCTTTATTGGCCACAGGCCGGTCACGTGGTTCCTCCCACCAGAGGCAGAAGTAAAACATGCCTTGCAATTTGTTTTGCAACAAGATGAGATAGATTTTAGGCTGCCATTTTCTCTGCTTAAACCAGGGGTGACCAAACGGGCACATTTTACTTCCGCTTCCAGGAGTGGCAAGGGTGGCGTTAGGCGGATGAATTGGCCCCCAGATCTGGTCCCTGGGCCATAGTTTGGGCACCCCTGACCAAGAAGATGATCAGAGAGAGGAGGAGCTGGATCTGTTGTCAATCATCTCAGAATATGTGACATGTAATAATGGGCTCAAATTCCAGGAACTCAGATTTTTGGCTGAATATCAGGAAAATATTCTTAACGGTCAGAGCAGTATGACAAGGGAACCAGTGATCTCAAGAGGTGGTTAGCACTGGAGACATTAAAGAGAAAATTCAATGATTTCACCAAGGGTGGCTGAGTAATGGGACATGTTCTTTAAATTTGGTGCCATGGAAATGGTCCCATGTGTCTTGTCCTAGGTATGGAATTTGATGGGGGGCGGGGGTATAAATGTTCACACTGAAATTAGTTAGGCAACAAATCAGAAATGTGGGATCAATTTCCCCCTAAATACAATACTAAATACCTCAGAATCATTATTTTAAAAGGATATCTGTCAATTTCACTCAACATCTATCTACCTGTATATTTTGTTCAGCAATAAAAATGGCTTTCCTAGTTCCAATAAAATGGAGCTATTTCTTAAACATTCAAAAATCAAACTAGTACTAACTAGTGTTAGTATAAATTTCAATTAATTATTTTAAATCACATTTCACTATTTTAGTTTACATAAATTCCAAATACACATGTTTTTAAAATCTAAATTCCAATAAATAACTTCCAATAAAGAAGTAATCGTTCATGGTCAACATAGTTTACAATTCTGTACTGAGGTGATCTGTGGCTTTTAAAGTCACTTTTAATGATGAACTAAGCACATGTATATGAAAATAAGATCTGTGAATAGTAGAATCACACTGAAATTCCATTACTTAGTATAGTAAGCCACAATTAGAGCAGGCTCAATGAATCACTAGAAGCTATGGGCTCACCAAATCCCCACTGATTCTGTGGACTTACTCAATTTGCAGCTTATGCTAAGCAATAGGATTTCAACCAATATTTGTCTCCTTGAAGGGACAGCAGTGGCTCAAGTGACTAAGATGCTTTGATGTAGGCAGATTGATTGCACTCGGAGGCAGCAGGAGGGCCAAACACTTCTTTATTGCAGCATGCTCAATCTGTACATGGGCACATATAGGAGACACAGCTCCTTATATACTGTATTTGAATTCCCCGCCATGGATACTCATTGGCTGTGGTGGCAGTGACATCATTGGGGGCGTACTGCATAGCTACTAAGGTACACCTTAAACCGGGCTGGCTGCTGATTGGTTGATTGGATCTGCATGGGCTGAGCTTCCTCAGCTGTGCTACTGTGGCAGCTGAGTAGTATTCAGCATCAGGAGGCTGCTTGCATACACAATAGATGCTGACTGGGAGGCAGAAGGTCAGCAGTTCGATTCCCGAGTACTGCAGGATGGAATGAACTCCCGTCTTTGTCCCAGCTCCTGCCAACCTAGCAGTTTGAAAGCAAGAAATTGCAAGCCGATAAATAGGGACCACTTTGGTGGGAAGGTAACAGTGTTCTGTGAGCTCCGGTGTCTAGTCATGCCTGTCACATGACCATGGAAACGTCTGCAGAAGCAGACAACGCTGGCTCTTCGGCTTTGAAACAGAGATGAGCACTGAACACTAGAGTTGGATACGACTGGCTTTTGAGCAAAGGAAACCTTTACCTTTATCTTGGCTCCTTGAAAGTAAGCCCCACTGAGTTCATTGGACTTTGCTATTGGTTTTAGTGAGTATAGTATATATATTCGTTGGCAGTCATCAACCCCACTAAATCAAGGAAAGTAAACATATGTAAAGTAACATAACACTAGAACTAGGGGGCACTCCATGAAATTTTTGGATACTAGTTCTCAAACAAATAAGAGAAAGTACTTTTTCACCCCGAGGATCACTGGTCTATGGAACTCCCTGCCAGAAGAAGTGGTGACAGCTGTCAGTCTTGACAGCTTCAAGAAAGGATTAGACAAGTTCATGGAGGACAAGGGTATCAATGGCTATAATTATGGATACTTAAGGACAACCTCTGGGTTGGAGAGATAGGCAGGATATCTCTCAATGCCATTTCCAGGGAATCCTAAGCAGGTGAAGGCATCTCCTTGGGAATAATACCCTGAAGGAAATGGTGAGCCACTGTGTGAGACAGAATGCTGGACTGGATGGGCTCCTGTGGCCTGTTCCAGCAAGGCTGTTCTTATGTTCTTATAAGAGTAGGTTTAGTTCTTTTGAGGGCTTGGATATTTTCTTTTTAAAAGCGATTTCTTATGTAACTCATTGCAAAGACCCTGAAAGTAAATTTTTAGTATTGTAATAATTTTCTTGCTGCAGGACAGTAATATATCTTCTATGTTACAATAATTTCTTAAACAGAACTGAAAATTTATTAGCATCAACATGGTCCATACTCATAAACTAATCCTGCAGTGAGCTGAGCTCTCTATTGATGACATCAGTCCTTCTGTTTGTAATTTAAATGCTAAGCATTTGTTTTTTATTGTAATTCGGCATATAACACCTACGCTCAAAAATGCATCTCATTCTATTAAACCTTTCAGCAGCATATAGCTAACCCTTTTCATAGCCAGTTGTTTACTATACATATAAAACATACTATTTTTTAAATTCTAATCAGGATGTCTTTGTTCTGCTAGTATGTCTGATATGTAGGGCCTTTAAATATCTGCCCACCAAGCTCCATAATCTCTCTTACAAAAAAAATGTATCATGCATTGCAATATCAATCATATCAAGACAAACTGTTTTCCTTTTATTTTTATTGTGAGCATTTTATTTGCAATATACCTAATTCTTAGATGATATATAGCAGTCCTTGGTTATTAATTCTATTCTCTTTAGAACTATATTTTAAACCAATAATTCCATGGATTTATTCTTGGATTAACTTTGCTTAAATTTAAGGTAATGATGTTTCAGGTGCGAGGTTATATATTACATCAAAGAATAACCAGACCTAAAGGAATTTTATCACCATTGATCTCTTTTCATGAAACGCTATCCAATTCCCTGAGGTTTCCTATGTACCTCATAGCTCACAATCCGCAGGTTTTTCAATAATGGATTTTCAGTGCTTTTCCTGTTGAAAAAATTTCAACAATACATTGATTTGGTATTCTTCCATCATGAGCTTTTCTATCGTGTTTCCCTTTTTATTATTTGCTGAAGATTTTCAAATAAATACCTCTGGTTTGATCACTAGCTTCTTTTGACAGACAGTATTTTGGGAAGGAGAGCCTTGGATTGAATCTTCCCCACAAACCAGAAACTTGCTGTAAACATTTCCTCTTTCATCAGATAGCTGATGATGTATCCAAAAAAAGTCAAAAATGGCTTTTCAGCTCTCCTCCTGACTGCCTCTTTTGCTCTTGATTCTGACTTCTCAACAGCATCAACTGTCTCTCTTTTTTTCAGCACCAAAGAGAGAAACAGGCATAGCATTTTTAACAGTTTGGAAATATCCCCCCCCTTTTTTTTTCCTCTCCTTCATTTTGGACTATAGCTCCTAGGATTCCAACCTATGGCAGGGGGTGGGTGGGTTGGAAAGCTGTTACCTAAAAAAGTAGTACTTTAAAGTTCTGACTATTACGGTAGCTACTAGAGACTTAAAAACTTCTGTTTGTTCTGTATCACATTTGTAATCCGCTTAATACACTGCCCTGACTTTGTCCAGAGGATGCTAACCCAAGCAAGATAAAACCACCCAGCTAAGAAGACAGCTGAAAATCTTCCTGTCCTTTTTCAGGTGTTTCATTATTTGTGTAATGCCAGCTAAACAAGGGGAGATGTCAGACAGGCTAAGCCATCATCATAAACCTCTCTGTGCCACCAAAGCGACTTTGTAGGGATCTTTTGTACTGTACTGAAAACCACAAGCTTAGTATCTGCCCGCTCAAATGCTTCTTCACAAAATAAACCAACCCCTTCCCATTTTTCATTAATAATTTGGAAATAAGAGGTAGAAATATACTTTACTTAGCCTGTTGTAAAGGTTGCCTTTGTTGGAAAGCCAGTCATATCCAACTCTAGGGCAAAGTGCTCATCTCTGTTTACAGCCAAAGAGCCAGCACTGTCTGTATCTACAGACATTTCTGTGGTCATATGGCAGGCATGACTAGACACCAGAGCACACAGAACACCATTACATTTCCTACGAAAGTGTTACCTGTTTATCTACTTGCAATTTCTTGCTTACGAACTGCTAGGTTGGCAAGAGATGGGAGCTCACTCCATCGTACAACATTCTGGTCTCGAACTGCTGACCTCCAATTCAGCATCTTAACCACTAAGCCACTGTAGTCCTTTTAGCCTGTTGTACACAAAGACTATTATTTTACCATGGCTTCACACTAATAAAGACTGTTTTTCCACCTCCCCCCCCCCCAAACTGCAAAGTAAATCTGACAAATTCTCAACTCTCTGGCATCAAAGTATTACAACTAAGGTTTGGACAAATCTCTGAAGATTCATAATATCTCTGATAGATAATGTTTCAGCACAGGGTTTCACAATTTCACCATGTTATTCCATCTTAAGTCTTCCCTTCCCTTTCTTTTATGTGTTCTGGTTGTTTAACATTATACTTCCTCTTATATTAATTTATTATTTCAATTTATATCCTGCCCATCATTCTAAACTGTATACTCTGGGCAGCATCAATACAAATAAAAGATACCAAACTGATAGACAACCAATCAAACAAATAAATAAATAAACAATAATAAGCCCATACAGGTATAAGCAACTGAATGGGTAAACAAACAACCATTAAACAAATGCTTTTGTTGTTCGTCACACAGTTGAGTCCAATCCTTTGCGACCCCATGGACCATCGTACGCCAAGCTCTTCTGTCCTCCACCATCCTCCTCAGCCCAAACAGATCTACGCCCATTGAATCGACAATGCCATCTAGCCACCTCATCCTCTGCTGTCCCCTTCTCCTTTTGCCTTTGATCTTTCCTGACATCAAGGCCTTCTCAAGAGAGTCCTCTCTTCTCATATGGTGGCCAAAGTACTTGATCTTCATCTTCAGTATTTGTCCCTCCAATGAGCAGTCAGGGTTGATTTCCTTCAGGATCGACTGATTTGCTCTCCTCGCAATCCAGGGACTCTCAAGAGTTAAACAAATAATCATTAAATATTAGTCTCGCCGATAATTTATTACTGTCAATTGGTGAACAATCCTTATTTTACAGCCTGACTGTAGAGATCATCTTTAGATGTGGTGCTTGCTACGTAAGATGTTCTTCACACAGTTCTGGTAGTTACAGTCCCCCTTCTCCCAAAAGGCTTTCCAATACCTGGTGAATTATGAGAGTGGATAGCAATTGCCTCATCCTTCATCATGTTCTGAAATTGTGCAGCAGCTGATAGAGTGTTGCTGGTATTAGTACACCCAGGAATCATCTTCCACCATGACAAGGGTGAAAAGAAACATCTTCTTGCATTTTGTCCTCAGTATATGGATTCATATAGGACTAAGATGCAAGTATCAGTCATCTATTGATCTTATGCCGGGTGGCACCTGTCGGTACCATAGGATCTTACTACTTGGCCATATTGCTGAATTTCTTTGCCTCAATGATTTTACACAGGGATATGGAGCTTCTGGAGGATCGATGAGAAGGATCAATACTGGCTTCCCTGTTTTAATTGTGCTCCTGCCAGTCTGTCAGAAGAGTGTTTGGTGGGCTGCTGGGAACACAGTTTAAATAAGAAGGAAGGCATATGAGGAGGAGAATACTCAAAAGATGTCTTTCTCACTTAAAATTTCAATTATGAGCCTTGTGTTGTCTTGAAGAATAAAACAAGTTTTATTTGGCACAACTACAGTTCTTCTGCTATTGTGGCCTGGAATCCACAACAGCTTATGTCAAATACAACTTGTTATTCTTTAAGGTGCCACAAGATGCTTCATTGTTATTTCTGCAACAGACTAATAACACAACTATCTCCCTGGACATTTCCATAAAAGATACACATCTGTCACACACAGCTTACCCCAAACTTGCCCAACCCAGCTGATTAGCATGACTTTCAGAGCTTTGCCTTTATTCTCTAACAATGTCCCATCCGTTGCTCACAATAGCTAGTTGAGTGTGGATTTCATGCAGGTAAATGTGATAGAAATACTGTTTGTCTTTTATCCCTAGGGAACCTGATTTTTATTCTATTTCTGGAAATTTGCAGTCAAAATTGGTTGAAACACTGATTAACGCTTTAACCACTCAACCACTTAATGCAAATTAGTCCCTCTGGCTTTACCTTGGGAATGGCACTCTCCAGAGCTTTGTGTCTCTTTCTTTTATGACTAATGCTAATGACATCATTTAGAAGTGAACATTGGACTAAGCAAAATTGAATTGCAGAGAAGAATAGAATAATGGAGTTGTCCAGTAAACTACTAAGGTTTCTATAAGGTCCTTGAGCCCAGCCTTCCTTTAATAAAGGAATCCAGGTTAAAGTGTACCAGGCACAAAGTTCCTAATTTATGAGATAATCCAGATAAAATGTAAGTATGGAGATCTGGGAAATCTACACGGAGATCTGGGGTGGTCTGGTCTTTTTTTAATGGTTTCCAACATATTGGTTGCTGAAGCAGGCCCAGTTCCCTCAATGCATGCCTTTTGAGCCCCCATGAGGTGGTTCTACTATTGTTGTGTATGAAACTGTATTGCTTTAAGAATGAATGTAGCCACTGCAATGTCCGAATGTAACCTAACAATGATCACAATGTATCTCAGCTGTGAATGGAACGTGAGCTAGCTACCCATAGAGGGCAGCTGCGAGCGTTCAGCTCACATGGTACAAATTCCCCAATTACCGTCAGCCGCGGGAACCTTCCCGTGCAAGGAACATCTGGAGAAGAAGGGTGTGACTCAGAGTGATGTCACGCAGGTAGCAGCCAATACGCTACCATGTAACCATGTTCAAATGTATTGTTGCAATATAAAAGGAGCTGTACCTCTGCCATTACCACATGTTCAGTCTACCGGTGTGCCAATAAAGATGTGTTAAGCCAGACTTCGACTGCTTCTATTGTCTTGGTTCCAGTATACCAAATTGGCGACGAAGGTGGGATATGGTATATCCCAAGATCAAGCCACACCAATTCGACATCAGCGATCCTGAGCAATGGGAGCTGTACGAGTGCCAGTTCCGGCAAGCAATGGATGCTGCAGGCATCGACGGCAAAGGGAAGATGCGGTCGCATTTCCTAGCCCAGGTCGGGCCGGCCACGTTGAGCATCCTGATGAATCTGCTAGCTCCCAGAAGGGTCGACGTGGTGCCCATTGACTGCATCCTCACAACGCTGAGGGAACACTTCCAGCCACCCGTCTCCATTTTTCCGGCCCAGGTTGCATTCCACAGGCGAGACCATCGCCCAGGAGAATCCGTGTCTGCCTACGCAGTGGCCCTCAGGCTGGTGGCCGTCCACTGCCAATGGGAGGACCTGGATATTTCCCTTTGAGACCGCATGCTGTGCGGCCTAAGGGATGAAGAGATCCAGAGGAAATTGATGACTCGCGACCATCGCATCACGTTCAACGAAGTACTGAGAGAGGCCCAGGCGGCCCAGGCAGCGAGGAGCGGGGTCAAAGTTTTCAAGTCTCAAGGGGCCACCCCTGAGGAGGCCAAGTCACCAGTACAAGCGGCCCGGCGGACCTCGGCACAAGTTGCCTCGGCACAAGTGGCTGGTCGCCCACCAGCACTCCATGAATTTCCGAGGAATCGTCCGTGACTGCGGGTTCCTGCTCCAGCGAGGACGCCGCCGTGCAGAGGGTCAAGAGGCAAGGAGAAAAGAGCCAAACCAGCAAGAAAAGTAACCACCATTGTGATGGCTGCGGGGCATCTCATGACCGAAAGAGGTGCCCATTCCGAAAAGCTGAGTGCCACAACTCCGGGCAGAGAGGCCACATCGCCAGTGTCTGCAGGTGCCGGCTAACGGAGGACAAGGGCGTGTCAAGACACCCTCAACCACCACAATGCAAGGCGACCGGAATTGGCAAGGTCTCGACTGATGACGACGCGGTGGCCATGAACTGCATGGCCCTGGAGCACCGGCGTTTCTTTGTAGAGGTACTGATACAAGGGGTCCCGGTTAGGATGGAAATAGACTCAGGGTCGTCCTACTCCATCCTCTCCCAGAAGGAGTTCCTGCGCATTCCCCCAAATGCACGGCCCAAGTTGCGGGCCATGAAATCGAACTTACGGGACATGCAGGGTTATGGGATCCAGGTGTTGGGGTGGGAAACTTTATGGTGAAGTTTAAAAGGTTCACAGAAAAACTGCCCCTAGTAGTTCTCAAGGAGGGGTCTTGTTGCCTTTTGGGAACCCAGTGGTTTGCTCCCCTGGGAATCTAACTGTCCGGCATAAACGCCATTGAGGCTGACCCAATACGGGATGTGTGCGATGCGCACCCGGCGGTTTTCAAAAAGGTGCTCGGGACATACAGAGGGCCCCCGGTGTCATTTAACTTGGACCCAGAAATCCGGCCCATACAACTCAAGCCAAGAAGAGTCCCCTTTGCCTTCAGGACAAGATTGAGGCAGAATTGGACAAGTTGGTGGGGCAGGGGATTTTGGTTCCAGTGGATTCTGCAGAGTGGGAAACTCTGATTGTTACAGCTTTAAAATCCAACGGGGAGGTTAGGATTTGCGCTGACTACAAATGTACAATTAACAAGGCCATTCAGCCAAATGCATATCCGGTGGCGGTAGTTAGCTACTTACTAGCCACTTTACACGGGGGTAAGTGTTTCGCAAAGTTAGACTTGGTGCAGGCGTACCAGCAGCTCACTGTAACCCCAGCTGCTGCTGATGCACAAACCATCGTCACGCACAAAGGGGCATTCAAGGTAACGCACCTACAGTTCGGCATGAACTTGGCCCCCGGACTCTTTCAGTCCCTTGTGGAACACCTTTTAAAGGGGTTTCCAGGCATGCTCCCATATTTTGACGATGTTTTGATAACAGCGGGGAGCGAATTGGAACTAGTGAAAAGGCTGGACAAGGTCCTAACTGTATTCGAGAAAGCGGGACTGAGGTTGAGAAGGGATAAACGTGTGTTCTTTGTGAGGGAGGTTGAGTTTCTTGGGTTCAAAATAACCACAGAGGGTATCAAGCCATCCGAGTCCAAGGTTGAAGCTGTGCAAAACGCACCTTGCCCCACCGCGAATCCGGAGCTGCTGTCATTATTAGGGCTCCTGAATTTTTACCACTCCTTCTTGCCAAGGAAGGCATCTGTTGCAGAGCCACTGCACGGTTTACTAAAGAAAGATGCGGTTTGGTGGTGGGGAGATAGTCAGGAGAAAGCGTTCAAGAAGCTCAAGGGGCTCTTGTCCTCTACGCCGTTCTGACCCATTTTGATCCAAGGAAACCTGTAACCTTGGTCTGTGATGCATCACCTGTGGGGGTGGGGGGCTGTACTGTGCCATGTGTTAGAGAACGGGCGGGAAGCCCCGGTTGCCTTCTATTCCAGGTCACTCTCAAAGGCGGAGCGCAATTACACGCAAACAGATAGAGAGGCTCTTGCCATAATCATGGGAACAAAGAAGTTCCATGATTTCCTATACGGCCGCCAGTTCACAAATGTGACTGATCACAAACCCCTTTTGGGGATTTTTACCACAGGCAAGCCCACCCCACAATCCTGTCCCCCAGAAATGCTGCATTGGGCGATTTTCCTCAACGCTTACCAGTATGAACTGGTTCACCACCCAGGGAAGGAGATCTCCCATGCAGATGTGCTGTCTTGATCTCCCCTCTCTCAATTAGGAGACCCCAAATGCGAGGTGGAGCAGGATAACCAGGTCCTGCTGATCGAGTCTCTCGACTCACCCCCCATCATTCCCGCAGACCTCGCCAAAGCCACAGTAGCCGACAAAGCCCTGTCCCAAGTCAGTTCCTGGGTTAGAAAAGGGTGGCCCACAACTCCCCCCGAGGAGGAATTCAAACCGTTTTTAGATGCAGTGTAGAGCTTTCCATTGAAAGGGGCTGCCTCCTCTGGGGCCAACGGGTGGTCATCCCAGAGAAGTTACAGGCAAAGGTGCTCAGGCTACTGCACAACAGCCACCCGGGAATAGTGCAGTCCAAAGCCTTGGCCAGGAGCTATTTCTGGTGGCCCCAGATAGACGCGGATATAGAGCATTTGGTGGGCATGTGCGAGAGTTGCCAGAGCTCTCGGCCCGAAGAGTCCTGACTACCCCACAGGGCATGGGACATGGCCCGCGGGCCATGGTCCCGGGTGCACATCGACTTCGCCGGCCCTTTCCGGGGTTCCCTTTTTCTGCTGATAGTAGACTCGTATTCCAAATGGCTAGAGGTCATTCCTATGTACAACACCTCATCTGCCGCAACCATTAAACAATTGCGCAAGGTGTTCAGCTGTTTCGGCCTGCCGGACATGCTTGTGAGCGATAACGCCAGTACTTTCATGTCTGTGGAATTCAAGGCATTCATCAAGAGGAATGCCATTTGGCACATTACCTCTGCCCCGTTTCACCCCGCCACAAATGGTCAGGTGGAGCGCCAAGTGCGAACTACAAAAGACGCACTGCGGCACATGGGTCCCGGTGAATTGAACCTCCAGCTGTGCCAATTCCTCATTTGTTATAGGGCAACTCCCCTGGCTTCAGGACTTTCGCCGGCTGAGCTCCTCATGCGGAGGAAGCCGGTAACGCTTTTTGATCAGTTGGATCCGACCAGGGTGGAGGATGAGGGAAGAAATATAGAGATAGAGAGCTCCAAAAGTTTTGCGGTAGGGGACCCGGTGCATTGTAGGAATTACGCAACCTCAGGTCCAACGTGGGTTCCAGGGGTGGTTATTGAACAAACGGGGCCAGTGTCATACAGGGTTGAAACCAGTACAGGTCTGCTGTAGAGAAGGCACGCTGACCAACTCAGACGGATAGTTACCAGTGAAGAAGAGTCAACGTTAGGGTTCTCCCCCACCCATTTAGCCCAAGGGGGAGACACAGGGATTTTCCCAAATACAAATGCATATCCTGGATTCTCACACGGGGAGGAGGATACTTTGGAAGAGAGGAATGAGGAGCCATCTGATGAGTTTGATTTTAGGTTGCCATACCAGGGGGGTGTTGTGGAGTGGTCCCCCACCCGTCCGAGCGAGAAGAGGGGTTTTAGTTCAGCCCCTGGTATTTCTAGTCCTCCCAGTCCTTTTGTTCTAGAGTTCACCCCATCGCCAAAACCCCCGACTCAGGCAGCAGGGGGAAGTACAGGTACACCAGTTGCAGGCACAAGAAACCAGGGTGAGACAGCAAGGGTCTCCTCATCAGTTCCTAGATTCGTGCTGGGGGGGTCACCAGGTGCCATGAGCGACAGGCAGGGATTCACATCCCAGTTATATCTCCCATTTCCCTCTCCAAATGCAAGGTTGCCACAGAGTCCCCGCCAGACGATTAATGAGTCCCCCCTTTCCGTTGCAGGATGAGAGTCTGCGGAACTCGGAGCCCCTAGTTCCCCTGAGCTCAGCCGAACAGTCGTATGCCCCAAGCGCACATGCGGGAAGCCACAATGGTTGAGGGACTTCGTCCCATCCTAGGGGGGAGGAGTGTTGTGTATGAAACTGTATCGCTTTAAGAATGAATGTAGCCACTGCAATGTCCGAATGTAACCTAACAATGATCAAAATGTATCTCAGCTGTTAATGGAACATGAGCTAGCTACCCATAGAGGGCAGCTGCGAGCATTCAGCTCACATGGTACAAATTCCCCAATTACCGTCAGCCGCGGGAACCTTCCAGCGCAAGGAACATCTGGAGAAGAAGGGCGTGACTCAGAATGATGTCACGCAGGTAGCAGCCAATACGCTACTGTGTAACCATGTTCAAATGTATTGTTGCAATATAAAAGGAGCTGTACCTCCACCATTATCACATGTTCAGTCTACCGGTGTGCCAATAAAGATGTGTTAAGCCAGACTTTGGCTGCTTCTATTGTCTTGGTTTCAGTATACCAAAACTATGTTGGTGTATATATACTCCTTCCAACCTAGCAGTTCAAAAGCAAGAAATTGCAAGTAGATAAATAGGGACCACTTCAGTGGGAAGGTAACAGCATTCTGTGTGCTCTTTTGTCTAGTCCTGCCTGCCACATGACCATGGAAATGTCTGCAGAAGCATACAGCGCTTTCGAGCAAGGGAAACATGCTCAAATAGGGATTGCTGGTGGACAACAACACACGGTGTGAACGTGGAGAGACACACAGTGTGGTCCACTTGCTGGTCTGCTGATTGCTGCCAGAGACATTCACAAAGGAGGTCTTGCATTTGGGCAACAACAAAGTGAAGAAATATCAGAAAACAAAAAACAAAACAAAAAATAAAAGCACTGCAGCACTTTAAAGACTAACTGCTATATTTTTACTGTTCGCTTTCGTGAATCAAGTCCACTTCTTCAGACAAGGAGTAAAATTCCAGGCATGGTTTATATACATCAGATGCAGATGTTACAAGAGAAGTGGGTTACCAAGCAACAAAGCAAAGAGCAATCAAGCAGAATGACAAGTGGACATGATCCACGAAAGCTCACAGTAAAAATATAACAGTTAGTCTTTAAAGTGCTGCAGTGTTTTTGTTTTGTTTTTGTTTTCTGATATGCCTGAATCACAGACTAACATGGGTACTATGTCAAAAAAGTGAAGAAAGTGGCTTCATTTTAGCAGTCCAGGATTTGATCAGGACACAAAAGAAGAACTAATGTCTATGCATCTCTCCCCTCTGAAACATTTATTTATTTATTTATTTATTTATTTATTTATTTATTTATTTATTTATTATAGTATTTATATCTTAATCTCAGAAAACATGCACTCAAAATTACAACCATCTTTGGAAGCACCTATGTCTGTGAACAGACTTTTCCCCAAATGAAATACAGAGGACCCTGGATTAACGACATGTTTGAATAGCGTCATTTCTGCTTAACGATGCGTCCTCACTTGCCACGTGGCTATCCGCAAAATGACAAAAAAACGTCATTGTGCGGATTAACTACTTTTTTAACGCTGTTGTGCGGATAATGACAGTTTTTTGCCGCTAGATGGCACAGATGCCATTGAAAACTGCACAACGACATTTCCCCTATAGCGACGCTACTTGGGGAACCAAGCAGCGTCGTTATGTGAGGGTCTACTGTATCTGAAATCATCAATCAGATCCAGACTAACTGATGCACACTTGCATCCCCTGTTACGATTGGCAGTGACAAACATGGAACCAGACACTGATGATCTCATCAGCCAAAAGCAGGCTCAGACTTCACATTGAAAGACATTCTATTTTATTTTATTTTTTATTAAGAACGTATTTATTTGTTTGGTTGTTCTGTTTTTGATTTGTTGTGTGTTTTGTTGTATTGTCAGATATTGTGTGTACACCACACACAGTGGGAAGTTTATAATAAATAAATTTGAAAAAATTATATTCAAAATAATTGTCCGGCCCCCAAACAGTCTCAGGGAGCTTGACCCAGCCCCTGACTTATGAAGGTTGGGAACCCCAGCCTTAAGCTTCAGGATACAGTATCAGAAATGGAAAATTTCCCCTGCTTCTCTGGAGCCAGCATGCACCACAAAGGCCACTGTGGACTGGCCCTTTGTCTTGAATGTCTCCAGTGGAGTGCTCAACATCTCCTGAAGTAACTGATTCTGTTGTTTTTGTGTTCTAATAGTTAGCAAGTTTTTACTGATATACAACTGAAATCTGGCTTCCTATAACTTGAGCCCATTATTATGCATCCTGCACTCTAGAATGACTGAGAACATCCTTTATAAGTCAACCTTCCAAATATTTGAAGAGTACAATCATATCTCCTCTCAGTCTTCATTTCTCAAGGCTACACATGTCCAGTTCTTTCCATCTTTCCTCACAGGGTTTGATTTTGAGTCCCTTGTTGCTGTCTTCTGAATTTGTTCTAGTTTTTCTACATCAGTGTTTCCCAACCTTTGGTTTTTGGACTTCAATTCCCAGAAGCCTAAGTCAATTACCCAAAGCACTGATCAGCCAATGTACTGACAGGCTTCAGAGAATTGAAGTCCCCTTATGTGACCCCACGTTGGGAACCACTGGTCTATATCCTTCTGTAAGTGTGATGTCCAGAACTGGACACAATACTCAAGATGAGACCTAGCCAGTGCTGAGGAGAGGGAAAGTGAGAGTTGAAGGCCCATTTGTGCGAGAGATTTCACCTACAAGGGAAAGAGGGTCATAGATAATTTTTTACCATTAAATTTTTTGTCATCTCACTCTTATGGCAGGCAACAATAGGCCGCTTCTATAGAATATGAGATTAATAGAGTAATGGACTAAGAAGGGCAATCAATGACAATTTTCGTTATACTATTTAGCTCTATTTATGAGAAGTAATAGCTTTAACTCTCCCTCCATATTTTGTTACATTTTTAAAGATAACACTCTTTATTTTAACACATGCCTGTGCAGGGGTCTGTGCATTGTTCAGGAATGCTTTTTTGAAAAAAATTTTTTTAACAAAATACATTTGCAAATGCCTGGCTCTGTAAAATGACATGAAAAATATGAGATATTTTACTTAATTTCATTTTGTTTTCCACTTGTCCATATTCCCTTAGGTCTTATGATATTTCTTGGATATTAGCTGGCATGTCTGTATCTCTATAAAATTCAGATGATTTATTTTTATTTTATTTTTATCTTTGTTATTGATGAGAGATACACAAATGCAATATGAGGAAGACACATTTCATTCCAGTTGTTCCTTCCAGGAGGAGTGCCATCCTTAGGTAAAGGTAAAGGTTTCCCTTGCTCGAAAGGGAATCTGACTCTAGGGTTCAGTGCTCATCTCTTTTTCAAACCCGAAGAGCCAGCATTGTCTGCTTCTGCAGACGTTTCCATCGTCATGTGGCAGGCATGACTAGACACCAAAGCGCATGGAACGCTGTTTACCTTCCCACTGAAGTGGTCCCTATTTATCTACTTGCAATTTCTTGCTTTCGATTCTGGAAAGCTATAGGAAGGCTGCAGTGTATGAGAATACTGTATCATTGAGCAATACACAGATATTCAGTTCTTACTTGTTGTGCAAAAATTACACAGTACAAGAAATCTGAAGACTAAGATGTGAAAGGGCAGCTATGAAAGAACTACAAAAGATCTTGAAGGGAAAGGAATAGGATGTATTCTTCTTCTTTCATGTCCCGATCAAACCCTGGACTGTCGAAATGAAGCCACTTTCTTGGCTTTGTCATTGGCCAAACTTAAGTCCTCGGCGGTGCATTTTCTGGCAGTAATTGGCAGACCAGTAAATGAGCCGGATTCTGTAGTGTGTTGTTGTCCACCAGCAACCCCCACTTGAGCATTTCAGTCTTACATTTAGGGACCCCAACCCTCAGCCTATTCTTGGCCCTCCAAGTGACGTAGGGGAGATTGAGTTCCTCAGCTATATCCTCCTTTAATGTTGTTCCTTGGCCAGTGAGCTCCTTCAAAGGATGTATTATTGGAGCCCAATGTTAAGTTAATCCATTTTGCAATATTCTCAATTACTATATGCAAATCTAAAAGCTGGACAATGAAGATAACTGACAGAGGAAAATTGATTCATACATAATGTGATGGTGAATGAGAGCTTTATGGATATAATGGACCTCTGAAAAGACAGATAAATAGGCTTGGGATTGAATCAAGTCTGAATTCCTACTAAAAATTAAGGGATTATCTACATGGACTCATTCCTAAAAGTAGGTTTAAGAACCTACCTCCAACTGAACCCACTGATGACTGGTGGCCAAAGTCGCTGCAGACAGGTTCTCAACCTAACCTTTAAGAAAAGTGGCTGCAGATAGGTTCTCAACCTAACCTTCTTCCCCTTTCCTGTATTTTCCCAACTGGATAAAGTTTTCAATTTTTTAAATAAGTGATACAGTACATCAGTGCTGCCCTATTATAGTGCAAAAAAACTGTTATTTCCTCTACCCCTCCACATAAGAGAGGAAGTGTTTTATATCCCAATCCGGTGAAGTGCCTATCCTCTTGACAATATACTGTAGAACAGGGATGGCCAGACTTCTCCCATCAGGGGCCTGACCATGCCTCCTCAGTCAGCTGAGTGGGCTGGTCACATGGTTCCTCCCAGCTGTGGTGGCACATGAATTTGCACCATGTTTCTGGGTGGTTTTGCCTCCTCCACCACTTCCCATAGCTGCGGGGGCAAGGGCAATACATTTTTGCCACATTTGTGAAATTGACAACTACTAGTTCTGCTTTTGTTCATTTCCAGCAATTCCATGCTCTGGAAATGAACCAAAGGAGTGCAGTCTTACCCGCACCAAAAATAGAAACTCCTGACAGGGACCCAGAAAGGTGTATGTAGGACCACTCTGGGGACAGGCTGGTTCACTCCAGCAATTAAGTTGTGTGATCAATAAAAAAAGGCGCAAACCAGCCCATTCCCATTGTGGACCGAACAGGGGGACAAAGGCACATCTGATCACATTATAACTTAGGCTATTGTATGTTGGACATATAATGGGAAGACAATATGCTATATGCTGCTAGATGTTTTATATACTATATTTTGGTGTATTGTACCACCTTCACTAAACTTCCTGCAAATTCTCTCTTACAACATGAGCACAACAGGAAGTAACCAAGTAACAGTAACCAAGTAAGAGGTTAAACCAGAAAGAGGTTAAACTCATTAGCATATGCTTTGCTTGGCAACTTCACACTTTTGAGATTGAAAGGAGGACATTTAAAACTAAAGCTGTATTGGTATGCACGCTTGTCTGTCATTCTGCTTGATTACTCTTTACCTCATTGCTTTGTGATCCTTTTACCTTGTGACATCTTGACTCCTGTGTCTGGTGTATATAAACCATGCCTGAAAGTTTTACTCCTTGTCTGAAGAGGTGGACTTGATCCACAAAAGCTAACAGTAAAAATATACCAGTTTAGTCTTTAAAGTGCTGCAGTGTTTTTGTTTTTGTTTTATTGTTATTTTTGTTTTTGTTTTCTAATAGGGAAGACAATACTCACTGGAAAGACTATGATGCTGGGGAAAGTGGAAGACTATAGGAAAAGATGCAGACTTAATTTTAGATGGATTGACTTTATCAAGGAAGTCATGACTTTGAGTTTACAAGACCTGAGCATAACTGTTAATTGTAACATCTTTTGAAAGCTGTTCATTTTTTCTCTCTCCTCGCCACATGCCAGAAAAGAATAACTCTGAAAATCAAGTGAAGTTTGTGTATCACACCACAGATGTGTGCAAAAGTTTGACTTTAGCCATGATGGAAGAGGAAATACAAGACTGTTGCCCTTTGTCTTCTCGCCACATCTTTGACATGTCTGAAGATGCTCCAAGAAACTTAAATTAGTTCTATGAAAGGAAAGGCGTGCTTGAAGAAGAATAGCAACCATGCTGATTATTAAAGGTTAACATAGAAAAAGGCAAAGGTTTTCCTTGCTCGAAAGCCAGTTGTATCCGACTCTAGTGTTCAGTGCTCAATCTCATCTCTGTTTCAAAGCCAAAGAGCCAGCATTGTCTGCTTCTGCAGACGTTTCCGTGGTCATGTGGCAGGCATGGCTAGACAACGGAGGGCACGGAACGCTGTTACCTTTGCACTGAAGTGGTCCCTATTTATCTACTTGCAATTTCTTGCTTTCAAACTGCTAGGTTGGCAGGAGCTGGGACAAAGACGGGAGCTCATTTCATCCTGCAGTACTCGGGAATCGAACTGCTGATCTTCTGCCTCCCAGTCAGCGTCTTAGCCACAATAAGAAACTTCTCAGGCAATGCCAGCTGGACATTTGAAGGATGAGTTTTCAATTCCAGGTATCAAGATAAGAAAAACACAACGGAGACATAAAACATTATAAAGTGACCAATACTGTTCAGTGACTTCTGACTTCACTGAGTGACTATTGCAGAGATATAATATTTTCCACATGCTAAATTGCAATCCTTTGTACCAAGAAACATGTAGCTTGTATAAGTCCATTTACTTTTCTTTTCCAGAAATGGAAAGCTTGGTATTTAAAAACCAACCAAGCAGCCATCTGGTTACATCCATATTTAGACTGGCTGCCCCTCATGAATGCTGTAGCAACAGATTTCATGCACTGAGAGAGGGTAAACCAAATGAACTTCGGCATCCTTTCCAACTCAATTTTCCTATTCCTGCTGCTTCAGATTCTGAAGGGAATTTTTTAAATGGATGGACACAATTTTTCCTGCTCCTATTTCTCCCTCAATTTCTGCTGACAAACATGGAAAGTTAATGCTTCTGGGTTCTGCCAAGAGCAAGGATTAGGATTAGTGAAACAGGTGACAGGGTCCCCTCTTTAACACTCAAGAACATCCATTTTAGAAAACTGTTGGTGAAATTCTAGTTAGTTCCATATCTATCTCTTTCTTTGCCAATTTTTGGCATTTCAAGTGACCTACCTCTACAGCCCCTAGACAAGAGGGCAGTGAGATAGGAATATTGTTCCCTAGATCTGTCCAAGTTTTCCAGTCTGGTATGAGGAGTCTCAATCAATAGGTTTATTGCACCAGCCAATTGATCATGGCAAAGTACAAGAAGTCAAACACTAAAAATAAGGGCATAACATGCACACAGCAATTAAAATTGACATAATAAAATTGGTACATGTTGATACTGAATCTTAACCTATAAAATCAAGGGTTAACCGTTGGAACTTTGTATAGGCTCCTTAGCCAGGCCCCACTAACCTGCACTCACCATTCGTGCACACGGCCGAACTGGGTACGCAGGTAAACGCAGGATTGAAAATTGTGCTGGGGGGCAAGAGCCCCACAAACACAAATAAACTAAATCAACTTCAATACCCAATGTTCTTTGCGCTGCGCCATGCTGCAGCCAATCAGTCTGAGAGGCGCAACCACAAAGAACGCTGAGAAACGCGCCGCGGCCAATCAAAAGCGAGCCGCAGGAAAAAATGCAGCACACACACAAACCACAAACCCATTACTACAATCCCCAGAGTCCTGCGCACCATGAGCGCGCAGAGCGCTGAGGAATCCAGCACCCGAATTTTTTTTTAAAAAAAAACAACGCCTCACAGCCACAAACAACAGCCGGCCTTCTTTCCCTCCCCAACGGTGCCTGAAGCTCCCGATCATCGGAGTTTCCCATGTAATGTCAGTAGGTGAGGGGGGGCATCCCCCTCTCCACTGGTTTCCCTGGGGTTGGGAGGTTTGTGGGGACAAAAGGGGTATGTCCCCCCAACCCTTCTGGACCTAGGAGACCAGGGAGAGTGGATCGATTCCACTCCCACCCCTAAGCGGTTTCTTCTCTTCAAAAATGGAGTTGTTTTAAGGAGGGGGGAATCAACGACCATGCCCCCTCCCCACCACCTAGCCCACCCTTCCTAACTCCAACTGACCACGCCCCCCTCCCCACCACCTAGCCCACCCTTCCTAACCCCCAACGACCACGCCCCCTCCCCACCACCAAATAAATAAATTATTTTTACAAAATTACTAAACAGTCAAAAACATCCAAAATACACAAAAACAAACAAAAACAACACCAAAAAACAATATGAAGTAAACAAAAACACAATAAAAAACAAAACAAACAGTCAAAAAATACAAATTCCAACACACACACACACCCAAAAAGAAAGAAAACAAGCAAACTTACCAAAAGATGTCCTACCTCCACGAGGACCAGAAAAGAAATGAATAAAGAAAGAGACTACTTACCAAAAGAAGTTCCACCCAGAGGCCAGGAGAGAAAAAACAGTCAAAATACAATAACCCCTACCAGCACCACCTGCTGACCACAATAGTAAAAACAATTCCAAAACACTCAACAGCCCCAAACAAAAGGCCACAAGAGTAACAACAAATCAAAAACATAACACAAATTTACAATTTTACACAAAAGGTTACAAAAATACAAACAAGTCAAAAAATTACACTGAAACACACTTTAACACAAATCACAAACATATGTCAATAAAATACAATAGAAACTTTTTAAAAAATTCTGTGCTGAGTTTTAACTCAAATTAAAACCCAAAACATCTAAACACATTTTAAAAACATTGAATGTAAAAAACATTTACTTTTACATTATTAAAATTATTACCTATGGTACAACTGCAGCGGCTCAAGTCGCTAAGACACTGACTGGGAAGCGGAAGGTCAGCAGTTCGATTCCCGAGTACTGCAGGACGGAAATGAGCTCCCGTCTTCATCCCAGCTCCTGCCAACCTAGCAGTTCGAAAGCAAGAAATTGCAAGTAGATAAATAGGGACCACTTCGGTGGGAAGGTAACAGCGTTCCGTGCGCTCCGGTGTCTAGTCATGCCTGCCACATGACCACGGAAACGTCTGCAGAAGCAGACAGCGCTGGCTCTTCGGCTTAGAAACAGAGATGAGCACTGCACCCTAGAGTCGGATACGACTGGCTTTCGAGCAAGGGAAACCTTTACCTTTAACCTTACAACTAATTAAAAAAATCAAAAAACTAAAACATTATTCACTTACATAAAATAATTTGTAAACATTATATCAAGCAGATCACAGTTAATAACAGCCAAGCCAAAAAAAATTACGTAAATAACCATTTTAAAAATTAATATTACAAACTAAGCAATTTTGGGGGAAATAATTAACACAATTTAACCTTCCAACACAATTTAAAACATCCCGGCAACGCCGGGCAACCTCTACTAGTATATAATAGGTAAAAACTTTGTGAAGTCTGGTATGAGAGAAAACATGGCCAGACTGCTCATATGTTCTAGATCAGGGTGGGAAACCAGTGGTCTTGAGTTGAGCCTAGGCTTCTGGGAATTGAAGTTCAAGAACACATGGAGACTAGCCGGTTTCCTCTAGATCGGGGTTTCTCAACCTTGGTTCTCCAGATGTACCTTGAATTCAATTCCCAGAAGCTCAGGCTCCCCTCAAAGCCGTAGGTTCCCCACCCCTGTTCTAGATCATACATCATGAAGTAAAATACTGAGAACATTCATGTATTTCCCTTGAGCTACCTGTACAAGTTATCCTGGCACATGTCAGCGAACTGTAATAATGTCAGAAATGAGATAAAAATTGAGGAGATGGTATATGACACCAGCTGAACTAAAACAATATGGTAAAAATATTAATAAAGAATGATAGAGATGCAAACAATTTAATGGGACATATTTCCATATGTGGTGGGAATGTAAAGAAATCAATAGAATTTGGATACAATTTTTAAAAGAAATTAACCAAATACTAGATTTAAAAATGCAGCCAAGCCCTAAGGTTGCCTTACAAATGGACTTTGAAAACACAATAATAGAAGGGGAAAAAAGAGTCTAATTAGCATTGTGGGGCTTCAGTGGCTCAGTGGTTAAGAAGCTCTCCTTGTTAGCTGGAGGGCCGACAAGTCAGCAGTTCAAGACCTAGGTACTGCATGAAGGATTGAGCACCCATCATTCAGGTGTCCCCTGAGCAGAGTTTCTCCAGCAAAAATCCTTTCAACCCAGAATAATTTCTGACATGAAATTATTATTAGTAGTATTGTAGTAACAGCATTGAGGCTGCTGTTAGATAAAAACTGGAAAAAAATGTCCTCAAGTGATGGTATTTTATTGTAATTTGTAAATTTTATTGTTTACTGTAATGTTTTAGTATTATGCTTAAATTTTAAAAAAGAAAAGGGATAAAACTGATTTTTTAAAGAAATTGATTAACATAATTTTAAAAATCACATATTTCTCTTTCTCAAAGGGGTCTGTGAAGGGTGTATTAAAAAGAGATCATGTTCTTCAGATCCTGGCTGTGCATGATTCCCTGAAGTAGGAAAACCACTGCATGGCTATAGCTGCTGCTGTAGTTTCCAGACAAACAAGAGTTTGGAAGCAGGTTTCCAGCAGCTTTGTCAGTCTGCCAGTAGTGTGCATTTGATGGCCTCTCAGCTCCTGCTAAGATTAGCATCTTCCTCATGCTTTGGAGCATAAGCCCCAGCATAATATACCAGGAGCACTTGTCAAAGGTTGACTGGCGGAAAAAAAGATGAACCTGGGACCCTGCTGCCGACACTTTTATAGGTGAATCAGGAAAGTCCGTCTGCAAGAAAGTTGGTAGCTTCTGAAGTCTCTAATCTAATCCCTTTGCCGAGTCTATCTGTGCAGCTTTATTCTCCTACAGTATTAGTGGCCTTCTGGGGACTGAATATGGGGGGACAGAGAGGGAAAGAAATAATCCCAAGAAGAAAATAAAGGAACCATGTTGAGAAAAGTTAGCCTTATCTCTCAGCTGAGCACTGTTCTGTAAACAGCTTACTGAACCAAACAGTTTTCTGCTTTGCTTGCTTAGAGTTTTTACTCTTTTGAAGCATTTTTAAAAAAACCTTTGAACTATTTTGTTCTCTCTCATGCATGCATGCATACACACGTGTACGCGTGCGCGCACACACATGTGCATGCGTGTGCACACCCTTAATGCACACAATTATATATACACACCTGTCCTACTATTAAGCAAAATGAACAACTCTATCAGCATGCTGTTTTGGACTTTGCTGAATACATTTTCGTTGTTAATAAAGCAAGTAGACAGAATAGTGCTTGGCTAATTTCAATTCTTCCTAATTCAGACTTCAATGTCTTCATGTTCCTTCATATTTCTTGTAAATTTTACTATCTTTATCTATAAAACAGAGGTGTGACTTTGTATGTGCTCTATAGAAATCCACACCCCTTGACCGTACCTTGGGTTGACAAGATCAGCACTGCTGGGGTCACGAGCCCCACAGGGGGTGTATTCCCTGAAATTGATCTGCAAAGGGGGGCATACCTGACAGGAGGGTGGGTGTGTTTCCCAGTGATGTCATAGTGATGCTAATGTCATAGTCCCAGGTAGGTTGAGATTGTAACATCATTGTGATGTAATTCAGCTGGCTAATGTCATAGTCCCAGGGACGCAAAGGGGACACCCCCACCAGCAGGGGCTGCGGCCCTGTACTTCAGGGCCATTAACAACATTAGGCACAATATATATTTTAATGTACTCATTCCACATTAAATTTTATCACTAATATTACATAGCACAGTATTATAACTATTTATTGTTATACAAACTGTTTGTTATTTAACATACCTGATATCTCCTTGATCATTTTATGTACATTGTGCACATTGATCATTTATGCACAGTAGTTGTGGCTTTTTGCCAGTAGTTGTGTTTTTTGCTATGTTTTCTATATCTTCAGGAAACTTTTTCCAAAGCAGTCATTTTGCCTTGTAAAAGGAGGAAATATACAGGTGTTAGCAATGACAGTATATTAGGTTCCATTCTATTTAAGTTTATTGGAGAAAGGTGCAGTGGTGGGCATCAGCAGGTTTGCCCCGGTTCGCCAGGACCGGTAGCAGAAATTCAGGCTGACTGTGCCCATCCAAGTTTTGAAATAAAGTAGTCCTAATCCATGTGCAAAGCAGGGCTTTCCCCCTGGCCACCACTGGAAAGGGATCTGCTGGAGCCCACCACTAGAAAGGTGTCTGCTGTTGCTCAAGTGTAAAGGTGTGTGTGTCACATTAAATACTTGCCATTTTAGCCTATGGATGCTGGTCTCCCCCCCCCCCGGCTTTTTAAAAATTACTGCATACATTTTTTTGTATTTTCTGGTTGTATTCTAATGAAGAAAATGAGAAATAATTATAATGGTCATTGATAAAACAACAGATCTAATGGTTGTATAAGAGTTTTATGCATTACTGAAGCTAGCTAGCTAGCTAGCTAGCTAGCTAGCTAGATAGCTAGATAGATAGATCCAGAGTGTTACAATTGCACATTAAAACCTTATTTGAAAGCACCCAAAATGACGCAAAACCAGGGGTAGCTAATGTATGGAGAGATGCTTTTCAGATATTTATTCCATGAAGGCAAGCATCAGCAAGAGAACCATCCCATGGTGGAGATGCCTTCAAAAATGCAGATGATTCTGAGAAGGCAGTTCCATAGGATGGAGGTTACATTTGTTTTACTCAGAAAATGGGTTAGCATCTTGAGTCTGTTTGGACAGCAGCCATGGACATATGATGCAAGCTCTTACTAATGTAGAAGCTATAATTTGGCAAGCAGGGTTATTCTCCCATGTTAGCCATTATAATAATTTGTATGAAACTTCTGATTATAATTAGTGTTGCCAGCTCTCCCAGAGAAAGGCCTCCAGTTATTGCTCATTTACATATATTAATTAATTTAAGACATTTAATTTAATTTCAAGGCAAATTATAAATTGCCCATTGCCTAGCACAGGGGGTAGGGAGGAAAATAGCCAAAAGGCAAACAAAAAACACACAGATATAACTCAAATCAGTCATACTGTATTTAAATTGTTTGTGTGGTATTCCTTATTAAGGGGCAACTACATTGACAAATAAGGTGGGAAATGCTCTGGGATCAGGATGGCCAGATTTGCATTATTTTCTGTTGAGTACACAATGCACATGCCTACATGAATTACCCTGGAGTTATTTTCCCAATCTGTCCTTTTTCCCTTCTGTCACTGGGGCTTCTACTTTTTACATTTTTTTGCAAATGGAGGAGAAGGAAAAGGATATATCTAAGGATATCATTGGTTGACCATGTGACTAATGTAGAAGTGTTGCACTGGATGGATAATGTACAAGAACTGTTTAAGCCAAGGCATATCATGAGGAACGACATGAAGTATAGAATACTCCAACTTGTTATTCAAGGTAAGATCCTTGGGAAGAGAAGTCCTGGATGTAGACAGACTACTTGGCTAAATAACCTGAGATACTGGTGTGGAATGTCCTTGGAAGAACTGTTCCAAGGAGTTAAGAACAGAAAGACTATCACCATGATGATAGCCAATATTTGGAGTGTATGCGGCACTTGAACCACCACCACCACCACCACCCATGGAAATATCAGTTCCCCTCAACTGAATACAGTATCTCTTTGTTTCAAAATAACTTATTATTATTTTAAAGGCTTGGTGCATCTCCCTCCCCTGTCAAGAAAAGAAAAACAAGGTAGAGAGGAGGAAATTGGTAGCCAGGCTTTGTTTTCAGTTTGTTAAGGTTGTTGTATTGTAGCTGTATCTCCTGCAAATCTAGACAGCTACAGTATAACCACCTTAACAACATGCTAATAAGTCCAGCTTGGCAATTTCCTCTGGTATCTCGGTTGACTCCTTGCTAAAGCAAATTCACATGGGGAAACCCAAATTCCTGTGTGTGGCTTCATAGCAGATCACTTTCTATTGGTCTGTCTGCATAGTCACAGGAGGAATCATTTTCAAAATCTAGTACTGTACAGTGTATTTTAAGTTTACACTTGGAATCCTACAGAACACTTAATATTCAGGATCTGGGAATTATACACAATTTGATTTGGGGATGTCTCCAAGACTCTGCAGTCAGGTGATCAACACACAATGGCATGAGATAGAACAAAGTGGTCTACTAAAGCTTGCCTCACTAGTGTGCAGAATTCTGTTACCAGGATGAAAAGGAGCAGACTACTGATCACTCATAAGTCAAAAACATCAATACTATCAAGTCAATACTATCTAAATAGCAAATATAATAATGGTACAGATCAAATGCAAAGCATTCTAACCAAAGTGTACAGCTGATTTTAAATGCAGTATTTTTATTAGGGCAGTGCCACTTCCTCTCCAGTTGATTGAATGCTGGTCTCCATTGACGGGTTTCACCCTTCCACACCAGCTCAGGGCTGCTTTCTCTCTTTCTCTTTGTCTTCAATTGTTTTCTCTTTCCTTTCCCCATTTTTTTCAGTGGTTCCACGTCACTTTAGTGTTTCTTTCATCTATTTCGCTCTTCTACAGTGTAGTATCCAACAGTATTTTTAAAATGAACATCCATTCTGTTGTTTTCTACATCATTCTGGGCCCTTTCCAAATTTTCTCATTCATCTTCCAAACTTTTAAAGAGCAGGCACTGAAAGAAGGGATAGGGGAGACATTCCGAGTTTGTTCAGTTATATTAGTTTATCCAAGTTGTGGTTTCGGGATAGGTTGTGTTGAATATTTCCAACACAAGTATAATTTGTGGTTAGAGAACTATAGCTGGATAAATCATTAATGTGATTCCTTAAAAACAATATATTTGGCCTGCCTCCTTTAAAAATACTAAAAGGAAAAACCTCTGTTTTGTACTTTTATTAAAAGAAAGAAAAAAGGGGAAGAATGTAAAATGCAGCAAACCCTACACAGTTACAAAAGAGTTCCCAAAATCTTGGAGCAGATTACAGAGGTGGAATTATAAACAAAGCAGAAAATGAAAAAGCTATGTAATCTATGTGTTACTCACACCTGAATGGAGTTGAATATAGTTCCAAGGCACACCAAAAAAACTTATCTCTAGACATCATGACAGGAGATGAGCTAAATACTATTCTCCTCGGAGAAAGCCTTGGCGCACTAACTAGTTTTCATAATTCCCTTTTAAACAAGTTAATGGACCATTTGATGTGGCCCATAAAATACAGTTGAATACATATTGGTTATTTTCAGGGAGCACAATAGTTAATATGCAGTACTGCAACTAAAACTCTGATGGTGATCTGAGTTTGATCCAGATGGATACAAGGTAGACTCAGCCTTCCATCCTTCACAATTAGGTAAAATGAGTACTTACCTTGTTGGGGCCAAAATGCTAATTACTTTGTGAACTGCCAGGAGAGTGGCTTAAGTGCTATGGGGAAATATATAAGTGTAATTGCTATTGCTATTATTTTTCAGACAAAGAACACAGCTGTAATCTATTCCCCATTTATATGTCCTGGAGGAAAGGAAATACTGTAAACAGGTGGAAGTGGTTCTCAAACCTTCTTTGAAGTTCTGCTTATCCTTTGCAATTATGTTTGGCAGGATGCCAAGTGTTGGATCCTTTTGTTTCTAGAGCACATTGGGTTAAAATTCACATCTCGCACAGCTGTTTCTCTAAGTTATGCATACAGAAATTTTGGTGTCTTGCACAGAAGACAAAGAAGGAGCCACAGTAAGGGCTAAAACACAACTTTATTGGATGGTAGTCAGAGTGAACATGAGGTAATGGTGGACCAAGCAGCTCTATTTATAGCACACTGTACATTTTGAATAACCCGGGTGATAGTTCATTGGTTACTGTCCGCGTGACGTCATGGATCGTCATGCCCATCTTTTCCAGGTGCGGTGCGGCGGGGAGGTTTCCCGCCCTTCAGGTATTCAGGGGAATCTGTATCATGTGAGCTGCATGCTGCTACTGACACAAGCAGTATTATCCTTAGCAGCTTGCTACAATGTGTCATTGATTACTTACAATGGATACAATTGTCGGATACAATCAGTTAAAGGGTACTTGTCACATTCTATTCAGTACATAACATCCCTCCCCCCTAGGTGAGGACAAAGTCCTTTAGCCATTGAGGCTTTCCGCACGTTCGCTTTGGGCGAGTGGTGGCTGCACTTTGGGTCAGAGTCCCTGCATTGGAGGAGAGTGACTCCTTAGCGATTGGCTGTGAGTCGTGAGCCGGGGATTGGGAAGGTCTAGGTGTGGGAGTAAACTCCAGGGATGTGAGACCGGGGGCTCCAGGGACTAAAGAAAAACCCCGCTCTTCACTTGGATGGGTGGGGGACCACTCCGAAAAATCCCCCTGGTCTCCTAACTCAAAATCTAACAATTCTTCTGGATCTCTCTCTTCCAAGTTGTCCCTGTTACCCGGGGGGTCAAAAGGATATGGGTTTGTCTCATTTCCCTCCCCCCCTGTGGTCTGTGTCTCCCCCTTGGGATAAGTGGGTGGGGGAGAACCTAAAGCTGACTGCTCCATTTGGTCACTCACATCTTGCCTTCCCACTACTCTACTTTGGAGTTGGTTGGCGTGCCTCCTCCAGAGGAGTCCTGTGCCTGTCTTGACATTGTAGGAGACTGGCCCCGTCTGTCCAACCACTATTCCAGGTACCCAAGTGGGGCCGCCAGCCACGTAGTTTTGGCTATGTACTGGCTGGCCGATCTCGAAACTCTTGGTGCCCCCCGTTTCTATGTTTCTACCAGTGTCCTCCATCCTAGTTGGGTCTAATCTTGAGAGAATCGTGGCGGGTTTCCTCCGCATGAGGAGCTCGGCGGGAGAGAGTCCTGACGCTAAGGGGGTTACGCGGTACCTTAATAGGAATTGGCAAAGCTGCAAGTTCAATTCCCCGGGGCCCATTCTACGCAGTGCGTCCTTCGTTGTTCGCACCAGCCGTTCCACTTGACCATTTGTAGCAGGGTGAAAGGGGGCTGCAGTTTTGTTAATCTCTATGAAAACCTGGAACTCCATTGATGTGAAAGTTGTGGTGTTATCGCTCACAAGTACATCAGGTAAACCGAAGCAGCTGAATACCTTGTGTAATTGCTTAATCGTTGCAGCTGACGATGTACTGGCCATCGGAATTACCTCCAACCACTTGGAGTAGGAATCCACTATTATAAGGAAAAGGGTGCCCCTGAAGGGACCTGCGAAGTCCACGTGTAGACGCAACCATGGACCCCGGGCCATGTCCCATTCTCTGTGCGGAAGTCAGGACTCCTTGGGCCGGGTGCTCTGGCAGCTCTCACAAGTGCCTACCATGTGTTCTATATCTGTGTCCAGTTTGGGCCACCAGACGTAACTCCTAGCTAGCACCTTACAGCGCACGATCCCCAGGTGGCTGATATGCAGCATCTTCAGCACCCGGGACCTAAGAACTTTGGGGATTACTACCCGCTGCCCCCAGAGTAGGCAGCCCCTTTCTAGGGAGAGCTCATCTCTCCGCCTACTGTAAACCTTGAATTCCTCCGTAGGGGAGGTTGCCGGCCAGCCTTTCTGTACCCATGAACTGACTAAGGCCAATGACTTGTCTTTCGCCATAGCCTTGGTGATCTCAGCTGGCAGAATTGGGGGCGACTCTGGGGCTTCAATCAGGAGCACCTGGTGGTCCTGTTCTACCTCGCACTCGGGGTTCCCTGCCTGTGGGAGGGGTGACCTGGAAAGGGCATCGGCATGGCTGATCTCCTTGCCGGGGTGGTAGGTCAACGCGTACTGGTATGCGTTGAGGAAAATCGCCCATCGCAGCATCCTTGGGGACAAGATCTGCGGGATTGGCTTATCTGTAGTGAAGATTCCTAAGAGGGGCTTATGGTCAGTCACGATTTTGAATGGCCTGCCATAGAGAAAATCGTGGAACTTCTTGGTTCCTGCAACAATCGCTGGGGCTTCCCTGTCTGTTTGCGCGTAGTTGCGCTCTGCCTTGGACAGGGATCTCGAATAGTATGCCACTGGGGCTTCTCGCCCGCTCTCTAGCACGTGGCAGAGGACTGCCCCCACCCCCACCGGTGAGGCATCACAGACCAGCACAACAGGTTTCTTTGGGTCGAAGTGGGTCAATACAGCCTCAGAAGATAGAAGCTGTTTGAGCCCCCAGAATGCCCGTTCCTGACTGCCAAGCTGCATCCTTTTTGAGTAATCTATGCAATGGTTCTGCTACCGACGCCTTTCCCGGGAGGAAAGAGTGGTAGAAATTTAGGAGTCCTAGGAAGGACTGCAGTTCGGCTTTGGTGGTGAGGCGAGGAGCATCTTTCACTGCTGCTACCTTGGACTCTGCTGGCTTTATGCCCTCAGGGGTTATTCGGAAACCCAGGAACTCTACCTCTTCAGTGAAAAACACACACTTATCCTTTCTCAACCTGAGCCCCGCTTTCTCGAATACTGTTAGTACCCGGTCTAACCTCTTGGCCAATTCCTGTTCCCCTCCCGCTGTTATCAGAATGTCATCAAAGTAGGGGAAAACACATGGGAGCCCTTTCAGCAATCTTTCTACGAGGGACTGAAAGATCCCTGGAGCCGAATTTACGCCGAATTGGAGGCGCGTCACTTTAAAAGCTCCCTTGTGGGTAACAATTGTCTGAGCGGCGGCTGTAGCTGGGGTTACCGACAATTGCTGGTATGCCTGGGCCAAGTCTAGTTTGGCGAAATACCTCCCCCCATGCAAGGTTGCTAGCAGGTGGCTTACCACCAGCACCGGATACGCATTTGGGCAAATTGCCTTGTTAATCGTGCACTTGTAGTCAGTGCAGATTCAGGCCTCCCCGTTAGCCTTAAGTGCCATAACAATGGGGGTTTTCCACTCGGCGGAGTCCAAGGGCACCAAAATCCCCTGACCCACCAGTTTGTCCAGTTCAGTTTCTATTTTGTCCTTTAGTGTGAAAGGCACTCTTCTTGGCTTCATCCTGATGGGTCGGATGTCGGGGTCCAATTCGAAGGAAACTGGGGGCCCTTTGAACTTCCCTAGCCCCTCCTCAAAGACGACAGGGTGTGCATTACACACCTCCATGATCGGGTCAGCCTGCACGGCATGTATGCCTCCAATGAAAACTCCCAGGGGCCCAAACCATTGTGTACCCAGGAGACAGCAGGACCCTTCCTTTAGAACTACTAGGGGCAACTGCGCAGAGCACCTTTTAAACTGAACCTTGAACTCTCCCACCCCCAACTCTGGTGTACTCTTGCCCTGAACGTCCCGCAAATTAGTCTTAAGGGCCTTCAGCTTGGGGCGTGACTTTGGGGGAATGCACAGAAATTCCCTGTGGGAGACGATGGAGTACGACAACCCTGAATCGATCTCCATCCTTATTGGGACCCTCTGTACCAGTACCTCAACAAAAAACCAGGGCCGCCGCAACTGCACGCTGTGGACCGCCTGGTCGCGGTCGTCGGGAACCCGTTGAGACACGCGGTGCTCCTGGGGTTCGCTGTCGTTGAGGATGTGCCTGACCCCATCTGCCTTTCATTGGGGCCGTTCCGCCTGGCCCTTGCCATCATCTCGACGACGCCTGCAGACCCTTGCGATGTGCCCGTGCCGCCAGCAGTTGTGGCACTCTGCCTTCCGGAATGGGCATTGGCTCCGGTTGTGGGATGCCCCGCATCCGTCGCAGCGGCGGTCCTCTCTGGCGCAGTCTCGAATCTCAGGTCTCCTCTGCACCCGCTGCACGTCCTCATCCTCACTGAAGTCGGAGGTGGATGTGGTGGACTCAGAGGGCCCCTGCTCTCCGTGGGAGGAACAGCTGTGGACTGAGACCGCCGGCGGGGGCCCCCCATCTGCGGCGGTCCTGGCCCGGCACACCCGTTCGCCTTGTTGCACTGACTCGGCGGCTTGGGCAATGTGCAGGACATGCTCGAACGAGATGCTCTCGTCTTTGGCCAGTAGTGTTTTCCTGGCCCCCTCATCTCACAGGCCCAGCAGGAGCCTGTCTCTCAGCGCCTCACTCAGGGACGCTCCCCACCATCAAGGCACGGCAGCCACCCGCAGGGGTGGCACGAAGTCTGCCACGGACTCACCGGCCCGCTGGCACCGCTGCTGAAATGCCAACCTTGCCGGGACCATGGACACTTTTGGGCGAAAGTGTTTCCTCAGCTCGGCAAGGATCTCATCTAAGGGCACGGCCCTGAGCGGTCTCGGCATCAGGAAGTTGGTCGCCAGTTCCAAAGTCTCTAGGCCGCACTGGGCCAGTAGGAATGCCCGGCGCTGGGCTTCCTCCTCGATGCCTTCGAGGTCCATAGCATAGAGGAACTGCTGCTCGTAGAGTTCCCATTTTTCTGGGTTCGTGGTGTTGAAGGGCGCGATGTTCACTTTTCGGGATGCCATCCCATCCTCGTCGCCAATTTGGTGTCTTGCACGGAAGACAAAGAAGGAGCCGCAGTAAGGGCAAAAACACAACTTTATTGCATGGTAATCAGAGTGAACATGAGGTAATGGTGGACCAAGCAGCTCTATTTATAGCACACTGTACATTTTGAATAACCCGGGTGATAGTTCATTGGTTACTGTCCGCGTGACGTCATGGATTGTCATGCCCATCTTTTCCAGGTGCGGTGCGGCGGGGAAGTTTCCCGCCCTTCAGGTATTCAGGGGAATCTGTATCATGTGAGCTGGATGCTGCTACTGGCACAAGCATATTATCCTTAACAGCTTGCTACAATGTGTCATTGATTACTTACAATGGATACAATTGTCGGATACAATCAGTTAAAGGGTACTTGTCACATTCTATTCAGTACATAACAGAAATCTTTGAAGATTCTACTTCTATCCCATGCATACACCCAGTCTCTTGATTTCTTCATACCCTCCATGGAGCAGAAGAAATGCTTCCCAATACTGTATCAGGAAATGGCTAAACTCTCTTCGTAAGCCGCTGCACAATACTGGCAATTCAATGGCAGAAAGCAAATTGACAACAAATAGCTCAGTTTACTTCATTTCCAGCTTTTGGATGTGCTTGAAATGAACCTAAACTGAATCTCTTCGGTTTTCCTGAGCTTGAGAAACTAGGATCTCCAGGGCTGAGGGGGTTGGAGGGGGAGAATAAAAAAGAATGACATGAAAACAATGGGCGAAGGCAAGGCCAATTAATTGCCTGTGGTTTTTCTTTTTCCTTACCTGAAACAATTAAAACATTTTCACTAAATAAATAAATTTCATAAATTTCTTGCTGTTTGAATGACAGGATAAAACAAAGAAAGAATGCTTACCTTATTGCATAAATAGATTGATGTAGCACAACACAGCTGGTCTCTGTGGCAACCTTGCTGAAGGGCCCCTCAGCCTGAGGGATTTGATCTTTGACTGCAAATGGAAAGTCATCATCTTTATCTACTTGCAATTTCTTGCTTTCGAACTGCTAAGTTGCACAGCACTCAGGTCTCAGACTGCTGACCTTCCAGTCATCAAGTTCAGTGCCTTAACCACTAAGACACTTTTAGTGTCTTGCACGGAAGACAAAGAAGGAGCCACAGTGAGGGCTAAACACAGCTTTATTACATGATGGTCAGGATGAACATGTGGTAATGGCGGAGGTACAGCTCATTTTATACTGCAGTAATACATTTGAAAAGGGTTGCATGGTAGTTCATTGGCTGCTACCCGTGTGACGTCATTCTGAGTCACGCCCATCTTCTCCAGGTGTTCATTGCGTGGGAAGGTTCCCACGGCTGCCAGTGATTGGGGGAATTTGAACCATGTGAGCTGAACGCTCGCAGCTGCCCTCTATGGGCAGCTAGCTCGCGTTCCTTTAACAGCTGGGTTACATTGTAATCATTGTCAGGTTACATTCATACATTCTTAAAGTAATACTGTTACATAAACAACAACACTGTAGTCCCTCAGGATTGTAGACTCTTCCCCAAATACCTGATCTGTCTCCCAGCTCTCAAACAAAAGTTTTGCCCATTCTCTCTTTTTTTATGCTTTGGTACTAAAACATACATGTCAAATATCCTGCATTGGCCGGGATTTCCCGTATTCCAGTGCCACTTTTCCTACTTTCCCGCCCGGAGCCTCTGCCATACCATAATTTGACGGTTGGGGAAAATAGTTACTGTGTATCCCCTTCTGCGCAGAACCCTTCTATGCATGCTTAGAACCCTTCTAAGCATGCGCAGAAGGCTTCTGCACAGAAGGGGATGCGCAGAAGGCTTCTATGCATGCGTAGAAGGGACCTGTGCAGAACTGTTCTGTGCAGGTCCCGTATTGTCCGGAGCCTCACTTGACAGGTATGTACTAAAACAAGAACTCAAAGAGGGAGATTCCATTAAATAAAGTGAGGGTGTGGTCAGATGGGGAAATAGTTTGCATTTCAGACCGCTTACTTGCAAACTATTTCCCAGTGATCACAAGACATACAGACTGTGAGACCTTTTTGGCCCAGCAGTGAGGCAACTCTCTTTTGGATTCTGAAAGATCACTTCAAGTGGAAATCACTCCTCATAAAGCAACCCTTTCTGGTATAGGGAGAGGTAGTTCTTTCTTGCTGTCTGACAGCACCCTCAGGTGGACTTCAGATCTGAGAAATTGTTTTGAATCCTCCTCCTTCTTTTTCTTCTTCTTCATCATCATCGTGGTTGTCGTCGTCATCTAGACCAGTGTTGTGTATTGAATGTATTTGTAACCACACGAATGGGTGCATGTAACACTGTAACCTTCTGTATGAGGACGCGAGCTAGTGGCCACCGGGGGCAGTAGCGAGCGCCCAGCTCACATGGTACACATTCCTCAAATGCCTTCAGCTGCGCGGGAAAGATTCCCGCGCTCACCTCACCTGGACAAGAAAGGCGTGACCAAGGATGACGTCACTTGGACAGTAGCCAATGCCTGTCGAAGAGCCATATTCAATTGTATAGCCACCGCATAAAAGGAGCTGTTTGTCCGCCATTACCGCATGTTCGTACTGTACTCCATGCAATAAAGATGTGCTAGGCTAGCATACAGCCGTTTCCATTGTCTTGATTCCCAAACACTAAAACCAGACACCAAACTTCCAAAATGAAGGCACCTTTTGGTGAGGTTATTCTGCAGTTCCTTTCGCCTCACCTAGTGTGAGAATGATTAGCTGGCAACACAAGGTTGCCGTTACTAGGGTACACTGGATTGTGGTTCAAAAATACCACAATCTTTGAGGAGGCTCTCTCTGTGTACCTCGATGGGAAGTAGTGTGCCAATGTGAGGAGACAGGAGGGGCCTAATGTTGACAATGGGAGGAGTGAAAGCTACAATAGGTGGATGGTGGCACTTCCCATCTCAGAAAACAGAATACCTTGCTTTAATGTTGTTACATCTACCTTTCTTCCTTCCTATTGTGTCTTTCCCAAAGGACTCAAGAGAGCTGAAAATGTGAATTTAAAAAATTAGATGGATATAGCAAAAAATGTAACAAGTTATAGTAAAATGCAATTAATATTAAAGCACAGTTATGTATGGACAGGCCCACACAGCTGTGAACCAATGAGTCATTCAACTACATAAGCCTAGTTAGGACCAGACATGATGCTGCAGCACTCACTCTCCCTCCCATATTCACTGTAAACCGTTGAAACAGCATGTCCAGAGTGCATCTTGTGGGATTGCTCATTCTTGGGTCACTTTATGACAGGGGTAACGTTATTTAGCTTTGTTTCCCTGTCCTAACATCCCAAGAAACCATTTGGTTGTATGATGAAGTGGCTGATAGGCTATTTTGCTTTGGAGGTAAATGAAATGCTAGGTGAGAGCCTTGTTGGGGCGCGAGGGCTTGAGCGGTCTAACTAGGCAGTGTTGTCCATCTCTTGTCAATGATAATAACAAAGGGATTGGCCCTTCCTTGTGTGTGTTCTTTGTAACATTTTCATAATGTCTGAATAAAGCTAGACTCAGATGGCTATCCTTGTGGTAAATTATATGCACAGATAAAAACTGAAGTGCATCTTTTAAACGGAAGTACTGTACAATACATCTCAACATCATGGGGAAGACTGTGACCAGGTGACATGAGGACTAGGTAGTCACTGTGGAGAAGCACTTAAAGCTTCCAGATTCCTTTCCTTTTTGTTCTTTATCTTTGCACTAGAGGTGTTCTGGAAAGCCCTTCAAATGAAGAGCATCTTTAAAAGGAAGGTTCAGCTCTTTCTGCTTTTCATATACCCATGTAAAAGAGTCCAGATCAGTGGTGACAAACCTATGGCATGCATGTCAGAGGCGGCATTCTCAGAGACCTCTCTGTCGGCATACACATCGCATCGGCCTAAGGACGTCTGTCCATCCAACCAGGGCAGACGGGAGGGGCTCTCTTATTGTACCATCCGCTAGAGGGGCTCGTGTCCGCACCGGCTCTCTGGAACCTCTTACCAACAGAGCTACGTCTTCAGACGTAATTTCTGCCCTTCAGAAAAGAACTTAAAACCTGGCTGGCAGGCCAAGTATGGGGTGCAGGTGGAAGGGTGACTTCTGTTGGGTGGTTGGTATAGTGAAATTCTGGCCCCCTCAGTCCCTGCACCCTTTTTAGTGGGAGGGTAGTTTTAAGCAGTTTTTAATCATGTTTTTTTATTATGACTGTGAACCGCCCTGAGTTGGCCTCGGCCAAGTGGGCGGTATAGAAATTGAAATAAATAAATAAATAAATTGTCCCAACACAAAATTTGCCCCACCCCTCTGCCCAGCAGCCCAATGAGAGCACTTCATCCCTTCCCTCAGCACAGAGTTCACCCCGCTCCTCTGTTTGGGCACTCAGTCTCTAAAAGGTTCGCCATCACTGTTCTAGATTCTCTGTCCTGAAGTCCTATGACCACTGAATGAAAGACTATATCGCCTTGTACTGTTGTTATGATTAATTACATTGTATTTGAGTGTTGCATTTGTTTTCATTTTTATAATATCATTTTTATAATGCCATGTCTTTGCAAACTCAGGAGAGAGCAGGGTAAAGATTTTAAATAAATAAATAAATAAGGGACTGCAGTGGCTCAAGTGGCTAAGACACTGACTGGGAGGCAGAAGGTCAGCAGTTTGATTCCGGAGTATTGTAGGAAGGGATGAGTCTTTGTCCCAGCTCCTGCCAACCTAGCAGTTCGAAAGCAAGAAATTGCAAGTAGATAAATAGGGGCCACTTCGGCGGGAAGGTAACAGCATTCTGTGCACCCCAGTATCTAGTCATGCCTGCCATGTGACCATGGAAACATCTGCAAAAGACGTTTGTCATAGTGTTCTATATTGTTGACAGCAGCATCATATCCAAGATCCAATTTTTTTTGGGCAGGTCAGGAATTCTGTTGTGGAAAATTCATATTTTCCAGTTGATGTTGCCTATCTTAATCTGCAGTCCACTTCTCTGTGTGTACATGTGCTATTTCCTGTGGATGTTTATCCAGAATCAGCATGGATTATTTGAAAATTACAATCAATCCAAGAAAATTCTTTAAAAATAACCTATTTTATAATTTCCTCCAGAGTTTGTGGTATGACAGATTCTCGCAAGAGATGTGACTGAGAGAAAGGCAGTCAGCTTATGAACAAGTTCATGTTGTTGTACGACTCCCCCTAAAAAAGCTGGTTGAGGAAAGGAAGATGTTACATGATGTTCATCTGTCATGTTTCACCAGTGCCACTGGTAAGTGACAAGAAGACTTAGTTCAACTCTCTTGAGTTTTTAATACTTTTATAAAGATGAATGTTGTATGTCACTTCAAATCAGCACCATCAGAGCTAGGAACAGCTTAGGTTAAAGATTTGTTCATACAGCAAAATGAGTCCTGCTTTTTCTCAGCGGAAAGAGCATCTGTTCATAAACACTTGGCTAATTTCTCATTATTTTATTGAAACAGCTCATGTTATTGCAAGAGGAATCCTGGCGTGGCAAATGCTTCATTGACAGTTGGAGACCTTTTCCAAATTATTGAGATGATGCAGTATGAGTCACACAGTGTTCAACAGACAAAAGAAGGGGGAATGGCAAATTCAAATAACACGGCTATGTTATGATTATGATGTATGCTGATATGGACTTTTTTGAATATTTTTCTTTTTGCTATGTTTTGGTTCTATATTATTATATGCTGTTTTTGTGTATTGAATTTTGTATACAGTAGACCCTCGCATAACGACGTTACTTGGTTCCCCAAGTAGCGTTGCTAAGCGATTTTTGTTGTTATGCGGGTTTCTATGGAATTTCCCGCATAATGACATTTTTGTCCAGATAATGACCGTTATTTTATCGTTGTTGTCCGGACAATGACACTAAAAACGTTGTTATGCGGGGGAACACGTGGTGCATAATGACACGTTGTTAAGTGAAAATGATGCTATCCAAACGTGTTGTTATGTGAGGGTTGTCTGTATTGTATTACTGTGTATTTATTGTGTATGTTGTGATTTTTGTGAGCCGCCCTGAGTGGGCGTATGCTGAGTGGGTAGCATACAAATTGAATAAATCAAATCGAATCAAATATTGCTTACCATTGGGTTACTGAGGCCAAATGGTACACATACATTTAATTTTAATTTAAATTTAATAGTCATATTTATATATGCCGCCCACTCAGGTAGAACCCGACTCAGGGCGGCATTACAACAAGTTCTAAAAGCACGTAAAAACACTTTAAAACCCCATATCCCACCCGCTTCAAAAAACCCATATCCCACCCACTCATCCCACCCACTATAAAAAAGAAGAAGAGAGAGTTCTTAATTGTTTACATAAGCCAGCAGGCGGGGACCGTGTTCCCATTAGGGCCCCACACCTGCCCTGCCAGCCAGGTCTTCAATCCTTTCCTGAAGGGCAGCAATTCTCTTTGAAGTCTTAGATCTGTTGGCAGGAGGTTCCAGAGGGTTGGTGCAGACACGGAGAAGGCCCTCCTTCGGGTGCTGGATAGATGTGCACCCCTAGTTGATGGCACCATCAGGGAGCCCCTCCGGTCCGCTCTGGTTGGACGGGCAGACACTCTTGGGACGATGCGGTCTCTATGGTATCCTGGCCCACTGCCATATAGGGCTTTAAAGGTCAAAACCAGCACCTTGAATTGCACCCGGAGACAAACTGGTAACCAGTGCAGCTCCCAAAGTAGCGGTGAGGCATGGGCATATCGTCCGCACCCCATCACCACCCTGGCCACCGCATTCTGGACCAGCTGCAGCCTCCGAATGGTCATCAACGGCAGCCCCATGTAGAGCACATTACAGTAATCTAGTCGGGAAGTGACCAGAGCGTGAGTGACCATAAGCAAGGAGTCCCGGTCCAGGAGTGTGCGCCAAGTAGTGTTTTACTTCTCTGGAAACAACCAAAAGTCCTGTGTACTAAAGATCTGTATTCATCAGGTATAATTAATGAAAATAGATTTTGGAAAATTTGGCAACCATTTGTGGAGTCTACATTGATTAGAGGTGAAGGTAGCAGGCCAGAGCCCGATCAACTGAGTTTTTGGAAATAGTGAAAGATTACTGTGATATACTGCATCCTCCAGGGCAACGTATATATCACTTGGGTGTGTAGTATGACTTTAATTTTAATTATTTTAATTATTATTTTTGTTCTGGTTATGTAGTACTGTGACAGAAATACAATAAGTTTTTATTATATTAAATATAGTAAATATAAGCATATATATACATAAAAAGCATCTATGAATTTAGAATTGGATTGATATTTTTGATAAGAAAAATATATTTAAGGAATGACAAATATATACTATATTGAATATTGATGAGTTTTAAATGCATTAAAATGTTTCTACTATGTTATAGAGTAATTTAGTGATGTATTAGATTATTAAGCATGTATCTTGTTTGTATTTTTTTATATTTTTGATTTTTTTTTGTCCTGTTTGTATTTTTACTTTGAAATTTTAATATATATATATATATATATATATATATATATATATATATATATATATATATATATATATATATATATATATATATATATATATATTTAAAAGGGATTGTACGTAAAGAAAAAGGTTGCCCTCTGACTCTAGGGTATGGTCATACCTGTCAACCTTCCCGGATTAGCCGGGATTTCATGGTTTTCGGTGCTGATTTGCGCCATTTCCCGCCCCGCACTGCTGAAACCCCGGATTTTGGCAGCGGGGGAAAGGAGATACTGTGCAGCCCTTCTGCGCAGGTCACCTTCTACACATGCGTAGAAGGGTTTTATGCTTGCTTAGTCCTGTTCTATGCATTCGTAGAAGGGTTTTACACTTGCGTAGCCCCGTCCTACGCATACGTAGAAGGCTACGCCACTTGCATAGAAGGCTACGCCACTTGCATAGGAGGCTACGCCACTTGCGTAGGAGGCTACGCCACTTGCGTAGGAGGCTACGCCACTTGCGTAGGAGGCTACGCAAGTGGCGTAGCCTTCTACACATGCGTAGAAGGCAACCTGTGCAGAACCGTTTGCGCAGGTCCCGTATTTTCCAGAGCCGTGGTTGACTGGTGTGGGTATGGTGCTCATCTCTCTTTGCAAACAGTACACTGAATGGCAGAGAGGTATGAATACCAGAAAAAAGACAAAAACCACTCAAAGAGCAAATCAAAGTTCTGTGTCTTTAAAGAATATATATATTTGGTAAAGTATTAGCTTCATACAGTACTTCCAAAATATCAAGATCCAAAAATCATGTCTTCAAATTGTCTTCAAAATTCATAGATAAATCAAGTGAAATTCTTCTTCTAATGTAAAAATCCAAGACAATATCAGTGGTGATATGAATAATATAGGGGCAATGTAAAGACAAATCCAAAGTACATCAAGACTGTTCCGGTATAACCAGCCTTTCACATATAGCTTCCTCAGGATAAAGATTCTGTAATATGCGTTGAAGAGCCTCTAAATGTGTGTTCTATTAGTGCTCAGCACTAAATGTTTCTACTATGTTATAGAGTAATTTAGTGATGTATTAGATTATTAAGCATGTATCTTGTTTGTATTTTTTTATATTTTTGATTTTTTTGTCCTGTTTGTATTTTTACTTTGAAATTTTAATATATTTTTAAAAAAGGGATTGTATATAAAGGAAAAAGTTGCCCTCGCTCAAAATCCAGTCATGTCTGACTCTAGGGTATGGTGCTCATCTCGCTTTGCAGCCAAAGAGACAGTGCTGTCTGTGTCCGCAGTTATTCCATGGTCATGTGGCAGGCATGAGTAAACACCAGAGCAGGGTTTCTCAACCTTTTCAGGGCAGGAGGTCAATCACTCTCCTCAGAATGGCTGTGTGGGCCAGTCACATGTTTCCGCATGAGTTCTCGCACAAAAACATGTGCTTTCGGTGAGTTCTCACACCATTTTGGCAAGTTTTCACGTGAATTCTTTGTGATTTTACCTAGTTCTCATGCGATTTTGCTGAGTTCTCATGTGTTTTTGTGAGAGAACTCACCGAGAATGCATGAGAACTCACTGAAAATGTCCATTTTTGCCAGTTTTTGGTGCATTTTCAGCGCTTCTGGGTGGCGGCAGCAGGGGTGGCAGGAACGAGGGCATCAGGGACTGCAGTGCATACCTGTCAACCATCCCGATTTGGCCGGGAAAACCCCGTAATTTGATGTCAATTGACGTCATAACCCGCCCCGCGCTGCCAAAACCCCGGTAATTTGGCAGCAGGGGGAAACGCTTTCCACGCATGCGTGGAAGCGCTACACTGCTTACGCAGCCCCTACGCAAGCGGCGCAAGCCGCAGGTTGACAGGTATGCTGCAGTGGCTTTAGTGTCTTGCACGGAAGACAAAGAAGGAGTCGCAGGAAGGACTAACACAGGTTTATTCATTGATGGTCAGTATGAACATGAGGTAATGGCGGAGGTACATCTCATTATATATCATAACACAATACATTTGTGTTATGATATAACACAACACAATCATAACACAATACAGGGGCGAGACGGGGGGTGGGAGAAGAGGGAGAGCGCTCACCTCTCGCGCGTGCGCGGTGCTTTGTGGGTATTGGGTAACAGGCCTCAGCCTTCTTCGAGAGCCCTGCTGAGAAGGAGCCAGTGCCGTCGCCTTGCCGCCGCCACCGCCGCGTCCTTGGCAATTAGGAAGGCCTTTCGCCGCACCCCCCCACTCCCTCCCTTGACGAGACAGGGAAGAAGGAAGAGAAGAGGAGCCGGAGTCCTCCCCGCTCACACACCGTTCGCCATGCAGCCCGCTTCTGCAAAGTGGTATGACCGAAGGGACTATGTCTTTATCGAATTTTGTGTTGAAGACAGCAAAGATGTTAATGTAAATTTTGAAAAAAACAAACTTACATTCAGTTGCCTTGGAGGGAATGATAACTTCAAGCATTTAAATGAAGTTGATCTTTATAATGCTATTGATCCAAATGAATCCAAGCATAAAAGAACAGATAGGTCTGTCCTATGTTGTTTACGAAAAGGGGAATCTGGCCAGTCATGGCCGCGAATAACAAAAGAGCGAGCAAAACTGAATTGGCTCAGTGTGGACTTTAACAACTGGAAAGACTGGGAGGATGATTCAGATGAAGATATGTCCAATTTTGATCGTTTTTCTGAAATGATGAACAACATGGGTGGTGATGAAGATGTAGATTTGCCAGAAGTAGATGGAGCAGATGATGATTCACCAGACAGCGATGATGAAAAAATGCCTGACCTGGAATAAAAGAAACTGACTTTTTGGGGTTTGGAGAAAGAACTTCATCACAACATTTCATAATTCGGATAAGAATTCCTGAGTTAATAGCTCAAAAGGCAGATAATACATCCTTTAATTCATCTTCAACCTGTTTTAAGCAGCTTCATTGATGGGTGCGTACCATTGTTCAGGGCAGTCTTAAAGCTACCAGAGGCAATAATGTTATGCATGAAAGTTTTTCCAGACTTCCAAAACAACAACAACAACACAAATATTTGAGGTATAGGCAATCAATACAAAACAGTTGCAATAAAAGGGTTTACGATGCCTCTTTGCCTAATCATAAGATATTTCAATGGGAAAACTCTCAATTTACATGAAGTAGTATAATTGTATGTCTCTTCTCCCCCCCCCCTTTCACCATTGTGAACTGCAGACAAGTTAGTTTCAGATTTTATGCCTGGAACAGAACTGGCCAAAGCAATGTTTTAATTGGCTTTCAAAAGTTAAACTTGGTAACATGCTGTACCTGTAGGGTTGTTTTCAGGGTATGTTCCACTAATGTTTAATGGCTCTTCACTTCGTTGTATTTAATCAATAGTTAGTGTTCAAGATATTCTAGCTAAAACTAGCAACCCCTCTAAAACTTAAAATGGGTGAAGCCTGTACATTTGGTTGTTTGATTCTCAAAGCTCTTGCATCTCTTAATATGGAGGGGTAAGGGAGTGTACGTTATTGCTTGTCAATCTGTACATTTAGACCAAACTGTATTTGCACTGTTGGTATGAAAGCGAGTGGTAAAATGTTAATACACTATTTGATCTTTTTTTGTTTGGGTTTTTCTTTTGACCAGCTTATGATAAGCCTGAGAACCTCAATTTATGTTCAGAGCAGTGGGGATTTTTTTAATGTCTACATTATTTCTAATAAACTGTTGAAGACTCCAAAAAAAAAAATGTTTTGAACTCTGCCGACGTGAAGGTACTAGCGTTATCGCTTACAAGGACGTCGGGCAGGCCGAAGCAGGCAAACAGCTTGCGCAACTGTTTAATGGTTGCGGCAGAGGAAGTGCTGTTCATGGGGATTACCTCCAACCACTTGGAGTAGGAGTCGACGACTAGGAGAAACAAGGACCCGCGGAAGGGGCCAGCAAAGTCGACATGGATCCGGGACCATGGCCCACGGGCCGTATCCCATTCCCTATGGGGTAACCAGGACTCCTCGGGCCGAGAGCTCTGGCAGCTCTCGCACGTGCCCACTAAACGCTCTATGTCTCCGTCTATCTGGGGCCACCAAAAGAAACTCCTGGCCAGAGCCTTGGAGCGTACGATCCCGGGGTGGCTGGTGTGCAGTAGCCTCAGCACCTTGGCCCTCAGCTTCTCTGGGATAACCACCCGCTGGCCTCAGAGTAAACAGCCCCTTTCCAGAGAAAGCTCTACTCTGCGCCTGAAAAACGGCTTGAAATGTTCCTCGGGGGGAGAGACGGGCCACCCTTTTCTCACCCAGGAACTAACTTGGGCCAGGGTCTTGTCGGCCGCCGTGGCCTTGGCGAGGTCGGCCGGCACAATTGGGGGTGAGTCGAGAGACTCGATCAGTAGGACTTGGTGTTCCTGCTCTACCTCGCATGTGGGATCCCCTAAACTAGGGAGAGGGGATCGGGACAGAGCGTCTGCATGGGAGATCTCCTTCCCTGGGCGATAGACTAGCTCATATTGGTAGGCGTTGAGAAAAATGGCCCAACGCAACATCCTGGGGGATAGAATTTGTGGGGTGGGTTTGCCGGTAGTGAAGATACCCAGAAGCGGCTTGTGATCCGTCACTACCGTAAACTCGCGGCCGTATAGGAAATCGTGGAACTTCTTTGTTCCCGCGATTATTGCTAGGGCCTCCCTATCTGTTTGCGCATAATTGCGCTCCGCTTTCGAGAGGGACCTTGAGTAGTACGCCATCGGGGCTTCCCTCCCGCTCTCCAACACGTGGCACAGGACCGCCCCCACCCCCACCGGGGACGCATCACAGACTAGCACCACTGGTTTTTTCTGATCGAAGTGGGTCAGGATCGCATCCGAAGACAGGAGTGACTTAAGCTCTTTGAATGCCCTCTCCTGCTTGTCCCCCCACCGCCAAACTGCATCCTTCTTAAGTAACGCATGCAGTGGCTCCGCGACTGATGCCTTCCGAGGCAGGAAGGAGTGATAGAAATTTAGGAGCCCTAGGAATGACTGCAACTCTGGTTTCACGGTGGGGCGAGGGGCGTCTCTCACGGCCGCTACCTTGGATTCAGAGGGTTTGATTCCATCCGGGGTTACCTTAAACCCTAGGAACTCTACCTCCCTCGCGAAGAATACGCACTTGTCCCTCCTCAATCGAAGTCCTGCCCTCTCAAACACTGAGAGAACCCCATAGCCTCTTTGCTAGCTCTAGTTCGCTCCCCGCTGTTATCAACACGTCGTCGAAGTATGGGAGAACGCCTGGAAGCCCCTTTAAAAGGCGTTCCACGAGGGACTGGAAAATTCCGGGGGCCGAATTCACACCGAATTGAAGGCTCGTTACCTTAAACGCCCCCTTGTGCGTTACGATTGTTTGCGCGGCGGCAGCAGCCGGGGTTACAGAGAGCTGCTGGTATGCCTGTGCCAGATCTAACTTGGCGAAACACCTCCCCCCATGTAACGTGGCCAGCAAGTGGCTGACCACTGGCACTGGGTATGCATTTGGCCGAATGGCCTTATTTATCGTGCATTTATAGTCCGCACAAATCCTGACCTCCCCATTGGACTTGAGGGCTGTAACGATCGGCGTTTCCCACTCCGCCGAATCAACTGGAACCAAAATCCCCTGCCCCACCAATTTGTCCAGTTCCGCCTTGATCTTGTCCTTGAGGGCGAAGGGCAGCCTCCTTGGCTTTAGGCGGATGGGCCGGATTTCTGGGTCCAGTTCAAAGGAAACCGGGGGCCCCTTGTATTTCCCAAGCCCCTTCTTGAAAATGTCCGGGTGTGCGTTGCACACATCCCGCATTGGGTCAGTCTCGATGGCGTTAATGCCGGACAGTTCGATCCCCAGGGGAGCAAACCACTGCGTTCCCAAAAGGCAGCACCTCCCCCCTTTAAGGACCACTAGGGGCAGTTTCTCGGAGTAGCTTTTGAACTTCACCTTGAAGTTCCCCACCCCCAATACTGGGATCCCATTTCCCTGCACGTCCCGTAAATTGGATCTCATGGCCCGCAGTTTGGGCCGCTTCTCTGGGGGAATGCGCATAAACTCTTTTTGGGACAGGATGGAATAAGAGGACCCCGAGTCTATCTCCATCCTCACTGGGACCCCTTGCAACAGTACCTCTACGAAGAACCGCCGGTGCTCCAGGCCCACGCGGTTCACGCCTTCCTCGCTGTAGCCGGCTGAGACCTTCCTGGTGCCGGCCGCCTTTCGTTGGTGCGTCTGGGGATGGCTGGAACTGCCCTTGTCCTCGACTCGCCCGCGCCTGCATACTCGGGCGATGTGCCCCTTTCGGCCGCAGTTGTGGCACTCGGCCTTCCGGAACGGGCACCTCGTGCGGTCGTGGGCTGCCCCACAACCGTCGCAGCGGTGGCCCTGCCGTTCTCGGGTCTGCTGCTTCTCACCCCGCTTCTTGATCCTCTGGACGTCGTCGTCCTCGCTGGAGTAGGGGTCCGCTGTCGTGGACGACTCCTCGGACGACGTTGGTGTGGCGGCGGGCGGCTTGGGGGCCCGCCAGGCCATCTTTGATGGTGTCCGCGGGGCCGCCTGCACTGGTGACTTGGCCCTCTCGGACGCGGCCCCTCGAGACTTGAATAGTCGGACGCCGCTCCTGGCCTCCTCGGCTGCTTGGGCCTCCCGCAGTACCTCGTTGAACGTGAGGCAATGGTCGCGGGTCATGAGCCTCCTCTGAAGCTCCTCGTCCCTCAAACCACACAGCATGCGGTCACGGAGGGCCTGGTCCAGGTCGTCCCACTGGCAAGCCTGAGGGCCGCCGCGTAGGCGGACACGGATTCGCCCGGTCGCTGGTCTCGCCTGTGGAACGCGACCCGGGCTGGGAAGATCGAGACGGGCGGCTGGAAATGCTCACGCAGCCTCTCCAGGATACGGTCGATGGGCACCTCGTCCACCTTCCGGGGGGCCACCAGGGTCATCAGGATCCGCAGCGTGGCCGGCCCCACCTGAGCCAGGAAGTGGGAGCGCATTTTCGCGTCATCGTCGATGCCTGTTGCCTCCATTGCATGCCGAAACTGGCACTCGTAGAGCTCCCATTGTTCAGGCTCGCTGACATCGAACTGGTACGGCTTGACCTTGGGATTCGCCATCTATCCCACCTTCGTCACCAATTTAGTGTCTTGCACGGAAGACAAAGAAGGAGTCGCAGGAAGGACTAACACAGGTTTATTCATTGATGGTCAGTATGAACATGAGGTAATGGCGGAAGTACATCTCATTATATATCATAACACAATACATTTGAATCTTGTTGCACGGTAGCTTATTGGCTGCTACCGGCGTGGCCTCGCCCAAGTCACGCCTCTCTTCTTGTAGTTGTTTTCTGTAGCTCCTGATCATGTGGGGAATTTCCCGCGGCTGTTCGTGATTTGGGCAATGTGAACCATGTGAGACTGAACGCTCGCAGCTGCCCTCTATGGGCGGCTTGCTCGCGTTCCTTAACAGCTGCGATACATTGTGATTGTGGACTGGTTACATTCATATATTTAAAATAACATTGTACATGCATACATAACAGTGGCTCAAATGGTTAAGATGCTGACTGGGAGGTGGAAGGTCAGCAGTTCAAAACCTGAGTACTGCATGATGGATTGAGTGCCCGTCTTTTTCCCAGCTGCTGCCAACCTAGCAGTTCAAAAGCAAGAAATTGCAAGTAAATAAAAAGGTATCACTTCGATGGGAAGGTAAACAACATTCTGTGCACTTTGGTGTCTAGGCATGCTTGCCACATATCCATGAAAATATCTGCAAATGCTCTGGCTCTTCAGCTATAAACAGAGATAAGCAGTAAACATTAGAGTCGGATATGACTGGTTTTCGAGCAAGGGTGACCTTTACCTTTAATTCTTGCTTTCGAACTGCTAGGTTGGCAGGAACTGGGACAGAGGCGGGAGCTCACGCCATCATGCAGCATTTTGGTCTCAAACTGCTGACCTGCCAGCCTTCCAGTCATCATGTTCAGTGCCTTAACCACTAAGCCACTGCAGTCCCTTAGAATTGTAGACCCTTCACTAAATACCTGATCTGGTATCTCTCAGCTCTCAAACAAAAGTTTTGCCCATTCTCCTTTTGTTATGCTTTGGTACTAAAACAAGAACTCAGGGAGATTCCGTTAAACAAAGTGAGGGTGTGGTCCATACCTGTCAACCGCGGCTCCGGAAAATCCGGGACCTGCGCAGAACCGTTCTGCGCAGGTCGCTTTTTACGCATGCGTAAAAGCCTTCTACATATGCGTAAAAGCAACTTGCGCAGAACCGTTCTGCGCAGCTCGCTTCTACGCATGCGTAGAAGGCTTTTACGCATGCGTAGAAGTGAACTGCGCAGAAGGGATGCGCAGTAACGCCTTTCCCCTGCTGCCAAATTCCGGGGTTTAGGCAGCACCAGGTGGGAAATGGTGAAAATCAGCGCCGAAAAACGGGAAATCCCGGCCAATCCGGGAAGGTTGACAGGTATGGTCTGGTCAGATGGGGAAATAGTTTGCATTTTGGACTGCTTACTTGCAAACTATTTCCCAGTGATCACAAGACATACAGACTGTGAGACCTTTTTGGCTCAGCAGTGAGGCAACTCTCTTTTGGAGCTGGGCAGGAGGGATTCTCACATGGACTGAAAGGTCGCTTTAAGGGAGATCACTCCTCATAAAGCAACCCTTTCAGTATAGGGAGACAGAGTTATTTCTTGCTGTCTGACTGCACCATCAGATGTACTTCAAATCTAATAAATGGTTTTGAATACTCCTTCTCCTGTTATTGTTGTTGTCGCCGCCAATGCCGCCGCCGCCAATGCCGCCAATGCTGTCGTCATCGCTGTCCTCCTCCTTCTCCAGTGATGATGAACCTTGGCACTCCAGCTGTTCTTGAACTGCAATTCCCAGAAGCCCTGATCAGCAGGAGTGCTGACATGGGCTTCTGGTAATTGAAGTCCAAGAACACCTTGAGTGCCAAGGTTAGCCATCACTATTCTACTCTATCAGATGTCATGGAAGATGTAAAGGTCTTGTTCTGACACATCTAGCAACCTCCACTGGTGTTATTTGGTGTTCTTGTAATATTTCTTTAATGTTATCTCTCCACTTCCTCTGGGTCTTCTTCTTGGTCTTTGTCCTTCTTCTCTTTTCACATAAGCTTTATGTGGTATGGAATTCCAAGACATTATATCCAGATGGGCAACCCACTTTATCTGTTGTCTCTGTATTTAGTTTAATATTGGTTCTATTCCAATTCTTTCCGCTATAATCTCATTCCTGATTTTATCCCTGCTAGTTACTTCCTCAGACGTCTCACTTCCGTGGTGACAAACTTTTGTTGCAAGTGTCCATGTTTGGCACTGATAACATAAGATTGGAATAAATATGCTTTGAATTTGTTTTGAATCCCTAACTACATTAAAAGTCCCTGTAAACAGGTAAGGGCTGACCCACTGACATTAAATTTGTCCACTTCTGAGAAACTGCTGCCAGCGCAACATATACTTTCTAAATTAAAATCTTTAAATGAGAAGCACAACATGAAAATTTTTATTATAATTTCTAATAATTACAATTGATCAATTATTATAAAGAAGACTAGAGTATGGTTATTTTTGTTCAGTGACAATCTTCCCTGTCGGCATTTTAGCAATACAGTAGTAGTGATGCTAATTCTTCCAGTACAATGCATGGTTCATTTGAAGTCTGGTTCATTTTAAAATACAGAATGGTAAAAAAAATAAAACTTGCAAGGAAAAAAGAGGTGAATTCTGTTATTTCCTTCTCCCTATATTTTTCTTTACAGTAGCTGTCACTAAAATGATCCTTTGTTTGATTGATTTTCAGAATGATGCAAAATACAGAAAGTAATAAAGAAAAACATGCATGCAGATTAGCAGGAGAAGACTATATATGACAGCAAGATAAAATAGTGCCCTACTTTGAGAATTTTAAAAAGAAAAAACTAATCGAAGATAGATATGTGAGGCATGCTGAGAAGTAAATATAGTAATGGAGAGAAGAAAGCTATTCTACATGAGATGAACAGGCAATGTTAATTGAGATGGCTCAGGGTTATTGATGGATTATTGATCTAGGGAAGGTAGCATAACTGACTTCTGTGAACTACATTTTTTCTCAAGAAAAATAGCAAATTCATGCAATGATATGGTGGCGGCATGATCAGAGAGTAGAGTGGGGTATTATCTCTGAATACAGTATTGTGAAATTTTAGACAACTGCATGCCAATAGGTATTATTATATGCAAAGAATCACATATATCTAGATAGCATCATTTTTGGCATTTTGTTTGTTATGTGCATGGTGAAATTCCAAAATAACAGGAATTGAAAGCTTCACAGAAGCCATATTTGTCTTTTCTTAGTTGTTATCAAAAGCACAGAATGAGTACTTCAATAGCTAGCTAAAACAGAATCTGCTAAACCTGAGTGTCTGGTGGGAAATTGTTTATTATTTACATTTTGGAAGGTCATGGGTGTTTATATAGCTTTCCATACAAGAGGAAGAACTAAAACACAGCCCTAAAACTAAAAACTGTGCTCTAGTAACCTGTTGTTTAGATTTGTTTGTGAGATGTGAGGACTCTGCTTTACAATTTCACCTCTGGCATAGCATTTTCTTCTAGTGAGTCCTTTTCATTTTGCTATCTTATTCCTGTGTGGATTTCTTTTGTTGCAGTTCAAGCATTCTCACCTGGAGACTTTGAATCTGTAATACCATCTTGAAAAAAGCACAGCACTTTGTATCATTCACCTGAAGATCCTTCTATCCCCTTCTCACTTTTTAAATCCATGAGTCATTTTCTGTTTTTAGCCAAACTAAAGCATATTTAACCCAGCTGCTAGTATATAAACAGTGCACCATGTTCCACAGGATGCTAGTGTGTTGCTAAGATTGCCTTCTGTGTCTAAAAGGAGATACAGTAAAACCCCGACTTACATATGCCTCGAGTTACATAAAATTCAACTTACATACTGATTTTGTGCTAAAACCATGTCCCGATTTACATGATTTCGTATGGGTTTGCTTCAAGTTACATAAAGTTTCTTTTTTCCTATGGGTTTGCTTCAAGTTACATAAAAATCCATTTCCCTATGGGTTTGCTTCGATTTACATTAAAAAATTCATTTTTCATATGGGTTTGCTTCGAGTTATGTAAAAAAAATTTTTCTCCTATGGGTTTGCTTCAAGTTACATAAAAAAACCAATTTAAGCAAAAGCCTACGGAACGGACTTTTCCCGTAAGTAGGGGTTTTACTGTACCTGGAACTGTTGAAGTAATATATCAGGATTATAGTGTCTAGGGAAATGTTGATCAATGGGTAGGAGTTTTATTTTAAGGTCCATTCTTCAATAAAAGTAGTACACAGCTATCTAGGGCAGGGATCCCCAACCTTTTTTTGTACCCCAGACTGGTTTCGTGGTAAACCATTTTTCCATGGACCACTGTAGCTCAAAAACAAGGAGAAGAGACCCAACTGCCTGCCAGCCACACAATTCGACTCGGGCAGTGAAGTATCACAGTGCACACAACCAGGGGGCAGAGCCCTGCCATAGCAATGTGGAGGAGGGGCCCGGCTACCTGCCTATCTGCTTTGTCTGAAGTTTGTACTTGCACTCCATTCTCTGGGAAGACCCAGCGGAGCACATTGAGGGCAGAAGGCTGCCATTTGGGGCTGCCAGCACCACCCAACCCAACGGCCCAGTTCAGAACAGCCCATGGCCTGGTAACAGTCTGTGGATCAGTGGTCCCTGGGGACCCCTGATCTAGAGTACCAAAATTCAAAAAACATTGCCCATGGTAAATGCATATTGGCTCCACTTAACTTTGGCAGTTGGACATGAGAAGGATGGTTGAGTGATAAGTGGAGTCGGTGGGAAAAGGACGGACTAAGCATTTAGGAATTGAGGTAGGAGGCTCAGACTTTATTAGATTAGCTATTTTTGTCCCCCTTATTATGGTATGAAATGAGAGGACTGAATGCTTGAGAGATGTGTCTCAAATCTTAACGAAGCCTAAAAGAGACTACAAATGATGTTGACACATTTCATGATAGCAGATATTGTCTGCTACAAAAGAGAACTTGGGGAGCATCACACTTTCCATGAGAAAATATTGTTAACGGTGGCTTGAGTGATAGTTATATACTCGACCCAAGCTGACCCAAATATAAGCCGAGGTACCTAATTTTGATCTGAAAACCCAGGAAAATAGATTGACCCAAGTAAAGCTGAGGATGGGAAATGCAGCAGCTGCTCAAAATACATGAAAATATGGTAAGATTAATTAAATTGTTTGCACTTCTCAATCCGACACAGTCTTGGGACCCTTGTGGTCATTGACCCAAGTATGAGCCATGTCCCCTTTTGGGGGCTCATTTTTGGGGCTAAAAAACCCAGCTTATACTCGAGTACATATGGTATGTTTATCATGAAACCATCTTCTAACTGCCCAACTATTTCAGAGTTACCCTCCCCATCACTACCACTAATTTGGTCCATCAAAGCTCAAGTTTCTATAAGGATCCAATAGAAAATCTACCTAGAATTCAACAGCATCTTAAGGAGTTTGAGGAAGTAACTGGATTAAGGATAAATTGGGATAAATCAGAAGCGATAATTTGTAACGAAACTAAAGAAGATATAGAAAGAATTAAGAACTTATCCCAAGTAAAAATAAAACAAAGTTTGCGATACCTGGGAGTCATAATATCAGAATACTTTAATGGTTTAAGAAAGCTAAATTATGAGAAGAAAAAGCAAGAAATATTGGGGGAAATTCAAAAATACCAAAAAATAAAATTATCTTGATTTGGAAGAATTGCAGTTTGCAAGATGAAATTGATGCCAATAATAAATTTCCTATTTGATGTGCTACCAATTCACCTGGTAGAGAAAGAACTGAACAAATGGCAAAATATAATAAATAGTTATTGTAATGGATGAAAAAACGACTAGAATCTCTAAATTATCATGGTATTTACTTCTAAAGAAATGTGCCCTAGGAATCCCAAATATAAAACATTATTAAAATGCTTTCCAATTAAGAGGAATAACAAAAATTCTAGCAATGAAAACAGTAATATGGAAAGAGGTAGAATTAAAGAATTATAAACATATAGGCAATAGTGTCTTTTTAGATGACCAATATGGAAATATAAAAACTAATAATAGGATAGCAAAGAATATGCTGACAATATCGAAAAATATATAAACAAAAATTGGTCCCAGGAATTTCTCAGATATTAGAGTTAGAGGAAATAAAAGTATGTCCTTTAAGAAGGAATGAATCAGTTAAATTAATATTGACGGAATATAAGATTAAATTACTAAAAGATTGGATAGAGGTGTGCAGAGATCACCAAAAGAGACAAGAGGTATATAACAAATGAAAGATAAAATTACTGGTTTGTGAAAATAAAAATGGAAAGTTGGGATTGGAAAAATAAGACAGCGGTATGGGAGGGAGAGAGAACTGATGTAATATGAAATTTATATTAAGGAAATAAGGAAATATTTACAAAAATTAAAAGGAGCAGTTAGTAAAATATACAAAATACTGAGTAATGATGCAGACCCTCAAAAAACACTGAAGGAAATTTGGGAATCGGAAATAAATATTAAAATTACAGACAAAGCTTAGAATAGTAAATGGACAACTAGGATAATGAGAAGAATGTCTGTAAGAATTAAGGAGCATAGCTACAAATTGTTATGGAAGTGGTACCTAACGCCAGTAAGATTGAACCAAATTGATCACTCTAAAATGAAGAACTGTTGGAGATGTCAGGCTGCAATTGGGTCATACATCCATTTGTGGTGGGAATGTAAACATATAACTAAATTTTGGGCAAGGGTAGAAGAAGAAGTTAATAAGGTTTTAGTGAAAAAAATAGAGTTAAATCCCCAAATAGCGTTGTTGAAAATATTGGATAAAAAAAGGATTTATTGATGACTTTTTTTGACTCTTGCAAGATTAATGATAGTAAAACAATGGGAAATTGCTCCCAATCTTAATATTGAAGAATGGCATAAAGAGGTATGGGATATTGTATTAAATGATAAATTAACATGGGAGATTAATGTGAGAAAAGGTTTGATTAAATGTAATCATTTTTGGAAAATATAGAATAGAATAGATTTTTATTTGTATCCCGCCCTACTCAGCTTTTGCCGATTCAGGGCCAGGGCGGCTCAACAACAAGTAATACTACAATACAAAAATGCAATGATACCAATCCAGAAATTAAACATTACAATACAGTGCAGTTGATACAATAAAAATATCCATCACAGAAGCAAAAGCAAAAATACAATTCAGCACAAGATATAAATATAAATAAGGTATTTAACTATACAATAATACAATCAATACAATAACTTATGGACGGAGCCCAGAGCTCACGTCTCGGATGGAGTCCAAGGCTCGACGTCCTCACAGAGCACAAGCTCAAATTAGGAAGCAGCCGGGAAAAGGCCTGAGAGAGTCCTTATGGCCACCCCGGCCACCTCAAAGCTGGGGCCAGTCTCGTCTCCCGCCCCTGCTCTCACGGGGGGGGGGGATGTCCGGCAAGTCCGACGGCTCTGGCATGGTGGGTCTCCCTATGGCCACGCCGGCCACCTCGCAGCTGGGACCAGTCTTTTCTCCCATCCCTGCTCTCACCGAGGGGAGGGGGCATCCAGCAAGTCCGGCAGCTCCTGGGAAGGCAGGCAGGAGCAGCTTCAACTGCCCCGACAAGCTGCAGCTGAGGGGCCGGTCCTCTTCTTCTGCCTCTGACATTGATGTGGCCAGAGGTAAGCAGGCGGGAGCACTCACCGTGTTTTATCCCTCCCGGGCAGGTGAGACCGGGAAGGCAGGCAGGAGCAGATTCGACCGCCCCGACAAGCCACAACTGAGGAGCCGGTCCTCTTCTTCTGCCTCCAGTGGTGACATGGAACTATGGAAATATTTTATTGAATTTGCAATGGAAAAGAATTGTGGACAGAAATCTGTCCAAGAAAGTCTGAAATTCTGGAGAGGCAAAAATGAAGAAAGATAACGATATCATACTTAAATAATACAATTGGTTCCCTGCATTGGTGAAGGTTCCCCGCAGTGGTGAAGGGTGCATGTTGTATTTGAATACATTTATTGCTGTAATGTTTTGTAATGTAATTGGGATCAGTATGATCCTCCAAGTTCTTATGCCCCTTCTTCTTGGTCTTGAAATATCGTGGGACTGCGTTCCCGCCTAAACTATGTAGTCTGTACAGTCTTCACTCCGGTCCGTTGAACTCCCAGTCACCCCACTCCCCTTCCTGTCATTACCCGCCCAAATGTATCCATTTCTGAGTGTATATATTGAGCAGTGCTGCGCCACTGTTTTCCATGTTCTGACTGCCTAATAAAGTTGTTTGGCCCTGTTATTCTGGCTGCTTCGTATTTCTACCAGAACATCAAAGGGCACATAATTGATTTCTTTCTATTTCCTTTTTTCCTTCTTTTTCCTTTTTTCCTCCCCCCTTAATTGTATTTTACTGTATTTTTTTATATGTTCAATAAAAAATAATTGAGAAAAAAAGTTTCTATCATCTCTTGCCAATTTATCCTTTTTGGATTGCATAGCTAGGAAAAAGAAAGAATTTCCCCCTTTGTAACCTAAGTGATCAAATAGCAGGAAAAATATAATTTCACGTTGCCTGACCCTCCACAAAACAGCAGAGGATGCTTTCAATTTGAGAGATCCTGAAGCAGCTCGTATACCACTTCAGGATACCAGATGTTGTCACCAGAAGCAGCTTTGACACCTGCTTTGCTCCCATATCTTCTGTCCCCAGAGTCCACAGGTGCTTGGGAACAGCATATTTGGAGTGTGATGAAATAGTAGAACTCCCTGACTAGGGCTCAAAAAGGTGCCTTTTGGGGGTAAGGGACGGGGTTCACTACAGCATACAACATATTTGGAAGCAGTAAAAAATCAGACCAGCCTGTCCACACATCACCCCAGAGAACAGACTTAATGTTTGTCTCAGAGTGCCTTGTTTTGTGCCTCAACTTCTTAGTGCAGTGATGAACTGTTCTCTCAGAGTCGAATACATCTCAGTACAGTAAAACCCCTGCTTATGTAAAAAGTCTGTTCCATAGGCTTTTATGTAAATTGGTTTTTTACTTAACTAGAAGCAAACCCATAGGAACAATGAATTTTTACATAACTTTAAGCAAACCCATAGGAAAAATGATTTTTTTACTTAACCTGAAGCAAATACATAGTTTCGTGTTCAGGGAATGAAGAAGCAGATGAGTGAAGTAGTGAAAGTAGTGAAAGAGTGTGCACATTTTCGATCCACTTATTTGCATAAAAATAGATACATGAGAAAAGATACATTCTGCTCCTGTCAGAAAACACAGTTAACATACATAACACATAGGAAATTGTGCTGTGTAAATCGGGACATTTATGTAAATCGGGACATTTATGTAAATCGGGACATAGTTTTAGCGCAAAAATCATTATGTAAGTCGAATTTTATGTAACTTGAGGCATATGTAAGTCGGGGTTTTACTGTACTTGGCAAGGTTCTTCTATTTTGGACTGCATGGCTAGGAAATTCTGGCAGTTGTAGTCCAAAACACCTCAGAGATGGTAGTACAAGCACTGTATTTGGCTCTGGTTGCTAGGTGACACACGTGGAGTGGTATTTTCTCTTGTGATCTCTGGAGAATCTGCAAATTGAAACAGCCATGTCAACACTATCAACAACATCTAAGGCCTGGGAAGTGGACATTTTCTATTATCATTTCCCTAAAACCTCTTAAGCCCCCCGCTGATTTTTAAAGAATCCTACAGCACTTAATTACCAACTAATTCTAAGTTACTCTTCAGCTGTTTAGGAGGCCTGCTTTCAGCCCTTTTAAAAAAGTCATTTAAAAAAAAACAAAAAAAAGTTAAAATCTGGGATTATAATCAATATTATTTTAGGACCTTTTGTAATACTCACTGTTTCTGCCTGCCTGTCTGCCTACAATATATGTTACCAAATGGAGTGGTAAAGGCAATTTTCACATGATCCAAGACAGAGAACCCCTTAGATTTTGCAAGCAATCCAAATATCTCCTCTATCTTAAATAGTGGATAACCATCTTTCTTTGTTAAACTACAGTATTCCATTTTCTGTAATCCACCACCATCCTATATGTTCTATTCTTTTTCCTTACCAATACTACCAGAAATGCATATAGGCTGCTATTTTTCTCAGTAACTCCCAATGCAGCCAGCTGTTTTAAATGAGTCATTAGTTCCTCAAAATCAGCAGGTGAAACATGTCAGGTTCTTTCCCTAAAGGGCACATCACTCATTAGTTTAATTCTGTGTGCCATGCCTGAAACCTAGCCCAGGTCTAAATCATGTCGTGTAAACACTCCTGGAACTTTCCTTGCTCTGTTTTGCAAAATTCTCTTCTGTTCAGACTCACTCAAATTTGAGCATGCACATTCTCTCCATTTTTGTTTGCTGTGGCTAAACTCTGCATGGATGGGGATTTTGCCCATCTTTAGTGTCTTGCACGGAAGACAAAGAAGGAGTCGCAGTGAGGACTAACACAGGTTTATTGGGTGATGATCAGGATGAACATGTGGTAATGGCGGAGGTACATCACATTATATACAGCAGTACAATACATTTGAATCTTGTTGCACGGTAGCTCATTGGCTGCTACCGGCGTGACGTCGTTCCAAGTCACGCCCATCTTCTGTAGTTAGTGATAGTGCGGGAGAGTTCCCGCAGCTGCCGGTGATTTGAGGAATGTGAACCATGTGAGTTGAACGCTCGCAGCTGCCCTCTATGGGCAGCTTACTCGCGTTCCTTAACAGCTGAGCTACATTGTAATTATGGTCAGGTTACATTCATACATTTCTTAAAGCAGCATTGTACATACATAACACCATCTCACTTCACAAGTCTTAGCAACTTCTGTGTTGGGAGTCAATACAATATCCCTCTTAGTTAAATTTTAATACACACTGTTATTCTCACGTTAGCAGCTGAGAGCTTCACAGCCTGTAGCAAAACAACCAATTGATCTGAACGAACCTGTTATCACTTCTGAGTCTTCCAATAAGATTGCAGCTTCCACATCTCATCTTGATATCTGTAACATACTGACACTGTGCAGGATCAACCAGCTGGAATGTTAACAAGTTTTTCTCATTGTGAACATATTTCACTCCTATCTTCTACCTCCAACTGTTGAGTTTTTGAATGATTGCTGCAAGCCACTGCCCATTGACATGGCATGCTCATTTGGTGTATAGGTCTGGAACATTATTCAGTAAAATTGACATCAGCTGTACATTTCACTACATCCGTTCAGTACCTTTGTTCAGTACAGCCGACAGCTTTTGATTCATGCACTGATCAGTACATGCAAAGGTTTGAAGCACATATCCATCATTCCTATGGTGTAGGGATCGGGGCCGTTAGGACGGCCGTTAGGTCCCGGAGGAGACTGATCAAGAAACGATACGAGGCAATATGGAGCGAGATCAGATCAGTGGTTTATTGAGGAGAAGACATCATCATTTATAGACAGAAGGCAAGGCAGGAAAAAACCGTCATCTGACAGAAAATCACATCACCCATCTACCCGGGTTAATGGGAAATCTATCTTGGGGAAGTTAATTAACTTGGGCAAACACTGACAGGGGGAAACACCATTGTCTAATGCTAAGACCAGGGTAAACATGGCCACTATTTGCACCAGGGATTACCCTTTACCCGGAGATGAGTGGTTACCTAATATGTGACAGAAGTTAGCGATCTGCTTACTCGGCAGAGCCGTAGGTCAGGTCAGAAGTGGGTGAATCAAACCCTATCATTAATCCACCCCCCTTAATTTCTGTGCTCGCAGAGCCCACGGGCCAGGAGTTTTCTCGACTGAAGTGGCCTCTGCCAGGGCCGTTCCATGCCCACAGGGCATGGGGAATCCACATCATAGGATCTGCAATTCTAACTTTATGCATCCTATGTAGGGGACTGGCTGTCCTTCATCTCATTCTAGTTCATAGGTTCCCATCATAAGGCCTGTGGGCCACATCTGGCCCATGGCACCATTTCATATGGCCCCTCACCCCTCCAAGGGCTTTTGAGAAACAAAATGGCTGTCCTTTTGAAGCTGTTGTGATAAAATGGCTGCCCCATTGTGCAGATAAGGCAAAATGGCCATCCAGCCCTCGAAGCTGACTGAGAGAGCATGACCCGGCACCCGGCTTGAAAAGGTTGGAAACCCCTGTTCTAGTTCTTCTTTGTCACTTATGGCCACAGGTGAATTTTGTAATATTCCTTATATATCCAGGTTACTTGGGACCTGTATCTATTAAGCAGCTACACTGCACCCCATTCAAATATACATCATCATATAGATTTTAGGTCCTATCAATTCCTACTACATTTCCTTTCACATCCAGTTGAATTTTCCTTTTCATGTGTCCAATTATTGGCTGTATTGCTTTTGAGCCATTTCTCCTGTATCAGTCTGCTTTCTAGGCTTTTCATTAAATTCTGACTAACTAAACTTGGGTCAGCTCTGTTAGTAAGTACTTCTTAAAGAGTCCTTTTCATCCACAATTGAAGGACTGTACTTCCCTGTTATACACTTTCATGGGTTCAGAACTTCTGTTCTACCTATGGGTTTGAGGAAAAGTAGCCCTTTCCTATTTCTTTCATTTTGTTCTATCAGAACAGTGTACAATTTAAAATTATGGACATATAGCAATAGCAATTACACTTATATACTGCCCCATAGTGGTTAGAGCACTCTCTAAGCAGTTTACAAGGTAATTAGCATTTTGCCCCCAACATGCTGGGTACTTATTTTACAGACCTCAGGAGGATGGAGGTCTGAGTAGAGATGTAAAATTTCTGAAAATTTTGAAGCTCAGAAAAAAAAAACATTTTTTTTTTCCGGGGGGAATGGAAATTTTTGGAAAAATTGAAAAAAATGCTACATTAGCACTTCTTTTTTTCCAGATTGAAAGTCACTCTGCATTGGAAAGTTCAGTTTGTAACCTAGGACTTGCTCCTCACAGAAATTAGAATAATCTGATACCATACATATTTTTTTAGAAATGATTTATAAAATATTTGAACCTGCCCTTATCTTAAAATATTATATTCATCATATTTTATTGATTTATTCATTATTTATTATTTTTTCCATTTTTTCAGAAAAAAACAAAAAAAGGTTTCTGGAAAAAAAATGGGGAAAACCGTTTTTTCTCATTTTTTTCTTTTTTTGGCTTTCACATCTCTAGGTCTGAGTCAACCTTGACCCCTGCTGGGACTGAACTCACAACCTCAGCAGTTATAGCTGCAGTACAGCAATTTAACCACTATGCCACCAGGGCTCTGAAATAAAACATGTACAAAATAAAAGCAAAATCCAAAACAATTAAAAATGTTAAAACAATTAGACTAATTTTGACAAGAAGCAGGCTACTTCAATAGCATTATCTCAACAATTTACTAGATCTTCTTTTGCACACATTGTAGAACTGTTGTGGCCTGGGATCCTGAATGCGAGGAGGAGGAGGACCTTTGGCAGGTACCTCAGCCTACTGCTGGTTCAGATCTGGATCCTGAGTGCGAGGAGGACCTGTTGCCAGCTCCACAGCCTGTTGCCAGTTTGGAGCCGACTCCTTGTGGCCAAGCCAGTCAAACTGATCATGGTTTGACAGAAGAACTGGCCGGGGCACCAGGCGCTAGCGGTGAGGAGGACCAGGCAGAACCCAGCACTTCCAGAGATGCAGGGCTCAATTAAGAAATGCCCTGCAGCTGAGAAGGAGGAGAGCTAGGGCTCGGCTCCAGAGACCATCTCAAGCTGTGAGCCCTGAGCCTTCTTAAAGAAGGCCCAATGAGTCGGAGCAATCACTTGGGATCCCGACACTATGCTTTCTGAAGTTCTGCCTATTTCCTGGATATCAGACCCTTGCCTGAAAACCTGACCATGCCTTCAGATCACCCTTTTTGTTTGTAGTTCTACCATCGACCAGCTCTTGAACCTGGCTATCCTTGACCACAGCTTTACTTGACCCTTTGGACTCCTGTAAACTTTTCCTCCTTACCTCTGGTGCAGTGGCTGCAGGCCAACCTGCTCTGCTGGGTGTCTGAGCCATAATAGGGGCACAAATTGCATACATGTTAATGCTGTATAGACTGAATTTCTCCACATTTACAGAATATTTGTCCTGTATGCAAGTAACCCCATTCTATGTGATTATTCTTTGAACTTCTTACTTCACTTTGAAGTCTATTACATGATTTCGAGATGGTCCAGCCAGAATATTATCCTGCTGGAAGATATTCTTCAGCAGTCACTCAATAAGATGTGTTGTTTTTCCCCTGTAAAGGTTTAGCCTAGCCTCTTCTGGTTCAATATTTAGAGCTTGAGGGGAGGGTATAGAAAACTTTTCCTCTACTTGAGCCATTGCCTAGGGGGGTTGGTGTCAATGAAGTGGATGTGTTTGGTGCTGTATTACCATATTTAATTCATTATTTGCTTGTATATCTCAACATATTTCCAGAGGGACAATGCCAGTAAAAGGATACCATGAAAGAAGATTTCAGCTAGCCAATAATAATAACCCTGCATGGTTCATTAAGAGCACATCCACTTGTTTGGCATGTGCTGATTTATACCACAGGGCGCTAGTATATTCTGCTGTAGAATAGCACAGCAACAAAGTTTTTATTCTTATTGTTTGTGACTGTACAACCCAGTCTGGGCCAGAAACTTTTCTAAGCTTGTTATTTCTGGTGGCAACTCTCTTTTATTTAGACAATTTTTTGGGGAGGTCAGGGTTTGATCCAGAGTGATGGCCAAATACTTTGGGATACAGCAGTGTGCCAACATTTTCCCTTCCCAGCAAACTCAGAGCTTCCTTTTTGCTTTTCTGTTACTTAAGGGGAAGGCAGAGACCTGGGTTTGGGGTTTTGTATAGCTGGTTGTTCTTATAATATAAGGAAAGATCCTCTTCTGTGCTTGATGGACTCACAAGTTTCTCCTTAGATTGTAAAAACAAGATCATCGACATAGACAAAATTCCCTCAGTATGGGAATGTTATCTGATCATTTGGGTAAATCAGCGATTCTCAACCTATGGCCCATGGGCCAGATGCGACCCACAGCACCATTTCATGTGCCCCCCCCCATCACACCAGAAAGTGCCATGTGGTAGAGGAAGGGCAAAATGGCTGTCCAGCCCCCGAAGCTGTCTGAGGGAGCGTGACCTGGCCCCTGGCTTTAAAAGGTTGAGAACTCATATAAATGTTAAAAGGTAATGTTGCCAGGGCATGACTACTCCATGGGAAACAATTCCTTTGATTCATCCAAGGACTGCACCTCTCTTGAAATTCAATAAATAATATTCAGTTACAAAGTAAAACATTGACAATTTTTGTTTATCCATGTTCTTCAGAAATAGATAGAACTTTTTGAGCAGCAGTTGATGGTGGACAGTGTAACATGCTGCTGTTAGATCAATAAATGCTGCTCCAGTTATTTTATGTTTCAAGACCATTTTCTATGTGCTGGGTTAAATTTAAGATTTGAGCCATACAGCTCTTGTCAGGTCTAAAGCTTGCATGTTCTGGAATTAGAAAAAGTTTGGTTTTAGAGGCTAGAAAAATTAATCATTTATTCAAACAATTTGTGTAAGTGGCATTGTAGGGAGTCTGGTCTGTAGATTTTGGGATCTAATGGTTCTTTTCTTAGTTTCAGTTTATCAAATACAGTGGGCCTGGCATATCAATGAGTTCAATATTCATGGTTTCAGTTATCCACAGGCCAAAAGCATTCACTGAAAAATCCCAAAAATGCATCTTTCCAAGGTGCATTACTGGAGCTGACCACGAGAGGGAACCAGAGACTATATTGCATATGGGTTCCTTGTGTTCTGCCATTTCATGCATTTGCAGTAAACTATGGAACCCATACCCCAGCTCTGCTGCCCAGTTGCCATCCAGAGAGGCTCAGGGGGAGGTGAGTGAAGGATCTTGCCCCTCCCCCCCAAGACCTGGGTCCAGAGAAAGAAAAGGCATCAGAGAAAGACACAGGCCTCAGCTCAGCTGCCCAGTTGCCATCCAGAGGCCCAGGAGAGTCCTCCTAGAGTAGCAACGACCCGGAGGGCAAAGAAGAAGGGCCGCGCTGCCGCTCCAGCCAACCGCGGACACCTCCGGAGACCCCTAACCACCCCCAGGAGATTCCATCTGCAACCACCATCACAGCGAGGCCCGAGTCGGCGCCTTTGACCAACTCCATGCGGTCGAAGGGAGGCGAGAGCTGCTGCATGCATGCAAAGGATAAGTAATCGAACTGAAATAATATAGTTGACTAAACATAGATGGCTTATAGCAACTGGCATAGTGACTGTACAAGAAACTGACTTACATAGAGACTTGATATAGTAGACTTTTTCTTTCTTTCTTTCTCTTTCATTAATTAGTTCAACTTTTACTTTGATACTATGTGATAAACTGTGATATTGTGCATGATAATACTTTGTTTTAAAACTGTTTAAACTATGATAACATGTGTGATGGGAAGAGACTGGTGTAGAGACTGGCAAGGCATGCCACAAAGTTTGCCAAGAGAACCCTATGGACCAAAACAAAAAGCAAAACAAGGGGATGCTCAGCACAGCAGATCTGAAAAGGGGGAGGGACATGAAAGGGTGAGGAGAAATACAGTGTTGCAGGGAACAATACTGCATAGGGACATGGAATGTGAGGTCTATGAATCAAGGAAAACTGGAAGTGGTTAAAAATGAGATGGAAAGAACAAGCATTGACATCCTGGGCATCAGTGAGTTAAAATGGACAGGGATGGGTGAATTCAGCTCTGGAAACCATTATATCTACTACTGTGGGCAAGAAAATCTCAGAAAAAATGGAGTAGCCATAATTGTCAACAAAAGAGTGAGGAAAGCAGTAATGGGATACCACATCAAAAATGATAGAATGATGTCAGTCAGAATCCAAGGCAAACCTTTCAATATCACTGTAATCCAAGTCTATGCACCAACCACTAGTGCAGATGAAGCCACAGTTGAGCAGTTCTATGAGGACCTACAACACCTCATAGAACAGACACCAAGAAATGATGTCCATATTATCTTAGGAGATTGGAGTGCCAAAGTAGGAAATCAAAAAGTAAATGGAATAACAGGCAAGTTTGGTCTTGTAACACTGAATGAAGCATATTCTGCAGTCAAAGATGGAAAACCTCCATTCAGTCAGCAAAAACAAGACCTGGAGCAGACTGTGGCTCAGATCACAACATACTGATCGCAAAATTCAGGCTTAAACTAAAGAAAATGGGGAAAACAATTAGACCAGACAGATATGACCTACACAACATCCCTAAAGAATACACGGTGGAGGTCATGAACAGATTTAATGTCCTGTACCTGATAGACAGAGTACCAGAAGAATTATGGACAGAGACGCGGGACATAATGCAGGAGCAGCAAGAGAAACCATACCAAAAGAAAAGAAGTGTAAGAAAGCAAAGTGGTTGTCTGATGAGGCCCTTAAAATAGCAGAGGAAAAAAGAAATGCAAAAGTCCAAGGAGAAAGGAAAAAATACAATCACCTGAATACAGAATTTCAAAGAAAAGCAAGGAGAGATAAGGAAAACTTTCTGAATGAACAGTGCAAAGAAATGGAGGAAAACAACAAAAGAGGCAGGACTAGAGATCTTTTTAAAAAAATCTGGGAAATCAAGGGAACATTTAAAGCAAAAATGACCATGATAAGGAACAAAGATGGAAAGGAGTTAGCTGAAGCAGAAGAGATCAAAAAAAAATGGCAAGAGTACACAGAGGAACTCTACAAAAAGGACCTCAACACTCCTTATAATAACAATAATGAGAAATTTGAATTTGAACCAGACATTCTGGAGAGTGAAGTCAGAAAGGCCCTAAAAAGCATTGCAAACAATAAAGCTAGTGGAAATGATGGTATCCCAGTTGAATTTTCAAAGCCCTAAAAGATGATGGAATCAAACTACTGCATTCAATATGCCAGCAAATTTGGAAAACAAAACAGTGGCCACAGGATTGGAAAAGATCAGTGTATGTTCCAATCCCAAAAAAAGGCAATGTCAAAGAATGCTCAAATTACCGAACAATTGCACTCATCCCACATGCCAGCAAGGTGATGCTCAAGATAATACAGGATAGACTTCAGCAACATGTGGAGAGAGAACTACCAGAGGTGCAGGCCAGTTTCAGAAGAGGCGGGGGGACTAGAGACCACATCGCCAACATATGTTGGATCATGGAGAAAACAAAAGAATACCAGAAACAAATCTACTTTTGTTTTATTGACTACAGCAAGGCTTTTGACTGTGTGGACCACAACAAGATGTGGCAAGTAATTAAAGAGATGGGAATACCAGAACACCTCATATGCCTCATGAGAAATCTGTACACGAACCAAGAAGCAACAGTTAGGACAGAGCATGGAATGACAGAGCGGTTTGGAATAGGAAAAGGAGTAAGACAAGGCTGCTTTTTTTCACCCTGCTTGTTCAATCTATACACAGAGCACATAATGTGGAATGCAGGGATGGAGGAATCACAGTATGGAATCAAAATTGATGGGAGAAACATCAACAATTTGAGATATGCAGACAATACCACCCGAATGGCAGAAAGTGAGGAAGACCTAAAGAACCTCTTGATTGGATTGAAGGAGGAGAGTGCAAAAGCTGGCTTGAGACTTAATATCAAGAAAACCACGATAATGGCAACAGGTCTGATCAGTCCCTGGAAAATAGATGGGGAAGAAGTAGAAGCAGTGACAGATTTTACTTTCCTGGGATCTAAGATTACTGCAGATGGCGACTGTAGCCATGAAATAAAAAGACGACTGATTCTGGGGAGACAAGCTATGAGAAACCTGGGGAATATAGTGAAAAGCAGAGACATCACCTTGAAAACAAAAATTCGCATAGTCAAAGCAATGGTATTCCCAGAGGTAATGTATGGGTGTGAGAGCTGGACCATTAGGAAGGCTGAGCGCAGAAGAATAGATGCCTTTGAGATGTGGGGTTGGAGGAGAGTCCTGAGAGTCCCTTGGACAGCAAAGAGAACAAATAGGCCAATACTGGAAGAAATCAATCCTGACTGTTCATTGGAGGGACAAATAGTGAAGATGAAAGCTAAAGTACTTTGGACATCAAATGAGAAGGGAGGACTCACTTGAGAAGGCTTTGATGCTGGGAAAGGTGGAGGGCAAGAGAAGAAGGGGGTGTCGAAAGATTAGATGAATAGATGGTATTGTGGACACAATGGGCACAGAGCTTGGTGGGCTGAGGAGAATGGTGGAGGACAGAAGTGCCTGGAGGAAAATGGTCCATGGGGTCGCAAAGGATCGGAATTGACTGTGTGACTGAACAACAACAACATCAAAAACTGTATTTTGTCTATTATGATATTTTTGGAATTTGTTTGCTTGTCAAGCAGTTATTAAAGAGTTGGTGAGTTGAGCAAAAACACTCATTTGTTTTTGCTCAAAATGTTAAATTTGTTTGTTCCAGATAGCATTGCTTTGCCATTCCTATTCTTCTTATGACTTTCTCTAGTTCTCCAATATGAATGTAATAGAAAGTTCATTGGTTTCACTCTGAATATCCCTTCGATTTGTATTATGCACTAGCAGAGATTGCCCGGCGGTGCCGGGCTGTTTTAAATTGTGTTGGAAGGTTGTTTTTTCTTAATGTTGGTAAAGAAGAGCTTAGTCTGTAATTGTTCTTTTTTAAAAAAATATTTATGCACAATGCCTTTATTTTTTCATTTGTTAAATAGATTGTATTGTTGTGATACTTTACAGTAATAACAACTTGTATTTTGAAATATTTCTAATGTGTTTTTGAATATTTGCTTTAACATACACGTTAATGTTTGTTACGATGCCGGGCTGTTATAAACTGTGATCAGTTTGTCTGTTGTTGTTTTGTTTTTCTGTGGATTAAAAAAAGAACAAAGGATTATATAATTTTTTCTAAATTTTCTATTTAACCAAATAATATTTTAGTATATGACCTTTTTTAAATGGTTGTATCGTAGGTAATAATTTTAAAAATGTGAAAGTACATGTTTTTTACATTAAATGTTTTTAAACTGTGTTTAGATGTTTTGGGTTTTTATTTGAGTTAAAACTAAACACAGGATTTTAGAAATCTTTTTATGTTATTTTTTTGAGATATATTTGTAATTTGTGTAAAATTGTGATTTTGTGTTATGTTTTTGACTTTTTTTTACTCTGTTGAGTGTTTTTGAGTTGTTTTTACTATTGTGCCCTGCAGGTGGAGCTGCTAGGGGTTTTGGTTTCATTTCAGATGTTTTTTCTCTTCTGTCCTCTGGGTGCTACTTCTTCCGGTAAGTCGTCTTTGGTTCTTCATTTCTGTTCTGGACGTCGTGGAGGGAGGACATGCTGGTAAGTTGTCTGGTTTTCTTTATTCTGGGGTTTTTCTTTGTTTTGTTTTTGTGTTGGTGGGCTGGGAGGTGTTTCTGTTTGGTCTTTTGTGTGTTGGTTTATTTTTAGTTTGGTTAAATTGGTTGGTTTATTTCTGGTTGTTTAATTTGTTTTATTTTGTTGTTGTTTGTTTGTGTTTTTTGTGTTGTAGTTAGGTGTTTTGTTTGTGGTTTAGATTTTTTTGTGTATTTTGTGGTTTACTTATTTTTGTTTATTAATGTTTTTTTAGTTTTTTTGTTTTATTATTTTGTAATAGTTTGGGTGTTTGTTTTTCTTGTTTTCTTTTTAGTGATGTTGTTGTTTTGGGGTTGTTTTGGTGTGCGTGCACACACACACTGGGCAGGTTTGAAATGTCCAGCCCAGTAGGTGTGTGATGAACCCGGGTGAGGAACTCTGGGAGGCAAAGGCAATGACCGGAGCCCCATTCACTGCCTTTGCTTGCTGGGGAATTGGTTTGCTTTCAACGGGGAGGTAGTGGTGCATCCCCCCCGAAAGCGAAACACTTCCTTGGGAAGTAAAGGCAATGACCGGAGCCTCGTTCGCTGCCTTTGCTCCACGGGGAATTGGTTTGCTTTCAGGGGGGGGCGCGAATGCATCAGTACCTTCCCCTCTTGATCCCCCCTGTTTTTGGTGTTTTTTTCCCACCCCGGCTCAACGTTTCTTGAGGCCGGTGGTGGTCTCGCCGTGTCTTCGGCGGGGTAGCATGGAGGAGAGGGAGTCCCTCTTCTCCCCGTTGCTCTGGGAAAGAAGGCTGGCGGGTGTCTCGCGGTGGTGTTTTTTGGTTTTTTATTTTGTGTGGTTGTGAGGTGCTGCATCCGCCTGCGGCAGACTTGCGCTCCCTTTGCATTTTGTATTTTTATTTTTCGCGCGCCGGCTTTCTCAGCGTTCTGCATGCTCATGGCGTGCAGGACTCTGGGGCTTGTAGTTTTGCATTTGTGGTTTCCATTTGTGCGGCGGGTTTTTTTTCTGCGGCTCGATTTTGATTGGCCACGTCGCATTTCCCAACGTTCTTTTTGCTCGCGCCTCTCAGCCTGATTGGCTGTGGCGTGGCACAAGGAACTTGGGGAAGTGAAGTCTTTTCCTTTTGTTTGCATTCGTGGGTCTCCTGCCCCGCTGGCGCATTTCTCAACCCCCCAGTTACCTCCGTACCCAGTTCGGGTGAGTGCATGAATGCTCGGTACGGGATAGTATGGCCGGGTGCGGGATCATTTGTCAAATCACAATGGTTAACGCTCAGATTTATAGGTATAGATTGTTAATCTTCCTTGCCAAAAGTAGCTGTGCTATTTGGTTTGGGGCTATATTTGCATACACTTTCCTTTTGATTGTTAATTTGGTATTTTGAGTAGCTTCCAGGAGTACACAGAAAGAGCCTCCATGAAGATTGTAGTATTTTTGTGTTGTGTTTTGGGATCAAGGAGACAGCGGAGGCTTGATTCATGAAGAGGCAACAGGGCAAGATAGCCCGGTCGGAGTTTATTAGGAATAACAGACAAAGACATTCCAGAGAAGAGTATGCAATCTATTCTTATTGGTTACCTGCGATAACATAAAGTTACTTAATTGGCTAAATATCAGCATGTCTGCCTCGTGCTCACCTTGCTAATTGGAAGAAAGCTGCGTGCTAGCTGAATGACTGCGTGCCATCCCTGGGCATAGTGGGGAGGGCCAAAAGCCTTGAGTCAGAGGCCCAAACTGGGGCCTCTAAGTTACGGTGTAAAAACAGATGAGGTAAGGAGAACGATCACCCACGATTTATGACCATGGTGTGCCAATGGGCCACAGCGATCGTGCTGTGAAACTCCTTACATTTTTGAACCACAATTGGGTGTGACCTGGGCAACAACTACCTTGTTGTGCCAGCTAATCTTTCTAAGACTAGGTTAGGCAAAATGAACTGCAGAATGAATTACTGTAACTAAAAGGTTACTTCATTTTGGCAGTTTAAAGTCTGACATCATTGTAGTAGTCATTGCTGTCGCTGCCGCCAAGCTTTCTGGCTTCTTCTTGCCACGTCAAACTCTGTTACAGTACCTAACCAGTGAGTTCTTTTTGTTTCAGTAAGAATTGGGATCAGTTTTCTCTCAGCTTTCATCACATGTTCACTAAAAGAATTTTCTCCAAAGTGTGAAATATAATCTAAGCAATGGACATGTTGTTCAACTGTTGGTCCCAGCAGTCCTAGCGAGCACAGCCAGAGATAAAGAATGATGTACTGCAAGATACACTACTTGCTTCTGCCCTCAAGGTTTGTGACGCTTTGACACTGGATGTAATGATTTCCTGGTATTCTTGAATCTAAACAGAGCCTACTTGCAACACTGGTGTGAACACTGCCTCAGTGACACTGGAAACCATACTGTATCCCCCTAAGTAAACCACATTCCTGAGGTATCTCTAGTAGTAACAAGTGTGCTGAAACTCCAGCATCTTTCTAAAATCCAGGAGTTCAATGTATTATAATCAGAGTACCGTGTCTGACAGCACTGGCATCTCTCTAGTAGGCTTTCTATATTATGCTCCAAAGCTTTTACTACACAAGGCTCTCATGAGGGCAATACTTCATCCACTTGAATTGAGACCACTGACCCATCTACATGGGGCCTGATGAAAGTGCAACAGACTCATTGGTCTCTTGAACTTCCTTCCAACTCAAGTTTGCATTGGGTCAGTAGTAAATAATGAGGAGCACATACTCTTAAGGCATGGCAGAGCTGGGGGACCAGCAGCTTGCTTGTTTTTTGTGCTGGTTTGAATCACAGTATAGGATAGCCTACACCAAAAGCAGCTTTATAAAACTGCACTATTTATGCTGTTATGTGCTTGTCCTCCTTAGTGTATTGTGGGAGTTCCTGGACTTGGCCTTATCAATGGAGCCACAGATTTCATCCATGACCTGGAGTGACTTTTACCAACTTTGATTTGATTGTACAGTTGTTCCCCATATGGACAGAAAATGCATTAAAACAGCAGAAATAGATTATCGTAACACTGTATATGTTGTTGTTGTTCAGTCGCACAGTCGATTCCGACCCTTTGCGACCCTATGGACCATCGTTCTCCAGGCGCCTCTGTCCTCCACCATCCCCCTCAGACCTCCCAGTTCTGTGCCCATTGTGTCTACAATACCATCTATCCATCTCATCCTTGGCCTCCCCCTTCTTCTTTTGCCCTCCACCTTTCCCAACATCACGGCCTTCTCAAGTGAATCCTCCCTTCTCATTTGATGCCCAAAGTACTTTAGCCTCATCTTTACTATTTGACCTTCCAATGAGCAGTCAGTGTTGATTTCTTCTAAGATTGACCTATTTGTTCTCCTCGCTGTCCAGGGTACCCTCAAAACTCTCCTCCAGCACCACATTTCAAAGGCATCTATTCTTCTGCGTTCAGCTTTCCTAATTGTCCAGCTCTCACATCCGTACATTACCACTGGGAATACCATTGCTTTGACTATTCTAATTTTTGTTTTCAAGGTGATGTCTCTGCTTTTCACTATGTTCCCCAGGTTTCTCATGGCTTGTCTCCCAAGAATCAGTCGCCTTTTTATTTCATGGCTGCAATCTCCATCTGCAGTGATCTTAGATCCTAAGAATGTAAAATCTGTCACTACTTCTTCCCCATCTATTTTCCAGGAACTGATCGGGCCTGTTGCCATTATCTTGGTTTTCTTGATATTGAGTCTCAAACCTGCTTTTGCACTCTCTTCCTTCAAACCGATCAAGAGATTCTTTAGGTCTTCCTCACTTTCTGCCATTAAGGTGGTGTCGTCTGCATATCTCAGATTGTTGATGTTTCTCCCAGCAATTTTGATCCCATATTGTGATTCCTCCATCCCTGCGTTGCGCATTATGTGCTCTGTGTATAAGTTGAATAAGCAGGGTGACAAAATGCAGCCTTGTCTTACTCCTTTTCCTATTCCAAACCACTCTGTCATTCCGTGTTCTGTCCTAACTGTTGCTTCTTGGTTCCTGTACAGATTTCTCATGAGGCATATGAGATGCTCTGGTATTCCCATATCTTTAATCACTTGCCACATCTTGTTGTGATCCACACAATCAAATGCCTTAGTGTAGTCAATAAAGCAAAAATAAACTTGTTTCTGGTATTCCTTTTTCTCCATGATCCAACGTATGTTGGCAATGTGGTCTCTAGTCCCTCTGCCTCTTCTGAAACCAGCCTGCACCTCTGGTAGTTCTCTTTCCACATGCTGCTGAAGTCTATCCTGTATTATCTTGAGCATCACCTTGCTGGCGTGTGGGATGAGCGCAATTGTTCGATAATTTGAGCATTCTTTGGCATTGCCCTTTTTTGGGATTGGAACATATACTGATCTTTTCCAGTCCTGTGGCCACTGTTTTGTTTTCCAAATCTGCTGGCATATTGAATGCAGTAATTTGATGCCATCATCTTTTAGAGCTTTGAAAAATTCAACTGGGATACCATCATCTCCACTAGCTTTGTTGTTTGCAGTGCTCTTTAGGGCCTTTCTGACTTCACTCTCCAGGATGTCTGGCTCAGGTTCAATTTCTTCATCATTGTGACTATCAGGAGTGTTGAGTTCCTTTTTGTAGAGTTCCTCTGTGTACTCTTTCCATCTTTTCTTAATTTCTTCTGCATCAGCTAGCTCCTTTCCATCTTTGTCCCTTATCATGCTCATTTTTGCTTTAAATGTTCCCTTGATTTCCTGGATTTTTTTGAAAAGGTCTCTGGTTCTGCCTCTTTTGTTGTTTTCCTCCATTTCTTTGCACTGTTCTTTTAGGTAGTTTTCCTTATCTCTCCTTGCTTTTCTTTGAAATTCTGTGTTCAAAAGATTGTATTTTTTCCTTTCTCCTTTGACTTTTGCATTCCTTCTTTCCTCTGCTATTTTAAGAGCCTCATCAGACAACCACTTTGCTTTCTTACTCTTCTTTTCTTTTGGTATGGTTTTCTTTGCTGCTTCCTGCATGATGTCCCTCATCTCTGTCCATAATTCTTCTGGCACTCTATCTATTGAGTCTAAGCCATTGAATCTGTTCATCACCTCCACCGTGTATTCTTTAGGGATGCTATCTAGGTGATATCTGTCTGGTCTCTTTGTTTTCCCTATTTTCTTTAGTCTAAGCCTGAATTTTGCAATCAGTAGGTTGTGATCTGAGCCACAGTCTGTTCCAGGTCTTGTTTTTGCTGACTGTATGGAGGTTCTCCATCTTTGACTGCAGAGTATGTAATCAATCTGGTTTCGGTGTTGGCCATCTGGTGATGTCCATGTGTAAAGTCGCCTCTTGTGTTGCTGGAAGAGGGTGTTTGCTATGACCAGTGCGTTCTCTTGGCAGAACTCTATCAATCTTTGCCCTGCTTCATTCTGTGTTCCAAGACCGAACTTGCCTGTTATTCCCTCCACTTTTTGATTGCCTACTTTGGCATTCCAGTCTCCTAAAATAATTTGGACATCATTTCTTGGTGTTTGTTCTATGAGGTGTTGTAAGTCTTCATAGAACTGGTCCACTGTGGCTTCATCTGCACCCGTGGTTGGTGCGTATATTTGGATCACAGTAACATTGAAGGGTTTGCCCTGAAATCTTACTGACATCATTCTGTCATTTTTGAGGTTGTATCCCATTACTGCTCTTCTCACTCTTTTATTGACAATTATGGCTACTCCATGTCTTCTAAGGTTTTCTTGTCCACAGTAGTAGATGTGATGGTTTCCAGAGCTGAATTCGCCCATCCCTGTCCATTTTAGCTCACTGATTCCCAAGATGTCAATGCTTATTCTTTCCATCTCATTTTTTACCACTTCTAGTTTACCTTGGTTCATTGATCTCACATTCCATGTCCCTATGCAGTATTGCTCCTTACAACATTGCTCCTATACAACACTGTATATAGGGCTATACATAAAATAATGGAGTCTCTGGTAGGTACACAACTGGCTTCATTATTAACACAAAGACTAAACCAGATTGTTGCTTCTCCACAATTATAGACTGGGCAAAGAAAGGCCAACAAACTGGAACTCAATTCTGACAGGAAGGTGTTGGGTGGCTCAACTGACTGGTTAGAGGGTTTGTTTTTGCCTAGCCAGGATGCTATTAAACTGTTCCTGAAAGACCAAGAATGAAGTTTGGGGGTGATCCCTGACTCTGCCTTATAAATAGAGGCTTAGATTTTTGGGATAATAGAAATCTTGCATGCACTAACACTGGGTATCAATGGAAGGAAGCTTTACAATCCAATGTGATTGTTCTTTGCTACTAACTTGATTAGTAAAGTTCTTTTCCCACTTCCAACATTTAAAGAAAACCCTCACCCCTCTTTCTGCTTGTTCTGTTCTTTGTTATGATAATAGCCTATCTTCTTTCTCTGATCCCTGACCAAGCAGCAGATTCTCTTCATATGCTGAAAACTTCATTTCTAATCCATTTTTGAATTTTTTTTCTAGCCATAACTATAAATGGTAACCATAAGTAAAGATACAGTTTTCTATTTTAAATACTTTTAGAGTGATTTTATCATATAAAGTGATAGTTTGTGTGAAGGAAACCAAGGAGAGGAGTGAATTGATGAGACAGGGATCATCAACTCTCTTTTATTTAGACAATTTTTTGGGGAGGTCAGGGTTTGATCCAGAGTGATGGCCAAATACTTTGGGGTACAGCAGTGTGCCAACATTTTCCCTTCCCAGCAAACTCAGAGCTTCCTTTTTGCTTTTCTGTTACTTAAGGGGAAGCAGAGACCTGGGTTTGGGGTTTTGTATAGCTGGTTGTTCTTATAATATAAGGAAAGATCCTCTTCTGTGCTTGATGGACTCACAAGTTTCTCCTTAGATTGTAAAAACAAGATCTTCGACATAGACAAAACTCCCTCAGTATGGGAATGTTATCTGATCATTTGGGTAAATCAGAGATTCTCAACCTATGGGCCATGGGCCAGATGCGACCCACAGCACCATTTCATGTGCCCCCCCCCCCCTCATCATCATCAAATCCGTCTTAAAGCCTGGTCAGGAGATCGAGAGTTAGAGAGGCTGGGTTGATCTTTAAGGCTGTCACTGTTCCTTTAAAATCTGCATGCACACGCTCCTTCTCCCACACAACCTGTTTAGTCACCTCTTAAACCTGACTCCTGACAGCTAAGATCTCTCTTCTTGGAACGTATGCAGTTTGGTAGCGATTATAAAGTAGAGAGCTTCTGTGAATAAATGCCTGTTAAATAAAGTCCAGATCTGCAAACAGAATAAAACTTAAAAAGACACGTTTATTTCTTTAACAAGTTAGTTTCAGGGAAAGAGCAGCATAAAATATTTCCAACAGTCATAAAGCAAAAGGATATGAAAAGTTCTAAGTATTCTTCTCTCTCAGAAAGGATAGAGACAAAATCTTTCCCTGTCAAAGATTTTGCCTAGAAAATCAGGGTACGTATTCTTAAGAATAGGGCAGTCCAGAATAAAGGCTAGCCCTCAACTGGCTGTTAGGATAGTCTTTTTATAGTCCTGTGGACTGGGGGGTTTCCCATCTTTAGGATGTTAGGGTAATGTCATACTAATGTATCTCTTCTTATCTTATACATACATTGTACTCCTTCTCCCTCCCATCAGGTGGATGAGGTATAGGGAGGTGAATAGTTCAGCAAAAGTTCATTAACCTCGTACTCCTTCCCTCCTCCCATCTGGGACATACATTGCTCTCCCATCTGAGTGAAGTTATGCAAGTGTTTCTGAGCTTTAGACTTGCCCAGGCTTGTTTAGAAGAGACACAGACAAAGGATTTTTAAGAAAATGAAGGCTAGGAAAGCAAGGTTTATGACATCATTATCATTTTTATTATTTGTTGTTGCTTGTGGTTTGCCCGTGTTCATAATTGGCCGCAACCTTTCCCTAGCACACAGCTGAGAAAGCCACGGGCTTTGCTGGAAAGGCAATCGGGGTACAGGCTAATTTGATAGTTTGGGGGACAATTCATAAGGCCTTGGCTGGAGGTTATGGTGGAAATAAGGCAAGAGTCAAAAGGTGATGACTCTAAGGTAAAATCACGTTCTTCCTCTTCTGGCCAAAGATTAGGCTGGGCAAATAAGACGAGTCAACAGTCAAGCAAGTTAGTAACCCTCGAGGCAGGGTAATAAATGCGTCCACCCAAGACAGATCGGGGCTGGACTTCACCACACGATTGTCTCGCATGTCTTCCTTGCGGCCAGCCACTCCGACATCCCAGAGGCCCATTTTGCAACAGTTGCTGTTTTCCCCACTTCATAATCTGTTAACCAAAATACCCCAATACAGATTTCATCTTTGACCAGAAGCAAGATTTCCAGCTTTGGTTGATTGCCTGGCTCTACCCTGTCTGGACAGAAAGTGCCTAAAACAGTAGTGTATGCTTTGGTACAGTAATTTCAAAAATAGACTACTGTAAGTCACTGTGCATAGAGCTGTCCTCAGAAACAGTTTGGAAGCTTCAGCAGGACTAGAATGTGGCAGCCAGTCTTATTGCAGGGGCAAGAAAACTTGATCATTTCTTCTCGGTTCTGGCTCACTTGCCTTGACTACCTGTTTACTTCCAAATTCAAATCAAGGTGCTGGTTTTGTCCTCTAAAGCAGGATCCCAACCTTTGGTCTATGAACTTCAATTCCTAGAAGCCTAAGTTAATTCCCCAAAGCATTGATCAGCCAATGTACTGTGCCTTGGCTTCTGGGAATGGAAGTCCAAAAACCAAAGGTTGGGGACGCCTGCTCTAAAGTCCTAAAGAGATTGAGACCTTGCTGTCTAGCAGAATGTCTCTCATGAACCTGTTCCCTTCGCTCTTTGTAACATTAGTCGTTTGTAACATTAGTCGTTGAAAATGCCAACATTCAGAGGCCACAAAATCCACAACTAGAAATCAAGCATTTTCTGCCCTGCCACTCCTAGTGGAACAAGCTACTACAGGTGGTTCATCAAGTACCATTCCTTCTGTCCTTCTGAAGGATGTTAGAAACAGAACTTTTCAGGACAGCTTTTAATGGTCTTACACTTGAACCCACACAAGCGCTGCTATAGCATTTGCGATATTATTCTAGGTTTGGATCATGGGTTCGCAACCTACGGCCCATGGGGCAGACCTGGCCTACAATGGCAAATCATCCAGCCCATGGTGATGACCACGGAAGTGGAAGTGGATGTGTTTACAACAGCCGTAAATGCATCCATGCATGTGCAAATGTGCCCATCGCAGTTTACAGCAGCATTTACGACAGGGGAAACCACGTGTCTGGCCCACTCAGCTGTCTGAGAGGGAGTGATCTGGCCCATGGTGTGAAATGGTTGAGAAGCCCTGGTTTAGATAGTCGAGATGTTAGACACGGGTATTAATTTTAATTTAACTATTTTCATTTCAGCAGAGGATAATATGCCTTGTGTTTCTTTAGGTCTATTTTTATCTATTTGCTGCTTATTAATTTGTTTAATTTGTTGCTGTTGTGTGTAATTTGCTGTTCTTAATGTTTGCACACTGCCCAGAGAATATCTGTTCACTATGGGGCCGTATAAAAATTGTAATAAATATTGTCAATTGCCACTCCCCTTTAGAAAGTGATACACAGAGTTGCATTATACATTGTAGCTCAGGCATCAAGAGGTCCAGAACACTTGTTGTGCCCACGTAAATATTAAGGAGAAAAGAACCTGTCTTGAGAAGAATTACATATCTTTAATGCTGACAATGCAAGAGACTGTGGTGGCTTAGTGGTTAAGACACTGAACTTGACCACTGGAAGGTCTGCAGTTTGAGACCTGAGTGCTGCATGATGGAGTGAGCTTCCATCTCTGTCCCAGCTCCTGCCAACCTAGCAGTTCGAAAGCAAGAATTTGCAAGTAGATAAATAGGTACCACTTCAGTGGGAAGGTAACAGCGTTCAGTGCACTCCGGTATATAGTCTGCCACATGTCCACAGAAATGTCTCCAGACACAGACAGCACTGGCTTTTTAGCTATAAACAGAGATGAGCACTGAACCCTAGAGTTGGATACGACTGGCTTTCGAGCAAAGGCAATAGAAGTTGTTAAATATTTCCTGTAGCTTAGTTCAACCGTCAATCCAAATGGAGATTGTAACTAAAAAAATCAGAAACAGACAGAGCCTTGGGAAGGCAGTTATGAAGAAACCAGAAATGATCTTTAAGAACAGGAAATTTCGCTCACTGGAAACAGATAATCTTCACTATGGTATTACTGATTGCTGTGTACAGATATGACAGCTAGCTAGTGACAAAGAAAGAGAAGATGGTTCATTTGAAATATGGTGTTGGAGGACAGTTTTGCTGATACCATGGGCTATCAGAAAGAAAAATAAGTGGGTTCTCGATCAAATCAGACTAGAACTCTCCTGAGAAGCAAAATGATTTAAATCGGGCTGTTGTACTTGAGCACATAGTAGCCAGAGAGGACTTCCTGGACAAGACAATGATTCTGGGGAGAGTTTAAGGCAGCAGAGAAAGAATAAGACTGAATATGATATGCATTGATCCAATAAAAGAAGTACAGTGGTACCTCACTTAAAGAGCATAATGCGTTCCATGGGATTGATCTTTAAGCAAGTTTGATCTTTAGGGGAAACACCATTGTAAGTGACTAATTGTGACTTCTGGTGGTGGTGGGGATTGTGAACCCCGATTTAGCTTTTAAGCGAGTTTTGACTTGGTTTTAGTTGTTAAGCTAGGCGACCATTCAGAGAAAATCCTGCTCTTTAAGCGAGTTAGTCTCTAAGCGAGGCACTCTTTATGCAAGGTATTACTGTACAGTATATGCCTTAAGTTTGCAAGACCTGAGCAGGGTTGTTAATGATACAGCCTTTTGTTCATTTTTTTATTTTTATTTTTGAAGAAGGCTCATACATTTATGTAATTGTAATGCTAGAGAGATTCAGAATTTGTGCATCTCCCACTGGGTGAGAAGGGAAAGATATTATAATGCCTGCAGAAAAATAGGAAGTAGGACGGATGTCCTGCTTGCTTTGCGCTGCCATGAGATCCAAAGCCTCTTAACAAAGGAGGCAAGATTAAGGGGAGATAATTAAGAAGACACAATCAAAAGTAGTCATCATATGCAGCACAATCCTTTGACTCATGACTCAGAATTCCTGTTGATATTGGTGAGATATACTTCCGGGCAAGTATGTTTCAGACTGCAAGCTTAAAGGGGTAGAACCATAAAATGCATGTGATGCAAGACTTAGCGACTATGCTTTCAGATTTGATATAATAAGCTGGTTGATACCTTGAATATGGAGCGCAGTCTCATGCCACACCAGAAGAACAAATATTAAACCATTCAAAGTAGTCTTTAACTAGATCAGTGATGGTGAACCTTGGCACTCCAGGTGTTCTTGGACTTCAAATACCAGAATTCCAAACCAGCACTCATGCTGATCAGGGCTTCTGGAAATTGAAGTTCAAGAACATCTGGAGTGCCAGGGTTGGCCATCACTGACCTAGATCATCCTGGATAGAGTCCCTTGCAATTGACTTGACGGCATGTAATCATAATTTTTTTAAAAAAATGAAATTATTGTTGCAGTCTATCCAAATCAAGAGTTCATGTTCAGTGCATATGTTAAGAGGAAAAGGAAAGAGAAAATCATATGTAGGGGACATAAAAAAGTGCCCTGGAAGATTGGAAAGTACACTCAGGCATCCCCTGGGCAACAACGCAGCACAGCTTATCTTTCCTGCCCAGATGCCTTGCATGTGAACTTGCTGATGAGCCCCCTACACCAGGAATTCTCAACCTGCGGCCCATGTGCCATATGTGGACCATGGCACCATTTCATGTGGCCCACCACCACCTCTACCATACCAGGAAGTGCCATGTGGCGAAGGAAAGGCAAAATGGCTATCTGGCCCCCGAAGCAGCCTGAGGGAGTGTGACCCAGCCCCTGGCTTTAAAAGGTTGAGAACTCCTCCCCTAGACAATGGTTAAAATTGAAGAAAAGCATTCTGCACACACCTCTTAAGCTTTAAATATTAAACAAGAAGAGGCTAGGCTAAAGCTATGGTAGGAAAAACAATACATTTTGCCAAATGGATGAATGCAAAAGAGTGTCTCCCACCACAACAACATCCTGGCTCAATCATCTGGAAATCACTTAATAGACTTTGAAGCAATATAGGAAGAATAGAGAATAATCAAATAAAATAAGACTACTTGGCTATAGGACACATTTTTTCTGAATTAGAAATTCAATCAAAGCAGCATTTATGTGTATACAGTTTATGCCCCAACATGTGAACAAAAGAAGACCTAGTAAATAGCCAAGTTAATCACTCCTTTTCAAAAATAGTTTAATGTTTTTAATATTTTAATTTGATTGCTTTTAAAAATATTTTCTATATTCCCATAATTTTTGACTGTGCAACACTCTGATATGAATAAAGACAGGCAGGTTTCATATGTGACTCCGTTGGTCAGTTTGCAACATATTATAAACATTTGTCTTTGAACAGTATTTTTAAAGTAAAATATTATTTGCCCCCCCCCCCAAAAAAAATAATAATATGAACACACTACAGTGAGTTTGGGATTGCATACCTGTCAAGTATCCCGTTTTCCCAGGAAAACCCCTTATTTTTACCCCTCTTCCCACCCCCTCCCATTTTATTAATTTCCCTGTAATATCCCTTATTTTTTTTAAAAAAAATCCCGACCAGAGCCCTCACAGGCGAAGCTGCAGTATGTTTTTCCTGCCACCAGAGGCCGCTGTGTGGCTTTTCACTTGTGGAAGGGGAGAGAGAAGGTGGTGGGGGCCTTCTGTAGTTTCTCTTTCATTTCCCTGCCACATGGTCATGGTGGCTTCGTTTTTGCTGCTGCTGGTTGGAGCCACCATGGGACGGGAGTCTACTCTAGGTGAGCGATATTTCATATATGCAGGGGCAAATCAGCTCTTGGTCTGGGGTAGAGACTTCTCTCTCACTCTCATGGTTTATTGAGCTGTTTCTGCCCTGCCTCCTGGAGGATTTCGTTTCTATTCTAGAGTTAACTTGGGAGGGGGGGATGTTGCTTGATCACTATATGAGAGAGAGAGAGAGCACCCCACCTTCTAACAAACCATCTGGAGGGAGATTAACTCCTCAGCTGCTGGGAGGCTTGGAAACTACAGAGGTTGCTTTTTTACTTTACTAATTCCCTTCCTTAAGCTGGATCCAACATTCTCAGTTGTTGGTGCTTCAATTGTTTGCAGTGAGGAACAAATAGATTGGTTAATTTGGGGGAATTAATCCCTTGCTCCTACACCCTAGTTGGGGGAGGGGGGTGTCTAGCCATGTGCAGGGCTAGTTCATTAAAGCCAAGCTGCTTACAAGCAGTTGGTAACCCTAGGGGGCTGGTTTACTATTCTGCACTTTGCTTCCCAGGAAAAAATAGATGCCCATTGCATCTACACTACCATCTAGTCATCTTATTTTTGGCCACCCCCTTCTTTTGTCCACCTTTCCCAGCATCAAGGCCTTCTCAAGTGAATCCTCTTTTCTCATTTGATGTTCAAAGTACTTCAGTGTCATCCTTACTATTTGACCTTTAATGAGCAGTCATGGTTGATTTCTTCTAGGATCGACCTATTTCTAACACCACATTTCCAAAGGCATCTATTTTTCTGCACTCAGCTTTCCTAACGGTCCAGCTCTCACACCCATACATTACCACCGGGAATACCATTGCTTTGACTATGCAATTTTTTGTTTGCAAGGTGATGTCTCTACTTTTAACTATGTTCCCCAGGTTTCTCATAGCTTGTTTCCCAAGCATCAGTCGCCTTTTTATTTCATGGCTGCAATCACCATCTGCAGCGATCTTTGATCCTAAGAAAGTAAAATCTGCCAGTCATATCCAACTCTAGGGTGCAGTGCTCATCTCCATTTACAGCCAAACAGCCAGTGCTGTTTGTGTTTGCAGACACTTTCATGGCCATGTGGCAGGCATGACTAGAGCCCAGCAAGTCACATGGCTATATTTGGCCATGCCCACAGATTTGGCCACACCCACAGGTGTGTGGCCTAAATTTCCCTTATTTTCAAATCCAAAACTTGACAGGTATGGGGTTGGTACATTCATTCTTATTTGATTCAATTTAGTTTTCAAAGTACTACTGTGTAAGAGAGACAACAAATTCAATGCATTCGTTTAAACTGGAAACTAATTTGTGAAGTTCACAATATAAAGCCAATTCAATTTCACTTTAGCTACATTACTCTGTGCTTGGAGGTTCGTGATGTTTTCTCAGATCAATTTTTCTTCTCTTACAATTCTGCAAGGCTTAGAAAGTGTCCACTTTCTTCATCCCAGTGTAAAATTAATATTTTAATAGTAAAATGCTATTTTGCCTTCTATAGCAGAATAGGCATTTGCAGCAATGTTTTCTGAGGCTTTATAAGAGATGCCACTGTTCTTTCAAAAGTGATGGAGGCCTTTTAAGAAAAAGGTAAAATGAGTATTTCTAGTTGTTGTTTTAGAAAATTAGGAAGAATCGTCAAATTGTAGCAATGATATCTCAAAAGGTGTCTTCTTAAACAGATGCTGTTAAACTGGGTCAATCAGTTCTGCTTCTTAATTACAGAGCAAAAATCAAAATAAAGTGGAAACATCCAGTGAAACTTCATCTAAGGAAAAGTCTTAAGAAACAGAGTAGGATTTATTCACTAACAGAGCCCAATAAATTATAAATACATAAATTATCAATACATAGAAAGATCTTTAATTATACCTTAAATCCATTGGAGTCATTATTCAGCAAGGAGTCCGCACATTGGTGAACATCTCCACAATGACATTCCACACACGCAAATGGACCTGGGAAATCAAGTCCATCTGCATGCGTTTTTTAGCCATTTGGATATCACATCATTTGCTGGCTAGGTGGACCATGATGTGTGCCCTCCGCTTTCACCTAGCCCAAGGGATCCAACAGAAGACACTTTGGTGAATTTTAGTCCCGGCCTAATATCATCAACAAGAGATGTGCAACACTGCCTGGTTAGACTGCTTAAGCCCCCGCGCCACGACAAGGCTCTCACTTAAGTGAGGGATCTCTAATTATCTGTTTGTCAGGTTGATAGGGCTTGGAGTCCCTTCACTAGTATTGTATTGATTCGCAGTCTCACTTTAAGAGTTCCTCTGTGCGGTGTCCCAGCTGTTTCAGCTTACAGAGTGACTCAGCAGTTCTCAACTATTTTAGGAGTGCTAGCAGTTTAGCATTAGGCTTCGTCGGCTTCCATTGCTTCCTTTGCTTACTGGAGTCCATGCTTCCTGGCTTACTGCTTGGCTAGCTTACTTTGGCTGACTACTGGCTCAACTGAACTGCTTGCCTGGAACTGCTGACTTGGCTCACCATTATCTTCGTTTGTTCCTGAGAAGAGGACTGGTGGCTTTTGCCCATGCCACCAAGCTACAACTAACTACTACTTCAGAGGTAATGCCTGCAAAAGACTATTTGCTTTAAAAACTTGCTTTCGAGGTTTGCTTGTTTGCATTCTGCTTTGCTTGGACTGTTCTTATCTGCTTTGGACTTCTGCCAATATTACTGAGAGCCATTATCTCAGTCAAGCCTGTGTTTATTTCTCTTATGTTTACCAAGCTGAAGTAAAGCATCTTTCTTTTGCCTTATACTGACTGCTGCTTGGCTGTGTGAGATTCCACTCCAGCTGACACTGTGTGTTCACAGCTTTGCCGCTATACTCTGCTACAAGTACACAGAGACAAACCACATTAGTGTACCCCCTGCGTACCCAATACCTAAGATTGTTTGCAAAATAAAACAGATTGAAATTTGGAAACAGGTTGTCAGAAATCTCTCTGTGTGTTTGGTAATTTTCTGCCTCTAAAGTGTGACAAAATAATGAACTAGCTGAACTGGCTCTTTGAATGAATAAAAACCCTTTTTTTCTGCCTCTTGAAGCTTTTTCTTTCTGCAGATGTTTCATGTTTGGTTCTTCTATTGAATAAAACCAATTGTTTTGAATCCTGAAATAAAACAAAACAAAGAAAAACTAAACACAAAAAAAAATGTTGTGGCACCTTAAAAAAGACTAACGGCTATATTTTAATGTTAGCTTTCATGGATGAAGTCCACCTCTTCAGACGTAAGAGTGAGACTTCATGGCAATCATTTATACATGGTCGCATGACTAGGTGGGAATACACAAGTACACAATGGTTGGCAGTATATTGGATACAATTTCAAATTAGTGTGTCTTTTTATACTTGGTAATGACCAAAGGTTCCTGTCGGATATTCAGATTTATTTCTGTGAAGCTTTGTTTCATACAGTGGTAACTGTTTAGTAGACAAATTGAACATAACCATTGTGACATAACACAATTTGTAACAGTTTACCTTTCATAGCATGGATTTTGCATTTACAGACTTCTTTTATGTCTAGGCCAGACTTTAAACTGCCAAAACAAAGCCACCTTTGGGTGAATTTATTCCATAGTTCCTTTCACCTGACCTAGTGTGAGAAAGATTAGCTGGCACAACAAGGTTGCCATTGCCTGGGGTATGCCTGATTGTGGTTTTAAAAAGCCACCATTTTTGAGGAGGCTCTTTCTGTTTATGTCTATGAAAATTGACAGTAGTTGTGAATTGACCTAGGCTGGCAGGTAACATCCTTTTTCTGTGAGCCAGCCTCAGGCTATGGATAAAATGTGGTAATGAATAAGAATAATTCACCATACCTCTGAAGTTTGTTCTGTAAAATGGTATGGAAGTCTCATTCTTATGTCTGAAGAAATGGACTTAATTCACTAAAGTTAACATTAAAATAAAGCAGTTAATCTTTAAGGTACCCTACTGTTTGGGTCTTTATTTTTTCCTTTGTTCTGTTTTCCCCCCCTGCCTGATATGCTTGCACATAGCTACCCGTTTGAAAATTGCAGTTGTGAAGTATCAGAATCTGCTTTGTCTTAGTACCGGTATGTACTGTACATGGCAGCAGCTATATTTCAATGAATGAATCATATTTGGTCATCTAGGGCAATAAACACCACTTATTAAATTTAGCTTGTTTAATACTATTGTCCTACCAACTGCAATATGTGCAAGTGAGACATGGAAAATTGCAATGAAGATAGCCTAGAAGCTAAACATTTTCCAACACAGGTGCTTGAGAAAAATCCTTGGCATCAGATGCTTTGATCGGACTACAAATGAAGTTCTGCATAGAATGAGGTTTGCAGGGCATATCTTGAGATTACTTGAGTACCCAAAAATAATGATTGTCTGGGTGACACAAAGGGATAAAAGGAAACAAAGTAGGCTGAAGAAAACACAGAGGGCAACTTTTAGAGAAGACTAGCATAGGTTGCCCGGTGTTGCCGGACTGTTATAAATTGTGTTTTGCTTTTCTTTTCTTTTTCTTTTTTTTTTTTGGGGGGGGGGGGGGCGTGAGTTAAAAATCTTTTTATTTTATTTATTTAACATATGTTTGTTATTTGTGTAAACTTTTAATTTAGTGTTATTTTTTGACTTTTTTTTTACTCTTGTGGCCTCTAAGTGGGGCTGTTTTGTTGTTGACTTGTTTTTAATATTCCAGCCTGCAGGTGGGGCTGTTAGTAACAGTGTTGGTTTTTTTTGTTTCACTTGTTTTTTCTCTCCTGGCCTCTAGGTGGGGCATCTTCCGGTAAATAGTCTTTGTTTGTTCATTTCTGTTCTGGTCTCGTGGAGGGAGGACGTGCCGGTGAGTTCTCTGGTTTTATTTATTCTGGGATTTTTCTTTGTTTTTATTTTGTGGTGGTGGGCTGGGAGGTGTTTCTTATTGTTCTTTTGTGGTTTTGTTGGACTTTAGATGTGTGTAATTGGTTTGTTTATTTCTGGTTTTGTTTATTTTTGTGATTTTGTTGGTGTTTATTTGTGTAATTTGTTGTGGTAGTAGTGTAGTTAGTTAGATATTTTCGTGTTGTAGTTAAGATTTTTTTCTGTGCTTTTCTGGTCTTGTGGATGTTTTTGTTTGTGGATTTTGTTTACTTTTCTGTTTATTAATGGGGTTTTTAATTATTTATTTATTTGTGTTTTATTAATTTTTATTAATTTTGGTGTTTGTTGTTGGTGTGTACTTTTGTGTGAAGAACGGGCTGCCTGTCGGTTCCTCTTTTCCCCATTGCTGCTTTGAATTTTGGTTTTGATGCAGCAATGGGGAAAAGGAGGAGCCGGCAGTCAGCCCGTTCTTCCCCTGGTAAGATTTGTTAGGTAGGTCGGGGGAGAAGGAGGCAGAGAAGAGCTATATGCCTGATGATGGTTCTCTCCTCTCTGTCTCCTTTTTCTCCTGGCTTACCTATCTGGAGATTGGCAGGCAGCGATCTGTAAGGGGTGGTACTCCTTCTTGCAGATTGCTGGCTGCTGCTTTTGTATTACCTCCACCGCTGTTTCATGCTAGTTCTCGAAACAGTGGTGTCGGAAGTACAAAGGCAGCAGCCAGTCATTCACCAGGGAGTGTGCTTCCCCTGACGAACTGCTGCCTGCTGCTGGTTTTTTTCCACCCCAGCTCAACTTACCTTGAGGCTGGCGGTGGTCTCGCCATGTCTTTGGTGGGGTAGCGTGGAGGAAAGGGAGTCCCTCTTCTCCCCATTGCTCCGGGAAAGAAGGCCAGCAGTAGTCTTGCCGTGGTTTTTTGTGCGTGTTTGTTTTGTGAGGCTGTGAGGCGCTCCCGTTGTGGGATGCCGGCATTTTTTAATTTTATTTTTCACGCGCCGGCTTTCTCAGCGTTCTGCGTGCTCATGCCCTTCAGCCTGATTTGCTGAAGTGCTGATGGTGCATAGGACGCTGGGACTTGGAGTTTTGTGGGTTTTGTTGGCGTTCGTGCGGCGGTTTTTTCCTGCAGCTCGATTTCAGTTGGCCACGCTGCATTTCCCAACGTTCTTTTTGCTTGCGCCTCTCAGCCTGATTGGCTGAGGCACGGCGCGGTGCAGAGGACGTTGGGAATTGAAGTTGTTTCCCTTTGTTCATGTTTGTGGGGCTCTTGCCCCACTGGCACCTTCGGCAACCCTGCAGTACTCTGCGGGCCGGGTTCGGGCGAGTGCTGGAGGCTCGGTACGGGATAGTATGGATGGGTGCAGAAACATATAGCAAATTCCAATGGTTAAACCTTGGATTTATAGGTATAGATTTGAATAATATACAAATCCTCTATAGAGAAGCACCAAATATAGCAGCAAATTGAATTAACTGGAGGCAACTGATTGCCCTCGCATGCAAGGACATAAGAAGTCATTGTCATCCAGTCCATCTGGCATGGCCTCTTCTGCCTCCATGACCGTTGGGAATTCGAATAGTAAAGTGATTCCTCCTGTGCTCATTTTGTCGTTGGGCCTGATATGATGGTTTCCCATGACATTTTCTCCACTGAGGGAACCATCACCCCATCTAAAGGGGCTCATCTGGCTGTAGTCATTGGCCCCTTTGGGGAGTCAGGTTATTTACTGCCACCCAACACTTGGTGTTGAGTTGCTGGCTGTGTTGACTGCTCCATTATTTTAGCAGAATGTCCAGCCAGACACTATAAAAAGAAGTACAGTAATACGTCGGATAACACTAAAACTTGGTTGCACAAGTCTTAGCGTTATCCAATTTTTAGTGTTATCCAATGCATGGTTTTAAAAAAGCCTGGTTCCCTTTCCAAGGAGGATCAATCCGCCTGCAAAGGCAGCCTGCAAAGGTGCTCCGCTCCGTTCAGTGGCTGCCTTTCAAGGAAGGCAAGGTGGGCGGCCCACCTTGCCTTCCCCAAAAGGCAACTGCCGAACAGAGCACCAGTACACCGGCTGCCCACCCACACAAAAAAGGACAATGTGATCTCTTACCTTTTCAAGCTGTTTGGGGACAAAAAATATAACCATCGTCGGGTGCATGTTTTGGGCTCTCCGCCTCCCCTGCACCCTCTGGGAGGGTTGGAGGACCTTTTTTGTGCTATTCCCGCCTTCCTAGGATATCCCTGAAAACAGGTGTGGTTGCCATTTTGTTTTTTAAAGGCACTCACCAAACGGAGCGCCCGTACGCTGGCTGCCTTTAGCTTGGCCGGTTCCCTTCCCGGAGGGCCAAACACGATGCATCAGATGTTAAAATAATATTATACGATGCATTTTTCCCCCAAAAAATTCGCATTGTTATCCACTTTTAGTGTTATCCGATGCCTTTGTTATCCGAGGTATTACTGTACTGTATATGTGTATATATGTATGTGTACAGGCATACCTGAAGAAACATGATAAGAACTCAAGAAGAGCTTGTTAGATGAGACTCATCTAGTCTATCAGTCTTTTTTCTGCAATAACAAGGCCAGAACAAAACATTCTGCTACCTGAAACAAAGAACAAGATGGTGTCTCCCCAACTCCTGCATCAATGTATTGATACCAATTAGACTAGCAGTTGAAACTTTCTCAGCCATTTGTAGCAAAATAATCAAAGCTTGACTACATTTTTTTACTTTAACTCTTAGAACATGGGTTGGCAACCTTTTAAAGTTGGGGGCCGTGTCATGCTCCTGCAGACAGTTGCGGGGGCCGGAATGGAAACTACTGCCGTAAAATACATCCATGACTGTCGTAAATGCGTAAAAACGCATTTATGATAGCCGCAGACATGTTTATGGCTGTTTCTGCTGATTTCACTGATTCCGGTGGCAGCAGCAACAGCAGGAGCCAGGGTGATGGGCCAGATGACTTGGTGCCATGAGCCGGATCCGACCCATGGGCCGTAGGTTGCCTACCCTTATCTTAGAAACTCTCAATCAGCATGGACACATGGACCAAGACATTTTGGGATTGTAAACCCCACCTCCAACTAAAAAAACATCTCCTAGAGCCGAGGCCTGTAGCCTAGTTTTGGGGACAGACGAGTGGCTATGTGGTACACACACTTCCATTTTCCAAAGTAATGCATAAATAATAGTAATGATGATGGCTGAAATCCTGTTGCTTCTCATAGTAAATTACATTAAAATGGGTCCATGTTCTTCTTCTACAGTCTTGGCTGTTAGAAACACTTGCGCCTCCATGTGAGCCTAATCGAAGTGTGATTTACTTTAGCATAGTAAGCCACAATTAGAGTACAGTGGCTCAAGTGGCTAAGATGCTGACTGGGAGGTGGTAGATCAGCAGTTCGATTCCCAAGTACTGTAGGATGGAATGAGCCCCCGTCTTTGTCCCAGTTCCTGCCAACCTAGCAGTTCGAAAGCAAGAAATTGCAAGTAGATAAATAGGGACCACTTTGGTGGGAAGGTAAACAGCATTCTGTGCGCTCCGGTGTCTAGTCATGCCTGCCACATCACCACGGAAATGTCTGCAGAAGCAGACAGCGCTGGCTCTTTGGAACAGAGATGAGCACTGAACCCTAGAGTCGGATACGACCGGCTTTCGAGCAAGGGAAACCTTTACCTTTATCTATTACAATCAATGGAACTTGTGGAGGAGTTGAGCCACCAAATCCCCATTGAGTTAATGGCCTAGGTAAAGGTTTCCCTTGATCAAAAGCCAGTCGTATCTGTCTCTAGGGTGCTCATCTCCATTTACAGACAAAGAGCCAGTGTTGTCTGCATCTGCAGACATTTCTCTGGTCATGTGGCAGGCATGACTAGATGCCAAAGTACACGAAACGCTGTTACCTTTTCTGCCAAAGTAGTACCTATTGACCTATTTGCAATTTCTTATCTTCAAACTGCTAGGTTGGCAGGAGCTGGGACAAATGATGGGTACTCACTCCACTAGCACAATTTGCTATGCTAAGCAACTGGACTGTGGCCAATAAATGTTTGTTTTCATAGTTTTGTTCAGTACTCTCTGTAGAAATTCCAGGAGAACAGACACCCCCTTCCTTCATGAAGTGGACCTCTCCAGTACAACCTAATTACTACTGCCATGCCGCCATTGTACTTACCAATGCCTATGTACTGGGAGCCAGAGGCTTCCACCACCATCCTCCTCATTTCAATGTGTTGCTAATGAACAGCAGGAAACAGGTTGACAAGGGGAAGCATAAAATTAGTGATTCACTGTTCTCGTCATAATTTTCATTTTCAAAGAAGTGAAGCATGAGATGGAAGGCCATAAAAGTGGAGAACCAAAGCTAGTATTGCACTGAAACTTCAGCTTTGTGCAGATCTACAGGCCAATGATGTCCATCAGACAGTTGCCATGGGGACACAGGGCAGCAAAAGGAAGCACAAATGTTTCACTTGTCTTATTGAGCATAGCAAAGGACCACGATACTCCACTTGAGTGAATTTTCCTCTCTTTCTTTTCATTATTGGCATGTATAGAAGCCAGGATTTTGTTTTATTCACTCACATCAATGATAAAACAAATTAAGATATTTTCTCTGAAGAAAATGCTGCCTTGGGTCATTAGCTAAAAACACAATCAATAACACACTAATAGTTCTAGTCCCGTTGTTACAGATGCCTTGTTGATTCAATTTATAGGAGCTGACACATTTCTCACTGAAACAGTAGGATAATTCCTTCATCCCTAACCAGAAGACCTAGTAATATTGTGGAGTTTGTGGAGCTATCATGCAAACATTTAGAACTGGGCCACAGGCCAGACCACACCTCCTCAGTCAGCTGAGTGGGCCGGAGGCATGGTTCCTCTTGCAGTGGTGGCACATGCATTCATGGCGTATTTTCAGGTGTTTCTGCCACCTTCACCGCTTCCCATGGCAACGGGAGTGATGATGGCACATTTTTTACCATGTTTTCGCATTTTTTCACTGCACTTTCACCACACTTTCACTGCATTTTTGGCACTTCTGGCAGCAGCAGAGCACTTCTGGTGACAGCAGCAATCCAGCCCATGGGCCGGATGAATTGGTGCCATGGGCCAGATATGGCCCGTGAGCCATACTTTCGGTGCCCCTGCTTTAGCATATCAAAGTTTCTGTAGAGCAAATGTGTTTCTATCTTAAAATAATTTTATACTAAGTAAACAGTTTTGTCAAAAAAAGAGGTGTTTTAACAGTGTTAGTGCCCTAGGTCAGTAATGGTGAACCTTTTAGAGGCCAAGTGCCCAAACAGAGGTGCGGAGCAAACTGTGCTGGGGGAAGGAAGGAAACACTCCCATTGGCTGCTGGGCAGAGGGGTGGGGCAAACTCTGTGCTGGGGAAAGGAAGAAATGCTCCCATTGGGCTGCTGGGCAGAGGGGTGGGGAGAACTCTGTGCTGGGGGAGTGAGGAAACAATGGCATGCATGCCAACAGAGAGGGCTGGGAGTGTCCTCTCTGGCACGCGTGCCATAGGTTCACCACCACTGTCCTAGGGATTATTTTAGACTATGGAATGCAGGTGTTTGTTGTTTTGAAGTATCTGTAACTGAACAGTTAAATCCATAACCTAGCTTTCCACCAGTACATTCAAGGTAACAGATACAGCTACTTAATCCTTACAACTCTTTGCAGTAATTCAGATTTACAGCCCACACTCACCCAGGGAATTTCCCAGGTTCAACATCTTAATCATACCAATATACTGTATCTGTTTAAGTTGGCAACTAAGATGGTACCTTCCATCCGATTTGTGACCACAATAACAGTTGTAGATTGCAATGACCTTACTTGTTCACTTAGTAATATATAGAATACAGTAGTGGTATCAGCACCCTAAATTATAAGCAGTTTTTATTTCTGGCTTTGATATAGAATTATTTTTAAAAACTGAAATATGTCATGTGGTAGAGTAATTATACTGGTCTCTACTGGCAAAAACTAATTCAGAATTTTGATTTATGTCATGCTTGCTAAAGGGCATCTATGCAATAAAATACTTACTACTTAGCTCGTATAAATAAGTTCCATCGAAAGTATAGCTTCATCCATGGTATATTTTTCTCTGGGGGATTCCATTCACTGTACAGAGGAAACCTTTGAACACTGAGGTAGAATATTTCTGCTAGCTTACGTTAATAGCCTGATGGAAGATTTCAGTCACTTCTGATTTAAATCATCAATCAAAAGATCACATCTTGGATCTATCTAATGCAATTTCAATTACAATTGTACCAGGTTTTTTTTTAATTAAAAAGGACACAGTGTTAAGGTATAACACTTGTTTATTGTTGTATCATTTTTCTCAATGTCCTCTTGTAAAAATATGTGTTAAAAACAGATTGCTAACACTGAATGAGCATCACAGCCACCACCTGGGATTGAAACCAGTTTGTACCTATAACCTCATAGCTTCTTTTTTTGTCCACTCATTCTGTTTTTGGGATGGTAGCTGTTTTCTGGACAATAAGGAGAGCTAGAGGATAAGGAAGGCTGAGTGCAGAAAAATAGATGCCTTTGAACTGTGGTGCTTGAGTAGACTCTTGAGAGTCCCCTGGACTGCAAAGAGATCAAATCAGTCAATCCTAAAGGAAATCAACCCTGACTGTTCCTTGGAAGGACAAATACTGAAGCTGAAGTACTTTGGCCACCAAATGAGAAAAAAGGATTCACTGGAGAAGGCCCTGATGCTAGGAAAGATTGAAGGCAGAGAATGGGGCAACAGAGGGTGAGATGCCTAGATGGCATCATTGACACAGTGGGCGTAGATCTGGGCGGACTACGGAGGATGGCAGATGGCAGAGGAGCCTGGCATGTGGTGGTCCATGGGGTCGCAAAGGGTCAGTCTTGACTGTGCAACTGAACAACAAACTGTTTTCACTCTTTTAAGTTACAAAAATTCATTAGATGGGCTGCAAATCTTAATAAGCATAACTAAGGAAAATATTTTAAAAAGCTCCTTCGGTAGTAGATTTAATGGTTGTCCATGAAATCGATGTTTATGCAAGGGAATGTAAGAGGCTAAGAAAGCAAGCTGCCGCTTTTTGCCCTAGAATAATTTGGTATCTGCCAGAAGAGAATCTATATATCAATTTACGATGTCAAAAAGCCATATTTGAGTAATGTTTTCGAGCACTTACTATGGTTGCAAAGAAAATAAAGTTTACAACTCACAGGTTTGTGCACAGTATGGGAGTAATGGGTTACCAACAATATCATTATCTGTAGCTCGTTGCTTTTTTGTTTGGAGAATAACTAAGCATTTGTATTTCAGAATATAACAAGTAGAATGACATTACACTTTTGGGGTGTTTGAACAAGTAGTGTTAAGAATTAGTTCTGCATGTTACAACTTTAGGTCATTTTAAGGCAGTTTCAGAGGCATTTTAAATATGCTTTTTTGAGTACCGTGCTAGTCTGTTAATAATATCATGGTATTCCATTCCCAAAAGGTAAGGATGATGTAGTAAAAAAGCAAGGTACAATGTAATAAGTGGTGGAATGAGCAATTAAAATTGTGTTGTAATGATTATTGTGAGAAATAACATAACAAATTACTTCTTGAAAGTTACTGTCTAAGGTAGGGGTTCTCAACCTTTTAAAGCTGGGGCCCAGATCACATCCCTCAGACTGTTGGCAGGCCAGACTGGTGTTCCCCATGCCGCCTCCATTTCCCCCCCATACTGCTGCCTCCAACGCTCCCCCCCCATGCCGCCTCCATTTCCCCCCACACTGCTGCCTTCATCACTCCCTCCATGCCACCACTGCCACCACCAACACTCCCCCCCCCACACACGCCACTAGTGCAGCCTGTAAATGCTTACCTCCATACCAACACCGCTTCCCTGCTTACCGGCCTACCGTGGGTGAAGGCTCGTGCTTGGCCAGAGCGGCACCCTGGAAAGATGCAGCTGGCCATGGGCGTCTGCCGCTTCCACTTCTGATGCCGCCATCTTACCACATACACCCTGCTATGGACTGACGGTAGGGACACTCCAAGCCAGGTGGAGGGGGAAAAGACAGCAGTGGCAGCATTGATGGCGGTGGGAGCAAGGGCATGGGCCAGATAGAATGGCGCTGTGGGACATATGTTGAGAAGCCCTGGTCTAAGATCTCAAGAAAAAAGCTATCATTCTGCTAATTTACTAACAATCAGGAAAACTCAGCAAAGTAATAAAAACAGAAACCAAAGCAGATTGCAGACTATTAGCTCCCGAGGTGCTGTTTAACCCCAATGGACTCTTCGGTGCAGCTCAGAAAGTGTGGAAATCTCAAGAAGGGAGTGTGATTCAGATTTCTAGTTTGGAAAGATACAGAAAGAACTGGAATCACCTTTGTTTAGGTCCTTAAAGATTTTATATTTGGAGTTGTTTTCTTTTCTGTTGTGAATATACTGCCTTGGGCAATACATACGTCTGGGAATTTGTTTCTGATCAATTTTGCTTTAAATAAAACATTTGTACCATTTCACTTTTTCTATATGCAACTGTTACCCCAAATCTGAAAATTGCCTCTTTTATTTTTTTAAAATACTTTTATTTTCAATAAAAAATGGCTTTTATTCTTTATTTTTCAGTTTTCCCCTATTTCAACTGTTAGGCTCATGTATGCGTAAGCACTACATTAATAAACGCATCTATTCAACATACTTTGCAGATAAATAACTGCAAAGAACTATTTTTAATAAATTTTTAAAGGGTAGCAAAAACCGTGATTTAAAATGGCTCCGCAAAAGCCTATTCGGTTGCATGGGCAGTAGACCGGCGCTCGTTCATTCGATTGCATTGGAGGTAGACTGAGCTCCTCTCTGGAAGCGGAGCCTCGGTCGATAAGCCTCTGCAGTTGTGTCTGAATGTGGGTGTGGGTGTGGGTGTGGCAGGGGGGTGGGGGTGGGGGTGTTCAACTGCATGGGGATAGACCAGGGCCTCACTCTGGAAGCAACCATATGCATCATTCTGAATGGCATCATCCTGAGCCTTTGGTGCTACTTATAGTTGCCATTTTCTGCAAGTGGCTGTCTTCTCATTGCAGGATGGAACCATGGACCTCATTTGACCCAGACACAGAGGAAATCTGTGGTTTTTTTGTGGGCCAGCTACCTATGTTCACTATTGTACTTGCTCTCAACCTGACAGTTTTCCAGAAAATCCAAACTACAGGTCTGTTCTGCTGTTCCCTCTGATATTCAGAGTCCTTTCTTTTTCCCCTATCCAGATGATATAAATTATTTGGCCCCACTGGAAGCATCTGGAAGTTTTCCAGCAAAACCTTTTATCCAGCACCACAAGAAACAAAACATTATGAAAGAACAGAGAATTGCTGGCTAGAAAAATATCTCCCTAGTTCACAGTGTGACCTGCAGTGAGAACTGTGACTAAAATAAAATGAAGCTCGTCTTTTGAATAAAGCATTTTATATATCTATTAATTACATGTTATAGCCTTTCATCCTTAAAGCCGAAGGAAGCATTGAGATGAAATGCTCATTGTGTAATCCACTTGTTTCATTCACTGAATGTTACAGAGCTGATAGTAGCATTTCCTATTTGTAACCCCACCATATTTTCCAATCATTTCTTTTTATTTCTATGGGGAATTATTTAAGGACGACAAGATGGTATGGCTGCACAATGCTTTTCTAATAGTTCTAGGAGTTGTCTGTAGGAAAGCCCCCATCCAAGTCAGTGGTTTAAAAATATATGTATTTCATTTCATTTCTACATTACCATTCATGAGGGTAAAAGGCACATCCCCTGCAATTTCCTAGCTTTCAAGAACACTGATTTATTAGCTGATTAAACCATTTCAAAGTACACTTGCTCTTTGATTATTGGTGTCCCATGTTTCAATAATTAATGATTTTGCTCTCATACAACGGTTTGATATTTCTTCACAATGGAAATAATTCCTTTAGAAGAGGCCTTTTTAGAGCCAAAACTGGTGGTGGTGGTGGAAAACAAAGGACTAAATTACCATTCAACACCTGCTGTATTAGTCCTTTCACTGTATTAGTCCTTTCTCTGACACAAAACGAACAAGTCCTTCCACTGTTGAGTTTATAGCAGGCAATGCCATCATACTCTGTTTTGCATACTAATATGAGGATGGGAAGGACTAGTATTTAACAAACATCGACGTTGCCTGTTTTTGAATCAGAACAGCCAATCAACAGGCTGAACATTTCTTCCCTGCAAAAGTAATCGCATTCCATTCAGAATATATACTTAGTTCTGTGTGTAGGTTATGCATGGTTCAGTTGTTTGTATAGTTCAATTGTTCACCCTAGTTCAGTCTTTTTCTGACTAAAAATGTGTTAGTCTCAAAAACTGTTATGTATGCATGTACAATGTAACTTTAAATATATGAATGTAACCAGTCCACAATCACAATGTATCTCAGCTGTTAAGGAACGCGAGCAAGCCGCCCATAGAGGGCAGCTGCGAGCGTTCAACCTCACATGGTTCACATTCCCCAAATCACAAACAGCCGCGGGAACTTCCCCGCATGATCAAGAACTACAGAAAAAGAACTACAGAAGAAGAACTACAGGAGAGAGGCATGACCTGGGCGATGTCACGCCGGTAGCGGCCAATGAGCTACCGTGCACCAAGATTCAAATGTATTGTGCTACTGTATATAATGAGATGTACCTCCGCCATTGCCACATGTTCATGCTGACCATCAATGAATAAACCTGTGTTAGTCCTTCCTGCGATTCCTCCTTTGTCTTCCGTGCAAGACACTAAAAAAACTTAATAACTTAGACCAGTAAAACCCCGGGTCACGACGGAGGTCAATTCCAACAGCTTCCACTGTAACCCGGAAAAAAATGTAAACCAAAACATCCATAGGGATGCATTGAATTTTTTCCCAAAATGGTCCTGAATTGATCGTTGTAAACAAAACAAAACAAAATACATTACAATTTTGTAAACCGGGATGGCATTTCCATAGGATTTGCCATTGTAAATCGCAGCAAACTTAAACTGTGGCGGTAGTAACCAGGAGTTTTACTGTACTCTCTTACAACTCTCAGTTGCTTGAGAATTTTTCTTCCTGCTTTTTGCAACTAATGATGACATGAACTGATGTTATATTTTTGCCGTCTACCTGACTTTATTTGAACACAAGCCTTGTAAATAAACTTCTATTTTCCTACTGTTAAAGCTGTGCCTGAATATTTGTTCAATAGACAAACTAAGTGGGGGGGGGGGGGATTGGCATTTCCAAATATTCAGCTTTAATCCTTAGCACATGTTAGCTGTACCACTGTTATGTATGCAAGAACACTGTTGCTTTAAGTAAATGTAACCAGCCCCATATCACAATGTATCACAGCTGCTAAAGGAACGCGAGCGAGCCGCCCATAAAGGGCGGATGCGAGCGTTCATACTCACATGGTTCAATCCCCCAAATCACGGACAGCCGCGGGAACTTCTCCGCATGAAGAACTACTACAGAAGAGGGGAGGGCGTGCCTCAAGTCGACGCCCCCAACGTGGCAGCCAATGAGCCACCGTGCAACCAGATTCAAATGTGTTTCGTTACTGTATATAATGTGATGTACCTCCGCCATTACCACATGTTCACCCTGACCATCAAAGAATAAACCTGTGTTAGTCCTTATTGCGACTCGTTCTTTGTCTTCCGTGCGAGACACCAAATTGGCGACGAAGGTGGGATTATGGCGAATCCCAGAGTCAAGACGTACCAGTTCGACGTCAGCGAGCCTGAGCAGTGGGAGCTCTACGAGTGCCAGTTTCGGCACGCAATGGAAGCAGCCGGCGTCGACGACGACGCGTTGATACGCTCCCATTTCCTGGCCCAGGTGGGACCGGCCACGCTGCGCATCCTAATGAACTTGGTGGCGCCAAAGAAGGTTGAAGCAGTGCCTATCGACCAACTCCTGGAGCTGCTGAGGGCACATTTCCAGCCCCCCGTGTCGATTTTTACGGCCCGGGTCGCGTTCCACCGGCGAGACCAGCGCCCAGGCGAGTCCGTGTCCGACTACGCAGCGGCCCTCAGACTGGCGGCCGTGCACTGCAAGTGGGATGACCTGAACCAGGCCCTGCGAGACCGTCTGCTGTGCGGCCTGCGGGACGAAGAGCTGCAACGGAAGCTCATGACCCGCGACGAGCACCTCTCGTTCAATGAGGTGTTGCGAGAGGCGCAAGCGGCTGAGGCGGCCAGGAGTGGGGTCAAGGTGTTCAAGGCCCGCGGCACAACGTCCGAGCGGGCCAAGTCCCCTGTCCAAGCGGCCCGGCGGGCTCCGCCGGCACTCCAGAGACCTCCGACGACTCCTCTGTAACGGCGGATTCCTACACCAGCGATGACGACGGCGTCCAGAGAGTGCGGAAGCGTGGGGAGCGGCGGCAACACCGAGAGCAGCAAGACCGCCGCTGCGACGGCTGTGGCGCGGCCCACGACCGCACGAGGTGTCCTTTCCGCAAGGCCGAGTGCCACAACTGCGGTCGAAAGGGACACATTGCCCGAGTATGCAGGCGCGGGCGAACAGAGGACAAAGGCGGCTCCAGCCATCCCCAGCACCACCAGCGGAAGGCGGCCGGTTCCAGGAAGGTTTCCACCGTCCACGGCAAGGACGGCGTACGCCGCGTGGCCCTGGAGCACCGGCGATTCTACGTGGAGGTACAGTTGCAGGGGCGCCCCGTAAAAATGGAGATAGACTCAGGGTCGTCCTACTCTATACTGTCCCAGAGGGAGTACATGCGCATTCCCCCAGAGGCTCGGCCCAAGCTGCGGGCCATGCGGTCCCACTTGCGGGACGTACAGGGAAACGGGATCCCGGTGTTGGGGGTGGGGAAATTCAAGGTGAAGTTCAAGAACTTCTCCGAAAGACTGCCCCTAGTGGTCCTCAAGGGGGGGAAGTGTTGCCTCCTAGGAACGCAGTGGTTTGCTCCCCTGGGAATAGAACTGTCCGGCATCCACGCCATTGAGACTGACCCAATGCAGGACGTTTGCAATGCGCACCCGGACGTTTTCAAAAAGGGGCTCGGTACTTACAGGGGGCCCCCAGTTTCATTCGAGTTGGACCCAGAAATCCGGCCCATCCGCCTTAAGCCAAGGAGGGTGCCCTTCGCACTCAAGGACAAAATCAAGGCGGAACTGGACAAGTTGGTGGGGCAAGGGATTTTGGTTCCAGTTGATTCGGCCGAGTGGGAGACGCCGATTGTAACGGCCCTTAAATCAAACGGGGAGATCAGGATTTGTGCAGACTATAAATGTACGATTAATAAGGCCATTCGGCCAAATGCATACCCGGTACCCGTGGTCAGCCATCTGCTGGCCACACTTCATGGGGGGAGGTGTTTTGCCAAGTTAGACCTGGCCCAGGCCTACCAGCAACTCTCAGTGACCCCAGCCGCTGCCGCTGCGCAGACCATCGTGACGCACAAGGGGGCATTTAAGGTAACGCGCCTCCAGTTCGGCGTGAACTCGGCCCCCGGGATCTTTCAGTCCCTCGTGGAACGCCTTTTAAAGGGGCTTCCAGGAGTTCTACCATACTTCGACGATGTGCTGATAACAGCGGGGAGCGAGGTAGAACTAGCTAAAAGACTAGATGGGGTTCTCTCGGTTTTCGAGAAAGCGGGGCTTCGCCTAAGGAAGGACAAGTGTGTGTTTTTTGCGAGGGAGGTTGATTTCCTAGGCTTCAAAGTAACCCCAGAGGGGATCAGACCCTCAGAGTCCAAGGTTGCAGCCGTACAGAACGCCCCTCGCCCCACCGCAAAGCCGGAGCTGCAGTCGTTTCTGGGGCTCCTTAACTTCTATCACTCGTTCCTGCCGAGGAAAGCATCGGTTGCGGAGCCACTGCACGCCTTACTAAAAAAGGACGCGGTTTGGCGGTGGGGGGACAAACAAGAGAAAGCTTTCCGAGAACTGAAATCACTCCTCTCCTCAGATGCGGTCCTAACACACTTTGACCCGAGGAAGCCAGTAGTTCTAGTATGTGATGCGTCCCCGGTGGGGGTGGGGGCAGTCCTGTGCCACGTGTTAGAGAGCGGGCGGGAGGCCCCGGTGGCATATTACTCCAGGTCCCTTTCAAAGGCTGAGCGCAACTACGCGCAAACGGATAGGGAGGCCCTGGCCATAATTGCAGGGACCAAAAAGTTCCATGATTTTCTATACGGCCGCGAGTTTACAGTAGTGACGGATCACAAGCCGCTTCTGGGAATCTTCACTACCGGCAAACCCACTCCCCAAATACTGTCCCCCAGGATGTTGCGTTGGGCCATATTCCTCAACGCCTATCAGTACGAGATAGTCTACCGCCCAGGGAAGGAGATCTCCCACGCGGACGCACTGTCCCGATCCCCCTCCCCAGCATGGGGGATCCCGCATGCGAGGTAGAGCAAGACCATCAGGTCATGTTAATCGAGTCCCTCGACTCACCCCCCATTGTTCCGGCCGACCTCGCCAAAGCCACGGCGGCCGACAAGATCCTAGCCCAAGTTAGCTCATGGGTGAGGAAAGGGTGGCCCACTACTTCCCCAGAGGAGCCGTTCAAGCCGTTCTGTAGGCGCAGGGTGGAACTTTCCCTGGAAAGGGGCTGTCTACTCTGGGGCCAGCGGGTGGTTATTCCAGAAAAGTTAAGGGCAAGGGTACTGAAGCTACTGCACACCAGTCACCCAGGAATCGTGCGGTCCAAAGCCCTAGCTAGAAGTTTCTTTTGGTGGCCACAGATAGACGCGGACATAGAGCGCCTAGTGGGCACGTGCGAGAGCTGCCAGAGCTCCCGGCCCGAGGAGCCCCGGTTACCCCATAGAGAGTGGGACACGGCCCGCGGACCGTGGTCCCGTATCCATGTCGACTTCGCGGGGCCCTTCCGTGGGGCAACGTTCCTACTGGTTGTCAACTCCTACTCCAAATGGTTGGAGGTAATCCCCGTGAGCAGCACCTCCTCCGCGACAACCATAAAGCAGTTGCGTAAACTCTTTGCTTGTTTCGGCCTGCCAGACGTCCTCGTGAGCGACAACGCAAGTTGCTTCACGTCGACCGAGTTCCAAACCTTCATGGAGAGGAACGCAATCAGGCACATCACGGCTGCCCCATTCCACCCCGCCACAAACGGTCAGGTAGAGCGCCAAGTGCGCACTACGAAAGACGCACTGCGGTGCATGGGTCCCGGCGACCTGAACCTACACCTGTGCCAGTTCCTAATCAGCTACAGGACCACCCCCTTAGCTTCAGGATTCTCCCCAGCCGAGCTGCTTATGAAGAGACGCCCGGCAACGCTGTTTGACCGGATGGATCCGTCCAGGGTGGAGGATGAGGGGAGAAATATAAATTTAGGGGGGGGGGGGACTCCAAGAACTTTTCCACAGGGGACCCGGTTTACTGTAGGAACTACGCGGCCTCGGGGCCAGCGTGGGTACCGGGGTCGGTCATCGAGCAGACAGGACCAGTGTCCTACAGGGTAGAGACTAGCTCAGGGCTACTGTGGAGACGGCACGCCGACCAGCTCCGAAAAAGGGTCACCAGTGAGGGGAAATCAGCGTTAGGGTCCTCCCCCACCCGCATTACCCAAGGGGGAGACACGGAGGCGCACGAGGGCGAAATTAAAGAGAGAAATCAGTTTGTCCCCGACTATGACCAGGACCATGAGTTTGACTATGATTTTCCGTACCAGGGGGAGTTAGCGGAGTGGTCCCCCACCCGTCCTAGCGAGAAGAGGGGTTTCAGTTCAGCCCCTGGTACCTCCAGTCCCCGCAACGCGGGCATGCTAGAGTACACCATAGTCCCGGCCCCCAAGAGACAAGCGCCACAAAGACAGGCAGCCAGCGGAACCTCGCCAGCCGCAAATCCCCAAACCCCCGAACAGGCAGTGGGAGACAGCGGGTCCACGAGGGTCTCATCGTCAGTTCCGAAGTTCGTGCTAGGTGGGTCCCCGGGCCCCGCAGGCGGTAGGCAAGGGTTCACTTCCCAACTGTTCATTCCATTCCCGTCCCCACAGGCAAGGTCATCGCAGTCTCATCACAGAACCACTAACGGGTCCCCACCTTACATTGCAGGACAAGACCGCGCGGAACCAGGAGCCACGGGCTCCCCTGTGTTAGGGCAAGCGGCCACACGCCCCAGGCGCACGTGCGGGAAGCCACAATGGTTAAGGGACTTCGTCCCATCCTAGGGGGGAGGGATGTTATGTAAGCAAGAACACTGTTGCTTTAAGTAAATGTAACCAGCCCCATATCACAATGTATCACAGCTGCTAAAGGAACGCGAGCGAGCCGCCCATAAAGGGCGGATGCGAGCGTTCATACTCACATGGTTCAATCCCCCAAATCACGGACAGCCGCGGGAACTTCTCCGCATGAAGAACTACTACAGAAGAGGGGAGGGCGTGCCTCAAGTCGACGCCCCCAATGTGGCAGCCAATGAGCCACCGTGCAACCAGATTCAAATGTGTTTCGTTACTGTATATAATGTGATGTACCTCCGCCATTACCACATGTTCACCCTGACCATCAAAGAATAAACCTGTGTTAGTCCTTATTGCGACTCGTTCTTTGTCTTCCGTGCGAGACACCAAAATCACCCTGCAAAAATTATCCAACACTGCCTTCCACTGCCAATACAGTATATCTAGTTTGGCCCTTACAACTTCCCTGGTGAGCTGGTCTTTGGGATTAGCTAATGGATTAGCTAATGGCATGACTGACAGGTAATAGGACTTGTATTGCAGGCTAGGAGGTTCCTATGCAAGACAGACGGATGTCTGCTTCTCCTTCTACATCAGTTGGCTGTCATAGAACCCAAAAAGACAGACAGCATCTCTGTGGTTTCTGATCCAGGGTTCATCTAGATTTCTGATTCACTATCAAAATGATATGTGCAGTTCTGGTTTGTGAATATAAGCAATTAGTTTTCCTTGTCTATTCTAACTTATTTGGAATTCACACATAGAAACTGCTTCCAGGGCTAAAAGGTTCAAAATACTATGACCTTATGATTAGCTGGAATGGCAACATACTCTATTTTCCCTTAGAACTTTTCTGCTCCCTCTGAATTTAGCTTTGGTCCTCACAGTATAAAATTATGGGCTGAACTTGTCAACACCACCATTCTGCCAGCTTTATTATAAGGCAGTGAAAAATGGGCACTTACAAATGCTGACATCAAAAAAAACAATGTAACACAAAGAGCAATTGAACGAAGGATGCTACGCATACAATGAGTTGATCGAATATCAAATGGAGAACTGTGCATAAGATCAGGTGCAAAACAAGTGTCAACATTGATTGAGATTGCAAGACATCGGTGGGCCAGGCATGTGTGCCACTTCAAAGATGGCAGGTGGACAAAAGCTATTACAGAGTGGATACCACTTGACATAAAGTGACCACTAGGAAGGCCAGCAACCAGATGGGAAAACCAGTTCAGGGCAAAGTTCCCGAGGCCCTGGATGAGACTGGCATGGGATCAGAAACAGAGTAAAATGATTTGATTCACCACATCAAGGATCAACCAAGTAACCAAGTAAGTAACCTCACAGTAGTTGCGGGGGGAGGGGGGAGAAGCTTTCTTAGTAATAATATATTACTTTGGGCTATTGCTGTTGAAATACAAAGTATCTGCTAGTGACATGATCTAGCTCGCCATAGCATACATGATGAATCATCATTGTCAGAAGAAAACAAGTCTCCTTTTGTCAGGAAATGTTGGCAATCCTAAATGTAAATCAAACTTAAATAATCTTTCTTTACAGCTTGGGAGACATGTCATCATTTTGAGTTTATTTTTTTAATTATTAGTCACATCCAAGCTTGAGCATTCTGAGAAAAAAGCTAGGATATGAGACTGTTTGGCTTCTCTGGCTGCCACACCTCATTTTTTTGTGCCTACAACATAGCATTCTCCTTGTCAATTTTATTTTAAAAACCTACATTTTGCTGTCAAGAATTTCAGTTGCATTGATTCAAGGCCATGGGCCTTCAGTTAGAAATACAGTATAGGGATCGCATGGGTTGAGAAATCAATTCAAAGCCACACAAAAGTAGAAAGCAATGACAGTAGATTATCAGATGTGTGCTGATTGTACCAAGCTTCTTACTGTTTAAAAAGACAACTAGCCTATGTACCTGCTTGTCTTCTGCCCTTTGAATCTTTGAGGCAGAATATGAAAAAATATAAACATCACACAGTCCCGAAAGAACACCAGTGTGCTACTGCCACACTTGCTGATGCTGTCCATTTTGCTAGCTGTCCTTCTGCATTTTCCATTATTTTCAGAGGTAAATGAGTGCAGGGCATGCATTCACCATCCACTATGAGCTGTGGCACTCTTCTTCAGCATTTTCCATCTGGTCCATCCCTGTCCATATATATATTGCCCCTCCAAGTGGCACTGCAAACAATTTGGGGTATTGTAGTCTCTTGGACAGACAGTTTCTCATAACCCTGACCCATTCATTGGTAATCTCGCAGACTGACTACTATAATGCTCTCTACGTGGAGCTGCCCTTGTGTCTGATATGGAGATTACAGCGGATCCAGAACGCAGCAGCTAGGCTGGTAACAGGTTTTTTAAAAATCAGTCATATTTCCCCAGCCTTGGCAGGCTTGCACTGGTTACTTGTTGCTTAACGTGTCAGATACAAGATGTTAGTGTTATCATATAAGGCCCTATACAATTTGGGACCTTGCTATCTGTCAGAGCAGCTCTCTCTCAGAACAACTCCCCATATCACCTGGTCATCACAGTTGGCGCAGCTCCAGGTGCCGACCCAAGAATGGCTCAAAAGTCTTTAACTAGAAATAGAGCCTTCTCGGTGGTGTCACTAACACCGTGGGACACTCTACCAACAGAGCTGTGCCAGGCCCCATCACTGGCTATCTTTAAAAGGCAATTAAAAACTCTATATAAAAGAGAGGTACGTTCTTGTATGTGCTGAATGCAAATCCACAACCCTGTACTGACTGCGGCGAAACTTCGCACGCACCTACCTTAAGCATGCGGGAGGATCACTGCAAGGGTCCGGCAGCCCATTTTGGGGTTTGTGCCCCAAAACAGGGGTCACAAAGGGGGCAACCCCACCAGTAGGAGAAAAAATGACAAACCAGCCGCCCTGGTGCATCCTGAGAGTTGTGGTTTGTTGGGCGGGCTGCCCCCATAGAGAAGCCTGAGTAGCAGAACTACAGCTCCCAGCAGCCTTTGCAATCACAAACTGTTCATGCCTACATTGAATGTCACGTGGCACGAGGAGGCAGTTGGCCAACGGGGTTAAAGGGGAGACCAGAGAGCATCGGCGGACAAAGTGGTGGCGACGGAGGTGGCGCTGGCAGGGGAGCCCAAGACGGGCATCGGGAGATGTAATGACGGCCGTGGTGCTGCTGCAGAAATGCTGTGATGGCACACCCATTGGCCGCAGCGAGGCCTGCACTGGGCTGTGATCGCCACACAAAAAGACTACACAGAACCAAGCCAGGACACACGCTGTCGACACAGGGGAGAAATCACTCACCCCCACCGGGCCAGGACAGCGTGGCTGGGGTGACCAGGATGCCCCAATTTGATGCACGGCAGCTACCCGACCTTGGCCAGGCCCACTACTTGCATAGGAGATGCCACAGCCAGAGGCCGCATGGTAGGCCTGGTCACAAGAGAAGCAGCGGTGGTAACAACAGCGGCCACGGCAGGCCTCCCGCCATGAACAGCAGAGTGGGAGGGACAGATGGGTGCTGTGTGCGTGTGCATGTGTGTGTGCACGTGTGTGTGCGTGTGCACGCGCACACACACAGGATGGGAAGAAAGGGGGCACAGGGAGGGCGAGGTGTGTGTGTGCGCATGGAGCGGGAAGGGAGGGGGCGTGGGAGCAGTGATTTGTTTGGGTGAGGGGGAAGGGGGAGCAATGGGTATGTCTCTGTGTCTGTCTGTGCATGTCTCTGTGTTGGGGACACTTCAGGCGCATCCCGATGAAGAACCCCACTCCCGCTCAAGACGACGACGCTGCATACAGCTATACTGGCAGCATGTCCCTGGGGGGCCTTCACACCACTGCCTTTCCTTCACAGCAAACAGGCGGCATCCCAGCCAGGGGACCCTAGACCACCTCCGCTTGCCCGCCAAAAACATCCCCGGCCAAAGCTGGGTACCAAGCTAGTAAATAAATAAAATTGCCCTTTATGCTCCATAGAGGTTGCCTCTCAGGAGACTAGAATACTGTACTCCAATGCTTTGTTGTACCACAGAGCCCAACTAGTTCTTCTGTCTCAGATTTCAGAAAAGGAGTGATTTTTTTCTCACTTATACAGCAGCCACAAATCATATCAAACACCTGACAGTGCTATTGGGGGGGGGGGGGGGGGTTGTTGCAGCAATTCCAGCAGATATCTAAGTACTGTACCGTATTGTTATTTTAAAAACCTGCAAAGATCCCATTCCTATTGGTATGTCTAACAATCAATGTTAGTCCATGTAAAATAGGAAGTATCACACATTCACCATCAGGGCTCCCTTCTATAGCCATTCAAACACACTACCTTTCTTCTCTTGGGTGGATGAACCCAAGAAAGGGTCAGTTGTAATTATGACTATAAGTCAGTGATGGCAAACATTGGCACTCCAGCTGTTCTTGAACTTCAATTTCCAGAAGCCTTGATCAGCAGGCATGCTGACTTGGGCTTCTGGTAACTGAAGTCCAACAACACCTGGAGTGCCAAAGTTCACCATCACCTCTATATGTCAATGTGCCTACTTTGTGTTATTGCTGCCACCACTCCCACTAAAAATAATCTAAATCTTCAGTAGCCATTTGAAGCAAAGACCTCAATTGAAATATCATGCTCTGAGTCAAAAATCCAGCCAGTTGCTTGGAAAGATTTTTATATTTTATTAAAAGAAAATGGGAAAAGAATAAGAATGCAAAAGATAAGAAATTATACACAATTACAAAAGATTTCACAAAAGAATGGACCAAAGTACAGAGGCATTATTATGTACATTCCAGAAGAACACACCAGAAAATAACAAAACTACAGTACAGTATCTAGCTTATGTAATACTCACACCTCGGCAGTGAGATATCTAGGTCTGTGACACATACAGCATATGTCTCTTCCTGGCATAGCATCAGAGTACAGAAAGACGGTCAGCAGGTCAGCCAGAATTTCTCCTAGGAGGCACGTCTGGCTCATGGACAATATATTTCCTCCTTTTCACTAATCCATTATATACCTTAAGAGACCATTTACATTAAGATTTTTCCTATTCATGAGTTGTACGTACAGACAGATATCCATTTGGCTTCTTCATTTCATAGAGCAGTAATCTGTTTTCCTGCAATAGTCTCATCTCAGACCTTCCTTAAGTTCCTTTCCTGCTGCTTGTCAATTGAATAACAGTATATCAGTTGAAGCTTTTTCCTTTTGTTCATGGCATATGCTGGCTTTTGACTCATACCCGGTCAAGCCAGTTGTTCCTGGTCACATACATATAAGCTTCCAAAGCTTCAAATGGAAGCTTTCTGTGTCCCCCAGTTCCTCAACCCTTTCACAGCAAGTGAAGGATCCTTAAGTTGAAATGTCTCCAAAGTATCAAATGTTTCGTGGCAGCCCCAGCTCAGTGTGAGACCTTGAGAGGCACAACAAGTGTGTCAAAGTTATCGAATTTACCCTAAGCAGACATGTGTTGGTGGTTCTACCCTTTGTTCTTTTTAAAGCACCCACCTCCACACTCTTTATGTGATGAATTTGGAAGAGCAATCTGAGTGAAGAGTGAGAAGCAGCTTGACAAATAGATTTTGAAAGGACATTCGGATCAGGATCAGCCTGCTGCACTTCCAAGCCTTAAGTACAGCCTGAGCTTGTACAGGGAAGATCTTTTAAGAATGTCATGTCCAGCTAAGTCAATTCAATGCTTTTATCAGCAGCTGGAGTGAAGTTAATATGATCAGTATAGCTCAAATGAGAAGAGCGGACATGCTGCTTGTTTCTGAATGAAATGAGTGATAGAAAAACCTGCTGAGTGAAATTACAATAATCAAGCCAAGGCCTGTGTTCACGTGGGCTTGTGTTCTCCTACAAGGTCACGGTCAGACTTCGTAAATAAGGGCAAAGCCCAAACTGCACTAAGAAAGAAAACCAAGCAGTTCCCTTAGCTTGAACTCAAGACACCCAAGCGTGATAGGGGACAAACAATCAAAAAGTACACTCAAATAATGAAGTGTCTCTCAACTTCTTTTAGGAATCTAAAGGAGACCAGGCACAGCCCACCAAAGCTGATTGCCATATGGACAAGTTACTATTTTGGACTCTAACTCTCATAATCCTCCAGTCAGCACTGGGGGAGTCTGGGCACTGTAGTCCAGATTTTTTTTTTGAATAGTAGCCATGTTAATCTGTGGTTCAGGCATATCAGAAAATAAAAACAAAAACACTGCAGCACTTTAAAGACTAAATGCTATATTTTTACTGTTAGCTTTCGTGGATCAAGTCTATTTTTCAGACAAGGAGTAAATTTTCCAGGCATGGTTTATATATACGAGATGCAGGGGTCAAGATGTCACAAGGCAAAAGGATCACAAAACAATGAGGTAAAGCGTAATCAAGCAGAATCAGGCGCATGCTGGTATATCGGGCAATCAGGCTTTGTCCCACCCTCTCCTCACCTCTGACACCCTGGGGCACCAATAGCAATGTATGGGATTCCCCCCAAACACCCCAATAGGCGCCCCCACCACTCCCTGACAGGTACCTTCCCATGGTGCCCTGCACACCCCTGAGCAGAATGATAGACAAGCATGCATATCAATACAGCTTCCTACAGCTAGCAGTAACAATAGATTATTCAGGTTAGTTTTAAATGTACCCCTTTCAAGCTCAAAAGTGTGAAGTTGCCAAGAAAAGCTAATGAGTTTAACCTCTTTCTGGTTTAACCTCTTACTTGGTTACTTCCTGTTGTGCTCATGTTGTAAGAGAGAATTTGCAAGAAGGTTAGTGAAGGTAGTATAATACACCAAAATATAGTATATAAAATATCTAGCAGCATATAGCAATCTGTGTATCAAATTTGATAATTTCCCAAAAACCCTTGGCTAATATTTAAGCCTCTGTGATGGGTGTCCAGAAAGTAGTCCAGAAAGTAACATAGCAATTATGTATGCATTTCTGTATATGCATACATGACAGGGCCGGTCCTATCATCTGGTGGAGGGAGGGCAACTGGCTCAGGTGTTGGGTGCCAGAGGAGGCAAATTCACCACACCACCCTTTGGTGTCTTGCACGGAAGACAAAGAAGGAGCCGCAGTGGGGGCTAAAACACAGGTTTATTTCATGATGGTCAGGATGAACATGAGGTAATGGCGGAGGTACAGCTCATTTTATACTGCAGTAAATACATTTGAATAATGTTGCACGGTAGCTCATTGGCTGCTACCGGCGTGACATCATTCTGAGTCACGCCCATCTTCTCCAGGTGATCCTCGTGCGGGAAAGGTTCCCGCGGCTGCCGGTGATTTGGGGAATGTGAACCAGGTGAGCTAAACGCTCGCAGCTGCCCTCTATGGGCAGCTTACTCGCGTTCCTTAAACAGCTGGGTTACATTGTAATTATTGTCAGGTTACATTCATACATTCTTAAAGTAATACTGTTACATACACAACACACCCTTGCTTCTGTCATGTTATGGACTCCTGCAGCCCATGCCAGTCTGGAGGGCTATAGTTGTTTTTATGTATGATAATTGAATGTATTAACTGTCAAACAATTCAAATGCCCAAATTCCCAAGCTTTAAAGCTGTCAAACAGCATCCCTGTTTGACAGCCGTGACATCTCGCCGGATAGCGTAGTCTCGTGAGATTTTGGGAGGCGCGCAATTTGAAATCTGACAGGTACGCAATGTATCTCCTTCATGCAAATCAGGGGATTAAGAAGTGTACAGAGGTTGATTGACCAATAGGTATTATTCTTTGTTATAACTGTATCTTTCTGTATTGTATAAAAGTCCATGTTTTGCCCCATCCAAGTTGTGTGTTCAGACCCTCCAAATAAAGAGCTGTATTTCACTTTCAATGCTTGTCATCATAATTTCCTGAACACCAAATTGGCGATGAAGGTGGGATGGCATCCCCACAAGGAAGCAACATTGGCCCCTTCAACCCGGCCCATCCAAACAAGTGGGTGATCTACGAGCATCAGTTCTGCCATGCCATGGCGTCCCAGAAGATCACTGATGAGGAACAGAAGCGCTCCTGCTTCCCAGCTCAGTGTGGATCCGAGATGCTGGAGCTGGCCATCCACCTCGTTCTTCCCCGGGATGTGGATGAGGTGCCGCTCACTGAGATCCTGGCAGCACCGCAGAAGCACCTGCAACCTGAGGTTTTGATCTTCCCGGCCAGAGTGGCCTTTCACCGAAGGGAGCAACGCCCTGGAGAGTCCATCACTGAATACGCCGCAGCACTTTGCCTTGCTGCTGCCCCTTGCAAGTGGGACAACATCGAAGAAGCACTCTCCGTGACCGTCTGCTGGCCGGTATGAGGGACAAAGATGCCCAACGTCGCCTCATGACCAGGAAGATGCTGACCTTCAAGTCCGTGCTGGACGAGGCACTAGCGTCTGAGGCCGCACGGTCCGGAGTGAAGCTGTTCCGGCATCGCCACCCACTGTCAGTGTCACTGAATCAGCCGTTCAAGCCCACCACTGCTCATCTTCATCATCATCAGCATCTCCTGGTTCCACATCATCATCTGGGTCCAGCGACGAAGAGATCGAGGTCCGAGTGGTTCACTGAAGGCACCGGGAGCACTGCAATGATTGGGAGAAGAAACCCCTCCAGAAATGCGATGGCTAAGGGGCCTGGCATGACCGCAAGAAGTGCCCGTTCTGTACTGCAGAATGCCACAACTGCGGACAGAAGGGACACATAGCCAAGGTATGGCGACAGCAAAAGCGGAGACCTCCAATGCCGGAAGCCAAGCGTGGTCATTGCCGTGAATCGTCCATTGCCAAGATGTCCTCTGAGCCAGACCTGAGCCAGGTGGGCAACGTCAGCAATCGGTTCTACGCCGACTTGAGTCTACAGGACGTCCCCTTCAGAATGGAGGTGGATTCAGGTACTACATTTTCAATAATTCCACAGCGGGAGTTCCTGAGGATTCCCCCGGCCTCTTGTCCCAAGCTTAAATCCCTTAAGACTTCTCTCCAGGATGTGCAGGGTTGCCAGATTCCGGTCCTAGGGGTGGGTAACTTTTTGGTCTGTTTCAAGAACATATGCACCACTTTGCCCTTAGTTGTGGTCAAACAGGGCACTAATAATCTGATTGGGATCCAGTGGTTCAAGCCCCTGGGGATCCGGCTATCTGGCATTCATGCGATAGACTCTGACCCAATCCGGGACGTTTGTGCTGCACATCCTGAGGTACTCAAAAAGGGTTTAGGTTTGTACAAAGGGCCCCCTGTTGACTTTGAGCTCAATCCTGACATTTAGCCCATCTGTATGAAGCCGCGCCGGGTACCCTTTGCCCTCAAAGAGAAAATAGAAGCAGAGTTGGACAAACTGTTTGGGCAAGGCATCCTGGTGCTGGTTGACTCCACCGAATGGGAGACCCCGATTGTGACAGCACTAAAAAGCAATGGGGAGGTCAGGATATGCGCAGACTATAAATGCACAATAAATAAAGCCATTTGCCTGAACGCATATCCTGTGCCAGTGGTAAGCCACCTTCTTGCCTCCTTGCATGGAGGAAACTGCTTTGCAAATCTTGACCTTGCCCAGGCTTACCAACAGCTAACTGTGACTCCTGCCACTGCTTTAGCACAGACTATTGTTACACATAAGGGGGCATTTAAGGTGACCAGACAACAATTCAGGGTGAATGCAGCCCCCGGAATATTTCAGTCTCTTGTTGAACGTATTCTTAAGGGGTTGCCAGGGGTCCTGCCATACTTCAACGGTGTCCTGATCACCGTTGAACTAGTGGCCAGGCTTGATAGAGTACTGTCATGTTTCGAGTGAGCAGGTCTGCGTTTCTGAAAAGACAAGTGTGTGTTTTTGGCAAGGGAGGTAGAGTTCCTGGGATACAGGATTACCCCTCAAGGTATTATGCCCTCAGACTCCAAGGTGACGGCCATGTGGAATGCACCCAGGCCAATGTGTAAAGCTGAATTACAATCATTTTTGGGACTCTTAAACTTCTATCACGCTTTTCTTCATCGCAAAGCCTCAGTTGCCAAACCATTGCACCGGCTCCTTAAGAAAGACACTGTTTGGCACTGGGGCCATTGCCAGGAGAAAACATTCCAGGAACTGAAAAAATTACTGTCTTCTGATGCAGTGTTAACACATTTCGATCCCACCAAATGGGTCATTCTGGTGTGTGATGCATCTCCTGTGGGAGTCGGGGCTGTGTTGTGCCATGTGTTAAATGACGGGAAGGAAGCCCCCATAGCATTTTATTCCCGTTCCCTTTCAAAACCCAAAAGGAATTATGCACAGACTGACAGGGAGGCACTGGCAATCGTGGCAGGCACCAAGAAATTTCACAATTACCTCTATGGGAGGCCCTCTACCATCGTGACTGACCACAAGCCCCTCCTTGGCATCTTTGTAAATGGGAAGCCCATGCCGCAAATCCTATCCCCACGGATGTTGCGCTGAGCAATCTTTTTAAATGCATACGATTTCACTCTAGTGCACAGACCCGACAAGGACATCAGCCATGCTGATGCCCCGTCGCGTTCTCCACTGCCTGGGGTCGGGGAACCGGATTGCAAGATCAAGAATGATCACCAGGTCCTCATGATTGAGGCCTTCGACTCACCTCCGGTCATCCCTTCTGACATAGCCAAAGCTACGGCCAAAGATGTGGTATTATCTAAAGTCATTTCTTGGGTGCAAAAAGGCTGACCCATCTCTCCTCCAGCAGAGGAATTCAAAACATTCCACCGCAAATGCATAGAATTGTCTGTGGAATGGGGTTGCCTTCTGTGGGGCCAGCAGGTGGTCATTCCTGTCACCCTCCACCAAAAGGTTTTAAATCTACTTCACACGAGTCACCCGGGAATTGTACGTTCAAAAGCCCTCGCCCGTAGTTACTTTTGGTAGCCCCAACTGGACCGGGACATAGAACAGATGGTCGGCACTTGTGCCAGCTGCCAATGTTCTTGCCCAGAGCAATCCCACCTTCCCTCCCGGGAATGGGACTCTGCCAGGGGCCCATGGTCCAGGATACACATAGATTTTGTGGGACCATTTAGGGGAGCCCTATTTTTGTTGGTTGTGGATTCATTTTCCAAGTGGCTGGAAGTAATCCTAGTGTCCAACACCACTTCATCCACGATAATAATGCACTTAAGGAAGCTGTTCATTACGTTTGGATTTTCAGATGTTCTGGTGTCCGACAACATGTCCATGTTCACATCTGCGGAATTCCAATCCTTCATGGAAATGAATGCTATTTGACACATCACTGCGCCCCATTCCACCCAGCCACCAATGGCCAGGTGGAGCAGCAGGTGCGCTCAACCAAGGATGCGCTTTGGCGCATGGGGGAAGGGGATTTGGAGCTCCAATTATGTCAGTTCCTCTTTACGTATAGGCTCACCCCCCTTGCCTCAGGGCTATCCCCTGCAGAATTGCTCCAGCAAAGGAAATTAGCATCCTTGCTGGACAGGTTGGATCCCTCTAGGGTGGAGGACAAGGATACAAATATAGCGATCCAACACCAGAAGGGTTTCTCACTCGGGGAGCCTGTCCATTGCCGCAATTATGCAGCCGGTGGTCCTACGTAGGTACCTGGTTTTGTGATCGACTAAACTGGTCCTGTTTCTTACAGAATCGAAATAACCACTGGTCTGATCTGGAGGAGGTATGCGGGCCAGTTGAGACCCCGAATACTGGACCCACAGGAAGAATACAGATATTCAACGTTAGGGTTGGCCCCCACCCTTTTAAACCCAGGGGGCAGAGGTAATAGTCAGCAACCAGCTAACATAGACCCAGAAGTGTGCTCTAGGGACCGTTTTGATTTTGGGGACCAGGGAGAATTTGCGGAATGCTCCCCCACTCAGGCCGAAGGTACCCCCACACTGTCTTATCCTAGCACACTGGACTCTTCTGTTAATAATGACCACTATTTTTTGGAGTCGCCCTCCACTCTTAGCAAGCACAGGAGGGACCCTCAGTTGTCATTTTCATCCCCAGTATTAGACTTTAATTTCGAGCGATCCCCTGCTCCTCCCACTGACAAACGGGGCTTTGATTTGGGTTTTCAGTCCTCTCCCTCTAGGCAACCTCTCACTCCAGCCGGATTGCCCATCCTACCAGCCTCTGAGCCGGCTCAACCAAGTGCCCATCCCAAAAGGGAAACCAGACTGCCATCCTGGTTAAAAGACTTTGTCTATATCTAGGGGGGAGGAATGTTGTGTATGATAACTGAATGTATTAATTGTCAAACAATTCAAATGCCCAAATTCCTGCGCTTTAAAGCTGTCAAACAGCATCCCTGTTTGACAGCCACGAAATCTCGCCAGATAGCGTAGTCTCGCGAGATTTTGGGAGGCGTGCAATTTGAAATCTGACAGGCGCACAATGTATCTCCTTCATGCAAATGAGGGGATTAAGAAGTGTACAGAGGTTGATTGACCAATAGGCATTATTCTTTGTTGTAACTGTATCTTTCCATATTGTATAAAAGTCCGTGTTTTGCCCCAGCCAAGTTGTGTTCAGAACCTCCAAATAAAGAGCTGTATTTCACTTTCAATGCTTGTCATCATAATTTCCTGAACACCAAAGTTGTTTTCTGTGGCTTTGTAGAATGGCAACTAAATCTGATGTGCTGACTCCCACAGACTTCTGCTGGCTACAAACTGGCTGCTACAGCTCTACACAACTCTAACTGGGTCTCTGGCCATGTGAGAGAGGGACGTGGGGAAGGACTGAAGGCATGCTTCAGGATCAAATACTTTGGGCCGCATGTGCAAGACATGGGGCAGGCTGAGGTAAAAGCTGCCAAAATGAGCCTTCTTTGCCTGTGAGGAATCTTGGTGTCACTGCCACTACCCCAACTCATCCTTAGACTGCCCTCTGAAGTGGTTTTTCAGGGGTGGGGGTGGTGAAGATTTTTATCAAAATTAGCGTTCCACCAGAGAGGGAATTAACTTGGTTCAGCACCCCCCATGTGTGAAATCTTTGATGCACAAACCGCTTCCACTCTCTTAGGCAACATATTTAATTTTAGAGAAAGAATGATCTGCATGTTTGCAGCCGTTATTTTTTTGCCCACAGAACAGAAATCAAATACTACTCCAGTTTTAGTTTCTTAATGCTCCCTGTAAAAGGTAAAGGCCTCCCTTGCTCCAAGGCAGGTTGTATCCGACTAGGGTTCAGTGCTCATTTCCATTTATAGCCAAAGAGCCAGCCCTGTGTGTGTCTGCAGACATTGCTGTGGCCATGTGGCAGGCATGACTACACTCTGGAGTGCATGGAACACTGTTTACCTTCCCACCAAAGTGGCACCTATTTATCTACTTGCAATTTGTTTTGCTTTCGAGCTGCTAGGTTGGCAGGAGCTGGGACAGACAACGGGTGCTCACTCCATTGTGCAGCACATGTGTCTTGAACTGCTGACCTGCCAACTTTCTGGTCATCAAGTTCAGCGTCTTAACTGCTAAGCCACTGCAGTCCTAATGCTCCCGTTACAGAAATATGAGCTCTTAGATGAAGACTGCAAAGCCAAGCTCACTCACTAGGGGGCAATACACAAACAGTGATGGTTGGTTGTGCCATCACCAATGAAGGTTAACAATCTATTGGGGCTTCCCACTCCCCTCTGTTTGGAGGACACAGCCTTGCATTCTGCCTCAAGCAGTAAGAAAACTCAGCGTGTTCCTGCTTCATGACTGTATACTGTAACTCATATTTAGTAGCCTTTCCCAACTCTAGGTCTTTAGTGTATGAGAACCAAGACAATAGAAACAGCCGAAGGGTTGGCTTAACACATCTTTATTGCATGATGGTCCGGGGGAACATGTGGTAATGGTGGATGAACAGCTCAATATATACTGTGGCTATACATTTGAATGTGGCTCCTCGATAGCCCATTGGCTACTGTCTGCGTGACGTCATTCCCCGTCACGCCCTTCTTGTCCAGGTGAGGTGGTGGCGGGAATCTTCCCGCGCTAAAGTTGTTTGGGGAATTGGAACCATGTGAACTGGGCGCTCGCTATTGCCCCCTAGAGGTCACTAGCTCGCGTCCTGATACAGAAGGTTACAGTGTTACAGCTGGTGGTTATTATATCCACTCATTCGAGTGTTACATTACTTAAAGGTATAATGTTCTAGACACAACAAGGTCATCAGAGGTTGTTGAAGCACAACTGGCATCATCTCTAAGTAGGATTACGAGGTTGGGAGTTGTTACCAAAACAATCTCTTCAAACCCAGCGGTTGAGAAAGACTGGGCTTTTCAGTGCCTATGAAACATGAAGAGGAGATGCATTTCTGTTTAAACCACACATCAAAGAACTGTGTCCAAGACACATAGGATTTCTCCTATGCAAGCAAAATTTTTTGCATTAGTAATAAGAACGGACAAAAAAACTGAGTTATTATAGTCTTGCAAATAAACATACCCAAGATAGTAGTTTAGCAAAATTCTTATTATACTATCAGCACATCAATAAATACATGTTTTTTTTTAAAAGCAAAAGAGAGAGTAGGCAGTAATTTGGGTTTAAAATGACTTAAAAGTATTTTAAAACTGCATCCCACAGTTTTTAAAAAGAGTAAAAAGAGCTCTGAATCATCTAATGCTAGTAAAGTGGAACCTCATACAACAATCGCCCCATATAGCAACGAAATCGCATAACAATTAGGTTTTGGGGGGAAATGGTGTCTCGCATAACAATTTTCCCTATGGAAAAAAATTGTACAAGTTTTCAATGGGAAAAACCACTTAGCAAAAAAGTCGTTGTACAATGCATCCCATAGAGAAAATTGCTATACGATGCATGTATCGTATAGCAATTGTTTCATACAACAATGAGACACGTGGAACTGTACTTTAAGATTGCAGTTTTGGGATCAGATGGAACTAAAAATAAATTCTTACTCCATTTTTACATTTTTATAAAGCAGGGCTTTATCTTCCTGTAGAAGCAGCTTTCTCCCTCCCTCACTACTGCCCCATTTATTTACAAGGACAAGGCTTTGCAATTTAAAGAGGATGTTCTTGTTCTCTTAGTCATTATAGTAGTCTCAGAACTGTAGAGCTGGAAGGGACCTTATAGATTATAGAGTCCAGCCACTGTAAAAGAATTGAAACTATTCAGCAATTTGGCATCTCTCTCTCTTTCTCTCTTGTGTCCCATTTTTCTCAGAATGTTTGTGGACTTAATTTTTGCCAGATTCCACTCCTGTAGCATGGGATTTCAACACCAATTTGTGCCACTAATTATAAGTCCCTCCAGGGCCTGTGGTGGCTTAGTGGTTAAGATGCTGAACTTGATGACTAGGTCAGCAGGTCAGCAGTTTGAGACCCAAGTGTTGCATGACAGAGTGAGTTCCTGTTTCTGTCCCAGCTCCTGCCAACCTAGCAGTTCGAAAGCAAGAAATTGCAAGTAGATAAATAGGGACCACTTTGGTGGGAAGACAAACAGTGTTCCATGCACTCCAGTGTGCAGTCATGCCTGCCACATGACCACGGAAATGTCTGCAGACACAGACAACACTGGTTCTTTGGCTATAAATGGGGATGAGCACCGAACCCTAGTCAGATATGACTGGCTTTCGAGCAAGGCCGACCTTTATCTTTACCTTTATCAGACCTTCTAATTATTTTCAGAGAGGGTCCCACCTCTCAGAGAGCTATATGCTACACCAAGGAAGCACCAAGTTTTCCTCCATTAAGAATGTAACTTCAGCCAGCTTTTAATCCTTTGGGCCCTAGTGCCTCCATGGCCTCTAAGCCTACACAGAATTCTCTTTCTACAATGGATATAGTATCCCTAGCCAAAGAGGAAAAGCCACGTCACTCTGGCCCATTATTTGACAGGTCAGAAAAATACTGTTTAATGGAAAAAATAACACAACTTAGCTGGAGGACAACCAGAGAGAGAGAGAGAGAGAGAGAGAGAGAGAACTATCAAACAAAAAAAGTTACCATTTCAATTCCTTCCCAAAATTCTGCTAGCATAGCTGGTTTTCTACGATACACCATATCCTTTAAGGTCCTCCATAGGTAGAAGTCAAGAGGTATTAAGTCAGGAGAACGTGGGGGAAACTCAACTGCACCTCTTCAAAATGGTCTGGTGCTCCTTGAATAACAATGCATGTCACATGGTGGCACATTAATTCTTTTGAGGGAACATCATACTATGCTACTGTAATTCAAATCAGCTTCTAAAAGTAAGACATAAATAACATCTCTTTAAAATGTGTATATACATTTTTGGCATCCTCTGTTTAACTGTGTTTCTTCTGATTCCTACCGCTCATCCTCAGGGACAAATATCTCTTTGCTCCCCTGAGTCTGTGAAGGGGCTGAGGCATATCTTGTAAGGCCACCAGCGCATTCTCTAGTATAGAACATAGTTAATTACCTTCATACCCTGAATTGCTGATGGAGTTGAAAGCCAGAACAAGTTATATTAACAGGTGTCATGGCAGACATGAGACATCTACTCCAAGAAATGTTAAAAGGTGTTGTAGAGGACCTGCTTAATCTTCTCTGATGCAAAGGTGCAGGTAATAATGTCTTTTGAAAGCTTGACATCATTAGAAGTGGCCCTCTTCCAGACAGTAAGGAAGGAAAGTTAATTCCCTCAGAAAGCAGTACTGAGATTGTCACATCTGTACATGAAGAAAAAGAAGAGTGAAGAGGTAAAAGCAAGATTTAACTGTGTTGCCTCCGTCACTGTATCTACGTAGAAGAGATTTGTGCTTTGGCCTGCTGTTAGAGAAGTGGTTATGTCATCATGAGTCATAATAATGCCATATTGTTGATTGTCTGTTATTATGTAGAGTCTTGTGGGTTTTAATCAGTAAACTGCTCAGAGAAATGCTTGTACTAATAGGGTGGTATAGGTCACCTTTGCTTGAAAGTCAGTCATCTCCATTGACACCCAAAGAGCCAGCACTGTCTGAGTGTGCAGATGTTTCTGTGGTTTTGTGGTAGGCAAGACTAGACTCCGGAGCACATGGAATGCCATTACCTTCATGCCAAAGCAGTACCTATTTATATACTTGCAATTTCTTTCTTTCTTTCAAACTGCTAGGTTCACAGGAGTGGGGACAGAGATGAGAGCTCATTCCATCGTGCACTACTCGGGTATCGAACTGATGACCTGCCAACCTTCCAGTTGTCAGGTTCAGCATCTTAACCACTAAGCCACCACAGTCTCCTAATGGGGTGGTATACAAATAAATGCTCAACATTAGATTTGTTGATTTGAGCGGTCAGGTCACTTTCAATTTATAGTGACCTCCAATATTTCCTGTCCTCAACAGCACTGCTCGGCTCTTATGAATTCAAGCCTATGCATTTTTTAATGGAATCCATCTCATATTTGGTCCTCATATTTTCCTGCTGCCTTCAACTTTCTCCAGAATTATAACATTAGACAAGAAGCAAAAATTGACAGTGTTATCTTTTAAAAGCCTTCCCTTTCTGCAGTGTTATGCCTCCAAAGAAATGATTGGCGTAGGCTACCCACTAGTTAAAAGTATTTCTATAAGAAGTCTCTGGCAGAACTTTTCTCTAGTGTCTACAATAACCAGCTTGCATTTCATAAAATGCTAGAAATAGATACTCTGGCCCAGATTGTGACAAAAATATTTCTAATAAGCTGCCCTGAAACTTTTTTGAGTTTCAGGTTTAATACAGTTTTAACTTGCTTGCTTCATTCGGATATACAGTATTGTTCCTGCATTCTATGACAATAGAAGGGAGGCTTCTTTTGTTATGATCATAGCTTTGGTAGGGGAAAAAATCTGTTTATTTCATTGAATATCATAGAAGGTACTACCTGTATGTTGTGCACACGACTATAGTAGAATTTTTCCAAAAAGAATAAGCATTCTTATATAAAGAGGCAACTTAAAGTGAGGGAGATTTTGTTGGGCCTTTCTTCAAAGAGCTTGCTGTTGTTGTTCAGTCGCATAGTTGAGCCTGACCCTTTGTGACCCAATGGACAATGCATGCCAGGCACCCCTATCCTCTACCATCCTCCTCGACCCGCCCAGCTCTGTGCCCATTGCATCAACAATACCATCTAGCCATCTCATTCTCTATCGCCCCCTTCTTCTTTTGCCCTCCACCTTTTCCCACATCAAAGGCTTCTCAAGTAAGTCCTCTCTTCTCATTTGATGCCCAAAGTATTTAAGCTTTGTCTTCAATATTTGTTATTGTTCAGTCGCACAGTCGACTCCGACCCTTTGCGACCCCATGGACCATTTTCCTCCAGGCGCCTCTGTCCTCCACAATCCCCCTCAGCACTCCCAGCCCTGTGCCCACTGTGTCTACAATACCATCTAGCCATCTCATCTTTGGCCTCCCCCTTCTTCTTTTGCCCTCCACCTTTCCCAACATCAAGGCCTTCTCAAGTGAATCCTCCCTTCTCATTTGATGCCCAATGTACTTTAGCTTCGTCTTTACTATTTGACCTTCCAATGAACAGTCAGAGTTGATCTCTTCTAAGATTGACCTATTTGTTCTCCTCACTGTCCAGGGGACTCTCAAAACTCTCCTCCAACACCACATCTCAAAGGCGTCTATTCTTCTGCGTTCAGCCTTCCTAATTGTCCAGCTCTCGCATCCATACATTACCACCGGGAATACCATTGCTTTAACTATTCTAATTTTTGTTTGCAATGTGATGTCTCTGCTTTTCACTATGTTCCCCAGGTTTCTCATAGCTTGTCTCCCAAGGATCAGTTGCCTTTTTATTTCATGGCTACAATCCCCATCTGCAGTGATCTTTGATCCTAAGAAAGTAAAATCTGTCACTGCTTCTACTTCTTCCCCATCTATTTTCCAGGAACTGATAGGGCCTGTTGCCATTATGTTGGTTTTCTTGATATTGAGTCTCAAGCCAGCTTTTGCACTCTCCTCCTTCAGCCCAATCAAGAGATTGGCACCAGTCTGGCCACATTACGGTAATAGAGTAGACCATACTGCCAGGGACTCAATGTCGATCATCAGGTGACGGTTAACTATCCTGACAACCCTGAGGACTAGCAGCCTTGGGTGACGAAGTCCACAGGGAAGGGTGATGGTCCACAAGTGGATTAAATCCCACTTGAATCCATCTTGATGGAGGGCAGCAGCTTCATCAATACTGGCCTGGGGCTGATGAGGACTTTGCATGTCAAATGGGCTCAGGACCAGAAAGTGACTTGCAGAACTGGATCAGTGGTACTGATGTCGTGCTGCGATGCAGAAGGCAGATGAAAGGCCACTGCATTATATCCTCAGGACAGTCTTCATGGCTGATCACCATGAGGATTGCCAGTGTTCGGATTTGGATACGGCAGAACAACAAGAAGAGGAAGGAATGGAGAGATTTTCCTGACTCATATGCAAAAAATCCAAACTAGTTTTGTGCTGTGGGCACCTCAGATTATGTGTACCTTTATTTGGGATGAAAAAACAATATTTGGAATCAGATATGGCACAAGAAGAAGAAGATGCTGACGATGCTGCTGACGATGGTGGTGGTGGTGGTGATGATGATGATGATTCATTCATTCATTCATTCATTCATTCATTAGGGGCCACCTAGAATGATTTATTGTTATTCACGGTCATCTTTCATTTGGCAACCTTCCTCTATAGCTTTCCAGCAGATATTGCTCTTTGCTGGGTTCTTTTCTTTTTCTTTCATGTCTATTTATGATTTAATCTGAAGAAGTAAACTTGCCTGCTCTAATTGCCTTTACAGATTGTAATGAAACTGCATTACTCTTTAAAGTTAGTAAGAAAGGCTTACTGACCCAGATAATGAAACAAGCCCACTCCCTCTGCTATTCCTATATTTCTGGGGATGATTTTTATGAGTGGTGGAGGAAGTAAATGTGCTGTTTGGTTAGGTGGTGTAGCATTGCTGATTACTTAAGAGTGGCTTGTTGTTTCTCTCTTCTGATCTATATGCAAAGTGAAAAAGACATTAAGCTGAGTACTTGTTCCCTGAGTTCCACATAACATTATTTTGTGGTCCATTTGCATTTGAGATAAGAGGGTTATTTAGTATTATTAATTAGCACTTTGTGGAGAGCATTCTGTTAGAGAGGAGGGGAAATAGATTAATACAATGCAGATAATCATCTGAATATCATATTCAAAGCTTATCATGTTATCTCTAAAAAGATTTTGCAGAAGAACAAAAGGGACACCAAAACTGGGCTAAGAGCAAGCATTTTTTATGCATAAAAACAACCTGGGGCCAGGGGGATATGAGATTGTTTATGGAAGGGATGAGTAAAGTAGACATGACAAAGAATATATAAAATGATAAATGGAGAGGAAAGAAGTAGATAAATTAGACTCACCAATAATACAAGAACAAGGGAACGCCGAGTACATTTGTGAGACTGCATTCAAAACTGATGGAACAACCTTTCAGGCATTGTATGAATACAAACCTTTGCACCAAGCCCAAAATAAATCCTTCTGCTAGAGCTTTTTGTTCTGCTGTCCTCCAGACACCATAAGATCGTTACCAAATTATATGGAACCAGGATGCTTTCCATCCTGCCACTACTGATTTGGATGCACGGCCCAAGGTCTTTTCTGTTATGCTTCCTCGACAATTTTAACATTCAGCATTTTGCAATAGCTTGCTTTTGAAATCTGGTTGGGTACACTCGTGTGACAGTTCAGTGATTACACGGCTGAGCAAAACAAAGCCTCTTTATACATGACAAACCTCTGGTACAAAGATAACTGATCAAATGGCTACTGACATGGGCCTATTTCAGAGGGCACCCCATTACACATTTTGGCATAAACCTGGTGTTGCACCATTTATATATGCAGTGGGATAGATGTATCTGTGCCCATCCTGTGTGCCTGTGTGAAATACATACAATTGTCAGACTAGTTTCATAGATTAATTGGAAATGGCATACATCAGGGCAGACCAGATCATAAGATAAATTAAGTGGCTGCCTGCCTGCCTCACACAGTAGATCTGGTGTGGCCTGAGAGGACAGCAAATTGTTGTTTTGTTCCTATTATATTTTTGCTATTAGGAATGGTGAAGTTGTCGAGCCAGGTTATCCTGCTATGGTAATAGAGCAAACCATACTGCCAGCAACTCAATTCCAAGTGTCAGGTGGTGGTTAATTTACCTAACAACCCCAATGGATTAAATCCCACTTTAATCCATCTTGATGGAGGGGAAGTAGTTTCATCAATACTGGCCTGAGGCTGATCATGACTTTGTTTGCCAAAAGGGCTCAGGATCAGAAAGTGACTCACAGAACTAGATCAGTGGTATGGGTGTCATGCTGCAATGTGGAAGGCAGATGAAAAGCCACTGCATTATATCCTCAGGACAGTCTTCATGGCTGATCACCATAAAGATTGCCAGTGTTTGGATTTGGATACGGCAGAACAATAAGAAGAGGAAGGAATGGAGAGATTTTCCTGACTCATATGCAAACAATCCAAACTAGTTTTGTGCTATAGGCACCTCGGATTCTGTGTACCTTTATCTGGAATAAAAGAACAATGTCCTGTTCGATGTGGGCAGCAAATATCTTGGACCAGCCTTAGCAGGAAGTTGGTAAAGTATGATGTGCTCCTTAGTAATAAGGACTGAGGCTGCATCCGGAAAAAATTTCCATAATGATTTCCATTGTTCTCCAGTGGTTATGACAACTTTCTTTCACATTATAATGATTCTGTGAGCTGCCATCATTGTGCTCTATATCTTCAAATAAAGAAGGAGTCAGGATTAATTTTCCTGCCAAACTAGAATGCTGATATTCAAGAAGAAGGCCTTTGGAGGGGAGGGGAATAGATTGTAGCCATGTCCAGTCTAGTGCTGGAAAGAATTCATGTGCAATCCTTAAAAATAAAATAAAAATGATGCACATGAAAGGGTGTGTGGTATTTTAAATTAACATTTGTTTTTTTACACATAAACAAGCATTCTCAACTCTCTCCTTTCTTCCATTTCCAACTGTTTACCTATGAAGCCTATCTCTTAAACACTGGAGAAACTGCAGGATAGCTAATAAAGGAGGCCCCTTCTAGTAATGTGCCTTTGTAAGAAATACTAGCAGAGGACCTGGCGTTGCCTGGGGGTACCCTACCTGGGCCTAGGAGAGACCCAGGCCTGCCCCCCACCCCCACCCCAGCTGCCTTACCTTTTTGTCTTCTGTTGTCATGACCGCTCTTTCAGCTCCGCCGTGAGGCGCCATCTCAGCCTGACTCTGGCCATTGCCGCGGCCTCTCCAGCGACTACAGTCAGTGGGTAGCCATCGCAGCCCGGCCCCTTCGTCCTCCCGTGGGTTGTGTCAGGCAGAAGGGAGGCTCCATTTTGGTGGGTGGACAGAGGACCCATGAGGGCGAGGTCTGCAGAAGGCGGTGGCCCAGTCCTGTCCTCCGTCCACCTCAGCTGTGGGTTCTCCCTTTCCCCTGAGGCATGCCTCAGGAGTGCAGAGGAGTCATGCTGTGGTGGCCACCCGTAAACAGCAGTCGTTGGGGCAGGGGCAGCCATAATGACAATAATTACCACCGTCCGTACTGGTGGCTAGGCCATGCACCACCTGGAATGCCGGGCAGACTTTGGCACATGCGTAGAATTTTGTGCATGCACCACAACCTGGAATGCCAGGGAGGGTTAGGCGCATGCGTGGATTCTCATGCATGCACAGTCACCTCCCCTGGTCATTTCTGCCAGCTGGGGGGTGGGCATTGCAGCCCCTTTTTGCGGGCAAGGACCCTGAGGCGGGCTGCCGGTTACCCACACTGGCCACTCCAGACATTGAAGGTAGGCGTGCACGCAGTTTCCAGCACAATCGGTGCAGGGGTGTCACTTTGTTTTAGGGAGCCCTGTGATGTCACAGAGCCCAAGATCTGGTCAGCTGGGAATTGGTTGAGCTGTGGCGATGACATCACAATCCCCCTGTTTTGCTTTTCCCCCTTGCTTTTTCTCCTGTCGGTGGGGGTGCCCCCTTTGTGGATTGATTTAGGGGGTGTACCCCTTCCCATGGGGCTTGTCACCCCCACAGTGACTGTCTCTTCAGCCCAAGGTATGTGTGTGCCGAGTTTCAGTGCGATCGGAGCAGGGGTGTGGATTTGCATGAGGAACATACAGCACCGGTCCTTGATTTTAGTTATATAGATTGGAAGTGTGTTGAATTTTAAAATACAAAGTTAGAATAGCATAAACCCACCCCACATTCTCTAATAATACTTAAGGTCCTTCCTCCAATGTATAGTCTTAGAACTGCAGAGCTGGAAGTGACCTTATGGATCATCAAGTTTAGCCCAAGTCAAGAAGGCACAGTGTAGAATCAAACTCCCAGCCTCTGGCTTCCCAACAGGACCTAAACCACTAAGTTATCTAGCAAAATTGGATGTGGCTGGCATCCACTTACAATAAGAAAGGAAAATGTTACAGATTTTATTAGATCTACAATATGGTGAGTTTTCATGGACACTCTGATGATTAAAACACAGAGATGTGAGATTCTACATTCTTCTCCCTTACTCTGCAGCTACAGGAACAGAGAGAGAATTTTGAGCCAATATGCAAGAAAGGAAAAGATCACTTAGCCTTTTCCATGGAGGCTCCCCTTTCCCTTTATTTTACAGACACCTGTGCTTGATTTTTAGCTTGGTTGTTTTTTAATGGAGAGAAAGAAACGTGCAACAACATGTTAACTCAAATTTGGTCATGACTCTACTCCTGTTTTTAGGAACAAAAAGCAGTTCTCTGTTTAAGAAGAAGAGTATTGTGAAATTAAGCTAGATAACAATAAATCTTAAATTACAGCCAGCAGAAGAGCTGGAAAATCCAAATAATTTAATAGCCTTCATGGTTGGCTGTTGTATATCAGAAAGGAAACCAATCCTGCGGCTCTCTTGAGAAAAACCTCTTGACAAGAAACCTCGGCTTACTTCTCTACTACTTGGGAAAGAAGCTGATGCTCAAGACGTCCCAGGTGTTGTGTAATGGGCACTGCCCCAGCTCTGTGACAGTTCTGAGTGGCCCAGAGAAACCAGAATGGTCATTTTTCATCTATCAATGTGACTCTTATTCCTCCCTTTGTTCCAAAGCTATTGCATTGTTTCAAAGTTGTCCCTGAGACACTTTGCTTCCTATGTCCTTTTCTTCTTCAACCAAGCCCTCCAAGGTGCATTTGTGAACTCAGAGTAGGAGACTGTTAACTTCAGATTTCCTAAAGCAGTAATGGTGAACCTTGGCACTCCAGCTGTTCTTGAATTTCAATTCCCAGGAGCCCAAGTCTCTGTGAATCCACACGAATGGGTTTACTATAAGCAGTAAACCCATTCATGTAGATTCAGTAAACCCATTTGTGTGGATTCACAGAGACTTGGGCTTCTGGGAATTGAAGTTCAAGAACAGCTGGAGTGCCAAGGTTCACCATCATGGTCCTAAAGTATATTGGTGCTTGTTGTGTATTAAGGCACAATTGCAAGTAGCGTGGGCAACACCTTGCAAGAGGAAAATGGTGGTTTCCCGCCATCCAAATTAGGAGCCTAAAGTGGCGCGAAAACCCCCTGCACAGGGCGCGCTCATTATGCTAATCCAAGCCCTGTGATTGGTTACAGTTTTGGATCCTGTTCTCCATTGGTTAATTACAAATATACCCTGTTAATATTGGTTAGTTATGGTTATCCAGCTGGTCGCTACTTTGTATCAACGAGCCACCACCAAGGAGACACTATATAAGCCCCACGAGTAAACAAGGGTGGGGCCAGACCAGATCTACACTTCCTACTCTGTATAGGTAGCCAGCAATGTGCTAAGTCTGGGTCTCCTACATTATGCTACGCTTCTATGGTAGCTAGTATTTGCCTCCTACATGGCAAGAGTCTGGGGGGACTGATTCCACTGGGATTGTATAGCCATCTCTGTGTCCAGAGCATCTTGTAAGCTCACCTCTAAAAGACTGTTGAATAAAGACTTGTTGCTGTTTTGTTCATTGTTGTCTGGACTGGTGCTTATAAGCGCCGGACATAACAGTCCTGTTGGTGATGGCTTGGCTCCTTCAGCCATTCTCATTATGCAGTAGTCACTATTTGTTGCCAGCCATAGTTCTCAGCAGCCAATTTCTTCTAAGAGGAATATTTGCTTAACTAACCCAGTTCATCTTGCACTGTCTTGCAGCTCCAGGAAAAATGCTTTTTTCCCCCTTCGTACTGTTTAGTAAAGATTTGTGAGCCTGCTCTTACAGCGATTAAAACAGGTGATTATGTTTCAGCACCTGAAATTTACAGCTTTCTTCCTGATATAATGTCCCAGTGACATTCTTAAGGATCAGCAAGCATATCATCAACCCAGGAAAAATGTATTGCTAGGCTAGAAGTCCAGCTTTTAAAACACAGTTACTTGGGGCAGAATTGGATAGGCGGAACTGCATGTTCATAATGAGGAATTTTTTTTTAACAGACTGTGGTGTACCCAAGCATTTAATACTGTTTTTGCCTACAGACAGCCCCTTAACTTTAAACAACCACTGACACCTATCACGCAACACAACATGAAATTGGAGAGAGGGACAGGATCCTAACACAAACCACACAAACCAAGATACTAGCTATATTCCCGGAGCTACACTTTAGGGTATTAAAATATCAAAGTCTTCTTTTAATGAGATTTATGGTGTCTCTTGCTAACATTGCCTCTCTACATTCTACATAGGATGAGGATGAAAGGGACAATCTCAGTACCAAAGAATGGGGTACACAGTGACACCTGAATTTCTGGCCTCCAGTAGTAGAAATACAGCTTTTATTACTCCCCATTGTTTTAAAGTGGGGAAGTACTAGTAATAGTTGACTATTAAGACAAAAATCATGACTAGAAAAGAACTACACAACTTTAGATTTGACAATTGTTGGTTTTTTCTTTGTGGCACTGTGCAGAATAATTTAAAATGGATTAAGAAGTCATAAAACATAAATAAGGCAATAGGTTACAATTCTTTGGTCACAGATTAGGAAAATAAACATTTAGATTGTACAGCTGATCCTTCAAGGTAAGTTAAATGGAAAAAGAAGCAAGAGGAGGAGGAGAACATATCTGTTAAGGTGTATGTGCACCATTATATAGAATTCTATCATTTGGGATCACAGTGGCCATAAAAATATGCAGCCTCCAGGGAGAGAAGGCCAGGAATAAAAAATAATAATTTATATTTTCCTTTCTGGTGCCCATAGATCTCAATCCAAATTGCAAAATAGTATAAAATCCCATTTAAAAATACAATATTATTATTGGCAGAGATAATAGATCAAGAGTGGCCAACTTGCATCTATCCTGATGTATCTGCCAGTTCCCTCTTCATAGCTGCAGTATAAAAGCTTATATGACCTGGTCCAATGCCATCTGGAGGGTCATAAATTGCCCACTCATGACAGAGATAAAACTTATTTAGACACGTGCTTAGCAGGCAAAAATGTGTTGGATAGAAATATTTCCATCCACCTGTAAAACAAATATAGAAACCCTGGTCACCAGTACATCACAGGGCAAGGTGTTTCATAGCGCTAATGGCAGCCAATGGCTGCCTCTCATCATCATTAACTCTAGCTCAATCCTATGTGGGTCACAAAACAGATACTCTTTATTATTAGAAAAACTCTAAGACTACATCCATAAAGGTTCACACTGTATCATATCTCACCTCCTGAACTTGTCACATTTTTTACATTTTTAAAGGAATTCTACTTATTACATTTTGGCAGCCAGGTTGCAATTATTGTTGTTGCCGGGTATTTTGTTATTACTAGTAGACTTGAGGAATACAGAAAATATCTCTAATGGCCCATTCTGATATTGTTAAGTTGGAGGTGCCTTAATGAAATAATGATAACAATGGTGTTCAGAAAAAGACAGACCCCAAACCAATTAATACTTCCCTTCTCAATGCATAGACAAGAGAATGATGCAAAAGCCCCACACACACACAAAAGATCCCTGTCAAAATGACCTTAAAACTGTTCTTGAGAAGAAACTTTCCAAAGGAAATGTAGTCATTCAATACATCTAAATTAACTTAGGTGTTATACATTATACAAAGAACTGATTTGTAAGCACTGTACTTACTGTACTAGTTACTGTACTTTTTACCCAAAAACTAAAAGAGAAATTCAGATGAGTTACCCTAGAACAATTCCTTAGGTTGCAAAAACTCCTAGATTGAGGGTCATCCTCACCTCAGGGCATTCTATGCATTCTTTATCTATCTATCTATCTATCTATCTATCTATCTATCTATCTATCTATCTATCTATCTATCTATCTATCTATCTGATAGCCTTATTCTATATATACAGAGGGTGCCAAAGTGTACACACATGTTAAGAGATGTTATCTATGCCTTACTTTTTGAAGTTGAATTATGGTAGCAATGTGTAGTACTGTATGATGTTTGCTCAAAAGAATTAATGCTAGTTTCAACATGCAAAAGGCAGGACAGTAAAAGAAAATGGCAGAAGCACGGTTGTTCAAAGAGCACAAGACCATTTTGAAGAAGTGCAGTTGAGTTTTCCCCACATTTTCCTGACTTAACACTCCTTGACGTCTATGGGGGACCTTAAAGGATGTGGTGTACCGAAGAAAACTGGCTAAACTGGAGATATTTTGGGAAGGAAAGGAAATGGTATCACAGCGATATTAGTGACACTTTGGTGAACATTGCTCAAGCAGTAGTTTGCCGTAATCAGAAATGTCCGGACACTTTGAGCACCTCTTATAATTGCAGAAGTCAAATGTGACATATATTCATCTTTTGTTGTCGGTATATATAGAGAGAATTAGAATTTTAATAGTTTTTCCTTTCTTAATATGTGTATACATTTTTGGGCACCCTTTGCATATAGACCATTTTCTCGTGGGCAGCATACCTGTCAACCTTCCCGGATTGGCTGGGATTTCCCGGTTTTCAGCACCAATTTGTGCCATTTCCCACACCGCGCTTCCAAAACCCCGGAGGCTACGTATGCATAGAAGGGGGCTACGCAAGCGTAAAACACTTCTACGCATGCATAGAAGGCGACCTGCGCAGAACTGTTCTGTGCAGGTCCCAGATTGGCCTGAGCCGCAGTTGACAGGTATGGTGGGCAGTGAGTGGTGATATCTCTCTTGCCTGCTGGGCCTCAACATCCTTAACCCAAACAGGATAATGGACTGTCTGCTTTGAGGCTCTTTTGGATCTCCACAATCCAATCTGACACTTGTTCTGTGGAATTGCAGAATAATAGTCCTTGTTCTGGGAAAACATGACCAGGTGTACAAGACTTGTCTTGCAGACAATATCATTTTATCTTTAATCACAGAGTACTGGGGTATCTCCTGGTAATAAGAGTACAAGCTCTTATTGCTAGGCTTGCCACTTGCCTTACCTTTCAAACCTGGAAGCCTAAGCAGCTGTGATAAGGAAAAATTGCAAATAGATCTCCCTGTTGTTTTACTTACTTTAAAGCAGCTGTGGAGAGCGGCTGCTTTTTCTTGTGTCTAGGCCAGACGTGAAACTGCCAAAATGAGCCCACCTTTTGGTGATTTTGTTCCATAGTTCCTTTCGCCTGTCCTAGTGTGAGAAAGATTAGCCAACACAACAAGGTTGCTCGATTTTATTCCATCCTCAGTGTGCACATTTGTTGGGGACAGGATAAAATATAGTGGGGCAATTTAGTAGAGACCCTCATGGGTCTCAAAATGGGACAGGTTGGGGTGGATTGGCCTGACTGACGTGTGCCTGCAATCAAACCAACCAGCCCTAGAGAGCGGGCTGTATGCCCATGTAGATAGCCCTTTATTTTATTTAGTCCTGTCAGGCCTTTAATTAATAATTTAATTAGAATTTAATTAAATTGATTAATTCATTAGAATAAAATCTGATCCTCAACATCTATATGGCTGAAAATTAAACTCCGTTTATTCACCTCCATAGTAATAACGACAGCCATCTATGTCTGTGAGACTTGGAAGGTGTCAGCAAGTATCAACAAGAGACTTGATGTCTTCCAGCAGAGGTGCCATTCTGAATTTAAAAGATTCAATAGTTTGACCAATGAGGAAGTGCTTCGAAGGAGTTGCTCATGCAAATTACATAACATTATTGCATGAAGAAGACTCCAAATGTCAGGCCATATTTTCCATATGGAGAAAAACAGAATCCCTAAGGTGGCAATAAGTTGGACCCCTCCTAATGCCAAATGACAACGAGGACACCCTTGAAACACATGGTGTTTTTGACATGCACATGGTGAAGAACTTTCATGGCAGATTTAAAGACCTTGAAAATGACATGGGAGGATGCCGAAGCACTCGCCCAAGACTGAAACCATTTGAGATACCTTGCTGCCCTATGAGCTACATAGCATGTGAGTACTGTATCTATGTCTAAGTCTAAGGCAGGAATTCACAACTTGCAGCCTGTGGGCAGAATGTGGCCCACAGCACAATTTCATGTGGCCCCACTGCCTCCACCACACCTGGAAGTGCCATGTGGTGGAGTAAGGGCAAAATGACTGTCCGGCCCCCAAAGCTGTCTGAGGGAGTGTTATGCAGCCCCTGGCTTAAAAAGGTTGAGAACTCCTGTTCTAAGGTGTTTAATTAGTCTGTTCTTTTGGTGTTTGGGAATCAAGACAATGGAAGCAGCTGTAAACTAGCCTAACACATCTGGAGCAGCTCCCTGTCTTGCCCCGGGAGCCCACGCCACCGGCCCCGTTGGGGAGAGACAGGTGGGAGCCATTGCCGCCGCCGACACAGCTGCCCTCGCTCTCCGGGACAGCCCGCCCAGAGAGCAGAAAAGGACGACACCCGCCGCCTCAAGCAGCTCCCTGTCTCGCCCCGGGAGCCCACGCCACCGGCCCCTTGGGGAGAGACAGGTGGGAGCCATTGCCGCTGCCGACACAGCTGCCCTCGCTCTCCGGGACGGCCCGCCCGGAGAGCAGAAAAGGACGACACCCGCCGCCTCAAGCAGCTCCCTGTCTTGCCCCGGGAGCCCACGCCACCGGCCCCGTTGGGGAGAGACAGGTGGGAGCCATTGCCGCCGCCGACACAGCTGCCCTTGCTCTCCAGGACAGCCCGCCCGGAGAGCAGAAAAAGGATGACGACGCCCATCGCCTCGAGCAGCTCCCTGTCTCGCCCCGGGAGCCCACGCCACCGGCCCCGTTGGGGAGAGACAGGTGGGAGCCATTGCCGCCGCCAACACAGCTGCCCTCGCTCTCCGGGACGGCCTGTCTGGAGAGCAGAAAAGGACGACACCCGCCGCTTCGAGCAGCTCCCTGTCTCGCCCCGGGAGCCCACGCCACTGGCCCCGCTGGGGAGAGACAGGTGGGAGCCATTGCCGCCACCGACGCAGCTGCCTCACAGACGTTGAACTATAGGGTGCCTTTGTGGCTGCTGGGTGGTTGAGGTTGATTTTTTTTGTGTAATTTCTCATTGTGATATTGCTTAATTATTTATATTTTGTATTGTATTTTTGCATATTCTGATGTTTTGATTGTATTAATTGTGTATTGCCTTTTGTAGTTTATTGTATATTTTGCTCTGTTGTATTTATATATGTTGTAAGCCGCTTTGAGTGGCACTTGTGTCAGGAAAGCAGGATAGAAATTAAACTTTTTTATTATTATTATTATTATTATTATTATTATTATTATTATTATTATTATTATTATTATTATTATTATTATTATTGCATGGAGTACAGCACGAACATGAGGTAATGGCGAACAAACAGCTCCTTTTATGCAGTGGCTATACATTTGAATGTGGCTCCTCAATAGCACATTGGTTACTGTCCATGTGACGTCATCCTTAGTCACGCCCTTCTTGTCCAGGTGAGGTGAGGGCGGGAATCTTTCCTGCGCAGCTGAAGGTAATTGAGGAATGTGTACCATGTGAGCTGAACGCTTGCTATTTCCCCCTAGTGGTCACTAGCTTGCGTTCTATTGTGATTTGTTACATTGTTTCTGTTGCAAGATACAGCTTGTTACATTTGCTCATTCATGTGGTTACAATTACATTCAATACACAACATCCCTCCCCTCTAAGATGGGACAAAGTCCCTTAACCAGGATGGTTTTCCGCATGTGCGTTTTGGGCATGTGGCCATTATGCTTGACTCGGCCATGCCCCCTCGTCTGTGTCCTCCTGGCTCTTGTCCTGCAATTGGAGAGGATGACTCATTAGCGACTCGCTGCGGACTTGCAGCTATGGGTTGAGCAGGAGGATGGGGATTGGTTTCTGATGTGGACAAACCGGGGGCACTAGGGGCTAAAGAAAAAACCTGCTCCTCGCTTGGACGGGTGGGGGAACACTCCGAAAAAAACCCCCGGTTTGGAAACTCAAAATCTAACTCAGGGGCAACAGGGACAAACTCATTCCTCTCTTTCATGGCGCTGGGAAGAACTGGTGTATCAAAAGGATACGGATTTGAGTCTGCTCTCCCCCCCCCCCTTGTTTGGGACTGTTGCCCCTCGTTTTCTCCCCCTTGGGATAAGCGGGTGGGGGAGGACCCTAACATTGAGTTCTGCTGCTGGGCACCCCTGTCCGGCCCCCCAATCACTCGATGCCTTAGTTGGTCGGCGTGCCTTCTCCAGAGGAGACCCGTGTTGGTCTCAACACAGTATGAAACTGGTCCCATTTGGCTGGCCCTGTAGCTGCGTAATTCCTACAGTGTACAGGTTCACCTATCTCGAAGTTTTTCGTGGACCTGAGCTCAATGTTTCTTCCCCTATCCTCCACCCTGGTGTGATCCAACCTAGTTAACAACGAATGCAATTTCCTTTTCATGAGGAGTTCAGCGGGGGGAAAATCCCGACGCCAATGGTGTCACCCTGTATGCCAACAAAAACTGGCAGAGCTGTAGGTCCAGATCCCCCGGTCCCATGTGCCACAACCTCTCTTTCATTGTTCGCACCAGGCATTCCACCTGGCCGTTAGTTGCGGGGTGAAAGGGGGCTGAGGTTATGTGCCGAATGGCGTTTGATTCCAAGAACGCTTGGAACTCTGCAGATGTGAAAGTGTTAGCATTATCACTCACAATGACATCAGGTATCCCGAAGGTACTTATCAGCTTGCCCAGCTGTTTTATGGTTGCGGCTGATGAGGTGCTGCGCATCGGAATCACTTCCAACCACTTGGAGTATGCGTCTACTACCAGTAGAAAAAGGGAACCCCTGAATGGACCTGCAAAGTCTATGTGGAGGCAAGACCACGGTCCCCTGGCTGTGTCCCATTCTCTGTGTGGAAGTTGGGACTCCTCAGGGTGAGAGCTCTGGCAACTTTCACAGGTGTTCACCATGTGCTCAATGTCTGCATCTAGCTGTGGCCACCAGAAATAGCTTTGGGCCAGCGCCTTAGAGCGCACGATCCCCGGGTGGCTGACGTGTAGAAGCTGTAGTACCCTTGCTCTCAAGGATTCTGGGACGACCACTCTCTCCTCCCCACAGGAGGCACCCCCTTTCTGTGGACAACTCAACCCTCTTCCTGAAAAACGCAGCAAACTCGTCTGCGGGGGGAGCCGTGGGCCACCCCTTCTGTACCCAGGATCTAACAAGGGCTAGTGTTTTATCCTTTGCCGTGGCTGCAGCAATTTCCACGGGAAGTATGGGGGTGCATCTAGGGCTTCTATGAGGAGGACTTGGCTGTCCTGCTCTATCTCGCATTTCGGGTCTCCCAGCTGGGGAAGAAGAGACCTTGAGAGTGGCTTATGTCTTTCCCGGGGCGGTACACTAATGAACCCCTGTACACATTGAGGAAAATAGCCCACCGAAGCATCCTTGGGGAAAGGATCTGTGGAGTGGGCTTGTCTGAGGTGAAAATACCCAATAGTGGCTTGTGGTCGGTTACAATGGTGAATGGACGACCATACAAAAAATCATGGAACTTCTTTGTGCCCGCCACAATAGCAAGGGCCTCCCTATCTGTTTGGGCGTAATTGCGTTCTGCCTTAGACAATGATCTCGAATAGAAGGCAACTGGGGCTTCTCGCCCGCTCTCTAGCACGTGGCAAAGGACCGCCCCCACCCCCACTGGTGAGGCGTCTCAGACTAAGCCTACCGGCTTCTTTGGGTCGAAATGGGTCAGGATGGCCTCTGAGGAGAGGAGCTGCTTGAGTTCCCTGAAAGCCTGCTCTTGGTTCTCCCCCCCCCCACTGCCAAACCACATCCTTCTTCAGCAACCTATGCAGGGGCTCTGCAATCGACGCTTTCCTGGGCAGGAAAGAATGGTAAAAATTCAGCAGCCCCAGGAAGGATTGCAGCTCCGGTTTCATGGTGGGGCGAGGGGCGTTTTGGATGGCCGAGACTTTGGACTCAGCGGGTTTCACTCTCTCAGGGGTTATGCGAAACCCCAGGAACTCAAGTTCTCTTGCAAGGAACACACATTTGTCTCTCTGCAGTCTCAACCCCGCGGATTCGAACACTGTAAGGACCTTATCTAATCTCTGGGCCAGTTCTGCTTCGCTCCCCCCAGATATCAAAATATCATCAAAATATGGCAAAACACCCGGTAGCCCCTTTAACAAACGTTCCACAAGGGACTGTAATATCCCCGGTGCCGAGTTCACGCCGAACTGTAGGCACGTCACCTTAAATGCACCCTTGTGAGTTACAATGGTTTGCGCAGCAGCTGTAGCTGGGGTTACTGATAGCTGCTGGTACGCCTGCACCAGATCCAATTTGGCGAAACACTTCCCCCCATGTAAAGTAGCTAGCAGATGGCTAACTACTGGCACCGGATAGGCATTAGGGCAGATTCCCTTCTTGATTGTACACTTGTAGTCAGCGCAAATCCGCACCTCCCCATTTGCTTTTAGCGCTGTAACAATAGGAGTCTCCCACTCTGCAGAGTCCACAGGCACTAAAATCCCCTGACTTTGTCAAGTTCCGCCTCTATTTTGTCCTTCAGGGCGAATGGAACCCGTCGTGGCTTGAGCCTAATTGGGCAGACCTCCGGGTCTAGGTCGAATGAAACTGGGGGCCCCTTGTACTTCCCGAGTCCCTTCTTGAATACCTCGGGGTGTGCGTTGCACACTGCCTGAATCTCATCCCCCCGATGGCATGGACGCCTCCTATGAAAATCTCCAGGGGTTTGAACCACTGTGTTCCCAGGAGGTTGCACCCCCCTCCTTTAAAACTACTAGGGGGAGTTTCCTTCTGAGTCCCTTGTACTGTATTTCAAAGTCCCCCACCCCCAACACTGGGATTCCATTCCCCTGTACATCCCTTAAGTTCGACCTCAGTTCCTTGAGTCTGGGTCGCGCCTTGGGGGGAATGCGCAAAAACTCTCTATGGGAAATGATGGAGTAGGCAGACCCCGAGTCTGTTTCCATCCTAACTGGGATCCCCTGCAACAGTATCTCAACATAAAAACGTGGGTGCCCTAAGGGCACACTGTGAACGGCCAGGTCATCTCCCCCATATGCTCTTTGGTACACGTGGTACCCCTCTGGGCCGTCGACGCCGTCGTAGACTCTGCCGACGCCATCCCGTCTCCGCGTGGAGCGCTCTGCTGGGCTCTTGCTCTCGTCTCACCGTTGCCTGCATGCCCTGGCAATGTGGCCCCTTCATCCGCAGTTGTGGCATTCAGCCTTCCGGAATGGGCACTTGCTCCAATCGTGGGATGCTCTGCAGCCATCACAACGCTGGCCTCCCTTTCCTTTCTTCTCTCCCTGCCCCTTTCCGACTTTCCAGACCCCCTCATCTTTACTGGAGCCTGCACTGGCGGAGGCCTCTGAAGATGTGGGCGAGCGTGGGGCAGGGGGTGCCCTCCAGGTCGCCTGGACTGCTGATGCAGCCGCCTCAATTGGTGGTGGCTTCGCTTTGAGGAGCTTGAACCCAGCCCTTGTGGACTCAGCCGTCTGCGCCTCTTGCAGAACCTCTTTGAAGGTGAGGTCGTGGCCATTTGTCATGAGCTTCCTTTGGGTGTCTCCATCTCGCATCCCACAAAACAGCCGGTCTCTAAGGGCCATATCTAAGAACTCCCGCCATTCGCACGGGGTTGCCGCCAAGCGGAGGGCCGCCACATATTCAGTCACGGACTCACCCGGCTTTTGGTCCCTCCTTGCGAACGCGACCCTGGCAGAGAAGAAGGACACCTTGGGCTTGAAGTGGTCTCTCAGTGCAACCAACAGGTCGGCTACGGCAACCTGCTCCACTTCTCTTGGTGCCACCAGGTCCATCAGCGTTTGCACTGCGTGATAGCCGAGCATCGTGATGAGAAGGCCCCTCTTCTTTCCCATGTCCATGATGCCGGCAACCACTACCGTACTCCTGAAGTGCATCTCGAACCAGTCCCATTGCTCGGGCTGGTTTACGTCAAAAACCGGTTGCTGTGGAAGTGTCTTGTCCCTGTGGGAAGCCATATCCCACCTTTGTCGCCAATTTGGTGTTTGGGAATCAAGACAATGGAAGCAGCTGTAAACTAGCCTAACACGTCTTTATTGCATGGAGTACAGCATGAGCATGAGGTAATGGCGGACAAACAGCTCCTTTTATGCAGTGGTTATACATTTGAATGTGGCTCCTCGATAGCGCATTGGCTACTGTCCATGTGATGTCATCCTTAGTCACGCCCTTCTTGTCCAGGTGAGGTGAGGGCAGGAATCTTTCCTGCGCAGCTGAAGGTATTTGAGGAATGTGTACCATGTGAGCTGAACGCTCGCTATTTCCCCCCAGTGGTCACTAGCTCGCGTTCTATTGTGGTTTGTTACATTGTTTCTATTGCAAGATACAGCTTGTTACATTCGCTCATTCATGAGGTTACAATTACATTCAATACACAACAGTTCTGCCATTCACAAATCTGCTGTTAAGTTTACTTATTAACCTTTATCATACCTACAGTACTTCCCTTCAGTGGATCTAAAAGCAGCTGGAAGATAGGATCATTTTCCCTAGAAAAGAACACAGAAGAAAGGACTAAAAGAAACAAACAGTTCTACAATATTGATGATTTGATCAGAAGCAGAGCTTCTTGCCCCATCTTTCCTTTAAATTAATTAAACAAAAAAATACATCAGTAGACTTGTTATGTCATGTTTGTTTTGGCTTCTGTGAGCATTACTCTTAGGCCAGCCCTGCCTTGGATAGTTACCATGAGTTGTCTCCATGACATTTGAACCATCTGGGTGGCTTTCGCTGGTTTAAAATCTGACCAAGATATTTTGTCACTGGACTAGTGGGATGGATAAATGTCCTATCCAGCTGGCAATATAAAAGTCACACAGAAATCTGCTGTGACTCAGGGGTGTAGATTAGCTTTAGCACATACATATCCTATTAAAAACGACAAGTGCAATGACATGATACAGGTCTTATGGGAATGCAGTTATACACCGATAGTTATCACACTAGGCTTTTGAACAGCTTCCCAGTCAAACATGTCTGCTTTAATGTTTGCTGATAAGTTGATTAGACAGGAATGTGGGCTGTGATGGAGTCTGGAATAAAGGCGCGCACACTGCAGTGTTTCCCAACCTTTGGTTTTTGGACTTCAATTCCCAGAAGCCTAAGTCAATTTCCCAAAGCACTGATCAGCCAATTTACTGACTTAGGCTTCTGGGAATTGAAGTAGGGTGTATGCCCCATGTTGGAAACCACTGCTCTAATGTCAAAGTAATGCAAGTGTTTTTGCAATGGGCTAGCATGAAACAACCTAAGCTTTTACACGCTGTTTGCTTTTGGGGAAACTGCTGCTGCTTTCTAGGCTAGCACTTCCTGAGTTGTCAGTTTATTCTTCCCCAACCACACCCAGTGATGTACTGAAGCCGGTCCTGTCCTGTCTGACTGGACCGGTAGCAGAACTGGCTGGCCACGTCCACCTCCCTGCCACATCACGCCCACCTCCTCCTCCTCCCCCTCTCCTTACACTCCAGATGTGACCAGGAGCCAGGAAGAGGAGGAGGAGGAAGAGCAGCAGCTGCTGGCGCTGTTGGAAGGTGGGCAGGGTGGGCTGGTGGGCTGGCGGCCTCCCCCTCCCAGCGCCGCCAGAAATGCTTCCCATTCGCCTCGCCCATGGCAGAAGGCACATGGGAAGTGCTGAGGTGAAAACGCGCCTTCGGCCCTGGATGGGTGAGGTAAATGGGAACATTGCTGGTGCTGCTGGGACAGGGAGGCCGCCAGCCAACCAACCCGCCCTGCTCACCTCCCAGCAGTGCCGCTAGTGAAAGCGGGTGCAGACAGTGAGGGGCTGACCCGCCAACAGCACCTGGCTGCTCTGGAACTCCTCATCATCATCTCTGGGACAACGGTCGAAGCAAGAGAGCAAGGTAGGTTTCTTTTTTTTCTTGAGTGGGGTGGGGTGAGGCCACGCCTACAGATAGCCATGCCCACAATTAGCCACGCCCACAGTGTGTGTAGTATTTTTTTTTAGAGTGCATCACTGACCACACCTATACTTATTTGAAAATAATGTAAGGAGATATTTCAAAAATACAGTTGAACCCCAACACACAAATGGTTTGACTTATAAATTTTTTTGACAAACAAATAGAAATCCTGGCTAAAAGAAAAAAATCAACCTACAGATTTTTTAAAAATGACATACAAATTTGACATGCAAAAAAAATACGGTGACATCTAGTGGCCTCTTCTGGTAATACAATGTGTTTTTGACATACAATTTTTTTGACATACATATAATCTCGTGGAATGGGAAAACACTATATGTAGAGGTTTTACTGTATTATAAACACTCAACGACCCCTCTGCACAAGGAAACTAATGTCTAAATGCTTGAGAAAGTAAGAGCTGAGAACAATGCATTATGCAAAGTGAAACTTACCATATATTTGCTTATTTTACATAATTTATTCTTCTTTGGATAGTCGCAAACAAAACCCAACTATCACAAAGGACACATAAGCATTCTCCTTGATCTCTGATTATACTGCTCAGCGCCTCTCCCCAACCCATCACTAGGAATTATGCTATTTTCATATCAACAACAGAAAAGGGGTACACAGAAAGAACTTCCTCGAAGATTGTGGTATTTTTGAACCACAATCGGGAGTAGCCTGGTAACGCAACCATGTGTTGCCAGCTAAGCTTTCTCACACTAGGTCAGGCAAGAGGAACTGCAGAATGAACTCCCCAAAGGTGGCTTAATTTTGGCAGTTTCACGTCTGGCCTAGACAGAAGAAAAAAACATCAACAGAAAGAATCTTGCATTTTGGAAAATAAAAGCTGAGAACTACTGGATACAGAATGCTAAATTCAGATCCATTCATTTGGAATGGAATATGGTTTCCTGTTACACCACAGATGTTAATCGGTTCAACAATGCTATGATGATTGTGCACTGAAGGGGAGTCTCTATGCTTATTTGCCATGGATAGTTTTCTACCCAATGGTCACATGTGAAGACCTCCAACTACGGAAGATGCTGTGGCAATTTGATAAAGTGCTGGCTGAGTGTGGCATGAGCATGCCTAATTGCACACACCCTTTCAATTGCTGCAGCAGCTCCTGCAGTTGAGGTCTGTGCATGTAAATATTCAACACGATACTGGCCTGTATGTTTAAGCTTTGATAGAATTGTCATGGTCTGCATTATTTAATTCCAACTTTTATATTATTCCTCTTCTATCTAATATATATCTAAAATTGAGGATCAAAGAGCACACATTTGATGTAGTTAACTTTCCTCCACAGAATATAAAATGGTTTAGTTATTAAGGGCCACAAAACTCTTTACTATTATTGCAGAAATACTCAAATAGGACTATCCTCCTCCCAAATTCCAGTTTCTCAGTCACATGGTACAATTGCATTAAAGCAAAAATGGAGAAAGAACCAAAAAATTGAGAAAACAAAAGAGAGCCAGTATTTTTTTAAAAAGTTCTTGAATATTGTCCTCTGTCTGTCTGTCTGTCTCCAGATGGAAGACTAGAGGCAGCTCACAATGTTAAAAAAAATCAAATAAAGGAAATGTGGAGTTTAGCATTGAATGACAAACTGACATGGGAGATAAAAGTAAAAATGGATAAATTAAAAGAAAATAGGTTTTGGAGTATTTGGAAGCCGTTTGTGGATCATTCTCTTATGGCAAGGGACAGTTTTGGACCTGTACCATCTCAAAGTGGTTTTTGGAGATGATATAGATTCTAAACTCTCCAGGCATTGTAAATATTCACTGGGTGTTGTGTAATTTGTAAAGAAAAAAAAACAGTTGTAGCACTGGGGAAATTTTTTTTATGATTGTTATGGTTATAGTAATAACCTATAATGAGGGTATTTGATATTGTGGTTTTTATTGTAAATAACTAGTTTAATTACTATCAAGTGCTATTTTCTATGAGTTTGAAATAATATTGTATTGTATTGTTATTGTCTTTTTCTTTTTTGTATGTTTGTTAGTTGTATTTTTTTGTCTTTTTGAAATAAATAAAAATATTATATTAAAAAAATCAAATTAAAAAAATCATAAAGTATACATTAAAAACCATTAAGTCACAATAATTATTAAATACATTAAATAGTTTCAAAACAGGATTAGAATATTAAAAAATATTAAAAACTTTTTTAAAAAAAACATTAACTTAATTAAAAACCAGCATTCAGAGAGAGAGATCCTGTTTACCAATGCCAAGCCTGGGGAACTCATCTTACAGGAGCCTAAACCCCTGGAAGGGGAAACTAAAGTTGAAAGTTTAAGGAAGGTGACAGAGCCAGAAGGCAGGACCCAGGGAAGAAACCACTAGTGGAGTGGGGGCTGCCAGATGGGACCTGGGTTATATAAAGGGCGCAGAAGAGAGCCAGAAGGGAGAATCTAGGCAGGAAGCAGTAAAGCAAGGTGTGCAGACTGGAGCTCGACCCCTGACCCCGAAGTGCAGGATGAAGAGGAGGAGGTAGAGGAAGGCACCTGGCAGGATGCCCTGGAAGAGCAGGCTGAGGAATGCCTTGCCACGATCAAGTTCCCAGAAGAGGTAGTGGGAATATATTCACAAGGAGGAGCCCTGGATGGAAGCCCTTGTATAATTCAGAGTCCCCAAAGCTAAGCTGGAGAAGCAACTGTACCCCCAGATTAAACACCACCACCCCAATCTTACTGGAGCAAACAAGAACAGCAAGAGAAAAGGCAGTGCCAGAAAGAAGAGGACTCAGATCCACTGGAATCCATCTTGCAATGTCACCAAGATGAGACTGTCATTGTGCCCACCAATACCATCAGCAGTCCAGCTGAAGGAGACAGGTGGAGGGCAGCTGTCCCTACTAGTGCCCAAGCAGTGGCCTTATCATCCACTGCCCTAAACAGACTTAAGGATTCACTCTTCTCAGTGGAGTTAACCTGAGGGGAGATTTATACTTGGATTTGGACTTACTCTTTAGACACTGAGGGAATGGGTCTGTGATGTTACAGTTTTGCCTGTTTGGTGTATGAAAACCAAGACACAGGACACAGCCTCGGGCTGGGTTAACTCAGGTTTATTGCATCGTGGACAGAGGGAACATGAGGTAATGGCGGATCGATAGCTCTTTATATACAGGAGTAATACCTTTGAACGTGGTGCCATAGTAGCCCATTGGCTACTGCCTGCGTGACGTCATTGCGAGTCACGCCCTTCTTGTCCAGGTGTAGGTAGTGGCGGGAAAGCTTCCCGCGCTGTTGCCTTTGATGAGATCGGACCAAGAGAGCTTGGACGCTCGCTGCTGCCAGCTGGTGGACATTAGCTCGCGTCCTCATGCAGGGTTCATATGATACAGCTGAAGGTTACATTGTTGCTATAGGCAAGGTTACATTGGTTCAGATACATTGTAATCCATATGGAAGGTAAAACCCTTAGAACACAACATCCCTCCCCCCTAGGACGAGACAACGTCTCGAGCCCATGCTTCTAGACACTCCCCCCCCTAGGAGACAAAATCTCTCAGCCAAGTTGGCTTGTTTCGAACACGCTGGGGTCTCGATGCGGGCTGCCTTTCCCCGGGTTTGCTACCTTCTCTTTGTCCCCCGGTTTCCTGTCCTGTAATTTGAGAGGGAGACTCGTTAGTGACTTGCCGCGGCTCCGCGGCGTTGTTGGGAGGTGTGCTCTTTCTTAGGGAGGAACCGGGGGCACTGGGGGCTAACGAAAAACCCCTCTTCTCGCTTGGATGGGTGGGGGAACACTCCTGAAAACCCCCCCGGCTCGCTAAATCAAAATCTAAATTCCATTCGGGGGCAGCGGTCGCGAACTCCTCTCCCCCTTCCCGGGCCTCTGATAGGACTGGTTTATCAAAAGGATATGAGTCGGGGCCGCTGCTTCTTCCTTCCCCCCTTGCTTGGGACTGTTGTCCGCTGCTGTCTCCCCCTTGGGTGAAGCGGTTGGGGGAGAGCCCTAACGCTGAATCTTGTTGCTGATCCTCACTGACTGGCCCACTTACTCGGTGCCTCAGCTGGTCTGCGTGCCTCCTCCAGAGGAGACCGGTGTGGGTTTCGACCCGGTACGAGACTGGCCCCGTCTGTTCTACAACTGTCCCCGGCACCCAGGCTGGCCCTGCACTGGCATAGTTCCTGCAATGAACAGGGTCGCCGGCGGCGAAACCTTTCGAGACTGCCAACCCTACGTTCTTCCCTTTATCCTCAATTCTGGTGGGGTCTAGCCTGGACAGGAGCGTAGTCAGTTTTCGCCGCATCAATAGCTCTGCCGGCGAGTAACCCGACGCTAAGGGGGTCACCCTATACGCTAGTAAGAACTGACATACTTGGTGATTTAGGTCCCCGGGGCCCATGCGCCGGAGCGCCTCCTTTGTTGTACGCACCAACCGTTCCACTTGGCCATTCGTGGCCGGGTGAAACGGCGCGGATGTGACATGCCGAATGGCGTTTGCCTCCATGAATGCCCCGAACTCTGAGGAGGTGAAACAACTCGCGTTATCGCTGACTAAAGTGTCGGGTAAACCGAACGTTGAAAAGACTCTCCGTAGTTGGCTAATTGTAGTGGCGGAGGACGTGCTCTTTACCGGGATGACCTCCAGCCACTTTGAGAATGCATCCACCACCAGGAGAAACATGGTTCCTCGGAAAGGGCCAGCGAAATCTACGTGCACTCTGGACCATGGCCCCCTTGCTGTGTCCCATTCCCTGTGCGGGAGGCGGGCCGCCTCTGGTCGGGACCCCTGGCATGCCTCACAAGTGCCGACCATGTGCTCAATGTCCTCGTCCAGCTGTGGCCACCAAAAGTAGCTGCGGGCCAGCGCTTTGGAGCGAACGATGCCCGGGTGGCTGACGTGCAGCAGTTTGAGCACCCTCGGCCGCATGGGTGTTGGGACCACCACCCGTTGGCCCCACAACAGGCACCCCCTTTCTAGGGACAACTCTAGCTTCTTCCGAAAGAATGGGTCGAATTCCTTGCTTGGGGACGATGCTGGCCACCCTTTCTGCACCCAAGAGCTGACTTTCTCCAGCGTTCTGTCCTTGCCTGTCGCCCTAGCTATATCGGCCGGTACTATTGGGGGTTCGTCTAAGACCTCGATTAGCAACACCTGGCGGTCTCTCCCTAATCTGGCTTTTTGGTCGTCCGATAAGGGCAAAGGGGATCTCGAAAGTGCATCAGCATGGCTGATCTCCTTTCCGGGCCGGTACTCCAACTCGAGTTGGTATGCGTTAAGAAAAATGGCCCATCGCAACATTCTCGGGGATAGTATCTGCGGCGTGGGCTTGCCTGCCGTGAAAATCCCTAACAGGGGCTTGTGATCCGTCACGATTTTGAACGGTCGGCCATACAGAAAATCGTGAAACTTTTTGGTCCCCGCTACTATTGCTAATGCCTCCCTGTCGGTTTGTGCGTAATTTCGCTCTGCTTGGGACAGGGACCTTGAATAAAACGCAACTGGGGCCTCCCGACCGTCATCCAACACGTGGCAAAGCACCGCCCCCACCCCCACCGGTGATGCATCACAGACTAAGACCACCGGCCGTTTGGGGTCGAAGTGCGTAAGGATTGCGTCCGATGTTAGAAGTTGCTTGAGTTCGTTGAACGCCCTCTCGTGCTCGTCACCCCACATCCATGTCTCTTCCTTTTTAAGTAACCGATGAAGCGGTTCGGCCACGGAGGCTTTCCGCGGGAGGAATGTATGGTAAAAATTGAGGAGCCCCAGGAATGACTGTAGTTCGGTTTTGGATGTGGGGCGAGGGGCCTTCTTGATGGCTGCTACTTTGGATTTGGACGGCTTAATACCCTCGGGTGTGATCCGAAACCCTAAAAACTCGACCTCGGTCTCGAAAAAAACACATTTGTCCTTCCTCAGTCTCAGCCCCGCTTTCTCGAACACCGTTAGCACTTTATCCAATCTCCTTGCTAGTTCGGCCTCACTCCCCCCTGTTATCAATACGTCATCAAAATAAGGCAACACCCCCTCCAGCCCCTTCAGGAGGCGTTCCACAAGCGACTGAAAAAGGCCGGGTGCCGAGTTCACGCCGAACTGTAAACGCGACACCTGGAACGCTCCTTTATGTGTGACTATCGTTTGTGCCGCGGCCGTGGCGGGAGTTACGGGGAGTTGCTGATAGGCTTGTGCCAGGTCGAGCTTAGCGAAACACTTTCCCCCATTTAGCCTGGCCAAAAGGTGGCTGACCACTGGCACCGGATATGCATTAGGGCGAATCGCCTTGTTAATTGTACACTTATAATCAGCGCAAATGCGCACCTCCCCGTTAGCCTTCAGAGCTGTTACAATTGGAGTTTCCCACTCCGCGGAATCAACAGGAATAAGAATCCCCTGGCCCACCAATTTGTCCAGTTCCGCCTCTATTTTGTCCTTTAGTGCGAAAGGCACCCTGCGCGGTTTGAGTCTTATCGGGCGGACCTCCGGGTCTAGGTCGAAGGCTACAGGGGGTCCGTTGAATTTCCCAAGTCCTTTTTTAAAGACGGCGGGGTGCGCATCGCACACCGCTTGTATCGGGTCCGCCCCCACTGAATGTACTCCCCCTATGAACAGGCCCAAGGGCTGAAACCACTGTGTCCCTAGGAGGCTACAACTTCCCCCCTTGAGGACAACTAGGGGCAGTTCCGCAGAATGTCTCCTAAACTTAACCTGAAATTTCCCGACCCCCAACACCGGAATGCTGTTTCCCTGTACATCACGTAGCGTGGACCTCAATGCTTTAAGTTTGGGCCGCACGTGGGGGTCGATTTTCAAAAACTCCCTCTGGGGAATTATAGAATAGGAGGACCCCGAGTCAATTTCCATCCTGATAGGGGCCCCTTGTACTTGTACCTCAACGAAGTAATGGGACTGTCCCGCGGACACGCTGAACACTGGGGCGTCGTCCTCGCTGCCGTCCGAGACGCGGCCCACGCCGTCCTGCTTCTTCGTGGTCTGGACGCCATCTTTGGGCCTCGCTGGACGGTCCGGCCTGGTCGAACGGTCTGATGACTGCCTCCGGCCCTCCTTCCGTTTTCTGCATGCCCTGGCGATGTGCCCCCGCCGGCCGCAGGTGTAACATTCGGCCTTTCTAAATGGGCACCTCGCGCGCTCGTGGGCCGCTCCGCAGCCATCGCAGCGGCGCCCCCCCTTTCGGACCTTCTGGACTTCTTCGCCGTCGCTGCCTTCCGAGGACGATTTTGAGGCCCGTCGAGTCGCGTGCACCGGTTTTTCCGCTTTGCCGGCTCTGGGACGCCACTCACGCCACTGGTGCATCTCGTCCACTCCGGCATTCGTGGACTCTGCGGCTTCTGCGGCCTCAACGACCTCTGCCAGCGTGGGTGGCGGCTCCTTGTTCATCAAACTGCGCTGCACCTCCTTGTCTTTCAGGCCGCACAGCACGCCGTCCCTGAGGGCCATTTCTTGGATATTGCCCCATTTACAGGGGACGGCGGCTGCCCTCATGGCGGCCACGAATGCCTCAACCGACTCGTCCGGCGCTTGGACTCGCCTCCAAAACGCGCTCCGAGCGGGAAACATCGCCCTCGCGGGTCGGAAGCGCTCCCGTAGCAGCTTCATGATTTCGTCCGCCTTAAATTCGCTCACCTTCTTCGGGGTGATGATGCCCACCAGCGTCCGCTTGGTGTCCATCCCGAGCATTCTGGTGAGGATGGCCCTCTTCGTCTCCTCATCGTCTTCCTTGACTTTGAGCTCCACCAGCGCCGCATGGAAGTCCATCTCAAACAGCTCCCAGTCTTGCGGTTTGGTGATGTTGAACCCGCTCTGTGCCCTGGCTGCTCCTTGGGGATCCATTATCCCATCCTCGTCGCCAATTTGGTGTATGAAAACCAAGACACAGGACACAGCCTCGGGCTGGGTTAACTCAGGTTTATTGCATCGTGGACAGAGGGAACATGAGGTAATGGCGGATCGATAGCTCTTTATATACAGGAGTAATACCTTTGAACGTGGTGCCATAGTAGCCCATTGGCTACTGCCTGCGTGACGTCATTGCGAGTCACGCCCTTCTTGTCCAGGTGTAGGTAGTGGCGGGAAAGCTTCCCGCGCTGTTGCCTTTGATGAGATCGGACCAAGAGAGCTTGGACGCTCGCTGCTGCCAGCTGGTGGACATTAGCTCGCGTCCTCATGCAGGGTTCATATGATACAGCTGAAGGTTACATTGTTGCTATAGGCAAGGTTACATTGGTTCAGATACATTGTAATCCATATGGAAGGTAAAACCCTTAGAACACAACAGCCTGTGAACATTACATTGCATTCAATGAACCATTTGCTTGCAATCTCTCATGTCTTATTGTCTTCACTTATAGAAGAGAGAATAGAAGTGGAGATGGTCCTGAGCCTATGAGGGCATAGGATACCTCATAAAGATTAAATGTCTCTTAGACTCAGTGTAATTCCAGTCCTTAACAAATTGTCACCAGGTGACTTCAGTTATCTTCAAACTAATGAAGGTTGTGTGTGGTAACATGCATATTACACTTTATTCTGATGGGGGGAAATCAAGAAGAGGTTATAAAGGTTCCTTTTGGGGACTTAGGTTCCAGAATCTTCTTGTCAACACTGAACATTTCTAGGTTTTTTATTCCTATACACAGAAAAGTAGCCTTTCAGACTAAGCTAAACTGGAAACCTTTCTCTAACTCCTTGTATTTTGTACCTCCACAGATTTTAAAAAAACATATTGTGTGTGGAAAAGCATTATCAAGTGGGCTCCACTTGTGGTCTGAAGTGGTAAAATCCAAGGGTATTACCTCAGTGAAGATTATCCTAGAGAATGTTGGTTGATTTATATACTTGGCAGAGTATGAGATAAATGACAGGACAACAACAATAGCAGTATAAAAAGTGTGAGAAAACAATCCAGCTCTCAGACTTAGCCCCCTTCTCACAATTACTAGCCCTTTCTATAATTAAAAAACACTCTAGAACAGTGATGGCTACCTTGGTACTTCAGGTGTTCTTCAGAAGCCCAAGTCAGCAATCCTGCTGATTAGGGCTTCTGGGAATTGAAGTTCTGGAATACCTGGAATGCCAATGTTTGCCATAACTGCTCTAGAAGCATTTAAAAAGAAAAAAGTTTACTTACAGTTACTATCTGTAGTTACAGTCACAAGGCTAGAAGGAAACAAAGATTGGAGTCTTCACCACTGGGAGAGACATCCTTCCATTCCTTCTGCATAGCCAGTGGGTAAGGAGAGAGAGAGAACAGTGAAAGCAAACAAACAAACAAGAAGGGGGGAAAGACAAGCGAGAGGTGGAAAACAGAACTTTAGTAATAGCAATTACACTTAGAGCATTCTCTGGGGCTGGGCAGTTCACAGGTACTGTAATTAGCATTACTAATAGGTTAGTGGCAAAAGGTTGGCTGAATAACTCAATGAGTTAGATATCTGGCTGCAGAGCCAGAGGTTGGGAGTTCTATTCCCCATTTTGCTATCTGAGAAGATCCACTATTTGTGGCTTTGGGCAAGCTGCACAGTCCCAGGAAGGAGGGAATGGTAAATCACTAGATACTCTTCTATACCTAAAAATCGCTCAAGGGGTTGCAATAAGCCATAACTGATTGGATGGCACAGAGTTATTAACTTATTGGATAGCTCAGTTGTTTAGGTATTTGGTTGAGGAGTCATAGGTTGAGAGTTTGATTCTCTACTGAGTCCCCTGGGAGAAGAGCCAGTCTATGTAATTATGGGCAAACTGCACAGTCCCAGAATACCCCCTGAAGAAGGGAATGGTAAACCACCTCTGTATATGATCTACCCAGAAAATCCTGGAAAGGGTACCATAAGTCAGAATTGACTTTATGCCATGCAATTATTATTTATTATTGGCAATCACTTTAGGTTATAAAAGCTTCCTCCCACTGATGCCCAATGTTAGTGCATGCAAGATTGTTGCCATGACAACAGATCAATCCTAGAAGTTATGTTTAATAAATGAGTCTTTTGACTGAAATGGAATGAGAAATGAAAGCAAATATTGACTACCACCCTCTTCATACCAAATACTATATATAATTATATATAACTATATATAACTATATATAACTACACACACACACGTCTGGCTGGACATCCCACTATGGTAATGGATTATACCGTACAGCCAGCGACTCAACGACAAGTGTCAGGTGGCAATTAATTAACCTGACTCCCTAAAGGGGCCAACAACTACAGGAGGATGAGTCCCTTTAGGTGGGGTGATGATCCCCCATCAGTGGAGGAAATGCCAGTGGAAACCATCATATTGGGCCCAACGGCAAAATGAGCAGAGGAGGAACTCTGATTCCCAATGGTCATGGAGGCAGAAGAGGCCATGCCAGATGGACTGGCTGTAAAGGCACACCTTGATAATATCCTCAAGGCTGCGGCAGTCCATTGCAGTCCCGGTGTTGTATCCTGCATGTCTCCTTTTGTGTGTGTCGTAGGAGATGGCTCCGTGATCATAGGTCACTTCATGGCATGCTGGGATCCACCTTAAACAAATTCATGCCAATAACATTTTTCCTGCTTCAGGAAAAAATGCATTCTTGGATACGAATTGCAGTTGATGATGACGACTACAGAATCATGAAGTTGTAAGGGACCTTTTAGGCCATCGAGTCTAGCCTGCTGCTCACCACCACCTCCCAATGCTGTGTGTGTCCTCTGCATAAGAGGTACTTATATCCTGCTGTTAACTACCAATATTATTTTGTCTCAAAATAAAATAATGCTGATGTTATAAATTTTCCAATAATGCAGCCAGCATCCTTGGATGGACCTTTGACTGGGTGGACTTGCCATGCTTAGAGAGGGTCACTTAGCGCATTCCTTTCCCTTCATTGCTTCTTCATATGGAAAGCAATGGATCTTCAAAGGAAATGATCCTGCTAACATCTAGGTTTCTGGTCAAGCAAAGACCCCAGTTCCCCAGGGTTCTTGTAAGGCATATACACGAACAGGAGCATCTCTACAATCATATTGACTTCTCCACGGATAAGCAAACACAGAGAGCGAGCAGCAGATGGCTTCCCTGAAAGTGTGATGAATCTATCCATGAGAGGGACATGAGTGAGATGCATGTGTTCATTCTTAGAAGTGTATTCCTCTGTGGCCTCTGAGAACACCTTTATAGCTGTGGCTTGACACCTGTTAGCTACTGTTATAGAAGTCTTTTGGATGGTCTTAAATATGGTGAAACATAGATTTGAAGACAATTACTCAAACACTGAGTCTAAACTTAGCAAGTAAACAAAACAACAACAAAAGACAAAAAAATTGTGGCACCATAAAGACTAAGTCCTGTATTTAAATGTGAGATTTCGGGACTTGATCCATTTAAATACAGGAGTTAGTCTTTAAGGCAGAGGTTCCCATCCTAAGGCTCGCAGGCCAGACTCAGCCCATGACACCATTCCGTCAGGCCGATCGCCTTCTTCCCCACACCTGGAAGTGTAAGTGGATGCATTTACCCGTGCGCAGTTGCATGCCTCCGCACGCGCAAATGCACCCATGACTGTCGTAAACGCGGAAGTAAGTACATTTATGACAACCATAAATGTGCCTGCTTCCACTTCCAGGGGTGTGGTCTGGCCCGATCAACTGACCGGGAGGCATGGTCAGGCCCATGGCGCAAAAAGGTTGGCCACACACCCCTGCTTTAAGGTGGCACATTTTTTGTCATTTGTTGTTGTTTTGTTTTGTTTACTCTCTGATCATATGCTTGGGTCAAACTCTAAACTGTTAGGGCAAGGGTGTGAGTTGTGGTGTTACAAAATTCTGGAAGGCCATGCCTTCTCCTCCTCTTACTTAGAGCTTTAAAGGCAACCCCTTGCTTAAACCAAGCCTCCAAAGCTGGCAAAATGGTCCTGGCAGGTGCCAGTCCTGCCAAACGGCTTCAAATGTCTGCATCGTGCTGTTCTAACTCTCTTCAAACAAGGAAGTGAGTTTAAGTGGACAAGATCTCTGTCGTGACAGCACAGCTGCCACCTCATGTCTTATTCCCAATCCTCTTCCCTTCATTTCTGCTGAAGCTCCTGCGATGCTGTAAAGTTTCATTTCCAGAGATTTGATCTCCTGCCAAGAACTGCTGTGAACTCCCCAAGTTCGGTCTATCTGATGCTAAAGAAGCAGCATCATGCAGCTCTAAAGCCACAGGGGTCTATTCTCAAGCAAGGGAGCCCTGCTACAAGTCACCCTGGTCTTTCCTTTCCCTATAAATCCCACAGAAACTGAGCTGCTGGAAGGCAGAATAACTTTTCTATGTAAACAGAAAGGCAATATGTGTTTTTCTATGTAAATGGCACATTTACTTTTTTCACATTGTATCTTAATATAGGAGTTGAAGGAGGTATGCGTATGGAGCTAACTTCTTTTATCATCCCTCCAGTCCCATGAATAAAATTAGGCCAAGAAATAGTGACTTGTGGTGGCTTAGTGGTTAAGAGGCTGAGCTTGATGAGCGGAGGGTTGGCAGGTCAGCAGTTTGAGACCCGAGTGCTGCGTGATGGAGTGAGCTTCCGTCGTCTGTCCCAGCTCTTGCCAACCTAGCAGTTTGAAAGCAATAAATTGCAAGTAGATAAACAGATACCGCTTGGGCGGGAAAGGTAACAGCATTAGGTGTACTCCAGTGCCTAGTAATGCCTGCCACATGGCTATAAACAGAGATGAGCACTGCCCCTTCAAGCAAAGGAGACATTTCCCTTTATACCCATAGACTGATACTGTTATTTAGAGGGTGCCCATCTTGATCTAGACCTCCCTTCTGCCATTACTTTTGTCCCCAAATGCAATTGAAAGAAAACACACTCTCTCTCACCCCACAACTCAAAATAAGGTAAAAGTTGCTAATGCAAATCCTGTTTCTAACTCTGTGCTGTCAAAGCATTAAAAGGCTTGTATGTTTCTGTATGTTAGTCTAGTGTCCATAATAATTCTAATTTGGTATTTACATTTTCTGTATAATGTTTTGGCATAAAAGAGTTTTGTAATCTTTCAGGTTCAGCAAAGTATGCCTTGACTTTTAAAAGATCTGAGCAATTGCAGGGTGGTTTGCTTTTGGTTTAGCGTGCAGGTTCTGCAAAGCTTAATTTAATTATCTTTCATAAGAACATAAGAACAGCCTTGCTGGAACAGGCCACAGCCCATCCAGTCCAGCATTCTGTCTCACACAGTGGCTCACCATTTCCTTCAGGGTATTATTCCCAAGCAGATGCCTTCTTCACCTGTTTAGGATTCCCTGGAAATGGCATTGAGAGATATCCTGCCTATCTCTCCAACACGGAGGTTGTCCTTAAGTATCCATAATTATAGCCATTGATACCCTTGTCCTCCATGAACTTGTCTAATCCTTTCTTAAAACTGTCAAGACTGACAGCTGTCACCACTTCTTCTGGCAGGGAGTTCCATAGACCAGTAATCCTCTGGGTGAAAAAGTACTTTCTCTTATTTGTTTGAGAACTAGTACCCAAAAGTTTCATGGAGTGTCCCCTAGTTCTAGTGTTATGCGATAGGGAAAACAGTTTTTCCTTATCTACTTTGTCCACACCGTGCATGATTTTATAAGCTTCAATCAGGTCACCTCTTAGACGCCGTCGTTCAAGAGTGAAAAGGCCCAACCGTTGCAGCCTCAGATGGTAAAGAAGGTGTTCCAGTCCCCTAATCATTCTGGTTGCCCTCCTCTGCACTTTTTCCAGCTCCATAATATCCTTCTGGTGGTATGGTGACCAGAACTGTACACAGTATTCCAGATGGGGCCTCACCATAGATTTATAAAGAGGCAAAATGACACTTGCTGACTTATTTTCTATACCCTTCCTAATGATCCCTAGCATTGAGTTTGCTTTTTTCACTGCTGAGGCACACTGGGTTGACACCTTCATTGAGTTGTCCACCAGGACACCAAGGTCCCTTTCCTGGTCTGTCGCAGAGAGTTCAGACCCCATCAGTTTATAAATGTAATTGGGGTTCTTTGCCCCAACATGCATCACTCTGCACTTACCAATGTTGAAACTCATTTGCCACTGTTTTGCCCACTCCCCCAGTGTCAAGAGATCCCTCTGGAACTCCTCACAATCTCCCACAGTTTTCACTACCCTGTATAATTTGGTGTTGTCAGCAAATTTGGCTACCTTGCTTTTTACTCCTACCTCTAGATCATTTATGAAGAGGTTGAAAAGCAGGGGTCCCAGTACTGAACCTTGGGGGACCCCACTCTTTACTTCCCTCCACTTCGAGAAGTGTCCATTTAGTGCTACCCTCTGTTTCCTGTCCCTTAGCCAGTTGCTGATCCAGGACAAGACCTGTCCCTTTATTCCATGACTGGCAAGTTTATTCAAGAGCCTTTGGTGTGGGACCTTGTCAAAAGCCTTCTGAAAGTCCAGATAAACAATGTCAACTGGATCCCCCTTATCCACATGCTTGTTGACACTCTCAAAAAATTCCAACAGATTAGTGAGGCATGATTTGCCCTTGGAAAAGCCATGTTGGCTCTCCTTTAGCAGCGCCTTCTCTTCTATGTGCCTATTAATTCTATCTTTTAGGATGGTTTCCATCACTTTACCTGGGACACATGTCAAACTGACAGGTCGGTAATTTCCTGGATCACCTCTGGATCCTTTTTTGAAAATTGGTGTTACATTTGCAACCTTCCAGTCATCAGGCACAAAGCCTGATTTGAGGGAAAGATTATATATTTTGCCTAGGAGATCAGCAATTTCATCTTTAAGTTCCCTGAGAACTCGTGGATGGATGCCATCAGGTCCTCGTGATTTGTTAGTTTCAGGAGGAGATGTCTTGGAAAACTTTGCTTTACTGCTCATAAAGGCTGTATAGGTAAAGGCAATGTAGCCAAAAATGGATAGGAATAAAATTCAGATTTCAAAGTAGGAAAGGAAGCATGTTGGTACGAAGCAAGTTATTTGAACCCCACTTTGCTTGGCTCTGGCATTTTTTACTTGAAAGTTACCTAATTCTGCCCCCTTGCCAGTCAAGAATCAAAACTCTGGCCTGTCTATCCCACAGTGGAGAAATTGAAAACATCATAGTGTTTTAAAAAGAAACTATTCCACTGATTTGGAAGCCCTGATTTGGCTATCAAATGAAGCAAGCTATTTAAAATTTACTCAGTTGTAAACCTATTGTGGAGGCTCCGGAGATGAAATTAGGAGCTGAGCCATATCTAGTAATTTGCTACCCTGTCCATTACTCTTCAGGTTCGGTCAGATTAACATGCATGGGAAAAGGGAAAAGGAATAAAAGAAATACTTTGGTCTGTGTGGGAGAGACTATAATGGTTTCCTACTGGGCTTGCCTGTGGGTCGTCTCCCCACCCACCACACACACACACACACACACACACACACACACACACACACACACACACACACACACACACACACACACACACACACACACACACACACACACACACACACACACACACACATTTCTGTCTGAGAAAGAATGCCTGAAGGTGGCATACCTGCTCAGGACTGACAGGTTCTTAATCCTCCAAACACAATTTTTGTAATGTCTACATTCTCCTGAATCAAAGCCTGAGGTCACTCAGCCTTTGTTATGGCTCTGATTATAAAAGACAAACTTGAATCTGTATAATGCTTCTGAAAAGCCTGAATAATTTAGTCAATCTTTTTGTGCTTTGCATCCAGCGATTGGAAACATACCTAATTGCTTAGGGAATGGTGATGTATTATTTCCTTTTAAAAGCTTGGCTAGCCCTATTTCAAAAAACACAACTGAATAGACTTATTACCTTTGAAAAAAAACCTTTCAATTATCTGTGGCTTCCGCAGCATTTGCTGGCACAAAATCCCTGAGCTAAACTGTCGATCCACTTGTTACTTCTTGGCAGGAGTTCAGATGCCTAGTTCAAAGTGATTATTTTTTTTGGGGGGGGGGGACCAATAATGGAGTGATAACACATTTGTCATAGTGTATTTATCTGCTGCTCTGTTTGGTCGAAGAAGAATGCAGAGCTTGGCACTCGGTTGACAATCGTACACTCCCTGTCAAATATAGAACTTGCCACCTCCCACCACTGCAGGGAAACTGCAGAACGCTCGTACTGCTTCTTACTCACGTCTTTGCTCTCTGTAGAAGCCTTTCTTCTCTCCAAATGGAACCAACATAGGAGTGGGGTTGTCATCTATGAAGACTATCAAATAATAACACAGTAAATTATGTTGTGTTTAAGATAATGAGATTTTCGCTTCAGCTTCCCGTGCTCTTCTCAGAGATCTCCTGGCATCGAAGTACAATCAGGGGAGCACTTACATCTTCCCTTTTTATGAGTCACTTTCAGTCATCATTCTCACAGATTTGAAATGAGGTCCAATAGAGCTATGGTTTCTGTGTGCGGTTGCTTTGTGTATCGACAATTTCCCTTCTATATTCTTTTTTTCCTCAAGATTGCTTCCATCCTATATTTTGTTCATTTTTCTGCTTCCTGCTGTGCATGCAGTTTGATCCCCCCCCCCCTTCAGTGCTTTGTGGTCATCATATCTTTCTAGGAAAATCAAAGAGGGGAGATGCTTGTATTGTTCTCCTGTCTTTGGAAAGATGTAAGTTCAGAGTCAGTCCATCAAATGGGGGACATGAAAGGAGCCTCTTTCAGGTGTGTTGGATCGGGGCCCGAAGCGGGCTGGTGGGTCCCGGAGGAGATTGGTCAAGCAAAGACACACGAGGCAAGATGGAGCGAAGACCAGTGTTTAATGATGACAAATCAGAAGCATTTATGCCTGCCTTAATCTGGCTGCGTGCATACGCTGCACGTAGCGATACAATGGAAGCCCTGAGTCTGCACGTCATGTTTACACAAGTTAATTGGGGAAGTCTTCACCGGGGGAAGTTCCTTATCTAACTTAATTAACTACCGGGGACATACATTGTTCCTCATTGTCGAAAGCAAACAAGTGGCCAAAGTTGACTCTAGGACTTTAAGGAATCTGCGGACGTGAGATTACCCATTACATGCCTAGCGAGTTAGTCATTAGCTCTCCATTGTCCTAGCTGCCTGTCAGATCAGCAATTTCTGTCCCCTCAAAACCTGCGGTACGACAAAGTGATCTCCCATCGCCGGGGTTCTGCCAGGGACAGTATACCAATTGTGTGCGCGGATTGCACGGATCCTACACAGGCGTCCCCTGCAAATTCTTTCAACCCAGAGTAATCTCTGACATGAAAACACACAACAAATGGAAAACATAGTTCAAAGTTGCATTTACTATATAGCCTGTCTTACCTATCCATTTTATTTCCAGGTTGCTATCAGTAGAGTGTAAGGTAAAGGTTAAAGTCACCCTTGCTCGAAAGCTAGTTGTATCCAACTGGCTCCGAGGTCACGCAGGAGTTCATGACTTCCATGGCAGCTATGGGTCTGACTCAGCTAATTCAGGGCCCCACCAGGAGTAATGGCCACACACCGGATCTATTCTTCTTGTCGGAGTGGTGGCAGAGTGATCTGAAATTACAGCAGCTAGACATAACTCCTGTGCCATGGTCGGATCACTATCTGGTGACTCTGGACTTTCTGGGGGTGATGTTTCTCCGCAGGGAGGGAGGGCCAGTTAAATTGGCCCGTCCCTGACGATTGATCGATCCGGATGGATTCGAAAGGGAACTGGGGTGTTTTCCTTTGGATCGGCAACACAATTCACCTGAGCCTCTTGTTGACCTCTGGAATGAGGGGGTGGCAGCGGCCTTGGACGTAATCGCGCCACTACGGCCTCTCCGCACTCATGGGCTCCACTCAGCCCCGTGGTTCACGGAGGAATTGAGGGAGCTCAAACAGGCAAAGAGATGCCGGGAGCACCGCTGGGTGAAGACCCGGAGTGAATCCGACCGAACACTTGTTAGAGCTGCTATTAGAGCCTATCTTGTGGCGATGGAGGTGGTGAAAGGTCAATACTTCACCGCCCTTATTGCCTCTGTGGATAATTGCCCAGCAACCCTGCTCTGGGTGACTAGGTCCCTCCTCGGTAGAGGGAGGCGGACCCTGGTTGGCAGGGTCAGATGAGGTTTTTGCTGATTATCTAATGGAGAAAATCGCTCGGATTCGCTCAAAGTTTAATCCTAGTATGGAAAATATAGGGCTGGGGTTGACTGGATCGCAGTCTAGCCATGTTATCTGGGTTCAGTTCGATCCAGTTGTACCTGTGGAAGTGGACAGGCTCCTGGGATCTGTTCCGCCACTTCTTGTGCATTAGATCCATGCCCTGCCTGGTTAGTTAATACTACCAGGGCAGTGACAGGCACCTGAGTCAGAGCGATAGTGAACTCTTCTTTACGGGAGGAGGTCTTCCCAGCAGCAATGAAACATGCCTGAAAAAGTCACCGCTTGACCCCACAGTACTAGCCAATTAACGCCCTGTATCCAACCTGCTCTTCTTGGGGAAGGTTTTGGAGAAGGCAGTGGTGCAGCAGTTACAGGAGGTCCTGGATGAAGTGGATTATCTGGACCCTTTTCAGTCAGGATTCAGGCCCGGAGGAGGAGCTCTTTAAAAATACCAACTTCTGGAGAGGCTTGCCTCTCTAGCACTAGAAGAAAAGCCTCTTCAATATCTGCTCAGGCCCTATGGAACCCCCTGCCAGTTGAACTGCATCTCCAGACAGAGCTGCTGCCCTTCAGGAAAGAGCTGAAAACCTGGCTGGCAGGGCAGGTGTGGGGAGGAGCAGAGGGAGCAACCCACCCACCCCACTGGCTCATAGAGCACGATCACTCATACTTTTAAAAGTTTTAAACTAAATTTTTAATTGGTGTGGGTGGGAAGTAGTTTTTCAGTGTTTTTAGGAATTTTAAGGGTTTCTATAGTTTAAACGTTGGGGATTTTATGTACACCGCCCAGAGTCACATGTCGATTGGGGCGACTATACAAATTGAATGAATAAAATAATAAATAAATAAATAACTCTAGGGTTCAGTACTCATCTCTGTTTAGAGCCAAAGAGCCAGCACTATCTGTGTCTGCAGGCATTTCCGTGGTCACGTGGCAGGCATGATCTAACACTGGAGTGCACAAAACACTGTTTAACTTCCCACTGAAGTGGTCCCTATTTATCTGCTTGCAATTTATTGCTTTCAAACTGCTAGGTTGGCAGGAACTGAGACAGAGGCAGGAGCTCACTCTGTCATGCAGCACTAAGGGCACGAACTGCTGATCTGCCAACCTTCCAGTTGTCAAGCTCAGTGTATACAATACAATAAATTATAATGTGGGCACATAAGTAAAACCAAATTTTCAGTCAAACATATCTGAAAGCATCTCTGAATAACAAAATCCAACTATGTCTCAGGAGAAGGACCCACTGAAGAGTTTTAAAGGGTCACTTGGGACTGAATTGAAGGAGTCTAGCACTATTTATGTGGACAAGAATTCCAAAATCCAGGGCCACCACCAAGAAAGCCAGAAAACCTCTTATGCCAATTCCCATTAAAGCTTACAACCAGATACAGTGGAACCTCATACTACAATTGCCCCGTATAGCAATGAAATTGCATAACAATTAGGGGTTGGGGTTTTTGTGTTTGTTTGTGGGTTTTTTTGGGGGGGAATGGTGTCCCGCATAACACAGTACTAGTACGAGAAGGAGGGCCTTCTCTGTGTCTGCTCTGGCCCTGTGGAACCTCCTGCCAATTGAACTTCGTCTCCAGGCAGAGCTTTTACCCTTTTGCAGGGGTCTCAAGACCTGGCTTGCGCAGCGGGTATGGAGGGTGGCTGGGGAGATAACCACCATGGGCTGGCTTGTTTGAGCGGTCAGTTCTTGAAGCTTTTGATATGGTACTGGAGGGTACTTTTAAAGAATTTTTTAAAAACTTTTAACTTTAAATAATTTTAATTTTTTAATGTTTTTTAAATGTTTGGGTGCTTTTACTGTATATGTGAGCCACCCGGAGTCGCCTTGGTGAGGGGACGGCGTTAGATATATGATTAAATAAATAAATAAATAAATTTTCCCTATGGGAAAAATTGTACAACAATTTTTCAATGGGAAAAACACTTAGCAAAAAAAAAGTCGTTGTACGATGCATCCCATAGGGAAAATCGCTATGCGGTGCATGTATCATATAGCAATTGTTTCGTAGAACAACAAGCCCCGTAGAACAGATTAAAATCATTGTATGAGGTACCACTGTATATTAATAAGGACCCTGCTGTAGATCTTAGGTTTGCAGGTTGGATTATATGAGCAAGGAAGGTGAATGCTTAGCTAACATGATCCCTAATTTTTTACACTAGAGCATCAACTATAAAATTTACCCTAGAAACATATGAACAGCACTAGACATGAATTTCAAAACATAGCATCTCACAGGGGGCCTGGATACCTCACAGGAACTCTCAGTACTGTAGATGCAAAGAATCAGAGAACTTGAGCAAGAATCATAGTTCACATATTGGACTGTACAATGTTCACACACCAGAAAGCCTGTGCCCCACCCCATTTCATATTCCCTTGGATTGTTTCCTGGTTGTACAATTTGGCAGTGTAAAAAAAAGCACGAAAATTATTTGTGTTTGGCTAAGATAGGTTTAACTAACCAAAAAAAGTATTCAAATTCTTGGATTTCCCCATGCTTGGTGTCTTTTTAAATTGAAGTGAAAAATAGAGGGGACTTTGTAAACCAGGGGTGGCCAACTTTTCCAGCCGCTGGCCACGTGGTTCAGCGGGCCGGTCATATGGCTCCTCCCAACAGAAACGGAAGTAAAATGCACCTGCAAAACCTTGCCGTAAACGCACCCACGGCTGTCATAAACGTGTTTACAACAGCCATGGGTGCATTTACGGCTGCATTCAGTGCATGCGTGAGTGCACTTTACTTCTGCTTCCGGGAGCGGCAAGGGCAGTGTGGGCTGGATGAATTGGCTTCAGGGGCCATATCCGGCCCATGGGCCATAGTTTGGGCAGGCCTTTACTAGATAAGGCTTAGTAATCTTTTTCCTGCTGGCAACAGGGACCATTTCTTGGCATTTTGAATCACCCACATTTCTAAACCAGAAGGTTATTTTTTTAAAAATTGAATCTACTGTGAATGTCATTCATTGCTACTAAATCCAAGAACAGAGCTTGGCATTTTTGTTGGTCACATGTACTCCATGGTGCTTTGGAAATGCTGTCTTCATACACACATCCTGTTGGAGGATGGTGGGGGCATGTGGGAATCTGATAGAGAGGAACCATAAGCCAAGTTCATGAGAGGGCAAACTCTCCTGCTTGTCTTATGAGTTCCTCCCGAGAGATGTCCTGTATCCCTTTACTATGTTTCAATATTTCCCTGAAAGAATGTCAGTACACATGTAATCAAGGTCTAAAGCTTCTGCTATAGAGAGACTGATCTCGCAAGTTTCATGAGGCTAGTATGCTGTTTAGCTCCTCTAACCAATCAGGACTCTAATCACGTACTGTAGCTTGCATGATTCTCACACAGTGTGGGTTCCGCGCACACAATTGGTATACTGTCCCTGACAGAACCCCGGTGATGAAGATCACCTTGTTGCCACGGGTTCTCGAGGGGACAGAAATTGGGGGAGCGGAATATTAGATAGAGTTTAATTCATCAATAGCAGATTTGACAGGCAGCTCGGACAATGGAGAGCTAATGACTAACTCGCTAGGCATGTAATAGGTAATTTCGCGTCTGCGGATTCCTTAAAGCCCTAGAGTCAATGTTGGCCACTTGTTTACTCCCGATAACGTGGAACAATGTACGTCCCCGGTAGTTAATTAAGTTAGTTAATGAACTTCCCCTGGTCCAGACTTCCCCAATTAACTTGTGTAAACATGAGGTGTGAAGTCAGGTTTCTCACTCTATCGCTACGCATATGCACACAGCGAGAACAGCATAAATGCTTCTGATTTGTCATCATTAAACACTAGTCTTCGCTCCATCTTGCCTCGTGTGTCCTTGCTTGACCAGTCTCCTCCGGGACCTACCAGCCGCTTTGCGGCCCCGATCCAGCTTGCGCAACCTGCTTCGCGGCAAAGATCCAACATATGGTGACCCCGATGTGATCTACTCGTGAGTAGCGACACCCCTTGGTCCGGTTCTACGCCAGAATTGTGTCCGAGTCTTCCCGGAGGACAGCGCAGCAGCTCTGGTCGGAAAGCCATCCGATCTGAGTGACAGCTGTGCGGCGAGGTATTCCAGAGACAGAGCATGCTCCAAAGCTCTGAGGCATCTTGCTTGGCGGAAATGCGTTCCGCTCAGGGTCAGCTGTGAACCCTGACTCCATCGCAGAGGCCACCGAGGGCCTGTGGCCACAGTCCACGTTCCGAGTCCTACCCAGAGGAATGTCACACTAAGCCAGTTACCTGACTCAGATGTGTCGATTCGTCCTGCAGAGGAAACTTCAAAGGACCGGCAGGTAATATGGGGACTTGTCCGCAGCGACAACGTCTGACCACTAACCAGAGAGTTCACTTAATGGAACTCAAGGCCCTGGCCAGGGTAAATTGTACACGCATTCACAGCGCCCAGTTAGCGGATCTTTTGGTGTACTTGGGGGAACATTGTCTGTTTTATCCAGAAACAGGCATGCTTAGTCTCCAACTTTGGGATAGGATAGGAGCCTGCATTAGGCAAGAACCTACAGCCCCACCTAAGGTAATCAGCACATGGAGCAAGTGTAGGAAGCTCATAGCAGAGGTAGACCCAGTCCGGATAGAGACCGAGAACCCCCCAGCGCAGTCAGAGTCATCAGCCCCAACGGTTCTCTATCCATCACTTCAGTTCAAGCAGGGCAGCATAGGGAGCTTTCCCTCAGTGACAGCTGTAGACGTCACTGAAGGAATGCAAGGTATGGGAAACGCTGGCATTTCCCTGATAGCTAAAGGTTCCCAGACCACAAAGGGTTCCATCCAGCGCATGGTAGAGGAAGAAACCAGTAAGGGGGAGTTGTCAGTGGAAGAACTAGCCTTGCTTAGGCAGATATGCCCGATCCATGTAGAGGTAGATGCCCTCATGGGTCAACAGCAAACGATACATTCGCCGGTTCTGTACAAGTTGTTCATGGCAATACGGAAGGCCATCACAGAGACAGGACTCCAGAGTCGCTTCACTAGGGGCACACTTCAGCAAGTGTGTGAAACAATGATGCTCATTCCATACGACTGGAAAGCCGTCATGAGAATGATGCTCAACCCCAGCCATGGGACAGCGAGTATCGACTCGAAGCACAGGCAAGGGCTGCCAGGATGGGAGGAGCAGTAATTCCTGACCAGCTATATGGGTCAAGCCAGTTCGAATCCATCGATGCGCAGATCACCTTGCCTCTTGCCACACTTCATTTGGCGGCTGAGACAGCCTTCAGGGCTTATCTCAAGGTCCCGGCAGCTAGCAAAGCAGCCAAAAACTACACAGCAGTCAAACAGGGTGCCCAGGAGTCCTACATGGACTTTATTAACAGATTGGAGGAAGCGGTCAGTAGGCAGATAGACAATGAGCAAGCCCAACAGGAGCTTATGATGAAGCTGGCGAAAGACAACGGCAACCTTGACTGCCGTAAAATCTTGCAGTCACTGGGCAATCGTCCCGATCTGCCTCTCACTGACATGATTAGGGCTTGTGCGACGTTGGTACAGATTCCAACAAAATGGGTCTGTTAGCAGCGGCGGTGCAAGGCGGTAGGAAATTCAAAGCCAAGACCAAAGGAACGTGTCACAATTGTGGCAAGATCGGTCATTTCACTAGAGAATGCTGATCCAAGAAAGGTAATGGCCAAAGCACCTGTCGTCCCAAGGCTCCGACCACCCCATGTCCACGATGCAATAAGGGCTTCTACTGGGTCAGGAACTGCCCGAATTCGGGAAACCAGAGCGCGGGCTTGTCTCTGGCCCCGGTCCAAACAGAGACCACAATCGCTCTGGGAGAGCCAGAGCTGGATCAGATTCCTGTCACATTCCACCCTGCATTCCGGAGGCGCAGGCCAGACCTAAGGGCAGTACGGGACTAGATTTGACTTGCCAGGCAGAAGTCACATATGACTTGCCATGCACAGTCTATCTGGTCGATTCCCAGTACATGGGACCCCTGCCTAAAGGCTATGTAGGTTTAGTTTTGCCCCGTAGTATCGCAGGAACGCGAGGAATCCTAGTGATTCCGGGAGTCATTGATTCCAATTTTTCTGGTGTACTCCAGGTTCAACTCTGGACACACCTACCCCAAACCATTCACAAGGGAGACACGTTAGCGCAACTGATCATGGTTCCTTGTCACTCGCCAGCAGGCAGCCAGGAAAGGCTCAGGGACAGCTCAGAGTCCGGGTCGGCAGACCACTCAAGTGCAGAAGGGGCAGTACAAGGATACCAGGTCTTAGCGGCAGTGGAAACCAACATAGAGTGGAAGCGGCAGCCAGTCATTAAGGTATTTTTTAATAAAAAACCTTTTGACGGACTATTAGATACAGGAGCTGATGTCAGTGTGGTCAGCCTGAGTCAGTGGCCGCATGAGTGGGCTCTCGAGCCGGTCTCCAATGTGTGTGGGGGGGTAGGCGGTGTTCAGGAAGCATTTAGAAGCCAGGATTGGGTAGAAGTCACGATCCCCGAAGCTGACGGCACAGCGGTCATTCGGCCGCACATTTTGGACATGCACGTCAACCTTTGGGGGTGAGACATTCTACACCAGTACCGTGCCACTCTTACCTTCGGGTAATGGCTTTACTGCTTAAATGCATCACCAACACGCCAGTGTGGGTAAAGCAATAGCCGGTAGTAGGGGAGAAATTAGTCGTGCTGAAACAGCTGGTCAAAGAACAGCTAGACGCAGTTCACATCGAATGGTCCACCAGTCCCTGGAATTCGCCCATATTCGTTATTAAGAAAAAGTCAGGGAAGTGGCGACTCCTTCACGATCTAAGAGAGATCAATAAATGTATCCAGCCAATGGGTCCGCTTCAATGCGGCATTCCGAATCCGAACATGATCCCCGAGGGTTGGGAGATCTTGGTCATAGACTTAAAAGATTGTTTTTATACCATCCCTTTAGATGTTAGGGATCGGGAAAGGTTCGCTTTCACAGTGCCAGTCATGAACCACAGGGAGCCCACGCAATGTTACGCGTGGAAATTTTTGCCACAGGGGATGCTCAACTCGCCCACCCTCTGCCAAATCTATGTTCACGATGCACTGGAAAAGTTTCAAAACCTTCACCCCACAGTCTTAGTGTGTCATTTTAGGGATGACATCTTGGTCACAGCGCTGCAACTCGGCAGCAAAATGTTTAGAGACCTCCGAGACCACTGTGGGGGAGAAAGGGTTATTCATTGCCCCGGAGAAAGTTCAGAGAACCAAGCCCTTTTCATACTTGGGCCATCGGCTTCTCCGTTCTTTCGTGGCACCAGTTTTGCCACAGATTAATCTCAAAGATTCAGTTACCCTTGTAGAATTGCAACAAATTCTGGGGAATATTAATTGGGCTAGACCGTATTTTAGGCTAGATACGGACCTTCTGAAGCCGCTCTTCTCACTGCTAATGCTGGGTAAGCAGCCAGCAGAATGGATACACATTGCTCGAGAGGCTCGCTTGACTCTCGAAAAGGTCAACCAAGTTCTCAGCCAGAGATGGGTGGACAGGATTAGTCAGGGGCCATATGCTCCTGTCCTAAACCTGTATGTAGTCCAAACTGGAGCCATGTTCTCCAGAGCTCTAGGAGTAGACTCTGAGCGAGGGGCGAGTATCGTGGAATGGGTGTATTTACCACACACCTCTTCCCGAAACATCGTTCCTCCACACGAACTGGTCCCCATGGTGATTTACTGAGGAAGGCTGAGAGCAAGGGATATCTCAGGGCACGATTTGGCAAAAATTGTGGTCCCATTCACAAAAGACAAGATTCAGCAACTGATGCAGCTCGGTGACTCACCTCCGATTGCATTGGAAGGATTCACTGGATATTTGGCATACCATTTGCCGAAAGACCCCAGACTCGTCTTGCTTCAAACGCAAACAGTCAGTTTGTGTGAGTTAATGTCCCTGGTTCCACTTCAGGGGGCTAGGACAGTTTTCACTGATGGGGGTCGAACATATGGTGTTCTTACTTGGCAAGAGGAACAGGCTTGGCGCACGCTTCTGACTCTTCTGCAGAAATCCGCACAGCGGGCAGAATTGGCAGCAGTGAACCTCGCCTTGCGCACCTTTGCCAAAGAACGCTTAAACATCATAACTGACAGCCAGTATGGCTGGAATTTGCTTCACAGTCTACCGGGAGTGTACATCACTCCTGCGATAGACAAGAATTTGTTAAGTCTTTTCCTCACAACTCAATTTCATTTGCGGAACTGCACCAAAGCGCTCTATATCGCCCACATCAGAAGTCACCAGGATTTGCCTGGACCGATTTCCATGGGCAATAGTAGGGCGGATGTGGCCGCAAAGGAAATTCAGCAGAGGTCAGTTTGCGACGACAGCAGATGACAGTGCCGAAGATCACCTGGGGGATGGCCAAGTCCCTGTGCCTCTCTTCTTAGTACTTGTCTCATCCCGGTGTGTCACTCCCCAGATGCGCGCATCAGGAACAGTGACTGGTTGGTGAAGCGGATATTTGGCCCGTTTCACAAGACTGTTTATTCAACATACGCGCACTGGGGAACCCAAGTCACGAGAATCCTACTGGCTGATGCGGCCACTCTGTACACCCCCCGAGTGGCGGTCAGCCCAAACTCAACTTGTGCTCGCATGACCGGCTGTTCCGCGGACGAAGGACCACAGCGCCGTTGCCTCGACCCCAGCAACAGCACTTGGACTTGTAATAACCCAGAGACTATTAACTCTATGTTTGTTCACGTTACTTTGCCTTCAGGATGGTTTTTTCATGTAACCAGTATACTTGGAACTGCATTCCTGCAAATGTATCTGATTCATTCTGTTGTATCAGTCATTTGACACTGTTGCTCCCCACGAAAGATATGGTTGCCCCAAGCATTGATGTACCTCCCCACATATGGCATGCTCGTGCCACCCAGTTAGACAGTTCATGTGACAGCAACATCAGGGTTCTGAGTAAAGCTGAGAATGTTTCCTTAGCAGTCTGCTTGTTTTGCGTGCCAGGCTTAGCCATAGGCAACGCTCGGAGAATTGGTCAATTGGCTTGCGCTTTGGCAAATGCCACTAACCACACCTTCTCGGCGATAGCGCTGCTTAATCAAGAGCAGACAGAGCTTCGCCATGCCATATTGGAAAATCGAGCAGCTATCGATTACCTCCTACTGTTACACCATTTGGGTTGCAAGTCGGTCCATGGCATGTGTTGTTTTAACCTCACGGACAACTCACGCAATGTACAAAGTCAACTCACGTATCTCCATACCTAGGTTAAAAATATCAAGGAAGACGCTACATGGGGGTGGTGGAATTGGTTATAGTTGTGGTTCCCATGGAATTGGCTACAAACGACACTCAAGGTGATTGTGGGAGTGATAATACTGGGAATAGCAATTTGTTGTTTTGCGCAATGTATTCCCTCACTGATGTCAAGATGTCCCCCATGGAGAGAACTCCAGAATGTCCTCACTCCACGTCAGTTGATGCCGCTCCTACGTCGAGCCATCTATCAGGTTAAATTAAACAAACAAACGGGGAGTGTGGGTTCCGCGCACACAATTGGTATACTGTCCCTGACAGAACCCCGGTGATGAAGATCACCTCGTTGCCACAGGTTCTCGAGGGGACAGAAATTGGGGGAGCGGAATATTAGATAGAGTTTAATTCATCAATAGCTGATCTGACAGGCAGCTCGGACAATGGAGAGCTAATGACTAACTCGCTAGGCATGTAATAGGTAATCTCGCGTCTGCGGATTCCTTAAAGCCCTAGAGTCAATGTTGGCCACTTGTTTACTTCCGATAACGTGGAACAATGTACATCCCCGGTAGTTAATTAAGTTAGTTAATGAACTTCCCCTGGTGTAGACTTCCCCAATTAACTTGTGTAAACATGAGGTGTGAAGTCAGGTTTCTCACTATATCGCTACGCATATGCACGAAGTCAGAACAGCATTAATGCTTCTGATTTGTCATCATTAAACACTGGTCTTCTCTCCATCTTGCCTCGTGTGTCCTTGCTTGACCAGTCTCCTCCGGGACCTACTGGCCGCTTCGTGGCCCCAATCCAGCTTGCGCAACCCGCTTTGCGGCAAAGATCCAACAACACGGTACCCTAATGTTAGAAACAATGTATGCTGAATGTAACCTACGGCTGAATATTCTCTATTGTTCCTTATGCCACCAATTCTGCTCCCTTTCTACTGAATGTGCTATTGTTTCTGTACTCTTATCTGCTGCTGAAATTTTGGCAATAAAATATACTGGTTGAGGTTGATTCCTTCAGAGCTCTCCTCAGGCAGTTGGCTGGTCCATATCTCTGCTTGAGCATTTTCATGGTATCAGGATTTCCTCCCGCAACAACATACCAGGTCTAGGTAACCACAATACTTGAATTTTTATCCAGCCAGTGTGTGTTGCCCAGAGGAAAGGAGATTGCAGCCTCATCAAGGAAAGCCAATCTAGCATTATTTGGTCTGAAATACTGTGCAGCTTGGATGATTCTTCTCTTTTGGCAGTGGATTTTCTTGGACAGCCTCACTATCCATGCCCCTAGTCCTTAGGAATGCATTTTCAGCAGCTTATCAGCAATGTACTGAAAGGATGCTTTTAAGCAAATTAGCTAGGTGTATGTGAGGGCAGCTCTTCCAGGTAGGAAATAATCTATTTTCTGGTGTCCTGTGTCTTTGGGGAATGAGATTTTGATGAATTTTTGATGACTACGGGAGTAGTTTAGTGTTAATTTATGGTAATTCACTTTCAAATTAAAGTGTTTTTCCAGTTTCCACATAAGAGATTTGGTATTTTCCAAGTGCATGTATCTCTTTGTTACATTTTTGAAGGTCTTGCCATTAAAGAATGATCACGTGGCCTTCATAAAGCTTTGGACATTGTTGGTCCTGCATGTTTATATTTTGTTAGCCCCGACAGCCCAAATGTTAGTGTGAATGTTTAATAACCAGAGCAAACCACAGACAAGAAAGCGAATACACCACTGTATCTCAGGTCACATGCTAGATAAAATCCGAGCCCAGAGAATTAGCTCTTTGCAGTGGCTAAGATTGCTGTCAGATCTTATTACTCTGTATCATACTGATACAGTACCGTACTTTCTTCTACTGCTGTTAGTCAGGATGTAGCCTCTACTACTATGTTCTAGATGCCAATTGGAATATCTAGGTGATCTGGAGTCACCATTAGAAACACCTGAGGAAGACTAGCAGTTGGAGAATGTTGTAAAGGAGGCATCCAAGAAGGGAAGCCTGGTTATAATGGGGGACTTCAATTACCCTCACATAGACTGGGTGAACTGTTGTTCAGCTCATGATAAAGAGATAAAGTTACTAGATATGCTAAATGATTGTTCCCTGGGACAGATGGTTGAAGACAATGAGACACTTGTTTGACAAATTTTCCCTGAACTCAACCACACCAGATAGAACTTCTAATATCCAGTTTTTAGGCAAGATACTAGAGTATGTGGTGCTCATTCTCAGCTCCTGCGGTTCTTGCATGTACCAGATTATCTCAATCCATTTCCATTTGGCATGTGGCCGTGGGAGCCGAAGACGCCGCAGCCACCGCACGAAGCCGTCCCTCCCTGCCCCCTGCCACCGGGCGGGGAGGTTAAAAGGGCTCCCATGGCCGAGGGAGCCGAAGAAGCCGCAGACGCCACGCGAAGCCATCCCTCCCCGCCCCCTGCCACCGGGCGGGGAGGTTAAAAGGGCTCCCATGGCCGAGGGAGCCGAAGAAGCCGCAGCCGCCACACGAAGCCATCCCTCCCCGCCGCCTGCCACCGGGCAGGGAGGTTAAAAGGGCTCCCGTGGCCGAGGGAGCCGAAGACGCCGACGCCGCATGAAGCCATCCCTCTCGCCCCCTGCCACCGGGTGGGGAGGTTAAAAGGGCTCCCGTGGCCAGAGGGAGCCGAAGGACGCCGCATGATGACGTTCTCGTCCGTGGCCCCACCATGGTTGTGGGATTGGCTGCTGAGGACATTGTGGTATTTGTCTTGTTTCTTTTGTATTTTGTAGAGTGTATTATGGTATTATTGCTTATTACTGAGCTGAGCTCCAATGTAGTTGTTGAGCCCGGCTCGCATTAAGAGTTGTGTAAGGTCGTTGAGCCTTGGGCTCCGACCCTCCCCCCCCTTTGGATTATTATTTTCTTTTCCTGATTATATCTTGTAACATTGTAAACTGTTATTATGTTCTGTATTTGTTTATTTTTTATTTAATTGTTTATGCTTGATATGTTATTGTCTTGTATTGCATAATGAACTGTATTGTGTCGTATTTCCCCTTTTCCCTCCCCTTTCCCCCTCCCCTTTCCCTTTACCCTACTTATGTTTAGTAGCTGAGGGATCGTGTAACCGTTTTGTTATGTTAGAACTTAAATGTTATTGCACATTTTATTGTTTCACTGCTGTATTGTAACATTGTATCATTTGTAATTTTGTATACTGTATTTGATTTAACTGTTGTAAGCCGTCCTGAGTCGGCCCTGGTCGAGTAGGGCGGGGTATAAATGAATAAATGAAATGAATGAAGACCCAACTAGAGGTACAAGAATCCTTGACTTGATCCTGGTGCAAGATGTTAATGTGACTGATCCAATAGGGAACAGTGACCACAACTCAATTATGTTTAACTTGATCATAGACCACAAATCACTGATAGAATCTAACACAGAGGCCTTAAATTTTCAAAAAGGAAATTTCCCAAAGATGAGGAAACTAGTAAAAAAGAAGCTGAAAGGGAAAATTGAGAGAGTCCAAACACTCCAAGAGGCATGGAGGCTGTTTAAAAAAACAATAACAAAGGCACAATTGGAATGCATACCCAAAAGGAAAAAGGGCACTGCCAAGTCCAAGAGGACTCAAATGCGGCTTACAGGAGCTGTTCGGGAAGTGATCAAAAGCAAGCAAAGCTCATTTAGAAGATGGAAGGCTTGTCCGAATGAGGACAGCAGACAGAAACATAAATTCTGGTAGAACAAATGCAAGGCAACAATCAGGAAAGCAAAGCAAGACTTTGAGGAGCATATAGTTAAAAACACTCAGAGAAATAACAAAGACTTATTTAAGTACATTAGAAGTAAGAACCCAACTAAGAAGGCCATTGGACCATTAGACGACAATGGACGGCAAGGGGTTATTAAAGAGGAAACAGAGATTGCAGAGAGACCCAATGAATTCTTTGCTTCAGTATTCACTGAAGAAGACAGAGACCGCATGCCCAAAACAGAGCCTATCTTCATAGGGAGGGAAACCAAAGAATTAAGCCAGATAGAAATAACCAGGGAGAAGGTCCTTGCATGTCTTGTTAAACTAAATGCTAACAAATCACCAGGACCAGATGGCATCCATCCATGAGTTTTCAGAGAACTTAAAGTTGAAATTGCTGATCTCCTAGCCAAAATATATAATATTTCCCTCAAATCAGGCTTTGTGCCTGATGACTGGAAGGTAGCAAATGTAACACCAATTTTCAAAAAAGGATCCAGGGGTGATCCAGGAAATTACCGACCAGTCAGTTTGACATGTGTCTCAGGTAAAGTGATGGAAACCATCATAAAAGATAGAATTAATAGGCACATAGAAGAGAAGGTGCTGGTAAAGGAGAGCCAACATGGCTTCTGCAAGGACAAATCATGCCTCACTAATCTGTTGGAATTTTTGAGAGTGTCAACAAGCATGTGGATAAGGGGGATCCAGTTGACATTGTTTGTCTGGACTTTCAGAAGGCTTTTGACAAGGTCCCGCACCAAAGACTCCTGAATAAACTTACCAGTCATGGAATAAAGGGACAGGTCTTATCCTGGATCAGCAACTGGCTAAGGGACAGGAAACAGAGGGTAGCACTAAATGGACACTTCTCCAAGTGGAGGGAAGTAAAGAGTGGGGTCCCCCAAGGTTCAGTACTGGGACCACTGCTTTTCAACCTCTTCATAAATGATCTAGAAGTAGGAGTAAATAGCAAGGTAGCCAAATTTGCTGACGACACTAAATTATACAGGGTAATGAAAACTGTGAGAGATTGTGAGGAGCTCCAGAGGGATCTCTTGACACTGGGGGAATGGGCAAAACAGTGGCAAATGAGCTTCAACATTAGTAAGTGCAGAGTGATGCAAGTTGGGGCAAAAAAACCCAATTACATTTATAAACTAATGGGGTCTGAACTCTCTGCGACAAACCAGGAAAGGGACCTTGGTGTCCTGGTGGACAGCTCAATGAAGGTGTCAACCCAGTGTGCCTCAGCAGTGAAAAAAGCAAACTCAATGATCATTAGGCAGGGTATAGAAAATAAGTCAGCAAGTGTCATTTTGCCTCTTTATAAATCTATGGTGAGGCCCCATCTGGAATACTGTGTACAGTTCTGGCCGCCATACCTCCAGAAGGATATTATGGAGCTGGACAAAGTGCAGAGGAGGGCAACCAGAATGATTAGGGGACTGGAGTACCTTCCTTACCATCTGAGGCTGTAACAGTCGGGCCTCTTCACTCTTGAACGACAGCGTCTAAGAGGTGACCTGATTGAAGTTTATAAAATCATGCACGGTGTGGACAAAGTAGATAAGGAAAAACTGTTTTCCCTATCGCACAACACTAGAACTAGGGGACACTCGATGAAACTTTTGGGTGCTAGTTCTCAAACAAATAAGAGAAAGTACTTTTTCACCCAGAGGATCACTGGTCTATGGAACTCCCTACCAGAAGAAGTGGTGACAGCTGTCAGTCTTGACAGCTTCAAGAAAGGATTAGATAAGTTCATGGAGGACAAGGGTATCATTGGCTATAATTATGGATGCTTAAGGACAACCTCCAGGTTGGAGAGATAGGCAGGATATCTCTTAATGCCATTTCCAGGGAATCCTAAGCAGGTGAAGGCATCTCCTTGAGAATACCCTGAAGCAAATGGTGAGCCAGTGTGTGAGACAGAATGCTGGACTGGATGGGCTGTGGCCTGTTCCAGCAAGGCTGTTCTTACCTTCTTATGTAGACATAGGGCATTCTCAGACCAGTATTCCTGGAGTCTACACACAGTCATAGCACTTTGGACAGTGCTTCCTACCCCCATAAAAACAGGTAAAATGTTTAAAAAATATGAAAATTGAATTGAGAAGAACCAGGAATTTATTTATTTATTTGTCATATTTGTATACCGCCTTACTCATCCAAGGACGACTCAAGGCAGTTGCATACAGCATAACATAAACAAAGTAACAACACAATGCAGAAAAACAATAAATACAGCAAAATATCTCAGAAAGTATAATATACAATAAAGTGCAATAGAGTATAAAGAATACAAGCAAAGCCCCAGGGGAACAACTAGCCCTCAGGTGCGGCAGCGGCACACCTGTCTCCCAGCCTGTTGTGTATAGAACAATATAGAATGTAACTACTACACTGTACCCTTAAGTCAAATGTAACCAGTCAAACAGGAAAGGGATACTTGAGCCATTTGTAAAGATACATTGTATTCAGCTATTATTGGAATGCGAGCATACCGCCAGAGAGGGAGTGGCAAGCATTCAACTCACATGGTACAAATTCCCCAATTGCGTACAGCCGCAGGAAACCTCCCCGTCACGGACTACCTGGACAAGAAGGGCGGGACTCTGGATGACGTCACGCCTACAGTAGCCAATAGGCTACCGTGTAGCCAGATTCAAATGTATAGTGACTGTATAAAAAGAGTTGTATTGCCACCATTACCTTGTGTTCATACTGTACTCCATGCAATAAAGATGTGTTAAGATAGCCTACAGCTGCTTCAAGCCTCGTGATTCCAGAACACCAAACAGTCCCAGCTACAATCCCTCAGCTACTAACATCCCAGCTGGCTCCCATCCCCGGAGCAATGGCGTGGCTCCAGGGACAGCGCGGGCTCTCTGTGCGGCGGTGGTGGTCATGTGGCAGGCATGACTAGACACCAAAGTGGTCCCTATTTATCTACTTGCAATTTCTTGCTTTCAAACTGCTAGGTTGGCAGGAGCTGGGAGAAAGACGGGAATCGAACTGCTGACCTTCCGCCTCCCAGTCAGTGTCTTAGCCACTTGAGCCACTGCAGCCCCTCACAAGTAGTAGAAGTGCTGCTATAGCAATTACACTTATATGCTGTCCCATTGTGCTTAGTGCACTCTCTCTATTTTGTTCTGATGAAATTATCTCATTCTCAGCATTTGGAAAACATCTATCTTGGAGATGCTGAGCTTTAAAAAAAACTTCTGTCCTTTTGTCTCTTTCTATTTTTCATTGTACAGTACCTTGCTGATATCCCAATGGCCAAACCTTTAATACAGAAAAAATGTTATGGAGGAGAACAGACTGTCACCTGTGGGTAAGCATGTCTCTTATCGTATTCTCAGCTCAGTCTGAGGGAAATCTTTCTGAATACAAATCGAACAAACAAAAAGTTGAGCAGAGATCCAGGGTTTCTAGGTTGCTAAAGAGCATCCATTCTATTTTACCAGCCAACTGTATGATATTTACATATAGATGACACATTTGACATCATATCATAACTTGATCTGCTTTCAGCATAGTGGTCTATGCCATGCACAGTAATATTGTTGCTATCACTTGGAAAGGGTATGCAACAGTAGAGCCTCTATAATTGTGGAGATGATGGAAGAGGCAATTAAAATGGTTAAAAAAATTAATACTCTAAAGGCTATTTCACTTGTGATGTGGCTGTAAACCTGACGGAATGCTTGATGATCCTGTCTCCTAGATGTGCATATTCATATAATAAATGTGATTGCTGTATGCAGTACTGGCACATCACATTTTAAGGTATGGTGGAACCTCGGTTAACAAACAACTCGATTAACATAAAAATCACATTTTTTCAGAACAGAATAATTGGGTTTTAATGCATTCTATGGGAAACCGCATTTTGGTTAATGTATTTTGGTTTTCAATGCATTCCTATGGGAAATTGCATTCAATGCATTCTTATGGGAAATTAAGTTAAAGTAATTTTTGCTGTAAGAAACATCCTGGAGAATGCATTAATTACGTTAGTCAAGGTTCCACTGTACAGTATATCAGAACAGCTGGCTGCAGAACCAGGGACCAGGAGTTTTATCTCCTACTGCAGGGGTCCCCAACCACTGGGCCACAGACTGTCCTGAACTGGGCCATGGGGGGTGAGGGGGGTGCTGGGAGCCCTGATGGCAGCCTTCTGCCCTCAACGTGCTCCACCGTGTTTGCCCGGCGAACGGAGCGAGAGCACGGGCTTCAGACACAACAGATAGGCAGGTGGCCGGGGCCCTCCTCCATGTTGCTTAACTATGGCTCTTATTGTAATTATGTGGTTTATCATATTTTATTATGCACTTGCACCATCCAATCCCATCACCCACACTTACCTGTCTGCGGAAAATTATTTAGCATGAAAACGATCCATGGTGCAAAAAAGGTTGGGGACCCTTGCCCTTCTGTGTCTTCTGGGAGAAGAGGCAACCTGTGTGGCCTTACGCAAGCAACACGGTCCTACAGCCGCACCAAGAGGAGTGGTAAACCACTTTTGAGTACAGTACTGTACTTTAAACCTAGAACATTGAGTAAAGCAGGGGTGCCCAAACTACGGCCCGGGAGCCAGAGCCGGCCCCCAACACCAATTCATTCGGCCTGCGAAGCCCTCATCGCTCCTGGAAATGGAAGTAAAATGCGCCCATACGGGCACGCTTTACTTCCGCTTCCAGGAGTGACGAGGGCTTTGTGGGCCAGATGAACTGGCATCGGGGGCTGGATCCAGCTCCCGGGTCATAGTGACTGGCTCCCTGGGCACTATGGGCATTCTGGCATTCATATAGCTGAATGCGAGAATGCCCTACTGCACATCAAACAGAAATGCAAATGAAAAATGCGCCCATACAGGCAAGTGAGAAATGCGCCCCTACGGGCGCATTTTACTTTCGCTTCCAGGAGCGACGAGGACTTCGTGGGCCAGATGAATTGGCACCGGCGGCTGCATCCAGCCCCTGGGCCATAGTGGCTGGCTCCCTGAACCATGTGACCGGCCCACGGCCCGAAAAGTTTGGGCACCCCTGATGTAAAGTGTTGCTATAACTTAGAAAGATTGCTATAAGTCAGAATAGCACATAAGAAGAGAAAGCTAGGATGGCATGGACTATAGAAGTTGTAGAGACACGGGTGTATAACTCTTCCTCATCTGCCACCTCTCCCTTCCAAACTCTCTCTAAAAAGGATTTTACCACAAGTTCAGAAAGCAGACGGAGTCAAATGTTTAGATGGGTCATTTGAAGGGGAATAATAGCAGGGAGATAAAGATTTGACAACATTTTCTGAGCATCTCTTCTGTCTCAAGAACACAGACTTCCTGCTAGAGACAGGCTGCTCTTCAAGAGGTTTTTCCTTTTAAAAGAATAGACTTGTATTTCTGTTTGATGTGCAATAGGGCATTCTGGCATTCAGCTATATGAAACAGTCTTAAATGGTTGAAGGTGGGGTGCTCAATAATAATTTACTGGCTGAATAGTTTAGTCAGGTGGATATGTAGCTGCAGGATCAGAGTTTGATTCTCCACTGTGCCTCCAGGGAGAAGAGCCAACCTGTATGGCTTTGGGGTTGCTGTACAATTCTAGGGCACCCCAAGAGGAAGGGAATAGCAAACCTTTCTGAATACTCTATACCAGGGGTTCCCTACCTTTTCAAGCCAAGAGCCGGGTCATGCTCTCTCAGTTAGCTTCGAAGGCTGGGTGGCCATTTTGCCCTCCCTGCAGGATAGGGTGGCCATTTTGTCCCAACAGCTTCAAAGGGTGGTCATTTTGTTTCTCGAATGCCCTTGGGGGCACATGAAATGGTGACATGGGCCTTAGGCTAGGAACCCCTGCTCTATACTTAGGAACCGCGTTGCCAACCCAGACTAGCCAGGTCTGAATGACCTTTAGGTTCTTTTTCGGATCTCAGAGACAAAATAAGCATTCAAAATAAGCAAAAAGGTTTTATGCCAGACAATTTGTGTGCTAAACATAGCATAGCATCTTAGAAACAGAGAGAGCAAGGGATACAAGAAACACAAATACAAAAAGGCTTGCATATTTACCTAATCAACATGGGGTCCCCTCTGTCCCTTCTTCTCCTCAATAAACAAGTACTATATAAGATTAACTGATGATTAGAATAGATGACAGAATAACACAGGAGTTCTCAACCTTTTTAAGCCAGGGGCCGGGTTATACTCCCTCAGACAGCTTTGAGGGTCAGATGGTCATTTTGCCCTTCCTCCACCACATGGCACTTCCTGGTGTGGTGGAGGGGGGGGGGCACATGAAGTGGTGCTGTGGGACACATCCGGCCCATGGGCTGCAGGTTGTGAATCCCTGGAATAACACATGTGTTTGCCTTTAGAAGTATACCCTACCCAGAGGGGATATTCAAATAGCAAATTTTTGAAATGGTAGCTGTTATGTATGCATGTTCATTGTACTGTTAAGATAAGAATGTAACCACTCCAAATACAATGTATCTCAGCTGTAAAGGAACGCGAGCAAGCAGCCCATAGAGGGCAGCTGCGAGCGTTCAGTCTCACATGGTTCACATTGCTCAATCACGGACAGCCGCGGGAAAACCTTCCCCGCATTCAGCAGCAGGAGAAAGAACTACTGAAGAGAGGCGTGCCTGGGCAAGGCCACGCCGGTAGCGGCCAATGAGCTACCGTGCTACAAGATTCAAATGTATAATGCTACTGTATATATAGAGATGTATCACCGCCATTACCTCATGCTCCACCGGATCATCATGCAATAAACCTGTGTTAAGCCAATCCTTCGGCTGTTCTGTTGTCTTTGGTCCCATACAGTAAACTGGCGACGAGGATGGGATAATGGCTGCCCACGGGACCAAGACATGCGCCGGCTACGAGATCAGGAAGCCGGGAGACTTGGAGCTGTTTGAGATAGACTTCAATGGAGCGCTGGTGGAGCTCGAAGTCTCAGATGAGGACAAGAAGAGGGCCATCTTCGTCCGCATGCTCGGACACGAGACCAAGAGGACCTTGGTGGACCTGATCGCGCCGAGGAGGGTGAGCGACTTCAAAGCCAAGGAGCTCCTGGCGGTGCTGCGCGCCCACCTCCGGCCCGCGATAGCGATGTTCCCCGCTCGGAGCGCGTTCTGGAGGCGAGTCCAAGCGCCCGGGGAATTGGTCGCCGAGTTCGCCGCGGCCCTGCGGCTGGCCGCCGGCCCATGCAAGTGGGAGACCCCAGAAGTCACCCTCCGGGACTGCCTGCTCTGCGGCCTGAGGGACACCGAGACTCAGCGCGCGCTGATGAAACAGGAGCCGCCTCCCACGTGGCAACAAGTCCTCGACACGGCACAGGCCGCGGAAGCCACGACGGCCGGGGTGCAAGAGCTCCAGGACTGGCGCCCAAAATCCACCAAGGCAGAGAGCTCGGTGCGCACGGCCCGGCGAGTTTCGAACTCGTCCGCAGCGAGCGGCGACGACGAGGACATCCGGAAGGTCCAGAAGGAAGGCCGGCGCTGCGACGGCTGCAGCGCCGCCCACGCCCGCGCCAAATGCCCGTTCCGCAAGGCCGAGTGCCACAACTGCGGCCGGCGCGGGCACATCGCCAAGGTCTGCCGGAGACGGCGCGAAGCCGAGAGGAGTTCCCCAGACCGCTCGGCGAGGCAGGACTGCACCACGAGGCCCAAGGACGGCACCCGGACCACGAGGAGGCAGGACGGAGTAGGGCGCATCTCCGACGACAGCGAGGACGACGCTCCGGTTTTCAGCGTATCCACGGAGCACCCCCGATACTTCGTTGAGGTAGTAATACAAGGGGCCCCTGTTAGGATGGAGGTGGACTCGGGTTCTTCATACTCTATCATTTCCCAGGGAGAGTTCCAAAAAATAGCCCCCCACGTGCGGCCCAAGCTCAAAGCGTTGAGGTCCACCCTGAAGGACGTGCAAGGGAACCGCATCCCGGTGTTGGGGGTTGGGAAGTTCCAGGTCCAGTTCAAAAAGCACGCCGCAACGCTTCCCCTAGTCGTCCTCAAGGGAGGCAAGTGCAGCCTCCTCGGGACTCAATGGTTCCAGCCCCTGGGGTTGTTCATTGAGGGGGTGCACGCCGTGGGAGTACACGCTGCCGGGACTGATCCAATACAGAGCGTGTGCGACGCGCACCCCGAGGTTTTCAAAAAGGGACTCGGAAAATTCAAGGGCCCCCCAGTGACTTTCGACCTGGACCCTGGAGTACGTCCAATCAGACTTAAACCGCGCAGAGTGCCTTTCGCACTAAAGGACAAAATAGAGGCGGAGTTGGACAAATTGGTGGGCCAGGGGATTCTTGTTCCTGTTGATTCTGCGGAGTGGGAAACTCCAATTGTAACAGCGCTCAAGGCCAACGGGGAGGTCCGCATATGCGCTGATTACAAGTGCACCATCAATAAGGCGATCCGCCCTAATGCGTATCCGGTGCCGGTAGTCAGCCACTTGTTGGCCAGGTTACATGGGGGGAGGTGTTTCGCTAAACTCGACCTGGCCCAAGCCTACCAGCAACTCCCGGTGACCCCCGCCGCAGCTGCTGCACAGACCATAGTCACCCACAAGGGGGCGTTCCAGGTAACGCGCCTCCAATTCGGCGTGAATTCGGCGCCCGGGATCTTCCAGTCACTCGTGGAACGCCTCCTGAAGGGGTTAGAGGGGGTGTTACCCTACTTTGATGACGTATTGATTACAGGGGGGGGCCGGGCCGAATTAGCAAAAAGGTTGGGAAAGGTCCTGGCAATATTCGAAAAGGCGGGGTTGCGGTTGCGGAAAGACAAATGCGTTTTCTTCGCAACTGAGGTTGAGTTCCTAGGGTTCCGTGTTACTCCCGAGGGAATAAGGCCATCCCAATCCAAGGTGGCCGCCATCAAGAAAACCACATGATTGCCTCCATTGTCCATCTGAAATGCCTTAGGTTTCCTACTAAACATGTTGCTCACCGTGGCCACATACTTCTGGAGCATCTCATGTACCTCACTCTTCTCCTTCAGTAGGTCACTGACACCATCCACAAATATTAAAACACATACGTTGTGTCCTAGTGATGGCATAATAGTGGTTCACACAAGTCTATGTGTATTATTAGATCCAGCATCTTGGTGCTCCTTCTCTCAATCATGTGGTTTTCATCGTTTTCGTGTTTAAGGAATGAAGAAGCAGGCGTATGAAGTAGTGAAATTCAGCTCTTTATTAGTGGGGTTTGAACACAGTTTGGATGGGGCAAAACTCGGACTTTTATACACTATAAACAGTAACAGTAACAATAATACAACAAGCCCATTGGCTAACAGAGTGTGCACATTTTTCGATCCAATTATTTGCATAAGAATAGATACATGAGAAAATATACATTCTGCTCCTATAAACAGTAACAGTAACAATAATACAACAAGCCCATTGGCTAACAGAGTGTGCACATTTTTCAATCCACTTATTTGCATAAGAATAAATACATGAGAAAAGATACATTCCGCTCTTGTCAGAAAACACAGTTAACATACATAACAATCGTGTCCATAAATATGAGCTTAAGTTGCAAGTCTGATTATAGAAGCACATATTTATAAGGAAGTAAGTGTCGGGAGTCAAGCATGCTAATTGCAAGGAAGATGCAATAATCTTAACAGCTAGTTTGACCCACAAAAAGAATGGCATTGTATTTTAGTAGGATAGGCTGAACAGGTCCTAAAAGAAAACAGCAGGTCAGCACAGAACTAGTGGTTAAAGCATATATATATATATATATATATATATATATATATATATATATATATATATATATATATATATATATATATATATATATATATATATATATATATATATATATATATATATATATATATCTTAACCTATAAATCCAAGGGTTAACCGTTGGAACTGGCTATAGGTTGCTATGCCTCGCCCTACTTGCCTGCACTCACCCTTCGTGCACACGGCCGATCTGGGTACGCAGGTCAACGAAGGATTGAGAAAACCGGCAGTGGGGCAACAGCCCCACAAACGCGAAGAAAGGGAAACAACTTCACTTCCCAACATTCCTTGCGCCGCGCCGCGCCAGAGCCAATCAGGCTGAGAGGCTCTTGCACGGCGCAGCTTTCGGAAACGCGCGCAGCCAATCAAAAGAAAAGCATTTTAAAAAAACGCAGCACAAACACAAAGCACCAACCCATAACTACAAGCCCCAGCGTCCTGCGCGCCATGAGCGCGCAGAACGCTGAGGAAAACGGCGCCCGAAAAATTAAAAAGAAAAACAACTCACAGCCAAGCACACACCAGCCGGCTTTCTTTCCCTCACCAACAGCGCCTGAAGGTCCCGACTGGAGTTTCCCCTTTAATATCAGTGGGTGGGGGTTGCGATCCCCCTCTCTGCTGGCTACCCTAGGGTTGGGAGGTTTGTGGGAACAAAAGGGGTATGTTTCCCAAACCCTTCTTGACTCAGGAAACCAGGGAGAGGGGATCGATTCCCACCCCCCTCCTTAAAACGACTCCGTCTTTTCTTCTCTTTAAAAACGGAATTGTTTTAAGGAGGGGGGGAGGGGATCGATCCACTCTGCCTGGTCTACTGGGTCCAGAAGAGTTGGGGGGGACATACCTCTTTTGTCCCCACAAACCTCCCAACCACAGGGGAGCCAGCGGAGAGGGGGGTCGCAACCTCCCACCCACTGATATTAAAGGGGAAACCCCGATCTACTTTCACGACTCCACACAAACAAAGCACCATAACACAATAAAGCCCCCCTCCCTACCACCTAGCCCACCCTTCCTAACCCTCAACGACCATGCCCCTCTCCCCACCACCTAACCCACCCTTCCTAACCCCCAACGACCATGCCCCTCTCCCCACCACCTAGCCCACCCTTCCTAACCCCCAACGACCATGCCCCTCTCCCCACCACCTAGCCCACCCTTCCTAACCCCCAACGACCATGCCCCCCTCCCCACCACCTAGCCCACCCTTCCTAACCCCCAACGACCATGCCCCCTCCCCACCACCTAGCCCACCCTTCCTAACCCCCAACGACCATGCCCCCTCCCCACCACCTAGCCCACCCTTCCTAACCCCCAACGACCATGCCCCTCTCCCCACCACCTAGCCCACCCTTCCTAACCCCCAATGACCATGCCCCCCTACCCACCACCTAGCCCACCCTTCCTAACCCCCAACGACCATGCCCCCCTCCCCACCACCTAACCCACCCTTCCTAACCCCCAATGACCACGTCCCTTCCCCACCACCAAATAAATAAATTTTAAAAAATTACTAAAAACAGTCAAACACATCCAAAAATACACAAAAACAAAAACACCAAAAACAATACGAAGTAAACAAAGACACAATCAAAAACAAAACAAACAGACAAAAAATACAAATTCCAACCCCCCTCCCTCCCCCGCCCACATACACACACAAAAGAAAGAAAACAAGCAAACTTACCAAAAGAGGTGCTACCTCCACCAGGACTAGAAAAGAAATGAATAAAGAAAGACCCTACTTACCAGAAGAAGCTCCACCCAGAGGCCAGGAGAGGAAAAAAAGTCAAAATACAATAACCCCTACCAGCACCACCTGCTGGCCACAATAGTAAAAACAATTCAAAAACACACAACAGCCCCAAACAAAACACAAATTCATAATTTTACACAAAAGGTCACACCAATAAAAACAAGTTAAAAAAATTACATTAAACACACTTTCACACAAATCACAAATATATGTCAATAAAATACAATAGAAACTTTTAAAAATCCTGTGCTGAGTTATAACTCAAATTTAAACTCAAAACATCTAAACACATTTTAAAAACATTTACTTTTACATTATTAAAATTATTACCTACGGTACAACTAATTAAAAAAATTCAAAAAACTAAAACATTATTCGCTTACATAAAACAATTTGAAAAAATTATATCATACTTTCTTCTTTTATTAATCCTCAAAAAAACCCAAAAAAGCAGATCACAGTTAATAACAGCCAAGCCAAAAAAAATTTACATAAATAAACATTTACAAAATTAAAATTACAGACTAAGCAATTTTTTTTAAAAATTAACACAATTTAACCTTCCAACACAATGTAAAACTATTGCAAAAATATAATTGGTTCATTTTTTATTAAAACACATGGGGGGGGGAGCCCGGCAATGCCGGGCAACCCTTGCTAGTATATATATATATATACTCAGGGCGGTTCACAATGACAATTTTAAAACATGTTAAAAACAGTTAAAACTACCCACCCCCTAAAGCAAGGGGTGCAGGATCCAAAGGCACCATGGGGAGGAGTTCTTCTACACCAGCCACCCAATGGAGGTTACCCTTCCACCTGCACCCCACACTTGGCCCGCCAGCCAGGTTTTAAGTTCTTTTCTGAAAGGCAGCAATTCCGTCCAGAGACATAGCTGTGTTGGCAGGAGGTTCCAGAGGGCCGGCGCAGACACGGAGAAGGCTCTCCTCTTTGTGCCAGACGGGCGAGCCCCTCTGGCTGATGGAATGATTAGACAGTCCCTCCGGTCCGCTCTGGTTGGACGGACCGACGTCCTCAGGGCGATGCGGTCTCATAGGTAACCCAGCCCACTACCATATAGGGCTTTAAAGGTCAAAACCAGCACCTTGAATTGCACCCAGAGACAAACTGGCAACCAGTGCAGCTCCCAGAGCAGTGGCGAAGCATGGGCATAATGCCCATCACCACCCGGGCTGCCGCATTCTGGACCAGCTGTAGCCTCCGAATGGTCGTCAAGGGCAGCCCCATGTAGAGCACATTGTATGTCGTCCTTCCTACTTAGCTATCATTCCTTCATCGAAAAAGCTTCCACATTTGTTTGGGACCACATAATCACAAGATGTTTATGGTGAACCAATGTCAATCCATGCTGTTGCTCCCAGCATCTGCTAATCCCGGGGTGCCCAAACTATGGCCTGTGGGCTGGATCTGGTTTGTGGGCCATAGTTTGAGCACCCCTGGTTTAAGCAGAAAAAATGGCAGCTTAAAATCTATCTCATCCTGTTGCAAAACAAATTGCAAGGCACGTTCTACTCCGCTTCCGGTGGGAGGAACCACATGACTGGCCTGCTGAACCATATGAGCAGCCCGTGGTCTAAAAAAGCTTTGGCACCCCTGTGCTAACCAAAGAGGCACACAAGCTGCTTCTGAGAAGAAGCTCAGGTTTAGTTTTAATTCAGCTGTTTGGAAACCTCACAGGAATACAGTACAGTACCTGGATGTTGGAGACAGAATACTAGCAGATGAATTTTGGTTTGATCCAAAAAGACAGTCTTCTTACACTTTGAATAACCCAGCGTTTTCTATTTGTAAAAGTTCCCCCAGGAACTGTTTTCTTTTATAGAATCTCACTCCTTAATAAGAAAAAAATTGAAATTGTTCAGTACCGTCAGGGAGAATAAGGTATTTCTACACAGGCTTTTAAAAAACAATAAGACTAAAAGAACCATGGGAAAAACAGACATCTGTTTAGTTTTCTTGCCAGATAAGTTATACAGGGTGGTGGATTATCTGTCCCCACCAACCTATCTTTTTTGGTTTCAAAAGGTGACTCTTTTTGGCGACTGCAGTGGTGTTGTGTATGTAACATTGTACCTTTAAGAATGTAACCTTGTAAAGGAGTCTCCGTGTAACAATGTAACTCAGTGCAAACCAGCTGCGATTACAAGCGATTCAGCTGCCAGTAGATGGCAGCTGCAGTAGCTCAGCTCACATGGTCCAAATCACCCAATCACAGTGTACCGCGGGAAACATTCATGCCACAGGTAAACCTTATAAGGTGTGCAGTACATCCCAATGCCGTCACTGACACCACAGCCAATGGGTGCTCTTGGAGCGGGATTCAAATGTACTGTATAGTAAAAAAAGGAGTTTTGCCTCCGCCATTACCGCATGTTCAGATTGCATACCTTGCAATAAAGATGTGTTTGGCTCTGTGATGCTGCCTAATGTGTATCAATCTGCATACATCAAATTGGCGATGAGGATGGAATAATAGCTTCCCACAGTGTCAGGCTACCTCCATTCGATGTGAAAGACCCAGAACAATGGGAGCTGTACGAGTGCAGTTCAGGCACGCGATGGCCGCCGAGCGCATCGAAGAAGAGGAACAAATGCGCTCGTGCCTACTTGACCAGATTGGTCTTCCCGCATTGTGGCTACTGATTCATATGATGGCGCCCCGGAAAATTGAGATTGTTCCACTCGAACATGTCCTGGCGGCCCTGTGAGGACACTTTCAGCCTACAGTGTCCATCTTCCCAGCAAGAGTTGCCTTCCGCAGGCGAGACCAGCTGCAGGGCAAGTCTGTGGCAGACTATGCGGCCGCACTCAGGTCGGCCGCTGCCCCGTGCTGGTGGGAGAATTTGGAGATATCCCTGAGGGACCACCTATTGTGTGGTTTACGGGATGAAGAAGTTCAGCGGAGGCTGATGACCTGAGATCAACTCACGTTCCAGGCCGTCCTGCGAGAGGCCCAAGCGGCTGAGGTGGTGAGGTCTGGAGTCAAAATGCTCAAAGTAAGGCCTACCACACTTGAGGGGTCCCAGTCTGCTGTACAGGCTGCCTGGCGCTCGCCCCGACCCCCAACCAGCCCCCTCTCATCTTCAGAAGCCTCAGCACCAGCCGGGTCCGGGACCAGTGATGACGACGACATCCAGAAAGTCCGGAGGAAGGCGGCTGAGAAGCACACTGGGGACAAGGGCAACCGCCAATGCGACAGCTGCGGAGCATCCCACAACTGGAAAAGGTGCCCGTTCAGAAAAGCCGAGTGCCACAGCTGCGGACGCCGAGGCCACATCACCAAGGTTTGCAGGTGAAAGCACAGAGGGAACCAGGAGGCTGCGGAGAGTCCTCGACGTAAGGCAGATGCCATCGGAAAGATCTCCGCAGACGAGGCCACCGTGAACTGTGTGTCCGTTGCACACCGACTTTTTTTGTTGAGGTACTGTTACAGAGGGACCTGGTTAGGATGGAAGTAGACTCAGGTTCGTCATACTCCATCATTTCCCAAAAAGAATTCTTACACATTCCCCCCCATGCACGGCCCAAGCTCAAAGCCCTAAAGACTAATTTGTGGGACGTGCAGGGCTACGGCATCCCGGTTTTGGGGTGGGTGATTTTAGGGTGAATTTCAAGAGGTTCACAGAGAAACTACCCCTAGTGGTGCTCAAACAGGGGTCCAGTTGCCTCCTGGGGACTCAGTGGTTTGCCCCTCTGAGTATCGAACTGTCCGGCATTAATGCCGTAGAGACTGACCCAGTGCGAGACGTGTGCGACACACACCCAGCAGTTTTTGAGAAGGGGCTCGGAAAGTATAGAGGGCCCCCGGTCTCGTTCGACCTGGATCCGACAATCTGACCCATCTGGCTCAAGCCACGATGAGTGCCATTCACCCTCAAGGACAAGATTGAGGCGGAACTGGACAAACTGGTGGGTCAGGGAATTTTAGTTCTAGTGGACTCTGCGGAGTGGGAAACTCCAATTGTGACAGCCATGAAATCTAACGGGGAGGTTAGAATTTGTGCGGACTATAAATGTACCATTAACAAAGCTATTCACCCTAATGCGTACCCGGTGCCGGTAGTTAGCCATTTACTAGCCATTTTACACGGGGGTAAATGTTTTGCTCAGTGAGATCTGGCACAGGCCTATCAGCAGCTGACAGTCACGCCTGTTGCCGCAGCTGTGCAAAACATTGTAACACACAAGGGTGCCTTTAAAGTAACGCGCCTACAGTTCGGTGTGAATTTGCCCCCCGGGATTTTCCAATCTTTAGTAGAACACCTCCTCAAGGGTCTCCCCGGGGTTCTCCCATATTTTGACGATGTTTTGATTACTGCGGGGAGTGAGTCGGAACTTGCCAAAAGACTGGACAAAGTTCTAACAGTATTCAAGAAAGCGGGGTTAAGATTGAGACGTGATAAATGTGTGTTTCTAGCGAGGGAGGTAGAATTTCTAGGGTTTAAAATAACCCCCGATGGTGTTAAGCCCTCCGACTCAAAGGTTGCGGCTGTTCAAAATGCCCCTTGTCCCACCGCGAAACCAGAGTGGCAGTCCTTCTTAGGGCTTCTAAATTTTTATCATTCCTTCTTGCCAAGGAAAGCTTCCGTAGTGGAGCCTCTGCATTGTCTTTTAAAGAAAGACACGGTTTGGAGGTGGGGGGACAGCCAGGAAAAGGCGTTCAAAGAGTTGAAACAGCTCCTCTCCTCAGAAGCGATCTTAACCCAGAAAGCCCATGGTGCTAGTTTGTGATGCTTCACCTGTGGGGGTGGGGACAGTGCTGTGCCATGTATTAGAAAATGGGTGGGAAGCCCCAGATGCCTTTTATTCCAGGTCACTTTCAAAGGCAGAGCGCAACTACGCACAAACTGATAGAGAGGCTCTTGTGAAAGTCGCAGGAACCAAGAAATTCCATGACTTCCTCTATGGTCAGGGTTTCACCATTGTGACCAACCACAAGCCCCTGCTGGGCATTTTTACCACGTGCAAGCCCACACCCCAGATTCTCTCTCCAAGGATGCTTCAGTGGGCTATATTTCTAAATGCTTACCAGTACACTCTGGTTCACCACCCAGGCAAAGAGATCAGCCATGCTGATGCACTTTCCCGGTCCCCCCTCCCAGAGCTAGGGGAACCCGAATGCGAGGTGGAGCAAGACCACCAGGTGTTGCTGATCAAGTCTCTCGATTCACCACACATAGTACCCACAGATCTCACCAAGGCCACGGCAAAGGACAAGGTTCTGTCCCTAGTAAGTTCATGGGTAAGGAAGGACTGGCCCATGACTCTACCAGCTGAGGAGTTCAAAGCATTTTCCCGGGAAAAAGTTGAACTCTCGTTAGAAAGGGGTTGCCTCCTCTGGGGCCAACGGGTGGTCATCCCCAAGGCGCTATGCGCAAAAGTGCTCAAATTGCTGCACATCAGCCACCCGGGGATCGTGCGCTCAAAGGCTCTGGCCAGGAGCTACTTCTTGTGGCCCCAGATAGACACAGACATCGAACACATGGTGGGTACTTGCGAAAGTTGCCAGGGTTCTCAACCCGAGGAGTCCCGACTTCCTCACAGAGACTGGGACACAGCCCGCGGCCCATGGTCGCGAGTTCACATCGACTTCGCTGGCCCGTTTCGAGGCTCCATGTTCCTCCTCGTGGTTGATGCTTTTTCAAAATGGTTGGAGGTCATCCCAATGTCCAACACCTCCTCTGCTGCAACCATTAAACACTTGTGGAAGCTATTTAGTTGTTTTGGGCTGCCCAATGTGCTTGTCTCTGACAACGCCAGTACTTTCACTTCCGCCGAATTCCAGGTATTCCTAGAGAGGAATGCAATTCGGCACATCACTTCAGCCCCGTTCCACCCTGCAACGAATGACCAGGTTGAGCGCCAAGTGCGGACGACTAAGGAGGCACTTCGGAGAATGGGCTCTGGGGATTTAAATTTACAACTGTGCCAGTTTCTCATTTGCTACAGAGCAACCCCCTGGCATCTGGCCTGTCACCTGCAGAACTCCTTATGTGTAAGAGGCCCTTAACACTTTTTGATCAGCTAGATCTGACCAGGGTGGAGGATAAAGGGAGGAACGTAGATATGGGAAGCACCAAAGTTTTTGCAGTAGGTGACCCAGTGCATTGCAGGAACTATGCGGCCACTGTCCCAACATGGGTCCCAGGGCTTGTGATCGAACAGATGGGGCCAGCATCCTATAGAGTAAAAATGAGTGCGGGTTTGCTCTGGAGGAGACACACCGACCAACTCAGGCGTCGGGTCTTGGATGTCCAGGGAGAAGAGAGCCAGGACGAGTCAACGTTAGGGTCCTCCCCCACCCATGTATCCCAAGGGGGAGACACAGAGGACCTCCCACGAGGGGACCACTACAGAGGCACAGAGTACCCTCTACCACGGGAGGATCCTTATATCAATTCCTTCCCCAAAAATGCGAGGTCGAATCTGTGTCCTTTGTACCTTTCCGGGGGGAAGAGGAAGATAACACAGACCCCAAAAGTCCAGTTTTTGGTTTACAGGCTCGGGGGGGGGGTTGCGGTGTGTTCCCCCACCCATCCAAATGAGAAGTGGGGTTTTGCTTTAGTCCCAAGTACCCCCAAGTACCCTACCCCTGCTTCCAGAGAAACGGGGCAACCTTCTGTTGAGTTGCCCGCCACTCCGAGCACTAGGCGGAACTGTGTTTTAAGGTACTCCTCGTCATTTCCAAGTTTTGGGTTCGGGAGATCCCCTGTTCCTATGGGTACAAGACGGACGTTTAAACTACAATCTCCCCTCACAGGTTCCCCCTCTGAATCGGAGCAGTGTTTCCGACACACAGGTAATGAGTCTCGTTCTCCCATTGCAGGGCGAGAATCTGTGGAGATCAGAAGCCCTAATTCCCCTGAGCTCAACCAGCCTGCCACATAGCCCAAACGAACATGCAGGCCACCACATGGTTAAGGGACTTCGTCCCATCCTAGGAGGGAGGGATGTTGTGTATGTAACATTGTACCTTTAAGAATGTAACCTTGTAAAGGAGTCTCCATGTAACAATGTAACTCAATGCAAACCAGATGCGATTACAAGCGATTCAGCTGCCGGTAGATGGCAGCTGCAGTAGCTCAGCTCACATGGTCCAAATCACCCAATCACAGTGAACCTTTGGTGTACTGGAACCAAAACAATAGAAGCAGCCAGAGTCTGGCTCAACATATCTTTATTTGCACACCGGTAGACTGAACATGTGGCAATGGCGGAGGTACAGCTCCTTTTATAATGCGACAATACATTTGAACCTGGTTACACGGTAGCGTATTGGCTGCTACCTGCGTGACGTCATCCTGAGTCACGCCCTTCTCCAGATGTTCCTTGCGCGGGAAGGTTCCCGCGGCTGACGGTAATTGGGGAATTTGTACCATGTGAGCTGAACTCTCGCAGCTACCCTCTATTGGTAGCTAGCTCGCGTTCCCTTAAACAGCTGAGATACATTGGATACATTGTGATCATTGTTAGGTTACATTCGGGCATTGCAGTAACTTCATTCATTCTTAAAGCGATACAGTTTCATACACAACACTCCTCCCCCCTAGGATGGGACGAAGTCCCACAACCATTGTGGCTTCCCGCACGTGCGCTTGGGGCAAACGACTGCTTGGCTGAGCTCAGGGTAACTAGGGGCTCCGAGTTCCACAGAGTCTCATCCTGCAATGGAAAGGGGGTACTCATTAGTCATCTGGCGGGGACTCTGTGGCAACCTTGCATTTGGAGAGGGAAACGGGAGGTGTAACTGGGATGTGAACCCATGCCTATCACTCATGGCACCTGGCGATCCCCCCAATACGAATCTAGGAATCGATGAGGAGACCCTTGCTGTCTCGCCCCGATTTCTTGCACCTGCAACTGGCGTACCTGTACTACCCCCTGCTGCCTGAGTTGGGGGTCTTGGTGATGGGGTGAACGTACTTCCTCCTGCTTCCTGGGTCGGGGGTCTTGGTGATGGGGTAAACTCTAGAACAAAAGGACTGGGAGGACTGGAAATACCAGGGGCTGAACTAAAACCCCTCTTCTCACTCGGACGGGTGGGACCACTCCGCAACATTAAACTCATCAGGTGACTCCTCATCCCACTCTTTCAAAGTATCCTCCTCGTGTGAGAATCCAGGGTATACATTTGTACTTGGGGACATCCCCATGTCTCCCCCTTGGGCTAAACGGGTGGGGGAGAACCCTAATGTTGACTCTCTTTCACTGGTAACTCCCCTTCTGAGTTGGTCAGCGTGCCTTCTCCACAGCAGACCTGTACTTGTTTCAACCCTGTAAGACACTGGCCCCGTTTGCTCCATGACCATTCCTGGAACCCACGTTGGTCCCGAGGTTGCGTAATTCCTACAATGAACCGGGTCCCCTACTGCAAAGATTTTGGAGCTCTTTATCTCTATATTTCTTCCCCCATCCTCCACCCTGGTCGGATCCAACCGATCAAAAAGTGTTAACGGCTTCCTTCGCATGAGGAGCTCAGCCGGCGAAAGTCCTGAAGCCAGGGGAGTTGCCCTATAACAAATGAGGAATTGGCACAGCTGGAGGTTCAATTCACCGGGACCCATGCGCCGCAGTGCATCTTTCGCAGTGAGCTCTTGGCGCTCTACCTGACCATTTGTGGCGGGGTGAACGGGGCAGAGGTAATGTGCCGGATGGCATTCCTCTCGATGAATGCCTTGAATTCCGCGGATGTGAAACCACTAGCGTTATCGCTCACAAGCACGTCTGGCAGGCCGAAACAACTGAACACCTCGCGCAATTGTTTAATGGTTGCGGCGGATGAGGTGTTGGACATGGGAATGACCTCTAGCCATTTGGAATACGAGTCTACTATCAGCAGGAAAAGGGAACCCCAGAAAGGGCCAGCGAAGTCAACGTGCACCTGGGACCATGGTCCGCGGGCTGTGTCCCATTCCCTGTGGGGCAGCCGGGACTCCTCGGGCCGAGAGCTCTGGCAGCTCTCACACGTGCCCACCAAATGCTCGATATCCACGTCTATCTGGGGCCACCAGAAGTAGCTCCTGGCTAGTGCTTTGGAGAGCACTATTCCCGGGTGGCTGGTATGCAGTAGCCTGAGCACCTTTGCTCGTAACTTCTTTGGGATGACCACCCGCTGGCCCCAGATGATGCAGCCCCTTTCAAGGGAAAGCTCTATCCTGCGCCTGAAGAACGGTTTGAATTCCTCCTCAGGGGGAGTTGTGGGCCACCCTTTTCTAATCCAGGAACTGACTTGGGACAGGACTTTGTTGGCCGCCATAGCTTTGGCAAGGTCTGCGGGAACAATGGGGGGTGAGTCGAGAGACTCAATCAGCAGGACTTGGTGATCTTGCTCCACCTCGCATTTGGGGTCTCCTAATTTAGGGAGGGGAGATCGGGACAGCGCATCTGCGTGGGAGATCTCCTTCCCTGGGCGATGGACCAGCTCGTACTGGTAGGCGTTGAGGAAAATAGCCCAACGCAGCATTCTGGGGGACAGGATTTGTGGGGTGGGCTTGCCTGTAATGAAAATTCCCAAAATGGGCTTATGATCGGTCACAATTGTGAACTAGCGGCCATACAGGAAATCGTGGAACTTCTTTGTTCCCGCGATTGTGGCCAGAGCCTCTCTATCTGTTTGCGCATAATTGCACTCCGCCTTTGAAAGTGACCTGGAATAGAAGGCAACCAGGGCTTCCCGCCCAGTCTCTAACACGTGGCACAGCACGGCCCCCACCTCCACTGGTGATGCATCACAGACCAAGGTTACAGGTTTCCTTGGATCAAAATGGGTCAGAACGGCGTCTGAGGACAAGAGCCCCTTGAGCTCCTTGAACGCTTTCTCTTGCCTATCTCCCCAATGCCAAACCGCGTCTTTCTTAAGCAAACCATGCAGTGGCTCCACAACAGATGCTTTTCTTGGCAAAAAGGAATGGTAAAAGTTCAGGAGCCCTAAAAAATGACTGCAGCTCTGGTTTCGCGGTGGGGCGAGGTGCGTTTTGCACAGCCTCAACTTTGGACTCGGATGGCTTGATACCCTCTGGGGTTATTTTGAACCCGAGAAACTCAACCTCCCTCGCAAAAAACACACATTTATCTCTTTTTAACCTCAGACCCACTTTCTTGAATAGTTAGGACCTTGTCCAGCCTTTTTGCTAGTTCCGATTCGCTCCCCGCTGTTATCAAAACATCGTCAAAATATGGGAGTACACCTGGAAACCCCTTTAGAAGGCGTTCTACGAGGGCCTGGAAAAGTCCGGGGGCTGAATTCATGCCGAACTGTAGGCGCGTTACCTTGAATGTCCCCTTCTGCGTGACAATAGTTTGTGCAGCAGCAGCAGCTGGGGTTACAGTGAGCTGCTGGTACGCCTGTGCCAAGTCTAGCTTTGTGAAACACTTACCCCCGTGCAAGGTAGCTAGTAAGTGGCTAACTACCAGCACCGGGTAAGCAATTGGCCGAATGGCCTTATTAATAGTACATTTGTAGTCAGCGCAAATCCTAACCTCCCCATTGGATTTTAAAGCTGTAACAATCAGAGTTTCCCACTCTGCAGAATCCACTGGGACCAAAATCTCCTGCCCCACCAACTTGTCCAATTCCGCCTCATTCTTGTCCTTGAGGGCGAAGGGGACTCTTCTTGGCTTGAGTCGTATGGGCCAGATTTCTGGGTCCAACTCGAACGAGACTGGGGGCCCCCTATAAGTCCTGAGTCCCTTCTTAAAAACAGCAGGGTGTGCGTCACACACATCCTGAATTGGGTCAGTCTCGATGGCGTTTATGCCGGACAGTTCAATTCCCAGGGGAGCGAACCACTGGGTTCCCAAAAGGCAACAGGACCCCTCCTTGAGAACTACTAGGGGCAGTTTTTCCGTGAACCTTTTAAACTTCACCGTGAAGTTCCCCACCCCCAACACTGGGATCCCATAACCCTGCATGTCCCGTAAGTTCGATTTCATCACCCGCAATTTGGGGCGCGCATTTGGGGGAATGCACAGGAACTCCCTCTGGGAAAGGATGGAGTAGGACGACACTGAGTCTATTTCCATCCTAACTGGGACCCCTTGTATCAGTACCTCTACAAAGAAACGCCGGTGCTCCAGGCCCACGCGGTTTACGGCCACCGCGTCATCGTCGGCCGAGACCTTCCCAATTCCGGCCGCCTTGCGTTGGGGTGTGTGAGGATGTTTCGACGAACCCTTGTCCTCCATGTGCTGGCGCCTGCAGACCCTGGCGATGTGACCTCTCCGCCCGCAGTTGTGGCACTCAGCCTTCCGGAATGGGCACCTCTTTCGGTCGTGAGATTCCCTGCAGCCATCGCAAGGGTGGTTTCCCCTCTCGCTGGCTTGGCCCTTTTCTCTGTGCCTCTTGACTCTCTGCACATCGTCGCCCTCGCTGGAGCAGGAGTCCGCAGTCGTGGACAACTCCTCGGAGGTTGCTGGAGTGCCAGTGGGTGGGCGGCACTAGGCCGCTTGCGCTGAAGTCCGTCGGGCCACTTGCACGGGTGACTTGGCCCTCTCAGGTGCGGCCCTGGGCTAGGAAGTGCGACCGCATCTTCCCCTCGTCGTTGATGCCTGCAGCATCCATCACATGCCGAAACTGGCACTCGTACAGCTCCCATTGCTCAGGATCGCTGATGTCGAATTGGTGTGGCTTGATCTTGGGATATGCCATCATCCCACCTTTGTCGCCAATTTGGTGTACTGGAACCAAAACAATAGAAGCAGCCGGAGTCTGGCTCAACACATCTTTATTTGCACACCCGTAGACTGAACATGTGGTAATGGCGGAGGTACAGCTCCTTTTATAATGCGACAATACATTTGAACCTGGTTACATGGTAGCGTATTGGCTGCTACCTGCATGATGTCATCCTGAGTCACACCCTTCTTCTCCAGATGTTCCTTGCGTGGGAAGGTTCCCGCGGCTGACGGTAATTGGGGAATTTGTACCATGTGAGCTGAACGCTCGCAGCTGCCCTCTATGGGCAGCTAGCTCGCGTTCCCTTAAACAGCTGAGATACATTGGATACATTGTGATCATTGTTAGGTTACATCCGGGCATTGCAGTAACTTCATTCATTTTTAAAGTGATACAGTTTCATACACAACAGTACCGCAGGAAACATTCCTGCCACAGGTAAACCTTATAAGGTGTGCAGTACGTCCCAATGCCGTCACTGACACCACAGCCAATGGACACTCTTGGAGCAGGATTTAAATGTACTGTACAGTAAAAAAAAAAAGGAGCTGTACCTCCACCATTACCGCATGTTCAGATTGCATACCTTGCAATAAAGATGTGTTTGGCTCTGATGCTGCCTGTTGTATATCAATCTGCATACATCAAAAGTGGCTTAGACACTGAACTTGATGGCTGGAAGGTTAGCAGGTCAGCAGTTCGGGACCTGAGTGCTGCATGACAGCATGAGCTTCCATCTCTGTCCCAGCTCCTGCCAACCTAGCAGTTTGAAAGCAAGAAATTGCAACTAGTTAAATGGGTGCCACTTTGGTGGGGAGGCAAACAGCATTCTGTGCACTCCAGTGTCTAGTCATGCCTGCCACATGTCCACGGGAACATCTACAGACACAGACAGTGCTGGCTCTTTGGCTATAAGCAGAGATGAGCACTGAACCCTAGAGTCGGATACAACTAGCTTTCTAGCAAAGGCAACATTTACCTTTACTTGCCTATGTTTAATTGTCAGCTTACAAAACAGGGGCCGAGAGGAACCCTTAATAAATACATTACCATCCCAGAGCAATCCAGTCAGTGGAAGGAAGGAACCTTTCTGTGGATGCTGAAGAAGAATGTCTTGAGAGCTGCCTGTAGCTGTAGCTGTCAGTTCAGTGGGCAAACAGATTGACTGGCAATCATTCTTTGTTAAAAATAGCTTTATGCCTTGATTTACCATTATAGAGGTGCACCTATTTTTGTGCAGCTCAGTCGTATGCATGGTTAAAAAAAAAGCTCAATGGTAATTATTTAAAAGTGATTTTGTCTGAAGTTTTCAGGATACTGCTGTGCACATCTACTCAGAAATCCAACCCAATGGGATGAATTCCCAGGTAAGGGTGTTTAGAATTGCAGCCTCGCTTCAACCATGTCATTTTAACTTACTAGATGTGAATATTATGTCTAAATCAGAAGTCTTTTAAAGGATATTGAGGGAAGGGAGGTTATATGTAAGTTAACACATGCCACTTAATAAACTAAAAGCATTCATCACTTTCAGAAGCAACAATTTGTACAGCCTCCCTCACAATCTTAAAATATCTTTTCATCTACCCTCGTAAATTGACCAAATACTACTGCTCTATTAAAAACCCAATATGTTTGAAATAAACAAATAGATGTGACAAATCATCTTGAAAATGTGTAGTTTGCACCATTTTAGCTTTCCAGCGGGTGCAGCGCCTCCTGAGAGTAAAAGCCCCGTCACAGATTTATTTAGTGGAGCAAACATATAACACTCATCCTATAGAACTGGACTGCAGTGGCTCAAGTGGCTAAGACACTGACTGGGAGGCAGAAGGTCAGCAGTTCGTTTCCTGAGTACTGCAGGACGGAATGAGCTCCCGTCTTTGTCCCAGCTCCTGCCAACCTAGCAGTTTGAAAGCAAGAAATTTCAAATAGATAAATAGGGACCACTTCGGTGGAAAGGTAAACAGCGTTCCGTGCGCTCCGGTGTCTTGTCATGCCAGCCACATGACCACGGAAACATCTGCGGAAGCAGACAGCGCTGACTCTCCGGCTTTGAAACAGATGAGCACTGCACCCTAGAGTCGGATACGACTGAAGGAAACCTTATAGAACTGGGTTGCTTTTAATCATTGGGGATTTAAAAAAAATAAAATAAAGAGGTTAAGAAGAGGGGAGAGGAAATCTGGAAACCAAATATTTTAATAATCGATCACAAATCGGACACTTTCTCTGGACAAGAGGTTTGCTGTTGATCTGTAAGGAAGTGTACAACACCCGGGGGAACTGAAGGGGTGGTGGTCTGGATCTTCTGCCGTATCCGAATCCGAATCTTGGCGATCCTCATGGTTCTGGATCATTAAGGGGCAAAGGCAAGGAGTCGGGGTGGGAGGGCAGGAGGAGTCGAAAAGGGGGTGGCGGGAGGGAGGGCAGCGGAGACCCCCTCGTCGCGCCTTGAGGCGTAGAGTAGGTTTACTGCGGCTGGAGGGGCTGTGCGTAAAAGCGCACATCTTTCGCGCGCGCTCGCTCCTTCCTTGCTCTTCTCCCGCTCGCTCAGGCACATCTTCCGCTCCTCCGGCTCCGCCTGTGCTCAGTGCTGCTGCCTCGCTCCCTGGCGGGCTTGTTGTCTCCGCCTCCTCCCGCTCTCGCCTCGCCGCCTCTTTGCTACCTGAAGAGAGCTCGCTCTCGCTCTCGCTCTCCCGTGCCAAGCAGGCGGGAAGAGGCGCGAAGGCTGCCCGCCCCGGGTCCCGGGATCATGCCTGCACTCGCCTCCCTTCCCGGCGCTGCTGCTGTTGCTGCTGCTTGGCTCCAACTCGGCGGGTGAGGCAGGCGCCACCTCTCCGGTTCAGGTAAGGCTTCATGGGGGAGCGACCTCTCTCCTCCCTCTGCGCCGTGGAGGGACTGGGGCGGAGAGGGGACCCTACAAGTTTCGACCATCCCGCCGCCTTTCCAGTCAGGATCGGGAGGAGAAGTGGGGTGGGGGGTCGCAGGAGGGGGTGTTGGGGTGGGTATCGGAAGGGGGAGGCAACCTGGGAAACGGGGTGGGTGTGGGAGAATGAGAGTCTCCGAGACGTTGCCTTTTCTGTTGTCGAAAATGGGCAAAGCACAGCTGGCGTGGCTGCCAGAAGGAATCCATGCACCAAAATTAGGAGAGAGAGAGAGAAAGGCTTTATTTTTTAAAAAAAAATACTTTTGCCAAAGAGCCATCTCCTCTCCACCCTCATTCAAGAGATGGGTAGAGAAAAGAAAGAACAAAATTTCCAGGAGCACAGGCACTTTATTTATTTATTTATTTATTTATTTATTTATTTATTTATTTATTTATTATTTCCGAGGCGACTCCGGGTGGCTCACATATACAATAAAAGCACACAAGCATTTAAAAAAAACATTTAAAAAATTAAAATCATTTAAAGTTAAAAGTTTTAAAATTTTCTTTAAAAATACTTCCATCAGGGCATAGATTCATAAAAGGCAAGTCTAGAAACTATAAACTCTATTGTTACCTCATCCTGAGCTCTGCCCTTCTTTTACAAACTTGAGCTTGTTTGATGGCAGGGCCAATTCCTTGATGGCTGGGCTATTAAGGACCATGTCCTGTCTTCTGTGGCCAGTGGTTTAGTGGTTAAGACACTGAACTTGAGGACTGGAAGGTTGACGAGTCAGCAGTTCAAGACCTGAGTGCAGCACAACAGAGTGAGTTCCCGTTGTCTGTCCCAGCTCCTGCCAACCTAGCAGTTTGAAAGCAAGAAATGGCAAGTAGATAAATGGGTACTGTTTTGGTGGGAAAGATAACAGTGTTCCGTGTGCACAGCATCTAGTCATGCCTTCCACATGACCATGGAAACATCTGCAGACACAGACTGCTCTGGCTCTTTGGGTGTAAATGGAGATGAGCACTGCACCCTAGAGTCAGATACAACTGGCTTTCAAGGATGACCTTTACCTTTCTTATATAGAAATGCCTAGAGGCAAGATGGAGGTAGGAGGGAGAGAGATTGACTCTTAAGAGGTACAGTACACAAAAGTATGGGAGTGGGTAGCATTACAAAATGACTTTTCTTCTGCTACATTTCCATTAGGTTGGAAGGTTTTGAGATATTTGCACCCAGCCTCACTAAGTGAGATAGGATTGAATGAGTAAGGCTGGCTCGAGGCCCACAATGCTAGATGCTGGGCGAGGGTACAGTTGTTGCCTTGGTTAGTTTAGAAGGCCGGACGGGTGGCCTCTTGGCTCCCAGACCTCCGTGGGAGTGGGTGGTGTCAAGGATAATGCAGGGATGCCCCTCAGAGCTGGTATTGGGGAATTCCCCAGAAAGGTTGACCTGTGCTGAAATGCCTTTTTTTGGTTGGTGGCCACATACTCTGCAAAAGGATCCCACCTGTTGCCCATTCAGTTTCTGGAGCTGCAGTACCCCAAAGGCAGGCTGAACCTGTCAACGGGAAGCCCCTCAAGGCAAGAGAGTTACTCTGGCCAAAAATTGGGGTGGGGGTGGGGAATGTGCAATCCAATCCTTATTATGTATATAAAGTTCCACCGAGTGCCATGATAACAACTCCGGAGACTGGCTGCTGCTTATCTCCTCACAGAAAGACCCTTTACCCTGCCATCCACCCCGAGAGGAAATTAGTGGCGAATCTAACTCCTAACTTCTAGCACTGCCGCCAGATAACTAAACCACATATTCCAGCAATTGTTATGGTTTCCTTGGCCAGATCTATTACTGGTTTCTGTGGGCTTTAAAAAGCTCATTCTAGTTTCTCCTAGCTATTCCAGTTTCATCCCTTGTGTTTTGTATTTTGGCAGAGTGGAGACTTGAACCTTCAATTTTGTAGTTCAGATGAAACACTGTGTCAGTTGATTAGGCAATAGATTTGATGATACATATTTATCATTAATTGATACCTGAAGTCTGTTTAGCAACATTTATCACTTCAGTACAACTGCCTCTAGCAAGGGCATACGTGCTGTCTAAAACTACAGTAGTTTTGTTATAGCAGCTAAGAGTGAAACATGGTGGGCCAACAAACCTTCCAAGCATTGAGGGCTGCTGTCTTCTTGACAAGTAAAGAGTGGAAAATGGATAGGTAGGAAGTGACAATTACTTGCAGCTCTAGCATTGACTAAGATGGGTTTCTTCACACAAGTAAGGACTTGTTCAGACGGGTATGTGTCTCACTGTTTGGTGCATTGGTGGCAAGTTGGTCTGCTCTTTTTTCCATTGATCACACAACATAATTGTAGCAATGGGCCAATCCACCCCTAGAGCGTGGATTTGAGTCCCTGTCAGAAGGGTCTCCTTTTTGAGTGCAGGTAGATGTGCTATAGTTTAGTCTGTTCCCAGCATTTGTGATTGCTGGGAATGGACAAAATCAAGCTTTGATGTTGCTAAAGGCTCCTTCCAGTGTCAATTTCCAGTACTGTATTGTGAAGTGGCTTGATAAGTGAACCACTTCAATTGAACACTTCCCCTGCTCTTCTGCAGAAGGACAGGGGAAGTGAAATTAATATTTGTGAGTCTATAACTAAACCCTTGCTGATGTACTGAATCACTTAGATTAATTTTCTTTTCTTTGCCTTTATGTAAAGTGCTGATTGAAACTGTGGTTGTGGGCAGTTTCTCAATAAGCACTACACTCAAGGAAAAGACATTTTGTTAAATTGTATTCTAAGTGATCCAGCACATCAGTGATGGTCAGCAAACTCAAAAAGTTAATTTCACTTGCCCTGCCCCTTTGCAGAGGAGCAGTGGAACCGTTCAGTTTGCTAGTACAGTGGTACCTCAGTTAACATAATTAATGTGTTCTCCGGGTCATTTCTTACAGCGAATATTACTTTAACCGAATTTCCCATAGGAATGCATTGAAAACCAAAATACTTTAACTGAAATGCGGTTTCCCATAGGAATGCATTGAAAACCAATCAATTCGTTCCGGGGAAAAATCTGTAAACCAAGCCACTATTTTCTATAATTTCCTTTTGTTATGCGATTTTTATGTTAACTTGGCCATTTGTTAACTGAGGTTCCACTGTATCCCGAAGTGCCTCTTTTATTAAGTCCAGTTTACAACCATAGAAACTAGGTTGCTTGAGGCCAATGTTCCATTTAGATGTCAATATCAAATCAAATGGCATATTGCGCCTGACCTCAGGTAACCCTAATAAGACCACCCCGGCCTGCACTAAGATGCCAGGATAGTCCCACTTTCATTCATATCCCTTTTTACCCTTTAGGATCCGTTGGATTTTGGTGAGAGACACTGTGGCTGTTTATTTTTTAATGCTTAAATTGTATGTGTGTTTTATAGTGTGCTGTTCCAATTCATAGCACTTCCATATGCAAGGTTTAAATTGTTCTTTCACTTTAATTAGATTGCAATATGAATATAAAATTAACATTATCTGGAAGATTGTTTTTTTTTATTAAAACAAAACTCTGTTCTGTTTCCTGGAAGTCACAAGCAACAGTCACATATGCATACAAACAACGTGAGAGTGTATCAGCACATTCATTGTTAAGCATGAAAATGCTTTATGATGTGCCACATAAATGCTTGTCCTGAAGATTCATTTTTACCTTGTTTTAGCCCCAGCCAGTTCTATAAAAGCCAACATCTCCAGCCCTTCTTTCCTCAGGTAAAGATGTTTTGATATTGTGGACTTGAGCCATGTCATGTTTTGGTGCCTTCACTGGAGGCCACTAGTTTTACTCCAAAGTAGTTGCTGCCTTTCCCCACATTATCCTGTATACTGTATTGCACTTACCCTGAAACAGAACTTTGAAAGGTTGCCTTTTTGGATTATATCTCCCAGAATCCCATAGTTTAGATCTGTGATGGCGAACCTTGGCACTCCAGGTGTTCTTGGACTTCAATTCTCAGAAGCCCAAGTCTCAGTAGAGGTAATTAGAAATCTGTGTACAGGAGAGACCTTTGAAAAGTAATTAATTTTTTTACTAGAATTCTAAGAATCTTCACATATAGGCCCTTAATAGTGAACCTTCGCTCTCCAGGTGTTCTTGGACTTCAATTCCCAGAAACCCAAGACTGTGAATCCACATGATTGGGTTTACTACACATATGCACAGTAAACCCATTCATGTGGATTCACAGAGCGAAGGTTCACTATTAAGGGCCTATATGTGAAGATTCTTAGAATTCTAGTAAAAAAATTAATTACTTTTCAAAGGTCTCTCCTGTACACAGATTTCTAATTACCTCTACTGAGATTTCTTTCATCACTATATAGATGCAAATATCTTAACCTAATATAACATTTTACCTGGAGATGAAGGAGCAGCAACCAGTAGTTCCAATATTTTCACTCCAGTACTGTTTGGGCATTGCAATGTCTAATCCTCATGAAGTATATATTGTGCACGGTTCTCTCTCCTGTACAAGATGGCTTGGACAGAATCATTTCCTGATGTGCTTTCATCTCTCAGCCTGGTCCTGACTTCTCAATGCTGATTCATTCATTAAATGCAGGCTTACAAATGTGAAGCTTAAATCAAGTTTTGTTAGAACTACCTGGCTGTGAAAAGGCACTGTCTTAATACACACATAGGAGTCTCTAATTGCATGTCCAGATTAGTTATTTTAGATGATACATTGTATAGTTCATAGAAGCATTATTATTAATATTATATTATATAAAATGTTATGGAAAATAGTATTTAAATTTAGTCATAAACTGCCTAGTTAGAAGCAAAACTGTTAATTGTCTTTAGAACATATTGGATCCAGTGGTAGTTCTAACTTGGATTGGAGAATCCAAATTGAAGCAGTCCAAAGCATTAAATGGAGTAATATAGATTTTCTTAAAGAATTAAAATGCAGGGGGGGGAAATGCAATAAATAAATAAATAAAACCTATTACAAGTGTTCCTCAAGCTGTGGGCTAAATGGGAAACCAGTGTGGGTTGTAACCATACTAAGAATGGGGAAAACGGCATTATTCAGTTTGTTGCACACCTTTTTTGAATTTAACAGGTCACCCCGATCTTATACTTTAGAAATTTCACTGGATATGAGGAATAACTACACAGGTGTGCGTTTTCTGTACTGTTTCTCCCTCATCGTCTGATATCGATGTCATGTGCCAGTGCCATATTACCACTATCCAGCTTCTATGCTTACTGATCCTGTTTCTGTTGAGCTTGCATCAGGCAATCCCATTATATCAGGGATTTTCAACCTGCGGCCCATGGGCTGAATACGGCCCATGGCACCATTTCATGTGCCCCCCCCCCCCCCCCCACTGCTTCCACCACACCAGGAAGTGTCATGTGGTGGAGGAGGGGCAAAATAGCCATCTGGCCCCCAAAGCTGTCTGAGGGAGGGTAACCCGGCCCCTGGCTTTAAAAGGTTGAGAGCTCCTGCATTATATTTTGGAGCCCTGGTGGTGCAGTGGTTAAACTGCTGTACTTCAACCAAAAGGTTATGAGTTCAGTCTTTACCATAGATCAAGGTTGACTTCTATCCTTCCAAGGTTTGTAAAATGAGTCCCTTCATGTTGTGGGCAAAATGATAATTAACTTGTGAACCGCCCAGAGAGTGCACTAAGTGCTATGGGGTGGTATATAAGTGTGATTGCCTTGTTTTGTATTACACAGTAACATGATAGTGGAAGGGCCAGAACTTAACAAATGTACTCATTGTCTATTTTGAATGTAAACAGCCAATCAACAGGCTACAAGTTTGCTATCTCCAGATGCCATTTCTATATGGAACTTGACTGTGCATAGGGAAAAGATGGCACATTATCATCACACATGATATTTTTATTGTGTTTGCCCAAATCAGGCTGCCTTGTCTGTAATTCAATAATATAAATTCTTGAGCCGTGCTTCATGTTGGACAGTATACACATAAAAACCCATAGAGAACATGCACATTAGGTGACTTCTAAGAATCAAATTGGAACATTACATAGAAAGCCAGATATTCCAGTGGCCACCAAAATTGAAAGTAGTTCTCCTTTTGTGTCTCGATCAAACCCTGTACTGTCAAAATGAAGCCACTTTCTTCATTTTGTAGTTGGCCAAACTTAAGTCCTCATTGGTGCATGTTTCTGGCAGTAATCGGCAGACCAGTAAAATGAGCTGGATTCTGAAAGTAGTTGGGATATGGGCGGTAAAGGGATACACAGTTTCTTTTCCATTCTATACTTCTACCCATTGCAAGCCAGTGCGCTGTATCCTGCCTGGTTAAGTTCCAAATGCAAGTCTGAAACCAGAGGCTCATGTTTTGAACTTTTCATGAAGAATAGTTTAGAAACATATTGGGAGTGGAAAACATGAGAACATGAAAATGTGTTAAACAGTAGTCAGGGAAGGATGAAGTGATTATGTTACAGATATTTGCATATTGTTTTTATTTCAGCCCTCAGAAGCTTAGCACTAACTTTTCCGTCATTCCTTCACTACCATTTTCTAAAATTGCACTACTCTGAAAACTCGCATATAATTTTCTCCTCCATTCTGTTCCAGCCTTTCTTGTACTAATGCTTCTTCCTTCTGCAGTGTATCTTCTGAGCATTTTGGAAATTATTTCCCCAGAGAAATGCATTAAAACTATGGTACTTTTACTGGGCAAATTTCTTATAGTTGCTTTTTTGCTTTATTCTCTGGACATAAAAAAAATATCAAGGCAGTTGTCGCTGAAGGTTTCAGATCTGAGACATATAAAAATTATACTGGGTTAGTGCTAGGGGTTAAGGTACTCTATATAGACTGGATGCCTTCAATCAATCCAAACTCCATACTTTATGCTTTAAGAGGAAAATCTGCATGTGTACATATATTTACTTGACATTTCCCTCTCCACAATTTCAACCAATCAAGTGGAGAAGATAAGGAGAGAGAAAATGAGGGTGGCACCTGGAAAATAAATAGAAGTGTTGTGGAGGAATAGGGATTGTAGCAAACAGAATTTGGGGAAATAACATTTAAAGAGTACAGCTCCCACAATTTCCCCAGCAGTGTGACCAGTTATTTCTGAGAGGTATACTCCCAAAAGGGGACTGCAGTGACTTAGTGGTTAAGATGCTGAACTTGATAACTGGAAAGTCTGCAGGCCCGCAGTTTGAGACCTGAATGCTGCACGACGGACTGAGCGCCTCTCTCTGTCCCAGTTCTCCTGCCAATCTAGCAGTTAGAAAGCAAGAAATTGCAAGTATATAAATAGGTACCACTTTAGTGGGAAGGTAACAGCGTCCTGTGTGCCCCAGTGTCTAGTCATGCTTGCCATATGACCACAGAAACATCTGCAGACACATCCTAGAGTGGATGGCTTTTGAAGCGAAGGCAACGTTTACCTTTACTTCTATACTTCCAGAAAGTAACTTATCCAAATCACAGCAGACAGCACAGAGGCCCTGAGCATTATGAACTGTGCTCAGCCATCTTTGAATCCACTAACCAATGTCTCCATACTTTAATTTAATTTAATTTCTATTCTATAAGTAAAAATTCAAAAATATGAACAGTGAGGGCACTAAGCATGTGTCTGGCAACCATCTCAAGCAGCAGATTCTCAGGGGCATCAAGGGAGACTCGCCAACCTTTGTCCTGAGTCATCCTCACCATGATGCTTTCCTTTCAAATATCTTCTATGCTAATACTGAAGTAAGACTTCACTGCAGTTCCTTTCAGCTTCTGCACTTGAAGTGGGGTGGGGTGGGAGGTGGGGACCATGTCTTCTTGCTTTTTGCTTTAACAGGCAAAATCTGTTAGTCTGTGTATGTCCCGGTGTGGTCATTTCTCATTTGCTTCCTTTCCATTTTTCCCCCTCACTGCTTGATCCATCCTTTCCCTTACCACAGAAGATCCACTGTGAACTGAAAGACAAAAATAGCCATACAATATCTTTTGTGTGCACGCAGTAAACCCATTTGTGTGGATTCACAGAGACTTGGGCTTCTGGGAAATGAAGTCCAAGAACACCTGGAGTGCCAAGGTTCGCCACCACGAGTCTAGGTATAGTAAGTAGGGGAGAGAAGACTTTAGTGTTGCTTGTCAAGTTACCTTTGGGACTACACCTTCCAGAATCCCACAGTCAACATGAACAATATTCATGTTAACTGGAGAATTCTGGGAACAATATTTTTTCCTAAACAGTATTTTCCCTCTCATTCTTTGGGATTGACTATTAAGTGACTTTATGGGAAGAGGTACCCTCTGCTGGTTTACTCAAGGCAGGAAATGCCTTGAAATGGTTCTAATCCTCTTACCACCTGATTTGCGTCTCCAGACGGATCTACTCCCCTTTAGAAAGAGGCTGAAGACATGGCTCTTTCACAAGTTTGGGGCACGCTTGACTCTACCAGTCAGGCCAGGTGGTTGATTTAGCCTATGTAAGGGGCTGCCCCCCAGGCTTGGTTATTCTGTTTTAACAGGGCTAGGGTGGGGGTGGGTTGTGTTTTAATGATGATTTGTGTTTTAATGTTGGTTTTAATTGGGGTGTTAGGTTTGTTTTTAGTTATTGTCATTGAATTGTTTTTATTGTAATTTTTATTATATTGTTAGCCTCTCTGAGTGGTGTACCCACCAGGAGGGCAGGATATAAATGTGCAAAAATAAATAAATAAATAAATAAAATAATCCAGAGGTAGGGGAAGAAATAGTCTGCCATAATATAAAGTGGGTTCCTGTGATTCAAAGTGGTTGTGCTGTTCCATATAAAGACCCATCTGAATATTCATAAATTAGATGACAGTGACATTCAATGGAGGCTTCTATGGGTGAAAATGAATTAGCCATTACCTCCAATCAATACCGGTAGTATTGTTCATATCATCTCAGATATAGTTTTGTTAATCTTGTTAGTTCACACATTTAACCATGAGTCTCAGATAATGGAGAACTGAATGATGTACTTGCAAGTACATATTGGCACTGACTGAGTGCAATGATGTTCTGATAGCTCTAGATTTTAAGGCATGGGCAGTTTGTGATTCCAAAAACATGAGATTAAGGAGCTACTCACTCTTCAATTCAAAAATTGCCTCTGCTTCAAAGACTAATGAGAAAAAAGAATCCAGGGATCCTTTGAGTTCCGGGGTTAGAATGGGCCCACCTTGTTCTGAATTCTGTTGAGCATTAACATCCATTGAAATCAGGGTGGATAAAAATAATTAAATTATTTAAAAATAGGTTTTTTAAATGTAAAAAAATTTTTTAATTTAAATTGGATTTTTAAATTTAATTTTTTAAAAATAAAATGTTTTTTTGGGGGGAAATCTATTATATATAAGATAGTTTTCTTTTTAAGATACATTATAGCCCAAAGGTTATTCATAGTGAACTAAGGATATGTTTTAAATTATGTAGCATGATGCTGAATATTCATGCGATGTTTAATTTTTTTGATAAATGAATTCCATTGATCTGTTCACAGTGCCATGTTCCTTCAGAAGTTTCTATAAGATTATTAGACAATTTTTCTACCTATAAAATATTGTCACAAATGCTTGGTTCTACAGTTCTCAAACTGTGAATGTATATCTGCAGAGATCATATGCTTCTTGTTTACAGCAAAAATATAAAATAAGCATACAAGAACTGAAAAAAATACCTTGATCCTATTGCTCCTTTGCAGATCTAACACAGAATAAACTTCGCCTCTTAAGAACTACATTTTAAAAAATCATTTAGTAGAAAAAGATTGTTGGAAGTAGAATAAATCTGCATAAGAAATTAAGTGTGAAGAGGGATGGGCAAGCAATAAAAATGACAGTAAAACCTTTTGAGCCTATTGGTCTTTATGTAGACAACCATTATTTAAATCTAGTCTTGCTGACTGATGATTTAAATTGTGATTTAAATTTATTTGATTTAGATTAAATCCACTCTGATTGGAGTACAGTGTGCAGGTACCTCTACCATAGTGGTGGGCAAATTATAGCACTCTACATGTTCAATTGCAACTTTCAGCTTTTTTCACCATTGGCTATTCTGGTGAGGGCTAATGGAGTTGTAGTCTAGTAACATCTGGATTCCACATACATACTGCCTGTCCTTCCAGTACCAGAAAGAGCAGTGGCAGTCTGCTTTTATTGCATCAACTCACAGAGTCAAAAGGCACTTGAAAGCATTACGACAACACTCTCAATTAAAAGTCATGTAAGCTCTACTTGAAAACTCTTTTTGAGGGAGTCTGTTCCACTATTAAATAGCTCATACTGTCAGGAAATTCTTTCTAATATTAAGTCTGAATCATTTTTCTTGATGGATATAGATTTGCATAATTGGCCTGGAAAAGCAATTGCCATTTAAGACCAAGCAATTCATTATATATACGGTATATCTCTTTCTCTGTGTGTTTGTCTGTCTGTCTGTCTCTCTCTCTCTTTCACACGCTCACACACCAATTTTCAAATTGAACCTTCTCAAATAATACTTGTGCTTTTATTTCCGCATATGTAAAACTAGGCGTTATTTTTCTTTTTCAATTCTTTTTGATCAAGTAATGATGAGATTCCAATCAGCCTCTTCTGTACTGTATATATGCATACTACATGAAGTCTTATTAATGTGTTATTGTTTTAATAAACCTGGTCACTATTTAAAGTTTCATTTGAGACTGCTGTCAGTTATGAGAATAAGCCATAAAATATGGTCCTTCATATTGCCCACGCATTCCTGTTTTTCTTTTAAACAGCATGTACTGGATGGAGGTGATTAGTCCTATTATCTGAATCATCCAGTCTAGGGTATCTGAGAGTACTACTGATTTTTACACGGTTAAAATAATTGAGTTTGCTTTGGTGGTTCTAACTAAAAAGGTATAATCTGTTGTTCTTATGTATCATGAAGTCACTTCTGAGTTATGGTGACCCTGTGAAATAATGGCCTTGAAAAAGTCCTATCATTAACAATCCTGTTCGATCCTTGCTGACTCAAGGTTATGGTTTCCTTTATGTAGTACCATATATATTCTTTTCAGGCTATTGGTCTAGTAGTTAGTTGGAAAACAAATTATTTTGTGGTGAGAGTGTTCTTTCTCTTTGTATACCACTGAAATTTTGTTGTTGTTCAGTCGCACAGTCGGTTCCGACCCTTTGCGACCCTATGGACCATTGCTCTCCAGGCGCCTCTGTCCTCCACCATCCCTCTCAGCCCTCCCAGCTCTGTGCCCATTGTGTCTACAATGCCATCTAGCCATCTCATCCTTGGCCTCCCCCTTCTTCTTTTGCCCTCCACCTTTCCCAACATCAATGCCTTCTCAAGTGAATCCTCCCTTCTCATTTGATGTCCAAAGTATTTTAGCTTCATCTTTACTATTTGACCTTCCAGTGAGCATTCAGGGTTAATTTCTTCTAAGATTGACCTATTTGTTCTCCTCGCTGTCCAGGGTACTCTCAAAACCCTCCTCCAACACCACATTTCGAAGGCATCTATTCTTCTGCATTCAGCCTTCCTAATAGTCCAGCTCTCACATCCGTACATTACTACTGGGAAGACCATTGCTTTGACTATTCTAATTTTTGTTTTCAGTGTGATGTCTCTGCTTTTCACTATGTTCCCCAGGTTTCTCATTGCTTGTCTCCCAAGAATCAGTCGCCTTTTTATTTCATGGCTACAATCCCCATCTGCAGTGATCTTTGATCCCAGAAAAGTAAAATCTGTCACTGCTTCTACTTCTTCCCCATCTATCTTCCATGAACTGATTGGGCCTGTTGCCATTATCTTGGTTTTCTTGATATTTAGTCTCAAGCCAGCTTTTGCACTCTCCTCCTTCAGCCCAATCAAGAGATTCTTTAGGTCTTCCTCACTTTCTGCCATTAGGGTGGTATCGTCTGCATATCTCAAATTATTGATGCTTCTCCCAGCGATTTTAATCCCATATTGTGATTCCTCCATCCCTGCACTGCGCATTATGTGCTCTGTGTATAGGTTGAATAGGCATGGTGACAAAATGCAGCCTTGTCTTACTCCTTTTCCTATTCCAAACCACTCTGTCATTCCATGTTCTGTCCTAACTGTTGCTTCTTGGTTCATGTACAGATTTCTCAGGAGGCATATGAGGTGCTCTGGTATTCCCATCTCTTTAATTACTTGCCACATCTTGTTGTGGTCCACACAGTCAAATGCCTTAGTGTAGTCAATAAAACAGAAATAAACTTGTTTCTGGTATTCCTTTGTTTTCTCCATGATCCAGCGTATGTTGGCAATGTGGTCTCTAGTCCCCCTGCCTCTTCTGAAACCTGCCTGCACCTCTGGTAATTCTCTTTCCACATGCTGCTGAAGTCTATCCTGTATTATCTTGAGCATCACCTTACTGGCGTGTGGGATGAGCGCGATTGTTCAATAATTTGAACATTCTTTGGCATTGCCCTTTTTTGGGATTGGGACGTATACTGATCTTTTCCAATCCTGTGGCCATTGTTTTGTTTTCCAAATCTGTTGGCATATTGAATGCAGTAATTTGATGCCGTCATCTTTTAGCGTTTTAAAGAATTCAACTGGGATACCATCATCTCCACTAGCTTTGTTGTTTGCAGTGCTTTTTAGGGCCTTTATGACTTCGCTCTCCAGGATGTCTGGCTCAGGTTCTACTTCTTCATCATTGTGATTGTCAGGAGTGTTGAGGTCCTTTTTGTAGAGTTCCTCTGTGTACTCTTTCCATCTTTTCTTAATCTCTTCTGCATCAGCTAGCTCCTTTCCTTCTTTGTCCCTTATCATGGTCATTTTTGCTTTAAATGTTCCCTTAATTTCCCCGATTTTTTTGAAAAGATCTCTGGTTCTGCCTCTTTTGTTGTTTTCCTCCATTTCTCTGCACTGTTCTTTTAGGTAGTTTTCCTTATCTCTCCTTGCTTTTCTTTGAAATTCTGTGTTCAAATGATTGTAGTTTTTCCTTTCTCCTTTGACTTTTGCGTTCCTTCTTTCCTCTGCTATTTTAAGAGCCTCATCAGACATAGCTGAACATAATTTGAAAAGTTGCATTCATTAACTGTTATTCTGGTTGAAATGGAACCCTGTACATGATATTAAATGCTATTTCTGTTGGCCTTAGTAGATTTGAGGGAAGATGGATACATGTACATTTCTGTCTTCACTGAGCTCTGAAGCTAAAATACTTCTGATTTACTATCACTTCTGAATCTCACTAGAGCCCTCTATTCCAATCTCCAGACTTCTAATGAAGATGTTACATCAGACCAACCTAGATACCTCCCACACCTCAATCCATTGCTGTTTATCTAAATACCATTTGCTTATTGTCAACTCTTTCAGTGGTTGTCTCAGTGCCAGGGTTATAACTGTGCCTAAACAAATGTGTTTCTCAAGTAAGATTGCATTAGATGGCAGAGTTTCAAGTCTGTAAGGGGTTTTTTTATCACTTAATGTTTTTCTAACACCTAAAGCTTGCTGGGTATTTCACAGAAATGATTAAAGCCTCTCATTCTGGGAGTTTCCATCTTCCATCACAGAAGCAACAAAGCAGAGAAGAAAATGAGCCAGAAGATGCTGGAACTTGGGGAGGGGGGTAACAGGAAGAACAAAGATGTTAGCAATAAGATCATACAGTTATTCTGTGCAACCTAGTCACAGCATGATGGTTCCATTTTAAAAAAAATCCATATCTGTCATTGCTTACCATCTCCTCACTCCTTTCTTCAAGCTGCTGGTGTCTGGCAAGACTGCATTCACTTTCTTGTTTCCATGCTTTCTGCAATACATCTCATGCAGTGGTTGCTAGTATATATTGGCACATGTTAGAACTGGAATGGGCGTTCAACAAAATTCCTTTTGTGCTGGAATTATTTGCTAACACCTGCCATTTTCTGGAACTGGAGATGAACACGAAACAAAGAAGGGAATGCTTGAAGAAGAAACTTTGCATCTATTATCCTGGACTGTGTACACCACAGTCTATTGATTGGGGCAGTATATAAATCTAAATAATGTGGTACCTCATACAACGATTTTAATCTGTTCCATGGGGCTCATTGTACAAAACAATTGCTATACGATGCATGCATTGTATAGCGATTTTCCCTATGAGATGCATCATACAATGTGTTGTTGGTTTTGGGGTTTTTTTTGCTAAGTGGTTTTTTTCCATTGAAAAATTGTTGTACAAATTTTTTCCCATAGGGAAAATTGTTGTGCGGGACACCATTTCCCCCCAAAACCCAATTGTTATGTGATTTTGTTGCTATATGGGGCGATTGTTGTATGAGGCTCCAGTGTAATAAATAAATAATAAATATTTGTATTCCATTCCACCAGGCAAAAGCATGTTTTGGTAAGGATGCTGGTTAATTCTGCTCAGAAATTAGTGACAAGCAAGAGATTCCACCTGCAAAGAAACTACCTTGGCCCCAAACAGCCTTGCTGGAATCAAGTGGATCTGTTATGTGTTTAGAGGCTTTCCCATTGCAGTACACTAAAAGCCCTCCTCTGCCTCATAACTGAACAAAGTCTGCCGAAGTCCTTACAGTAACCCACAATCTTAGAAGATAAAGGAACCTGTATGTTCACAGTGGAGCAGTGACCCAAACAATGTGACTTCTTTTGATGCAATATATGTTGATTGATTTTGTTTTGTTTTTGATAAATGAGATCTGTCATGTTTTTAGCCCTCATTGATGTTCATTGCCCAGTGCTTCATAGATGAAAACAAGGAGGAACTTTTGTACAGCTTCAGTTGTCATGTCAAAGTTTATGGTATCCTTTCTTTCCCATTTGTGATTGCCACTTCGTTGCTATCTCAGTAGCACTCTCATCCACACTTAAGGCTAGCAAGAATTTATTAAATTGAATTGGCACAGATGTAAATTCAAGGTGCTCGAATCGACGTGCTAGAAAAACAGAATTGTCAAAACTGACAAATCTATGGAAAATAAGGCTACCAAGGAGTACCACTGTGCCTCTGAATATCAGCTTCTGGAGAAGAACAAGACAACATATCTGCAAAAAAAAACTTGAGAGTCTGTATACTACTTAAATGGAAACGCTGGACTCAGAAGTCATCTAATTTATTTTAAAATTTTAAATTTTTTAGATTTTTAATTTTTAGGATTTTAGAATTTTGGAATTTTAAAATGTTAAAGTTTTGAAGTTTTTAAATTTTTAAAATTGTACTGTATGGTACTATCTTAATTGGTGTTTCTGTAGCTGTTTTAAATTAAGGGGTATGCCTTATTCGAGTTGATATATAGCAACCGAGAAGTTTTGTTGTTCCTGCAAGGGGACAAGGACAATAAAGATTTATCTTATCTTACTGCATAATGTCATTGTTTGTGCTTGTATGTTTTACTCGCATATTCATTAGAAATAAGATGTATCCTCCAGGGCTCTGGGTAAGTGAAACCTGAAGAATTCTTGCTAAATCTGCCTTCATTGGGGACTGGATCCGAGGTAGCATGGGAGTTCATGGCTTCCATGGCAGCTGTGGGCCTGCCTCAGGCAATTCAGGGCCCGACCAGGGGCAGTGGCCACGCACCGGATTTAGTCTTCTTGTCGGAGCAGTAGCAGAGTGCTCTGAAATTACAGAGATTAGACATAGCACCTGTGCCATAGTCGGATTACTATCTGGTGACTCTAGACTTCCTGGGGGGCGGCATTCCATCGTAGGGAGGCAGGCAGTGGTGGGTATCAGCAGGTCCGCACCAGTTCGCCGCCCATCCAAGTTATGAAATAAAGTAGTCCTAATTTGGGTGCAACGCAGGGCTTTTCCCCTGGCCACGCCCACCATACCATGCCCACAGTGTGGTAGTAAATTTTTGGGAGCCCATCACTGGAGGCAGGTCCTATTAAATTGGCCTGCCCCCAGCAACTGATGGATCTTGAAGGATTCCAAAAGGAACTGGGGTGTTTTCCTCTGGATCAGCTACACGATTCACCCAAGGCGCTCGACCTTTGGTACGGGATGGCAATGGCGGCCTTGGACGTAATCACACCACTATGGCCTCTGCACATGTGGGTTCTGCTCATCCCCGTGGTTCACAGAGGAATTGAGGGAGCCTAAATGGGCAAAGAGATGCCGAGAGCACCACTGGGTGAAGACCCGGAGTGACTCCAATCGAACACTTGCTAGAACCGCTATTAGAGCCTAGCTGCTGGTGATAGAGGTGGTGAAACAGCAATATTTCACCACCCTTATTGCCACTGCGGATAATCACACAGCCACCCTGTTCCGGGTGACTAGGTCTCTCCTTGGTAGAGGGGGGCCTGTACCCGGTTGGCAGGGATCGGCTGAGGATTTTGCTGATTATCTGATGGAGAAAATCGCTCAGATTCGCTCGGAGTTTAATCCTGGTGTGAATTGTATGGGTCTGGAATTGACCGGACTGCAGTCTAGCCATGTTATCTGGAATCGGTTCAATTCAGTTGTCCCTGAGAGAGTGGACAGGCTCCTTGCATCTGTTCGTGCCCTTTAGCTCCTTGTCCTGCCTGGCTGGTGAAAGCTTCCAAGGTGGTGACAGGTGGCTGGATCGGGGCAATAATTAATTCTTCACTTCGGGAGGGGGTGTTCCCTGCACCATTAAAACATGCTTTGGTGACCCCTCCTGAAGAAATCATCACTTGACCCAGCAGTACTAACTAACTATAGACCTGTATCCAACCTTCCCTTTTTAGGGAAGGTACTGGAGAAGGCAGTGGTGAGGCAGTTACAGGAGGTCCTGGATGAAGCGGATTATCTGGACCCTTTTCAGTCCGGCGCAGATATGGTACAGAGATGGCATTGATTGCACTGATGGATGACCTCTGGTGGGAGCGGGACGGAGGTCATCTGTCCATCCTTGCTCTTCTTGACTTCTCAGCGGCCTTCGATATGGTCAACCACGGCATCCTTCTGGAACGGCTCCAAGAATTGGGGATCCAGGGCACTGTGTGGTCCTGGTTTTCCTTATTTCTGAAGGGCCAGACCTAGTCGGTGTGGTTGGAGAGTGAGAGGTCCAGCCCTAGGCCCCTTCAATATGGGGAACCTCAGGACTCAGTGCTTTCTCCTCTCCTATTTAACATCTACATGAAGCCGTTGGGTGAGATCATCCATTCCGACGGGGTGAGGTATCATCAGTATGCTGATGGTACTCAGCTGTACATCTCAGCCCATGGTAATTCAAGCGATGCTGTCAAAGTCCTATCCAGGTGTCTGGAGGCTGTTGGGGTCTGGATGGGGGACAACGGGCTACAACTGAATCCAGGCAAGACTGAGTGGCTATGTATCAGGGGCCCTGCCTTATCTCAGGAGCTACCATCTTTGGTTCTGGATGGGGCTATTTTGCCCCAGACAGACCCAGTGTATAATTTGGGGGTCCTCCTGGACTCGCGACTATTGCTCAAAGAGCAGGTGGCAGTCATGACCAGGAGGGCTTTTGCACAACTTCGTGTAATTCGCCAGTTGTGCCTGCTCCTAGACCGGGACTCCTTGCTCATGGTCACGCATGCTCTGGTCACCTCTAGACTAGACTACTGTAATGCGCTCTACATGGGGCTGCCCTTGATGACCATTGAGAGGCTGCAACTGGTCCAGAATGCTGCTGCCCGGGTGGTGATGGGGCGCTATGCCCATGCCACTGCTCTGGGAACTGCACAGGTTACCAGTATGCCTCCGGGTGCAATTCAAGGTGCTGGTAATGACCTTTAAAGCCTTACATGGTAGTGGACCAGGATATCTAAGAGACCACATCGCCCCAAGAACATCTATCCATCCAACCAGAGCGGACCGGAGGGGCTCTCTAATTGTACCATCTGCTAGAGGGGCTCTTCTCTCTAGCACAAGAAGGAAGGCCTTCTCTGTGTCCGCACCGACCCTATGGAAGCTGCTGCCAACAAAGTTATGGCTGCAGATGGAATTGCTGCCCTTTAGGAAAGAACTGAAAACCTGGCTGGCAGGGCCATTGTGGGGCACCAATGGAGGGGTGACCCCCGCCTGCTGGCTTATATAATTAAGATTTCTCTCTCTTTTAATGGATGGGGTGAGTGGGTAAATTATTTAGAATTTTAATGGGGTTTTTAAGGGGTTTTAGTTAGTTTTTGATGTTACTTTTAATTGCTGTTAGCCGCCCAGAGTCGTTGCCTAGTTGGGTGGCAATAGAAATTTGAAGAATAAATAAGTAAGTAAGTAAAGGTAAAGTCTTCTCAAACAAATTAAAAATACATGTATTTATTATTTGTTGTTTACATTGGTATCCTGCTTTATCCTTGAAAATGTCAAGGCATTATAATAGCTCTCTTCTGCATTTAATCTTCACTGAACACTAGTGAGACAAGTTGAGCACTGACTGGCAAAATGGTCGCCCATTTCATGTTTCATGGCTAAAAGTAGATTTGAAGCCAGGTTTTCCAGGTTCTAGTTTGACTGCTATAGCAGTCCGTCAACTCATATCCAGGAAGAGCTTTATGGCAAGAACAAATGTTCTTGAGGGTACACAACAACAAAACCAAATTAGAAGATTGAGGAAGGAGCTCACTGGACAAGGAACAACCTGAAAGGAGGATATAGCTGAGGATCTCAACATCCCCTACATCACTTGGAGGACCCTGAATAGGCTGAGGGTTGGTGTCCCTAAATGCAAGACCAACATGCTCAAGTGGGGACTGCTGGCGAACAACAACACATGGTGTGAATGTGGAGAGACACAGAGTCTGGCTCATTTACTGGTCTGCCGATTGCTGCCAGAGACACCCACTGATGAGGACTTGGGTTTGGGCAACGACAAAGTGAAGAAAGTGGTTCCACAAGTGTCACGTGGACAGTGTCATGTGCTACTATACAGCTGACAAAAACTGCTCCACTTGTGTGTTTCAATGCCAACTCCTGCCTCCATGGCACATTGATTAAGTGATAGTACTACAGCCAAAACTCTGCTCACAATCTGAGTTCTAACTCAACATTCCTTTGCCATTCCTACTTTTTCTTATGATTTTTTCTTTGAATCTCACCACTCTGCCATTCCTACATTTTCTTATGGCTTTCTTTAGTTCCAACAATATGAAGGTAGTAGAAAGTTCATTGAATTAATTCTCAAAATCCCTTTGATATTTTATTTTTATTATGTATTGGTGGGTGTTCCCTCCCAGGAGGAGTTGATGTGTTATTTGGCTTGGGTTTGTATTTGCATTCAGTGTCTTCTTGTTTGGATTATTGTTCAGTCTTTCCAGTATGTTCAAGATTTCTGGCTCCTTCTTGCCATGCCAAGCTCTGTTATAGTATCCAGCAAGTACTTTTTTTGTTTCTGCAAGAGATCATATTTCTCCCAGCTTTTATGGTATGTTTACTAAAAGGAATTTCTTCAAAGTGTGAAATATAGTCTAAGTATTGTGTGCATTTGTCAAAGTCCAGAACATAGGTGGCAGGCTGAAAGGACATCACCAGGACCAAGGGCAACCAATGGCAAACCTTATCCAAATCTTAATTCAAGTCCAAGGGGAACAAGGCTAGTCCAGTAGAGGAAACAGAATCCATATGCTGCTAAAGCTGATGAAATCTCCAACTAGGAAATGAGTGTTTTGGTTTTTCATGTTACCTAATATGAACTAATAATTTTCTTATTACTGATATGCCATTTTGAAGCAGAATGGTATAATAGGAGATTTGAAAACTGATGTTACTACGCACAGAGATAGATTAACTGTCAAACTTTCTATGTTGTCCTCAATATAACCCATTGAGGACGATAATACCTAGTCTTACACAAAACATTATTTCTGTATTATTTGTGGAGCTTCTCAGCAACAAGATACATCCCAAGAACTTTTAATCAACACTAATCAGTTCCTCAGTGAGTTTCTTATATACAAAGGATGTCAAATTCCATTCTTGGCAAAGTGAAGCTAAGATGAATAGATGCTCTCTATATTAATAGAAATCATTGTCATCTACGGTCCTAAAAAGGACTATTGGCTCATTTTGCTCATCAGCAAGTTTACAGTGAAATACTTCTGGATTGGGATGTATAGAAGGAGCCACTCCAAAGAGCTGAAAGCATTGTGAGTTCACTCCGGCATCTCCTGGCAATGGTGTGGAGCAGGGGTTCTCAACGTTTTCATGCCGTGGACTGGACCATGGCTGTAAAATATGAATTTTTCAACAGCCATGGGTGCATTTATGGTGTGTTTTCTGCTGTTTTCGGGGCTTCCGGCGGTGGCGGAGTGAGTGAGGGCAGCGGGCCACATGAAATGGCACAATAGGCTGGGTCCTGCCCGTGGGCCATAGGATGCAAACCCCTGGTGCAGAGCCAGCCAGTCCTTCCAATCCAGGAAAGGCTATTTAGCTTATTAAAAAATAGAGGCAATGGAGAGAAACAATAGAGATACAGTATATAAAATTATGCACATTGAGCAGAAGGTAGATAGGGAGGAGCTTAGTCTTTGTCATAATATTAGAACGCAGGATCATTTGCTGAAAATGGATAGCAAAAGATTCAGACAGAAAAGGGAGGTCCCTCAATGCAGAGTCCATAGTTAAAATGAAGAATTTGCTGCTGTTAAACATAGTCACCAACTTGAGATACTTCAGAATGGAACCAGACAAATTAATGATGGATATAACTATCAGGACTTACCCTTTAAATCAGGGGTGGTCAACCTTTTTGTGCTGCAGGCTTGACCATGCCCTGTAACAGCTGAGCAGACTGGATCATGCCCCCTAGCAGCAGAAATGGGCACATTTATGGCTATCATAAATGCACCCACTTCCATGTTTATGTCAGGCACGGGCGCATTTGCACATGTGCGGGTGCATTTTATGGCTGATGTAAACTTGCCTGCTTCTACTTCTGGGTGCAGGGGAGATGGCAACGGGCCAGTTGGAATGGCTTTGCAGGCCAAGTCTGGCCGACAGGCCATAGGTTGGGAACCCTTGCATTAAATGGTTGTGCAGCTTCTGTGATCAGATACAATGTGCCTCTCAGTGCCATTTCTTTGGGATCTCAAGTAGGAAAGCTTTACTGAGCCTTCCTACGTGCTTAGCACAGGTCACACTGCTGCCAAGGGAGAGAACCCTCTGTGAGCAATATGTCATTATTATTTCCCAAATAGAGCATTATTATAGGTAACCCATTTTGGATGGGAAATTGTATGAAAATTTATCATATTTTGAATTCATGCCAAATTTGGCATGCTTTGTTTAATTTTTTTTATTATTCACAGCAGTGCTCTTGGTAGCAGATTTGTGGTCTGCAATTCAAACAGCAGAAAGGTATATACATTTGTCAGATTACAAGAGCAATATAGGTATGCTGAAATGAATGTTGGTGTGCTGAACTGTATTCTCACAACTTGATTCTTGTAAAAGTTTCAGTTACATTAGAATTGAAACAGAATAATTTGTAAATCATTCCTTTAAGGCAGGGATTCTCAACCTGTGGCCCGTGGACCAGATGCGGCCCATGGCACCATTTCATGTGTGTGTCCCCACCGCCTCCACCACACCAGGATGTGTCATGTGGTGGAGGAAGGGGGAAATGGCCATCCGGCCCCCAAAGGTGTCTGAGGGAGCATGACCTGGCCCCTGGCTTTAAATGGTTGAAAACTCATGCTGTAAGATTTTACTATATCCTGTAAAATATAATAAAATAGAATATTAGGTATAATAAAACCAATCTCCTCTTCAAGCCAGTAGACCAAAAAAACCATCCATTTCCTCAGCAAATATTATTAAGGTTTACATATTCTCATTTAGTAACTTTTATTCTGTCAGTTCAGTCCTGTATGTGCTCACTGGGAAATGTCCCACTTAGTGTGGCCATAGGCCTTCTGGAGGACAGTCTTATATTTGAAAGATTTTGAGAGACCTGTCATCTATTTGACTGTGTCCACTATTTATGTGGCTGTCCAGCTAAATGTGCAACAGCAATTGCAAGCTTTGTACTAATAGAACATGTTCTGTGCTGATTCAATGATATCTTTGGATGATGGCCAATATCTTCACCTGAGCTTACTCTCAGGCAAGTGTGCATAAAATAAAGGCCTAAGTAAAGCATTTTGCAGTACTTCTTGAAAATTGGAGGATTTTCTCCCTTTGACTGTGAATCAATAGAATATTTCTTTCATCCCTCCATCCTTTGTATCTTTGAAATATATCTCAGAGGTTCAAAAGATATATGGAAATGTGCAAGGTATATTTTTAAAAGTAACGGCGGACTAATACTAAAAATAAATTGTAGCTGGGATGTTCTTTCATTACATAGCACAATTATTGTTACTAAGGTGCAAAGCATTCTGGATATTTTAAGACAATTATAGCATCTCTGTCATATTGAAGAAATGAAAACAGAACAATGGATATAGCAAAAATAGACTGGAATTAAGAGATGGCGGAAGAAAGGTAACTTGATTATACAGAAAAATGTTCTGCATGAAGACAATGACTACATTTCTAAAAATGCGAAACACACTTCAGAAACTTACAAGGTGGCTAATTACTAGATCCAACCAATTAATAATTATAATTACTAGCTAAAAAACTTTTGTGAATGAAATAACAGTATTAAAAATAGCAAGAAATATATCTTTTTAAGGAGCATGATTTATAAGTCAGAGTTACATTCCCCATTTCTGAGACATTCAGAAACTGATGGAGCTTGGCATTTATCATGAAGGTTTTGTGCAAGAGGTGGAATATTCTCCCAATGCTGATGTTATTTCCCTAAATGCTAATCATCTTTTTCTTCAGTACACAACTGAAAGAAATTGGACAATGGCACACCTTATTTTGTGTGCTATTCACTCTTGATTCCACAAATCAGTATATGATATTACAGGTCATCTCCTTTATTTGCAGAGAATATGTTCTAATACCTTTTGTGGATACCTGAAACTGCAGATAACAGCATCCATTATATCAGTGGTGGCGAATCTATGGCACACATGCCAGAGGTGACACTTGGAGCCCCCTCTGTGGGTATCCATTTAGTCACCCCAACACAGAATTTGCCCCACCCCTCTGCCCAGCAGCCCAATGGGATCGCTTCCTCCCTCCCCCCCCCAACACAGATTTCACCCTGCCCCTCTGCCCAGCAGCCCAGTGGGAGTGTTTCCTTCCTCCCCTGTTGCTATGTTGGCACTTTGTAATTTAAAAAGTGGGTTTGGGCTTGCAGTTTGGGCACTCGGTCTCTACTTGCCATCACTGCCCTATATTTAACACCTATGCCTGAGTCATAAGGAGGGGTTTCAAATGCCTCTGTCCTTCTACATGAAAGCTACTAAAATGTATGCCTACAATCCTTGTGAACATTACACTGCAGGCAGTGACCTCTAGTGGCCAGTTCTGGTAATGCACCATAGAAATAATTATAGTATACAGTACTGTACTGTGTATTTCCTGTATGAGAGTATAAGCTACCGCTGGCAATAGCATTTGTCAACTGTGAGAAAGCATTCGACAGCATTGAAGTAAATGCAGTTATGCAAGCAATCAGTGAACAGGGAGTAAATGCTGAATGCATCAAGCTGTTTAAGGAAGGAAACTCCAACTGCTTCACTACCATCACCTTATTTTGAAAAAGGGATAAGAATACTGGTGGAGAAAGGTTTCAAGTAGGGAGATACAATCTCAACAAAGCTTTTCAACGCATGCCTAGAAAAAGTTATGCAAAAATTAAACTGGGATGCTGGTATCAAACTGAACAGAGAGAAGATAAACCATCTTAGGTTTGCAGATGATGTAGTACTGATCGCCAAAAATGCTCAAGCAACCATTGGAGCTTCCAAATAAGAATCCGGAATGAATTCATCAAGCAGGTCGACCACTACGTCTATCTCGGCCATCTGATTGGGATGAACAACTCTCAGAGAGCAGAACTAGCCAGGAGAAAGAAAGCAGGATGGGCGGCATTCAACTCCATCAAAGAAATCCATGGAAAGATCAATGCTAAAGGTATCCCTTCGCGACCACATCCCCAATGCCCAGATAGGAAAACAAAGCAGAATCAACGAATATTGTAGAATATCACAAATGGAAATTGTGCTGGGCTGAACATGTTTCTCAAATGGCAGACGGGTTTTGGACAGCAGCAGTCACCGAGTGGTATCCCAGAGGGGTAAAAAGACCCCCTACCAGCTGCCCCTCCCCCCCCAAAAAAAAAAAGATAGGAAGACTCAATCATGAAATGTTTTGATCAAACCTGGAGAAGAAGAACGTGGCAGCAAAAGGAATGGAAAGTAAGTTGCAACCAGCAGGAATTCATCTCTTGATAGTTTGGTCAACCAAGGTATCAGTGAGAATTTCAGGGATATTTATTTACAAATAACTGAACCCATGAATAGTGAACTTGGAGATATGGGGCAACCTGTGTTCATATTTGTGTAAGTTAGTATAGTATCAGAGTCTCAGGAGGTAGTCCCAGCAAAAAGAAAAACAACATAAGGATTCTGTGCAATGATATTCTGCCATAATCGTCCATCTTGACTGCTTTCTATACCCTGTTATCAGAACAGACTGCAATTCTGTTTTTAACTTACACAGGTAAGCAATCAGGCGCAAAAAAACAGTGTGCCTTGATGCCTTGGGAATGTGAACAGGGAGACATAAGTACATAACCAGTGATGTTAACTGGAATCTAACATAACTTTCTTTGCATTCTGTTGGTATCTGTAGCTCTATACTAGACACATCACACTGCAAAGTCTTACAAGTCAGCAAATGAGAATTCCTGTTCCATGCAAAACGTTCCACAGTCCAAGTCCAGAATGAGCTTCACTATAAACATTTCCAGGATTTAAACACCTTGCTATCTGGAATTACTGACCCTGGCTTAATACATTCCAGAATCCTGACTGACTATGGATCAGAAAATAAACTTGGAGAGATGGAAGAGATTCCTTCTGCCTGCCATAAAATGTCCTCCAGCACTTAATAATTAACAATCTTTGTACCAAAGTCCCCACTAATTTAAGAAGGATACCTAAATACCAGGATGAAGACCTGTTGGTCACAGTGCAATTTACTACGGAGTAGATATAGGATTCTAGAATAATTGGTAAATATACATATAAGTTCATACAGTATATTATAAAATTGTTATTTGTGGGGGAAAGAGTTGAAGGGAATGATCTCACACCTGGCCATCCCATTATTTGGAGGAGGCTGCCTAATGCAGCAGGTTTTAAATGTTGTGCAAGGGCAGCAAATGCTTAGCTGTTCAGTTTGTTATTGCTGAGTTTTTACTGCTGCAAATGGGGAGTGAAAACTGTGATTGTAGGATTTTCTGCCTCATGAGCCAACATAACTGAATGTGGGTAGTTGAGTATGTTGACCTAAGAACAGGCTGTGATGTCTTAAACCCGTGATGGTGAACCTTGGCACTCCAGGTGTTCTTGGACTTCAATTCCCAGAAGCCCAAATCTCTGTGAATCCACATGAATGGGTTTACTATACATGCAGTAAATCCATTTGTGTGGATTAACAGAGTCTTGGGATTCTGGGAATTGAAGTCCAAGAACACCTGGAGTGCCATGGTTCACCATCACTGTCTTAAACCATGCAATATATATCCCCGCTTGACTCGCCCGCTCGACTCCGGCCCTGTCATCACCGGAGGAGAAGGACTGAAGCAGTTGTGGCTGCTCAGCGGTCTGAGGACGCTTGTGCCTGCCTAGCCCCGGGCCCCACCTGTCCGGAGGAGGACTTTGTTGTTCCGTTGTTGCTGGGTTGGTGATTTGAATTGTATATATTGTATTGTTGTATACTTTGTATATTGAATCTGTATATTGTAACGTCGTGAATTTATTGTATATGTATTTAACTATTTTGTATATTGGCACTTATTGTATTGTTTTTTGCTGTTTCCTATGAACGCTTTGTTTGAACCGCTTTGAGTCACCTTCGGGCTGAGAAAATGCAGTATACAAATAAAAGTAAAATAAAAAAATGAAATATAGGCTACATTAGGTGTGAATCTTGGGGAGACACAGAAGCATCCTGACAAAAGCATTATTTTAATTATTATGGGATGCCATCCATGTTCAGGCAGCACTGCCATCACAGAGCAACCAACCCTGGCTGAACACGACATGCCTGGACTAAGAAAATCAGAGGCTTTGGAACAGACTTCCTAATCCCTGGAATGAGGACTATTTCGATGTACTCAGTGGATTGCTATTGAGTAAAGTGATAAGGAAAAATAAACAGGCAGAGCTATGAAGGTAATAAACATATATCACCACATCTTTTGAATATGCTACAATGATACACAGCAGCCACATTCGGTAAGACTGGCACAAGAAGGACAATGAACAAGGAATAAGTTCTTGACAGAAATGTATGCTTGGTATTCTCCAGTGGATCAAATGTATATATCCGTGGCTACAGAAGTAAGCGGCTGCAGAAATGGAGGTTTAGAGACAAAAAGCTTTAATGCAAGCAATCAGCAAACAGTTCACAAACAAGCCTGTTTTGCATTCAATCGGAGCAGCTGGCCTATCTTGTCCCATCCTTAGCAACAAGCCCTTTATGAAGACTGAGATCCTGGCAAAAGTATTACAACTGAGCCTCAAGTCAAAACAAAGGCATTTCAGCAGAAGTAGATGTGCAGGAAAAGAATAACTAAAGCTGACACATTGTTGTGTACCTCTCTAAGGTAGAACTGTCAGGAAAGTCTTGGTGTTTTCCTGCAGACCAGTTCTGTACATGCAGTGGGATGAAGTGGAAATGAGAGATATAAGGTGTATCACTTCAGAGAGCAGGAGAAAGAGAATACAGTTACAGTACTTGTTCTCAAGAACCATTAGCCCAAGAATCAAACTAGATATTAAGGGAAATATGTGTTTCCGATGATTAATTTGTTTTCTTTCTGCAATTAGAACTAAATCCCTGGAGCAGGAAGCATTATCTAAAGCAGGGGTTTACAGCGATGCAGGTGAGGCTACATAGTCTTAAGGCTGCATGACCAAACAAGCAAAAAAGCCCAAACAATGTACAGTATAGTATTTTCTCCTATGAGCTCTGGGAGACCACGCTTAACCCGTCTCTGATCTGAAAGTCATTTACACTTATGAATAATTGAAATGCATATGTGCCATACCGCTTCCATTATCTACAAGTACACATGGGGTAAGCCAGAAATATAAAGAACTTAAGCAAAGGAAACTACAAAGAATGCAAAGAACACCAATCAAATCTCCGCGTATATTTTTGGAAATGGACAAGGCTTTTCATAGAAGAGAAAGCAAGGTCATAAGAATATTTTTACTTTGCAAAGACATTCTGTTTGGTCACTGTCACTGAAGGTTGACACAGCTCCCTCAGATACAGGATACAGTCCTCTACATTTCACAATTAGGCTAAAGATAAATCATCCTTGGTGGGGTACACAGAAAGAGCCTCCTCGAAGATTGTAGTATTTTTGAACCACAATCAGACGTACCATGGTAACAGCAACCTTGTGTTGCCGGCTAACCTTTCACACACTAGATCAGGCGAAAGGAACTGCAGAATAAACTCACCAAAAGGTGGCTTCATTTTGGCAGTTTCACGCCTGGCCTAGAGATGAAGAAGAACCCTTGGTTTCTCTTGTCCAACCACTGTAGCAGTCTTGACATCTGCACACATTTCTTTATTTGCTGTGGTGAGCGAGCCTCTGTAGTTGTTTCTCATAGGAAGTGAAACAGCTGTGGGCAGCAGGATTTTGGAGACAATGGTTGGAAGAACATACAGCAGTGTTCTCTCCTATCTTAATAGGTTAAATCTGTGTGGAGTTGGTCCTATCATAAGTAGAGTATAGCTTCCCCTTCCGAGAAAGAAATATTGGGGAGCACAGAATAGCAGTGAACCATTACAAGACCAAACCGTATGTGCTGCCTTATGGTTTGTCTTGTACATTGTAAGCTGGCCTGCTGCCATAAATCCTGTTACTATTGTTTGCATTGAAATACATTTCACCTGCTTGCATAGTTGACTTCTGCATGTGGAAATGGAGCTGCATTTAAAAATGGAGCATTTTGTCTTTTGAGTTTAGAGCAGTGTTTCCCAACATGGGACCCAGAAGCCTAAGTCAGTACATTGGCTGATCAGTGTTTTAGGGAATTGACGTAGGCTTCTGGGAATTAGAAGTCCAATAACCAAAGGCCAGGAAACACCGGCTTAGAGCAAAATACCTTGAGCCAGCCTTGGTGATGTTGCAATGAAGGCTTTGAGGTGTTTGTGTCTGGAAAGAGTGTGGACATAACAGGACTGAAGGCGAGCCAAGGGACCGGGAGAATAAAATAGAGTTAGGAGAGATTGATTTTTATATATTGAACTAGCAAGGGTTGCCCGGCGTTGCCGGGCTTCCCCCCCCCCCCTCTGTTTCATTAAAGAAGATGCATTGGAATGTTTTGTCCAAAAAAAAATTTTTGATTTTGAGAAATGCATTTTTATTACAGCCTGGATTACTCAGACTTCTTTAGCAGGGTATATGTGATATCAGGTCAAAAGCTATTTATAACCCTATTTCTGATCTAGAGGTAGGTAGTGATGGCAGTTCTTTGCCATTTTCAAGAACAGACACAGATTCATATCATCACATTGGCTTTGTTTTTCCCAGTGAACTCCTCTGTTCCTGAGATGTCAACCATATATTCTGGTTTTTGCCTGTCTATCATAAAGCTCTCACTGTATAGATCCTTTGTGCCTTTGAGGCTATGTAATCTTTTGTTCCCAAAATGAATGTTGGAGTTATTATCATTTCCCCTTTGAATTCACCCTTAGGACCTCTTGTCAGATACACGTGAGTTAATGGAAGTGGAAATGGCTAATTATTGTGCTATTAAGACTGCTACATGCAGATCTCCCTTTTTCTGATACAGCCTCCGGGTTCTGGCCTGGGGTGATTAATTGCACCTCACTAAAAAAAGAGTATAGCAATTTGCATAACATTACACATGTTAATTTATATGTACAGATGTAAAACTAGAATTGAATCTTAAAATTTAAGCAAAATTCAACTCTTCTCAGCCATGTGTGGAAGTCAATGGCCAGGTGGCCTGCATGTCTGCTTAGTCTGCTGTCCAGATGCTCAATGGACAGGTAATTTTGAGGACCCTGGCCACAATGCTATTGCTTACATAGCACTAGTAAAAGTGCATGTGAGCAGGTAAGCTTGGGCATTCAAGAAGGATCTACCAACCTGTCCCACCTGCCCATGGGTCCCTGATAAGGATACAGTATCTGGCAACTTGGGGTGGATCCTTTCACCATGGCAGTACCCTGGAGTTTGTGGAGAACCAGGGGTACAGGAAAGTGATAAAACCAAGAAAAGGCCATTCAAGGGAATCTGCCACCAAAAGGAAGATAGAAGAGAAGGAAAGGCTGGGGGTGTTTTGCAAGAAAGAAGAGAAAGAGAGCAAGATGGAGGACTGGGTGAATGACCCAGAGTGGAGTGGAGAGGGGCAGGACCCTGCTGTGTACACTGGCTTTGCAACATCAAGAGGTAGTTGTTATTTAGATTATTTCCTCCCCTACTCCTTGCTGAAGGGACTCAAAAGAGCCTGATAAAACCAAGAGTTGCATCCAAAGCTAAGCAGAGTTCCAGCAGAGATAAATGACTTAACCCTATTCAACAATGTTGTTTGAGCTGTGAAAAGAAATTCAAATGAGTGTGACAACTGGTAAGAAGGAAACCTGAGAGTTTGTAAACCTTAACTGCTGCTTAGATCAGGGGTGCCCAAACTTTTTGGGCCGGTCACGTGGTTCCTCCCACCAGAAGCAGAACGCACCATGCAATCTATTTTGCAACAAGATGAGACAGATTTTAAACTGCCATTTTCTCTGCTGTAACCAGGGGTGCCCAAACTACGAGCCACAAGCCAAATCCAACCCCCAATGCCAATTCATCCGGCCCACGCTGTTCTTGTCGCTCCCGGAAGCAGAAGTAGAATGTGCCTGTAACTTCTGCTTCTGGGAGGAACTAGGGTGGCACATGCCAAATGAATTGGCTTTGGGGGCCACATCTGGCCTGCAGGCCATAGTTTGGGCACCCCTGTTTTAGATGGTATAGGTGTGGGGTACAGTGAAGGTAATAGTCCCCCTCTCTTTGCCATGAGACCTGAAAGACTAAAGATAATTCTCCTATCATGAATACAATGAGGAGAACTGTATGGTGGAGGTATAGTGTAAGTAGTTCCTAATACAGTAACTGTTTCTTTGTTGGCTGTCTGCTGATTCTGAGTCTCCCTCTCTATGATGAATGTTGTTCAGTCGCACAGTCAATTCCAAACCTCTGTGACCCCATGGACCACTGCCCACCAGGTACCCCTGTCCTCCACCATCCTCCTCAATCTGTCCAGCTCTGTGCCCGTGTTGCATCTACAATATCATCTAGCCATCTCATTTTCTCCCACCCCCTTCTTCTTTTGCCCTCCACCTTTCCCAGCATCAAGGCTTTCTCAAGTGAATCCTCTCTTCTCATTTGATGTCCAAAGTACTTTAGCTTCATCTTTACTATTTGACCTTCTAAGAAGCAGTCAGGGTTGATTTCTTCTAAGATTGACCTACAGTATTTGTTCTCCTCGCTGTACATGGGACTCAAAACTCTCCTCCAACACCACATCTCAGAGGCATCTATTCTTCTGCACTCAGCTTTCCTTATGGTCCAGCTCTCACAACCATACATTACCACCGAGAATACCATTGCTTTGATTGCAAGGTGATGTCTCTACTTTTAACTATGTTCCCTAGGCTTCTCATAGCTTGTCTCCCAAGAATCAGTCGCCTTTTTATTTCATGGCTGCATCAGAGTATTGTTTGTGGATCTCATCTCTTTGGAAGCGATATGCTCTTTCACTGTACAACAACGTAGCTCACTGCTATGAATTGTCAATAGTTAAGGAATCATTATTTGTATTTTTCATTACATAAAAACTACATGTCTTGCATACAATGAAGGATACAAGCTGCAGCTCCTTAATTAACAACACATTCATTTGCTGTGATTCATACTGTTGCACTTGCCAACTTATAAAAGCAATAGGACTTTGGCTCTTATCGTTAAATCAAACTCAGCATGGACATCTCTTCAAATAGAGGAAACTGTCAAAAAGTCTGTCATCTGACTATACCCATCAAGCGCGGCTCCCAAAAATACAGGAAATTTCTGTGCATGCGCAGAACCTATTTGCGCATATGCAGATGTTTGTGCATGTGCAAACGGATTCTGCGCATGCGTGCATGCACAGTAACCCCTTTCCCTGCCATTCAAAATATGGGGTGACGGGAGGAACGAGCGCCAAAATACGGGAAATCCCGGCCAATGCGGGATACTTGACAGGTATGCATCTGGCAGTGCTTTAAAGAGAGCTGACCATTGTGGGAAAGTGCAAGTAGCCACCCTAATCAGACTTCGTATTTTTATTTTTAGTGAATCTGTCCTTAGTTACACATAAGTGATTACGCTCTGCTACTTTAGCTATGACCTGGGACAGGAATTTTGGGTGCCAGAAAAGATTTTCCAAGCCCTCAACCATAGTTTTCATAGCTGTTGGCAGCATCTGTGGCTCTCCCTTCGATGCCCATGACATGACCACAGCAAATCAAACATCATGTATGAGAGAAATGTTAGCATCAGATTTGGTTGTGCAACATAATTCCTCTTACCCAACGTAAAACATAACTTGCCAAGATTTCAGATTGCAACCGCAATAGGTAATGAAATGACTGTTACATGGAAATACAGGAAGAAATACTGACTTTTAATGCAGAAACATGGAGTCATGTTGCCTTATCCCCTCTCCTTGGCACTCACCCTGATGAACAGACAAACTTATTTGCTTCCTAGAAAATAATGGAAAACCAGGTGCTTTTCTACCAGAAATGAAAGTCCTATCTTCTATCAGTTCGGTTCAATCTGTAATGCCAATCAACACTTCAAAGACAACCTTCCCTTCAAAAGATCAGCTCCAAACATCTTTTGTATCAAGTTTTGACAGACTGGTGAGTGAACTTGCTCTAAGAGTAATCCACATTCTTTTTGAGATGGAAATCAATGTATTGTATATGTTTATTATCTCAATAACTACAGTCCTTAATGAACTGAAATACTACTTGAGTCACTGAAATCATGTTGGACTTTATGGAGCACACCTTAATTTTATTTAATTGTTAATTGTTTGCCTCTTAGTAATTCAAAATTCTAGCTCATTTCGTCGACGACTGCAACTCGTATCTGAGAATGCATCTGGCATGGCCTCTTCCACCTCCATGACCATTGGGAATCAGAGTTCCTCCGCTCATTTAGTGTTCTGCTTAATGCTCAGACCTCATGACAAAAACAAGCAGAATGATAGAAAAGCACATTTATTAAGGAAGTTGTGTATGGATCTATATCAGTTAGGTCTTGGTTTCATGTAAATCTCCAAGAATCTCAGTTCTTCTGGTAGTAACGAAAGGGGTGAAATAGACAGCATTTATTGAGTTTTGGATCTTAAAGTAAAAATTGGTGTCACCTAGTCTTGCATATGACAGTTAAACTTCATCCAAGAACAGTTTGAGAACCATAAATAAAGGATAGTGTGTAATTGAGAAGCTGAAAGACATGTCTGTCTCAGAGATATTTTGTCAGACCTTTGAGACTGTGCAATCACACTTGTTGTTGTTGTTCAGTCGCACAGTCGATTCCGACTCTTTGCGACCCTATGGACCATCGCTCTCCAGGCACCTCTGTCCTCCACCATCCTCCTTAGTCCACACAGCCCCGTGCCCATTGTGTCTACAATACCATCTAGCCATCTCATCTTTGGCCGTCCCCTTCTTCTTTTGCCCTCCACCTTCCCCAGCATCAAGGCCTTCTCAAGTGAATCCTCTCTTCTCATTTGATGTCCAAAATACTTCAACTTAATCTTTGTTATTTGTCCTTCTAAGGAGCACTCGGGGCTAATCTCTTCTAATATTGACCTATTTGTTCTCCTCGCTGTCCAGGGGACTCTCAAAACTCTCCTCCAGCACCACATCTCAAAGGCATCTATTTTTCTTCGCTCAGCCTTTCTAATGGTCCAGCTCTCACAGCCATACATTACCACCGGAAATACCATTGCTTTGACTATGCGGACCTTTGTTTGCAGTGAGATATCTCTACTTTTCACTATGTTCCCCAGGTTTTTCATAGCTTGTCTCCCGAGAATCAGTCACCTTTTTATTTCATGGCTGCAATCCCCATCTGCAGAGATCTTGGATCCTAAGAAAGTAAAATCTGTTACTGCTTCTACTTCTTCCCCATCTATTTTCCAGAGACTTATAGCGCCTGTTGCCATTATCTTGGTTTTCTTGATATTGAGTCTCAGGCCAGCTTTTGCACTCTCTTCTTTCAACCTAATCAGGAGCTTCTTTAGGTCTTCTTCACTTTCTGCCATTAGGGTGGTATCATCTGCATATCTCAAATTGTTGATGTTTCTCCCAGCAATTTTGATCCCATATGGTGATTCCTCCATCCCTGCATTGCGCATTATGTGCTCTGTGTATAAGTTGAATAAGCAGGGTGACAGAATGCAGCCTTGTCTTACTCCTTTTCCTATTCCAAACCACTCCGTCATTCCATACTCTGTCCTAACTGTTGCTTCTTGGTTTGTGTACAGATTTCTCATGAGATATATGAGGTGTTCTGGTAATCCCATCTCTTTAATTACTTGCCACATTTTGTTGTGGTCCACACAATCAAAGGCCTTGGTGTAGTCAATGAAACAGAAGTAAGCTTGTTTCTGGTATTCCTTTGTTTTCTCCATGATCCAACGTATGTTGGCAATGTGATCTCTGGTCCCCCTGCCTCTTCTGAATCCAGCCTGCACCTCTGGTAGTTCTCTTTCTACATGCTGCTGTAGTCTATCCTGCATTATCTTGAGCATCACTTTGCTGGCTTGTGGGATGAGCGCAATTGTTCGATAATTTGAACATTCTTTGGCATTGCCCTTTTTTGGGATTGGGACATATACTGATCTTTTCCAATCCTGTGGCCACTGTTTCGTTTTCCAAATCTGCTGGCATAAAGCATGTAGTAGCTTGATTCCATCATCTTTTAGGGCTAGCAAACAGCATTTGTGCTTACCTCTCAGTGACCAATTACAAAACAAAGCAAGCTATTTTGTAAACTATGAGAAAAGTTTTTGCTGTGACCATCAGGCATTTTCAGCAATCAAGAATTCCCTCTTCTGATGACAAGCTATCTGTAAGATAGTTTTGCCCTGGGAATGATAATTATGGGTAAGAGACCCAGACCATTCTAAAACTAATGAACTTCTCCATGTTAAATAAAACTCAATAGGATATGTTAAGTAGCTCATCCAGTGTATCCTTTGAATTCTCTTCAAACATATTAGTTTATGGCAGAGCTTGTGGAAGTTGCTATTTTTTGGATAAGTGCTCTCAGAATCCTCTGTCAGCAGAGCCTGTCATCCCAAAAAAAGAAGGTACTGCTTTTGAAATGATCTTAGAACCACCTGCATTCATTGGTAGGTGGCCACAGAGGATTCTGCATTTTTATTGGGTTATTAAAAACCACTATACTTTTTAATGATCATTATATTTATGATCATACAGCTAATATCCATAAGTCTTGTATGTTCTTTTAGTAAGTAAATAAATAAATAAATATACATAGTAGATTCCTGTGCTCTGGCTGAATTCATTATTTTCCCCCCAACTGTTTGCAACTCCTTAATGAAAAATGTTTCACATTTCAAGGACTGTGCTCCTATATAGTCATTTTTTGCTGTAAGCTTTTTCTTGTTTTGTTAATCAGGCTCACAAAGCCCATAGAATAACGATATATGCTATGTAGAGCAAACTGTGCATGTTATGCATAGACTAAATTACTAACACAGTTGGTGATCTTACCCTCTTAGGAGAAGAAAAAGAACCTCGCTAACAAAACTAACTTTTGTTTGCTTGTTCTTAATGAGCCAATCAACAGGATCTTGTGTTCCTGGCCTTTTTTAAGGTGTTTAACATTCTTCACTCTGAAGTTAGATTTTGTTTTCTCCAATTTGCAGTTGATCCTCCATCTTGTGAGGCATGTGTTGTGTGGCGCTCCTTCCACAGCCATGTAGTAGAAAGTGAAAATCATTTTAAAAATTCTTACCATGTATTAGACTAAATTATTTTTCTTTTCACCACTAACAATTCTATGTCTTCATGTCTAGATTTTAACAACAATCCTTGTAAGTAAACATTGTTTCATGTTACTATTGTCTGGCTGATGATTTGGCTGGTCTGCTTGGATAAAAGGGAATTGTTGGGGAACTATCTTATAATTCTAAACCTAAAACAGGCCCTGTTCTCTTTGAAACCAAAGCTAGAGATGTTTCGGTGCATACAGAATGTATTGTGCTTGCTTGCTTCACAAACGTCCCTGGCCTACCGTTCCAGTAGGTTTCTAAAATAAGATGTGGAGGTGGTAGAGCAACAAAAAAGGGAATTATTAGCAATTATGTTATCCAGTGCTAGACAGTGTATAGCGCGATATTGGAAATGTGATGTTACCCCAAAAATAGAGGATTGGTATAAGGAGTTGTGGAATACTGCGCTGAATGATAAGCTCACCTGGGAGTTAAATTTAAGAAAAGGGTTAATTAAAGAAAGCAGATTTCAGGAAATTTGGAAATGTTTGATAGATTATACCTTGATTAATGGTCATGGGCAACTGCCGGTGCCGGATTACATTGCATTTTTGAGACGATAATAGATAAAAGGGGAAATTCTGTCTCCGTAGCATTGTATATAGCACGTGGTGATATTTTGTTCTGTTTCTTTTTTTTTCTTTTCTCTCCTTCTCTGCTTATTTATATTATTGTGTATTTTGTCTTTTATTTTCTTATATTGTTCTGTGTGTTATCTCATGTTTTTTAATTATTGGATGTGTATCGAGAAATAAAATTAAAAAATAAAAAAAAAATAAAAAAAATAAGAGATTAAATAAAATAAAGTCCTTGTAAGCCACTATTGGGCTAATGGTGCCTGTTCAATTTTGTAGGCTTGGCTTAGAAACAGATTGTGATGTGACTTATATAGGCTTGAAATCTCAGAGGGAATGGGTCTGTCTTAACAGCCACCATCTTACTACCTCCTGGTTTAATTAGGCAATAACTGGAATGAACTCCCACTTTGCTCAAAAGGGGACTTTTCATATTAGCTGTTTTTATCCTGTTCTCTTTTTGTTGTGCACATTCATAAATAATCTTTTGAGTCTTCCAATTGTTATGTTTTCTTAGTACTCAAAGTTTTGCAACTAGGAATACTGCCCCCCTTTTTTTAAAATAGTGTATTTATCATTATTGTGATTGTTGCGTAGAGTGTGATTGTACAAGTATCAATCACGCCTCCTGGCTATTTTGGCCTTATTACAGGCAACAGGCACTAGACTACTATTGTACTGTTTTGACAATCGCTTGCTCCATCAGCATCCCATTTTTAAAAAAGATTTCGGAGCTAAACTATGGGAAACTTGTGATGTCAACAGGCTTGATACCCCTTCAGTGTTCTAGAGCCAGAGCAGACAGGGGATAGAAATGGTGCAGAATGACTCCGGGCCCTCTGATTGTGAAAACAAGACACATAGGCGAGGAAGTCTTATAGATGGCACAGAATCTGGGTAAAACCCAGATAACCACGTAATGTAATTTAATTTAATTTAATAGTCATATTTATATATGCCGCCCACTCAGGCAGAACCCGACTCAGGGCGGCATTACAACAAGTAACACTAGAACTAGGGGACACTCGATGAAACTTTTGGGTACTAGTTCTCAAACAAATAAGAGAAAGTACTTTTTCACCCAGAGGATTACTGGTCTATGGAACTCCCTGCCAGAAGAAGTGGTGACAGCTGTCAGTCTTGACAGCTTTAAGAAAGGATTAGACAAGTTCATGGAGGACAAGAGTATCAATGGCTATAATTATTGATATTTAAGGACAACCTCCGGGTTGGAGAGATAGGCAGGATATCTCTCAATATCATTTCCACGGAATCCTAAGCAGGTGAAGGCATCTGCTTGGGAATACACTGAAGGAAATGGTGAGCCACTGTGTGAGACAGAATGCTGGACTGGATGGGCTGTGGCCTGTTCCAGCAAGGCTGTTCTTATGTTCTTATGTTCTTAAGTTCTGAAAAGACATAAGACACTTTAAAAGACCCATATCCCACCCACTTTAAAAGATCCATATCCCACCCACTTTAAAAGACCCATATCCCAACTATAAAAAGAAGAAGAGATAATTCTTAATTGTTTACATAAGCCAGCAGGCGGGGACCGTGTTCCCATTCGGGCCGCACACCTGCCCTGCCAGCCTGGTCTTCAATCCTTTCCTGAAGGGCAGCAATTCTCTTTTAAGTCTTAGATCTGTTGGCAGGAGGTTCCAGAGGGTTGGTACAGACACAGAGAAGGCCCTCCTTCGGGTGCTGGATAGATGTGCACTATTAGAGAGCCTCTCTGGTCCGCTCTGGTTGGACGGGCAGACACTCTTGGGACGATGCGGTCTCTAAGGTATCCTGGCCCACTGCCATATAGGGTTCTAAAGGTCAAAACCAGCACCTTGAATTGCACCCGGAGACAAACTGGTAACCAGTGCAGCTCCCGAAGTAGCGGTGAGGATGGGCATATCGCCCACATCCCATCACCACCCGGGCTGCCGCATTCTGGACCAGCTGCAGCCTCCGAATGGTCGTCAAGGGCAGCCCCATGTAGAGCCCATTACAATAATCTAGTCGGGAAGTGACCAGAGCGTGGGTGACCATAAGCAAGGATCCCCGGTCCAGGAGCGTGCACAACTGGCGAATCACCCGAAGTTGGGCAAAAGCCCTCCTGGCCACAAGCCGCTACCTGTTCTTCTAGCAGCAGCCGCGAGTCCAGAAGGACCCCCAAGTTGTGCACTGGGTCTGTCTGGGACAAAACAGCCCCATCCAGTACCAAAGATGGTAACTCCCTGGATAACACGGGGCCCCTTATCCACAGCCACTCTGTCTTGCTGGGATTCAGCCGAAGCCCATTGGCCCCCATCCAGACCCCAATGGCCTCCAGGCATCCGGATAGGATTTCAACAGCATCACTGGGGTCCCCACGGGCCGAGATGTACAACTGGGTGTCATCCACATACTGATGGTACCGCACCCCGTGGGAACGAATGATCTCACCCAGTGGCTTCATGTAGATGTTAAATAGGAGATGAGATAGCACCGAGCCCTGAGGCACCCCAGACTTGAGGAGCCTAGGGCTGGACCTCTCACTCTCTAACCACACCGACTGGGTACGGCCCTCCAGAAAAGAGGAAAACCAGGACAACACGGTGCCCTGGATCCCCAGTCCTTTGAGCCATTCCAGAAGGATACCGTGGTTGACAGTATCGAAGGCCGCTGAGAGGTCAAGAAGAGCAAGGACGGATGGATAACCCCCGTCCCGCTCCCGCCAGAGATCATCCATCAGTGCGACCAATGCCGTCTCCGTACCATACCCGGGCCTGAATCCTGATTGAAAGGGGTCTAGATAATCTGCTTCCTCCAGGACACTCTGCAGCTGGCGTGCCACCGCCTTCTCCAAAACCTTACCCAGAAAGGGCAGGTTGGAAACCGGCCTGTAGTTGTTAAAGACAGCTGGGTCAAGGGATATTTTCTTCAGGAGGGGGTGCACCAAAGCATGTTTTAGTGGTGCAGGAAATACCCCCTCCCGTAATGATGCATTTATTATTGCCCCAACCCAGCCACCTGTCACCACCTTGGAGGCTTTCACCAACCAGGTGGGACAGGGGTCCAAAGGACATGTAGTGGCACGCACAGCTGCAATGAGCCTGTCCACTTCATCAGGGACAACAGGATCAAACCGATCCGAGATCGTACAGCAAGACTGTGCTCCGGTACCCCCCCAACCCTCCCCATCCATGCCAGGATTCAGCCCTGAACGAATCCGATCGATTTTCTCCACCAGATGGTCAGCAAAGTCCTCAGCTGAACCCTGCCAACCAGGCACCGATCTCCCCCTACCGAGGAGGGACCTGGTTACCCGGAACAGGGCGGCTGGGTGATTATCAGCGGAGGCAATAAGGGTGGTGAAGTATTGCCGCCCCACCACCCCCATCGCCACTAGGTAGGCCCTAATAGCAGCTCTAGCTAGTGTCCAATCGGAGTCATCCTGGGTCTTCACCCAGCGGCGCTCTAGGCGTCTCTTTGCCCTTTGAGTTCCCGCAGTTCATCCGTGAACCACGGGGATGACCTAACCCCACGGGCACGGAGAGGCCGCAGTGGCACGATTTCATCCAAGGCTGCTGTTGCCATCCTGTTCCACAGGTCGACAAGTGCCTCGGGTGAATCGTGTAGCCGATCCAGAGGAACATCCCCCAGTTCCCTCTGGAATCCATCTGGATCCATTAGTCGCCGAGGGCGGGCCATTTTAATAGGCCCTGCCTCCCTACAATGAAGCGTCGCCCCCAGAAAGTCAAGAGTCACCAGATAGTGATCTGACCATGGCACAGGTGAGATGACGAAATCCTGTAATCTCAGATCACTCTGCCACTGCTCCGACAAGAAAACTAAGTCTGGCATGTGATCACTGCCCCTGGTCGGACCCCAAACTACCTGAGTCAGGCCCATGGCTGCCATGGAAGCCATGAACTCCCTTGCCACCTCAGAAGCAATCCCCAATGATGGCAAATTGAAGTCCCCCAGAACCATAAGCCTCGGGAACTCCAACACCAACATTGAGGTGGCCTCGAGGAGCTCAGGCAGGGCATCCCTTGTAGGAATGTATCTGGATTCTGTCAGGCTGTCTCTGACACATTTTGTAAACAAAGGCCTCTTTGTCTGCATGAGAGACAACGCTGGATTTTGGGCATGCGTAGAATAGTGAGAAGAATTCTCCTTATTTCTCCTTATTTGGGTTCTGACATTCTGATTGGCTATGTAGCTTAAGTTGCGTTTCTGATATACTGATGATATCTTGTAAACTTGTAAACTGTTATTATAATGTTTTGTATATTTTTATTGTATTTGTTATACTGTTTTATACTTGATATGTTATTGTACTGTATTGCATAATGAACTTTATTGTGTTGTATTTCCCCTTCCCCCTTTCCCCTACTTATGTTTTGCTTTGTATCTTTTGGATTGCTCTGTAAACCGCTTTGAGTTGTCAGTAGACAAGTAAAGCGGTATAAAAGCACACTAAATAAATAAATACTCTGCTTGAAAAAAGAGAAGACATGATTATCTTTTGTTCAGCCAAAGACTGCAGTCGTGTTTTCTCTCTGTCTCTTTTTCCTCCTTACTCTCTGTCTAATGAAGCTGGACTCCGTTAGACCCTTTAACTCTTCGTCTGTTTATCTGGGGCTATAAACTGTTGCTAATGAGGCTGATTAGAGATCTTTACATGGATCAGATTCCTACAAGTGGCGCTCCGTGGGAGGCTTTGAACTACAATGAGAGCCTTCTTTGAAATCTGCTTCAGCAATTAGCACCTAATTAGCACCTCATAATTGCGACCGGGACAAGGTCCACTCACTCACGACCAGAGGAAAGGTCAGTCGAGCGCTCGAAATTCATCCAATTCTACATTGGGTCCCACAGGGTGAGTGAAAAAAATTTTTTTTTAATCATGGGGTGCGTGCTCGCTTCGCAAAAGCAGGAGCTTTGTAAAGATATCTCAGATCTTTTGAATAACAATGGGAAACGAGCTGATAAGAAGGACATACAGCAGCTGGTCAAAGCTATAGAAAAAACTGTCATTGGTTTAAATATGACTGTTTGGACTTAAAACAGTGGAAACAGATTGGGAATGAATTGCAAAAGCATGAGAGAATTTCTGTTTCAGTGCAATTTACGTGGGAGGAAGTCAGAAACTGCCTTCAAAGACTTACTCCAAAAAATATGTTATTCTCCCAGAGGCTTGATGGTCCACTTCCACAGCTTTTGCCCCCAGCCAAGGGAGGGGCTATGGCAACTGCCCCTCCATCATATGAGAAACAACAGCATGAGCCCCCTGATGGAGGTGGGGGTGGAATAGAAGATGGGACATTATATCCTGCCTTGCAGCAATCAAGCACTTTTAGCCCTACAAAAGACCTGTTCTCTGCTGCTTTAACTGCAGCTGTGCTGGATGTGGAATCTACTGAGATATATCCAGTGAACAGAGAGGCTCTGGCAAATGGGAATGCTGCAATACTGCCTGCCAAGTCTAAAAAACAACTAGTGCCAGCTGATGGGGAACAAATGGTGGGGACCTCATCACAGATTGAAGCTATTAATGCATGCAAAGTGGCAAGAAGCAAGGAGTGTGATTCAAAGAGCAGCACAGGAGACCTCAGTTCACTCCTGAAGCAACCCTCATCACAAAAGCAGGAGAAGCTGAGTAGTAAACTTGATGCCTCACGTTTGGGCAGGAAGATCCTGCAGAAGTGGAAGGATGGCCCAAAACCCAAGCCCCAAAAGGGGTCTTATTGCAAGTACAAACTAACAGATGCAGTTTGTAATGAAGTTGAGATTCAGATGCTGCAAATGAAGGAAATCCAGAGGAAAGGGGGTGTGAATCCTGCCTGTATGGACAGCAGGCTGTTGCAAAAATACAAGGAGGGAGAAGACATACAGTTTTTGGCTGATTTTGAACTGCCCAACCCTCAAACAAAGAGATCCAGAATGGGTTGTTCCAAGTTTCAGCATCAGGATTGCAGGGAAAGCAACTTGGACTTCCCTGTGATGTTCTTCTGTGTGAAAGCTGCTTGCAAATTCTGGAGAAGTTCTTTGTGCCTTCATACCTTATCTGCCTGCCTTAATACAGATGGGTGTGACTGGATCAAGAAGGAATGTGTGTTTGCCTGAAAAGCTGAAAAGGGGGGTTGTCTGGTTGTCTTGTGAATTCAGTGAGAAGTAATTTATGGCCTAATTTCAACTTGCCATGCCAAGAACTGTGCTGGAGAGAAGATAGTATTTAGTGTTTAAATTGTAATCTGAGAAAGCTTCAATCAACATTTGGTCTTTTAATTTGGACATTTTAATTGGACTAAAAAGTTTGTGTGGACTCTAAATAAGAATTGGCCTTGTTTGCATTATAAAACCTGAAAACCTTTTTAAGCAAAAAATTGTCTACCTGCTCATGCTAAGAGTGTGAAATGCTCTAATGATATTTGTACTGTATTTGAGTTACCATGCTATGCTGGTTTTAAGTTATTGAATGCCTCTTTCATTTACACCAGTGAGAGAAGAAAAAATGTAATGCCTTACTCATGTAATTGGGGAGTGAGGAAAGCTTGCTAGAATGCAACAGAGACCTCCTTCATGTAAGGAAGAAGAGAAATGTTCATGTTTTGTTCATGCTTAAATGTTTGCTTATTCTCTTGCAGGGACCTGTCTTTGCTTATGTTATGTTTTGCCTTATGAAACTGCATATCTCAAGGTACCTTCAGAAGTACATGGAAGAGTTTTCAGTACCCTACACATGTAAATGGGTTTGTGATATTGCATTTGTGTTAAATGTCAGGCATGTTTCACGTTTAGTTACATGGTACTAGTAATAACAGGGCATACTCCTGTTTCTTAGGGGAGTGTCTTCCTAAGCCATTGGTCATTTATTGGCAACAAGGGGATCCTGAGTGGAAGGATTCCTGCTGGAGCGATCCGCCCATGGAGAGAGAAGAAGGTTACTCAGCTCCAGGATGGTGGTTCACCAGTAGACTAAATTTGCTGACATTTGTTCTTTTCTTTCTTACTGTGCTTCCAGCTGTAAGAACAATGCCTCATGGGGGCAACCCCAACTTTTGGCTTCGTCATGCTAACTATATGTTTGAGGTTCATGGTAAGAATGCAACGTTATACTATGAGAATCCACTGGCAGTGTCTCAAATGGCCTTTCTTCCGGCATTGTTCAACACGCCTGAGTTGGTTCTTGGACACTTGCAACATACTAATAGGTCTACACTCTTCTCTAATCCTCCAGAGCAATTTAACAACACCCGCTGACGAAGCATGACATTCAAGAAATACACTAAAGGACTTTGTTTCTGCTGTCATAGTTCTGGAGTCTGGAATAGTAAATGGAAGCACTGGACTCAAGCAAAAAGGGTTTTGCGGAATGTAGGCAATTATACGGGTTGTGATGATTGTTTTTGGTTATGGGGTAGTTATAACAGTTCTTATAAGCTTAATTATACCTTGTTTAACACTACTATTGAAGATATATATGATGTGTTTCCTATGTTTACTCCTGATTATTCTGCTATAGATAGTGGTTCAATTTGCAATGGATGGCAAATTAAGGATCCCAACATGTGGTTCTTTTTTAATGGAGTTGCCACGAATTTCCATCCAGGACAATATCAATGTGCAGCATTGGGTTATTTTACCTTACCCGTACAAGTGCAAATGCCGCTTCAGGCAGATACACGGCGCCGGAGAGCTGTTGCCGGCCCGATGGGTTCTGGTTGCAATGATGAAGTGATAATCGATGTTCAGCTTTCGGATGGTAGCTCCTGGGGGAGAGCTATAGGGGGTGCTATCACTGGAGCACTCACCTTGGGATCATACCCAGGTGTCATTTCCCAGGAGAATAGAAGGTCCATTTTGGGACTCACCTGTAGGCTGGAGAAATCAATCAATGCCACAGGGAGAGTCATACGGGATCTTCAAATGGAAATCACTGAGCTTCATCAAGACCAAATGCAGGACAGACAGGCCATAGATTACCTGTTAGCAAAATCCGGAGGATTTTGTAAACTGGTCGGGAACCAGGGATGTCGGGTAAAATTCCAGGATCTGAATAATACTATTGAGAAAGAACTTCAGAATTTACAGGAGAGCATTACTAACAATGTACGCACTGATGTTAATCTCTTTGATTGGGTGACTTCTTGGTTGCCTGATTTGTCCGTCCTTAGACAAGTTTTCTTTTATGGGTTCATTATTATTATCTGCCTTATACCTTTGTGTTTTTGCATTTATTGTATTCCTAATCTTGTTTCTATGTGTAACACATGTCCACTGCGTAGAAGGGAGACATCGGGTTTTGCACGACGGCAATTGTACTCAATGAGGTATCATCCTCCGGAACAAAGTACCATGAGTCAGGAGGGGTACGATGTCCAGGAGGACAGTGATGATGTATATGGAGGAGTAGTTATGGAGTATGATGACATGCAGGGGTATGATTAGCCGTCCCTCTCTCAAATTTAAATGAAAAAGGAGGACATGTAGGAATGTATCTGGATTCTGTCAGGCTGTCTCTGACACATTTTGTAAACAAAGGCCTCTTTGTCTGCATGAGAGACAACGCTGGATTTTGGGCATGCGTAGAATAGTGAGAAGAATTCTCCTTATTTCTCCTTATTTGGGTTCTGACATTCTGATTGGCTATGTAGCTTAAGTTGCGTTTCTGATATACTCTGCTTGAAAAAAGAGAAGACATGATTATCTTTTGTTCAGCCAAAGACTGCAGTCGTGTTTTCTCTCTGTCTCTTTTTCCTCCTTACTCTCTGTCTAATGAAGCTGGACTCCGTTAGACCCTTTAACTCTTTGTCTGTTTATCTGGGGCTATAAACTGTTGCTAATGAGGCTGATTAGAGATCTTTACATGGATCAGATTCCTACAATCCCTTACCCTGCAAGGGGGCAGGTACAGGAGTAATATTCCCAACTAACCCTTGGGGCCCAACCGTAGAAGCAGGGCCTCACAACCAGACGCTTGTGGAGCAGTGGCCCTAGCAATTCCCAAAGACTCCCTGGCAACAATGGCGACACCACCACCCCTCCCCTCCCCTCTAAGCTGGTGCCAAATACCGAACCCAGCTGGACACATGTCCAAAAGAGGTACTCCATCCTCAGGTGTCAGCCAGGTTTCGGTGATGCATGCCAGGTCGGCCCGCTCCCCCTGGATAGAATCTTGGATCAGGGGGGCTTTATTACAGACCGATCTGGCATTCACCAGCAGCAGCCTAAGGGCGGGGTCACTCTGGATCTGCTGCTCAGGACCCAGAGATGTACCTGCAGGGCTGGAATGAGGGACCGCACTTAAACATCGGACCCGCATTCCCCGAGTGCGGCCTGCCCCGCGGTACCCACCATACCGCCCCATGCCCGTCACAATACCTATATGGATCCCTGGAACCCCCCTAGATGGAATGCTGCTCCTCCTTCCTGGCTGCCAGGACCAACTCTCTCTTTTCCCACCCCACCCACAATCCCCCCCTGGTTCCAGCAACAAGCATGGGCTCCCGGAACGAGCAGGGAGCGCTGGTGAGCCCCGGCGTCTCCCTTTTTTTTTCCAGGTGGGGAGGGCAGAGGCAGAAGCGATGGCTCCCACCTGCCTCAAATCCCGGGAACCGGTGGCGTGGGCTCCCGGAACGAGCAGGGAGCGCTAGAATTCTGAAATATGGCAACACACAGGCAAAAGAAGGAAAATTTCCAGCAGGTTGTCATCCTCCCCATAAGGCAGAGGTTCCCAAACTTTTCAAGCCAGGGGCCAGGTCACACTCTCTCAGTCAGCTTCGAGAGCTGGATGGCCATTCGATGGGGGTGGCCATTTTGTCCCAACAGCTTCAAAGAGGTGGCCATTTTGTTTCTGCTAGGTTGGCAAGTTTTCTTTTGATGGGGTGTCACATGAAATGGTGCTGGGGGCCAGATCCGGCCTGCAGGTCTTAGGTTAGGAACTCCTGCCATAAGGGATATTCATCTCCAAGCTTTGCTTCAGATATCACACGTGCATGTACCTATTGGCTCGCTCCCTAACCCTTTCTCTTTCTGCTGAAGTTTTGGTATGCTAGTGTCCCACAAGCACAACCAGCACATATTAAAGCATTTTTTGCACTGAGTAACTGAGCCTTGGTAACAGCTATATCCTGCATTGCTACCTGACTAAAGATTGTCTCCCTACCTTGAAAACCAGAGAAGCACAGCCAGGTCCTGAAACTTTAGACAGTACAGTACTGTGAAATCTGGAAATCCTCCTTGCCTCTGGTGTTTCTGGGCTCCTGCTATGTGTGACCCACTGATGGACCAAAGTTGAAAAGTTTTATTTTTTTTAAAAAAACTAGAATTCTGAAATTTCCCTTGAATGCTGTGGCATTCTGGGAGTTGTAGTCCCAAAATGAAATCTCTCCTCTCTGGCTGAACTGATGATCCAGAAGAATTTTAAAAGAAGCATAATGTGTATCTTGCATGCCTACCTCATTCAAATGTGGCACTTGGATTTTGCTTTGAAAATATGAAATGCAAATCCTTTTGTTTATATATTTGCCCATTGCCAATATATTTATTTTGCACGGCTCATCAAGGCAGCAGAAGCAGTACTTGACAAAATACAAATGGCAATATGATTGTAGTTGTCCCAGCTACTTTTTTTCCTCATCAGCTATGCAAAAAACCCAGATACAGTGGAACCTTGGTTAATGCAATTAATACATTCTCCGGGACATTTCTTACAGCAAAAATTAATTTAACTAAATTTCCCAAAAGAATGCATTGAATGTAATTTCCCATAGGAATGCATTGAAAACCAAAATACATTAACTGAAATGCAATTTCCCATAGGAATATTTTGAAAACCAAATAATCTGTTCTGAAAAAAATTCTGTAAACCGAGCCACTATTTTCTATGGATTTCTTTTTGTTATGCGATTTTTATGTTAACCGAGCCATTTTTTAACTGAGGTTCCACTGTATTATATAGAGTGGAACCTCAAACAACAATCGCCCCATATAGCAATGAAATCGTATAACAGTTAGGTTGAGGGGGGGGGGATGGTGACCTGCATAGCTATTTTCCCTATGGAAAAAATTGTGCAACAATTTTTCAATGGGAAAAACCACTTAGCAGAAAAACCATTGTGCGATGCATCTCATAGGGAAAATTGCTATACGATGAATGTATCATATAGCAATTGTTTCGTACACCAACGAGCCCCATGGAACGGATTAAAATTGTTGTATGAGGTACCACTGTACCTGTATTTGGATGGGACGTAGGGTGGTCCAAAAATATTTTTTTCTTTAGGCCACCCCATAGTTTTGTTACATGTACCTACTGTATTGACTTTGTGAAATTTCAGCTTTCTAGCTTTAGCGTAAGGCGGTGTTCAAGATGTGTTTATTTTTGAATTGAATTTTATTTTTGAATTTTGAATCGAACCCAGCCCATACATCGCGCTGTTGGGGCTTCTGAAGGCGCTTCCCTCAGAAGCCCTGACTCCAACGCTGGCCACGCACATGATGTCTGGGTTGAGGTAAGGGTTTTTGAAGGAACTTCCCTCTGAAGCCCTGGCGCTGGCCATGCCTCGAGACTCCATCAATCCTCAGCATAAGCTACAGATTGAATTTTCAGCCTCAAGATATTTTTGATTTATAGTATCCAGTTCTGTATCCCAAGAATATGGATTCTGAGCATTGCCTCACTCCAAGAAAGAGTTTGTAACATGCATTATAAATGGTGTAGAGAAAATAGATTGCAAGACATTTCCTGCCTATTTCATAATACTAGATCCCTGCATTAACTATTGAAGGTAAATGGAAAAGGGTTCAGGAAAGATATAAAGAAGTTATTTTTCATTTGGTACAGATGTTGACCTATAGTTTGAATGACAGTGTGTCAAATTAAATGAGATGTTCAGCTTACATTTAGAGTAAAGCCCCATTGTGAGATTTCTAAAAGTCTATATAATTGTTGCTCATCTCCCTATCCTGAAAACTAAATTACTTTATACTGTGTTTGGTTAGCATGAGGTAAACATGGGCTCTGAAGAAATCCAGTAACTGGAGGACAAACCCTCCACATTGTCTTCCACGTGTGAGCAGATTGTCTTGACTTGTTTGAGACTTTTAAAAAGGATAAAACAAATGCATAGAAGATAAGTCAGGGTGATTGTATAGTAATACTAGCATAGTTTGCCCGGCGTTGCCGGGCTTTTTCCCCCCTGTGCTTTATATAAAACAATGAATTATTTGTTTTTTTAAAAAAATTTATTTTGGTTTTATAGGTTAAGATCAGCATTTTTTGCCCTGCCGGGCAGGTATAACATGTGTGCTTGTGGTTGGGGTGGTTTTGAGGGGTAGACATACACACAATATAAGCATACATGCAACACAACCACACACGCGCACACAATGCACACACACACACAACACATACACACACACACAAAATACACACACAGCACACACAACACAACCACACTCATTCAATACACACATACAGCACACACAATATCACCACACACTCATTCAATACACAAATACAAAACAATCACACACACAACCACACACACACACAACACACACACAACACAACCACACACTCACTCAATACACACACAACACACACAATACACACAGCACACACAACATAACCACACACACACACACTCAATACACACACACAACACAACCACACAAACAACACAAACAACACAACTACACACAACACATCCACACAAACAACACAACCACCCACACAACACACCCACACACACAACACAAACACACCCACACACAATACACACACACATGCCATAGCTCCATGGGGAGAGGACGGGCTCTTCCTCCCCCCCCCCCCAAGCCTTGGTGAGCACACACACACACACACACACACATGCCGAAGCCTTGCAGGGGGAGGAGGGACTCTTCCTCCTCCCCCCCTGACGCCTCAGTGAGGACACACACACACATGCCAAAGCTTTGCAGGAAGAGGAAGGCCTCTTCCTCCTTCCCCCTGAAGCCTCGGTGAGGACACACACACACACACACACACACACACACACACACACACACACACATGCTGAAGCTTTGCAGGGGGAGGAGGAGCTCTTCCTCCTCCCCCCAAGCCTTGGTGAGGACACCCAGGAGGCCTTTGCTGGGCGGGCGGGAGCATCGTTTGCCGGCTGGGCTGCTTGATTTTGGTGGCCCACACCCCACCGATGAAGGCCTTGGCGCCGGCATTGAGGGAGGAAAGGCCACACCATGGAGGCATGGAAGGTGAGTGGTCCAGCACAGAAGGCCGCTCTGGGGAGGCGCAGAGTACGAATTGCCCAGCTGCCAACAGGTAAGTGGGGCAGGGGACTGAGACTGGGGGGAAGGAGGTGGGTTCGTTCTCCCCCTTTCTTCTCTATGACCTGTGTGGGTGGCGTGCTCCCCAGGCCCGTTCCCCTCCTCAATTCCTCTCCCCCGCCCCACTTACCCGTTGCCAGTTGGGCCTTTCGTACTCTACGTCTCCCCAGTGCAGCCTTCTGTGCCGGGCCTCACCTTCCATGCCTCTGTTGCGCAGCCTTTTCTCCCTCTCCGCTGGTGCCGAGGTCTTTGCCGGTTGGGTGGGGGCCGCCAAAAGCAGGCAGTCCAGGATCCGACATGGCCAGCCGCCCACCGTGATGAGCTGGGGATGGCTTCCCTCCGGGAGACGAAGTGCCTCCTGGAGGGAAGTTGTTGACGCATTGGCTTTCCCAGCCTCCTCCATGCTCATGTCCCTTAGCCTGATTGGCTGAGGGGTCACAGCACGGAGGACGCTGGGACTTGTAGTTTCTGACGTCCGTCGCTCGGCAAGGTTTTGAAACGCTACTTTTGATTGGTTGCGGCTCGTAAAACAAAGACTGAGTCTGTTGTTTTTATCATCTTGATTGGCTGACACTGGGAGAAACACGGCGAAACGCAATGCTTTTTGGGAAATGAAGTTGTTTCCCTTTCTTGACAATGGTGGGGCTGATGCCCCAATCGCGATTTTTTAAACCATTCGTTGACCTGCGTAGCCACTTCGCCCGTGCTCTCGAAGGGAGGGAACGGGTAAGTAGGGCGACGCACAGCAGCCCATAGCCAATTCCAACGGTGAACACTTGGTTTTATAGGTTAAGATAATAATGACATGCTATCAAGTCAATTCTGACTTATGGCCTCCCTTTCCAAGGTTTTCTAGGTAGAGAATACACAGAAGTGGTTTACCATTTCCTTTTTCTGGGAGCTTCCCTGGCACCGTGCAGATTGCCCTTGACTATACAGGCTGGCCCATCTCCTGGGTGACATAATAAGGAATCAAACTCACAACCTGTGGCTCCACAACCAGATACCTAAACTATGTCAATATTTGCCTCTGAATATTAGTATGCAAAGTTACAGGGGGGACTTTGGTGGCTTAGCGAAAGTTCAAAATCTGAGTGCTGCACTGCACGATGGAGTGAACTCCCATCTCTGCCCTAGCTCCTGCCAACCTAGCAGTTCAAAAGCAAGACATTTCAAGTTTTAAAAAAAATAGGTCCCACTTTGGTGGGAAGGTAAACAGCATTCCCTGCACTCCGGTGTCTAGTCATGCCTGCCACATGTCCACAGAAACGTCTGCAGATGTACAGTGCTGGCTCTTTGGCTGTAAATGGAGATGGGCACTAAACCCTAGAGTTGGATATGACTGGATTTTGAGCAAGGGCGACCTAAGGTTACATGAGCAGAAGGCTACTAATATACTTAGATGATTTTTGTGGGATTCTCCTTGGCATCTGGTTGGGCCCTGAACAGAATAATCAGTTAGGATGATGATGATTCTTACATTCTTATACCTTATGAGTGAGGTGTCGAGATTTCATAGCTAGGGAAAAATTAATTTCACTTCTTTACCCTGTTTACTTAGTGCCTAGTGTGCCTTAACACACTACCAGTCCCACAGGGCTTTGCAGAGTTTTTCAAACTGCAACACTTTTTAGGGCATCGCCATTACCCATTGGAACCCCATCTTTCTCGCTTGTTTTCCCTGCCCGGGTTTACCCAGACGAGACACCCTTTGGCAATGCTACTAAAATTCTGCTTCGCCTTCTTTCTCTGAGTCGGCAAACTGTCCTACTATTCCAGGGACGAGGTGACCTGACCAGCCGATCAGGGAGAACAGGAGAAAAGCAGCCATCACTAGACCGAGTCTTGGGCAAGCTAGTGTCGGAGCAAGCCAGGGCCTGGTCGACGTGTCCGATATGAGGAAAATTGGGAGAATGCCATTCGATCAAAATCCAAGTTAAATGCTGAAGTCAGGCCATTTTCAAATTCATAGCATAAAAGTGGTTAGATAGCTTTTATTGGAAGAGTTTTTTTTACTTTGGACAGCAGCACATTCTTGATCTTCCAATATGAGCTTATATATTTTCCTCTGCAGTGCTGTAAAAAGCTTTGGGATTGCTCACAATAAAAAGCTCTACATAATTATGCATCTGTTTACCAGACAGACAACATGGGACTCTTCATTGAAAAACTGCTGTGGTTAATAAGCAAGGCAGTTAGCGAGAGAGCACTTATGGAGTCGTTTTTTCTGCAGTGTACTGTCAATATTTGGTTGAGTCAGGGTGATTTAGATTCCAGGCCTCCCACACAAATCTGTCCCTATTCAGAACTTTAGGATTCAAACTAGAGGAGCTAATTCCAGAACAACAGAGACACCTAGTGACTGAAAATAAATTGAGTTGATTAGATCTCTTCTGTGTTGTATTGATAGCATTTTTCACTGAAAATCTGCTGAGTTAAGGGTTTCCGTATATTTATGCTAGAGAGCCATTATATCAGTTCCAGCTTTTGTTTGTGCCCATTTTGTTATGGTGAAGTCCTCATTCCGAGCCTCCCTTCAACTACTGTGTCTCCAGCATTCACTGTGGGAAGAAACAAGATAATTAAAATGTCAACATAACAAGATATTGGCACTAGCGTATTACAATCAAGTTATCACTTATGCTGGAAATCTAATTTAATTGGGCCACTTAATTATTGTTTAATTTAGCTTTTTTTGCATTAACATCTGTCCAGTGATACGTTATTCAAGTATGGGAGAATGATGGGACGGAAAGCATGCATGCACACACACAGAGAGAGAAGGAGAAGGAGGGAGAGAAAGTCTCCCCTGCTTCCCTCCCTCCTGCCCTGCTTGCCCGTGCCCGTCCGCCTCACACATAGTGATGGGTGCGATGGATGGAGCACAGGGAGAGGGAGGCAAGACCACCGAGCACCCCAGCCCAAGCATCGGGGGTGCAGTTGCCCTCTCTTCCTCTGCAGCTGCCTTCAGCCTCGGCAAGGGGTCTCTGCCAGAGCGGCGCGCTCTGTGGGCTGAAGACTGAAGCCTTGAACCCGGATATCTGGGTCACAGCGGAGCCCTCTGGTGGGGCATGCACAGTGGCGCTGCCTGCCACTGGTTAAAAAAAGCTAAAGAAAAAACACACCGCCACCCAGGCCCCGTACGTTCCGTTTGCTCCGGTGTCTAGTCATGCCTGCCACATGACCACAGAAACGTCTGCAGAGCAGACAGCGCTGGCTCTTTGGCTTTGAAACAGATGATCACTGAACCCTAGAGTCAGATACGACTGGCTTTCGAGCAAGGGAAACCTTTGGGATGGGCGTGAACTTTCACTTAAGGAGGAAACTAAGCGGGCCCCGCCCACCACCACCTTGAGTTTCCAGACCCGAGTGGTTTCCCGCTGGACCCTCCCCGGCCATGGCATCAGCCCAGCTGGCAGAAAAACTCCACCGTCGCTTGCTACAGGACGGGAGCACCTCAGAGCCTCCTCTGGTGGAAACAGCAGAGGATCTTGTCTCCAGAGGGGTGGAGGCGGCTGGGTCGGAATTGAGCCTGGTAGACTTGGATGAGGACCAGGGCACAGTGAGCGCCAATGCTGACCTGGAATTGAGCGCCAAACTGAGCCACAGGCAAGACATCAACGCGGGCCCCGCGCAGCCCCGCTTCGCCTGGCCCAGGTCTTCAACCCCTATACTGAGTTTAAGGAGTTCACCCAGCAGCAGATCAAGGATATGGAGCGCCTGTTCCGACTGTAAGCAGTGCCCTGAGTAGAGATGTAAAATTTCCGGAAATTTTGAAGCTTGAGGAAAAACCCGGGGTTTTTTCAGGGGGAAATGGAAATTTTCGGAAAAATTGAAAATAATCTGATACCATACATATTTTTTTAGAAATTATTTATAAAATATTTGAACCCGGCCTTATCTTAAAATATTTTATTCATCATGTTAAAATAAACAATTCCATAATATATTTTTTATTTTTTCAATTTTTCCAATTTTTCAGAAAAAAACAAAAAAGGCTTCAGAAAAAAACAGGGGTTTTTTCGATTTTTTTCCGGGGTTTTCCGGACCTTCACATCTCTAGCCCTGAGCCACTTTGGCCCTCATTTATTTATTTATTTGCTTTGCAGATCCCAACGTTTGGCAAACGTGAGAAGGAATCCATAGGATCTCCGCCACCCCTGCTTTCCCTCCACTCGGATTTAAGTGTAACTTAATTCGGATTGTTTAAAAGTGGTTGCCGTGTTAGTCTGTGCAAGCAGATCAAAGAGTAAACAAAACAACAAAAAAGACCCCCCAAAAAAGTTGTGGCACCTTAAAGACCCACTCCTGTATTTAAATGTATTTTAAAATGTATTATAATTCGGAATAGAGTCGGGATGCACGTGGATTTAAAAACAATTCTTCCCACAAAGAACAGGTTTAAGCACTTTTACTCACCTGAGTCAATCCCATTGAGTTAGGGATTTAAAAATCCCAACCTCACCATCTGAGTTTGTCTTTTTTAAAAAGTAAGCCTCACTGAGTTTAGTATAATTTAGCCCTCAATTAATGCATCTATGCGGGGTAGCTTCGTTTATTAAAGGGAAAGGAGAGCAATTTCCTATAAGGCCCGCATCCGATGGGCTCGTACGTTGCGTTTATGTGTAGTGTGGCAGGCATGACACATGGCCAAATTCCCCCCCCCCCCCGATTTGGCCATGCCCACAGAGGGGTGTGGCCAAAATGTGGCGGGGGGGGGGGGAATAGGATTGCTCAGTATGGGGCCCAGAAATTTCTGATGGCAGCCATGGTCAGGTTAGTTAACCGTTGGCTGACAATCAGCACTGAGTCTCTGGCAGTAGGGTCACCTCTATTGCCATAGCAGGATAACCTGGTCAGATGTGTAACAAATGGGATTTCCAAACATTCTTGCAGTTATTTCCTTCCCTCCAAAGCATAAAATGGGTGAAGGGGAAAAGTAAAAACCTTTTTGGTAATGTGTTTAGTGCAATAGTGTAATTTAGCACTATTTAAACCAGGGGTTCCCAACGTTTTCGCCCCACAGGCCGGACTGCACCCCGGACAGTTGAGTGGGCTGGTCATGTGGTTTCTCCTGCCATAAAGACTGGTGTACAACACATCTATGGCTGTTTTAAATGCATTTACAACAGCCGCAGGTGCATTTAGGGCAGTGTTTACGGCAGGCACGGGCATGTTTACGCAGATGTGGGTGCATTTTATGGCTGTCATAAATGTGTCTGCTTCCTCTTCCAGTAGCAGCAAGGGCATCGGCAGGCCATATGAAATAGTCCCATGGGCCGGGGACAGCCCACGGGCCGTAGTAGGTTGGCCACCCCTGAGTTAAACACTCTCTTGTCAATGAAAATATAATTAAATTACAGTAAAAAAAAACGACTTACATAAAATTCGACTTACATAATGATTTTGTGCTAAAACCATGTCCCGATTTACATGATTTCCTATGGGTTTGCTTTGAGTTACATAAAAAACCGATTTAAGCAAAAGCCTACGGAACGGACTTTTTTTCGTAAGTAGTGGTTTTACTGTAGTTTCTAATTTACTAAGAATTAGCTTAATTGCAACCATTTTTCACTAACCTTCCAATCACCTTTTTTTGGCTATGCCCCAACTAAACATCTCTAAAATCCTGATTCCCACGCACACACAGTTTACATATGCATTAATTCTTATTATTCAAATAGTAAACTCATATTCATTTGGAGGATGCCTAAAAGGCCATTAACTTGGTCTAACTCCTTTTCAAATTGCCCCCCTAAAATAAAATTGCCCCTGTGGGGCATGTGCCCCACAAGGAAGCTCTTTCATGCCCCCAAGTCATTTCTGCCAGTCCCAGTCCTGCTAGGAGCTTTGCCAAGGTGTCTGTGGGGATCCCTGGATGGCATAAAGTTGCAAAATGGGATTTCAGGCTCTGTATTCTGTGTATTTCTCTTTAATGAACTCAGATGCCCTTGTTCCTGCTAATGTCACCAAGGGCTGCCAAGTGTCTGCAGAAAGCCAAGCACTGAACTTAAAAGACCTGAAGCAGCAAGAAAGCATATGGTACCGCTTTTTCTAGTAAGCTGGTTTCTATATTTGTCTTAACAGATAATAGGAAAACATTAAAGTGGTCCATGAAGCAGCAATGTCAATAACTGCTATATATGCTCCCATCAATTTAGTTACATTTATTATTTATTATTTTTAATGTAACCAGTTTCGCACTACGTCAGATAAGTGGTGCAGCAGTAATTCAATAGTGATTTGTGTCATAAACTGAACCCAAAATTTTGTGATTTTGAGGAAAAGGTTGGGGATAATGGCAGAGGATAGTTTACTTTACTGTGGGTAGTAATGTATTTAATTTGACCCTCTGCTATGTGGGCATTCCATGGATAATTAAACATTATTGTGTGAAAATAAAAAATAATTTCAGCCAATACAATGTGGTAGGGGGCAATTTAGAAAACTTCAGGTCTACCAAGGACAATCTGCAATCTGTCCAGGGGTTCCCAACCTTTTCCTGCCAGGGGCCTGACCATACCCCGTCAGTCAGCTGAAGTGACGTGGTTCTTCCTGGTGGTGGCGGCGGCAACGGGGCATGCATTTGCACCATGTTTCCGAGCATTTTCCCCACCTCTGCTGCTTCCCTTGGAGGAGGGAGCGAGAGAGGAACATTTTCATGCCATTTTTGATTATTATTTTTTGTTGTGTTTTCGTGGCATTTCGGTGCAAGAACACTGCAATTTCATCACTTCCAGTGATGTCAGGGCACTTCTGGCATCAGCGGCAATTTGGCTGGATCTGCCCCGCGGGCTGTAGGTTGGGAACCTCTGATCTAGTCACTTCTTAATACATCACACTGGCTCTTTAAAGGTAAGAAAGAAAGAAACCAGCCAACCAACTAACCAACTTTGAAGAGTTTTTCAGCTAGCTTCAGTAAGGAGTCCAACAAGTGTACAGTATAAATGTTTTACAAAAATCAGCTTGAAAATATATGATAGTACAAGGAAAGCTTTTGGCTGCCATCCAACAATATGCCAGCACTTTGTGGCAGCTTTATGATCAGGTTCTGTACCTAATTTTGGTTTTTCACCATTAGCAAAGATGTCTTGGCAGTAAGCCCTTTGCCTCCGCCAAAAAACATTTTTATCAGGGAGAATAAAGATTTTGATTACCATCTGGAAACTGACCAATTTGACTAGCAATCCTCTAAACATCATCATATCGCATCCCAGGTCTCAAAGCAATTTGGCCTCTATCAGATTCTGAATCTCATCACTGGAGCAGCTGACTCTGTTGCTGCTAAGAGATAAGAACAAATGATACGTATACTTCTTTTCTTCCTCTCTGTATTGAACTAGCAGTGCCAGACAGGCAAATTAGTTGCCCTCCATCATAGACAATTTGAATTCAACCTCAGCACACAAACCTCCCAAAGTCAACATTAAAATTGTGTACTGCTTCTGTAATCAAGATTTTTATCTTCTTAATATTCAACTACAGTCCTGCTTTGGCACTTCTTTCTATCACTTTCATCAGAAGTCATTTCAAGTCATTGCTATTTTCTGCCAATAAGACTGTGTCCACCGATTTTCACTTCTCCTTTGCCTGAATCTAATCTGTATAACATGTTCTGTGTACAGATTGAACAAATGGGATACAATGCCCTCTTATCTGACATTTTTGAATTGGTAGCCATGGTAGTCGGGGTTTCAAGCATATCAGAGAGTAAACAAAACAAAAGACAAAAAATGTTGTGGCACCTTAATACTGTACAGCAGTTAGTCTTTAAGGCGCCACAATGTGCTTCCTCTTTTTGTTTTGTTTTGTTTACTCTTGTCTGGAATGCTTGTCTATAGAAACCATTGTGTCTCTCTAGATTCTGTCCCAACAGTAGATTCTTATCCACAATACAATAAAATACAGGTTATACATCAGAGCAATCAAGTGCTCAGGCACACCCATTTGTTTCAGAATAGTGTATAGTTTCTCATGATCTACTTATCTCACATTTAATTTTATTTCCTGCCCAGAAGGTCATGTGGATAAAGGGTTCACTCAATCTGTTGACCTAAGGTAAAGGTTTTCCTTGCTCGAAAGTCAGTTGTATTTGACTCTAGGGTTCAGTGCTCATCTCTGTTTCAAAACCAAAGAGCCAGAGCTGTCTGCTTCTGCAGACATTTCCATGGTCATGTGACAGGCATGACTAGACACCGGAGCGCACAGAACGCTGTTACCTTCCCACCAAAGTAGTCCCTATTTATCTACTTGCAATTTCTTGCTTTCGAACTGCTAGGTTGGCTGGAGCTGGGACAAAGACGGGCGCTCATTCTGTCCCGCAGTACTCGGGAATCAAACTGCTGACCTTCCGCCTCCCAGTCAGCATCTTAGCTACTTGAGCCACTGCAGTCCACTTGAGCCACTGTTGTCCTAACTTCTAGCATATACAGACTATACCTGTAATGCTAAATGTAAGGCCTGAATATTTATCTGACAGGCCAATTAGCTTGTAATTGATTTTAAGCAAAGCTACTTAGTTCATAATTAACCTAAACTGTTATGTCCAGCTGTGAATGAGCCAAGTATCTGACTGGAATCCAGGAATCTCCAGAGGCAACCACTTGTAATTCTGTTGCTTTAATATGAGACTGAACATCCCATATTGAGTTTCTGTGGACAGAGTGCTTCTTGACACAAACATTTTTTGCCATGCTAGGAGTCTACACAGAGACATTTGAAAATGCATAAATCCCAACTGACATAGTGACATGGACGCACAATATAGTTCAGTACTAGCCATTGCTGCTCAGTTGTATCAAACTTTGGTGTCAATTTCTCTCCTAGTATATGTGTTTAGCTTTTCCTCCACAATGAACCAGTACCAGCTGCAAATCTTGCCCCCCTCACAGTGTGGATGAGAAAACCAATGCCTTCCATCAGTTTATAGGGATGAATTTTAAATGAGAATAGATTGTGACTACTTTTGGCAAATTTTATTTACTTCAAAGCAGCTTCATTTAGAATTGAGTTTGATTTCTTATAACTTGGAAACCTGATGATGGATAATAGAATCCCAATTTAAACAAAATACACTTTAGCCCAAGAAATGTTCAGTCGTCCTTGCAATCTGTCTGTGATATGCAGAGTCCTATACCTGCTAGCATATGTACAGTAAAGACCCTCGTGTCTAAATTATATTTCAGTCATGCCAGAAATGTAGCATCTGTTTATTTATTTATTTATTTAGTATATTTTTATACCGCTTTCCTCACCTATTGGTGACCCAAAGCGGTTTACAGACAAACAAAGATGGTAAATTACGTAAAACTTGAAATACAATTAAACATTGTGGCTGAATATCTGAGGGAGCATAAGAGACGGCATCCAGGCTCAATGTCAGTGACGGAGCATGGTACTCAACATCCTCTGCAACATCTTTGGGCATCTTAAAGCCCATGTCATGGGTAACAGTCGCTCCCACTCCCCTCCAACTGGCTGAGGGGAGTTGCTCAGGGGGCTCTGTGGCAGGTCTGTTGCCAAATAGGTCTCCAAATCTTTATTCTATGTACTCAAGCTCTGTCAAAGTGTTCAGGGGCCATTCAACAATTATGTGATCCATTGGGGGGGGGGAATTGACCCCTTCCCCCCCATGTAATCCGACCATAATTTTCACTTTGAACCCCCCTCCCTTTAAAATTACAAAATCCAGAGCTTTTGTATCAAAACTCTAATTTTTAGAGCTTTTCACTATTGGTGAAATAGAAATAGACTGCACAAGCAATTCAATAATCTCAAATCAGATCAAAATTCCCAGAGATCATTTTTAAACCTTAAAAAGTGCCATGTTTTGAAACTACAACAGCTCCAAATGGATTACGTAATCTTTGACCTGACCCCCCCGCCCCACCCCCAAGTAATTTTCTGGAATTCAGATGGCAGACCCCCTCCCCCCTCGAGGAACACATAATTGTTGAATGGCCCCTCACAAACTTTTACCTTACCTTGGAGTTGTTACTCAGCAACGAGACCGTGCATTGGCAGACATCTCTCTAACAATTTCCACGCACACAAATGGACCTGAGAAATCAAGCCCATTTGCATGTGTTTTTTTAGCCATTTGGATATCGCATCAGCTGCTGGCTAGGCAGACCATGACGTGTGCTCTCTGCTTTCACCATGCCCAAGGGATCTGATGGGGGACACTGGTGAGTTTTAGTCCTAGCCTAGCATCATTGATAAGAGATGGGCAACACTGTTTAGTTCAGTGATGGTGAACCTGTGGCACGCGTGCCAGAGGTGGCACTCGGAGCCCTCTCTGTGGGCACCCATGCAGTCACTTCAGCACAGAGTATGCTCTGCCCCTCTTCCCAGCAGCCCAATGGGAATGCTTCTTCCCTCCCCCAGCACAGAGTTCACCCCACCCCTCTGCCCAGCAGCCCAGTGGGAGCACTTCCTCGCTCCCCCCAACACAGAGTTCACCCCGCCCCTCTTCCCAGCAGCCCAATGGGAACATTTCCTTCCTCCCCTGTTGCTGTGTTGGCACTTTGCGATAAATAAGTGAGTTTTGGGTTGCAGTTTGGGCACTCTGTGTCTAAAAGGTTCGCCATCACTGGTCTAGTTAGACCACTCAAGCCCTCGTGCCCCAACACGGCTCTCACCTAGTGGGGGCTTGAGTGGTCTAACAAGCTTTTACACATGTAGGAAATAAACAAAAAAATTTAATATTTGTAGTGCTTCCCCATCCTCTCCTACGCTACTTTGTATCTCCATTGCAAGTGTGATGTTTGAGCTTAAAAAGCTTGCTGCCACTGATGAAGGAAAACACACTTGAGCCTTTCATTCGGATACAGCAACCGATGGGACCTTGACTTCACAGGGAGTTTTTTTCCAGGTACAGCTCCAATGGGAAACACTAAATAATGAGTCTGTATTCCTCTAGCTGCACTGCACCATTTCTCTGCATATTTATGAGGTCTGCTCAGAGCAAATCTCATATTTCATTTCTTGTCCCTTAATCACTTGTGGGTTCCTTATTATCCAGGTTCAACTACAGGGTGATGATGATCAATGATTTCTTCCCCCCATGCTGTGCTCAGTGAACTGGCTTACTATTCTGAACACACTTACCACACCGATAATTGAAATTAAGCGGAGTTATGTTAATTAGTACTTGGGTAGGAAACCAACAGAGAATAACAAGGATATCCAGGTAGGGCTAAGGAACAATTCTGCCTGAATCCCAGGAGAACTGTGGCCATTCCAAAACTAGGCCAGAGGTGTCAATGGTCTGCCTCGGTCTAAGGCAGCTTCTTATGTTCCACTGCTAAAGCAGGAAAGTGAATGTGTAGTAGCATTATATGGTTTATTTTATTTATTTATTCATTAAATTTATGCCCCGCCTCACTCAACACAACATGCAACTCGAGGCGGCATACAACATAGGTACAGTATATAATACAATACAATACAATTCCTAATACAGTACAATTACAAATAAGACAAATTAACAGAAAATACCAGAAAATGTACAGTTTTCATCTTACAAAATTTACAGGACACGTATAAACTATGCAATAAACACACTTTAAATACTGAACTAACAAAGTTAATTGCACAATACCCTCAGCTACCAACATCCACAATGGAACCCCCTGGCTCAAACGTCCACAACGGAGCCCCATGACTCAAACGTACATGACGGAGCCCCATGGCTCAAACGTCCACGACGGAGGCAGGGAAGAACCTCCCCCAACCCAGGCGAAGCAAGAAAATGTCCCAGTGGCTTTGGCGGCGGTGGCAGCTTTTCACGGCCCTGCCGTGGGAACGAGGTGCAGCTGTACTCCCACCTCCCCTGACCGCACAGGCCAGGGGAAGGAGCCGAAGATGTTGCAGAGGCTCTAGGGCGGAGGAGGCTTTTGATGGCCCCGCCGCGGGTGGGAACAAGGCACAGCTGTGCTCCCACCTCCCCTGACCAGACAGGCCAGGGGAGGGAGCCGAAGATGTTGCAGTAGGGAAGGCTGGCAGGCATGCTAGTCTTGTGGCAGCAAAAATAAATAAGAATCTTTTGGTTCTTTATAGACCAGGTTTGATTTGGCATAAGCTTTCATGGACTTTAAGGGCTGTGGTGGCCTATTGGTTAAGATGCTGAACTTGATAACTGGAAGATTGGCAGATCAGCAGTTCAAAACCCGAGTGCTGCATGATAGGGTGAGCTTCCATCTCTGTCCCAGCTCCAGCCTACATAGCAGTTCAAAAGCAAGAAATTGCAAATAGATAAATAGGTACCACTTTGGTGAGAAGGTAAACAGTGTTCCGTGCACTCCGGTGTCTAATCATGCCTGCCACATGTCAATGGAAACATCTGCAGATGCAGACAGCACTGGCTCTTTGGCTATAAAGAGATGAGCACTGAACCCTAGAGTCAGATATGACTGGCTTTTGAACAAGGGCGACCTTTACCTTCATGGACTTTAGCCACTTTCAAATGTCACCTCCTTTGTCTACCTATAGAAACTTATTAGGTTAAGGAGCCATGAGACTCTGTGTTACCATATACCAGTGATGCCTAACCTTGGCACTCCAGGTGTTCTTGGACTTCAATTACCAGAAGCCCAAGTCAACACACTTGCTGATCAGGGCTTCTGGGAATTCAAGTCCAAGAACACCTGGAGTGCCAAGGTTAGCCATCACTGCCCATATACAGTATTTTGAAAGTCTTCCTTCTTGGATGCACACTTTAATCTGGTGAGAGGGGTTGATTGGGCTAGGGTGCAGTGCCATCAGGAGGCAAGACTCCATTATGAGCCTGGACTTCTAGCAGGATCATACAAAGTGAAATGTTCACAGCTGAGGCATCAGAATAAGATGCTTCCTCCCTCTTTCAGAGTAATGGCCAAGTCAGCAGAAGTGAATGGAAAATCTTAAAAGTGATTGGGGTGGAGAAACTTTTGGAGGGCAGCTTCTGGGCAGCATAACTCAGAACTATGCTGGCAGAGGATCTTCCAATGACAACATCAGTGACACTTAAGCTGGCTTTTATTAGAACTTTGCAGAAGAAGGCAATGGTAAAACACTGCTGAATCTTTTTTTACCTCAAAAGTCCTATGATGGGATAGTTTAAAATGAAACAAGAGATAGTGCTGGAAGATGAGACTGCCAATTTGGAAAACATTCAGTCAGTTACTGGGGGGGGGGGGAGAGAAAGGACAAGTAGGAATTGTGCTGTCACTTATGACACAACTAGATTAAACCCAAACAATATCTAATAGTTGACGTGCACAAAGGTGAAGGGAAAGTCCAGTGCTGTACAACATATGCATCTGCTCCCACGGGGTGACATATCATCAGTATGCTGATGATACTCGGTTATATATCTCTGCCTGTGGTGATACCAGTGATGTAGTCAAGGTCCTGACCAGTTGCCTGGAGGCGGTTAGGGTCTGGATGGGGAATAATGGACTACAGCTGAATCCCGGCAAGAATGAGTGGCTGTGGGTGAGGGGACCCGGTCCTCATAAGGAGTTATCACCACTGGTTTGGGATGGGGCATTGTTGCCCCAATCCGACCCAGTGCGCAACCTGGGGGTCCTACTGGACTCACGGCTTCTGTTTCAGGAGCAGGTTACGGGCGTGGCCAGGAGGGCCTTCAGGCAAGTGCGTGTTATTAATCAATTGCGCCCACTCCTGGACCGGGAGGCCCTGCTCATGGTCACCCATGCCCTGGTCACCTCCTGTTTGGACTATCGTAATGTGCTCTACATGGGGCTGCCCTTGATGACCATCCGGAGACTGCAGTTGGTCCAGAATGTGGTGGCCCATGCAGTGGTGGGGTGTAGTCATTTTGTCCATGCCTCACCACTGCTGTATGTAGTTTTGTCTTTTTGCATGTAATTTTGTTATTATAAAATAAATATTAAAATGACTACAACTGGATTTATCCCTTGATATTCTGTAGTGACGATAGAGTCACTGTACATATAAGGTATACACATGAAATGAAATGCAGTTGCATAATTAGGTGCCTCTTCTTCATCTTCCATGTCTAGGATGTGAAACTGCCAAAATGAAGGCATCTTTTGGTGAGTTCATTCTGCAGTTCCTTTTTCCTGACCTAGTGTGAGAACAATCAGCAGGCAACACAAAGTTGCCAGTACCAGGATATGCCTGATTATGGTTCAAATATACCACATTCTTCAAGGAGGCTCTGTGTACCCCATTAGGTGCCTCTGAAAATGATAGTTACATGTTAGTAATCTCTTTTTTCATTTTCTTTGGTTTATACACTTGGAAGTATCAGTCCATTTGCTGAATAACTCCAGAGAGCAGTTCTTTAGCATGCAAAATGTATGACATTTATTGGAACCAGTCACATGGGCTGTAATTCATTGGGCTCCCTGGTTGTTTATAATGCAATGAGGATATCTGCAAGGGATATCTGCAAGGGATGCCAACCTCAGGTCTGTGCTAGGACCATCTGTTATTTGCTGTAACACTGCAGGAAGTTATGACCCGGCATAAAGAATGCACTATGCATTTACATCAACATTCTGTTCCCTTTTCTGAAGCTGCTGAAGAGAAAGGGCAATGCTCAACACATTCACACTGTCATGATGACTTTGACCTTCTCATCTTGTCACAGAGTTGGTAGTCTGGTTTCTCTACTTGCCACAATGAAGACCCAAATAAAGTCTGTATTTTGGCAGGCTGGGAGAAATCATACATGGTCTCACACCCAACAGTGCAACCAGATGCTGTCATTGTCATCTGGCATCAAATGTAAGGCATTTGTTATTATTTCTAATGGCTGAGATGTTATTTTCTCTGCATGTGTTACTAGAAGAACTACATAACAAACATTCCAGATCTCTACTACTTTGATAATGGTTTGAATACATTTCAGAGTTTTGTATAAGACTAAAATGAGCTATTGGGAAGGAGTGGTAAACAAATATCTAAGGGCTTGTGAAACTCCAGAATGGCTTTGCATGTTATAAGTTGCATATTTCATGGTTCCCTGAACTCCATCCCCTGATGCAATTTAAATACTGGATGATAAGCAACATAGCTGGCCTTTGCTTTTACTACTAATGCATCATAAAGAGCCATTCTTAACCAGCAGGTCATGAATCTAGCCAAAGCATTTATCTCTAGTCCCTGGCTACATCATCAGTTCTAGGTTTTAGGTTTTTCCTTTGGAGGAGTTACATGTGCTAGTAGAATGAAAACAACATCACTTCCCCAGTTCCTTAGAGCCAAGGGGGCTCCCCAGCTCTCAAGTGGCACAACCTTCTGCAGGTCATTAGAAACTAATTTCAAAAGACTCTTTAAGGTTTACCCTTAAAGTGTTACAACTTAAGTTCCATAAGTTAAAGTGCATCCAGGGACATACCTGATGGATCCAGGTTCCTAGCAAGTTAGACACATCCCTAGCATAGTTCTGGTTAGCCTAATAGCAATCATTGCTAAATCTCAATTGCTTTCTACAATTTATGCACTTTCTGTCTTTTTGGTTCCTCAGGATATTTATCTGTACCATAGGCGTCTCAGAGTTTTCAGGAGAATGGAAAATGTGAGTGAACTTCAGAATCCCCTGTTGGTCAAGAACAATGGACATCTTCATGGCAGTTATACTTACCACCAGGATTATCCTGCCCATCGTTGTCAGGGCAAACTATATTCCTACATCTTTCAAAATTCTGGCAATGCGAGGACTCACCAGTTACTGGATGCCAGTTCACTTCAGTTGGCTGTTGAAGCACTGTATGGCCCAAATTTCATTCTAGTGAAGGATGAAGCCAGTGTCAAGGTCAAGGACAACAAGGGTGAGAGCTGTGAGACAACCTTCATGGAAAACAAAGATCCTCCCACTGAAGCTTCTGATGGGCATGAAACGCAAGGCCAATCCTTAATTGAAAATGATATGAAAATCCAGACGGTGTCCTATGAAGTGGAGGAGGAAGAATTGCAGGAGTATGAGGTATAGTTCTTAAATTGTAATCTTAAAACACACCAAGGATTTTGATTCTTTTTAGTATTGGTGTGCAAATAAAGAACAAAGTATTTAATGTATACATATTATTAAAACAGAATGTGTGTAAGTGCTGCTTGGTGATTTATCCCATCTCATATATAAGTTTGATTATTTTTGAGAAATTTGTGTTGAACATATAATTTATTAGAAATGTTGTTGTTGTCATCGCACATTCGAGTGTGACCCCATGGACCACAGCACGCCAGGCTCCTCTATCATCTGCCATCCTCCTTAGTCCACTCAGATCTATGTCCACTGTGTCAACAATGCCATTTAGCCATCTCATCCTCTGCTGCACCCTTCTCCTTTTACCTTTGATCTTTCTTCGCATCAGGGCCTTCTCCAGTGAGTCCTCTCTTCTCATTTGTTGACCAAAGTACTTGAGCTTCAACGTCAGTATTTGTCCTTCCAAGGAACAGTCAGGGTTGATTTCTTTTAGGATGGACTGATTTGATCTCCTTGCAATCCAGGGGACTTTCAAGAGTCTCCCTCCAGCATTCTTCTGTGCTCAGCCTTCCTTATGGTCACAGCCATACATGAATAGAAACAATTGAAAGAGACATTTCATTAAAATGAAATGAAGTTGTAAACCTGCATTGAATCTTATGCAAGTGAGGTATGTTTCTGAGGATGAAAAATTACTCCATTTCACACTCAGGAGAAATATTTTCTCAGGAAAGCCCTAATTCCTTATCAATGAGGTACGAATTTATTTATTTAAAATATTTTACCCTGCCTTTCTTCTAAAAAGGGAGCCAGGCAGTTTACATCAATTAAAAAAACAATATTAAAAGCTAAAAACAATAAGTTATTTGAATATTTAAAAAGAATTAAGCATATCATATATATTAGATAAAAACATAAATAAAACAGATTTAAATGCAACAAAAGTACAGACCAGACCATCCAACTCTTCTTAGACAGCCAGTCATTAAGGGAAGGCTTGCCTAAAGTGAAAGGACTACACTTGCTTGAGGAAGGACAGCAAGGATGATGTCAGCCCATACCTGTCAAGTTGTTGGTATCCGAATACGGGAAGGTTTCCGGGCACCGGCATTGACACATGCGCATCAGAGGCAGCAGCGCACATGCTCAGTAACCCCTGTGTGCATGCACAGTAACCCCTTCAGCCAGGAAAGGGGTTACTATGCATGCATGCCCATCAGAGGCAGCGGCGCGCATGCGCAGTAACCCCTTTCCTGGCAGTTCAAATGCAGGATGACGGCAGGAAGGAGCGTGATGGAACAGTGAATTATGGGAAATCCTGGCCAAAACGGGATACTTGACAGGTATGGGTCAGCCTGGCCTCACATGAGAAGGAGCTTCAGAGTTTGGAACGGTGACAGAGTAGGCTCTCTCCCATGTCCCACTATAACCCCATGCAGCTGAGAGGTGGGGAGATGGGAGAAATGGGCCTCCCATGATTAGCTTCACACCCATGCAGGCTCACATTTTGAATTCTGCTCAAAAATGAATTGACAGCCTATTTAGCTCCTATTAAATGGGGGACCCACTAAACTTTCCATCTAACAGTAGCCCCACATTGAGCATGTACCATCCATCCAGCTCGGATGTAACTAAGGCAGGTGTGTGTCACTGTTAGCAATATCAGCAACATTTACAGTAGTGCTTACAGTGCTCTCTGGGTACTTCATAATGTAAAACAATGGGAACTCTTTTATGGGCCTCGGAAGGACGAAAGGTTGAGTGAGCCATGAGCCCATCAGGATTGAACTCACAACGTAAGCAGTTTTGGCTGCAATATTACAGTTAAACCAACACACCACAAGAACTCCTGTTACCAGATCAGACACCTCCGGGAATTGTGCACTAGTTTTAGTTGCCTAGTCACCATCGAGACCTGGGCATCGAAGCTCAGAGAAAAATCCAGGAGGACATTCAAGCTGTGCACCTGTGTTTTCAAGGGAAGTGTAATGCTATCTAGCTCAGGCTGGATCCCTATTCCCTAGTCTGCCTTTCAACTGACATGGGGAACCTCTGTGTTGTCAGATTTAAGTTTCAGTTTATTCTCCTTCATCCAGTCCAGTTCTGGCACCAGATACTGATCTAGAACCAAAACAGCTTCCTTGGATTTCGATGGAAAGGAGAGATGGGCATCACCCCCATACTGGTTCTCTGAACCTCAAAATTCCAGACGACCTCTCTCAGCAGTTCCATATAAATGCTAAATAATACAGGGGACAAAACAGTTTGAGAGAAGCTTAAGAAAATCTAACTTGGGAGAAGTGTAAGAATCAACTTCAATTCAAGAGCTTAAGTTGTTAATTTTGCCCGGTAGCCAGTGGCCAGAGAGGAAATGCTTTAGGATGGAAGCATTGCAAATCAGTTGTTTTCCCCCAAGTTTGAAACTGCTAGAAAGAATTAAAGAATATGTGAAAGTATCACTTGAAAGAAGGTCAGATAAGAGCTATAAAATATTTAATGAGAAAAAGAGTAGGAGGGTGAAAATGCTAGTTAAATGCCATGGCAATGATAGATGTTCTAGAAATATATCTAGACAATGCAAGAGAAGCAGCTTTCAGTGTGTGTGTGTGTGGGGGGGGGGGGGAATCTGTAGGATGCCAATTGCTTCTCTTCAAATGCTGGAGCTGACAGCAGTGAATAGGGTTTTTAACACTGTTACTATTATTACTATCATCACTATCACCACCATAACCGTCATTGCTATTATTAGTATATTATTAGTTTTCTGGGTTACTATTTCACACTGGGTTGTTTTAAATACAGCACCAAACACTCCCGAACACATTCAACTTAAAAGTAAGTTTCTTTGAAATGAATGGAACTTTATTCCAGGTGAATATACCTGTGGGTGAGCTGTAAAAAAAAAAATCTCTAGTAGAAAAAAATATTACCTTTTAAAAAAAAACCAACAGATTTTAATGCACAAATTGCTAATCTGATTCAAATTCTCTGAATTTTTACTCTGTAAAAGGGATTGAGGATATCCAATATCTTTCCTAAGACTTCCTTTAAAGCTCTCATTTCCTTCTCTGTGTATTGTCCTGGTTGTTTAGATTTATAAGGGGGCTGTCAATTTTGCATGTTAGTTATCACCATTTAGGGTAGCCTGAGATTCTGTAGTTAGCACAGTGATAGAACTGATTTATGGTTTGCTGAAATACTTCTTAATCCTGAATAGCTTTACTGAAGACCTGCCTAGAGTCTATAAAATATCTGTCAGACCATGCCAGAGTGAATGGCTTGTGGACAGAAACCAAGGAGATCTTTCTCAATCAACATGCCAAGCAACACATTTTAATTAAAATGTAGAAGTGATGGCTGATATGTCATCTTCTAGACTGGGGGTGCCCAAACGTTTTGGGCCTCAGGCCGGTCACGTGGTTCCTCCCTACAGAAGCAGAAGTAAAGCGTGCCTTTTGCAACAGATATGTTTTGCAAAAGGATGAGATAGATTTTTAGGCTGCTATTTTCTCTGCTTAAGCCACATGGGCTCATTTTACTTTGGCTTCTGGGAGCAACGAGGGCTGTGCGGTGCATATCAATTGGTGTCAAGGGCCAGATCCAGCACATGGGCCGTAGTTTGGGCACCCCTGTTCTAGAGCTCCATTAGACATCAAATCTTTAGATGGGTTAGTCATACCAGAAGCCATTGCTCCTTAGGAAATACACACACACGTGTGTCCGTACGTATGCGGAATACGTTTCCACAACCCCTGGAGCAAATCCCATGATACTTGGCACACATGTACCTTTCGCAACTGGGGTCAACACTGCGAGGGTCCTGAGGCCAAAGGTGTGGCCTACACCCCACAAATTGGACAAACTACAAGTCCCAGCACCCTCTGCGGCACGCCCCAGCCAATCCAAGAGGCTGGTGCATGCGCAAAATAGGCAGGGCAACGACCGCGTGGCAGACAAATGGTCACCAAAAACCTCCAGCACCCATGGCTAGAGAGCAACAGAACTCCGATGGCCGGGGCAGTGGGTCCCCCATGAACACGGCTGCCTGGCCCACCCCCATACTGACACATCTGGCAGGACCACCGGACAAGGAGGCCACCGGCAGGGACAGCCCGGATGAGGGGACACGCTCATCCGAGGAGGCGCCGGGAATGGCCATAGGGCCCGCCTGGTAGCCATAGGAACGGGGCTCCATAACTGGAAGGATGCCTGCCCGAGGAGGGAGACCCACCCGCAGCCGGTGAGTAGGGCAGTGGACGGGGACTGTGACAGGGCAGCCGGTCCGGGTCCATCCATGCAGCCACTGACCCGGACCGGGTGGATTCTGGGGACACATGTACCCTGTCCCCATCCACCCGGGCAGCCCTGAGGAGCCACCTGTGCCCGGTTCCCCCGCCTCGGACCCCAGCCCTCGCAACACTAACCTGCCTGGGGGGGGCTCCCTCCTCCACCAACCGCCAACATGCTGAGGACTCCATGGCCCGAACTGGACATGCTCTGCAGCGCCAGCCAGCGGGGGTTAGCTGCAGCCTCTGCCACCCACCTCAGGCCGTGGCTGCCTGAGGTCGAGAGGGAGCCTGCGGCCAGGCTGGGGCCAGAGACGGAGCACGGTCCACAGCGCCTGCCAGCCGGGGATTAACCGATGCCTCTGCTGCCCCAACGGACCCCGGGTGGAAGGACAGAGCCCCTTCAACAATCACCCGGGCGCAGCTGGGCACTCAGGCTAGTTCATTCTATATTACAAAGGATAATTTTGTCTGCTGCACATGTGGTGGACTCTTCCAAGTGAGACCACACTAGCATAGGTTTTTTTTTTTACCCTATGAAAATTATTTGTTTGTCATGTTTGAGAAGAAATGTGTTGTCTCTTCAGCAATGCCAGACAAGTACAGAGTGAATTGGTACTCCTGCTTGGATGTTCTTTAACTCAGACTCAAGCTGTGCCATTGATCACCAATCTCAAATTGGTTTCTTTTCCAGAGTGACTCTTCAAGTGACAGCGAGAGTGAAGACAATTTTCTGATGCTTCCCCCACGAGACCACCTGGGCTTAGCTATTTTCTCAATGCTTTGCTGTTTCTGGCCTTTGGGAATTGCTGCCTTCTACTTTTCTCAAGGGGTAAGAATTTCTGTCTGTTGCTGCCTGCTACTCAACTGCTTTGTAAAAAAGATGCCTTGGAAAGAATTGATTGATTGATTGATTGATTGATTGATTGATTGATTGATTGATTGATTGATTGATTGATTGATTGATTGGCTGGCTGGCTGGCTGGCTGGCTGGCTGGCTGGCCCCATAGGGTCCCAAGACAGCTCTCAATAACTCCAAGTGTGAAACAATAATTTTGACACTTTAAAAATACAATATAAATATTATATTAAAAACAAGCATATAACAAGATTAAAACCAATGTTATTTTTTAAAAAAAAAACATTTAAAAAAGCATATTGCAGATCTGGCAGTTCATAAACAAAGCATTCCTGAGACCCTTGCTGTTTAAAAGCCTGCCTGAAGAGGAAGGTCTTAGCCTGATGATGAAAGGACAAGAGGGAGGGGGGCAACATGGTTTCTTCGGGCACTACATTCCAAAACCTGGGTGCAGTCACTGAGGAGTCCTCTTTTGTGTTTTCTTGAGAAGTTGGAGGAACCAACAAAAGGCCCTCCCCATATCTTAAGATCTGAGAAGGCTTACATGGGGCTGATATAATCCTTCCAATAATCTGGTCCCAAGCCATATAGAACTTTATAGGTAATAATAAGCTCTTTGAATTCAGCCTCAAAACAGACTGGCAACCGGTGAAACTATGAGTTACATGCTCCATATAACCAATGCTAGTCAACAGTCTGACAGTAGCATTTAGAACCAGCTGAATTTTCTGAATACTTTTCAGAGGCAACTCTATGTAGATCCTGTTTGCATCATCAAGCTTCACCAGCTGAAACATCCATTATGACAGTACCTGTTATTGAAGTTGCATCAATAGGACCTGTGTCAACTACAATGCTTAAGTCAGATGGGATCCAAGCAACATTCTCTGTAAAGTGTTGTTCAAAATATTCACAGCAGGCCTTTGTGGTCAGCATCCTTCTCTGGTAGCAACAGATCCTTGACTACCCAACAGAACTCTGCTGGCCAACTCTGCTTCTTCATAGCCATCACTGCCGCAGAGTAGATCTTCCACAAGAGTAGATTATGCTTCTTAATTTAGCATTTGCAACTTGAACCTACAGGCACTTGATATCATTTCAAATCTCATGAGCAAACTTCAATCCAGAGATAATAAAGTTACAATACTGCTAAGGAAGTTCACTTGTGACCACTCTCAAACTTAAACATAAGCCTCATTTGCTTATTATTTGCTTCCCTTTAAATTGTCAGTTTAAATAGAAATTTACTGTATAGTTATTTATAAAATACATGACTGACATCTAAATAGGTTATATCAGCTATATTCTTCTACTGCAATATATCATTTCTGTTCAAGAAAATGGAGACACATTAAAAGGTTTAGGAAATGAAGACTGTTTGTTAGATTATTATAATCATGGGTTAGTTCCTAGTTCTTTAAGTTATATAGCAATTAAACTGACCTAGCAAAAATCTTAGATTATAATCAAGAACAAACAAGATGTGAATGAAAGATTATCCTTGTGATTTTTTTCAAGAATTCTAACGTCTTTCAACAGAGATTTGTCTAAGGTGTTTTATTTTATTTTTATGTGGTTTTGTCCCACTTCTCTCAAGGCAACTTACAATACAAAAGTGAAACAAAACACCAACCAAAGAAGGAACTAGAGTTTGAATCCAGCTTATTTCCCCTTGCTGGAGCCATTTCCTGATCAGTTTTAAATGAAGATTTGCTCATTATGTTTTCATTGCCAAGAAGAGATAGGACTGGGTGTGATATTTGATGATACTCCAATTCAGTTGAAGTTTGTAGTGTCACTTCCTTCTCAATTCTGGAGGATTTTCCAGCCCTCTACAAGAGTTTAGGGCAAGCAATAGGGATTTCATGAGAAACAAATATCACTGCTGGGTACCAGTTTTCAAAATACACAACACATAAGCAGAAGTGGAGGAGAAATTAAAATGAACTAGTTTCCCAGAAGGAATAGTAAACTTTATTTATTTATTTGATTTGATTTAATTTGATTTGTATGGCCGCCTTTCTCGCCTCAGTGACCCAAGGTGGCTCACATCGGTTAAAAAACCATCCCCATACAATAAAACCAAATCCTAAGACTATAAAATGTTTTTAAAATCCTTAAAAACCCCTAACCCCTCATTAAAACCCCATACAGGGCTAGATAAGCCAGCAGGGCTGGGCCTGGGTTGTGGTGCCATATGCACCCCATATCTGCTGGCAAAACCAAGTTTTTAGAGCCTTCCTTAAGGGGGGCAACTCCGCCTGGAGGCACAGTTCCGGTGGCAAGAGGCTCCATAGGGTCGGGCCGGATACCGAGAAGGCTCTCCCTGGCTGATGGGACCACCAGAGAGCCCCTATGGTCCTACCTCGTAAGACGGGTTGAAAACCTTGGGGCAATGCTGTCTCTTAGGTATCCTGGCCCACTACCGTGAAGGGCTGCATAATGGCCTTGTATTCCATGTTGCCTCCCCCTGTTACAACTGATCTGGAGTGGAGTGAGGACAAATTAAGTGGAAAACTTACTTTGTTTTAATGAGTCGTTATTGGCTGACTTTGCCTTATGTGACATTTTAATGAATCTTAGTAATTATTTCTAAATTCACATATAATTTATTAATTTGCATGGAGAGTGTGTGCACACATTATGTTCATGTGTATTTATTAGCATATAAAATTATATGCATATTTGTGATGAATTGGCCTGCCACTTAAATTATTTATGTGCATAGCCTAAAACAGTAGCAAAGAAAGCATGAGGCTCACGTCTGTAGGGGGGATGTTCCACCGATTAGTGGAACTCCTTAAAAAGCTGGTTAAGGAAGCTTGGCAATTGTATCTGATAGACAGAACTCTAATACTGATATTAAGTATAAGAGTCAAAAAGAGCAGCTGTCTCTTGATTCAGAATGTCTCAGCCAGCAGTAGTGTTATAAATGGGAGGAAAGGAAGAACCTTTTGAAGAGGGATGGACAAAACCAATACTTTTCTGTGACACAAAAGCATTAAATTGAAGCGTCTATGGTTCTTTCAAAGGATATAATGCCACTAAAAATAACGCAGCAAGATGCCAAGTAGCAGTCAGTACAAAGCGAGTCCATAGTCATATACACTTCAAAGGATACACATTGAGCATGACTTTTACAATGCTTCCATGTTTTGCATTTTCCTAAATTCTGGATTGCCTCTTGAGAGCCTGCTGGATGCTTAATCCTGTACAACTGTCACCCTCAAGTCCTAAACATGGCCTCTCAGAGGAAGCCAAATTAATGGCTGCAGCACCAAATCACAAAGCAGCAGCAGCAACAGCAGAAGAAGAAGAATCTATATCACATGATTGTTGCATATAGTGGTGGGAGATGCAAGCCATATATACCAGCCTGTGTTCATTAAACATTAAAATTATGCATAATTTTATTAATATAAATGAAAAGTGTGACAAATAAATAGAAGGCTTTCTTGAAAATAGACATAAGTCTGAAATGCAGAAGCTAGATTAAATGAAAGTTTGTTGTCCCCCACAGTTTAGTCTGCTTGCAATAGCTGCATTTATGTCTCTTCACATGAGCCACTCCCAGTTCCAGCAGATTTCAGTACATTATCAATTCTTGGAGGTCAGCCGTAAAGATGCTGGCTCCTCCTATTTCAGGATCTTTGCTCTGACATTCTGTTTTTTCTGGTCCCTGAGGTTGTCTGCCAGGCTATCATTGTCTTCTGTAGGCATTGAGTCTTCCTGGCAGGGCTGACCTCTACCTCATGCTCCTGTGCACCTGAGAGGATGCGGGCAGTTGACTCTTTGAGTCCTTCCACTTCCCTGATTTCTTCATACTGATCTGAGTCATCCTGGCCTTCATTCTCTAAAGCAGACTCAGGGAGGTAAAATATTACATGGTGGAGAACAAGACAGCGGAAACAGAAATGATACAGATGTATGATAACAAAGTGTTGTGTGTTCAGCTTATTATCATATCTATGGCATTGTGTTTAGATCAGCTTATCTCTAAGGAAATATCCAGGAGACACAATAAAAAGCAATTGCTGAAACAATAATCTTACCCCTAATTAAATATCTGTTAGAAACAACATCATACAAACACTGAAAAGATGAATAAACATAAACATGTTGGTTCATCAGTTTAGGATGAAACAATTTGTACTGTATTTTCTAATGATATCCACCCAGATGGTCAGAAGGCTGACCAGCAGAATACTAGAATCATAGCTGTTTACTTCTGCTTATCTTAGCGCCATTTCTTGGAGACATTTTGGTTCTAAAAGTGGAAATTTTGTTTGATAACATGTCCAATAACAAAGGATAAGCCTATTCTGAATTAATTGCTCTATGCATGGTCTATTCTAGTGATGGCCAACCTTGGCACTCCAGGTGTTCTTTTACTTCAATTACCAGAAGCCCAAGTCAGCACTCCTGCTGATCAGGGTTTCTGGTAATTGAAGTCCAAGAACATCTGGAGTGCCAAGGATGGCCATCACTGGTCTATTCTAACCTGCAGGCTCTGGGTAGCCTGCAGTAATTTTGTCAGTTATCTACTTTGTTGCAGTAGAATTCAGAATAACAATCAGCTGTTTTAAATCACACCACTCCATCGAGGATTCCAAAATGGTATGTGTAATCCCTCATTTTTCATCTTCTTAACACACCTGTGAGGTAGGTTTGGCTAAGAGATGGGGACTAGCCCTAGGTTGCCTTACAGAGGTTTATGGGCTGAATAATAAGTGAACTGAAATCTGATACTCTAGCCACTATACCACAATAGGCTTCAATCTAAACCTCTAATACAGGGGTGACCAAACTTTTTGTGTCAGGGGCCTGACCATGCCCCTGGAACAGCTGAGCAGGACTGACCACATCACCGGAAGCAGGCGTGTTTGTACATGTGCTTCTGGAACCACTTCCGGGACTGATGTGGACATGTTTGCGCAAATGCATCTGCGGCATGCCCAGAAGTGGTTCCAGATGTGCCTGTGCATGTGCAAATGTGCCCGGGCCACTCCCGGAAGTGGTTCCAGACACACATGCACATTGGCGGCCGCATCCCCCATCCACTTCCGGGAGCAGCGAGGGTGGCATGGGCCGGATGGAATGGTGTTGGGGACCAGATCCGGCCCACGGGCCATAGTTTGGACACTCCTGCTCTAATACAATTTAATTCCCTTTATTTGCATGAACGCACATACACAGTTTGCGGTAGGCAAGAACATTCCTTCTTCCCTGAAAAGTATTGATAATTAATTATTAGCTACCCAAAATGCGATGTTATACTGATAAATGATTGAAGTACTGTTTTGCTTTGTTTCTAGACAAGCAAGGCTATCTCCAAGGGGGACTTCCACCTGGCAACATCAGCTTCCCGGCGCGCACTTTTCCTTGCTGCACTCTCTATTACCATTGGCACTGGGGTGTATGTTGGAGTGATTGTAGCACTCATTGCTTACTTGTCTAAAGGTGGCCATGTATAGTAAAAACGTTTGCATAAATGCCTACCTTATTGCATCTGAAGGATAATTCTCTTGGATCACATACTTTCCTGTGCAACATAGGAGGACACTATGCTTACAATGCATTTTCTACACGAAGCTCTGTGCTCAGACAGACTCTCTGTGTGGACTCCTTCTTTTTCAAATGAACAATACACTATACTTTGGACTGAAAATCTGAAGAACACTCTTCCCACAGAATATAACAGTTTTAAATGCCTGGATTTGGGGTCTGTCAAAAAGCAAAAAAGGAGGGATGGGTTTAAAAAATTTGCCTGCAGGGTGTTTTGAAACTGATGTTCTTATGTGCTAGATCTACTGTTTGTGATGTTCAGTTGTCTGTTGGATCCAATCAACTCGATTAACGTAGAGCACACAGTGAAACGTTGGAGAATATTCAATTCATGAAAAGCATTTCCTGAGGACTATGCAAAATGGCAAGCTAGAATTTGTCAGGATATTCACATTATATGCCAATGACATTACCTACAATATCAAAAGCTACTAACTCACTCTTGGGTACCTATCATGAGAAGTCAGCTTTCATCAAAGTTCTTTTTGTTCACATATTCTGCCTGATACTGTGTAAGGTATTCCCCACAGACTCATCCCATAATGATAAAACCTCCGAGAGTTAAGTCAGCTATCATTTGAATCCCAAGAGACACATCTGCTTTAATTAAGACAGAAGAGAATAGTCTGAATATTATTCATTCGGATTAACCAAGTACATTGAAGGGTGTTGGGAAAATCCTCAAGGATCCCCTACATTTCAATTATATTTTGGTATGTTCATTACATTGTCATGTAGGATGGGAAAACCTAAACATTCTGGTCTGGGAAAGTTATTCTAAGTGGTATCATAATTGCTTTTCATCATATAGTATTTTCCAGAGAGCTGAAAGCTATACTACCAAGAGGCAAACTCATATTATAACAATTCAGAAGATATATAGATAAAACATTCTAGATTTCTTCTGTTAATAAATTGCCCTGCAGCAACCATTAAAATTTCATTGGAAATGGGAGCCTTAATTTAACACACACTTAAATTAAGGCCTAGGTCCGGTTACTTACAAGTAAGTCTCACAATGAGGCTTCTCATAATTTAAGCATGTAAAGGATTGTATTAAAAGCTGGAATGTATGGAATTTTATTAATTTTGTTCTTCTGCATCCTCATTTGTTCTTTAATACAAATACTGAAACTGGGGAAAGAGAGGAACAGGTTGAATATATTAAGGCTGGTCTTTATTGACTTTCTTCATACCTGGCTGGAAAAACACAGTGGGTGATTATAATGAAATATTTCTTGTTATATGTTCACTGGGAGAGCCTTCAGGATTGTATTTTAGCCATCATCTTGTTCAAAGTACAGTATGCATGTTTTTGCTAGTTGTATGATGCAGTATCTGGATGTGCCAATTATAAGTAGTAAAATATCTCTTCCCTGTATAGGTAGGTTAAAAGACTTGATTCTGAATTGGTGTTTGAACCCAGCTCAATGTTGAGTGAAGGAAGAGTCCCATAGAAAGTACTGAACATCTCAACTGTATTGGGCACATCTCATGGAGCCGGCATTAATATATGAAGCTTCTTCCCACATAAACCATTGAAGGATCTACAGTCTTGAGGGCAGTTGGATTGAATGAGCCATTTCTCTTGTAGGGTCAACGAAGGCAGGTTGACTGGCATTATTTTTGTATTGCCCCCACCTCACCCAACCATCAGTGTGGAATTTCCTCTCAGGAATGGGTCTCCTTGCCCCTGAATCTCCAAGCCTGTTAAAAATACCACAAGTCTTTTCCTTCTACACAGGTATTTGAAAGACCTATACAGGGGCATTTGTGTATTCTACTTTTTATTATTCATGATTCCACTATTAAATGATTTACTATATCCAGAAAGTGCCCTCTTAGGGATGGATAGTGTAAAATTTGAAATCTATAAATAAACATGCACAACTCCTTTAGCAGAGTAGCTAATGAGAAGGCAGAGATTAAATTCTAAGCAGGCAGGAGGAAAGATGCAAAGAGAAATCATGCTGTGGAAAGACGAGGTGATCGTGTAATTCTAAGTGTCAGAACTAGTTACAAGCTTAGCTCTGTATATCTCCCCAACACAATTACACAGCCTGTTTTGTTACAGATTAAAGAGTACTAGTGTAAGTACTAGTATAAAGTAAACCTCCAGTTAGGGCCAGTAAATCACTTGTGTTTTGATTTAACTTCATTTCCTCCGCGTGACACAGAACTAACAAACCATCTTTTCCTGAGGCATGAATTTCAGCTCTGTTCATAGCCTAAAGGGCTGAAATGCTGTTTATTACTGTAAATACCAAAGCACAGGAAAAGGTACCAAGAGTTTTAAGTTTGGGATAGCAAACGAGACACCCTTCTAGTCACTAGGGAATGAGATGCTTCAGAAGGACTTGGCGCTTGACAAGAAATGTCTGGAGCTGCCTTCCTGAAGTCATCTGCTTTTTGTTTTTGCAGTAAAGGTAAAGGTTTCCTTGCTCGAAAGCCAGTCATATCCGACTCTAGGGTTCAGTGCTCATCTCTGTTTCTCATCTCATCTCAGTGCTGGCTCATCTCCGAAGAGCCAGCGCTGTCTGCTTCTGCAGACATTTCCATGGTCGTGTGGCAGACATGATTAGACACACTAAAAATAGTATTACAGTACTACCAGAAACAATGGAGATTATACAGGACTGTGAATGAAAAGGGGGGAAGTCTATGCCATGGGAACATCTCCCAGACAGTACAAGGAGGTGAACAAAGTTCACAAAGAAGCCCAAGGCTAACACCGTTGCCATAGAGATTTAGCTTTGAGTGGCTGTTCCACCTCTCTTAGCTGCACTAGGCTTTGAAGCAAGAGAACAAGCAGAGGATATTTTATGGCATAGGGTGGAGAGGAAAGATCTGTAGGGCCAAAGGGAGAAATGGAAAGTGAGATACTGCATTAGGAATGGGGGACTGGAGAGTGTTAAGGCAAGTGACGTGAAGAATTCTCACAAACCTTCTCATTCTTACATGAGACAATCTACCAACACCTTGCATGCCCTAGCAAGAGTTTTCATCTCCAGTCCAGGAACAGTTACTTAAAAAAAAAAGATAGCTGAGGTTTACATAGTTTGAACAAATGTCTCTACACAACACTAGTAGTAGCAGTAGTAGTAGCAGCAGCAGCAGTAATAGTAGTAGTAGTAGATAGATGGTATTGTAGATACAATGGGCACAGAGCTTGGCGGGCTGAGGAGAATGGTGGAGGACAGAGGTGCCTGGAGGAAAATGGTCCAAGGGGTCGCAAAGGGTCGGAATCGACTGTGCGACTGAACAACAACAAGTAGTAGTAGTCAACCAAAATTCTCATAAAATTCCCCAGGTAGAATTCCATGAGTTCCAGCCCAGCATTGTACACCCAGATGTTACTTGTATAGGGCAATCATGGTGAACCTTGGCACTCCAGGTATTCTGGAACTTCAATTCCCAGAAGCCCTGATCAGCAGGAGTCCTGACTTGGGTTTCTGGTAATTACAGTTCAAGAACACCTTGAGTGCCAAGGTTCGCCATCACTGGTATAGGGCCTATATTTCAGGCTTCTTGGCTGTCTCAGGCTAATTCCTATTGTTATTCTACAAAAAAGGAAGCTGCTGCAGTGCTTCTTAGGAGTTGTAGTTTTTCTGCCCTTTAGGCTCTTAAGGCAGAGGTGCCCAAACTTTTCAGGCCACAGGCCAGGCCAGTGGTTGACCATGCCGGTCATGTGGTTGAGTGTGTTGGTCACGTGGTTGAGTGTGCCGGTCACGTGGTTCCTCCCACCAGAAGCAGAATTAAACGTACATGTGCATAACGTGCCCGCGCATGCGCATAACATTGCCATAAATGACCCACGGCTATTGTAAACGCACGTTTTACTTCTGCTTCCAGGAGCAGCATGGCCAGATGAGTTGGCACCCCGGGCCATAGCTTGGGCACCCCTGCTCTAAGGCAACTTTCTTTTCAGAGTGGAATCTTTAAAAGCTATCACACTCCTATACAACACTACTTTCCCTTTGTGAGGTAAAAGTGTATGCACCAAGTACAGAAGGAAGTTGACTGATTCCAAATACTGTACATGATTAACCCATCCACTGTTTCTGCTATTTAAAAGTCGATGCAATAAGGCAGCAGACCATAAAATTTCTGTTTTAGCAAGACAACAAAAAGCTTGCTGGAAATTACAGTATTGACATTCTCACCATGTGAGAATGATAATATATAAAATGTGTCTCTCCTTCAAGTAATGGCAGGTAAGGATAAAGGAAAAGTTTTATAAGCTGGTTTGGAGATGGTTTTAATGCTAGTGAAATTAAATCAAGTAGGCAAGAAATATTCATTATGTTGGAGAGTATGTCAGGAAAAAGGTACAGTACTTATTTTCATATACGTTAGAGTTGTGAATATGTATTGAAATTTTGGCAAATGGTCTTCATGAGATAAATAAAATAATGATTAAATTTAGAGGTATGTCCTAAAATATCTCTTGTATCAATATTAGATGCAATGTAACTGGTTAAGTAAAGAATTAATTTCAAATTTGTTAACAGCAGCAAGACTAATGATAGCTAGGAATGGAAAATACGGTATGATTTCCAATTAAATGAATGGTAGAAAGAGGCATGGGACATTGCTGTTAATGAAAAATTAACTTGTAATATTAAATTTAAGAGGGGATTACTGAAGCAGAAGATTTTTAAAGATGTCTGGGGAGGATTTATAGACTATGTTTTATTAAGAGGGAAAGAATCGACATCTTCCCAAAAAAAATGCATTTTTGGAAACTGAATGAAAGTCCATAAAGATGTGGGAAATTGTTATATACTGTAACTCTGTTGGTCCCAGTGTGAGGGAGCACTTTTCTAGGTACAGGTAGTTTGTAATTTTTAAGTTTTAATATTTTGTTCTATGTTTATAAAATAAAAGGTGTTTAAAAAGTAATGTTAGGGGAGCTGCAGCACCATCCCTGCTTTATTTTCTAAAACAACATGGGGGGGGGGGAGACGAGTCAGAAATGCCATTCTAAGTTCAATCAAGGCATGGGACTGCAGTGACTTAGTGGTTCAGATGCTGAACTTGAAGACTCTGTTGTGCAGCACTCAGGTCCATAACGTTGACCTGCTGACGTTCCAGTCTTATTCTTGCAAATCAGTGAATGAACAGTGGACTGGCAAGACATGCCAACAACTTGTTTCCAATGTCATTTCTAATAGGAAGGATATAAGAATGGTTCCCTGAAAATCCTCCAAAGCTTGTCCCTTCATCACCATCACCATCTCATGGTTATCTGATCCTTCCACACCTCCTACTCAATTTTCCTCAACTTTTCACACTTGTGTCTAGAGAGACAGAGAGGAACTCCTGTTGTCCTCTCTCTTGGATCAATCTTGTGTACGCTGTAGCTATTCTGTAAGAGGCTCGGCATGTTCTGTATAGTTTAGGTGTACATTTTTTCTCAAGTAGCATGTTAATGTCTGATACTTCTAATGTATTTGAGCCATAATGGAAAGAAGCACATGAGAAATGAAATCTGTTCTGAAGAAACCTCTGGAGAAGGTCGTTATGTTTTATATAAGAAACATTAATAAAAATCAGAAAAGAATGTCTTTATTCATTATTTGAATTTTAATGTGAACCAGAACAAAGGAAGGGGATGTCTTTGGTGGTGGTGGTGTTTTTTTACGAAAGTATCAGCAAGCAAGGCCAGAAATCTTATTTGCATATCATATTATTATTTTAAGTTTAATATATTTGCCTTATTTTTTTAAGCCATAACCTCCAATGTGCATTTGTGAAACATATACAGTGGAACCTCATACAACAATCGCCCCGTATAGCAAAGAAATCTCATAACAATTAGGTTTTTGGGGAAATTGGCATCCTGCATAACAATTTTCCCTATGGAAAAAATCGTACAACAATTTTTCAATGGGAAAAACCACTTAGCAAAAAAAATGATCGTTGTACGATGCATCCCATAGGGGAAATTGCTATACGATGCATGTATCGTATAGCAATTGTTTCGTACAACGAGTCCCATGGAACGGATTAAAATCGTTGTATGAGGTACTACTGTATATACTTCTGAAAATATCAGACCTCAAAGGAGTACTGACCACTGGAAAGAGAATGGCAGCGAAAAACAAATACAATGCTGTGGTCAAAAACAAGAAGCTGTTCTCTTATCAGCTGACTTTTTCAGAATCATGTCTCCCAACATTCTATCCCTAGGCTGAATTTAAAAGTTGAACATTTAGGGTTCATCAGAGGAATACATAGTGGCTGCATCCACTTGAACATAAAACTGTAGCAAGTAACTGCAAACAAGCATACAATCCTCCTAAAAGACAGATATACTGCTTTTCTTCAGATATGCATATGAATTCACAATGGGAAACTGGTTTTGCAGACTGCATCATGATTAGTTCTATGACTTCAGTTCTAGACTGATTGTGCTGAATCCCCAAAACCAGGACTACTGGACTCTTGCTGTCACTTGACCAGTGGCATGTCCCTATACACAAGCAAACCTGAGATATTTTAACAATATCACTTTTATTTCAGTGATGGTAACAGGGGTGAGGGGTCAGTTGATCAAAAGTGTAAAAAGTATATTTCCAAGTAGGTGACTTGTATCTCATCATAAGGTCTCTGATCTTATCCAAACAAGACTCAAGTGTGTACTTTACACATTTGAAACCAAGAGGCGGGTGTTGAGCTGGATGTCACATGACAAGGGAATCAATTACAGCATTATACACAGTGGTGGGCATCAGCAAGTTCGCACCAGTTCACCAGAACCAATAGCAGAAATTCTGGCTGGCCCTGCTCATCCAAGTTTTGAAATAAAGTAGTCCTAATTCAGGTGCAACGCAGGGTTTTCCTCCTGGCCACGCCCACCATACCACACCCACAGTGTGGTTGTAAAATTTGTGGAGCCCACCACTGATTATACAGCGCCAAATTACCTCAGCGTGACTTTTGACAGGACACATTGTTTTAAGCAGCACTGCCTGAATATCAAAGCCAAAGTTAGTACGAGAAACAACATTATCAGGAAACTCACAAACTATACATAGGGAGCTCAGCCATTCACACTGTGTACATCAGCTTTGGCCTTGAGCATCTCTGCAGCAAAGAATGCTGTGCCAGTATGGAGTGCATCCACACACGCAAAACAAGTGGACATTGCTGTTAATGAAGCAATGCATATAGTAACAGGATGCCTTGAACCTACACCAGTTGAGAAAATATATCCTCTTGTTTGGTATCACTCCACCTAAGATAAGGAGAGAAGTAGCAGCAGATGCCAAGAGAGCTAAACAAGAGAATGACCCTCATTATCTGAATGGATATGTGCCTCAAGTCCGCCAGCTTCAATCCAGGAGGAGCTTTATGGTTGGAACAAACATTCTTGAGGGTACGCAAGAGCAAAACCAACTTAGAAAATGGAGGAAGGAGCTTACTGGACAAAGAATAACATTAAAGAAGGATATTGCTGAGGAACTTGAACTTCCCTATATCCCTTGGAGGACCCTGAATAGGTTAAGAGTTGGAGTGCCTAAATGTAAGACCAAAATGCACAAGTGGGGACTGCTGGCAGACAACAACATATTGTGTGAATGTGGAATGATACAGAACAAGGCTCATTTACTGGTCTGCCGACTACTACCAGAAGCATGCAGCAATGAAGAATTAATTTTGGCCAACAACAAAGCCAAGTAAGTGGCTTCATTTTGGGAATCCAGAGTTTGATCTGGACACAAAATAAGATCTCTGGTAGAAAAACAACAGAACATTTCTAAGGTAAAACCACCATCATAAAATAATTGTATGTAAAATTTAACTCAAATTTTTTAAAAATTTTTTTGCATGTATTCAATAAACAAAAGGCTTTCATACAACATTGCAGGCGCACCCCCCCAATAACGGACACAGACAACATTGAAAGTGGATAACAGCATAGGGCCACATTTATTGATTCAATGCCCTAGTCCGAATTATAAATTTGTATTGGTAAAACGACCAATCATAATTCCTAAGGCAAGCAGGCCGAAGTAACACTGGTAAGGTACCACCCCAAAATTGCCAACGGCAATTGGTTACAATGTATCAATTTGTATCAATTTGTTTGTTGACAACAAACAAATTGTTGACCGTAGTCAATAACTAACTCATGACCCCACCCTCTGACGCGTATCCGTGAAATCACAGGGGTGATGCATGCTGGTTAGCAATCGTCATCACCCCATCGCCTGATTCGTCGTTGACCGGACAACGTTTAACTAATTTATTCCTGTCTAGTGTTGTCCAGTCAATTGCGAACCTGCCGGATACTTGTGGGTCATACTGTTTACCTTACCAGTGCTACCCGCCACACGGAGGGGCTTCAAAGAAGACCTGACGCCCCCACCCAGACCGTCAGCTCGGTCAACAGGCCTGCTCGCCAATCACCTAACAGGAGGTCCATACCTCCTCGCGACAGATGGACCCCATCCCCTGCGTACAAGTCATAATTTTGTAGACTGATATCGGGGTGATGACTGACCCGTCCCCAAGCCCTGTCAGCAAGAAACCGCGCCACCGCCCCGTTGACCGTGCGCCTAGCGCGGTCAAGGGCCAGGAGGTGAACGCCCCCTCTATAGAAAGGCGCGGGATAATGTCCACCAAACTAGGGTTGTGGCAGGCCAGACATAATGCAAGTAGGCGAGGTCCTCGCAAATCGCATGCTTGAGCGATAAGCCGGTGACCTGGCACAAATCATTGCCCCCAAGGTAGATGATGAGAATGTCAGGCGGGTCAGCACTCAGGCCAGAAAAGGGAAAGGCCGCAGCCCCCGCCATAACATCCCAGGCTTACCATGCCATGCGAGACTGGCGTGGTCACCCAGTCCCAGTCGGGGTCCACTCTGTCGCCGCAGCGTAACGCGCTGCCCTGTGCACATAGCTGTGGCCCACCAGCCATACTGTCACCGGTGTAATACGACACCCAGGGTCTGCAAGAAAATTGAGAAAAAAGGCGGTAAGGTGACTGGATTGGTACTCATGGCAGGAGTGGGCGCACATAAAACTGAAAACATTGCGAGCCCCACCTCCCCATGCTGCGTATGTCAGCCCCAGAGTACCCAAAAGCAGCTGCTGTAGCGGCTGCACCAATACGGAATGAATGTGTGCCATAACGGGCACCTGGTAGGCCCACCCTGGTGAGGGCTCTGGCTGTCACCTTCCAAAACTGAAATTTAGTAAGGGGAGACCCATCTTGGTGACAGAAAAACGGGCCGTGGTGCCTGCCACGCAGTGCCAGGAATTCCTGTAGGGCACCAACCGGACAGATGTCTGCCAAAGAACACCGTAGCAGTCTTACACCACTGCCTACGCCATGCTGATCTGTCTTAGAGGAGCGTATCCTCAACCGGGCCCAGTCTTTGGCAATATAGACATCCTCGAGTTCCAGTGCCCTACACTTGCATCCGCCTTATACAGCATCTCAAGCTCGCTGTCGCGGAGCGCTCCAAAAGGGCCACCGTTGTAGCCGCATGAAGTGGGCTGCCTCATTTCCAAAACAGAGGCCAGGCCAGCCCCGGGCCAATTGGGTAAAAACCCTGGGAAAAATCTTGCATCCGCCTTACTCAGCATCTCAAGCTCGCCGACGCGGAGGGCTCCAAAAAGGCCACCGTTGTAGCCGCATAAAGTGGGCTGCCTCATTTCTTAAAACTGAGGCCAGGCCAGCCCCGGGCCACTTGGGTAAAAACCCTGGGAAACTCTTGCATCCGCCTTACTCAGCATCTCAAGCTCGCCGACGCGGAGGACTCCAAAAAGGCCACCGTTGTAGCCGCATGAAGTGGGCTGCCTCATCTATCAAAACAGAGGCCAGGCCAGCCCCGGGCCAACTGGGTCAAAAAACCCCTGGGTAAATGGGGTGGCGGTCGCCCGGGAAACGCCCGGGCACGCGCACCCACCCCTCCCAACATGTCTCACCCGGAAGTCATTGGTGCTGTCCACACGACCTCCCACCTTGGCCATAAAAGCCAACCCGACAGCTGAGATGCTATGGTGCGTGGTGCAAGGCCCTGGGGATACAGGTAAATCGTGAACCGCAGAACATGGGCTACTGGAAAAGGCCAGGTTCCTGGCAGTCAGAATCGGGTACATAATACTCTAAAGGAACTAAATGCGTGGTGATACGCCTTACTCATGCATGGCGCTAGTGACAGGCCAATCGCCCGGTTCACCTCTCCTTGCCAACGGTCCATCTCACATCCGGGAGTGGCGAGGGAAATTCCTCCGCATCCGGGGGCCGAGGCACGGAACCGGGAGATCTGCAGGCGGGACAAAGCAGCAGCAATATCATTATCAACCCTTGGGACATGCCTGGCCCTGAAGGGCACGTTGAGGCACAGGTTGCATAACACAAACCAACTAACTAGCTCCATAACCCCGGGCGATTTGGAATCCTGTGCAGTGACGATGCGGAAAACAGCCGCGTTGCCATGCCCAAGTTGCACAACCGAGTTGGCCCACCTCTTGCCCCATAGCATCAAAGCACCCAGGATAGGGAAACATTCCAGATACGTGAGACCATGCAGGCAACCCTTTGCCTGCCCAGGATGGTGGCCACCCACCATAGGCCCACTTCCAATTGAAGTACATCCCAGAAACCCAGGAATCATGAGGCATCGGACCGCATCTGAAAGCAAGGGGGGAGCCAGGAAATCAGACCCCAAAATGACACCCCGTTGAACTACCTCTGAATCTATGGCCAGACAAGCACGTATGCCCCGATACCCTGGGTAAATCTGAGCCTGTGATGGGGCCTGGATAATCCCGCCATGGCGTCGCACAAGCGCGGAGCAAATGCCCTGCCCGGTGCGACGACCCCGCCAGCGAAACTGGGGTGACCATGTAGCACCAGAAGTTACCTCAGTGATGCCATGCGCCCGGCCAGCAAGACCGAGACAAGGGCCACTAGCCTTGACACCTTATCCTGCTGCAACCTAGAATCCTGCGCTATCGTGTTACTCTCCACCCCAGGAATACTAGCTGTGGAGATGGACCCTCGGTCTTTTCGGGCGCTAAAGGGACACCAAGTTCCTCCATTAGCGTCCGAAATGTGATGAGGAGACGTGGGTACGTGTCCCAGCCCCGTTCAGCCCCGAATAAAACCATCCAGGGAATGGGCTACAGACCGGGACCCTGACCTGCGGACAAAAGCGCAATCTAGGAAAATGGTGAAACGCTCGAATACCGAGCCCCAAAGGAATAGCCAAAAGGCATGGCATCATTGAACAATATGCTCCCCAGGACGGGGGTGCGGGACAATGCCAACGACCCTGCCCACATAGACCCTTTCGTCAAAGCTGGCGGCAGCCACCTCCTCCCTCCCCTTAAGGGATAAAAGATTGGGGGCATCCTGAGGGGACCTATTACCCATGAAAGGGATCCGGAACCCCTGTCTAGAACCCTGAAGGATACCCGCATCCTCACCCTTCAGGCACCATGTGAGCCAACGCTCCAACATGTCCACCTTAAATGGGGAGGGAGCCCTTCGGCGAACTAGATCCATCTGCGGCAGTCTTGCCAGCCCCCTGTCTGCCCCACCCTCTGCCCCGCATCCTTCTAGGCCTGGGACAGGCAGAGGCCGCATGGGGCCCAACACAGGTGGGACACTCCTGTCTGTATTTGCAAGTCTTCCCCTTAGAGGAGCCATTGGACAAAAAGTCCAGCACAGCCGGCGGGCTGGAACCCCCCGCCCCGCCCCCTGGCAGGTGACCTGTGCTGGGGCCGCCCGCTGAACCGCATGCCCACAATGGTATATCTCCCCGGGTGCAGGGCGCGTGGGCGTCACGTACAAAAGCCACAGCCTCTGGCCTGGCTCATCCTGCCTAATCTCGGGGTGCGGGGAAATTCGCCTACGGCATCCCTCGTCACAAGCCAACCACGCTGGGCCCGGAAAGTAAATCATCGCCCGGTAGGCGTTGTCCGAATACTGGACCATCGGAATTGCCAAATCCGGCCATGCCCTAAGGTACACCGCCATGCATACGATGCAAGCCGGCAACCATTTGGCCCACATATTTGGTGGCTTGCGACAACGTGCCTGCCACTATCCTTCTCATTCTGCCCCTCCCTCTCTCCTTGGTGGGCACACTGTTTAGGAATGAGAAGATATCCACGTACTCCCCCCGCCAAATTTACTCTCTGGCGGCCTGTGCCAAGTGGTCACTCATCGGTATGGAATAGGGGCTCGGACCAACCCGGCCACCCAGAACATTCCCCTAAGGGTAGGGAACACCCCCCACCACGGGGCCCTGGGTGTTAGCTGTCATCGCCGGGTGAGGCGTCAGCGGGTGCACCGCCGCACCACCCGCGCGAGGCCAAAGCGATTGGAAAGCCCCCCCCCCATATTGGGAATGTGTGTGGATGTACTCGCTTACACCGTATACTCACATGCTGCACCCCCGCGGGCCGCCCCCACCGGGGGTTCCGGCCCACTGGGGGCGTCGGAGCTCACGACCGACGCAGAGCTCATCCCCGGAGAACCTGCACCTGGCCGCTGGCTGGGGAGCTGCGAGGCAGTGGCCGAAACCGCGCCACGCGCCCGCAGCAGCTCAACCCTCCCCGTCGGCTGTTGTCCTCCTGAAGACAGCGCCTCAAAAGGAACCCCAAAGGAGCGGGGGCCCCGCCTGAGCGAAGGGCCGGCTGGCCCGCCTGGTCCATGCGTGGGTACAGGCCCCTGTACCCAGGACCCGAAAGCAGGTGGAGGAGCGGTGTCCACCGCTCGCGGGCCGCGGGCCGGAACCCCTTCCGCGCCCGCACTCTGGTTGCCCACTCCGGGCGAAGGGGCAATAGACCCCATTCCGCCGGCCCCGGCAGGGGCGAGCAAAGGCGGCAGCTGAGGAGGGAGCACCGCGGTCCTCCGACCTGGGTTGCGCCTCCTAACCGCGCGAGCTGCACTCGGAGCTGCCTTCTTCTTCGAAGGCATTTCCACCGAAGCAAAGGGAAGCCGGCAAGGCAGAATCGCTACCCAAAAGGCTTCCCGGTAGGCTCAAGAGCGACGGAGACACAGGGGAAAAGACTTCTCCGCTCCGTCGCTGAGGTAAAATGGCAGCTCGGCTGCCTCGTGGCCACCCCTTTTATAAGGGAGCTGGCCACGCCCCTAACTACCCGGATTCTCTGTCCTGTGGGGGGGGGCCCGCAAAGGGCGCGGCGGCCATTTTGGCGCCGCGCTTGCATAGTCAATACATTAAAAAGTCCGTGCTATACTAATTAATCAGAATACTTTCTTTAGAAATCATGGATTTGTTGTGGTAGTTGCTTCCTTTTTTTTAACCAGTGCAGAATAGTCCAGATACTTATGTTATCAGCTCCATTATGAGAGCCAACCTGCCTCAGCATATTAATTGCTGAAGATGTGAAATGAAAGAGGCGGATTCATTCACGCGCTGTAGGGTGGCTTCCCAGAGGCAACTGGTTAACAAAGGGGTGGACAAAATATTGGCCTAAAGCAGGAGTTGGCAATTTATGGCTCATGGGCTGAATCTGGCCCACTGTGCCAAATCATCAGACCCTTGCCCTCATTCCAACCACCACTGCTGCCACTTCTACTGCCGAAAGCTGACGTGGACATGTTTACGGAGGCTGCGGACATATTTACGGCTGTTGGAAACATGTTTACAGCAACTGTGGATGCATTTATGGCTGTCGCATACGCATTTACAGCAGCGTTTAAAGCACGGGTACCAACAGTTCTGCCCCCTCAACTGTCTGAGGGAACATGACCCAGCCCCCGACTTTAAAAGGTTGCCAACCCCTGGCCTAGACAGACCATAGGTATGACCCAGCATTGCTATTTTTATATTTTTTAACTCAGTGCAAGAATTGAAGGCTCAAGGACATTTCTGTGAGTTTCTTTAAAAAACTCCAAGAGAGAGAGAGAGAGAGCATTAAATCACTTACGTACATAACAATGGCTGTTACAAGATCCTCTAAAAATCTCAATATCACTCTATAAGAGCCAAAGCTGTGGGCATTGATTGATAGAAGGCCAGGGAATAGAAACAACAGAGCCTTTCCTCACATTAAAGATTACAAAATTTATATGACACAAGCTTTCATTGACTTATTTATTATCTACTGAAGGAGAGCACTTCAGTACATAAAATGCTTGTATAAATGTCTTCTATGGAGACTACACCCCACACATCTATAGAAAAGGTTTAGAATCCATAGAAGATTGGGGTGGTGGTTGTTAATCTTTAAGGACCACAAGACTCTGTCCTTTTTTTCTGCAGTCCATCTAAAGTGATTATTCTCTTGGGCTGCGGTGGCTCAGTCGTTAAGAAGCTCACCTTGTTAGCTGGAAGGCTGGCAAATTGGCAATTTGAGACCCGGGTCCTGTATGACAGTTTGAGTGCACGTCTCTGTCCCAGCTCCTGCCAACCTAGCAGCTTGAAAGCAAGAAATTGCAAGTAGATAAAATAGGGACCACTTTGGTGGGAAATGTTCTTGGGGACATGAAAGGCGCCTCATTCGGGTGTCCCCTGAGTGGAGTTTCTCCAGCAAAAAACCTTTCAACCTAGAATAATTTCTGACTGGATATTATTATTCTCTTAGAATTTCTGCAAGAGAAAGGTTTGTTGGTTGGACTTAATACTTCTCCCTATCCAGTGTTACCTAGTCAGATAACTGAATGGAAATATGTTTAGATAGTTTAACAACAATTTCACAATTCACTACAAGGCATAATCTGTGTATATACTGTATATTTAATAGAAAGCCAGAGGTAGTTATTAAGACAATAATATTAAAATACAGCAGTTAGTCTTTAAAGTGACATATCTTTTTTGTTTTGTTTACTCTCTTATATGCTTGAAACAGACTAACACGGCTAAGTCTGTGTTTCAAGCATATTAAAAAAAAATCCCAAAAATTCATATATAAAACTGGTGGTTTATTAACTGACAAAACTATTATATTAAACTGTTAAAATTAGAAGCCACAAGTACAGGAGATAGAAGAAGCCCATCCTCCTTTAGTTTATTGTGAATAAATATACTGGAATTAAGTATGTACAAGACTACAGACCAAACTTTATGAAAATTTATGCAAAATATGTTGATCGGAGATGGGAAACTTTGCCAGGTCTAAAGGCCAAACTTTTTCTGGTGATTGTCCAGAGGTTTCACAAAATGTTAAAAATACCCTCTCCCCAATTTTCCCCCAAAAGAACAACCTGGAAGTGGTCAGAAGTCTGCTTTATGTTTTGAAAAAAAGCAGTGTTTTAAGGTAGCAGACATCTCCTTCAAAGAGCTTCAGCAGACAGAACACAAATGCCTATTTCCAGCTCTCACCATTTGTTCTCTTATTTGGAGGAAACAAATCCACTTTCCGTTCAACGAAGCAACAGTTTTAGATTTAGGTGTTTCCTAGCTGGGCTACTGAGGCCGAGAATAGAATAAGAGACCATCTCCTGCTGCGGTCTGGAATTCCTAGTCAGCCCATCAACAGCCATCACACAATGCCAGTAGGGATGCCATCACCAATGCATGGAGAGGAGATGTGATTGCATAACAAAGGAGCAAGAAATGCCCAGGGCTGAGAGAAATGGGGTGGGGAGAGTGCTCATGAAAAACCACCAAGAGGAGGGGGGAAGAGTTTACAAATCATAGCCAAGCATAACAGCCAGGCTCTCTTGTTTATAAATAGGGACCACTTGAGTTGAAAGGTAAACAGTGTTCTGTTTACTCCAGTGTTTCATCATGCCTGCAGATGCAGACAATGCTAGCTCTTTGGCTGTAAACGAGGATAAGCACTGCACCCTAGAGTCAGATATAACTGGCTTTCAAGCAAGGGTAACCTTTACTTTACCTTGCATCATCGAGTCAAGCCTTGTTTTTCCCTCTTGTTTTGTTTTTTTAATAAAGTTTTTCAAGTCAAGATTTTCACATGGGTGTTCTGTGGTGCTAAGTTCTCAGTTCTCTGGCTACAGATGGAGAGCAGCAACTGCTCAGGTCAGCTACCGAAAAGGGAGGGCAGGTGCGTCAAGACCTAGCCTGTTTTGCCTTTCCCTTTTGCAAAGTGTACTCCAAGCTTGGAGGGGAGAGCAGGGGTGGAGAGTTTTTCCTCTGACTTGAGTCTGAGGACAGCGCAATGTGATTTTGGGTGCCTCGGAGGATCACTGCTGGAAGGCAGAGAAGATTCTCCATCCTACCCCTGAGGTCCATCCCTTCACAGACATACACAAAACACTGGTTATGATTCTGGCCAGACAGATAGAAAAGGAAATTGTAGGGTTAAAAAATGATATTGTTGAACTAGAAAAAGTGCACAAAAAAAAGGCTGGTGAAACTTCCCAAGGAGGAAAGGATATGACAACTGCTGTTCTTTACATCAGAGGAAAAAAGTGAGCAAAGGGAACCTTAAGAGAAATCTATAAAACTATGAATAGGCTGGGAAAGGTGGGAAATGAAAACGTTTTCTCCCTTTCTCATGATACCAGAACCTGGGGTCATCCAATGAAACTACTTAGGATAGATGAAAGAAATTCAGGACAGATAAAAGGAAGTACTCCTTCACAGAGCGCATAGTTAAACTTTGCTACCACCAAATCTAGTTACAGTATCAGCTTGGCTTTAAAAGGGGATTTTAATATTAATTGTAGGGAACAGGAGGGAGAGGTTCAAATCTTTTTCTTTCTTTCTTCAGATCAGAGCATTGCACAATTTAAAATAGTGGATGTAAATAAAATATAGACAAAATTCAAAACAAATTAAAATGTCAAAATAATTGGATTATTTTTTACCAGATTGGGCTACTGAATAGCAGTACTTCAACCATTTATTAGAATTTAGCAATTCATTCATTCAATTTATATCTTACCCATCTAACTGTATCAGTCACCCTGGGCAACATACATACATACATACATACATACATACATACATACATACATACATACATACATACACACATACACACATACACACATACATACATACATACATACTCCTACCTTCCTTCCTTCCAAATAGCTTAGCCAGAATCATGTTCTAGTGGAAGACACTTTTGAGATTCATCCTTTCAAAAAGGTATGTTGTTTTTGGTCCCCATAGATTTAACGTAGCTTCTTCTGGTTTAATATTTAGAGCTTGAAAGGTGTGCAGAAAACCTTTCCTCAATTTTAGTTATCATCTAGTCAGGGGGCGGTTCACACCCTCTCAGGGCAGCAGCAGTGTTTGTGGGAGGGAGTTGGGGGCTCAGGGTGGTCCCACTGACACCCGAGCTCCCACCACTCCATCCCTGCCACCACTGCCAGTGGCGACCACCCCAAGCCACCCACCACTCTTCCTCTCCCCCCCCCCCCATGCCACTTCCCTTCTTACCAGCATGGAGGAGCGGCATGTCACCAATTCATCTGACCCATGCCCTTGCTCAATCCACTACTTCCACTTCTGCCATCACCACCTCAATCCTTGTTCCTCCACTTGGCTTGGCTTGGCTTGGCTTGGCTTGTTCCTAATGGTGCTCCGTAGCAGGGCAGATATTGTAAGCCTTACAACATCTGCCCTGCTACAGAGCACCACCAGGGACACGCCAAGCCAAGTGGAGGGGACAAGGATTGAGGCAGCGGTGGCAAAAGTGGCAGCTGGAGTGAGGGGGGCCCAGGATGAGTTGGTGCTGTGGGCTGGATCCGGCCCACAGGTTGAGGAGCCCTGCACTAGAGAGTGGTTCTATTGTTTCCACTAACCTGGACAATGCACTTCTGTGGATGCAGCCTCATATTATATTTGCTTTCCCCCTTTTTTTCTTCTTCTTGCTGCTGTGTCACCCACATTATATTAGTAGAGTATCATTTATGTGATTGGGCAATAGTGGGACTTGAATCTACACTGGGCAAAGTCAAAAACTAAGTGTCTGGAGATTGTGAAGAGTCCATGATTGGTGAAGTGGGATTAAGTCCATGTGATCCTAGAAAACTGTTGGACTTCAATTCCCAGAAACCTAAGTCAGAACATTGGCTGATCAGTGCTTTGGGGAATTGTTGTGTACTGAGGTACATTTGCAAAGTAGCCCAGAAAGTGCTCTTGCAAAGGAAAATTGTGATTTCCCACCATCCTCAATAGAAGGCTAAAGTGGCGCGAAACCCCCTGCAAAAGGGCGCACTGGTTATGCTAATCCAAGCCCTACCATTGGTTACAGTTTAGGATCCTGCTCTCCATTGGTTACTTTCATATATCCCCTACACTGATTGGTTAGTTACGTTTGTCCAGCGGGTCACTACCTTGTATCGAATAGCCACCGCCGGGGAGACACTATGTAAGCCCAATGAACAAACAAGGGTGGGGCCGGGCCGGATCTATACTTCTACTCCACAGGTAGCCTGGGTAGTGCTAAGACTGGGTCCCTCCATTATGCTACAATCCGGGTAGCTAGTGTTTTGCCTATTGCCGGGCACGAGTACGGAGAGACTGACTCCATTAGGAATGTATAGCCATCTCGGGATCCGGAACACCTTGTAAGCTAAGCTCTACTGACTGTTATGATAAAGCCTGTTGCTGTTTGTTCATCGTTGTCCTGGACTCGTGTTTATAAGGGCCTGATCTAACAGGAATTGACTTAGGCTTCTGGGAACTGAAGTCCAAAAACCAAAGATTGGGAAACATTGTAGGCCATAGTGTAAATTTAGCCTATGAATTTCCTTACCCTGCTTCCAGTATTTTACCCTTTCCAAACATAAGAGGAAAGAAAAAGAGATTCCAAAATTCTGTAAAGGCTGTGGATTTATCTTTTTTAAAAAAAAAAGCTCTAAGTAATATTTAGCTTGCAGTCCAACATGTCTAATAAAAGTATATTAGATTGCATTATTCTTCAGCTTGTCTTATTTGATTTTGGTACAAGGAAAGGAACTTGCTCTGAGAAGTACTGACAAAATTTAGAAATTGTTCTCCACTAATAATGTGAATTTCTTTAATCCCAAAAGATCAGAGCTACATGGCAACATTCACAAGAGGGACATTGTAGAAATGAATGTGTTTTCTAGAAATTGACTAGAGGGAGAAGTATGGAAATTGAAATCTATAGAATCAGCATGGAGGCTGCCTTGGAATTACTTATTATAGACACTGAATATCTACTGCATCCCCTGGAGCGAAGGGAAGCAAAAGGGTGAGAAAAACAATAGTCTAGTAAAGTGATGGTTGCAGGAATTCTTCCTGCCAACCTAGCAGTTCGAAAGCAAGAAATTGCAAGTAGATAAATAGGGACCACTTCATTGGGGACAATAAAGAGTATTCCATGCACTCTGGTGTTGAGGCATGCCTGCCACATGTCCACAGAAACGTCTGCAGGCTATACACCAGAGATGAGCACTGAACCCTAGAGTCAGATACAACTGGCTTTCAAGCAAGGGTGACCTTTACCTTTACACTAACTGAAAGAGGCTATATTAAAATTGAGTGGTCAGCCCATCCACCTTTTGTACATGCACTATAAGAGAAGTCAGAATTTTATCCTTTACCTGAAGCAACAAATTGTCCTGCGCCAACCCTGCATGTCATATTGTATTCCTCAATTGCTTCTCTGTGTAGCTTTCCACGCTCTGAAGTTCTACAGAAAAGTAAAGGTCCCTGTGGCACACTAGACTTCAATCTCAGCAGAAATGCTCACCAGAAAAGACAGAATTGGAACTTGAGCACCTCTGCTTTTGGTGAGATCCCAAACTACCAGTTTTACATCTATTGCTTATTTCTGCACATTTAAAATTGCCCCCTGGCATCAGAATTGAGCTAAAAATACAGGCCACGCACATATAAATTACCCAGCTGGCTTAAAGTTGGCCACCTTGCAGCTTTATATTCAGTCTGCCTCTCAGAGGAAATCAGTCCAGCCCCACTGAGTCATTTCAATTAGAAGTCAGTGCTTTTGCTTGGAAGTATTTTCAAGAATTGTTGCGATCTGCCTACCGCAGCAGTGTAAAAGTAACGACACGCAAAAACTTCTTGGAGGGTCAAATTGAGACGGTTGTCCCCTTTATTTTACAGCTAATATTTATCATAAAATCTGGATATACCTTGAATAAGCAATCCTAGTGTCTAACAAAGGAACTACAGTTACATGACGAATCTCTGTCATATTTCACTGACGTACTTCAGATAAGAATGCCTGGCGACAGATGGCCAGGGAGTTTGTACAAAAAAGATACATATGTTTAAGGTAAGGAGTCTGGAGAGGAAGATTAGTGAGGCCCCATATCAAGGTCCGGAATTCTTCCACACAATGGTCAAAGGACCATTGTACTGAATCGCAAGTTCATCTAGGAAGCGTCCTTGGAGAAAGAATTGTTGCGAACTCCTGGTGTGCCAGGAGTTCCAGTAATACCAGATGGCATTACTACCCCCACCTTTCGGAACTCGCTGATGCTAAATAACAATGATTATAAATTTAAGGTGATCATGGGGTCAAACTAATACAGTATATCATTACTACACAAACTAATATATCATTACTACAAAGAATTATTACAACTGCATTTGAATGTACTGTATTTTCATACAAATAAATTGGATATATTTTACCTATTCCATTTATGAAACGGTGTTGGAGAAGAGTTTTTCTCTTGATATTTGTGTACATTGAGTGCCACGTAAAGAATTACAGAGGCTGCGGTGGCCAGTGGTTAAAACGCTGCACTTGATGACTGGAAGGTTGGCAGGTCATCAGTTCGAGACCCGAGTACTGCATGATGAAGTGAGCTCCTGTCTCTGTCCCAGTTCCTGCCACATGTCCATGGAAACGTCTGCAGACACAGACAGCACTGGCTCTTTGGCCATAAAGAGAGATGAGCACTGAACCCTAGAGTCGGATATGACTGTCTTTTGAGCAAGGGTGACCTTTACCTTTTCCTAAAGAATTATATGGCTGTCACAAAACAATAGTAATACTGTATGTAGTAGAAGTTAATACAGTACTTCAGTATTTGATTTGCCTATATCAGGGATTCTCAACCTGCAGCCCACAGGACGGATGCGGCCTATGGCACCATTTCATGTGCCCCCCCCTGCCTCCATCTCACCATGAAGTGCCATGTGGTGGAGGAAGCGCAAAATGGACGCCTGGCCCCCAAAGCTGTCTGAGGGAGCCTGACCCGGCCCCCAGCTTAAAATGGTTGAGAACTCCTGGCCTATATGAACTAAATAGGCTGTCAAACTACCTAGAGGTCCCATATGTACTTCCTGTTCCTAATTGCTCCTTCCTGACACTCATACTTCAAAGCAAAAGCCAATTAGTTTTCTTTATGCTAATCACAGCCTGCTACATATGTAACTACTGTAGATTTCTTTCTTCCTAACTGTTGGTATGCTAAGTCTCAGGGGTAATCTTCACAGAGCAAAGGCTTGTGTTTGATACTCTATTATTTTTATCAATTTACATGTTTTATCAATTTGATCAAACAGATGCAGTACCTCATAGAGGTTTTCAGGTAGGCCCCAAACTACCTAATGCTATCAGCTGGTATGAGCCGTGGAGGCTCAGGGTCCATATAGATTTTTTGCTTTCTGTTTGTCACATGTCTTTTGCACTCTATATATATGTTCAGTACCAGGAGGCAGAGTTGAACTTTTGATACTGGACAATTTTCTGTGGCTATGAAGATACCTTGAACCTGCATTTATCATGTGTGACATATGCTTGGTTTCTTACATTGTATATTTTCAAGCTAAAGATAAAATGAATGTGATTAACTAACATTGAACTAATGTTCATGCTTTGTTTTCTTGTATGTTTTATAACTGAGAACAATTAGAATCTAAATATTTTGGTTAAATTATGTTCCCCTAATTTTGATTCTGACTTATGATGACCTCTCAAGATTTTCTAGATTTAAGGTAGATTTAAGGCCCTGAGTCGGCCTTGCTCTGAGTAGGACGGGGTACAAATTATTATTATTATTATTATTATTATTATTATTATTATTATTATTATTATTATTATTATTATTATTATTATTATTATTATTATCATCATCATCATCATCATCATCATCATCATCATCATCATCATCCAAATGGCTTTAAAAAAACACAAGTTGTGTAGATTGTCATTGCAGAGATGTCTACTCATGCAATGACTCCTCACTGAATAATTTTGAATCACTCCTAATTTTGATTCTGATTTATGATGACCTCCCAAGATTTTCTAGATTTAAGGTACTCAGAAGTGATTTCTGAATCCCTCCTTCTAGTGGTACACTGAGTAACCCAGCATGTTGGGGGGCAAATGCTAATTAACTTGTGAATTGTTCAGAGAGTGCACTTAGCGCTATGGGTGGTATATAAGTGTGATTGCTTTGCTTTATTGCATCTGTACAATTAAGGTAGGTCACAATCAGTAGCACAATAGAGCCATGACTCATAGGTTTGAAATCCTGGGACTTTCTGAGAACAAAGGATTATATCACTTTCCTCAGGCTTCCCTCTGAATTTTGCTGCAATCATTACAGTACTTTCTCAGGAATAGTATATTGTTACAAGATATCCCTATTATGGCTCAAACTACCTGAGGGTACTTGTTGGGGTGCGGGGGGCTTGAGTTATCTAACTAGGTAGTGTTGCCCATATCTTGTCAATGACGTTGGGCAGGGACAAAAACTCACAAAAGTGCCCCCCTTGGGCCAGGTGAAAGCAGAGGGCACACGTCATGGTCCACCTAGCCAGCGGGTGACGTGATATCATCTCTGCGGAGCCCTTAAGGGCTGCCACCGACGCCAGCGCCATAGTCTCCGGCTCCCCCTGTGGCCTGGCCGGTCACAGGGGTGGGAGCCCAGCCAAGCCCAGCCAAGCCCAGCTGCGAACCATCTCCACGGAGCCCTTAAGGGCTGCCACCGATGCCAGTGTCTCCGGCTCCCCTCGTGGCCTGGCTGGTCACGGGGGTGAGAGCCCAGCCAAGCCCAGCTGAGGACCATCACTGCAGAGCCTTTAAAAGCTGCTGCCACCACACCTGACACCAGCGTCTCCGGCTCCCCTCTCCGCCCTTGGTGGGAGCAGGGGTGGGGAGAGAGAGACTGCCCCAGTTTGGGGTGACTGGCGTGTTTTCAAGATCATGCCAATGTCAGAGCTGCTGGACTTGCTGTTCTTCCGCCCTTGGTGAGTGCAGGGGCAGGGAGAGAGACAGGGACATGGAGCCCCTCCTCCTGGTTTTGGCAAACCGGGAGGAGTGGTAGCACCTGCGTCGGCCCCTGCAGAGGACAAAAGAGCTCCTTCCCCGGCCTGGCTATGGCCGCGGGGAATTCGAGCTCATTTGGGTTCCCAGTGGCACGGACTGTAAAATTTGCTGCTATTGCCTTGTCTACCTCCTTCCCCGGCCCGGGGAACTCTTTTTATATTGTATTTTGTACCTTGCACCTTGGAATTGTACTGTATTTGTTATGCTGTGTTTTTGGATATAGATTGTTTATTTTTATTATTACTAATTTTTATTTTTTTATTAATTGTATATTATTTCTTTAATATGTTGTAATGCCACCCTGAGTCGGCCTTGCGCTGAATAGGGTGGGGTACAAATTAAAATTATTATTATTATTTATATCCAAATGGCTAAAAAAACCACAAGTTGTGTAGATTGCCATTGCAGAGATGTCTACTCATGCAAGGACTCCTCACTGAATAATGACTCCAAGGTAAGTTTAGTAGTGAATGGACAAGTAGGAGCTATTAATTTTACAAAGGGCTGGTTCCTCATTTGCTGATGCAGACCAATCCAGCTGCCTTGATTTCAGGACTCTCCTTATTGGGACCAGTTACAGGAGATGTCACAGCCATAGCTGTCAAGTATCCCTTATTGGCCGGGGAAACCCCTTATTTTACCCTCTTTCCCGTCGTCATTCCTTATTAATTAGACTGCAAAGCCCTATTGCCGCCATTGGAGGGCAGCACAAGATAAGCATAGCTGTCAAGTATCCCTTATTTGCTGGGAAATTTCCCTTGTTTCCAAATCCAAAACTCGACAGGTATGGTCACAGCAAACACTTACATTTTCAAATTTACCACTACTTCACTAGTCAAGGCCTTTATTCCTCAGAAAAAGCTAATAAAACCTGATTGTTGTCAATTTTTTACTTCAGTGACTTCCAACTCATTAATCAGCTTCTTTTCTCAACCTTTATTTAAAAGAGAGAGAGAGAGATGATTGTGTTTATTTTCCATCTCCCCTCACTGAAAAATGGACTGCCTTTCTCCCTATATATCCCTTTATCATCTTCTTTAATGTCGAGTTGTGCTATAAATGACAGGTTTTAATCACAAGTGCCTCCCTCCTGCTATGGGATGCGAAGGTGGAGATCTCTTTTATCATCACTAGGTTTCCTTTGTGTTCTGCAGCCTGTTAGGATGCTATGGTAACAGAAAGATATCAAAGGGGAATGGGCTGGTGTGTCTGACACCTAGCTATGATGCTGACAGCACAGAGTCAGGTCCAACACCAAGGGTTCTCTGCTCTCCTTTCTTCGTATGCTCTTCTCCTTAGCAGACAAGCCCCACATCTTCCTACAGATAAAAAGAGAAGTTGTCTACAGATCTTAGGCTTTTGCAGTTGTTTGGATCGTTAACAGACTGTTTTAGTTTTGGTCTCACTCATCAAAGAAAGTTAGGTTGAGGCATCAGAATGAGATATGGAAAGAGAGGTTATTAAATGCTCTCTGTTGCTGTCTGTTGGCATTTCTTCCCTATAAATTGATTGCAGACAGTAATTCTGGAAACCGCCACTCCTTCTTCTCAGAACAAAGCTACCAGTTGTGTGTAAGTTTTCAGATGCTCCATGGCTTTGAAAACATGGTCCATTATTAAAATAAAAAGAGGGAAGAGCTGGGTCTTGCATTTAATCTTATTGGTGTTTATATATATTTTTTCCTAGTCACTCCTTTGCTCCATGTCTCTTCCAGTACAATTCTTCTGAATTTGTATCCTCCTTGACTTCTTATTTGTCTGGATGGATGGCTATTAGAGCCGCCTGTGGTACCAAAACCATTAAGCAGTGGAAAATTATCAGAGGGCTGGATTTCCTTTTTTCATAGTACTGCCCCTTTTCTGTAACTATACACTTTTAATAGATCTGTTTCTTAGTAATGGGAGCGGACTGAGGCTCAGATCACAACCTAATAATAGCAAAATTCAGACTTAGACTAAAGAAAATAGGGAAAACAATCAGGCCAGACAGATATGACCTAGACAACATCCCTAAGGAATACACGGTGGAGGTGAGGAACAGATTTAATGGTTTGGAATTGATAGACAGAGTGCCAGAAGAATTATGGACAGATGTGCGGGACATCATGCAGGAGGCAGCAAGGAAAACCACACCAAAATAAAAGAAGCATAAGAAAGCAAAGTGGTTGTCCGATGAGACTCTTAAAATAGCAGAGGAAAGAAGGAATGCAAAAGGCAAAGGAGAAAAGAAAAAATACAGTCACTTGAACACAGAATTTCAAAGAAAAGCAAGGAGAGACAACGAAATCTATTTAAATGAACAGTGCGAAGAAATAGAGGAAAACAACACAAGAGGCCGGACTAGAGATCTTTTCAAAAAAATTGGGGAAATCAAGGGAACATTCAAAGCAAAAATGACCATGATAAGGGACAAAGACAGCAAGGAGTTAGCTGATGCAGAAGAGATTAAGAAAAGATGGAAAGAATACACAGAGGAAGATTACAAAAAGGACCTCAACACCACTGATAATCACAATGATGAAAACATTGAACTTGAGCCAGACATCCATTCTTAGGGAAGGTACTGGAGAAGGTGGTGATGCGGCAGTTGCAGGGGGTCCTGGATGAAGCGGATTATCTGGACCCCTTTCAATCGGGTTTCAGGCCTGGATATGGTACTGAGACTGCATTGGTCGCACTGGTTGATGACCTCTTGACAGGGGTCATCCATCCATCCTGGCTCTTCTGAATCACTCAGCGGCCTTCGATACCGTTGACCACGGTATCCTTCTGGAACAGCTCAAAGGTTTGGGGATCCAGGGCACTGTGCTGTCCTGGTTTTCCTCATTTCTGGAGGGTAGTACCCAGTCGGTGTGGTTGGAGAGTGAGAGGTCCAGCGCTAGGCCCCTACAGTATGGGGTGCCTCAGGGCTCAGTGATCTCTCCTCTCCTATTTAACATATACATGAAGCCGTTGGGTGAGGTTATCCGTTCCCATGGGGTAAGGTATCATCAGTATGCTGATGATACCCAGTTATACATCTCGGCCCATGGGGACCCCAGTGATGCAGTCAATCTCCTATCCAGATGTCTGGAAGCGGTTGGGGTCTGGATGGGGGACAACGGGCTACAATTGAATCCCTCCAAGACTGAGTGACTTTGGATAGGGGGTCCCGCGTTATCCAGGGAGCTGCCAACTTTGGTCTTGGATGGGGCTGTTTTGCCCCAGACAGACCCGGTACGCAACTTAGGGGTCCTCCTGGATTTGGGGCTGCTACTAGCAAGTCAGGTGGCAGCTGTGGCCAAGAGGGCTTTCTCACAGCTTCGCGTCATCCGTCAGTTGCGTTCGCTCCTGGACCGGGACTCCCTGCTCAGGGTCACACATGCTCTGGTCACTTCCAGGCTAGATTATTGCAATGTGCTCTACATGGGGCTGCCCTTGTCAACCATTCAGAGGCTGCAGTTGGTCCAGAATGCGGCAGCCCGGGTGGTGATGGGGCGCGGGCATTATGCCCGTGCCTCACCATTACTTCGGGGGCTGCACTGGCTAACAGTTTGCCTCCGGGTGCAGTTCAAGGTGCTGGTTTTGACCTTTAAAGCCCTTCATGGTAGTGGGCCAGGATACCTTAGAGACCGCATCGTCCCAAGAGTGTCCGCCTGTCCAACCAGAGCGGATCGGAGGGGCTCTCTAATTGTTCCATCTGCCAGAGGGGCCCGTCTCTCTGGTACACGAAGGAGGGCCTTTTCCGTGTCCGCACCGGCCTTGTGGAACTTCCTGCCTGTAGAGCTGCGGGAGCAGATGGAGCTGCTACCTTTCAGAAAAGACCTAAAAACCTGGTTGGCGGGGCAGGTGTGGGGCCCAGATGGAAGAGTGGCCCCTGCCTGTTGGCTTATAAATTAAGCCCCCATTTCTTTTCATTGTCAATGAAGGCAGTTTTTTTTAATGTGGGTTTTTAAGAGGAATGGGGTAGGTGGGTGGGTATGTTGGGTTTTAATTGGTTGTATTGTTTTATGTGTGTTTTAACTTGTTGTGAGCCGCCCAGAGTCGGGTTTACCTTATTGGGCGGCATATAAATTTGAATATAAAATAAATAAATAAACAGACACCTTTGAGATGTGGTGTTGGAGGAGAGTTTTGAGAGTACCCTGGACAGCGAGGAGAACAAATAAGTCAATCTTGAAAGAAATTAGTCCTGACTGCTCCTTAGAAGGTCAAATAGTAAAGATGAAGCTGAAGTACTTTGGACACCAAATGAGAAGAGAGGATTCACTTGAGAAAGCCTTGATGCTGGGAAAGGTGGAGGGCAAAAGAAAAAGGGGACGGCCAAGGATGAGATGGCTGGATGGCATTGTAGACGCAGTGGGTACCGAGCTGAGCGGGCTGAGGAGGATGGTGGAGGACAGGGGTGCCTGGAGATCAATGGTCCATAGGGTCGCAAAGGGTCGGAATCGACTGTGCGACTGAACAACAACAACAATTCCTAGTAATGACTACCCCAAGGTAAAGTAACACCTAAAGAAGAGCATCCAAATAAGTTTGCTCTTTCCCTCTGCACTTTTCTTAAGAGGTGAACTCCAACCTTCTGCCAAATTATCTCTGGCTTTATTATTTGAAAGGAGCTAGTGATGGAGACAGAGGCACTGTGTATTGATATCAGAGAGTAAACTAAACAAAACAACAAAAAAGACAAAAAAGTTGTGGCACCTTAAAGACTAACTCCTGTATTTTAGTGTCAACTTTCGTGGATAAAGTCCACTTCGTCAGACATAGAGGTAAATGATGGAGTGGACTTGATCCATGAAAGCTTACATTTTTTTGTTGTTTTGTTTTGTTTACTCTCTGATATGCATGCACACACTAACACGGCTACCACTTCAAAAACTTCAGCTGTGTATTGAGTATCTTTTTCCAAGGCCTGCTATAGAATCCATGCAGCAAAACCAGCCAGTTGGGTTACTCGCATGTGAGGATTGAGAGGAATGGATCATGGGCCCAAATAATTTATCTCAATGTGTTGTGAAGAAGAAAGAAAAGGTATCTAAGCCTAGCCAGAGTCAGAACATCAGGGCTGCCCTGAAAATGAGAATGAAGGCTATAGAACACATATGTTCTGTACTCGAAACAATGCTTTCCTCACCGTTTGTTAACCTTCATGCACATTTTTCTTTGTTCACTGTAAAATTTCTTTCATGGCCCCACACTCCCTATAGCAGGGGTCCCCAACCTTTTCAAGCCAGGGGCCGGGTCATGCTCTCTCAGTCAGCTTCAAGGGCCGGAAGGCCATTTTGCCCTGACTGCACAATAGGGGTAACCATTTTGTCCCAACAGCTTCAAAGGGGCAGCCATTTTGCTTTTCAAGTGCCCTTGGAGGGGTGAGGGGCCACATGAAATGGCACCAGGGGCCATATCCAGCCTGTGGGCCTTAGGTTGGGAACCGCTGCCCTATAGAATAGTGATTAAAATCCTCACAATTTAAGTTGCTACATAAAAATAAATATTCAGATAAATAAATATATTCTAGTCTGTTCTTGACTTGTAACACAGTTTTCCTGATTTCACACACCATTCAAGGGATTGGTATCTCACTATTGACATTCAGCTGTCGCTAGTACTTATAAATGGCTATTTTTTTAAAAAAAAAACTTGTTTGACTAACTTTCTTGAATGTAGAAATGCAATAGTGGTATAGTAAATGAGCATAATTCCTAAACTACATCCACCAGTTACCCTAATAATAATAATTTCGTGTCAGAAATTATTCTGGGTTGAAAGGATTTTTGTGGAAGAAACTCCGCTCAGGGGATACCTGAATGAGGCTCCTTTTCATGTCCCTAAGAGCTGAGACAGAGATGGGTGCTCAATCTATTATGCAGTACTGGGTCTCGAACCACCGACTTGCCAGCCTTCCAGCTAACAAGGCGAGCTTCTCAACTACTGAGCCACCATAGCCCCTACCAGTTAGCCTGAGAGACTGAGAATTGACCCTTGATCTTTTATAAACATATTTACTTTCAGCCTCTCTGTGAACAGGCTGTGTGTAAATAAGCAGCATTCTTTGATCTGGTGTCCTACAAATATATTGGATTTGAACATCCAGTTGTGGAGCTCTGACGTACCCATAGATGAGAGGTACATATAGCAAGAGACAGCTTTCCTAATTGGTGCTTTATTTAAATCTATAAAATCATCATTCATTGACTAATTATGTTGACCAATCTATAAAAAAATCTTCAACATATACCTCTAGATAATTATCATCATTTGATTTGCAATGCTCGCTTTCTAGCCTAACATAAGATGAATGAGTACATTTTCCAATTTAGTTAAATCTGGCACATTTTACTACAGTCTACTGCACGATCAATCTAGAATAAGTAATTTCTTAACTGAAATTGTCTGGTGAAATACTTTTGATTTATGTTGTATAAGAATACACTAACAGAGGGATGTACCTGTGTTGGGAATACAAAATGTTGCTTCCCGTTGTCTTTTACTCCCCCACCCCCACCACCTTTTGTTCCCCTTTTGTATTTCTAAGCAGCAGCGGTGCAAAAGTGAAAGATGAAAATTAAATTATATTTTAAAAAATCCTGTGTACTTCACTAGATTAAACAGATGAGGTTTGTTCAAACTATCTTTGAGTATCAAGCAGTGTGCCTCCTATTTAATTTGTCCTTCTTCCCAGGTAATAAGCCTGGACTATGAAGTTACAATGACAGCCTCCCCCATTGTGCTCCTTGATTCCTTCCAACCACGATAGAACCTCAAACAAAATTCTAGCTTAATTTCAGAATCGAGAGAGTACAAATACAGACAAAAACGGTATTTGGATTAGGGGAGGTGTTTTCCTCTTCCCATGATCATGCAATTTATATTTTCTTTTCACAGGCATCCAGAGTGGAAATGTCTCATTATCATAGAACAAATCTTCCACTGCTGTAACAAAGCAAATCTTTCAAAAACAGAACCACCTGCCCTCTTCTGTTTTCCCCTTTCCTTTCCTCTCTGCCACACCAGGAACAGAAGAGGCTCCACCTGTGGCACTGCCATCTCTCTGGAGACTGGAGTCAGGGGATTTATACACAGAGAAGCCAATTACCGGCTGTCATTCAAGCTTTAGCTGCTGTAAAACCAGGAGAGTCATTATCAACGTTTCCCCGATGGACCCTGGTCATGATCTCCCTGTATAGACTTCCAGCAGCAGAGTGCCACAGACACTTTACCAGCACAAGGCAAACAGACCCAAACCCTGCCACATATGTGGGACTCTAAGTGCAAAAAGGACAAAATGTCTGTGTAATTCTGACCCCAGCACCTGGGCTTTTGTGTACAAAAAAAAGGAGGAGGCCCCCACAGATCTGTAAAATCCTGGGATCAGTATAGTGATTTATCTCACAGAATCATAGAAGCGTGGAGTTGGAAGGTTCTGGGGTCATCTAGTCCAACCATCTACCAATGCAGGAATTTTATTTCTTCAGTTTGTTTTGCGATGCTTGCTAAAACTAAGAGTTTAACAGAAATCTTCCAGTTAAAATCACAAACACAAATACTCACTGAAGATGTGTTCTTTATGGGAGTTACTCCAAGACAAAAGAGTAATCACATAGGATTCAGAACAGGCAATTCACAACCTATAGCCCATGGGCCAGACCTGGCCCCCAATGCCAATTCTTCTGGCACCCAACACCCTCGCTGCTCCCAGAAACATAAGTAAAGCACACCCCATCCATGTGCAGAATGCTGCTAAATGTGTTCTGCACATGCACAGAGCACGTTTTACTTCCGCTTCTAGGTGGGAGGAATCATGTGACCGGCCCAGTCAGCTGTCCAGGAGGTATGGTCAGGTCCGCAACCTGAAAATGTTGAGAAACGCTGATTTAGAACCTTGCTTGTGTACTAAAAATATTGAGGAGTATCACCCTGCAAGTAGAGGTGTTCTTTATGTAACCCTTAAATATCCCATCTCTCCACAATATATGGGGATTGGGGGAGAAGTGTGGAATGTGATTGCATTTGATAGCACACATGAATTTTTCTGCTAATTAAATTGCCATTGGTTTGCCAATTTTCTTTCTTTTTTAGAATGCTTGTAACATGAGCTGTGTAAACCTAGAGCATGGGTGCCCAAACTATGGCCTGTGGGCTGGATCCAGCCCATGGCACCAAAATATCCAGCCCACACTGCCCATGCCACTTCTGGAAACAGAAGTAAAACGCACCCACGCATGTGCAAAAACATGTTTACAACAGCCACAGGTGCATTTACGGCAGCGTTATGCACATGTGTGGGCGTGTTTTACTTCCACTTCATTAGACATAAGAGTGAGGCCTCGTGGCATCAATTCATACACATCAGGTACACAAGAAGACAGTGATTGGCCAATCTAACAGAAAAGTAGGTTTGAATAATAACAGGGGGTTTTCAGCTATTGTCAGTTGTAAAAAGCCACATTGTTACTTTTCTGTTAGACTGGCCAATCATTGTGTGCTTGTGTACCTGATGTGTATGAATTGACGCCATTAGGCCTCACTCTTTTGTCTGATGAAGTGGACTTGGTCCACGAAAGCTCACATTTAAATATAGGAGTTAGTCTTTAAGGTGCCACAACAGTTTTATCTTCTTCTTTTTTTGCTGTTTTGTTTTCTTTACTCTCTGATAGGCTACCAATTAGATTTCATCCTTTAGAAATAAAATCAGCAACCTTGACATTTCATCAACAAAAACAGGAATTGCCTTTCTCCTTTTTCACATTATTGACGTTCTATTGAAAAAAGAAAGCATACTTGGTTATGCAGTTTGATTGCAATCATGCTTGTTCAGAACTGTTTCGCAATGATAATAAGATTCACTTACCAGTAAAGGAATACAGAAAAGCACACTTAATTTGCCTATTTCTTTAGTGCCTTGGAAGGCCAGTGTGGTATCATTTAATTTAATTTTAATTTAATAGTCATATTTATATATGCCGCCCACTCAGGCAGAACCCGACTCAGGGCGGCATTACAACAAGTTCTAAAAAGACATAAAACACTTTAAAAGACCCATATCCCACCCATCCCACCCACTATAAAAAGAAGAAGAGAGAGTTCTTAATTGTTTACATAAGCCAGCAGGCGGGGACCGTGTTCCCATTCGGGCCCCACACCTGCCCTGCTAGCCAGGTCTTCAATCCTTTCCTGAAGGGCAGCAATTCTCTTTGAAGTCTTAGATCTGTTGGCAGGAGGTTCCAGAGGGTTGGTGCAAACACGGAGAAGTCCCTCCTTCGGGTGCTGGATAATGTGCACCCCTAGCTGATGGCACTATTAGAGAGCCTCTCCGGTCCGCTCTGGTTGGATGGGCAGACACTCTTGGGACGATGCGGTCTCTAAGGTATCCTGGCCCACTGCCATATAGGGCTTTAAAGGTCAAAACCAGCACCTTGAATTGTACCCGGAGACAAACTGGTAACCAGTGCAGCTCCCGAAGTAGCAGTGAGGCGTGGGCATATCGTCCGCATCCCATCACCACCCGGGCTGCCGCATTCTGGACCAGCTGCAGCCTCCGAATGGTTGTCAAGGGCAGCCCCATGTAGAGCGCATTACAATAATCTAGTCGGGAAGTGACCAGAGCGTGGGTGACCATAAGCAAGGAGCCCCGGTCCAGGAGCGTGCGCAACTGACAAATCACCCGAAGTTGGGCAAAAGCCCTCCTGGCCACGGCCACTACCTGTTCTTCAAGCAGCAGCCGCAAGTCCAGAAGGACCCCCAAGTTGCGCACTGGGTCTGGCTGGGGCAAAACAGCCCCATCCAGTACCAAAGATGGTAGCTCCCTGGATAACACGGGGCCCCTTATCCACAGCCACTCTGTCTTGCTGGGATTCAGCCAAAGCCCATTGGCCCCCATCCAGACCCCAATGGCCTCCAGGCATCCGGAAAGGATTTCAACAGCATCACTGGGGTCCCCACGGGCCAAGATGTACAACTGGGTGTCATCCGCATACTGATGGTACCGCACCCCATGGGAACGAATGATCTCACCCAGTGGCTTCATGTAGATGTTAAATAGGAGAGGAGAGAGCACCGAGCCCTGAGGCACCCCATACTTGAGGAGCCTAGGGCTGGACCTCTCACTCTCTAACCACACCGACTGGGTACGGCCCTCCAGAAAAGAGGAAAACCAGGACAACATGGTGCCCTGGATCCCCAGTCCTTTGAGCTGTTCCAGAAGGATACCGTAGTCGACGGTATCGAAGGCCGCTGAGAGGTCAAGAAGAGAAAGGACGGATGGATAACCTCCGTCCCGCTCCCACCAGAGATCATCCATCAGTGCGACCAATGCCGTCACCATACCATACCCGGGCCTGAATCCTGATTGAAAGGGGTCTAGATAATCCGCTTCCTCCAGGACACTCTGCAGCTGGCGTGCCACCGCCTTCTCCAAAACCTTACCCAGAAAGGGCAGTTTTTTTTATTTTTTATATTTATTTATTGTTAAATTTTTATACCGCCCACTCAGCCAAAGCCGACTCCGGGCGGTTCACAACAGTGGGTAAAAACAGATAAAAAATAAAACAGATAAAAACCAGCAATAAGAACTTACCCCTAAAAAGAGAGGGGTGCAGGAACTGAAGAAACCATGGGGCAGGCATCCTCCCCTATATTAACCACCCAACGGAAGCCACCCCTCCACCTGCACCCCAAACTTGGCCCACCAGCCAGGTTTTTAGTTCTTTTCTAAAGGGCAACAACTTTGTCTGGAGACACAGTTCCACAGGCAGGAGGTTCCAAAGGGCAGGTGCGGACACAGAGAAGGCTCTCCTCCTTGTGGCAGAAAGGCGAGCCCCCCTGGCCGATGGCACTATTAGAGAGCCCCTCCGGTCCGCTCTGGTTGGACGGACAGACGTCCTTAGGGCGATGCGGTCTCTAAGGTAACCTGGCCCACTACCATATAGGGCTTTAAAGGTTAAAACCAGCACCTTGAATTGCACCCGGAGGCAAACAGGTAACCAATGCAGCTCCCGCAGCAGTGGTGAGGCATGGGCATAACGTCCACACCCCATCACCACCCGGGCCGCCGCATTCTGGACCAGCTGCAGCCTCCGAATGGTCATCAAGGGCAGCCCCATGTAGAGCGCATTACAATAATCTAGTCTGGAGGTCACCAGAGCATGAGTGACCATGAGCAAAGAGTCCCGGTCCAGGAGCGTGCATAACTGGCGAATCACCCGAAGTTGGGCGAAGGCCCTCCTGGCCACAGCCGCCACCTGTTCTTCTAGCAGCAGCCGCGAATCCAGGAGGACCCCCAAGTTGCGCACCGGGTCGGTCTGGGGCAAAATAGCCCCATCCAAAACCAAAGATGGTAGCTCCCGGGATAGCACAGGACCCCCCATCCACAGCCACTCAGTCTTACTAGGATTCAGCTGTAACCCATTTGCCCCCATCCAGACCCCAACCGCCTCCAGAGAACTGGAAAGGACTTTGACTGCATCACTGGGGTCCCCACGGGCCGAGATGTACAACTGTGTATCATCCGCGTACTGATGGTACCGCACCCCATGGGAACGGATGATCTCACCCAGCGGCTTCATGTAGATGTTAAATAGGAGAGGAGAGAGTACCGAGCCCTGAGGCACCCCATATTTTAGGGACCTAGGACTGGACTTCTCGCTCTCCAACCACACCGACTGGGTCCGGCCCCTCAGAAATGAGGAAAACCAGGACCACACAGTGCCCTGGATCCCCAATCCTCGGAGCCGTTCCAGAAGGATACCATGGTCAATGGTATCGAAAGCCACTGAGAGGTCAAGAAGATCAAGGACGGACGGATGACCGCCATCCCGCTCTCGCCAGAGATCATCCATCAGCGTGACCAATGCAGTCTCAGTACCATATCCAGGTCTGAATCCTGACTGGAAGGGGTCCAGATATTCCGCTTCATCCAGTACCCCCTGCAACTGACGCGCCACTGCCTTTTCCAATACTTTCCCCAAAAAGGGGAGATTGGAAACAGGTCTGTAGTTGGTTATGACTGCTGGGTCGAGGGATGGCTTCTTCAGGAGGGGGCGCACCAAAGCATGTTTCAATGGTGCAGGAAATATCCCCTCCCATAATGATGCATTTATTATCGCCCCAACCCAGCCACCTGTCACCACCTTGGAGGATTTCACCAACCAGGTGGGACAGGGGTCCAAAGGACATGTAGTGGCACGCACAGCTGCAAGGAGCCTGTCCACTTCATCAGGGACAACAGGATCAAACCGATCCCAGATCGTACAGCAAGACTGTGCTTCCCCCCCCCCCCCCCCCGACCCTCTCCATCCACGCCGGGATTCAGCCCTGAACGAATCCGATCGATTTTCTCCACCAGATGGTCAGCAAAGTCCTCAGCTGAATCCTGCCAACCGGGCACCGATCTCCCCCTACCAAGGAGGGACCTGGTTACCCGGAACAGGGCGGCTGGGCGATTATCAGCAGAGGCAATAAGGGTGGTGAAGTATTGCCGCCTCACCACCCCCATCGCCACTAGGTAGGCCCTAATAGCAACTCTAGCTAGTGTCCAATCGGAGTCATCCTGGGTCTTCACCCAGCGGCGCTCTAGGCGTCTCTTTGCCCGTTTGAGTTCCCGCAGTTCATCCTAACCCCACGGGCACGGAGAGGCCGCAGTGGCGCGATTTCATCCAAGGCTGCTGTTGCCACCCTGTTCCACAGGTCGACAAGTGCCTCGGGTGAATCGCGTAGCCGATCCAGAGGAACATCCCCCAGTTCCCTCTGGAATCCATCTGGATCCATTAGTCGCCGAGGGCGGACCATTTTAATAGGCCCTGCCTCCCTACGATGAAGCGTCGCCCCCAGAAAGTCAAGAGTCACCAGTGCCATGGTCAGATCACTAAGTCCTGTAATCTCAGATCACTCTGCCACTGCTCCGACAAGAAAACTAAGTCTGGCATGTGACCACTGCCCCTGGTCGGACCCCGAACTACCTGAGTGAGGCCCATGGAAGCCATGAATTCCCTTGCCACCTCAGAAGCCATCCCCAATGATGACAAATTGAAGTCCCCCAGAACCATAAGCCTCGGGAACTCCAACGCCAACATTGAGGTGGCCTCGAGGAGCTCAGGCAGGGCATCCCTTATCCTGCAAGGGGACAGGTACAGGAGTAAGATCCCCAACTGACCCTTAGGGCCCAACCATAGAAGCAGGGCCTCACAACCAGACACTTGTGGAGCAGTGGCCCTAGCAACTCCCAATGACTCCCTGGCAACAATGGTGACACCACCGCCCCTCCCCTCACCTCTAGGCTGGTGCCAAATACCGAACCCGGCTGAACACATGTCCGAAAGAGGTTCTCCATCCTCAGGTGTCAGCCAGGTTTTGGTGATGCATGCCAGGTCGGCCCGCCCCTCGTGGATAGAATCTTGAATCAGGGGGGCCTTATTACAGACCGATCTGGCATTCACCAGCAGCAGCCTAAGGGCGGGGTCACTCTGGATCTGCTGCTCAGGGCCCAGAGATGTACCTGCGGGGCTGGAACGAGGGACCGCACTTAAACATTGGACCTGCGTTCCCCGAGTGCGGGCCGCCCCTCGGTACCCGCCATACCGCCCCATGCCCGTCACAACACCTATATGGGTCACTGGAACCCCCCTAGATGGAATGCTGCCCCTCCTTCCTGGCTGGCAGGACCAGCTCCCTCTCTTCCTACCCCACCCACAATCCCCCCTTGGTTCCGGCAGCAAAAATGGTAAGCCGCCCCACAGCAAGTTGCCGCCTTCTCTTGCCCCCATGTGGGAGGACGAGGCCAGGACCGTCAGCAAAGGCAATGGGGCCATTGAAGGCACATCTGGCCACCCAGTTGATGGTAAATGCCTCAGGTGGCCAGGCATCTCCCCCCACCCCCCACCCCCGCCAGTCCGAATCCACAAAGGAGGACACCGAGGCTGGTGGGCAGAGCACGCTGGCCCCTTTATGCCTGCCGCCAGTGCAGGTGTTCTGTTCAGGGCTGGCGGTGGCAGCGCGGGGTCTCTTTTCCTCCCCCTCCAACCCCATGGAGGAGGACGCTGAGGCTGGTGGGCAGAGCACGCTGGCCCCTTTATGCCTGCCGCCAGTGCAGGTGTTCCGTTCAGGGCTGGCGGTGGCAGCGCGGGGTCTCTTCTCCTCCCCCTCCCCCTCCAACTCCATGGAGGAGGACGCTGAGGCTGGTGGGCAGAGCATGCCATCCCCTTTATGCCTGCCGCCAGTGCAGGTGTTCTGTTCAGGGCTGGTGGCGGCAGCGCGGGGTCTCTTCTCCTCCTCCTCCAACTCCATGGAGGAGGTAACTGAGGCTGACGGGCAGAGCACGCCGGCCCCTTTATGCCTGCCGCCAGTGCAGGTGTTCCATTCAGGGCTGGCAGCGGCAGCGCGGGGTCTCTTCTCCTCCCCCTCCAACTCCATGGAGGAGGATGCTGAGGCTCCTATCATTGATATTGTGTCAGATAAGAACTAAGGAGTCCTGGCTCAGCTGACAAAACTCACTGAAGGATGAAATTTTTGAAATGGTAGCCGTTTTAGTCAGTGTTTCAAGTATATCAGAGAGTAAACAAAATAAAACAAGACAAAAAGACAAAAACCGTTGAGGCAGCTTAAAGACTAAATGCTGTATTTTAATGTTAGCTTTTGTGGATCATGTCCACTTCGTCAGACATAACGTCAGACACTTTTTGTTATATGTCTGATGAAGTGGACTTGATCCATGATAGCTAACAAAAATACAGCTAACTATTTAAGGTACCTCAACGGTTTTTGTCAAAATCCATAGTAAGATCTGATGGGATTTGAAAGCACATGGCGGCTGCGGTGGTGACAACACCACAAACCAGTGCTTTTGAGCATAAAGGGACGCTGGAAGGGACGCTGCCAGCTTCAGTGTTGGTGGAGCCACCACACCCCCGGGCTTCTGTCTCCACACCACCTGGACTGAGAATGCAGGGAGGAGCTGCGCGGCGAAGGAGAGCTTGGCCGGCTCCAGCAGCAGCTGTGTGTGAGCAGCCACACCCCCGAGCCCCCGCCCCCACACCATCGGGGCTACAAAGGCTGGGGAGTGTGGCGCGGCTGGAAGGGACGCTGCCAGCTTCAGTGTTGGTGTAGCCACCACACCCCCGGGCTTTTGCTCCCCGCCAGCCACTGGGACCGAGACTGTAGGGAGGTGCGGTTTGGTGGCAGAAGGGTTGGGTGTGAGGGGGGGGCTTCCCTCTTTGACTTTGAGTTTGTGGTTTGTTATTTTGTTTTGCATTATTGAACTTGTTTGACTCTTATGATTGTTAGGGTAATTTTGATATTGTATTGAATATGTTTTTGATAATTCATACTGTAACTGTATTTTGTTGTATTATTTGTATCATATTTTATATTGTTTGGCATTCTTGTTGTAAACCGCTTCGAGTTCCCTTTATGGGGAGGAAAGCGGTATAAAAGTCTAAACAATAAATAAATAAATAAATAATAAAATAAATGTTGCTTAGTTACAACTAACTCTGCAGTTGAATTCATATAGGACTGGATAGGTTGAATAAATGCATAAAATCTTTTTAAAGTGTTACATTTGCTTTAATGATCTTAGCTAGTTCAATTCTTAAAATTATGTTTTTAGGAAGGAGCAGAGCCTCCCCTATCAGAGGGGAAGGTTGAACCAAATGTCCTTTGAGATCACTTGTAGGCAGCATTCTATATGGTTTTTATATTGAGTGAGATCAAGGCGGTGACAGCTATTTGCATTTAATATATTTTCAAAACCACACCTGAGCTGACAGAAACCCCAGGGAAAACATGCAAAACCATATTTAACTCCATTTGTGCTTGTCTGTTCCTTTGTCTACCTTCCAGGTCCTTGGCCACGAGAAATGGAGCCTAAACACTAATTTAAGCAGACATCTGTCACAAACAGTGCACTGTAATAGCGGATCAGTGTGTAAAAAGGATACCCATTGCCCCATATTCCATGGGACACTCCTGCCAAAAGGAATCAAGCAGGGACGCTGCTGGAAGCATAATTCATTTTTGTTTATTTGCTGCATGTCAGAAATAATAAAAAGATGAAAAAATAGCAGCTGAGAAAAACATTAAGAGGATCTTAATGTAAAATCTCTATGAGCAGCAGCTTCTCTAAAAGGCACAATGACTTCCTCGTTGTACTCACTGTCCCTCCATTAACTTTCTGAATAGCCTGGAGTTTTTACCTCTTCTGCATAAATAACAGAACACTGACCTAGAATTCGAAATAGGATGACACTTTCAAGAAACTCTTTAAGAGCTTCTGCCTCAGCCAGAAAGAGCCTTCTCGAAGATTTGATATTCTTGAACCGCAATCAGACATACCCTGGTAATAGTAACCTTGTGTTGCTGGCTAATCTTTCTCACACTAGGTCAGGCAAAAGGAACCATACAATTAACTCACCAAAAGGTGCCTTCATTACGGCAGTTTCATGGTTGTTGTTTTCAAACAAGAGCTCTCCTCACACAATGTGCCTCTCCTGATTCCCTATTGGGGCCTGCAGTAGCTCAGTGGTTAAGAAGCTCACCTTGTTATCCGGAAGGCCGACAAATCAGCAGTTCAAGACCCGAATACTGCATGACAGATTGAGTGCCCGTCTATGTCCCAGCTCTTGGGGACATGAAAGGAGCCTCATTCAGGCGTCCCCTGAGCTCAGTTTCTCCCGCAAAAATCCTTTCAACCAAGAAAAAAGAATTCCTTATTTGACATGATAACTTTGAAGAACCAAAGAAAAATGTAAAGTACTACAGTATATGAGAATACATCTTAAATAGGGTAAGTAACCGCATTACTCACTACAGTGGAGTAATGCAATCCTTTGCATGCCAGTCAGCCCTAACCATAAAATGGTGTTAATCCCATATCAGTCATTTCAGGTTTGCTGACTCTCAACACAGGACAGCAAAGGAATAAAGTTGAGACAGGACCCAGGAAGCAAGCAAACAAGGACAGCAAACAAGAGTTTGATGGGTGAGTTCAGGAGAAGAGACCTGTAATAATTTTAAAAATACAGTATATGATTTTAATTTTTAAAATATAATTTTAATACTTTTCTTTTTAACAAATTAGTTTCTTTATATAAACTATATTAGTGCACTTTCCCATTAGCCAGTAAGGCAGACAACACAAAGAAAGAGGCACTAAGACACAACGGAAGGAAGCAAAAACATAAGAGACATCACAGAGGGAAGAGATTCTTCAGTAGTGGTGACCTGTAAGCTGTGTCCAATGTTTGTCTTTGTGCCTGAGAACAACACAGTGTACACAGGTAGCAAATGTAAATTGGTAGCATTGTTGGAAGAAAAAAATGAAAGAACTGAAGAAGCAAGTGGCCACACTTAAGATTGTAAGAGAAGATGAAGAATATGTAGATAAAACTCTTGAGCTGCAGCATTCAAGAGACGCACTGGAGATAGAAGAATAAGGTGAAGCAGAAGACGAGAATGCTGATGAGAAAGCAAACATAGTGGAGGAAGCAGCATGGAAAAGTGTCACAGGGTAAAAGAAGGAGAAGACACTTTTCATCAAAACGGCAAAACTGCTTTCAGATTCTTGAAGAGGCACCTGGCAGACAGCATGCTGTAGAAGACAAACCGGAGATCCCACAAGAGGACACAAGAGAGGCTGAACCTACAAAAAGAAAAAGAAAATAGTAATTGTGGTAGGAGACTTTCCATGATGTGGAACTGAAATATGTTGGGAAGATCCTTAGAACAGACCAGTATGCCGTCTCCCTGGAGGACAGATTAGGAATGTGATGGAAGTACCATTGTTTTTAAAAACCCACAGGTACATATCCATTTCTTCTTATCCACATGGGAACAAATGATACAGCCAAGAGGAAGTCTAAAGAAATTACTTTAGATTTTGAAGCCCTGTGAAGGAAACTCAAGGACTTTGAGGCCTAGAAAATCTTCTCATCCATCCTACTGGTGCTCAGAAGAGGAAAAGAAAGGGAAAAGAAATTCTTGGTGAACGACTGGCTACAAAAGGTAGTACCAACATGGAGAATTTGTATTTTGGGATCATGGACTATGGTTCCTGGAAAATGGACAGCTAGCAAAGGATGAGTTGCACTTCACAAGAACTGGGAATTATCGATGGAGAAATTCATCAGGAGGACTTTAAACTGAACTGGAAAGGGAGCAAGACATAAACTCAGATAAAAAGAAAGATGAAAGCTTATGTACGATAAGAGGAACAGACTGAGTACTTCTAATGTTGACCAATAATAGTAATCTTCACAAATATGTAGAAAGGAAAGCAGGCCGCAAATCACACATTCTCTGGAGTCTATATACAGGTGCAAGGAATATGGAAAACAAAAAAACCGAAATCTCAGGTTCAAAGCTAATGTATGCAGTCTGGATGGGACTGCAGTAGCTTAGTGGTTAAGACACTGAACTTGATGACTGGAAGGTCAGCAGGTTGAGACCAAATACTGCACAACAGAATGAGCTCCCAACTCCTGCCAGCCTAGCAGTTTGAAAGCAAGAAATTGCAAGTAGATAAATAGGTACCACTTTGGTGAGAAGGTAAACAGTGTTCCATGCATTCCAGTGTTTAGTCATGCCTGCCACATATCCACAGAAAAGTCTGCAGATGCAGACAGTGCTGGCTCTTTGGCTATAAATAAATAAATTTCATGTCAGAAATTACTCTGGGTCGAAAGGATTTTTGCTGGAGAAACTCTACTCGGGATGCCCGAATGAGGCTCTTTTCATCTCCCCAAGATCCATCATGCAGCACTCAGGTATCGAAACCAGACCTTCTAGTCTCCAAGCTCAGAATCATAACCACTAAGCCACCACAGTGCTTTGGCTATAAACAGAGATGAGTACTGGATCCTAGAGTCGGATACGACTGGCTTTCAAGCAAGGGCAACCTTTACTGAATGTGTTTGGTGTGAGCTTTCGTTTTCTCATGTGGCAGCTTGAGATGACTCTGAATGTCTTCTATCACCTGGACAGACATCACTTTCTCTATCTGAAAGTTATTTAGTAGCTTTTCCATCTATAGCAGTTCTATGCATGTTTCTGATGCAGCAATGAATTCAGAAGCAGTGTCAGCAATACTGTTTCAATTCCATGTTCAGGCCTGAAACCAAATTGGAGTGGATTGAGGCATTCAGTCCTCTCCAAGTCTACAACCCTCTCCACTAACTCGCCTGAAAGAAGTATAATGACAATTGAGCATTAGTAAGTGCAGAGTGATGCATGTTGGGGGAAAAAACCCAATTACATTTATAATCTGATGGGGTCTGAACACTCTGCGACAAACCAGGAAAGGGACCTTGGTGTCCTGGTGGACAACTCAATGAAGGTGTCAACCCAGTGTGCCTCAGCAGTGAAAAAAGCAAACTCAATGCTAGGGATCATTAGGAAGGGTATAGAAAATAAGTCAGCAAGTGTCATTTTGCCTCTTTATAAATCTATGGTGAGGCCCCATCTGGAATACTGTGTACAGTTCTGGTCGCCATACCTCCAGAAGGATATTATGGAGTTGGAGAAAGTGCAGAGGAGGGCAACCAGAATGATTAGGGGACTGGAACACCTTCCTTACCATCTGAGGCTGCAACGGTTGGGCCTTTTCACTCTTTAACGACGGCGTCTAAGAGGTGACCTGATTGAAATTTATAAAATCATGCACGGTGTAGACAAAGTAGATAAGGAAAAACTGTTTTCCCTATCGCACAACACTAGAACTAGGAGACACTCGATGAAACTTTTAGGTACTAGTTCTCAAACAAATAAGAGAAAGTACTTTTTCACCCAGAGGATTACTGGTCTATGGAACTCCCTGCCAGAAGAAGTGGTGACAGCTGTCAGTCTTGACACCTTTAATAAAGGATTAGACAAGTTCATGGAGGACAAGGGTATCAATGGCTATAATTATGGATACTTAAGGACAACCTCCGGTTTGGAGAGATAGGCAGGATATCTCTCAATGCCATTTCCAGGGAATCCTAAGCAGGTGAAGGCATCTGCTTGGGAATATCCTGAAGGAAATGGTGAGCCATTGTGTGAGACAGAATGCTGGACTGGATGGGCTGTGGCCTGTTCCAGCAAGGCTGTTCTTATGTTGTTGAAATCATTGGCCACAAAATTAGGTTTCTTCATGCCAGGCCAGATGATTGTCTCCTTCAGTCAGAGTGTGTTATGTACTGAATGCAATGCCAAGGAAATGTTGTAACGACCCCTTTAACGGAATGTAACCAGTCAATGTATCCAATTGTATCTAATCAGGAACACATTGTAACAGGCTGTATGAGGATGTGAGCTAAGTGGCCACAGGGGGCAGTAGCGAGCATCCAGCTCACATGGTACAGATTCCCCGAATACCTGAAGAGCGGGAAACCTTCCCGCCACACCACACCTGGAGAAAGATGGGCGTGACGACCAATGATGTCACGCGGACAGTAGCCAATGAGCTACCACACTGGCATATTCAAATGTACAGTGTAATATAAATAGAGCTGTTTGTCCGCCATTACCACATGTTCACCCTGACCATCATGCAATAAAGTTGTGTTTAGCTTTGTTACGGCTCCTTCCATTGTCTTCCTTGCAAGACACTAAAGAGTGGTAAATAACCTGTCCACAAAACAGCGTTGACTATTTCCGTCACCCACCCTCTCAAACTCTCATTGGGTACCTTTTAAAAATCAGGATTGGCAAGGTTCTAGTAGAGAACTGGTGGCCGTGCAGCCAGAAAGGGTCCTAGAGGTTTCCTGAGATATCACTGGCTGAAATTGATCCAACAAACATGAACCAGACAGTAATAATAATTTCATGTCAGAAATTATTCTGGGTTGAAAGAATTTTTGCTGGAGAAACTCTGCTCAGGGGACACCTGAATGAGGCTCCTTTCATGTCCCCAAGAGCTAGGACATAGACGGGTGCTCAATCCATCATGCAGTACCCAGGTCTCGAACTGCTGACTTGCCGGCCTTCCAGCTAAAAAGGCAAGCTTTTTATCCACAGACCAACTCAGCCCCAGACAGTGCACTTGGCAACTCCCTGTGACCTATTGCTGTAACAGTAGAGTCTAAGTCCCTCCAGATGTCATCAATCTTATTCCTGAAGTGCAATGCTATCTGATTGTAGGTGTTAATATTTTCCTGCTGCACAGCTCCAAGAAGCTCCCTGGCAATTTTAAAGAGCTCCTGTGGTTTGTTGTTTTTTTTAAAATTGGAGCCAGCAATATTGTCTATATTGTATTACCTATTTGCCATTTTCAGAGCACTAACATAATTTCTAGAGCACCTTTTAACCCTAACCAGGTTGTCATCAGTGGAAGCTTTCCTCCATTTGCTCTCTAGCCGCCTCCTAAGAGACTTCAGAATACTGAAGTTATTGCTAAAGTACAGAACAGGGCGAGCTCTGAGCCAGATGTAGCGGTTAGGTATAGCATCCTCTGCTCTGGCGGTCTCCATGTATATTGATACAGTAAAACCCCTACTTACGTAAAATGTCCGTTCCGTAGGCTTTTGTTTAAATCGGTTTTTTATGTAACTCGAAGCAAACCCATAGGAAAAATTATGTTTTATGTAACTCGAAGCAAACCCATAGGAAAAAATGGAATTTTTATGTAAATCGAAGCAAACCCATAGGGAAATGAATTTTTATGTAACTCAAAGCAAACCCATAGGAAATCGTGTAAATTGGGACATGGTTTTAGCACAAAATCATTATGTAAGTTGAATTTTATGTAACTCGAGGCATATGTAAGTCGGGGTTTTACTGTACATTGGAAATATGCCAATGTGTTCAGAAACCCTGCGAAGGCCCCAATAGGATCCATCAATGCATTGCAAGAAATTGGAAAAATAATGTTATTAAAAATAGAAGATTGGTATAAAGAAATGTAGGGAATTGCTTTGAATGATACGTTAACATGAGAGTTGAATATAAAAAAGGGTATAATTAACGAAAATAAATTTTGGAGTACAGTGGTACCTCGGATAAAGTCTGATTCGGATAAAGTTGCGGTTTTCATGCACACGTGATGCATCGCATAAAGTCCAAAACCGCTAAAAATGGACGTCATCCGAGGTATTTGGTATAGGAACCTCGGATAAAGTCCATTTCTGGACATTATCCGATGCCTCACCCATTTGATTCAGATAAAGTCCAAAATCAGATAAAGTCCAAACTTGTGGAATGGAGTTTGGACTTTATCCGAGGTTCTAATGTATATGGCAACCATTTGTGGAATATACGTTGACTAAAGGTAAAGGTGGCAAGCCGGCACCGGATAAACTGAGTTTTTGGAAGTAATAAGAGAAGGCTGTGATAAACCGAACCCACAGGGCAATGTATATACCACTGGTGTTTATGTATATTTTTGGGTTTTTTGGGTTTTTTGTTGGTTATGTAGTACTGTAATAGAGAAATAACAAGTTTATTTAATATTTAAAATAATAGATACAAAGATTTTTATTTTATTGAAAAGTTTTTATGTAGTAATGTAACTATGTTTTTTGTATTAAATTGTTATGTATGTATTTTGTTTGTACTTTCCTTTTTCTATATTTTTTAATTTTTCTTTGAAAATTAATTTAAATGTTCTTTTTTTAAAAAAGGATCCATCAGCCTATGAGGGTGGACCATCATAATAGGTCCATGCTTCTCACAGGCGTGGGGTGTCAACTCCACCTGAATTGTAGAAGATAGTGATCTGACCATGACAAAGGGGTGGTGATGACATCCTCCACCGTCAAAACACCTCTCTGTGCCACCAAGAAAACAAGGTCTAGTAAGTAATTCTGCAATGTGTCTAGGCAATGAAATGGTGGGACAGCCCCATAGATGTTATGGCTTCCATGAAGTATGAAGACACCCCAGGCAGTGCCACACCTGCATGAACACTGAAGTCCCAACAGCCTGGAGGACCCTAGAGCAGCCACAGCAACAAAGCCCATCAGCTCCAGGAAGGAGAATGTTGGATTGCAATGAACTGTGTAAACCAACACTATACCCATTCTATCCTGGGCTCCTATTTCCACATGCAGGCATTCCAAACCAAAACTTGACAGGGATGAGAGTCTGCTAACCTTTAGATTGTCTTGGGTGATAATACCACCCCACTCCCCACCCTTCAGTCTGCCCTGATGCATAATAAAGAAGACTGGTAGGCACATGAGGAACAGGGCAACAAAAGTAGAACTCTGTGTACAGCCATCATCTTCTGATCCCCACTATTTTGCTCACCTTTCCTTATCACAAAAAAAATGGGTCAGAGAGGGGAAGTTCTGCAGAATAGCAAAAATAGTCTATTTTGCTATCAGATCACACACCTTTTAACAGAAATATCCTTTATTAATTTGCCTAATCCTCCTTTAAAATATCTGAGTTGAGGAATCAACTTTTAAAAATGAATTCTATTATATTCATTTAATCTCACCTTTAATTTCAGAAAGCTCCCTGAGGCAGCTGACATGAAATAAAAAATACAGCTGCATTAGGATTGTTTTATATCTTTAGTGTTGCTCTAAGCTTGAATATATTGACCCTGGAAATCAACACTAAATGTGTGTGGAGGAGCTGGTAAGAGGCATCTCACATCTCTCTCCCCAAATCCTTTGAAAGCAGCCATTAAGGAGGCTACCAGGTATGCTGACTTTCTCAATTAACAGTAGAGGGGCAGGTAAACCTTTGTGTTACATGAAGAAGTAGTAATGTCTTTTATCTGTCCTGAATCTACTGCCAATTAATTTTATTGGACAGCTTTACTTTCTAGTATTATAGGAAATTCACAGACATGGCAAAAATAGTCTTATCCCCACCACTATTCCCCGGATCATGGTTTTACAATCCTCTTTATGCCTTCCCTTAGTCAGCTTTTACCACCTCAACCCAAAAGTTGAAAATGTACTAGCTTTTCATCAGAAAGCTGTGATGATCCTTGACTTGTTCTTGTTGGCATAGTAGTGGGAGGACTTGAAACCCACCCACCCATGCCAGTTTGCAGTCAACCCCCATTGGCTCTGCTCTCCAAGCAGTACACCAGAGTCTGGTAACTACACAACAGGCTTCATTATAAACACTCCTTGCCTTTGGCTGCAACTCCTATCTGAGAATGCATTTTTTCCTGAAGCAGGAAAAATGCCATAGGTGTGAATTTGTTTAAGGTGGATCCCAGTTTGCTATGAAGTGACCCACACACTATGATCACAGAGCCATCTCCTGCAGCACATATGAACTGAAACATGCAGGATTTAACACCAGAACTGCAATGGATTGCCGCAGCTTTGAGGATATTAACAAGGTGCACCTTCACAGCCAGTCCATCTGGCATGGCCTCTTCCGCCTCCATGACCATTGGGAATCAGAGTTCCTCCTTTGCCATTGAGTGGAGGCATTTCCTCCACTGAGGGGACAATTACCCCACCTAAAGGGGCTCATCTGCCCATAGTCATTGGCCCCTTTAGGGAGTCAGGTTATTTACTGCCGCCCAATACTCGGCATTTAGTTGCTGGCTGTATCCACATTTATAGACTAGATAAGGGCCAACAAGCTCAATCCTCACAAGAAGTAGGTTCTCCTGATGGGTGACCAAAGTGACTGGCTGAAGAGTTCTTTGCCTAGCGTAATTGCATTTACAACAGCATTTTGTGCATGTGCGGGCATGTGCGGGCATATTTAACTTCCACTTCCGAGAGCAGTGCAGGTGGTATAGGCTGGGTTATTAGGCACCATGGGCTGGATCTGGCCCATGGGCCATAGTTTGGGCACCCCTGCTCTCACATCTAGGCAGACTAGCCCCAACTTCTGCATTTCTGTAGATGTTGAAAACTGAAAGCCTAGTTTGAGACACTGAACAGCTGTGTACAAAAATTTAATAGAAGGACTCTTAAACCATGTTCACCTTCAGGAAAGCATTGTCTATGTATAGCTCACCCACAATCATTTCTATATTTGTGCATGAAATAAGAGAGGAGAGGGACAAGCTGAGGGGGCTGGTTTCTTTTTGTCCCAAGAATTGTGGAGCTGTGAATTGGGGTTAGAAACTTCTTTTCTCTTGGTCCATTAATTAGTCTGGCTGTTTTAATTAGCCTGAGAAATGTAGGTGAAAGATAACTTAGCTAAGCTGATGGCTCAAAACAGCTGCTAAATCAGAGGCAGGCAGAGACACAAAATGCGTAAGAGAAACCCCACCTCCCTCTTCATTCTACACCTCTTACCTTCCCCTCACAAATTTCTGCCTTTTCATCTCTATACTGTTTTCATGCCCACCTTTGCTGCAGCATGTGCTTTTAAGTACCATCCTGTGAGGGATTTCACAGGTGATACTTTTGGTGTATGAAAACCCGGCTTGCCTGCCGTGAAAATCCCTAACAGGGGCTTGTGATCCGTCACGATTTTGAACGGGCGGCCATACAGAAAATCGTGAAACTTTTTGGTCCCCGCTACTATTGCTAATGCCTCCCTGTCGGTTTGTGCGTAATTTCGCTCTGCTTGGGACAGGGACCTTGAATAAAACGCAACTGGGGCCTCCCGACCGTCATCCAACACGTGGCAAAGCACCGCCCCCACCCCCACCGGTGATGCATCACAGACTAAGACCACCGGCCGTTTGGGGTCGAAGTGCGTAAGGATTGCGTCCGATGTTAAAAGTTGCTTTAGTTCGTTGAACGCCTTCTCGTGCTCGTCACCCCACATCCATGTCTCCTCCTTTTTAAGTAACCGATGAAGCGGTTCGGCCACGGAGGCTTTCCGCGGAAGGAATGTATGGTAAAAATTGAGGAGCCCCAGGAATGACTGTAGTTCGGTTTTGGATGTGGGGCGAGGGGCCTTCTTAATGGCTGCTACTTTGGACTTGGACGGCTTAATACCCTCGGGTGTGATCCGAAACCCTAAAAACTCGACCTCGGTTTCGAAAAAAACACATTTGTCCTTCCTCAGCCTCAGCCCCGCTTTCTCGAACACAGTTAGTACTTTGTCCAATCTCTTTGCCAGTTCGGCCTCACTCCCCCCTGTTATCAGCACGTCATCAAAATAAGGCAACACCCCCTCCAGCCCCTTCAGGAGGCGTTCCACAAGCGACTGAAAAAGGCCGGGTGCCGAGTTCACGCCGAACTGTAAACGCGACACCTGGAACGCTCCTTTATGTGTGACTATCGTTTGTGCCGCGGCCGTGGCGGGAGTTACGGGGAGTTGTTGATAGGCTTGTGCCAGGTCGAGCTTGGCGAAACACTTTCCCCCATTTAGCCTGGCCAAAAGGTGGCTGACCACTGGCACCGGATATGCATTAGGGCGAATCGCCTTGTTAATTGTACATTTATAATCAGCGCAGATGCGCACCTCCCCGTTAGCCTTCAGAGCTGTTACGATTGGAGTTTCCCACTCCGCGGAATCAACAGGAATAAGAATCCCCTGGCCCACCAATTTGTCCAGTTCCGCCTCTATTTTGTCCTTTAGTGCGAAAGGCACCCTGCGCGGTTTGAGTCTTATCGGGCGGACCTCCGGGTCTAGGTCGAAGGCTACGGGGGGTCCCTTGAATTTTCCAAGTCCTTTTTCGAAAACGGCGGGGTGCGCGTCACACACCGCTTGTATCGGATCCGCGCCCACGGCATGCACCCCCCCTATGAACAAACCCAAGGGCTGAAACCACTGCGTCCCTAGGAGGCTACAATTCCCCCCTTTGAGAACGACTAAAGGGAGTTCTGCAGAATGTCTCTTATAACGAACCCGAAATTTCCCGACCCCCAGCACTGGAATGCTGTTCCCTTGTACGTCTCGTAGCGTGGACCTCAGAGTCTTAAGTTTGGGCCGCGCTTGGGGATCGATCTTCAAGAACTCTTTCTGGGGAATTATGGAATAATAGGACCCCGAGTCAATCTCCATCCTAACAGGGGCCCCTTGTACTATTACCTCAACGAAGTAATGGTTTTGTCCCGCGGACACGCTGAACACGGGGGCGTCGTCCTCACTGCCGTCCGAGACGCGACCCACGCCGTCCTGCTTCCTCGTGGTTCGGGCGCCATCTTGGGGTCTCGCTGGACGGTCCGGTCTGGCCGAACGGTCTTTCGACTGCCTCCGGCCCTCTCTCCGATTTCTGCATGCCCTGGCGATGTGCCCGCGCCGGCCACAGCTGTAACATTCGACTTTCCTGAAAGGGCACTTCGCACGCTCGTGGGCCGCCCCACACCCATCGCAGCGGCGCCCCCCTTTCCGGACCTTCTGTACCTCTTCGCCGTCGCTGCCATCCGTAGAGGATCTCGAGGTTCGTCGGGTCGCGTGCACCGGCTGTCCTGACTTGCCGCGCACCGAGCTGTCCGCTTTGCTGGCCCTAGGACGCCACTCACGCCACTCGTGTATTTCGTCCACTCCCGCATTCGTGGACTCCGCGGATTCCGCGGTCTCTACGACCTCGGCCAGCGTGGGTGGCGGCTCCCTGTTCATCAGGCTGCGCTGCACTTCCTTGTCCTTCAGGCCACACAGCACGACGTCCCTCATGATCATCTCCAGGTTGTCCCACTTGCAGGGGACGGCGGCTACCCTCAGGGCCTCCACGAAAGCCTCTACCGACTCATCCGGCGCTTGGACTCGCCTCCAAAACGCACTCCTAGCGGGAAACATTGCCTTCGAGGGTTGGAAACGCTCACGCAGCAACTTCAGTATATCGTCGGTTTTGAAGTCATCCAGCGTCTTTGGTTCGATCATGCCCACCAGCGTCCGCTTGGTCTCTACTCCCAGCATTCGGGTGAGGATGGCCCTCTTCCTTTCCTCGTCGTCTTTGACTTTGAGTTCCACCAATGCCGCCTTGAAATCCATGTTAAAGATGGTCCAGTCTTGCGGCTTGGTAATATTGAACCCGCTCTGTGTCCTGGCACTTTGGGAATCCATGATCCCACCTTCGTCGCCAATTTGGTGTATGAAAACCAAGACACAGGACACAGCCTCGGGCTGAGTTAACTCAGGTTTATTGCATCGTGGACAGAGGGAACATGAGGTAATGGCGGATCGATAGCTCTTTATATACGGTGGTAATACATTTGAACGTGGTGCCATGGTAGCCCATTGGCTACTGTCTGCGTGACATCATTTCAGGTCACGCCCTTCTTGTCCAGGTGTAGGTGGTGGCGGGAAAACTTCCCGCGCTGTTGCCTTTGATGAGTTCGGACCAAGAGAGCTTGGACGCTCGCTGCTGCCAGCTGGTGGTCATCAGCTCGCGTCCTAATGCAGGGTTCATATGATACAGCTGAAGGTTACATTGTTGCTATAGGCAAGGTTCAGATACATTGTAATCCATGTGGAAGGTAAAACCCTTAGAACACAACAATACTTGAACTAAATCCTATTCCACACATAGAGAAAGAAAAAGAGAGAGAGAGAGAGAGAGATTTATTGGGCCAACTCAGACAGCAATGAGAAGAGCAGCTGGTACTGTTGGAAATTCATCTCTTTCTTGTCAGCTCAGGGAGAGTTTCTGTGTGAGAGGGATAAATTGCATGTTATGTCTCCCCCTCCCCCCAATTAGACTCCACTCAGCTACAAACTACCTCAATAAATAAAAAACACCCACAAGTGAGCATTAACACTAGGAAACCATCTTTGCCCATCTCCCCCAGGACAGGCTGAGCGATAAAACATGGCCTCTTTCCAGAGAAACAAAGAAGAAGACAAATGGTGCCTAGGACAAGGAAGAGAGGGGTATCTGACATACCAGGATGATAGCTGTAATTTAGGGGGTCAGATGTGCTGTTGGCACTTCTAGTCCCCACAGGGTGTTTTATCCCATGCTGATTTCGTCTGATTCATGCAGTCACCCAGCATGTGTACACATGTGATCTTGTGACCTCAGAAATAGCTATTTTAATTTATTAACATCTTCCCTTAACAAAATAAGTTAAAGATCACAATGAAGCTTACATAACTTGTTGTTGTTGTTCAGTCGCACAGTCGGTTCCGACCCTTTGCGACCCTATGGACCATTGTTCTCCAGGCACCTCTGTCCTCCACCATCCCCCTCAGCACTCCCAGTTCTGTGCCCGTTGTGTCTACAATACCATCTAGCCATCTCATCTTTGGCCTCCCCCTTCTTCTTTTGCCCTCCACCTTTCCCAACATCAGGGCCTTCTCAAGTGAATCCTCCCTTCTCATTTGATGTCCAAAATACTTTAGCTTCGTCTTTACTATTAGCCCTTCCAATGAGCAGTCAGTGTTGATTTCTTCTAAGATTGACCTATTTGTTCTCCTCGCTGTCCAGGGTCTGGAGAAAACATTTTTTATGAGAAGACGGTTACACAAAAAGTACTGAGTCATTTATTTAAGTGGAGGAGACTTGCATGATGGTGCATTTCTGAACATTTTGGGAAATTATGTAATGTCAAGATAAAAAATGAAACACCTTCCACCCATTGGCCCCACCTGGGCTGAGAACATGTGTGTATAGTTTGTCAAAAAGTATATACGTCTGATTGAATTGTTAATTGGGGTTGTTGGAAGAACTATATGAAACCAAGTACCACATATACATATGTTATGTTATAATTGATCTTGTTGATAATATCTTTTTCCTTCAAAACCTCTCTGGCTATTTTATTTATGTTTAAGGAAACTTATAAACTGATCACTTTTTAAAGAGAGTTTTCAGGTGACAATCCAGCTCAGACTGCACAATCCCTACAATATCTCTTAATTAAGTTTCATACTGTTTTATTTATTTGATTTGATTGCATTTTTTAAAAAAATCTCAAAGCACTTTATAAAAAAATGGTTTTTCCATTATGGATTTGTCCAATCAACCTCAGGGACTGTGTTTCCTGGCTAGTATCATAACAATAGCAATTACATGTATATATCGCCCCATAGTACTTAGTGCACTCTCTGGGTGGTTTACATTTTGCTCCCAACATCCTGGGTACTCATTTTACCAACCTTGGAAGGATGTAAGGCTGAGTCTACTTTGACTCCTTTCAGGATCAAACTCACAACATTCTAGCTGCAGTACAGCAGTTTAACCATTGCAGCATCAGGGCTCTGACTGGAGCCTAATGGGGGGTAGGGCACATAACTTGCAATTTATCCCTATAACACTGAAACTCTTACTGAACTGACAGGAAAGAAGCAAATTTAAAACAGACCCAATCCCTAGTATAATGGATTGTTTAACAGCAGATTTCCAATAATTTGATTGTATAGCTCTTAAAGACTAGTAACTTAGTAGGACACTTCTCTCCATTGAACAGCAGCATGCTAGGGGTGATATATATGCTCTAAATGTGGTGTCTGATCTTTGATGGTTTGTTCATATATTTTTACTTTATATTGCAATAACTAAGTGATATACATCTGTGAATTAGTCTTAAGTCACAAATAGGCAGAATGCATCACTCCAGATGTTGTTGAGCTGCAGCTGTCAGCATTCCTTACCATTGCCTCTGCTACCTTGGGCTGTGGGAATTGCAATCCCAAAACATATATGGAGGTTGGCACTTTGCTCACCCCTGCCCTTGAGCAGGAATTCTCAACATCCTGACAAAATTATGATCCCCCACAAGAAATAGCAAATTTACCTGCAACAATGTCTGGGGGACACACAATTTGATCCTCAAAACTTTCCCTCCCATCTCTCCTATGGCACAATCATAGAACTGCAGAGTTTAAACCCGGCCTCCTCTGATACGTATCTACAACTACTTCCAGCCATTGCATAATGGAAATAAGTGTCTGATAGCACTTCTGAAGGTGGGACAGAGGCCCTCTAAGAGAAAATATAGCCACACCTGAAAATAAGTCTTTGCCTGCTGCATCAAACCATCCATCCTTAAAGTTGACAAGGATCTACCTAAGGTACATCATTATCATAAGGAGAAAGGGTATGCTAAATTATAATAAGAAGATATGGTCTTTTTGGTGGCTGCTCCCAGGCTATGGAAGTCTCTTCCACAAAATACTAGGCTGGCCTTCTCCATGCTGTCCTTCCATCAGCAGGCAAAGATTTTTCTGTTTAGATTGGCTTTCACGAAGCAACTGGTTGCCAAGAAAAGGGTTTTAAAAGGAATCGTGCTTTACCTCTTCTCGTCTTCTTAAATTATTTTTCAACTATTTTTGATAGCCAAAATCCTATTACTGGTGCAATTGGGGGTGGGGGGTGGTGGCTGGGGAGATACCCACTCCAGGCTGGCTCATATGAGTGCCACCTGGGCTCCCAGCTTTCAGTATTTTAGTGTTAGTTTTATAAATTTGAGGATGTAGCACTGGGGAAGGTATTTTAATTTTAACAATTTAATATTTTAACGTCTTTTATCCTATTGTTCTGTAGAGTTTTTAACTGTGGTGTTTTTATATGTGTAAGCCACCCTGAGTTGCCTCGGCGAGAGGGCAACAGCAAAAATGTGATCAAATAAACAAATCTCAAAGCAGTTTATAAAAAAGTGGTTTTTCCATTAGAAATACATAAATACTTTTGCCTCCTGGTATAAGTCCAACAGTAAATCTCAGAGGTGAATTTCTACTATTTAACAAGTTGATAATTGTATTTCTAATTGCACAATATCAGTGTTTCCCAATCTTTGGTTTTTGGACTTCAGTTCCCAGAAACGTAAGTCAGTTCCCCAAAGCACTGATCAACCAAAGTACTGACTTAGGCTTCTGGGGATTGAAGTCCAACAGTGTTCGGTGGAACATAGTTTGAGAAACACAAAGCACTGACTTCTTAGCTATTGGCAATGTGTCATTGACATTTTTTTCATTTATGTTGACATAAATGTTCCATTGAATTTTGCCAATGGTGTTAATACATAGCATGTTTAATTATTTTTTATCATTTACTGTATTATTTAATTGTCTTTAATTTGACTTTAATGTAAGCTGCTTGGGGGGAGCTTTATTGGGAAGAACATGGCATGTAAATAGATTGGGTGGGGAGATGGCCTAAATTCAGTGCAACACACAGCAGTATTGAGATTCTTGGCCCTTCTGTGTTGTAGCCCTCATTGCCATCAAAACATACTTTGGAATGATTTCTGGCCCTCGGCAACATGTTTTTAGCACTTATTGGGGATTACACAGAAAAAGCCTCCTCGAAGATTGTGGTATTTTTGGGTCACACACGGCCGTACCTTGGTAACCTTGTGTTGCCGGCTAATCTTTCTCACAATAGGTCAGGTGAAAGGAACTGCAGAATGAACTCTTTTGACTCTGCATGTGCTCTTAAGCAGAGCTGCTGCTGAGGAGAGCCAAACAAAGGAAGTGAGCACTGGTAAGTTTTGCAGTTGGAGTAGAGCTGCTTTAGAGGCCTCCACTAATTTAAATTGATAATTTAAACTGCTGAGAGCCACCTCTGTTCAAACAGAGAAAGCAGTTAGAAGCTTCCAGAAGCAGGGGGGCAGAGCCACACCAGGCCCTTCCCTGAACTGTGACTCATAGGGGCGGAGCCACACTAGCCTTTAAAAGCTCTGAGCTCTTTCAGGGTCAGCCCTTTTGACTCTGTATGTGCTCTTAAGCAGAGCTGCTGCTGAGGAGAGCCAAACAAAGGAAGTGAGCACTGGTAAGTTTTGCAGTTGGAGTAGAGCTGCTTTAGAGGCCTCCACTAATTTAAATTGATAATTTAAACTGCTGAGAGCCACCTCTGTTCAAACAGAGAAAGCAGTTAGAAGCTTCTAGAAGCAGGGGGGCAGAGCCACACCAGGCCCTTCCCTGAACTGTGACTCATAGGGGCGGAGCCACACTAGCCTTTAAAAGCTCTGAGCTCTTTCAGGGTCAGCCTTTTTGACTCTGCATGTGCTCTTAAGCAGAGCTGCTGCTGAGGAGAGCCAAACAAAGGAAGTGAGCACTGGTAAGTTTTGCAGTTGGAGTAGAGCTGCTTTAGAGGCCTCTACTAATTTAAATTGATAATTTAAACTGCTGAGAGCCACCTCTGTTCAAACAGAGAAAGCAGTTAGAAGCTTCCAGAAGCAGGGGGGCAGAGCCACACCAGGCCCTTCCCTGAACTGTGACTCATAGGGGCGGAGCCACACTAGCCTTTAAAAGCTCTGAGCTCTTTCAGGGTCAGCCCTTTTGACTCTGCATGTGCTCTTAAGCAGAGCTGCTGCTGAGGAGAGCCAAACAAAGGAAGTGAGCACTGGTAAGTTTTGCAGTTGGAGTAGAGCTGCTTTAGAGGCCCGCGCGCCTAACAGCGCATGAGATTGCAAACTAGTAACAAAGGAAGAATATAGTCTTACTAGGTAGAAAGGTAGTCTTACTAGGTAGAAAGGTAGTAAACGTGTACATTTTTGAGGCCCAGAATACTGCACTTGTTAAAATGGATTCTGAGGGAACAGTTGTAGTTACCTGCAATATTTGTGCCATGTTTGTGTTCTTGCCAAAGCATATGGAGAACTACACTTGCAGCAAGTGCAAGCTGGTTGCACTACTAGAAGAGAAAGTCCAGCAGCTAGAGGCCCGCATATCTAACCATCAACAAATTAAGGAGCTTAAGCTGTTCTTGGACAGAGTGGAGCAGACTATGCTGGACAAAGAAGAGACAGGGCACAGTTCTGAGGGAGAAGGCCCTTCACTAACTCAGGAGGGAGATGTTTGGAGGAATGTGACTCAAAGGAGGAGAAGAGTAGGGGATCACTCTGAGAGTCTGATATTACAGAATAAATTTGAGGCTCTTTCCCTCATCACACCTGATGAGGAACACATAGAGGAACAACTGGTTCCACCTGATGATCTCTCCTTCATCACACTTGATGAGATCCAGGAAGATAAACAACAGGAACAAACTGAGTTTCTCTCCCTTAATATGGTTGATGAGGTGCATGTAGATGAACAGATTGCAGGAGAGAGGCTCCTTGTACTCGGCGATTCAATAATTAGAAATACAGAGAAATGGATTTGTGATGCACATGATAACCGTATGGTGACTTGCCTGCCAGGTGCAAAAGTTGCAGACATCACAAGAAATCAAGATAGATTGTTAGAGAGAACTGGGAACGAGCCAGTTGTCATGGTACACGTTGGTACCAATGATGTTGGGAAGGCCAAGCGGTCTGTCCTGGAAGCCAAGTTCAGGTTGTTAGGAAGAAGATTGAAGTCCCGGACTTCCAAGGTAGCATTTTCAGAAGTGCTGCCTGTCCCTTGCGCAGGACCTACCAGGCAGGCAGAGCTCAGAAGCCTCAATGCGTGGATGAGGCGGTGGTGTCGAGAGGAGGGTTTCAGATTTGTCAGGAACTGGAGAACATTTTGGGACAAGCCAAATCTGTTCAGGAGGGATGGGTTGCATTTGAACCATGATGGGACCAGATTGCTGGCACTCAACATCAAAAAGGCTGCAGAGCAGCTTTTAAACTGATAACTGGGGGAAAGCCGACAGGAGCTGGGCAGCATCCGGTCCGGGAAAGTGTGTACTTGAGTAGTGAGGAGGATGCAAAAATTACTGAGCAGATCGAGGAGCTAGTCACTAGCATTCTAGCAGAAGGATGCAAGAGGCAGTCTAACAATGCAACTGGACACAAAAGACTGTGTCAGAAAAGCATATATAAATGCTTGTATACAAATGCCAGAAGCCTCCGGAACAAAATAGGGGAGCTGGAATACTTAGCAATAGATAAGAATATTGATATTATTGGTATCACTGAAACCTGGTGGACGGATGATAACCAATGGGATACAGTTATCCCAGGCTACAAACTGTACAGGAAGGATAGGAAGGGGCAAACAGGAGGTGGTGTAGCCTTGTATGTCAAAGAAGTGATAAAATCGTATGAATTGGAATATCTAGGTGATTTGGAGTCACCATTAGAAGCTCTGTGGGTAAGAGTACCAGGCCACAAGGATGGTCTAACAGTAGGCATATACTATCGGCCTCCGACCCAAACTCTTGAGGGAGACTGGCAGTTGGAGAATGTTGTAAAGGAGGCATCCAAGAAGGGAAGCCTGGTTATAATGGGGGACTTCAATTACCCTCACATAGACTGGGTGAACCGTTGTTCAGCACATGATAAAGAGATAAAGTTCCTAGATATGCTAAATGATTGTTCCCTGGGACAGATGGTTGAAGACCCAACTAGAGGTACAAGAATCCTTGACTTGATCCTGAGTAATACTCAGGATCTGGTGCAAGATGTTAATGTGACTGATCCAATAGGGAACAGTGACCACAACTCAATTATGTTTAACTTGATCATAGACCGCAAGTCACTGATAAAATCTAACACAGAGACCTTAAATTTTCAAAAAGGAAATTTCCCAAAGTTGAGGAAACTAGTAAAAAAGAAGCTGAAAGGGAAAATTGAGAGAGTCCAAACACTCCAAGAGGCATGGAGGCTGTTTACAAAAACAATAACAGAGGCTCAATTGGAATGCATACCCAAAAGGAAAAAGGGCACTGCCAGGTCCAAGAGGACTCCGATGTGGCTTACAGGAGCTGTTCGGGAAGTGAGCAAAAGCAAGAAAAGCTCATTTAGAAGATGGAAGGCTTGTCCGAATGAGGACAGCAGGCAGAAACATAAATTCTGGCAGAACAAATGCAAGGCAACAATCAGGAAAGCAAAGCAAGACTTTGAGGAGCGTATAGCTAAAAATACTCAGAGAAATAACAAAGACTTCTTTAAGTACATTAGAAGTAAGAACCCTACTAGGAAGGCCATTGGACCATTAGATGACAATGGAAGGCAAGGGGTTATTAAAGAGGAAACAGAGATTGCAGAGAGACTCAATGAATTATTTGCTTCAGTATTCACTGAAGAAGACAGAGGCCACATGCCCAAAACAGAGCCTATCTTCGTAGGGAGGGAAACCGAAGAATTAAGCCAGATAGAAATAACCAGGGAGGAGGTCCTTGCATGTCTTGTTGAACTAAACACTAACAAATCACCAGGACCAGATGGCATCCATCCACGAGTTCTCAGGGAACTTAAAGATGAAATTACTGATCTCCTAGCCAAAATATATAATCTTTCCCTCAAATCAGGCTTTGTGCCTGATGACTGGAAGGTAGCGAATGTAACACCAATTTTCAAAAAAGGATCCAGGGGTGATCCAGGAAATTACCGACCTGTCAGTTTGACATGTGTCCCAGGTAAAGTGATGGAAACCATCCTAAGAGATAGAATTAATAGGCACATAGAAGAGAAGGCGCTGCTAAAGGAGAGCCAACATGGCTTTTGCAAGGGCAAATCATGCCTCACTAATCTGTTGGAATTTTTTGAGAGTGTCAACAAGCATGTGGATAAGGGGGATCCAGTTGACATTGTTTATCTGGACTTTCAGAAGGCTTTTGACAAGGTCCCACACCAAAGGCTCTTGAATAAACTTACCAGTCATGGAATAAAGGGACAGATCTTGTCCTGGATCAGCAACTGGCTAAGGGATAGGAAACAGAGGGTAGCACTAAATGGACACTTCTCCAAGTGGAGGGAAGTCAAGAGTGGGGTCCCCCAAGGTTCAGTACTGGGACCCCTGCTTTTCAACCTCTTCATAAATGATCTAGAGGTAGGAGTAAAAAGCAAGGTAGCCAAATTTGCTGACGACACTAAATTATACAGGGTAGTGAAAACTGTGAGAGATTGTGAGGAGCTCCAGAGGGATCTCTTGATACTGGGGGAGTGGGCAAAACAGTGGCAAATGAGTTTCAACATTAGTAAGTGCAGAGTGATGCATGTTGGGGCAAAGAACCCCAATTACATTTATAAACTGATGGGGTCTGAACTCTCTGCGACAAAACAGGAAAGGGACCTTGGTATCCTGGTGGACAACTCAATGAAGGTGTCAACCCAGTGTGCCTCAGCAGTGAAAAAAGCAAACTCAATTCTAGGGATCATTAGGAAGGGTATAGAAAATAAGTCAGCAAGTGTCATTTTGCCTCTTTATAAAACTATGGTGAGGCCCCATCTGGAATACTGTGTACAGTTCTGGTCGCCATACCTCCAGAAGGATATTATGGAGCTGGAAAAAGTGCAGAGGAGGGCAACCAGAATGATTAGGGGACTGGAACACCTTCCTTACCATCTGAGGCTGCAACAGTTGGGCCTCTTCACTCTTGAACGACGACGTCTAAGAGGTGACCTGATTGAAGTTTATAAAATCATGCACGGTGTGGACAAAGTAGATAAGGAAAAACTGTTTTCCCTATCGCATAACACTAGAACTAGGGGACACTCCATGAAACTTTTGGGTACTAGTTCTCAAACAAATAAGAGAAAGTACTTTTTCACCCAGAGGATTACTGGTCTATGGAACTCCCTGCCAGAAGAAGTGGTGACAGCTGTCAGTCTTTAAGAAAGGATTAGACAAGTTCATGGAGGACAAGAGTATCAATGGCTATAATTATGGATACTTAAGGACAACCTCCGGGTTGGAGAGATAGGCAGGATATCTCTCAATATCATTTCCAGGGAATCCTAAGCAGGTGAAGGCATCTGCTTGGGAATACCCTGAAGGAAATGGTGAGCCACTGTGTGAGACAGAATGCTGGACTGGATGGGCTGTGGCCTGTTCCAGCAAGGCTGTTCTTATGTTCTTAACTCACCAAAAGGTCCCTTAATTTTGGCATTTTCACATTTGGCCTAGACATGGAAGAAGAAACACTTATTGAGATTTCCAGGATCGTTTCCCTCCCATTTGTGCCAACAGAAGCCAATTCGATGGGTATTGTTATCATGAGGGCCAGTTAAAAGCAGTGTTAAAACAGTACACTCAACAGTCTAAATAAGCTGTTGGTCCATATGGGCGCGTTTTACTTCCGCTTCCAGGAGCAACAAGGGCGGCGTGGGCCAGATGAATCGCAGTAAACCCATTTGTGTGGATTCATGGGGGCTTCTGGGAATTGAAGTTCAAGAACATCTGGAATGCCAAGGTTCGCCAACACGGGTCTAGGCCCTCCTCTAGATCAGAAGAGAAAGGGTACTTGTACAGGCAATTCTATGGGACTACAAATGATTGGCTGAGAGAATTATGCTTCTTTAGACTATGTGCTCTTTCATCTCCCAGCATTTCTGACAGCCCAGTCCACACCTTGTACTGAATTTCCATTAAGTAGCCAGAAAAAGAACACAGAATATGGCAGCAAGAGAGATGTATGGACAGGGTCCATGACTATAATGGCCACTGAGATCTCAGGAACAGCAGGAACCAGTGCTGGTGACAGGATTTGCGTGGCTTTGAATATATATGAGTTAATCAACTTGGCTCTTGTCTCTAGCAGTGTAAATAAAGCAAATGACACTACATTCCACAGATACCTAAAGGACATGACGGATGTGTTTTTAATTAATATATGTGTATGTACTAGTGCCATGCCAATTAGAAATACACAGCAGGCCCCCCACAAAAATGTGACATGCCTAAACAAATGGATGTGTAGAAGCCATTCTCAAAGTTTTTGGAACAATGCCTAGCTGAACTGGGGAAGAAGAAACTCAGAGGTTTGTACCTAATCTTCGAAGTTGTGCTTGGGCAGTGGTCACTAAAACTGAGGGCAATTAGGAAACCTATATCCAAAGTTCCATGGGCAAGCCAGGGCAGGATAGAAAATCTCTTAACCTGATCAGTGGTAATACAGGAAGAAATGTAAGCCCCATGGCCCTGATAAATTAGGAATGGAGATGTTCTATTTTGTTCTAATATTATTTGCCAGTCTTATGTAAATGTCCCAAATCCCAGAAGGTCGAGCAGGAATACACTGGGTTTTTTTGTTGTTCAGTCGCACAGTCGATTCCAACCTTTTGCGACCCTATGGACCGTTGACCTCCAGGCACCCCTGTCCTCCACCATCCTCCTCAGCCCTCCCAGCTCTGTGCCCACTGCGTCTACAATACCATCCAGCCATCTCATCTTTGGCCGCCCCCTTCTTCTTTTGCCCTCCACTTTTCCCACCATCACGGCCTTCTCAAGTGAATCCTCTCTTCTCATTTGATGTCCAAAGTACTTTAGCTAGACTACTGTAATGCACTCTACATGGGGCTGTCCATGACAACCATTCGGAGGCTGCAGCTGGTGCAGAATGCTCCAGCCCGGGTAGTGATGGGGTGTGGACTTTGTGCCCATGCCTCACCACTGCTTCGGGAGCTGCATTGGTTACCAGTTTGCCTCCGAGTGCAATTCAAGGTGCTGGTTTTGACCTTTAAAGCCCTACATGGTAGTGGCCCAGGTTACCTAAGAGACCGCATTGCCCTAAGGATGTCTGTCCATCCAACCAGAGAGGACCAGAGGGGCTCTCTAGTTGTTCCATCAGCCAGAGGGGCTCACCTCTCTGACAGAAAGAGGAGGGCCTTCCCCGTGTCCACACTGGCCCTTTGGAACCTCCTGCCAACAGAACAGCACCTCCAGATGGAGTTGCTGCCCTTCAGAAAAGAACTAAAAACCTGGCTGGCGGGCCAAGTGTGGGGTGCAGGTGGAAGAGTGGCCTCCATTGGGTGGTTGGTAAAGGATCATTCCTTCCCCCAGTCCCTTTGGTACTTGCACCCTTTTTAGGGGGTGGGTTCTTAATTCTGTTTTTATCTGTTTTTACCTATGATTGTGAACCACCCTGAGTTGGCCTCAGTCGAGTGGGTGGTACAGAAATCCAACAATTAAATTAGATTAATCTTTACTATTTGACCTAATGAGCAGTCAGGGTTGATTTCTTCTAAGATCGACCTATTTGTTCTCCTCGCTGTCCAGGGGACTCTCAAAACTCTCATCCAACACCACATTTCAAAGGCATCTAATTCTTCTGCACTCGGCTTTCCTAATGGTCCAGCTCTCATAACCATACATTACCACTGGGAATACCATTGCTTTGACTATGCGAATTTTTGTTTGCAATGTAATGTCTCTAGTTTTTACTATGTTACCCAGGTTTCTCATAGCTTGCCTTTTTATTTCGTGGCTGCAATCCCCACCTGCAGTGATCTTTGATACTAGGAAAGTAAAGTCTGTCACTGCTTCTACTACTTCCCCATCTATTTTCCAGGGACTGTACAATATGGATAAAAATATTTCTGACTGGAACCTTCCAGCAATCTACAGGCATCTGTCAGTCCTGGATTAGAATGTCAGTGTCTAAGCTTGCAGTCCCCAACCCTCACCTCAGTTATTATCTAGAGCAGGGGTGCCCAAACTATGGCCCATGGGCTGGATCCAGCTGCCAATGCCAATTCATCCAGCAAGGAGCTACCAGATATCTACCAGGATAATTTCTGGCATGAAATTATTATTACTGGGCAGAACCACATGACTCTCTACCGTCTAACAAAGAACAACCATGGCCCATGTGGAAAGCTTTCAATAGACCGCATGCAGGGGTAGGAAGATCAATGGCTAATCTGAGAAAGTGGGGTTTCTATGTAGATGACTGCCTGTGTGAATGTGGAGAAGTACAAACTATCTCCCATATGATACGTACACTGAGGAGGACCTTATGTTTGCAAGAGCAAATGCTGTGGAAGTGGCCCAATATTGGCCAGATGTCATCTAGCCATTTTTAATTCTATTTTGTTTTTAGATGTGTTAATTTTAGCTTTGCATGTCATTATATGCTGGAGGTGCATCTGACACAAATAAAGAAAGAACTGTGCAGTTTAATCATAAGATTATGTTCCAAAGTATGTGGAACTATGCCTTAAGAAAATTTAGGACAAGTCCACTTCCATTTATTTGGGTACAGTTGCTTTGGCTTGTATTGCCCAACATTCTGTTTGGAAACGTTATACAATGTGGGTAACACATTAATGTTGTTCTTGCCATGCAGCCTTCATGAGTCATAACTGTTGGATAATCTTGGTGAGTCACTTCCATAAGTTCCATCGATTCAAATGGGCCTACACTGACTGCAACATATTTGAGCATATTAAGTTAATTTAATAGGCCTTCTCTAGTGTGATTTACAGTACTACACTAAGCAATAGGATTTTGGTCATTGAGTGTTCAATAGTTTTACAAGCATGTCACAACATCTCAGATTTAGCATGAAGATTGAAGTCTTCCATGTAGACTGCTTCAATGCCATACCAGTGCTATGTAAAACATGGGCTGAGGAGCATTGCTGTAAGATATGGGTGGCCAAACTATGGCCTGTGGCGCCAAATCATCCAGCCCACACCGCAACCAGAAGCCGAAGTAAAATGTGCCCATGTATGCGCAAACGCTACTGTAAATGCACCCATGGCTGTCGTAAACGCGTTTACGATACCCACTGGTGAGTTGTATAGTGGGAGGAACCACAAGACCAGCACGCTCAACCATGTGACCGGCCCGTGGTGTGAAAAGTTTGGGAACCCCTGCTGTAAAGTATCAAATTCACATGCAATGGTGCAAGATTTTCAACCTGTGGCCCATGGGATGGATACAGCAGCGGCTCTGGACAATGCACGAGATCTTGCCTGGCATGTTGACAGTACCTTGTCTGAAACCACTGTTAATGCACCAGGCAAGATTCCCCGCCACCAACCCGGGTTTCTCCCCCGTGGGCTTCCCTGGGGTTGATGGTGGGAGAATCTTACTCACCAAAAAGCTTGGTGACTGAAAAAAACACACACCACCTACTCCCTCTGCCAGCAGGGAGACTGAAAACTGGTGCCCAAGACCACGGCTGCCTGGCTTTTTGGTGGGTGGATGGGAGAGCCTTGCCCTGTGTGCCAGCAACGGCCAGCTCTACTGCTCCCCCCCAACTTTCCCGGCAGGTACCACTGTACAGCTTTAATTGTGAACTACCTTGGATCTCCAAGGGAAATGTGGCATATAAATAAATCAATTTTATCATGAGCCATTTAGCCAACTAATTTTTTTTCTCTTAGCTCTGAATTGCCAGCTTACCTGGTTAGCTGGGTTTACCAAGGTTCTGGACCTGCTTACTTATATATCACCCCCATACCTGTTTCTACAATCAGTTGGCCCTAAAACAGTGTGTCACCCTCCTGTGTCTCTGTGACATCACTAGGACTCACCATTATGATTTTGACCCTGAAAATCACAGGGAATGGGATGCACCTAGTATGGCAACCCTACTGTGAAGTGAAACCATTTTTCTACCACTTTTCTTCCCCACCATGATGTGTTCTTTACACTCCTAGTGGTAATGTTCACTGCTGTATTGTGTGCTCTAGAAAATGAATGAAGTATTATTGGCTTTTTAAAATCTGTGTTACCTGTAAGCAGGGTTTGTGAGTCACCTCCAATCCAAATTAACTCAGAATTACTTTGGAAAGGTATATACAATAACTTTAAAAACAAGTACACTTAGGAGAGCAGTACTGTATTTGTTATGCTTTCAAATCTGGCAAGACTCAAATTCTAAAAAGCAGACTTACGCTGCTCCACTCCACCGAAACGTTTTGCCAAAGGTAAAGTGGACACTTCCTACCACATTTCTAAATACATTTAAAACATTTTACAGTTAAGGGGTCATCCAAACCAGTATCGACACTCTGTGTCTACGGTAAAAGAGGAAGGAAAAAAAGATCAAAACCAGCAACTGTCACATTTTATTCCCAATTTTAATCTTCACTGCCTCAGAATAAACCCTGTATCTTCCCCTCCAGATTTCTGGTGGTAAAACAGAGAAGACTCAGTATTGAATTGTAAAGCACCTGCATTGGACTACTTGTATTCAAGTAACAAATTTAGGTATAGATCTGCAAATTTACACACACACACACACACACACACACACACACACACACACACACACACACACACACACACACACACACACACACACACACACACACACACACAGGAATATTCAATAGGAAGGGAAGGCAGAAGAACAGCCTGCAAGGGGAATAACATAAATGTGCCATGTAGACTCAGTAAGGGCACAAAAATTTGTAAATCTCTTCATTTTTCGACAAATTGAACTGTGTCATACAGCACCTTTAGGTGCCCACTGGCAACCATACTTTTCTGATCATATAAGGGTAAGTCTCAGTTCTCTAATAAAGCTCATCTTGCTTACGTTACTGAAGTAAATGGATTTCTTGAGTATTGCATTGACTTGACAACTCACCTCTTCTAAAACCTATTTTGTATGTCTTAATTGCCAATAAGAGAAATTCCCCCTTTATCATCTTAGGTTAAATCAATTCATAAAAATCCAAGTAGGATTCAACAGCACTAGAAAAATAGCTAAGTCTTTAACTGACATCTTTAACCTTCCCATTCAAAGACCAAGAAGAATATTTTGTTAGATCATTTCAAAAGACTTTGTAGAACAGGACAAAGATTATTGTAAAACACTATTAAGATTTATCCAAACCTCTACTATTGGCAAGTCTAAAAATAGTTTAAAGGGCTGCACTAAGTAGAAAAAGTCAATATGCCAATGTTGTACATATCTTAAACAGTCTCCAGACTTGTTAATAGACAGTCTCCATAATGAATGTCTGAGCTTTGCCTGAAAAAGAACAGACTTTCAATCATGGCAAACACTGGCTGAAATCTACAGCTGGGCTTTGTTTTTGCAACAATAAGGTAGTAAAACTGTCCTGACTTTTCCTCCAAGAACTTTTAAGTGGAAAATTATAAATGAACTGCAGTTGTACAGGGCAAAATCTTATGGGGTAGACCAGGACAATTGGCCAGGTGGCCTTCTCCTTTTGCCCACTGTCATAAGATCATACCTGTCAACCTTCCCGGATTGGCCGGGATTTTCGGCGCCGATTTGCGCCATTTCCTGCCTGCAGCTGCCAAAACCCCGGAATTGGCAGCGGGGGGGGGGGGAGAGGAACTGCGCATCCCTTCTGCGCAGATCGCCTTCTACGCATGCGTAGAAGGCTTTTACACTTGCGTAGAACCCTTCTACGCATGCGCAGAAGGGGATCGTAGAAGCCTTCTACGCATGCGTAGAAGGGTTCTACATAAGCGTAAAAGCCTTCTACGCATGCGTAAAAGGTGACCTGCGCAGAACCATTCTGTGCAGGTCGCGTAGAAGGCGACCTGTGCAGAACCGTTCTGTGCAGGGCCTGTATTTTCCAGAGCCGCGGTTGACAGGTATGCATAAGACCCTGCCCATACAGACTCAGAACTCATCCACCCAAAGTATTCATTCAATTTTTTTTGCACCTACGATACGTGTCCCTCGAAGATACCAGCATTTTTCCTTCTGTCCACATGACACAAGTCTGAAACTGGTATCAATAGTGTCAAACTAGGATGAATAGTCTCAGGTTTCGGGGGTTTTATATCACCACCCACCTGTACTGCATTGTTGTTCAGCATGGAGATCACAGTACCATATTGATCCATGCTGTTCTGTGCTTTTCAGGGGGAGCAGTAGTCATAAGCTGCTTTGCTTTCATACAACAGCCATTCTCCACTTTCCTTCAGTCTTTTTTCTTCATGCTTCCCACAGGAACTGAGATTAATTAGAAGCAGCAACATTTTCTTTTTCAAAGTAATGTCTAGTAATACCACTGAGCTACCAGTTGTCATTGCCTTCCACCATTTTTGAAATATGCTTATCTATAGGGATTTTATAACGAAAGAGGGAACAGTGACCCAGAATACTGAAAAGTTGCATTTTCATTTTTCCACTAAGCAGGGTGGGCAAACCAAAAATATTGTACCAGCACCCATGTACAATTAGCAGCAGACTGTTGTTTAGTGAAAAGCAGGTATGTACTGGGATAACTCAGTGAAAATTACGCTCTTCCTGTAGATGCAAAGATGGGGATGATCCATGAAATTTAGGTTCAAATCAACAACAAAAGCCCAGAACTGAGAACAGTACTATTGTGTGGATTTAATTCACTAGAGGTTATTTCTCAGTAGATCTGACAAGACTGCATTGGGGATTCAATACAGTACTGTTAAGAAGGTACCCCAATGCATAGACTCAAGGACAGATTATAGCTCCCTTCTTAAACCTAAATAGTCTAAAAGTAAAGGTCACCCTTGTTCAAAAACCAGTCGTATCCGACTCTAAGGTGCAGTGCTCATCTGTTTATAGCCAAAGAGTCAGTGTTGTCTGCGTCTACAGACGTTTCTGTGGACATGTGGCAAGCATGACTAGACATGGTGCATGGAACACTGTTTACCTTCCCACCAATTTCTTGCAATTTCTTGCTTTCAAACAGCTAGGTTGGCAGGAAATGGGACAGAGATGGGAACTCATTCCGTCGTGCAGTACTCTGGTCTCGTACTACTGACCTGCCAACCTTCCAGTCATCAAGTTCAACATCTTAACCACTAAGCCACCGCTGTCCCTCTAAATAGTCTAGGTACAACCAATACATGGATAGGAAATGGTTTGAGAGAACTTATGTATGGTCTTGACTTTCATGGTGGAAGGCAGAAAATTTTAATGAAATAGATAATGTCAATGATTAAGAGGAATAGGTTGGAAAGAATGGTAAATAATTCTGTGTGCATATGTGAGGGAGAAAACACAATAAATCTTTCTGTACTTAGGCATGCACTATCTGCTGACTGATACAGATTTCTTTTTAAACACTGATGCACACTTTAGCTCCTAGTGAAGGTATTTTATAATTATCCCCCATGGGATTTCTTCTAATTTCCCTTGAATATGTCTCTAAAAGAAGGATATGATGAGGACAGTGCATAAATGGCATTACATATCTGCATCTCTAGTGTGTAGTGAATGTGCCAGAAAAACAATAAGGCACTGAGGAGGTATTCCAAGAACACTACATTCTATGCTAAGATATGGATTACAGGTACTAAGGGAATTGCTTCTCCATATACCTGGACTCACCTTTCAGCCAGAACATTTTTGGATGTAGGTCTTACAAGCGCACAATGAGCCAAAAATTGCAACTACAGACTTGACCAAACCCATGTCAGTGACCCCTCTCTCTTGTCTTAATTAAATGGATGTCTGTAGTTGTTCAGTAAAACAGTCGAGTCCAACACTTTGCAATGCCTTAGACCACAGCACGTCAGGCTCCTCTGTCAACCACCATACTCTGGAGTCTGCCCAGTTAAGTAATGAGCTACAAGTAAAATCATTACCCATAACAAGTTATGGGGTGGCTGATGGTGACAAAGTTGTGGGGAAGTCATATTTCAAAAGTAACTTAGTAAATGGCAATGAATTAACATTTTGGCTAGGAGTACCAGCTCCAATTTAAGTTTTAAAGGCATTTTTACAGATATCATAGCAAGATTTTTACCTTAATAGTTTATCATGCCTGAAGATTCCACCACCCTCAGTAAACATTAAAAGTAATGTTATGTTGCTTTTTTTAAAAAAAATCTATTTTTAAAACACTATGAGTAGCAAGAATGAGTTTCTTTCAAAAATTAAAATTTCAAAGTCTGCTTTGTGGTATATTTAACATAATATAAAATTATTTTGCTACTAGTAGCATTTCCCCAAAGCTCATAGCTGAGCATCCCCTTAAACCAAAGGTCCCTGACATGTAGCAGTATCTAAGGGCACAAATATCCAACATTTATTTTGTTTTTAAAACATTACTATAGAAAATATTTGGGTCGTCCACAAAATTAGGAAAGCGGTATATAAAAATAAATTCAAATCAAATCAAAATATTGCTGTGCTCTCAAATGCTACTTAAAGTACAGGGCCATCAAAAAAAAGTCTGTGTCCAAAATCTAAGACACACATTCCTTTAAAATGTACATTAAGGTATCTGCGCCTTGGAGGAAACATCAAATACTGCAGGCCAGCATTTTTTTTCCTGGGGAAATTAGATTTATCATATTCTATCCCTTGATGCATAATGTTTCATCTACCCAAGCCTTTAGCAAGTGAGTGGACCCAAAACAACCAAGGGCTGGAGTTTGTGCCAATGGGGTCAACAGGGATGCTTCTGTTTACAAGAGTCTCTTGTTTTAGCCTCACTTGGTCTAATTGAAATCAAATTCAGAAATAGTTAAGGGAATCTAGAAAACAGTATTATAGCAGTAATTCTGCCACTACAGCAAAGAGATGAATTTACAGAGCCTCCAGCACAGAGTTTACAGACATGGATAATCGTTCTCGAGCAATTACCAGTTTCCTTCCTCAAGTATTTCACCTACAAAGAAGTCACTGGAATCTAATTACTCGAATTACTCCCTTGATGCATGTCACCTCAGAGACTAGATAGCAAGCAGCGTTCTTAGTAACAGCCAAAGGCAGCCTTTCTCCTAGCGTTGTTACATCCTCCTTTCCAATGAATCCCAGATATTTCCCCATGCACTGGTATTTCTGCTATAAAACCTTTCACTCTACTTGCACTGAATCATAGCCACAAGCAGTGCAGAATTTATTGGCATGTGTATGCACACACTCACTCTCAAGGTCTTCTACAATGCTTGTAGTTTTCTCTATGCTGAGAGAGAAAAACCCCACACTTGATACCCTGTATTTGTCTCCACTAAAAGGTAAAGGTTGCCCTTGCTTGAAAGCCACTGGTGTCTGACTCTAGGGTGCAGTGCCATTTCCGTTTACAGCCAAATAGCCAGTGCTGTCTGCATCTGCAAACGTTTCCATGGTCATGTGGCAGGCATGACTAGCATGCAGAATGATGTTACTTTCTCACTAAAGTGGTACCTATACACGTTTGCAAATTGTGGTAAACGTGGAATTCCTCAGAATTCTAGTATTGTTGCTGCTTCCCAAAGGACTGACTACTCCCATCTGGAGTGAGAGCCACGAGAAGTAACTAAACATCATCTTGCTATGGCAGTCCATAAATACTTATCACAGTCTCTGAACCTGGCAGGAATCAGAGTTCTGTTTTCCCCTCTCCAGCATGCCAGGAACAAACTTTTCATTCTTTGTCTTCACTGCTATTTTTTGTTCCACAGACTTTCTGTAATGAGGATTAAAGAAATGCCCCAAATACATTTCTGTAACTAACTTAAAGTACAGAGGGACCAGCACCGTGATTCACAACATGGGGCACACGCCCCACAAGGGAGCAATTTGATTTTTAAGGGGGGCAATTCAAAAATGAATTAAACCAAGTTAATGGTCTTTTAGGCTTCCTCCACGTGAATAGGAGTTCACTTTTTGAATAATAAAAATTATATGTCACAAAGGGGGCATCAGGATTTTAAAGATGCTTAGGTGCAACATGGCCAAAAAAAAAAAGGTTGGTAACCACTGGGCTAACAGAACATGGGTGGCAACAGACCAAAGATCAAACAAGCAATGTCATACTGGGAGTCTACAGAGTTTGTGTTACTTTTCTGTGCCTGGTATGTGCTGTCGCCAAACTATGTCCACCCCCCAAACCCCATTTAGCTATGCTTAGGGTTGCTATTAAACATATCATTTGGTTAGGTTTCTTCTGTAACATACCTTTTGCCACACCAGCTAAAATCTGCTGTTTCCTTTCCACGACTCCTAAAACACTGCTAATGCTACCGCTATGAGCTGAATTTATCCTGTCCTTTTAAAAAAAAAAAAGAATAGGAACACTTCTGTGCAACATGAACAGCCTTTATTATTTTGGACATACAACCGTGACTTTGTGTCCCAGTGTTAGCCAACAGTATGCATGGTATAATAATATCTCATGACAGTAAACTAATACTGGTTTTGAAAAACCAAGAATAAAAGGCTTTAATATTACAAGCCGTTAAGTTGGTACAGCTGAAATCTCTTTTGCTTTACTTCTCTTTCTATAGCTTAAGCAGAGTTCTTTATATATGATAGAGTTCTACTTATTACCAACCAATCAGAACAGGGTTCCATCAACATAGTCCATTCCCACAAAACTAGATTTCACTCTCCTGATGCATATCCAACTAATCACTTTCCTTGAAAAACCATCCACACACCAAGCACACCAATACATACATATAATATGGATACATACATACTGTATATACAGTAAAACCTCGCATAAAGAGCGCTCCACTTAGAGACTCTCGCTTAAAGAGAAGAATTTTCTCTGAATGGTCGCCTCACTTAACAACTAAAACCAACCAAAAATTCACTTATCAACTAAATCAGGGTTCATAATCCCTCCCACCAGAAGTCACAATTGGTCACTTACAATAGTGTTTCGCTTAAAGAGCAAACTTGCTTAAAGAGCAATCCCGTGGAACGCATTATGCTCTTTAAGCAAGGTACCACTGTAAGATGATACATATAATATGAAATCACCATAGAAGCATTTTGTAATTCTCTTTGGGGGCAATTCAAGGCAGAGGTCTCTCACCTTCTGACTAGGACCTCTAGCATTCAACTATGAGAATGAAAAATAAACCGGTACTGGAAAGACAATCCATGAGCTTACTACTATATAGATGCATACAAATAGCTTCAAAAATAAATTTAAAAGTAATGCCACTTTTAGTATTAGTTATAATTCCAAAGCCCACAAAAGGAGTGACTTTGCCATCACAGTTAAAAAATTTTTTAAAAAAACCAACATGTTTTACTTTCTTGTTATTGAGAAGTTAACTTAAAATACTTTAAAACTCCTCTTTAATTATTTTTTTGAAAATCCCAGAATGATATAAATTGCTGTCTTGTGCTACAAAATAAACCTAAAAAATGAAACTCTCACAACGAAACAGTAACTAAAAACAAAGTTACAATTGCATTGTGGCATTTATCCTTCATTATTTTATGATCATATGGCTATGCCTTCTTTAACCCATTTTTTGGGTGTTAACTCACTTTCTGTTGGGTATGTGAAAATGGCAAAGAGCAACCAATGAAGTAGTGTAAGAAATGCTAAATAACATTTCTGATCACAAGGACTGTTACACTTAGAAATGCTCACTGGCAAAGTTTGGGACAAAAATCATCATTTTCTTTAAAAATATTCTAACTGTGATGAGGGAACAGGCAGGAGGTAAATGGTGGATGTACAGAAGGATTAATTTAAAAGCTAGTTGCATTTGTCAATCCTACGTTGCTGGAGCGCCACCTTCTGGTTCTCAACAGATTCTGCTATGTGTAAATCAGTGATGGCAAACCTTTTAGTTACTGAGTGCCCAAACTACAACCCAAAAACACTTATTTACCGCAAAGAGCCAACACAGCAACAGGGAAGGAAATGCTCTCATTGGGCTGAGGGGCAGGGCAAACTGTTCTGGGGGAGGGAGGAAGCACTCCCATTGGGCTGCTGGGCACAGGGATAGGGTGAACTCTGTGCTGGGGGAAGGAGGAAGCACTCCCATTGGGCTATTGGGCAAAGGGGCAGGGTGAACTCTGTGCTGGAGTGACTGCACAGGTGCCCAGAGAGGGCTCCAAGTGCCACCTCTAACACGTGTGCCATAGTTTTGCCACCACTGGTGTAGATATAAAACAAAAACAGCTAGTACTTTTAAAGGCAGCAACTCATTTCCTTCACTTTGAAGAAAATTCAATCCAATTCTGATTTTTGATTTTTCTTTCCAAAATGGCGGCTGCAACTATTTTCACTTCTCGCGTAGCTCTGGAAGGTCCCAGGAAGGCAGGGTTTTCACTTAATAGGTCCTTCCAGCCTCCATGACGCTGGTATGGAGCCAGAGAGCCGGAAACAGCGACCCAACGACAGCAATTTTTTTCATCCTAAACCAGCTGGAAAGGAAGGGGATCACATCATCCTTTTGGTGGGGCTGGGAAGAGGCTCAGGGGAGCCGATCGGGGCTGTTTCCGACCTACCACACCCCCACCTGCCTGGACACTGCTGGAAGGCAAAACCTGCAGCTGACGAAGGAGTTTCCCCCGCTGTTTTGCCTTCTAGCAGCATCCGGACAGGTGCGGGGTGGGTCGGAAACAGCCCCAATCAGCTCCCCTGAGCCTCAGAGGCACCCAGGCTTTTTTTTGTCGTTGTCCATTGCATGCACCAGACAACGACAAAAACCGCATAACGACGTGACTTGGGGAACCAAGTTTTGTCATTATCCGGGGTATTACTGTACTGCTCTGCTTCTGAGTATATTCAGAGACCCCACATATAAAGTATTGTAGATGGCTTAGTCTATCAAATCAAAGAGTTTGCAACACAAAGGAATATTTTAAAAATACAGTAGTAGACTAAGCTTTTCTGGAATGCATATTGTTATTTTATTACGCTATTCTAAATACCACATTAACGTTATATGGATGTTTCCCCCAGTAAAACATTTGAAGAACATTTGAAGAACTTTCACCATCAAACATTTCCTTGATGTGCTATAGCTAATAATGCTCATCACCCCAAACCAGCTGGGAAGATGAGAGCTGTAGTCCAACACATGTTGGGTACTTGAGAACAGCTGTTAAGTTTAAGCAGTTTGCCATTGGATTGCACAGTTTTACATCATATCAACATGTACCTCCCAGAAAATCTTTGCACACACTTTCAGAAGGGAAGAGTTAAGAATCTGTCCTTCCAATGTACTTCTTCCTCGCCACTTCCCACACTATGCAGAGTTGCTCCATAATATCAGAAGCGGAACCATGTTCTCCAAGACAATCTTCTTGGGAAATTAATCACACAGATCCATCCCACCATGAGAATGCACTTAGCTTGATTTCCATTATTAAGGTTTTAATTTTCCACTTGCAGCACACACTTGTATTGAGAAGGCCTTGCAATTACACACCCTAGGAGCTGTGTGACATTCCTTTTGCAGGAATTGAATTGTTGATGCCAGCAATCTACCCTCAAAACAAAATATCTGAATCTAGATCCCATTCACTGCCCTAAAGACTACAGATCTGGATTTTTTAAAGACAAATATAAAAAAGACATATTTCAAAGTCAATGAAAAACAGAGAAGCACTTGAGAAACATACTATTTCTCCTACCACCATTAGTAGTCTTCTTGCCTAGTCACTTAAAAAAATGGAAAATTTGTGCTGTGCCTCATGGCAAAAAAAGTACTCTGAGAATGGGCAGGATTGATATTCAACCATGGAAAGCAAGGTAAGAAATACAACAAAACAAAGACCAAAAGTAGAAAAAGTATAATCACTTCTAGAGGGTCTGTGACCCACCAATGATACACCAGCAGCTTCCAGGAACAGACTGAATAAGGGTGTCTTGGTGAGACTAGGCATTCACTAACGTCAGTCCATCGTGGAGGGAACGCTTCCACATATAATAGGTAGAACGTGCTGTGCAGGGGAAGTGGGCTCTAAACTCCTTGAACGTTGGGAAGGTCTTCGACTTAAAGCGTTGTTGCAGAAACAGCTTTGCTCGGGCCTTGAACTGTGCAGTAGCTATTACATCCATCACAAACACGTCACTGTCATCGTTCTTGTCATTGTTGACTCTTTCTACCCTTTGATTACCCAGCATCATAGTGTTAAATGTTCTGGGTGCTTGTCTACCTCCAGGCAATAAAGCAGCCATCCCCTGCTGTGTTGAGTGGCACTCAAGTTCTGCCTCCCCATTAGTCTCTACGGCAGCCTGCTGCAAGTTCTGGGATGCTTCATTTGAAGAAAGAGGATGTTTTTCTATCCAGCGGCTGCTTCTTTTCTTCCAGAACCAATAGACTGAGGAAGACACACCCGGGTAATGCAGTCGGAACTTGCAGAAGGGCATCTTCCATTGGCAGACACGTTTCCTGGCTAAATCACGATGTTGCTTCTTCCAAGCGTCTAGAGATGGCTTAAGCCGCATGAAAACTTTGGGCCCTGGACGGTGGCCATTGAGCTTCTTCTTGCTAGGAAAGCCTCCTGGCTTCAGTGTCAGATATGGTTCCCTATTCATAAGAGAATTCTGGTTGATAGAAAAAGGCTGGGCCGGCTTGAAGTTGGGATTTTCTTTCATCGCCTTTCTCCTCCAGTTGTAATAGGTTGACCTGGAAATGCCAGGAAATCTACGCTTAAAGTTCCTGAAGGGCACAAGGGTATTCATGGAAATACAATGCTCTAGATAAGACTTGGCTCCTTGCATGGAGGTCCCATTTTGGCTGGCATTGAGGAGAGGGCTTTTGGGTCCCATGCCCCCTTCAGATTTTGCAGCATCCCAATCTGTGCCAGCATGACGCGTCTCTAGTTCGTCTGCATGAAGACTGTGTGGAGAAACAAATTCAGCGAAGGAAGAAACTTCACCATTCTGTGTGTTTTGCATCTCATGCTTCCAGGCATAGTATGTAGAGCGAGAGATTTCTGGAAATTGTTTTTGGAAATCCTGAAGAGGGATAGTATTGCCCTGTTGGAAGCAGGACTGTAAGAACTGTTTAGCTGCAAACCTGGCAGCTGCTTTCTGCCTGTGCTCTCGAGACTGGCGCTTCCACCGGTAGAAGGTACTTTTGGTGATGCTGTACCTTACTCTTAGGTTAGAGTAAGTAACTTGAGGGTCCCTGTTTAGAAGCTCCAGGGTCTTCACTGGCTGCACTGGAGGTTCTGGGGAGGGATCTGTAGGCTCTACTTCTTCCAGGCCTACGACAGGCACAAAATGCTCAGCTTTGAAAACCTGGGGAGAAATCTGCTGGCCTGACCACATAATGTGGAGTATGGAGACCTGCAAGTTGTACCTTCTGGGCCGGATCAATCGGTGAAAGTATGGCCGGATTTTTAGGTTGCTCATAGGGTAAATGGAATAAATGTTGCATTGGAGCACTGATGCCAGGGCATACACATGCCACATGTTGGCACAGGTGTCAGGGAAACAGATGGCTTTGACGTCAGCATCAAAAATAGCCTCTAGGACAGCCAAGGACAAGCTCGCCATCGCAGGTGATTCTTCTGTGCAAAGTGAATAGCGAGCAGCCTGAAGCATCACCTTGGAGTCAATCATGCCATTCAAGTAGTATTGTTTGTGAAGTATCATCTCCACTGCTGTGCGCGCCCGCAGCTCCAAGCTGAGGCTGGTGTTCCCCCACAAAAGCATGCTGGCTGCCTCAAAAAGGTAGTTCCCCTGCCCTTTGCAGACCAAAGGCAGCATGTGGCTAGGAGCATCTTCTGGATAGAGACCTTTTGCCACCTGATCAACTTCCAGTTCCTCCTGGACCTGCCTCCCACAATATCTAGGCAGAGAAAAAGAAGACAAAGTCCTCTCAGCTTCTAGGACGGCACAAGTTAGTCCCTCTTGCCCAAAACATTCAACAGCGTCCTGCAGCTCCTGGATGACCGACTGCACCAGCTGGTGACGCTGGATCATCCTGAAACACAGAAAAGTTCACACAGTGAGTAAGTCACACATACAGTTCAGACATTCCCTACATAGCCAAGAGCAAAGGTTTTTTTTTTTTTTTAAAGCAGTTCAGAGCACGGCCGCTTCTTAATAGACATCTGGATCTAAAAACAATGGCCCTACTGAGTAACTACACTACTAACTGCAAATGTTTTTGAAGCTGTCCTGCTAAGGCACTGCAAATTGTTTGCAACAGGAACTGAAGAACCCATTGAAAGATCGAGCTGCATAATCTGTATTGCCTTGATGTAACGCCCAGAAAACTTACATTTGAGTACCATTAAAAGGTACAACAATGAACAGGATTCCAGACACAGTGTACAACAGGGGATCCCAACCTATGGCTCATTAATACAGCCCGTGGTGGCCACCTACCAGAAGTTACCACCACCACCGGAAGTCTGAAAATGTCACTGACTGTGGCGGCAGCTGTGCCATTGTTTTATTTTTTAGCTTCTTGCACATCCTCCACCACTCCCCACAGCGGCAGGAGGCTTTTCGGATCATTTTCACTCCATTTTGGGAATTTTTTTGCCTTGTATCCACTGTGTTTCAGCAGCTAAAATGCACTGGTTTGGGGCTTCCAGCAGTGCCTGGGTTCCCAGCACGGAACCAGGAAGTGCCAAAATGTAGCAGATATGTGGCGGAAAATCCCCAAAATGGAGCAAAAAATGTTCCAAAAAAATGGTGCTATTGCCACTGCCACTGAAAACATAAGTACTGGAAGCAACCACGCCTCCGGCCCCCACAGCTGAGTGTTGGGGGCAGAAAAGGCTCCTGCTGGGAAAACGTTGGATCTGATGTCAACACTGACAACATTGCTAAAGGATATTAAAATTCATATTTCTACTGAATTCTGCAGAATGTAGTGTCAAACAGAAATTATACTCATATACTACCTCACAGCAGTTAGAGCACTTTCTAAGCACTTCATACAGTAATTAGCATTCCCACCCCCCCACCCCCAACAACCTGGGTACTCAAATAAACATAAAAAGAAATGCAGCTGTCATCTCATCTCATGAACAAGTATTAAATTAATTTAAGCATGTTTAACAGGACACAGAATTACAACCCTAGTACATGTGTTCCAGAATAACATCTAACTCTAACCACATCTGCTTAATAGTGAATCACACATTACAGTACTGTACTTAGTTTAACATATCTAATAATAGTAGATCTAACTTACTCTAAGTCAGCTACACTACTGCTTTAAGCAAAAATCTTCCAATTCTGAGAGCTACAGTAATTTGGAAATTAAATTTGTGCGGTGTGCTGAAATTTACTGAAATATGTAGCTTTAAAAAATGTAGAAGTATGATTTCTGAATAAGGGAGGTGAATTCTGAAATTGTCATGTCATAATTTTGTTTAAATTATTCTTTACAATGCTGCTCAGTAAAACTTGTTTTTTAGGCACAGAGATTGATATTCATGGACAATTCAGTCAGAAGCTATTCCATCTAACAGAGGATGCTGTGTTATATACACTCTAAGATAAAATGTTCTTTTTCTCTTGTCATGCATTCAAATTCATGCCTCAAAGGAAACACCAGTTTCTTTTTAGAGCAATGTCGTCCTTTTAGCCTTCCCTCTGTCCTAGTCTCATTACAGCAGGCTAACACGATTCTATCTTCCAGAGTTTTTAGTCATAGGATACATTTTTTAAATTTACTGAAAAGCTTTAATCCGTTATATAACTCCATGAAGGGGTTCATAAATCTTTGCATTTTATAAACCAGGAAATAAACTAAGAGATATCAATTTTACCTTGTCTACAAATAGGTCAATATTAGAAGAAATCAACCCTGACTGTTCATTCGAGGGACAAATAGTGAAGATGAAGCTAAAGTACTTTGGACATCAAATGAGAAGGGAGGACTCACTTGAGAAGGCCTTGATGCTGGGAAAGGTGGAGGGCAAGTGAAGAAGGGGGTGTCCAAAGATGATGGCTAGATGGTATTGTGGACACAATGGGCACAGAGCTGGGCGGGCTGAGGAGGATGGTGGAGGACAGAGGTGCCTGGAGGAAAATGGTCCATGGGGTCACAAAGGCTCGGAATTGACTGTGCAACTGAACAACAAACACACAGATGAGCATATAGCAGTGGTGGTGAACCTTGGCACTCCAGGTGTTCTTGAACTTCAAATCCCAGAAGCACTGATTAGCAGGAGTGTTGAATTGGGCTTCTGGTAAATGAATTCCAAGAACACCTGGAGTGCCAAGGTTCGCCATCACTGATATATAGATTCTGCCTTTGTTTTTGTTTTCTGTTATAAATCACCCAGAGTAGCTGTTTGCTAGATGGCCAATATAGAAATTTAATAAATAAATAATAAATTGCAAAGCTAAGGAAAGTAATGCTGAGCCTAATCCAAACACAAAATACATTGCTATAAACTCCAACAAGGACAGCACATGCAAAATGTCACACTGATCTGAAAAAAGCAAACTTAAATCTTACCATAGATTTCCAATATATGTGTTTAGGGGGGGAAATGGAGACTGCAACAAAATGCAGCAGTGTTTTCCCCTCCTAAAATGATGGTTCCTATCCATCCTTCTTCTACCTTCTCTCTAAGAGCAAGTTGTCCCTTAACGTACATCTATGGCAATGATGGTGAACCTTGGCACTTCAGGTGTTGTTGGACTTCAATTCCCATTAGCCCAAGTCTCTATAAATCTACATGAATAGGTTTACTGTAAGTGCAGTAAACTCATTCGTGTGGATTCACAGAGACTTGGGCTTCTGGGAATTGAAGTCCAACAACACCCTGAGTGCCAAGGTTTGCCATCATGGCTCTATGGCAACTGAGCATGCTGACCCCTTACTGCAAGGGTTCCCAAACTTTTTGCACTGCAGGCCAGTCGTGTGGTTGAGCTGGCTGGTCACGTGGTTCCTTCTGCCATAAAATACGTCGGCGGCTGGTGCAAATGTGTTTATGACAGCCATGGGTGCATTTACAGCAGCATTTGCACATAATGGGTGCATTTTACTTCCACTTCTGGTAGCATTTGTGCATGTGCAGGCAAATTTTACTTCCACTTCCAGTAGCGGTGCAGGCCAGATGATTTGGTGCCATGGGGTGTAGTTTGGCCACCCCTGCCTTACTGGGTGGTTTGGTCCATCTGGTTGGTTTGACCTTTATAACTTTTTTCTTCTGCAAATGTCAGGGGCCCCCAGCCCAATCATGTTGATTATTTACTCTAATTTCTCAGCAACTCTATTTTGGTTATAATCATAATGTGAGTTCATTATTATAACTGGTGGAACTAACATCCTAAAATCTACACACTTCTAAAGCAGCAGCAGCAGAAGATAGAAGATATATAGCAGCTTTCACAATACAGTACTGTCTTCACTGTATGACACAGAACTTGGGCCACTTTGCTAATTTGTTGCCATTACATACCCTACTGTCAAGTTGTTTCTGGTTTACACCAACCCCATGAATGAATTGCCTCCAAAATGTCCTATCTTTAACAGCTGTTTCTTTCTTGCAAACCTGGGCTGCTTTTGGCTTCCTTTCAAGTCAGTCGATTTTATACTTAGTTTTGGCATTTTTTCCTGCTGCCTTCAACTTTTGTTAGCATTATTTACTTTTCACAGTGTGTACAAAGTACAACAGCTTCAGTTTTCTCAGTTTTACTAATATAAGCTTAAGATGTTGATGTGCAGAAACACAGTACGGTACTGGTCTCCAGAGTTTAAGCAACTTGCCAGGGGAATACACACCACAACACATCAGCACATTCAAGATAGGGTTGTATTATTATTATTATTATTATTATTATTATTATTATTATTATTATTATTAGTAGTAGTAGTAGTAGTAGTAGTAGTAGTAGTAGTAGTAGTAGTAGTAGTAGTATGACATTTATTTATAAAAAATGTTCAAGATACACATATTGCCTCCATATCTGCAGGGGATACATTCTGAATCCTATCACAGATACATGAAACTGTGGATAACAGTGAACTCTATATTTTATATTGCAGAAAGTGACTTACAGCAACCAGCTCTTGTATTGAACCATAGAGATATTTGCATTTCAAGATTGCTTAATTGAATATTTTTAGACAAACATGGATACTGAACCTGTGTGCGTGTGCGCACCCATGAGCATGTGTGAGACCTGTATTACAAAGATTAAAGACAGCAGCACAGGCCCCAAACCTGTTCATTTCCCTCCCTGAACACAACAGCCCACTATATGCAAGTATCTTTTTTGGATAACTATCAATGGTGTATTCCCTACCTCCTTGTGCACATATAAACTCCTTTGTTTTCAACAGGGCAATCTCTGGCTTGTGTAACTGTACACTGGAGATCACTAGGATGGTTGTGGATCACTCCACCTGTGGAGATGTTATGCTCTGTAATTGCTAATAGCATTCTGCTGAATGTATCCACAATATAAAACCAGAGGTCGCTCAAAAATAACAAATTGTGGGGATAATCAATTTGTACTCAGTGGAACTGGCTCTGATATAGCTTTTGTTCTCCAACCAAGATAATTTCCCAGATGGCCTGGATTTTATCCTACTAATACTCTACTCCGTAATAATAATAGAACTCCTAAAATCTAACAGTGCAGGAAAACAGACTCGGCAGTTTTCTCTAAGATCCATGTGACTGTTATGTATCTTGCTAAAAGAACCAATAAAAGTTATTTCAGAATATAAGACTTGAATTTTTCTCAAGTTCAAAAGTTCAAAAATGAGACTATATAGCAGGAATAAAGTATGGCATCACCTTAGCAAAGAGGTATTACCTTGTTGTAAGTCACTTTATGGAAGAATGAGTGAATGTGGCTTAGCATGAATTGGCCACAACACTAGCATGATGTTCCCTAGAGTTAGAACAAACTACTCTGGGAACAGAAACTAAAAACTTTCTTTCCTCATCCATTACTAATAATATTTTGATACAGATGTAGCTATCAGAAGTCCAAGCATGGCCGTGAAAAATGTTCTAAAGATTATGCATCTTGTTCAGGGTTAAAAGTTACTTTTAAATGTCATTAATTACAGCTACATTTCCAGTCTCTCAAAAGTTGTTGAGTTGCCAATATTTATTGCATTTTTATACCACCCATTTGGGAGATTTCCCACTCTGAGTGGTGCACATACAAATAACAAAAAATAATAATAAAAGAAACAACAAAATGAAATGAAACCACCAAACAAGTACATCATAAAAGAAAAGGAATACAATGCTTGGTGTCTGTGGGCAGAGGGTCAACTAACCAAATACTGTACAGTAGTTTATTGTTAAGGGTGTGATATTCTTGAAGACTTCCTTGAATAGGACAGTTTTAAATTGTTTTTGAAGGTATCCAGGGATGGGACTTGACGCAGCTCCACCAATAGTGTGTTCCAAAGCACTGGTACCGCCACCGAGAAGGCTCTATTTCTAGTTATAAACTTTCTAGCCATCCTCAGAGTCGGCACCTGGAGCTGCGTAGATAGGGCTGCAGTTCAAAAAAGAAACTCTTTATGTCTCAGAAGCACCTAAAATAGTTAATTTATAGTTACATTTAATGAAATCTGAATGTTACAAATAATTGTCCTGTGGTATAATCCATACCTTTCCACCTCCCCCACCCATACTCTTTTCCCCACAGCACCCACATATAGTGCAACATGATCACCAGGTGGACTAAATTATATACCTTTCCCACCATTTAATCATATCATATACAAGTGTAACTTGTTATAGTTATAGTTCCTTTGCAAAAGTATTTTGCTTTCTACTAAAAGTCAACATTTATTAATATGTCTTCAGCCAAAGTTCCTAAAGGAAAAGCCAAGTTATGTCTCTCTTGGGTTACAGAAGAAATGAATCAAAACTAGCTACTTACTCTCAAGATCTAATGTTGTCCCACATTCAGATCATACTCTTCTTTGCATCATGGAGGAGATCCAGCCTTCCTTGTCTAGCCACAGTATGTCATTATATTCTATTTATTTAAGATGATTTTCTTCAGGTTATTTTCCTTTGAAGCTAATATTCATATCTTGCTATTCTGGGATTTTTTTTTCCATTAGCTTTTCCCACGGATTTATCAGCCTCTTTACAGTTACTAGTCAACATGTTATCTGTTATGTCCATTGTTCTAATGCAACCATTCTCAACCTTTTTAAGCTGGGGGCCGGGTCATTCTCGCTCAGACATCTTTGGGGGCCGGATAGCCATTTTGCCTTTCCTTCACCACATGGCACTTCCTGGTGTGGTGGAGGCAGTGGGGAGCCACATGAAATGGTGTCACAGGCCGCCTGCAGGCCCACAGGTTGAGAATCCCTGTTCTAATGTTTAGCAACATGTACTAATTTAAGAAGTGTGGCAAATACGAGTGGGCCCTTGAAAGAAGCTAGTGTAAGTAAGTGACTTTGCGTATAACAGCAAATGCCTATGCTAATGACTTAACTTACAACAGTTTATCAACAAGATTTATATCAACTGTACTACACTAGTAGACAGAACTAATAGAATTTTGGACTGTCTTTTGTGGAGCAGTATTTAGGAATAGTCTAGCTAAGTTTCTGATAAGCTTATCTTTTGGAAAAGCAAAACTTCATTCAGGAGAAAACCTGTGTACTTGTCAATAAACATTTCCCCAACTGTTTCTTTAAATTAATTGGGAAAGCAATATATATCACACTGCCAGCCATCTGTGAGCCAAGATTTAGGCTCTGCCACCCTGGATAAATGATTCAGAAGAAAAGTTAAATACTGAGAACCTGTTTTCTCCAAGTGCAAGACATAAACATCCTTTCTTTATGCTTGCCAAGAGAAGGATTAAGACCAGCATTCACTCAGTGATAGAATTGGTTCTCAATATACTGTACTGGGATATGCTGGATCTGTAGGGGGAGATTTTTTTTCTTTTGAATACAAGCTTAAGGACTTCAGATAAAACATACAAAGGTATTTACTAAATATTTATAGCTTTAAACCAGAATACTAACTAGGCCACTTGATTATAAGGCCACCATTCAGAATTATAGTTATCCTAGTACAGTACTGTATAAGATTTATCAATCTGGTGCCCTGAAAGCATTTTACAGATATCATCTGCCCAGCTCTTTTGGTCAGGAATTATGTAACCCAACCCACTGAAAGAACACCAATTTGAAAAGGCTGTTCTAGTTAGATAAGAAAAGCACCACCTGTTTTGTCTAATCCTTGTTATCTGTTACGTCATAACTTTTAACAGCTATTGCAATTCGACCACTTTGATATTGATTAAAACATAGGCACAGAAACCTAAAAGAACCCAAATGTTTACTGATATGCATTCACTATGTTGCTTGTTTTTTAAGCATTTTGCTAAATTCTAGTAGAAGAAGCATGACTCAACAACTATTGAATGTCCCAGGATATTTGCCCTCTTAGTATACAATATGCCTTATAATCATTACAATATAGCAGAACTATAAACATAAGACACACTTAAACTATGGGAGAATTTGTCCTGCAATCCCGAATGCATTTCACTTTAATTTACCAGGACTCCCCTTCCTCATGGTACATCAAGTACAAAAAGAATCCACACTTCTTTCAGGAAAACAAAGGACTCAAATGTACATGGTTTAACTATAAGGATGTCATTTAAAGAAAGACAGAAACACAAATTTTTGCCATCTTTCCCATCTCTCTGTAATTCAACCCACTTGACATTAATGCTCAAAACAAGGCTAACTCATTAGCATTATACAAAAAAATTTATGAACAAACTTAAAGGGACCCCTGTCTTTTTCTTCTACTACCTTGTCTAGGTCAGATGTAAAACTTTCAAAATGAAGCCATGTTTGGTGAATTCATTACATAGTTCTTTTTGCTTGACTTAGTGTGGAAGGTTAAGCCAGCACAAGGTTGCTGTTTAATTTAATTTAATTGTTTGATTTCTACACTGCCCACTCGGCCTAGGCCGACTCAGGGTGGTTCACAATCACAGATAAAACATAATTAAAACTAATTAAAACTACCCACCACCACCCCGTTGCCCAAGGTACGCCCAATTAAGCTACAGACACATACTAATTTGCTAACAATAAGACTGATTAACTTATATTAACATCCATGTGAGATAGAGTAAAATATCAATTGGCCATTCAAATGTAACTATTTGAACACCCATTATGTGAGTGCAACAAACTAGGCTACAAACAAATTATGCTTTAAAGGACTAGTTTATTAGATTTGTTTGCTGACTATTTAGGACAACTGTCTTTTTCTTTCTCTTTTTAGACATTTCTAGAAAGACCACCACATTATATTTGCTGCAAAACAATCTTGCCACTTCCTTAAAGATTAACAAGTCCAAAAGATTTTGCCATAAATCATTAGGTTTTAATGTTGCCACAGAACTGTGTTTTTAGTATTTTTATTAAAAATAAATAAGTTTTCTAGGATGGCCTGACAAGCCAAAGTGAAGAAAGGTTCATTGAATCATTCATAGCTTCAGGAAATATAGACTCCCTTCTGTCTAGATTGAGTACATCAGCCCCTCTCCCTGTTCAGACTATGAGAGTTCTGTGATTAGGTATAAAAGGACATTTACCAGTTTATCTTTTTATTCTCTTAAGGGGTTAGGGAGGGTATTGGTGGGGATAGTTTTTAGGAATGTATTCTTATTAGTTTTTGGATTAGGTTTTAATTGATGTTCTGATTGATGTTTTTAGATCTTGCTGTAGGCCGCCTTGGGTCATCTTGGGATGAGGAAGGCGGGGTATAAATGTTGCAAATCAAGGCTGCAAATCAAGGCTGCCCTTGATGTCCATTTGGAGGCTAAAGCTGGTCCAGAATGCGGCTGCTCGGGTGGTGATGGGGTGTGGGCGTTATGCCAGTGCCTCACCACTGCTTCAGGAGCTGCACTGGTTGCCAGTATGCCTCCGGATGCAATTCAAGGTGCTGGTTTTGACCTTTAAAGCCCTTCTGGGAATGGGCCAGGATACCTAAGAGACCACATCACCCCAAGGTGTCTTACCCGTCCTATGAGGGCAGACCGGAGGGGGCTGGTTATGGTCCCTGCAGCAAAAGAAGCCCATCTTGCTGGGACCAGGAGGAGGGCCTTCTCCGTGTCAGCCCTGGCCCTTTGGAACCTCTTGCCACTTGAACTACGCCTCCAGACGGAGCTGCTCCCCTTTAGAAAACAACTGAAAACCTGGCTATTCCAGCGGGCATGGGGCATGGATGCATCAACTTCCCAGTCCCGCTGGCTTATTTAGCCTATACTGGCTTGTCCTGATATGTTTTTGTTTTTAATTGTGCGGGGAGGGGAGGTGGGGTTTTTTTTTGTGGTTTTAAATTGTTTTTAATGGGCTTTGTTAAATTGTTTTATTGTTGTTTTTGATTATGTTTGTGAGCCGCTTCGGGTCGCTCTCGAGTGAGGGAAGTGGGATAGAAATATATTTAAATAAATAAAACAAAAATAAAGGTACACTGCCTGGAAATATTTTGGGGAATGATTCAAAAACGTGATCACGCTTTGCATGACATCCAAACGCAAGCTCCAACTAGAGTTGCCCCACAGAGGTGCTGACACGCCAAATCCCCAGAGTCAATGGGCCTACTCTAGTTGTAATTTACTGCTGGAGTTTCAGCTGTTGAACCCAATTCCTAATGTAGGAGCCCCCAAGCACTCAAGAGGAGACGCCTGCGAAGGGAGCAGGGCGGAAAAGACTTCTCAACTTCAAGAGCTTCCAGACGGCAAGGTCACTTTCTGAGGGAGAAGAGCAAGGCGATTCCGGGGCGTCAGGATTCCTGCCTGGATCCCAGTTCCCCGCGCCAACCACCTCCACCCTCCCAGTCCAAGGACACGACCCCCACCCCACCCCACCCCACCCCACCCTCTCTCTCCCCGCGGGTCACCGAGAGCGGCTGCTGCCCCATCACGCCGGGGCCAGCCTGACCTAGAGCAACGCGGAGGAGCCCCGAAGGGGAACGAATCCCTTTAATGGCAGGGGAGGGCGTGGGGCTCAACTTGGGCATGAGCTTGAAGGGGAATCGAGTCGCGCCCCGCCGAAAACGCGTTGCCCGGCTGGTTTTGTTGCATGCAGACGAGACGAGAACTAGGCGGGATGGGATGGGAAAACGCACAGAGCCGGTTTCACCTTGGAAGACAAAGGGCGCGTTTCTCAAACTCCTGCAAATGTCCCATTGCACAGGAATGTGTTACACCCACAGGGACATCTCAGCTCACTTCCCCAAGAAAGCCTCCTGGAATGGCTTTGAGAAAATCCCCTTGCAAGGAAGGAAGCCTCTGCATGGAGAGGGGAATTTTTTAAAAAAAAAAAACAATGGAGGGAAAAGGGGAAACATTGGACCACAAACCCAACGCAAGAAGTGGGAAATGAGTCTAGTTGGGGGGTACTTAAAGGGTTGACTAGCAGCGGCAAGGAGGGGCTTTCTGCCCAGTGAGATGGGACAATGGAGAGCATATCTCTAAGACTCCGCTCAATGGGACCTACTCCTTAAGTCCTGTGGTTAATTGCAGCCTTAATTGTATAATAGCCCCTTTTAACCAAGGTTCCCTCGGCTTTGAGTTTGGACTGGCCTCCATCTATAGATTCTCCAGCATTGAGCTCAGTTTTTGGGGGGGAGGCGTTATGAAGACTTGGTAATCCGCCTTCCCTTGGAGAAACCCGACTTGGGAAGTTTCCTAATACTCACCTTAACTCGTTGGCGCTCACCAACCAGGTTTAAGTTGTCTAGTTCTTGCTTTGGTCTCTCCTCCTCACAAAGCTGGGCATTTAAATGCCAGAGCAGGAAGCGAAGGGAGTTTTCCCCCAGCTGTGTCTCCCCCTGTCCCACATTCAGACTGGATTCTGGAACTGGTTTCAGAGCCTCTGGAAACTAGTGGGCCAATTGGAATGGCTCCTTTTGGAAAGGGATTGGGCTCCTCCCTTCCCCCCTCCCAGGAAATGGACCACCCCCAAGCAAAGAAGAAAGGACTGACTAGTCAAGGTTCACTTCCAAAGCTAAAGTGATCAGGGCTATTGTCTAAGTCAGTGCTTCTCAACCTTTGGTTTTTGGACTTCAATTCCTAGAAGCCTAAGTCAATTCCCCAAAACACTGATCAGCCTAAGTACTGGCTTAGGCTTCTGGGAATTGGAGTCCAAAAAACCAAAGATTGAGAAGCACTGGTGTAAGTAGTACAAGCCATACAATGTGACCTGTTTAAAGACACAAGTCTCCTCACGGTGTCCAGGAGTTATCACACTTTTGGGAATGTGAGCAAGGAGGCAAACAGAAGTCCCTTGGGTAGAAAACCACAATGCAGAGAAAGGGAGATAATTTGATTGGAAGACTGTCTCTAGGTCGGGGTGCCCAAACCTTTCGGGCCGCAGGCCGGTCACGTGGTTCAGGGAGCCAATCACTATGCCTTGGGGGTGGGGGCTGCATCTGGCCCCCAATGCCAATTCATCCAGCCTGGAAAGCCCTCATCGCTCCTGGAAGCGGAAGTAAAACGTGCCCATATGGAGCAATGAGGGATTCGCAGGCCAGATGAATTGGCATGGGGGCTGGATCCAGCCCCTGGGATGTAGTTTGGGCACCCCTGCTGTAGGTGACACCATGTAGAGAGGAAACAGCCCTGTCCTCAACAGCCCTGCTCTGGTCTTGCACACACAAATCTGTAAGTGGGGCAGGGGACAGGGACTGGGGGGAGGGGAAGGTGGTGGGGCGGGTGGGCGGCATGGTTCCCAGGCTCTGCCCCCAGTCCCCCTCCCCACTTACCTTTTGCCGGTTGGATCTTTCCCCGGCACGGTTTTATTTTAAACCCGGCGCACCGGCTTTCCCAGAGTTCTCAACACTGCCACTCTTCAGCCTGATTGGCTGACGGCTGGCACGGAGGACGCTGGAAACTGTAGTTCGTTTTGTGGTCACATTTGTGGGGCGGTTGCCCCATTCTCGGCGACCGGACCCTTGCGGCGACCCTCACAGGATGGTAAGGTAAGTGCAGGCGGCTCGGTTCGGGATGGTGTGGCCGCTTTTGCCAGACACGTACCAACCTAGTCCCTCCTTACAGGGATTCCTATACAGTACTATTTTCATGGATCTCTAAAACTGATGGTAACTGAGCAGTAAGCATCAAATGAGATCATCAGAAAACCACATGTGTGGCAAAATGTTATCATTTCTTTGTTTATGAGCACCAGAAATGAGCACAAATGGTTCACATGGTTCCATTTTATTCCTAAATAAATAAGGTAGATGTAACTGAAAAATACTAGGTAAGTTTTGTGACTTATGTGTCTAGGTCAGATGTGAAATTCAAGGCACTCTTTGGTAAGTTCATTCTGCAGTTGCCATCACCTGACCTAGTGTGAGAAAGATTAGTCAAAAACACAAGGTTGCTGTTACCAGGGTATGCCCAATTGTGGTTCAAAAAAGCAAAAGTTTGAAATTGGGTCTTCCTCTTGTAAGTCAAACAGTAAGTATTACAGCATAGCAGACGCTCTCTGATTGGTGGTCACTCTATAAATGATGTCACAATTGAAAAATTAGGGGGGGTGTAATTTGTGCTTAATTTGCATGATATGAAAAATCCATATTAATCTGCCTAACATGCAAATGAGCTGCTTAGTTTGCAGATTATGCAAAATATGGTACCAGATTTAGAGAACTAAAACGTAGCATTCCACTTGGGTACACACCCAGCATCTCATTAGGAAGCAATAATTTGTCACCAAGATCAGCAATAGGATTCTTACCAATGAGTCCTAACTGCTTATTTAAGACCAAGGAATCCCTATATACTTTGTATTACAACAGGATTAACTCACAACAAATCCATTTCCCAATTCAGCTATAGCATTGTCAGGATTGCAGCTAAATTACAGTTGAGAACTGGGCAATCTAGGAGATTGAGGTTACATGCTTTAGGCCAGTGATGGCGAACCTTTTAGAGACTGAGTGCCCAAACAGAGTGGTGGCGTGGGTTGAACTCTGTGCTGTGGGGGGGTGGGATGCACTCCCATTGTGCTGCTGGGCAGAGAAGCAGTACGAACTCTGTGATGGAGTGAAGGTGAACATGTCCACAGAGAGGGCTCTAAGTGCCCCTTCTGGCACGTGTGCCATAGGTTAGCCACCACTGCTTTAAGCTTAAATAAGAGTTGTTTTGCTTCAGTCATGTGAGCCCAGAGCCAACTGTGTTGATCAGATCTGCAACATGTATACAGCATTTTTATGACGGTCAGACACAAAAACTCAGATTAAAGTTTGGCAGGTGTAGTTTCTGAAGTAATTTGGAAAACTGAGGCATACTGCAATAATGTATAATAATGTGCTTACATAAAATTGTACCATACTATCCTAATGCCTCAATCTCACTTGATTTTTGAAACTAAGCGAATTCAAGGCTTGTTAATACCTGGATAGAAGACCAATAGTTAATGTGAGAGAAAGGAACCAGGTATGGTTAGGAAATAAAACTGACTAATTCCCTGAAGAGCAGCTGCCAGTTACTATTGACTGTACTTGGCCAGGTCAACCAAAGTTCCAGCTCAATATAGGGCAGTTTCCTAATCTGTATTGCTATGCAGACAGAGACACATTATTAGAATGTGACATTACGACAACTAGCAGCATGGTGGCTACTTGTCTACTCAGAAGTAAGTCCCTTCAGATCAGGCTATACAGTACCTTGAATTAATCCATTCAGTTTAAGAAGCAAAGCAATCACACTTATATACCACCCCATAGTGCTTAGTGCACTCTCTGGGCAATTCACAAGTTAATTAACATTTTGACCCCAACATGCTGGGTACTCATTTTACTGACCTTGGAAGGATGGAAGGCTGAGTCAATCTTGGGTAATTAAACAAATTATCTATTACTGTACATCATCATTATTTGTACATATTGTGTATGCAAGCAGCTAGTTCCGCTGCCTATCGCATGGAATTCAGCAGGTAGCAACTGAGGGGGGCAACAGCTGAAGGAGCCCAGCCCATGCGGCTCCAATCACCCAATTAATAGCTAGCGCGGGAAACTCCCCACCTCCAGGTGTTCATGGTCGGGAATACAACACAATAGATAATCATGGTGTTCATGGTCGGAATACAACACAATAGGTAATCATGATCGGGAATACAGTGACGTCAACCAATGGGCATTGTGGCGGGGAATTCAAATGCATTATAAAAGGAGCTGCGTCTCCTAGTGTGACCCCATGTACAGATTAACCATGCTGAAATAAAGAAGTGTTTGGCCCGCCTGCCGGCTCCGTGTGCAATCAATCTACCTACATCAAAGTACAGCACAGAGATAAAAATCCTGCCTGGAACCTTGTAGATTGCATGCTGTAAACATGCCCCATCTTTGGTAAAGAAAAGAGAGGTTTACACTATAGATAATAAGGTCCTGCTTGAGGGGTGAACCCTCTGCTGAAGGCTGCTTCCCATTACAATGTCTCAGGCAGCTCCATTTTGACCAGTGTTCCCAAAGTCAATCCCCAAAAGCACTGATCAGCTAATGTACTGACTTAGGCTTCTGGGAATTGAAGTCCAAAAACCAAAGTTTGGGGCTGATTTTTTTAAGACAATAACATCTCATCTATCTTCTCACAGTTAGATGTGGTGATTATAATTACTAAACATTTGAAATAACTAGTTGCTGTTAATTAATTACAGCAATGAGGGTATTTTATTTTATTTTTATACCGCTTTCCTCATCTAACAGACGACCCAAAGCGGTTCACAATATAAAGAACATACAGAAATACAATATTACAGTAGTACAAGGCAAAAATACCATTTTACAAGAAAAAAATGCAGATTTACATAACAGCACACAACAGGGGAACAATACAATTTCAGGGTACAATATCATAAATAGCAAGTCAAGAAGGAGGGGGGAGGTCAGAGCCATGGCTCAATGACCTTAAAGAGGACTCAACAAGGACTGGGTTCAACTACACACCGGAGCCCAGCTTCAAGTCCTCAGCAGCGTCAACCCCCGCGGCAAAAGCCGGACCGGGGGAGAAGGCTCAGAGAAGGCTCAGATGAGCTGCAACAGTACGCAGCTTAAGGCACAGCTGGGTTGCTCCCACCTCCCCCAACTGGCCGGGCTGAGGGAGGAAGCCGAGATGGAAACGGCGGCTCCGGGGGCTCCACAGCGGGGGCTTTTCATAGCCCCGCTGGGACAAGGCACAGCTGGGTTGCTACCACCTCCCCCAACCAACTGGGCTGAGGGAGGGAGTCAAGATGGAAATGGCAGCTCTGGAGGCTCCACGGCGGGGGCTTTTCATAGCCCCGCTGGGACAAGGCACAGCTTGGTTGCTCCCACCTCCCCCAACTGGCTGGGCTGAGGGAGGGAGCCGAGATGGAAACGGAGGCTCCATGGCGGGGGCTTTTCATAGCCCTGCTGGGCCAAGGCACAGCTTGGTTGCTCCCACCTCCCCCAACTGGCTGGGCTGAGGGAGGGAGCCGAGATGGAAACGGCGGCTCCGGAGGCTCCACGGCGGGGGCTTTTCATAGCCCCGCTGGGACAAGGCACAGCTTGGTTGCTCCCACCTCCCCCAACTGGCTGGGCTGAGGGAGGGAGCCGAGATGGAAACGGCGGCTCCGGAGGCTCCATGGCGGGGGCTTTTCATAGCCCTGCTGGGCCAAGGCACAGCTGGGTTGCTCCCACCTCCCCCAACCAACTCGGCTGAGGGAGGGAGCCAAGATGGAAATGGCGGCTCCGGAGGCTTCACGATGGGGACTTTTCATAGCCCCGCTGGGACAAGGTACAGCTGGGTTGCTCCCACCTCCCCCAACCAGCCAGACTAAGGGAGGGAGCCGAGATGTAAACGGCGCCTCCAGAGGCTCCACGGCGGGGGCTTTTCATAGCCCCGCTGGGACAAGGCATAGCTGGGTTGCTCCCACCTCCCCCAACTGGCCGGGCTGAGGGAGGGAGCTTAGATGGAAACGGTGACATGTTACGATGGTATGTTACGATGTTCACTAAGCTACTATTACCTTTGCTTTGCTGACGGTATGAGTACAGTATAATTATTTTTGTAGTTGTAGGATAATAGCCTCACTTAATGACAGGGAGGAATGTCGCATGCCGGCGCTTACTCTATCTCATTTCTTTTGTGGGTGCGAAAAAGACCACAAACCAGTAGCTTGTAGTGTTCATGTAACCTCTCCTGAGTAACTAAAAGGAACAGTTTACTTTTTGGAAATGAGAAATTGAAGATAATTTTTTAAAAACCACAATGATAATAGTAGTCAATTTTTACTTCATGGCCTTTGGCACTTTAACAAATTACTTTAGAAAAAAACTTTTTAAAAGTATCTTTCAATGTTTAGCTTTTCCTGCATTTAATTAAGCTTCCCTTCCTGCTGCTTCTGTACTTCAAAGTATTTTCAGCAGAAGCAGAACTATGTCCCAGAATCTGAGCAGGACCAATGTACAGTACTAGATATTGAGGAGCTACATTTCTGAATATTTGTTACTTTGGGATTTGCTTCCTAATCATTCTATTCAACCCAGCACTGGCCATTTGTTTCACAGAAGAGTTTTCAGGAAAAAAAATTAAACAGTTCTGTATGTGAAAGCTGCTGTACTAACAAATTGAGCCTCTCATTCAACAAAAACTAGTTAGAAAGGTGTGTAAGGGCAAGTGATATAGTAATTAGAATGTGGTGCTCTACGTATCAGACGGTGATTTCAGGAATTATTCATTTTTGGTTGTACTGGCTGCGGAAGATGGGACTTCTAGTCTGACAACATCTCGAAGGCTGCTCTTTGCTCACCTCTAGACTAGGACCATGGGACAGTAATGGCTTAGTGGTTAAAATGCTGAACCTGATGACTGGAAGGTCAGTAGTTCGACTACTGAGTCCTGCACAGCAGAATGAGCGCCTGTCTCTGTCCCAGCTCCTGCCAACCTAGCAGTTCGAAAGCAAGAAATTGCAATTAGATAGATAGGTATGACTTCGGTGGGAAGAAAAATAGTGTTCCATGTGTTTAGCCATGCCTGCCTCATGTCCATGGAACATGGACAGGAGTGGCCAGGGTGGGCGTTGCCCATCCTGAGTTAGCAGTTTGCCCACCCTCAAACTACCGGCTGCTTATATATATGACATACAGTGCTGATGGGCATAAAAAAATAATTCCTACCACACTGTGAGTGTGGCCATGCGACTGGGTGGGCATTGCCTGTTGGCCATGTGACTGATTTTCACTATCTATACCAATAAAATGGTGCATTAACCGTTGGAATGTGACAAAGGATGTTTAGCCAGGCCCTACTAGCCCTTATTGGGCCTCCGTTCACTTGCCCAAACCCGGTTCGCAGGTAACTGTCGGGTTGAAATTTGCGCCAGTGGGGCAGGAGCCCCCCAGATGCAAACAAAAAAAGGGAACTTCAATTCCCAACGTTCCTTGTGCCACACCGCACCAGAGCCAATCAGGCTGAGTGGCGTGAGCAAAAGGAACGTTCGGAAACACGCCGCAGCCAATCAAAATCAAACCCGCAGAAAAAACCGCTGCACAAGCCAAAAACACACACGCCAAACTACAAGCCCCAGCATCCTGCGCGCCATGAGCGCACAGAACGCTGAGGAAGCCAGCGCGCGAAAAATAAAAATAAAAACCACTGCTGCGGTTCCCATGGCCCGGCCAGTGAGGCCGGGCCGGAGGAAATAACCCCCCCCCCCCCAATGCCACCAGAAGCTGCGCTGGCCATCCCACGGCCCGGCCAGGGAGGCCAGGCCGCAGGAATGAAACCCACCCCCCGGCACTGGCCATCCCGTGGCTGAGGCAGCTGGCGCAAAAAAAAAAAGCCAGGCCGCAAAACCCACACACACCCACTGCCGCATACAGCGGCGATAGGATTCCCGTGGTCCAGCCACCAAGGCCGGCCCACGGAAATACCCCCACCCCAGCCCAACGCCGCATCAAGCGGCAATGGGAATTCCCGTGGTCTGGCCACCCAGGCCGGCCCACGGAAAAAACCCCACCGCAACGCCGCATCAAGCGGCGATGGTATTTCTGCGGTCCAGCCCCCAAGACCGGCCCACGGAAATACCCCCACCCCCAACACAAAAAAACACACTCCAACAACAGTCAAAAATAATCAAAACAAAAAAAACCAGAAAAAGTAAACACAAAAACATCCAAAAACAAAATCCAAAAACAGTCAAAAATAAACAAAACCAAAAAAGACAGAAAAAGGAAATACAAAAACATCCAAAAACAAACAATAATAAACAAAACAAAAAACCAAAACAAACCTCCCAAAAAAATTAAACCAGAGAGCTTACCAGGAGACGTCTTCACTCCATGACGACCGGAACTAAACTGAGGGAAGAAAGAGATGACTTACCGGAAGAAGAAGCGACATCCAGAGGACAGTAGAGAAAAAATGTAGAGTACAAGAAAAGCTCACCAGCCCCACCCAGAGGCCACAAGAGTAAAAACATTCAAAAATATTCAAAATAATAAGATTAATTCCCAAATTACTGAAATAAGTTATCAAAACATTCAAAAATATTCACGCTAATCACAAATAATTCAAAAACAGAAATAAGTTTTCACTCAAAAAAACAAAAAAAATCTAAACACGGTATAAAAACATTGATTTTAAAAAACATATTCTTACACATTTTAAAAATTATTATCCAAGGTACAACTATTTTAAAAAATTCACATAGTAACACATTATTTGGTTAAATACAATAATTATAAAAAATTATATCATCCTTTCCTCTTTTTAAAAACCAAAAAACAAATACAAAAAATAAAACATCACAGTTTATAAAAGCCCATGCGTAAAAATAAAAATTTAAAAAACCACAATTAAAAATTACCCTATTTGCATAAACATAAAACAAAAACCTTCCAAAACCATTTTAAAGAGCCCGGCACCGCCGGGCAAAATATGCTAGTAGAGCTATAAAAATAGAAGCCTCTTCTAGTTCCATCACTCTATAGCGAACCTCTGAAGCCATTTCCCCCTTGTCCAAGGCTTTTCCAGGGCTCCGTTTCACCCCAAAATGCCTCCTCAACCACTCCTGAAAAAAATATTTGCCCACCCACATCTAGAATCCTGGCTACGGCCCTGCCATGAAAACGTCTGTAGCTGCAGACAGCACTGGTTCTTTGACTATAAACAGAGATGAGCACTGAACCCTAGAGTCAGATATGACTTGCTTTCAAGCAAGGGCAACCTTTACCTAGACTACAACCAGCAAGATCTGAGTTCAACTCCTTACTCAGTCTCAAAGATCACTTTAGGCAGTTGATGAATCAGAAATAATGGATGTCATTCTAATGTCCATACCACAATTAATTCTCAATTTTACCTCTAAACTACTGCAGAGAAGCAATTTTGGAATGCAGGCACTACAGCTATTATCATATGGAGTGATTTTTTTTAAAAGCAATTCATTCTAGAAGCTCCAAACTCCACTACTTCTTTTGTAAAACCAGTGGGTCCCGATTGCTCTTTCAAGACCAAGTCATTCCAAAATACTTTGCCATCCAACAGGAATTCCTCATGGAAATATATTACTTCTGGGGAAAGTCTCAGCCTACTAGAATAAGGGCAACTGAATCTGAAAGGAAATTAAAATACTCAATCGTCAGGCTGCCTTTTTGATTTGGAAGGCAGTAATCTAAAAAACTAACTTTTCCAATCTCTTGTTGTTGTTCAGTCGCACAGTCGATTCTGACTCTTTGCGACCCCATGGACCATTGCCCTCCAGGCACCTCTATCCTCTACCATCCTCCTCATCCCACCCAGCCCTGTGCCTACTGCGTCCATGACGCCAACTAGCCATCTCATCCTTTGCCGTCCCCTTCTTCTTTTGCCCTCCACCTTTACCAGCATCAAGGCCTTCTCAAGTGAATCCTCCCTTTGATGTCCAAAGTACTTCAGCTTCATCTTTGTTATTTGTCCTTCTAAGGAGCAGTCAGGGCTAATCTCTTCTAATATTGATCTATTTGTTCTCCTCGCTGTCCAGGGGACTCTCAAAACTCTCCTCCAACACCACATCTCAAAGGCGTCTATTCTTCTGCACTCAGCCTTTCTAATGGTCCAGCTCTCACAACCGTATATTACCACCGGGAATACCATTGCTTTAACTATGCGGACTTTTGTTTGCAGTGAGATATCTCTACTTTTTAACTATGTTTCCCAGGTTTCTCATAGCTTGTCTCCCAAGAATCAGTCTCCTTTTTATTTCATGCCTGCAATCCCTATCTGCAGTTATCTTTGCTCCTAGGAAAGTAAAATCTGTCACTACTTCTACTTCTTCCCCATCTATTTTCCAGGGACTGATAGGGCCTGTTGCCATTATCATAGTTTTCTTGATATTGAGTCTCAAAACAGCTTTTGCACTCTCCTCTTTCAACCCAATCAGCAGCTTCTTTAGGTCTTCCTCACTTTCTGCCATTAAGGTGGTATCATCTGCATATCTCAAATTGTTGATGTTTCTCCCCGCAATTTTGATCCCATATTGTGATTCCTCCATCCCTGCATTGCACATTATGTGCTCTGTGTATAAGTTGAACTAGCAGGGTGACAAAATGCAGCCTTGTCTTACTCCTTTTCCTATTCCAAACCACTCCGTCATTCCATACTCTGTCCTAACTGTTGCTTCTTGATTCGTGTACAGATTTCTCATGAGGCATATAAGGTGTTCTGGTATTCCCATCTCCCTAATCACTTGCCACATCTTGTTGTGGTCCACACAGTCAAAGGCCTTGGTGTAGTCAATGAAGCAGAAGTAGACTTGTTTCTGGTATTCCTTTGTTTTCACTGGGAAGAAGTGCAATACCCGTTCAACCCTTCTTCCAGGATTCCTTTGTTTTCTCCATGATCCAACGTATGTTGGCAATGTGGTCTCTAGTCCCCCTTCCTCTTCTGAAACCAGCCTGCACCTCTGGTAGTTCTCTCTACATGCTGCTGCAGTCTATCCTGTATTATCTTGAGCATCACTTTGCTTGCTTGTGGGATGAGAAAAATTATTCGATAATTTGAACATTCTTTGGCATTACCCTTTTTTGGGATTGGAACGTATACCAATCTTTAACCCCAATTGGCCTATTGAAACTCACTAGGAGAGGCAGAACTGGCAAATAATAATTATGGTCTGTAAAATCAGTTCTAACCTATGGTGACCATTTTCAGGGTTTTCTAGGTGGAGAGGACTCAGATGTCCACACTGACTGGCTCTTCTGGGTCCACAGCCATGTACCTGACTCACTGGGCTATTCAGCCAGCTAGAACTGGTAAAACCACTCTTTAAATATCTCATTTATCCTGAAAGCCCTTTTAGGGTTACTATAAGTTAGTTCCAACTCGAGGGCACATAATGCATGGACAGTGAAGAACTCAGTCCTTTGAGTAGGCAAAACAAGAAGTAAATCCTTACATAATTATCTAGCACAGCATAGAAGAGAAAAGAAATATATCATCAGACCAAGAGGTCATATAAACTCAACCTGTATTATTCTCTTGCTATCTGTATATAGACCAAACCCCGCAATCTAGACTGCAGAATCAGATTTCATTCAGACGTCATTGCTGCTGACTTGCCTCTTATTGTATTGATGCTATGATATGGTATTGTTTTTACTGATATGTTGTTCCTGTATTGATTGCTGTATTTTTCTGTGTAGTTGTTTTTCAGTATTGCTATTTCCCTGTTGTATTTTTGTATTTGATATTGCATTTTTTGACTTGAAGCTTGTAATTTGCACTCGTAATTGTAACTGTACTCTTTATTGTATTGCATTTTGATATACTGTATATTGTATACTTTTTTCTATGTTGTAAATGCCGCTTTGGGTCGCCCATTGGGTCGAGGAAAGCGGGGTATAAATAATAAATGAAATGAAATGAAAAAATGCTGGGCATGAACAAAATCTCTCTAGCAAATAATTACAGAGAAAATATTTCGTACTCCATTATAGTGTTTGGTTGAAAGTCCAATAGCATGTCTTGATCATATGTTTGGCAATACAGTTAATAAAGATTTCCCATGCAGTTTGTTTCTTTTATGTCCCCACATGACCAGTTGTGAGCATAAAGGCAATACATGATTAAATAAATGTGTAAGTAAATTTGCATCCATGTAATAATGGGTAAGGTAAAGGTTTTGTTTTTCGTGTCAGAGATTGATCTGGATTGAAAGGATTTTTACAGGGTGCAACCGAATGAGGCTCCTTTCATGACAAAACACTGGAGTGCATGGAACGCTGTTTACCTTCCCACCGAAGTGGTACCTATTTATCTACTTGCATTTTCTTGTTTTCAAACTGTTAGGTTGGCAGGAGCTGGGACAGAGATGGGAGCTCATTCCATCGTGCAACACTCGAGTCTCGAACTGCTGACCTGCCGACTGCAAGTTCAGCGTCTTAACCACAGTCCCATAATAATGGGTAGAACTCTGAAATAGAATTAGCACTTAAATAGCACTTAGAATGTTTTGTTTTGCTCTTTTATTGGGCTTTTAAACTTGTAGATATGTTTTTCGATATGAAATGCAGTAATTTTATTTCAGAGTAATAATGGGTAGAACACTGAAATAAAGTAAATGCATTTCATATTGAAAAGCATAACTAAAAGTTTAAAAGTAAAGATTTCCCTTGCTCAAAAAGCAGTTGTATCTGACTCTAGGGTTCAGTGCTCATCTCTGTTTCAAAGCTGAAGAGCCAGCGCTGTCTGCTTCTGCAGACGTTTCCATGGTCATGTGGTAGGCATGACTAGACACCGGAGCGCATGGAATGCTGTTACCTTCCCACTGAAGTGGTCCCTATTTATCTACTTGCAATTTCTTGCTTTCAAACTGCCAGGTTGGCAGGAGCTGGGACAAAGATGGGAGCTCATTCTGTCCTGCAGTATTCAGGAATCGAACTGCTGACCTTCTGCCTCCCAGTCAGCGTCTTAGCCACTTGAGCCACTATAGTCCTACAAGTTTAAAAGCCCAATAAAAGAGCAAAGCAAAACATTCTAAGTGCAATGAAGCCAATAAAAGAAGCCAAAAAGGATGAAGACGGTAAAAACTGGAGCAAATATGTTTCATTAAGAAATCACATGAGCACACACACCCCATGTACAATTCCCAATGATTAGTAAGTTCTTCAGGAGAGTATCTTCTTCACAAGTATGTCTAGTGAGGAAAAAGGGGTATTTCTGTGGCTGCTGCCAGATTGTGGCACTCCCTCCAACAGAAGATTCAGTTGGCCCCTTCCATCCTTTCCTTCCACTGGCAGCCAAAAATGTACCTCTTTGGAGGAGTCAGCAGACAATTGACATTGTTGTTGTTGTTCAGTCGCACAGTCGATTCCGACCCTTTGCGACCCTATGGACCATTGTTCTCCAGGCGCCATCCCCCTCAGCACTCCCAGTTCTGTGCCCATTTTGTCCACAATACCATCTAGCCATCTCATCTTTGGCCTCCCCCTTCTTCTTTTGCCCTCCACCTTTCCCAATATCAAGGCCTTCTCAAGTGAATCCTCCCTTCTCATTTGATGTCCAAAGTACTTTAGCTTCATCTTTACTATTAGACCTTCCAATGAGCAGTCAGGGTTGATTTCTTCTAAGATTGACCTATTTGTTCTCCTTGCTGTCCAGGGTACTCTCAAAACTCTCCTCCAACACCACATTTCAAGGGCATCTATTCTTCTGCGTTCAGCTTTCCTTATTGTCCAGCTCTCGCATCCGTACATTACCACTGGGAATACCATTGCTTTGACTATTCTAATTTTTGTTTGCAATGTGATGTCTCTGCTTTTCACTATGTTCCCCAGGTTTCTCATGGCTTGTCTCCCAAGAATCAGTCGCCTTTTTATTTCATGGCTGCAATCCCCATCTGCAGTGATCTTCGATCCTAAGAATGTAAAATCTGTTACTGCTTCTACTTCTTCCCCATCTATTTTCCAGGAACTGATCGGACCTGTTGCCATTATCTTGGTTTTCTTGATATTGAGTCTCAAGCCAGCTTTTGCACTCTCCTCCTTCAGCCCAATCAAGAGATTCTTTAGGTCTTCCTCACTTTCTGCCATTAGGGTGGCGTCGTCTGCATATCTCAGATTGTTGATGTTTCTCCCAGCAATTTTAATCCCATATTGTGATTCCTCCATCCCTGCATTGCGCATTATGTGCTCTGTGTATAGATTGAATAAGCAGGGTGATAAAATGCAGCCTTGTCTTACTCCTTTTCCTATTCCAAACCACTCTGTCATTCCGTGTTCTGTCCTAACTGTTGCTTCTTGGTTCATGTACAGATTTCTCAGGAGGCATATGAGGTGCTCTGGTATTCCCATCTCTTTAATTACTTGCCACATCTTGTTGTGGTCCACACAGTCAAATGCCTTAGTGTAGTCAATAAAACAAAAGTAAACTTGTTTCTGGTATTCCTTTGTTTTCTCCATGATCCAGCGTATGTTGGCAATGTGGTCTCTAGTCCCCCTGCCTCTTCTGAAACCGGCCTGCACCTCTGGTAGTTCTCTCTCCACATGCTGCTGAAGTCTGTCCTGTATTATCTTGAGCATCACCTTGCTGGTGTGTGGGATGAGTGCAGTTATTCGGTAATTTGAGCATTCTTTGGCATTGCCCTTTTTTGGGATTGGGACGTATACTGATATTTTCCAATCCTGTGGCCACTGTTTTGTTTTCCAAATTTGCTGGCATATTGAATGCAGTAATTTGACGCCATCATCTTTTAGAGCTTTGAAAAATTCAACTGGGATACCATCATCTCCACTAGCTTTGTTGTTTGCAGTGTTCTTTAGGGCCTTTATAACTTCGCCCTCAGGATGTCTGGCTCAAGTTCAATTTTTTCATCATTGTGATTATCAGGAGTGTTGAGGTCCTTTTTGTAGAGTTCCTCTGTGTACTCTTTCCATCTTTTCTTAATCTCTTCTGCATCAGCTAGCTCTTTTCCGTCTTTGTCCCTTATCATGGTCATTTTTGCTTTAAATGTTCCCTTGATTTCCCCAATTTTTCTGAAGAGATCTCTAGTCCTGCCTCTTTTGTTGTTTTCCTCCATTTCTTTGCACTGTTCTTTTAGGTAGTTTTCCTTATCTCTCCTTGCTTTTCTTTGAAATTCTGTGTTCAAAAGATTGTATTTTTTCCTTTCTCTTTTGACTTTTGCATTCCTTCTTTCCTCTGCTATTTTAAGAGCCTCATCAGACAACCATTTTGCTTTCTTACACTTCTTTTCTTTTGGTATGGTTTTCTTTGCTGCTTCCTGCATGATGTCCCTTATCTCTGTCCATAATTCTTCTGGCACTCTGTCTATTGAGTCTAGGCCATTATATCTGTTCATCACCTCCACCGTGTATTCTTTAGGGATGCTGTCTAGGTGATATCTGTCTGGTCTCCTTGTTTTCCCTATTTTCTTTAGTCTTAACCTGAATTTTGCGATCAGTAGGTTGTGATCTGAGCCACAGTCTGCTCCAGGTCTTGTTTTTGCTGACTGTATGGAGGTTCTCCATCTTTGGCTGCAGAGTATGTAGTCAATTTGGTTTCGGTGTTGGTCATCTGGTGATGTCCATGTGTAAAGTCGCCTCTTGTGTTGCTGGAAGAGAGTGTTTGCTATGACCAGTGCGTTCTCTTGTCAGAACTCTATCAATCTTTGCCCTGCTTCATTCTGTACTCCAAGACCAAACTTACCTGTTATTCCCTCCACTTTTTGATTTCCTACTTTGGCATTCCAGTCTCCTAATATAATTTGGACATCATTTCTTGGTGTCTGTTCTATGAGGTGTTCTAGGTCCTCATAGAACTGGTCCACTGTGGCTTCATCTGCACCAGTGGTTGGTGCATATATTTGGATCACAGTGACATTGAAATTGACATGGAGAAGTCTTTTGACATCTGATTAATAATTTTTAAAGCACTTTACAACATTTTTATTATATGTTCATATTTTAATTGATATGTTTTTAATTATTTGTGGATTCGTTGTGTTTGAATACAATTTATGCTGTAACGTTTGTGAACTAATTGGGATCATTACGATCCTCCATTTTGTCTCCTTCTTCTTGGTCTTGTAAATATCGTGGGACTGCGTTCCCGCCTAAACTATGTAGTCTGTACAGTTTTCACTCCGGTCCGATAACCTCCAAGTTACCCCTCTCCCTTCCTGCCTGTTCCCGCCCAAATGTATCCATTTCTGAGTGTATATAATGAGGAGTGCTGCGCCACTGTTCTCCATGTTCTGACTGCCTAATAAACAGTTTAGCCCTGTTATGCTGGCTGCTTTGTGTTTCTACCAGAACATAAAAGGATTTCAAGTATTTCTGTACACCAGGTTGAGTTTCTGGTGTAGACGAAAGCTATGATTAATAAAATAAAGTACTGTATTTTCTGGCGTATAAGACTACTTTTAACCCCGAAAAATCTGTGCCAAAGTCGGGGGTCGTCTTATAGGACAGGTACTTAACTGCAGCTTGTTTCCCCTTGCTTCATATGTCCGGCGCATATGGTGGGGGGTGCCGCGGCCGAGTCCCTGCTCTGTGTGGGGAGTATGAAGCAAGGGGAAGCAAGCTGCACACATCTTCCTGTACCTCGAGAAGGAGAACGTGAGCGTGGATTGGCTCTCCACCAGAACCTGCCCATTCGACTCGGAGGGCTGCGCATCTTCGGGTTGAGTGTGGGTTAATTTTTATTTGGTGTGCATTGGAAGAGAGGTAGTCTTATACGGCAAGTATATTCCAAACTCTATATTTTAACTGGAAAAGTTGGGGGTCGTCTTATACGCCCAGTCGTCTTATATGCCGGAAAATACGGTATTATCCTCAGCTCAGCATAGCAAAGAGCTGAGTACAGTAAAACCCCAACTTACAAATACCTCAAGATATGAAAAATTCAAATTATGAAATGTTTTTTTCCGTAAATCAGGGTCCTGACTTACGAAAAACCCCAAGTTACCAAAGAACCTGAATATGAAAATACAGTTTTTTAGCGCCCAAAATTGCACCAGTGCCATTTTGTGCACTAAAAATCACTCCCAGCCACGACCCCCCACCTCCGGAAGAGTAAGAAAAGGAAGCAGCAGCAGCCAGAAGGTAGGAAATCTCTGGTTTTTTTCTATGCGTCCCTATGGGGTGCCTCAAGTTACGAAAAAAATCGAGTTACAAAATAGGCCATGGAACCGATTTTTTTTTAAGTCGGGTTTTTACTATATCTCCAAATCTTACAAGAAATGGGGCACGCTTATTGCCTTGCTGAGCTGAACTGATGATGCAAGAATCAGGCAGTGAGATTTCAAGCAAAAGAAATGATTCAGTTTAGTGCAGGGGTGCCCAAACTATGGCCTGGGGGCCAGATGCAGCCCCTGATGCCAATTCATCTGGCCCACAAAGCCCTCGTTGCTCCTGGAAACGAAGGTAAAATGTGTCCGTGCGGGTGCGTTTTACTTCTGCTTCCAGGAGCAATGAGGGCTTCGCGGGCTGGATGAATTGGCATTGGGGGCCGTATCAGGCCCCTGTGCCATAGTGACTGGCTCCCGGAATCACGTGACTGGCCCACGGCCTGAAAAGTTTGGGCACCCCTGGTTTAGTGTCTTCCCTACTGAATAGATATGGATGAAAAACTGGGAAGTGGGGATGAATAATTTGCGTACTGACATTGTGTAGCATATTAATTTGCAGAATGTCATGGCACATCACTACAATGAGTCAATGCTATGTCAGTATAACACTAGGTTTGACAAAAGCAAATTAAGCTACTTTGAACAGCTGGAAATGTGTGCTTACTTCCCAGATCATTATTATGTAAGGAGATATTGACAAAGCACTGAGGTCAAAGTCTGGACTAAAGTGTTCACGTAATTTATGGCTAAAAGAGTAAATTAGCTCATTCTGCCTTTCTTTGCATAAATGATGGCTGGAAGGGAAGGGAAGGCAGATTTCTAGAAGACATAAATCTTTTAAAAAGGAGAAGAGGGATTTATGAGACAGGAGCATCACTCACAGAATATTTAAAATGAACAAAAAGCACTAACAGATTTTCAGAAAATCTTTCCTGGTTGTGAAGACAAGCTTGAGTTACAGAGATCAATTACCCCATGGGAAACAGCAAAAAGGAAAGAGAGCAGTGTTGAATTTAAAATGAGTTTGTACAATGTAGTAGAAAATGAGTGTTTTTGCAGCTTCTAAGGCACTTCTATGTTGAAAGCAAACTGTAAGCAGAATCCTGAGCATCCTATTGCTTCTTTTTTAAAGAATAATGTTTTGATCCTTCTTTATGGAGAGCTGTTTAAAAATGGGATGATGAATATTGTTAAAATATCTAAAGAAATAGGCAGGTAAAAGAAATTCAAATTAACTGTTTCCTAAACTTTCCTATATATAGATAGGAATATACTGTATATTCTCTAGAAATATAATGAGTTAATTTTAAATTAAAGTTTGGAGTAGACAATATGATTTTTAACTGAGTGGATGAGTATGTAAATAATAATAATAATAATAATAATAATAATAATAATAATAATAATAATAATAATAATAATAATAATAATAATAATAATAATAATAATAATAAAAACCTTTAATTTATACCCTACCCCACTCAGCACACGGCCGACTCTGGGCGGCATTACAACAAATTTAAGGTACAATATACCCAAACAATATAATAAACAATCCCTAAATCCATATAAAATAAGTACAATGTAAGTACAATAAAGGGTATAATACAAAATAATAATCGATAAATAATACAATGAAATCAATAAAAATACAATATCTTACAATGGCAAAACCACCCTTAACCCCCCACATACAGAACAGGAAAACTCCCTAAGGACAGCACCCAAATTATCTGTTGGTGTAACAACGGCAATGTTTCCTGTAGCCCCCCTCTACGGCACCCATCCCCACTACATCCTCGATCACCAACTGTGCTCTTACCTCCCAAGGTCGGCCAGGTCAGAGTAGGAGCTGAGAAGGTGACCGTTGGTACAGCGTTGGTGGCGTGTCTCGCACAACTAGATGAAAGGGTCCGGTGAGAGCCGACACTAATAAAACCATTGTAAATTCAATCAGAAAGTGTGTTGTCTGTCATGTAAATTTTATTACGGTAATTTCTAGTTCAGTTAAGTCATAAAAATGAAAATGCAATGCAAATTGTGCCCTGAATATAACTAGTACTTCTCCAACTGGAGAAGACCCATTGACTCAATAGGATTTACCTAAGTGTAGGCTAGTTAATTCAGTAGGGTTATTTTATTTATTTATTTATTTTATATCCCACCCCAATTGGTGCAAGCACCACTCAAGGGGGCTTACAACAAGGAAATAGACAAACCACAAAACAATAATATCAAACAGAACAATCCAAAGAAGATAGAATAAATGATAAAACATTTATTTATTTATTTATTTATTTATTTATTTATTAGTCAAATTTGTATATGCCGCCCGCTCAGGCATGCCCGACTCAGGGCGGCATCACAACAATGCACAAAAATACATAAAACATTATAAAAAACCCCAACCCACCCCCTTTAAAAACCCCTATATCCCACCCACCCATCCCATCCACTATAAAAGGAAGAAAAAGGAAGAAGAGAGAGTTCTTATACAAGCCAGCAGGCGGGCACCATAGTCCCATTCGGGCCCCACACCTGCCCTGCCAGCCAGGTCTTCACTCCTTTCCTGAAGGGCAGCAATTCACTTTGGAGTCTTAGGTCTATTGGCAGGAGGTTCCAGAGAGTTGGAGCGGACACGGAGAAGGCCCTCCTTCGGGTGCTAGACAAATGTGCATCCCTCGTTGGTGGCACAATTAGAGAACCCCTCCGGTCCGCTCTAGTTGGACGGGCAGACACTCTTGGGACGATGCGGTCTCTAAGGTATCCTGGCCCCCTGCCATATAGGGCTTTAAAGGTCAAAACCAGCACCTTAAATTGCACCCGGAGACAAACTGGTAACCAGTGCAGCTCCCAGAGTAGCGGAGAGGCATGGGCATATCGCCCACACCCCATTACCACCCGGGCCGCCGCATTCTGGACCAGCTGCAGCCTCCGAATGGTCGTCAAGGGCAGCCCCATGTAGAGCGCATTACAGTAGTCTAGTCGGGAAGTAACCAGAGCATGGGTGACCATAAGCAAGGAGCCCCGGTCCAGGAGTGTGCGTATGTATTAATAAAATACATACCTATATGGCAGTAGCAAATTTAGTCTTACACTAATTAGTAACCTATGTTTTCTATCCACAGCCAAAATGTAACCCAATCAGCAAAAAAAATAAATCAAAATTAAATTAATTTACAATTTAAAATAATAGAGTTCATGAATTGAGGATTACTCCTACTGAGACTATGGTAGCAATTAGATATAAACCTGTGTTCTGTAAGTGTAACTAAAACATACAAAATTCATTTAAATATTTTAGCATGCAGTATATTGCTAAGCAATCCCCTCTGCTAAAAATATATATAATGGTTTAGACATAGGAAGGGTCAGTAATATGTACAGGAAATTTCTATATGGCATTCTTTGGAGTAGAACTACATGTTACACATGACGCACGTCTGCTGTCTTAAAACATTATGATGTGGAAATTCATCTTCCGTCTTCTGTAAGACTAGAAATCAATTACTCTGAGTCATGATACCACAGTCTTTTTGCATTACTGGTCAGCCACAACTGGGTTTCAAGGTTATATAGTACGATGTTAGGAGTACTAAAAGAGGTTTTATACTAACTCAGACTAACGTTTCACCTTGTTTAGGATCACCTGTACAGCAGCTTGGAAGGAATTCACTAATCATTTCCAATCCCAATTGGAGATGGATCAGATGGCCTTTTTCATAGAATTTGTCCTACCTGCCACTGAATTGTAGTATCTTCCAAATTTCAAAGCTTCCCAGCTCTGGGCAATATTTATTCTTAAATGTAGGATGCTCTCATGCCACAGGGAAAATTCTGAGTTAATTATGGAAAGTGAAGGCTAATACTATTGTAGAAAGTAACACCCTGTGCAAGGTTATATGGGGACAAGAAGAGTTGAAGGATTTAAAAGACCCTGTACATATACTAATGGAGGTCTGCCAAGGCATACCTGGCTCAGTCCAATCATTTATTTATTACATTTCTATCCTATTTTCCCTTCAATGACCTCTACCTCCCCATTTTTATCCCAAGAACATACCTGTCAACCTTCCCGATTTGGCCGGGATTACCCCGTAAATTGACGTCGATTGACGTCATAACCCGGCCCCCACTGCCAAAACCGCGTAATTTGGCAGCGGGGGAAACGCTTTCCGCGGATGCGTGGAATGGTTTTACCCCTTCCACGCATGCGCAGAAGCGCTAAATCACTTGCGTAAGGGCTACGCAAGCAGCGTAGCGCTTCCGCGCATGCGTGGAAGGGGTAAAACCTTTCTACGCATGCATGGAACATGACCTGCGCACAAGCGATGTGCGCAGGTCCCATTTTTCCGGAGCCGCGGGTTGACAGGTATGCCCAAGAACCTTGTAGGGTGTTGTTGCTTTGCTGATAAATAGAGGTTGTCCCAAAGTTGAGAGGGGATTTGAACTCTAATCCCAGTCCTTGACTAATACAGTACAGTAAAACCCCAGGTTAAGACGGAGGTCCGTTGCAACAGCCTCCGTTGTAACCCGAAAAAATTGTATACCGAAACATCCATAGGGATGCATTGAGGAGATGCGGTCTCTTAAGTACCCTGGACCAATGCTATGAAGGGCTTTAAAGGTCAAAACCAGCTCCTTGAATTGCACCCGGAGGCATACTGGAAGCCAGTGCAACTCCCGAAGCAGTGGCGAGGCACGGGCATAATGCAGCCGCATTCTGGACCAGCTGAAGCCTCCGAATGGTCGTCAAGGGCAGCCCCATGTAGAGCGCGTTACGGTAATCCAATCTGGAGGTGACCAGAGCGTGAGTGACCGTGAGCAAGGCGTCCCGGTCCAGAAGCAGGCGCAACTGGTCAATTACATGAAGCTGTGCAAAAGCCCTCCTAGCCGCAGCCGCCACCTGCTCTTCGAGCAGCAAGATGACTCAGCCTTCCATCCTTCTGAGATTGGTAAAATGAAAACCCAGCATATTGGGGACAAAAGTCTAATTAACTTTTGAATTACCCAGAAAATGCACTAAGCACTATGGGGCGGTATATAAGTGCGACTGCTTTGCTTTTAAGAACAGCAAATCAGATTCAGACTGCATTTTAGGCCTAGTCAGCCATCACATCTGAAATTAGGCATGGGTCTTAAAGAGTAGTGGGAACGTGGGATGTATGTAAACTCTGTCTCCACATTCTCTTCCTACCCAGAAGTCATTGATATCTTCACACAAGAAACTGAAATATCTGAAATGCACTTAGCTCAACACCCACAGGACTGGAAACCTTGATAAGGCAGAGCTCCCCCCCCCCCCCGCCATTACTCCCCCAATCATGCAAGCATGTAGAGCTGAATATGCTCACAGGTTCTGGCTCAGATCTTTGCATTACTCACATGAAGATCTCCATGTCTCTAGCCGAGAAAGAGACACAGAAGAAAGGCTTAAGATTGCATAGCTGTTCCCACATCCTTTTAGCTTTGTACATGGTTTCAGGCCTAATGAATATGGCTTATGCCATGGCAAGTGAAATGAGGAGCCACATTTATGGTCATGGTTCTCTATTCAATAGAAATGGGAGCGTAGAATAAATGGATTCAGAAGGTAAAGTGCTACTATCGGTACACCACAATTTGCTTGTACATTTGTAAGGTCAAGTAATGTTTTATGTTCTGAACCAAACCTAGGTTGGCATAATGTCTGAAATGGACCATCTTGTGGATAGCAGTCATTTTTTTATTGATAAAGCCTTGTTTTGCTCGTAATATAGAAAATATATTTTGGATTACTTCCTCCAGAATCCCAGAACCAGCCAGTCTAGCAGCAATGTTGGCCAAAGGGTTCTGGGAATGGTTGCTAAAAAAAGAAATGTTGAGGTTAGAACTACAACTTCCTGAAACTTATCTGTGTTGCACAAACAGATTCTGGAACCTGTAGCACAAAACACTAAAGCTTCTTATCTGTGATTTGGCCTTTGTGGGAGATTTAAAGATACCTTTTTAAAATGTTGATAGATCCATACTTAACATTATTGTAAATGTTGCTGAATTGCATCAATTTAGCTTCAACTATTGTAAGACTGAACATTCTATTAAATACTGTTAAACTTAAAGCAAGAAAATTTCCAAGGTTGTCTTAATAATATCCAGCTCTGAAACCACATCTGGATAATGAATTACAGAGTTAATTAATAAACCAGTTTCTCACACAATACATAGAGGATGCTTTCAGTGTCAAGGCACAGAGCGAGAGTATGTGTGATACAAGCAGATATGTCAGGTAGCTGACGCAGGTGAAGTTCCAAAAAAGTTTGTTGACAAACAAAAGTATGTACAACATAAATCACAAAGGCAGACTAGAGCATCACTGTTTCCCCAGATAAATGTTCTATGTCAATGCATAGAAAATATCTGTTGGTCAGTCACACAGTTAAGTCCGACCCATTGCGACCTCATGGATCACCGCACGCCAGGCTCCTCTGTCATCTGCCATCTTCCCGAGTCTGCCCAGATCCACGATACTGTCAATGATACTGTCTAACCATCACATCCTCTGCTGCCCCCTTCACCTTTTGCCTTTGATCTTTTCCAGCATCAGGATCTTCTCTAGTGATTCATCTCTTCTCATTTGATCGCCAAAATACTTGAGTTTCAGCTTCAGTATTTGTCCTTCCAAGGAGCAGCCAAGGTTGATTTCCTTTAGGATTGACTGATTTGATCTCCTTGCAGTCCAAGGGACTCTCAAGAGTCTTCTCCAGCACCACAGTTCGAAAGCGTCTATTCTTCTGCACTCAGCATTCCTTATGGTCCTGCTCTCATAGCCATACATTACTACTGGGAAGACCATTGCGGACTTTTGTTGGCAGGGTGATGTCTCTACTTTTTATTATGCTACCTAGGTTTGCCATAGCTTACCTCCCAAGAAGTAAGCGTCTTTTTATTTCATGGCTGCAGTCACCATCTGCAGTGATCTTAGATCCCAAGAAGGTAAAGTCTATCACTACTTCCATTTCTTCCCCTTCTATTTGCCAGGAAGTGATAGGGACAGATGCCATACATTACAGCAAAACATGCCCAGATTGCTCTTGTGGACAGCTTCTCACAGCGCAAAACCTTTCACAGCTCAGGACTAGGTTATCTGAGAGACCACATTCATGTGTACAGAGTGCCTCAGTCGCCATGCTCTCAGAAGGGGCTCTGCTTAACATACCACCCCCAGTGAGGGCTGTTTAATTTGACTGCAATCTGGAGGAGGGCCTTCTTTACAGTGGTGCCCACAATATGGAATAATCACCCCACCAGAGATGAAGTAGGTGTTTCTTTGGTTACAATCAGCTAAATAACTATTTATTTGCCCAGAGGTTTGTGTGACTATTGTCCTGATGGTTAATATTGTCAGATACTCCTGTTTTTAAAACAGATTTTATTGTTACTCATTTCTTTATTATTTGGAAGTTTTTATTTTATTGGACCTGTTTTTATTGCAGAGGATGTTCGGTTGGTGTGTGTGTGTGTGTGTGTGTGTGTGTTTCTAAGAATAAAAAGTAATACTGTATATAAATTTACTTAAATAAACGCATGCTTACATAAGGAAATTGATATATAAAATTTAAAAGGAGCAAACTCTAGATGACAACAGCAAAGCAAAAAGACCAATTATTTCACTGTCCAACAGGAATCTTATTGTAGCCTTTTCTCTTTCGCATGTAGAGAAAATCCTAGGAGGAACACATGGGAAAGAAATTGGTGGGAATGGTCAGAGGTTTAAAGTCAAGATCAAAGTGCTTCCCCCTTCTGAATTTCTCAAGCTGTTTTGCCCTCCTACCTGCCCATAAAAGCTGGCAGTACTCAGCAGGCTGCTAACTATGGAAGGGGCGGGCACCGCTTTACCTTTCCTGTGTCAGCAGGAACTCCAACGAAAGATTTTGTAGAGACCTGGGAACATTCTCCTCTCGCATCTCCCACTGTTCAAAGATGTAGACTAGGAGTGCCCAAACTTTTCAGGCAGCGGGCTGGTCACGTGGTTCTGGGAGCTGGTCATTATGGCCCAGGGGCCGGATGTGGCCCCCAATGCCAATTCATCCAGCCCACGAAGCCCTCGTTGCTCCTGGAAGTGGAAGTAAAATGAGCCTGTATGGGCGCATTTTACTTCCGCTTCCAGGAGCGAGGGCTTTGCGGCCAGATGAATTGGCATCGGGGCCGCATCTGGGCCCCAGGCCATAGTTTGGGCGTAGACCTCAATTTATCACATGGGTCCCAAATGAACATTGGACAAGAACGTTGCTAAAGTATCTGATAAAGCAAGAGGTGCCCCAGGAAAAGCATTACCTCCTAATAAAGCAGTGTCTATGGCTGTGCACAAAACAACCCATTCCATGAAACATGAGGCCGGTTCAGCATGCCAAAAACCCATTAATAAATCCACATCCTAGTCATTTCATCTGTGGGAAGTAATAGCAAATTTAAATGTTAATTGGTTTAATTGATTAAATTAACCCAGTTAATAATAGCAAGGAATTAAGCAGAATTGGGATACAATCATTTACAAGAGATCGAGATTAAGTTCTGTCTAACACTGTTAGGAGGTGTATGCAAAGCCTTGGAATACCTTTACCATATCAACAAAAGTAGTGGGTTAATCTTGAGCCAGTCCCTCTTCTTTCACCTAACCAACTACTCACACAGCGTTTTGAGAAATAAAATAGATACTCATGTACTCCTTGGAGGTCAGGTAAGATGCAAATGTAGTACATATACAATGATAATAATAATTTTGTGTCATAAATTATTCTGGGTTGAAAGAATTTTTGCTGGAGGAACGCCACTCAGTGGATGCCTGAATGAGGCTCCTTTCGTGTCCCCAAGATCTTTTCCTACCAAAGTGGTCTCTATTTATCTACCTTCAATTTCTTGCTTTCCATCTGCTAGGTTGGCAGGAGCTGGGACAGAAACAGGCGCTCATTCTGTCATGCAGTACTCGGGTCTTGAACTGCCAACTTGCTGACCTTCCAGCTAACAAGGCAAGCTTCTTAACCACTGAGCCACCGCAGCCCCTAAATACAATGATATAACACCTTGATATGGAGCAGCTATGACTCCAGAAGCAGTGTGCTACCTTTAGAGTTCCACAGAACTTTTCTTTACAGGTGTCAAGATACTATAACTGAGTAAGGAAAAATAGTCAGAAACAAATCTTTGCCCTTGGTTTACCACACCAGATGTAACGGTGGGGGTAGGGGGAGAGAAACAGCAGGAGAGCCTCATACACAAACAACATTTAGAGTTCATTGGGGGGAAGCCAAAATAGAAATCTAACAAAAAAAGTATTGCTGAGGCAGGCCATGGTAGACTCCTAAATGCAATATTTTATTGTACGGAATTGACAGTGGTTTAGAACGGAGGTTGGTTCATGGCGAGGGCAAAAGATCTCAGGCCACTGGTCTAAAGATGTAATGGTTGATTTCCCTCTAAAAATATAAATGCTAGCAGTTTATTTTATTTATTTAGTATAAATAATAAGGTATCTCCACATGAAGAACTTCAACCATGTAATGAAATTGAAAACAAATAAAATTTTATTATTAATTATAATAATTACGTATATCAGAGTGTAAACAAAACAACAGCAAAAAGACAAAAAAAGTTGTGGTACCTTAAAGACTAACTCTTGTATCTTTATGTCAGCTTTCATGTATCACATCCTCTTCATCAGACATAAGAGTGAGACCTCCAGTCTTATGTCTGACAAAGTGGACTTAATCCACGAAAGATAACATTAAAATACAGGAGTTAGTCTTTAAGGTGCCACAATGTTTTTTGTATTTTTGTTTTGTTTGCTCGCTAATATGCTTAAAACACAGACTAGCATGGCTACCACTTCAATTATTTATATAATTATTTGACTCTACCTCTAGTGTTTATCTGAACTCATGGGCCTCTTGAAGCATTTTTACAATTATGATAATATAATATTAGATACTGTAGTTTATTTTCAAAGCTTTTTAGTTATTGGTTTAAAGCAGGGGTGGCCAACCTTTTTGTGCCGCAGGCCTGACCACGCCCTCAGTCAGCTGAGCAGGCCAGACCATGCCCCCAGAAGTGGGCACATTTATGGCTGTCATAAATGCACCCTGCATGCATAAACAATTCCGCTTCCACTTCTGGGTACGGGGGAGAAGGCGACAGGCCTGATGGAAAGGCATTGTGGGCCAGGAACCCCTGATTTAAAGTATCACTGCCACATTTTAAAGCAAAGCAATCACACTTACGGTATATACCACAACACATAGTGCTTAGTGCACTCTTTGAGCGGTTCACAAGTTAATTAGCATTCTACCCCCAATGTAGTGGGTACTCATTTTACCAACCTTGGAAGGATGGGAGGCTGAGTCACCCTTGATCTCTGGTCAGAATCGAACTCACAACCTTTTGGTTTCAATACAGTAGTTTAACCACTGCGCCATCAGGACACTTTACATTTTTAATTGACTGTACTTTGCTCAAAGAACTTGATTTGGTGGTTTAAAAATATAAATAAAATTTAGATAAAATAATTTATACAATTATTAATAAAATAATTGCAGTTTTATATTGTCACATTGCTATATGTTTTTAAAATGCAGTGACAGGTACACAAATTAACAGAAATGATCCACTTTGTCTTGCCTCTAGCCAAGGCAACAAGTATACATCTCCCTGTGTTGCCTACAGAACTGTGCATTTTCAGAAGGTCTAGTTGTTACGCTCGCCCTGTGGCACATTTGGAGGTCCCTTTACTGATAGAGAAATGTGAGGTGTGAGAGGAGGGTGTGTTGTAAAATATGTAAATATTTTGGTATTATGCCTGGCTCCAAAGGTCTAGGACACCAACCCTTGAAGGAGGGTGAAAATGTTTACGGGAGGGAGAAAAACTGGGAAAGAGGGGCAGAACAAAACCCTCTCTTCCTTTGTTCTTGTATCTGGATGTGTCAGGAGGGGCCATGGAAATTTTTGGAACTTATACACTAAATGGAGCTCACAGCAGGTGTTGTATCTGGCAGGGAGAAGACAAAAGGGAAAACATTTGGAATGGACCATTGCAGCTCAGCACATATTGTGTGTGTCAAATCCCTCAGCTCTCAAAGAGCTGGTCCAGCTTTTTCACAACTAAGTTGTGCATATCAAAGGAATCTGATCTCCTAAAGCAGGGATGCCCAAACCTTTTGGGCCGCGGGCCGGTCATGTGGTTTAGCGGGCCAGTCACATGGTTCCTCCCACCAGAAATGGAAGTAAAATGCTCCTTGCAATCTTTTTCCAACAGGATGATAGATTTTAAGCTGCCATTTTCTCTGCTTAAACCAAGGGTGCCAAAACTACGACCCAAAGGCTGCATCCGGCCCCCGATGCTAATTCATCCTGCCCGCACCGCCCTCATCGCTCCTGGTAGCAGAAGCAAAAATCCTTTCAACCCAGAGTAATCTCTCACACAAAATTATATTATATATATTCTGCATGGTTCTTTGGCATTACAACAAATTAAACATTGAACAGTCATAGCATTATAACTGTAAAGGAAGAGCTTTATGGCAAGAAAAACCATTCTTGAGGGTATGCAAGAGCAAAACTAAATTAGAAGCTGGAGGAGCTCACTGGACAAATAACATTAAAGGAGGATATAGCTGAGGAACTCAACCTCCCCTGTGTCACTTGCAGAACCCTGAACAGCCTAAGGGTTGGAGTCATTAAATCAAGATCAACATGTTCAACTAGAGTCTGCTAGCAGATAACAACACACAGTGTGAATGTGAAGAAATACAGCTCATTTACTGGTCTGCCAGGGTACAAAGAAAGAGCCTCCTTGAAGATTGTGGTATTTTTGAACCACAATTGGGCGTCCCCTGGTAACGGCAACCTTGTGCTGCCAGCTAATCTTTCTCACACTAGGTTAGGCAAAGGGAACTGCAGAATGAACTCACCAAACGGTGCCTTCATTTTGGTTTCATGTCTGGCCAAGACACGGAAGAAGAAGAACTGGTCTGCCAATTACTAACAAAAACATGTATTGATGAAGATTTTATTTTGGCCAACAACAAAGCCAAGAAAGTGGCTTCATTTTTGCAGTCGTAAGTTTGATCTGGATATGAAAGAAAAAGCACTGTCTGGATTGGGAGAGGGGGCCATTTTCCGGTTTCAGGGAATTTGACAAACTTTACAGGGTAAACCAAGAGGTATTATATGCCTGACACACACATGCACACAGAGAGAAGAATACAGTGGGCCAGGAACTGGTGCAAAGTAAACTATTCCTGACAGACGGTTTGAAATAACCTGTACTTTGGCAGATTAAATGCTATCCTGTTCACTTATTGTTACCCATGTAGGTATCTGTTGTGTTTGAATACATTTATTGCTGTAACATTTTGTAATGTAATTGGGATCAGTACGATCCTCCATTTTGTCCCCTTCTACTTGGTCTTGAAATATCATGGGACTGCGTTCCCGCCTAAACTATGTAGTCTGTACAGTCTTCACTCCGGTCCGTTGACCTCCAGTCACCCCACTCCCCTTCCTGTCATTTCCCGCCCAAATGTATCCATTTCTGAGTGTATATATTGAGCAGTGCTGCACCACTGTTCTCCATGTTCTGACTGCCTAATAAAGTTGTTTGGCTCTGTTATGCTGGCTGCTTCATATTCCTACCAGAACATCAAATTGGTGATGAAGGTGGGATAATGGCGTCCCATACACCTACCCTAGCTCCGTTCAACATGACCGCTCCTGAGAAATGGGTCCTGTACAAGCGACAGTTCCGCCATGCCTAACCCTAACCCAGGACATCGTCGACGAGGGCAAGAAGCTCTCCTGCTTCTTGCCGCAGTGCGGCCTGTCCACCCTCGAGCCACACACCTCATGTTGCCCAGGGACATCGACACCGTCCCACTGGCTGAGATTTTGGCGGCTCTCCGGACACACTTCCAGTCGAAGGTGTCAATCTTCCCGGCCCGGGTAGTCTTCCACAGATGGGATCAATGCCCAGGAGAGTCCGTAGCTGACTACGCCACTGTGCTGAGGTTGGCTGCCGCCCCATGCCAGTGGGACAACCTGGAAGAAGCCTTGTGGGATTGCCTGCTTGCCGGCATGCGGGACGAGGAGACTCAGTGCTGGCTTATGTTCAGCGATGTCCTGACCTTCAAGTTGGTCCTCTGGGAGGCGTTGGCATCCGAGGCCGGGCGTCAAGTCATTCAAGCACAAGCCTGCTGCCTCTGGGGGTTCAGAGTCTGCCGTGCAGGCCCATCGCTGTTCTTTGCCCCGCTCCTCCATGTCTTAAGCGTCGCCGGCATCTACGTCCATGTCGGGGTCCGGGTCGAGCGACGAAGACGGTGAGGTCCGGAAGGTCCGGAAGAAGACATTGGGCAAGCGCACCACCGAGAGGATCCGTCGCAGGTGCGACGGCTGTGGAGCGAGGCACGACCGCCATCAGTGCCCCTTTAAGAACGCCGACTGCCACCACTGTGGAAAAAAGGGCCACATCGCCAAGGTCTGCAGGCAATGCCAGAAGCAAGTCCCAAAGCAGCCCAGCCGACCAAGCTGGAAGGGAGCGTTCGCGTTGAAGATCTCTGCCGAGGAGCCATCCGTCCGCCATGTCTCCAGCGTCTCCAACCATTTCTTCATGGAGGTCCAGCTGCACGGCATTCTGGTGAAGATGGAGGTGGATTCTGGTACATCCTACTCCATCCTGCCCCAGAGGGAATTCTTGAGGATCCCCCCAAAACTTCGCCCCAAACTATGGGCTCTGAAGACGTCTCTCTGAGACGTGCAGGGTTCCCTGATTCCGGTCTTGGGGGTGGGGAATTTTTCCGTTGTGTTCAAAAACATTACAACAAAGCTACCTCTTGTGGTGCTCAAACACGGCACAAACTGCTTACTTGGTGTGCAGTGGTTTGAGCCACTAGGGATTAGACTGTCCAAAATCAACGCCATCCACGCTGACCCAGTGCAGGACATTTGTAACATGCACCCGGCAGTTTTTGAAAAAGGACTAGGCAATTACAGGGGCCCCCCAGTGTCCTTCGACCTTGATCTGGCCGTGCGGCCAATCCGCCTCAAGCCTCGCAGGGTGCTGTTTGCCTTGAAAGACAAGATCGAGGCCGAGCTGGACAAACTGGTGGGCCAGGAGATCTTGGTTCCGGTGGACTCCGCGGAATGGGAGACCCCTATCATGACTGTGATCAAATCCAACGGGGAGGTGAGGATTTGTGCAGATTATAAATGCACCATCAACAAGGCCATTCGGCCTAATGCTTACCCGGTGCCGGTTGTTAGCCACTTATTGGCTGCTCTAAAGGTTTCCCTTGCTCGAAAGCCAGTCGTATCCGACTCTAGGGTGCAGTGCTCATCTCTGTTTCTAAGCCGAAGAGCCAGCGCTGTCTGCTTCTGCAGACTTTTCCGTGGTCATGTGACAGGCATGACTAGACACCGGAGCACATGGAACACTGTTACCTTCCCACTGAAGTGGTCCCTATTTATCTACTTGCAATTTCTTGCTTTCGAACTGCTAGGTTGGCAGGAGCTGGGATGAAGACGGGAGCTCATTACATGGGGGCAAATGCTTTGCCAAATTGGACCTAGCTCAGGCCTATCAGCAGCTATCTATTACAGCTGCTGAGGCCCAAACCATCATTACACACAAGTGGGCCTTTAAGGTAACACGCCTTCAGTTTGGCGTGAATGCAGTCCCGAGTATATTAAAGTCACTTGTAGAATGCCTCTTAAAGGGTCTCCCCTGGTGTCCTCCTCCCCTATTTCGATGACGTCCTTATAACAGCTGGAAGTGAATCCAAGCTCGCCAGCAGGTTAGATTAAGTGTTACAGGTTTTTGAAAATGGGGGGTTATGTCTGAGAAAGGACAACTATGTTTTCCTTGCACAGGAAGTAGAATTTCTCGGGTTTAAGGTCACTCCCAAGGGAGTTAAACCCGCTGATTCAAAGGTTGCTGCCGTCTGTAATCCCCCCCCCGTCCCACTTCAAAGACTGAGTTGCAGTCCTTCCTAGGTCTGCTCAACTTTTATCACTCCTTCCTGCCATGGAAGGCTTCCGTAGCGGAGCCGCTACACCGGTTGCTTAAAAAAGACACAGTCTGGTGGTGGGGGCAGGCCTAGGATCGTATGTTTTGCGAGTTAAAAGAGTTTCTCTGATCTAAAGCCGTCTTGACTCACTTCAATCCCAGAAGACCTGTGGTTCTTGTGTGTGATGCGCCACCGGTGAGGGTGGGGGCTGTCCTCTGTCATATCTTAGAAAATGGGAAGGAAGCCCCGGTTGCATTCTGTTCAAGGTCTCTGTCTAAAACCAAGTGCAACTATACCCAGACCGACAGGGAGGCTCTGGCCATAGTTGCTGGAACAAAGAAGTTCCACGATTTCCTCTATGAAAGGGATTTCACTATCGTGACAGACCACAAGCCCTTGCTGGGGATTTTTGTTACTTCTAAGCCCACTCCCCAGATTCTGTCCCCCTGAATGTTACGCTGGGCCATTTTCTTAAATGCTTATCAGTACACTCTGGTTCACCGCCCGGGTAAGGACATCAGCCACACTGACGCGCTGTCATGGTCTCCATTGCCAGACCTGGGGGAGGCGGATTACGAAATTGAGCAGGATCTTCAGGTACTACTGATCGAGTCTCTCAACTCACCCACCATAGTGCCTTCAGACATTGTGAAGGCAACAGCACGGGACAAACTCTTGTGCCAGGTAATTTCTTGGGTTAAGAAAGGCTGACCCACATCCCCTCTTGCTGAGGAGTTTAAAGTGTTCTTTAGACGACGTTTTGAGCTTTTGCTCGAGAGAGGTTGCCTCCTTTGGGACCAAAGGGTGGTCGTTCCTACTGTATTACGCTCTAAGGTGCTTACGGTTTTACACATTAGTCACCCTGGTATAGTGCGCTTCAAGGCTTTGGCCAGGAGTTTTTTCTGGTGGCCCCAGGTAGACTGGGACATTGAGCAATTGGTAGGCACTTGCCGTAGCTGCCAGAGTTCCCAATCCGAGGAGCCCCGGCTCCCCACCTGGGAATGGGACACTGCCCATGGGCCATAGTCATGGATTCATGTCGATTTCGCAGGCCCTTTCAGGGGCACGCTTTTCCTACTGGTGGTCGACTCATTTTCCAAATGGCTGAAGGTAATTCCTATGACCAGTACCTCTTCTGCAGTTACTATTAAGCAGCTTTGGAGGCTTTTCAGTTGTTTCACACTGCCGGACGTGCTAGTGTCCGACAACGTCACAATGTTCACCTCTTCCGAATTCCAGGCATTCTTCGAGAGGAACGTCATTTGGCATGTAACTTCTGCCCCTTTCCACCCTGCCACCAACAGTCAAGTGGAATGTCAGGTACACACTACAAAAGAGGCACTTCGCCGCATGGGTCAGGGGGACATTGAGGTACAACTTTGCCAATTCCTCATGTGTTACTGGACAATGCCCCTGGCATCAGGGCTGTCACCAGCTGAACTCTTAATGCACAGGAGGCTGGTCTCATTGCTCGACCAGTTGGATCCTTCTAGGGTGGAGGATAGGGGTGTTAATGTTGAAATTGCTCACAAAAAGGTATTCTCTGCCGGGGATCCAGTGCACTGTTGGAACTATGTGGCTGCAGGTCCAGCATGGATTCCGGGCATTGTGGTGGAACAAACAGGTCCAGTGTCCTATCATGTCAAAACGAGTACTGGTTTGCTATGGTGGCGTCACGTCGACCAGCTCAGACACAGGGTTACGGAGTTTCAACAGGTACAAGGTGATTCTATTCATGGTGATTCCACGTTAGGGTCCTCCCCCACCCGCTTACGCCCAGGGGGATGTGAGGCAGGCGGATTGGAAATCAGCTGTGATTCCCAGCTTTCTCATTCAAGCCAGCCCCAATTCTGTTGGTGGTCATTCACAAGCCCAGAGCGTGGAAATGTACCTTTTGATTTACAGGATCAGGGGGAGCTTACAGAGTGTTCCCCCACTCATCCAAACGAAAAGCAGGGCTTTGATTTCTCTCAGGAAGCCCCCCATCCTTCAGCATTCGAGTCTACCTCAACTCCCACCCAAATGAGGCAAGCTTTCGTTGAGTTGCCCGCTACTCAAGGTTCTCAAAGGTGGGACTTTGCGTTGTGTTTTACCCCTCCTGATTCTAGTTTTAATTTCGAGCGATCCCCTGCTTCATCCAAACGGGGTTTTGATTTAGTTTGCCCCCTTCCTGGTTCCAACTCTGAATCGGGACAATGCTCCCAAAATGCAAATGGTTCAGAACGGGCCCCCAGCACGGGGTATCACTCAATGGAACCTAGTCAGCCTAGGACTTCCAAACACAGTCAGGTATCGGTACAGCCCAAAAGGGTTTGTGGGCCTCCACAGTGGCTAAGGGACTTCGTCCCATCCTAGGGGGGAGGGATGTTGTGTTTGAATACATTTATTGCTGTAACATTTTGTAATGTAATTGGGATCAGTACGATCCTCCATTTTCTCTCCTTCTTCTTGGTCTTGAAATATCACAAGACTGCGTTCCCGCCTAAACCATGTAGTCTGTACAGTCTTCACTCTGGTCCGTTGACCTCCCAGTCACCCCACTCCCCTTCCTGTCGTTTCCTACCCAAATGTATCCATTTCTGAGTGTATATATTTAGCAGTGCTGCGCCACTGTTCTCCATGTTCTGGCTGCCTAATAAAGTTGTTTGGCCCTGATATGCTGGCTGCTTCGTATTCCTACCAGAACATCAAAGTATCTAATAATTGTAGGAGAGACGTTCATATAGATGAGTGATAATCCCTACTGACCTCAGAATGGACAAAAGTACTAGAAACTCTTCTCAAATTATCAAGATACAAGGATGACTTGTCTCGACACTTGAATTCTTAATGCTGGGTGTGGCTTTAAATTATGAAGCAACTTACAGGGGTGGGGTAGGGATAACAAAAGGAAGAAGGAAGGTCAGAAAGGAGTTTGATAAAGGATTGAAACAATAGTGTGTGGGAAAAGAATGTTATCTTAAGGCAGGGGTAGGCAACCTACAGCCTGTGGGCCAAATCCAGCCCACAGTGCCAAATAATCCAGACCCTGCCCTCACTCCAGCTGCCACTGGAATCAGCTGCGGATCCATTTACGGATGTCGTAAACACGTTTATAACAGCCATAAAGGAGTCCACGGCTCTCACAAACGCATATATGACAGCTATAAACAGTAGGGGAACCACCAGTCTGCCCCTCTCAACTGCCTGAGGGAGTGTGACCCCCAGCCCTCGAATGAAAAAGGTTGGCAACCCCTGGTTTAAGGCATAGACTTTGAATTCAATTGGGTAGGATCCTGTTTGATCACTGTGCTTATGCAGTGGGTTACTGTGCGCAGAATAACACTTAAAGGAGAAATCTAGTGCCTCTTTTTGCAAGGGGAAACAGTGATGTCTTGAATAGGCCTCCTCCACAGTTTCTTCCTATGCAAGGGAGGTCAGGCAGATATCAAGTGATTCTGTCACTAGTGGGTCCATATACTCCACCAATGGCAGCCATTGTGTTTTAATGTCACAATTTGTTCAATAGTAAATTAATATTATAAGTCCTTTGTTTTTTTATTTGTCTTTGCTTTCCAATTTGTTCTGAGTGGCCTTGAATCCCAGTTAGTAGGAGAAAAGTCAGATATATATCAAATGATTGGATGGATGGATGGATGGATGGATGACAGATTAGACTGAAGAGTTTATTTGGTGCAGTATTTCTTGTCTATGGAAAGCCCACTAACAGGACATGAGTGCAATAGCAAATGGAAGAAGGGAGGCAGTCTCCTTTCCCCAGTCCACAAGTGATCTAGGGTTCAAATCCACATCATCATCATGATGAAGAAGAAATCTGTTGTTTGCCCACAGTGATCGGAGCCCTTGGAGCAATACCTAAAAGGTATAGCTCTGTCTTAACCAACTTCTGAAACACCTGAAAGCCATTTCTAGTTGCCTGCCAGCACGCAAGGTGCCTTGAATGTACTGTAACTATAAACAGGAAAAAATAATTCAAAGGATAAACAACATCACTTTCCAACATCCACAATGCACATAACCCATTTGACAAGAATTATAGGGCTGAGTAGGAAAGATTTTCCTAGAAGGGTGGGATATAAGTTTAATAAATAAATAAATACATTTAAAAAATAATAGGGCTGTTAAATGGGAATCTGCCTCATCCTGGAGAATTATTGACAGATGCTGTTACTGAGGGCTTGAGATGAGGAAAATGGTACACCCTGTACCCCAGGCAGCATCTGCTACAAGCAGCAGTTTCTGTACAACATCATCTTCCTTCTTCAGTGTTCCCCATGCTACATATCAAGTAAGGTGGGGAAGAACAGCAAATGCGATTAGTTTTAGCAAGAAATTGCAAGTAGATAAATAGGTACCACTTTGGTGGGAAGGTAAACAGCGTTCTGTGCACTTCAATGTCTAGGCATGCCCGCAGCATGTCCACAGAACATACCTGTCAACCGCGGCTCCGGCGAATCCGGGACCTGCGCGGACCGGGTTTGCGCAGGTCGCGTTGTACGCATGCGCGTGGAGGGCTACGCCGCTTGCGTAGCCTTCTATGCACGTGGCGTAGCCTTCTGCGCATGCGTGGAAGGGAGCTACGGAAGTGTAGAGCCCTTCCACGCATGCGTGCAACGCGACCTGTGCAGATGGGCTGCGCAGTGCTTCCTTTCCCCCACTGCCGAAATCCGGGGTTTCAGCAGCGCGGAGCGGGAAAGGGCAAAAATCAACGCCGAAAACCGGGAAATCCTGGCCAATCCGGGAAGGTTGACAGGTATGCCACAGAAATGTCTGCAAATGCAGACAGCGCTGACTCTTCAGCTTTAAACAGAGATGAGCACTGAACCCTAGAGTCAGATACAACTGGATTTCGAGCAAGGGTGATCTTTATCTTTACCTTTACATAGCTCCCTCTTGTGAAATGTACCTTATCATATGCATTCAAGTGCAAAGTACCTTGGGCTGTTTTATCAAGCCAAAATCTAAGACTTTCCTTAGAACTGATTGGACTAATCCTTCCTGTGCAGGTTGCAAAACCCATGCCTGGGCTTTGATGTTAAAAGGGGAAAGATCTGAAACTACTTATTTATCTATTTGCTTGTTATTTACTTTACTGAAAATATTTCAGTCACTTTTTCATTTCAAAAAATATCAAGGTACATAAATCTCAGGAAAAAGAAGCAAAACCAAATAGGAATGAGTGCTTTTTAGGCTAGTTTCCAGGCAGACCTGAAACCTAATCATACTCAAGTTTGAATGCAAGCAAGCTTTTGTCAGATTCGCCCATGCAGTCCTCACTCTAACCCATGGGTGGCCAACCTTTTTGTGCCATGGGCCTGACTATTTATTTATTTATTTGCAACATTTATACCCTGCCTTCCTCATCCCTAGATGACCCAAGGCGGCCTACAGCAAAATTTAAAACATACACAATCTTAAAAATATCTAAAACCCTCCTATAACCTCCCTAACCCCTTAAGAAAGTAAAAAATAAAGTTAAAAGGGAAAAAAAGATAAAAAGAGAGAAGGGGGAGGAATAAAAACAGACAAGTCAATTGTGAAACTAAGGCCACTATATAAGCCAGTGGGACTGGGCTGTCACACCTGTCGTACCCCACACCTGACCTGCTGGCATAGCCAGGTCTTCAATGCCTTCCTAAAGAGGAGCAGCTCTATCTGGAGGTGCAGTTCAGGTGGCAAGAGGTTCCACAGGGCCGGGGCAGACACCAAAAAGGCTCTTCTTATGGTCCCAGTCAGGTGTGCTTCTCTTGTAGATGGGACCACCACGGAGCATCTCCGGTCTGCCCTCGTAGGACGGGTAGAATCCCTTGGGGTGACGCGGTCCCTTAAATGCCGCTGGAACAGCTGAGTGGGCCAGACCATGCTCCCCGGAAACAGGCGCATTTACTGCTGCCATAAATGCACCCACTTCCGCATTTATGTCAGCCACAGGCACATTTGCGCATGAGTGGGTGTGTTTTACAGCTGCTGTAAATACACTCACTTCTACTTCTGGGTGCAGTGGAGATGGCAACAGGCTGGTTGGAATGGCACCATGGGCCGGTGCCGGCCCACAGGCTATAGGTTGGGAACCCCTGCTCTAACCCTTGCATTAAGTAAAATTTATTTTTATTTTATTTTATTCAATTTCTATCGCCACCAGCTTGCTGAAGTGACTCCAGGCGGCTTACAATCAACCAATAAAAACACTGAAATATAAAAACATCCCAACAGCAATTAAAATCATAAAAACATTAAAAAGCCATTAAAATACCACCCCCACCCCCAACATTCACCATAGGTTAAAACTAGAACCCAGGCAGCCGTTCATATGAACCAGCAAGGTGGGGGAGCTGCCCCACACCTTCCCACCCCTCCAAGAGCATTCAAGAAACAAAATGGCCACCCCTTTGAAGCTGTTGGGACAAAATGGCCACTCCCGTTGTGCAGGCAGGGCAAAACGGCCGTCCAGCCCTCACAGCTGATTGAGAGAGCATGATCCAGCCCCTGGGTTGAAAAGGTTGGGAACCCCTGGTCTAAAGCCTATGGTTTCCTTTACCGAGTCAATCCATTCAATGACTTTTTTGGGAATGGTAGCCGTGTTAGTCTGTGTTTCAAGCATGTCAGAGAGAAAACAAAACAAAACAAAACAAAAATGTTGTGGCACTTTAAAGACTAACTGCTGTGTTTTAATGTTAGCTTTCATGGACTTGATTAACAAAAGCTAACATTAAAATACAGCAATAAGTCTTTAAAGTGCCACAACATTTTTGTCTTTTTGTTTGATTGATTTATTTTCTGAAATCCATTGAATGTTTGTTTGTTTGCTTTTCCTACACCTGTAAACACTTTGTATCATTATTGCTTTTTCCAGGGAAACTTGTCTTCCCATTATATGTCCAGAGTATGATAGCCTCAAGTTTGTTATTTTAGCTTCTAGTGAAAGATCAAGCATTCTCTGATCTAGAAGCCATATTTTTCTGTGCTTCATAGCATCAGGACAGCTGTCCTTGCACATCACTTCTCAAATGAATTGACACCCCCCATTCTTGTTCAGCTTTTTTCATTGCTCTGCTCTAAGCCATGGGTTCTCAAAGTTTTACAGCTGTGGGCTGGACCACGCTGCCTCAGACAACTGAGTGGGCCGGACAGGTGCTGTAAAACGCATCTGTGGCTGCCATAAACATGTTTATGATAGCCGTGGACTCATTTACTAGTGTGGAAATGCATTTACATGGCCGTAAGTGAGTCTGTGGCTGATTTCAGCAGCGGTGTGGGTGGCTAGAATGAGTTTGGGGATAGATTATTTGGCACCATGGTCCAGATCTGGCCCATGGGCCATAGGTTGCGAAACCCCGCTCTAAGCATTTCAGTTTCTTCATTGTCAATATTAAATCTACTGTATCTGGTTGTCAGATCCTCTATCTGAATGCCTGAACTTTAGTCTTAGAGACCTACAGTACTTGTAGATCATCTAAGGATATTCAGAAGATTGTGTTCACACAGATGCCAATATTTTTTAAAGAAGTGGATTAACGTGTGATCCCAGGAAACGCTTTGCATTTTTTAGTTTTGAGTTTTTTCTCTGAATATCTGACAATTTTATGCTGCATTGTAGCAGGCTGAATGTCTAGAAGGTTCCTTTCCCCAAAAAAAATTATTCAGCAAGCACAAACAAATATTAAAATAATACATGGGTATACAATGAAAATATGTTTCAAAACCTAAAATCCTAAATGAAAAATCTATGTATCAGAGATTAACTGTGTAATTTTAACCAAACTCAAACTTCTAGGAACAAAATACAAAGTTATGGAAACATAACTGGAAAAAATAAAAAGTAAATTACAATGGTCTAATAAATCTAAAGATAACTCTAACAAAACGTATAGGTCTGTAAAGGTAAAGGTCTCCCTTGCTCGAAAGCTAGTCGTATCTGACTCTAGGGTGAAATGCTCATCTCCGTTTATAGCCAAAGAGCTAGTGTTGTCTGCATCTGCGGTCATGTGGTAGGCATGACTAGACACTGGAGTGCACGGAAGGCTGCTTACCTACCCACCGAAGTGGTGCCTATTTATCTACAGTACTTGCAATCTCTTGCTTTCAAACAGCTAGGTTGGTAGGAGCTGGGACAGAGATGGGAACTCACTCCATTGTACAGCACTTGCTGACCTGATGACCTTCCAGTCGTAAAATCCAGCATCTTTAAACACGCCACCTCAGTCTCCCAACAAAATGTACAAGATACTATAAGATATATGGATTCAATGTATCATATTTCAAAAGTAAAATTAGGTGACAAAAACCTAAGTTATTTCTCAGTTACAAAAATCTATTGTGTACAAACTTTCCTACAAGTCACTTTTAAAATGCTTTAACAGAATATAGCTTAGTAGAGTCACCTCCCTTACATATGTTTTGGCATTTTGATTCTTGCGCTTCTCTGTTACTCCTTGGGGGGTTGTTCATTTACAAACTATATTTATATCATTTATTTTACCAAAATATTTACTCAATAGCCTTGAATGTCTTTTGGGGAGTTATTGGCAAGGATTACTGTTTCTATATAGAATCCCATAGAGTTGACAGAACCAGGTGAATTCAGGTCCAAAGATCAGAGTCTCTGATGTAGTTTGACTATCATTAACTAATCTAAAGGGGAACTGATCATTGCTGGGAAGAGGGAGTGTAAGAAGAAAGAACAACCTAATACAGTATGAGATTCTGTTGGTTTGCAAGATCTGAGCAGAGCTGATAAAACAGGCATTCGCAACCTACGGCTAGCGGGCCAGACTTGTCCCCCAATTGCCAATTCATCCGGCCCTCAACACCCTCGCTGCTCCTGGAAACGGAACTAAAACGTGCCCCACACATGCACAGAATGCTGCTAAATGCATTCTGCACATGTGCGGGGCGCATTTTACTTCCGCTTCTGGGTGGGAGGAACACATGACCGGCCCAATCAGCTGTCCAGGAGTCAGGCCTGCAACCTGTAAACATTGAGAAATGCTGTGATAAAATGATAAATAACGACAGGACACTTTAGAGGTCAATAACGCATATAGTCACCACACATCACAAGTGACTTGATGGCACACAATGTCATTGAATTTTTTCCTTAATTATCCAATAATTATATAGTGACACTATATAGGCACTAAAGCTCTGCTAACAACAGGTAAAACTATTTCCAGCTACAAAGCAAAAACAGTAATTTCACAGCTTTTATATACTCTATATATTTTTACAACTGAAACAGAATTCCATTTTAATGCCTATTTGGCTAGGAAGGAGTTAAAAAGTTCTCTTCCTGAATGTCCACTAATTAGAGATCATGACTGGAAGAGTCAAAAGTTCAGACTGCTCCAGCTCATCAATGCATCTATACCTTGGAATGTCCTGTACTTGTAAGCCGGTTCCACACAGTTAATAGCAGTAATTTCCCACCTTTTAAAATATTTGTTAAGCACTAAAACTATTTACTTAGGAATAAAACTCTTAACAACTAGGTGTAAAATCTTATATATAATTTTACAATATTTATGTTACATAAGTTTATTAATAAATGTAAAAAGAAAAATACATTTAAAATATTATAAGGATTAAAATTTAATAAATAAATCAACAAATGTACTAGGCAGATACTGAGTACAGTATATGCTTCAGCCATGACATCTATGGGCAGTCTTGGTGTAGTGAATTCCAATTTTAAAAAAAGTACGGTACAGTACTCTGCATAAGCTGAGAAGCCTTAAAATCCTCTAAGCAAAAAGTTATTCCTTTCATAGAAAAAGAGAGGAGGAACTCCACAAGGTGCTGAAATGGTTTTGCATTAGACAAACAGTCAATAATTTCTTATGCCATTATTGTTTGGGATATTGTTGTGTATGAAACTGTATCGCTTTAAGAATGAATGTAGCCACTGTAATGTCCGAATGTAACCTAACAATGATCACAATGTATCTCAGCTGTTAATGGAACGCGAGATAGCTACCCATAGAGGGCAGCTGCGAGCGTTCAGCTCACATGGTACAAATTCCCCAATTACCGTCAGCCACGGGAACCTTCCCGCGCAAGGAACATCTGGAGAAGAAGGGCGTGACTCAGAATAATGTCACGTAGGTAGCAGCCAATACGCTACCGTGTAACCATGTTCAAATGTATTGTTGCAATATAAAAGGAGCTGTACCTCCGCCATTACCACATGTTCAGTCTACCGGTGTGCCAATAAAGATGTGTTAAGCCAGACTTCGGCTGCTTCTATTGTCTTGGTTCCAGTACACCAAAGATATGCGGCACAGAAATATACAAAAATACCACAACCCCAGAACAGAAATAAAAACCACTTCTTCGATAACTTTGAGATGTGGTGCTGGAGGAGTTTTGGGAGTCCCCTGGACAGCGAGGAGAACAAATAGGTCAATATTAGAAGAGATTAGCCCTGAGTGCTCCTTAGAAGGACAAATGAAGCTGAAGTATTTTGGACATCAAATGAGAAGAGAGGATTCACTTGAGAAGGCCTTGATGCTGGGAAAGGTGGAGGGCAAAAGAAGAAGGGGACGGCCAAAGATGAGATGGCTAGATGGTATTGTAGACACAATGGGCACGGGGTGTGTGGACTAAGGAGGATGGTGGAGGACAGGGGTGCCTGGAGAGCGATGGTCCATGAGATCGCAAAGAGTCGGAGTCGACTGTGCAACTGAATAACAACAACAAACAGTACAGTATATCTCAACATCATATTTAACTCTTCCGGAAACACCGATCCTATTGTTGCTTGGTATCCCATACAATGCCATACCTTCCCTGTTTCTGTCTTGTTTCTGACATTAACTTTTCAACCCTCAATAGAACAAATGCACGTTTCTGTAACAAAACCTTTGTGGTGGTGAAACATCTCTTTGGAAAACCTCTGAATCACAATAAAACTAAATCGTTTTAAACCTTGAATTGTTTAAAAAAACAGGGGGGATCGTGGTCTTAAGTTGGTAAGATCTGAGCGTGAGTTTTGGAGGTCACTCCTGCTTCATTTGTTGTTGTTGTAGGGTCGCTATAAGTTGGAGCCGAATTGAAGCCACGTGAAAACTTTTAGGTAAAGGTAAAGGTTTCCCTTGCTCGAAAGCCAGTCGTATCTGACTCTAGGGTTCAGTGCTCATCTCTGTTTCAAAGCCGAAGAGCCAGCATTGTCTGCTTCTGCAGACATTTCCGTGGTCATGTGGCATACCTGTCAACCGCGGCTCCGGACAATCTGGGACCTGCGCAGAACAGTTCTGTGCAGGCCGCTTTTTACGCATGCGGAAAAGCCTTCTACGCATGCGTAAAAGCGACTTGCACAGAACCATTCTACGCAGCTCGCTTCTACGCATGCGTAGGCTTTTACGCATGCGTAGAAGGCTTCAACGATCCCCTTCTGCACAGAAGCCTTCTACGCAAGCGTAGAAGGGTTCTACGCATGTGTAAAAGCCTTCTACGCATGCATAGAAGCGAGCTGCGCAGAAGGGATGCGCAGTAACGCCTTTCCCCCCGCTGCCAAATTCCGGGGTTTCGGCAGCTCCAGGCGGGAAATGGCGAAAATCGGCGCCAAAAAACAGGAAATCCCGGGAAGGTTGACAGGTGGCAGGCATGACTAGACACCCGAGTGCACGGAACGCTGTTACCTTCCCACCAAAGTGGTCCCTATTTATCTACTTGCAATTTCTTGCTTTCGAACTGCTAGGTTGGCAGGAGTCAGACATAAAAGAACAAACAATCCAAGGACTCTTACAAATTTGGGGTCTACCTGAATACTACACAGCCCATGCCTATTTAAATCAGTAAGAGGCGCTCTCTCCCATATCCCCTCCTGTCTTTCTCTAGGTCTTTCAACATAGAGGCACACAATACTGGTGCACGTACCTCGTTTCCGGATGCCAATTCGGAGTGGTTTCTATGTGAGGGGCAGAGTACTGAAAGAGCGTGGAAATCCACGTTTAAAAACTGTGAATAGAAGAGCGCTGCTGCTCTATCTATCGTTTCTACTGTCATGATAAAGGAGAGAGGGGATAGTCAGCCTTTGGGACTCTGTCGCCGATGTTTAACGCCGCACCTTTCCCCATAAATAACTCGTTCCTAAAAGTTACAGTCAGGCGTTCCTCTTTCCCCGGTACTCGAGAATTACGTTGCTACCGATGCTGAGAGAAGTCTGAGCTGCCATTTAATTAAGAGGGACGAGGACCCTCTGAGTTGTTGCTTGTTTAGATCGTCTTTGGCTCCTGCCTCTTTGTAATCCAAGGCACCTTCGTCTGTGCTTCCCCTCGAAAGAGTTGCAACTGGAGACCTAAAGTACGGCTTAAATCTAGAGACTATAGTAGTCGCTTAGCCTCTTTGGTTTCCTAATAATACCACCATTAACAACCCCCACAATGGATGGGCTGCGCCATAGAGATAAGAAACCACACCATAGAGCCCTGGTGGCGCAGGGGTTAAACTGCTGTACTGCAGCCAGACGTTTGTGAGTTCGATCCTGACCAGGCCCCAAGGTTGACTCAGCCTTCCATCCTTCCGAGAGCGATAAAATGAGTACCCGGCATGTTCGGGACAAAATGCTAATTAACTTGTGAACTGACCAGAGAGTGCACTAAGCACTATGGGGATGGTATATAAGTGTCATTAAGAGGCTGCTGTGGCTCAGTGGTTAAGAAGCTCGCCTTGTTATCTGGAAGGCCGGCAAGCCGGCAGTTCGAGACCCGAGTACTGCATGACAGTTTGAGCGCCCGTCTCTGTCCCAGCTCCTGCCAACCTAGCAGTTCGAAAGCAAGTAGATCAATAGAGACCACCACTTTAGTGGGAAAAGATCTTGGGGACATGAAAGGAGCCTCATTCGGGCTTCCTCTGAGCGGAGTTCTTCTCCAGCAAAAATCCTTTCAACCCAGAATAATTTCTGACACGAAATTGTTGCTGCTGCTGATACTAGAATTAATTCGAATTCCCTATTCCGGTCTCTTTTTAGCTTCCCAGCACTCCCAGAAACATGCACCGATGAGGACTTAAGTTTGGCCAAAGACAAAGCCAAGAAAGTCGCTTTATTTGGGCAGTCCAGGGTTTGATCGGGACAAGAAAGAAGACTAGCTTCCCTAGGGATGGGGAACCTGTGCAGCCTTGAGGGGAGCCTGGGCTTCTGGGAATTGAAGTTCCAGAACACCTGGAGGACTAGCCTGTTTCCTTTAGGCCAGGGTTGCTCAACCTTGGGCCTCGAGGTCTACTTGGACTTCAATTCCCAGAAGCCCAGACTCCACCCCCCCACCCCCTCAAGGCCGCAGGTTCCCCACCCCTGTGAGGAAGAAGAAGGACCCTCCGGAGCCGCTCTGGCCCAACTTCTCTAGCTCTATCCCTCAGACCGCCGATCCTTCTCCCTCAGTTGTGGAGCGGACTCTATGGTTGCTGCGGGTGGGACGAACGACCTTATGAATAACCAAGAGAGGTAATGCATATGCATGAATTCCTGGCTTGGAGGCGGGACTAAAGAGGGGGGGGGGACGCGGGGGGGATGGAATCATCTCGGACTCTGCCCCCCCGAGTTCGATCCCTCGCCCCGCCTGACCTCCGGACCCAGCGGAGCTCCATAGCCGGGCTAGAATTGAGCCATGGCTCCCCGCAGAACAGCCCCGGGGACTGGTGCCCGGTGAGGAGGACTTTGGGTGACCCATAGCGGGGCGGTGGGGGTGGGATGGGGTGCTGGGATCCGGTAGGAAGCGGGAGGCAAAGAGTGGTCGCTGGTTCTGGTTGCGGACAGAAATCGAGGGCGGCAGGAAACGTGTTGCTTAGGAGAAGCAACCAAGAGATCTGTGTTGCCCTAAAAGTTGGCCAACGCGTTGTAGCAAAAGCTTTTGTGGACAGTTTGAGACCCGAGTGCTGCGCGACCGAGTGAGCACCTGCCTCTGTCCCAGGCTCCTGTCCAAAAGCAAGAAATTGCAAGTAGATAAAGAGGTACCGTTTCGATACTGCGTCTTGTCATGCCTGCCACATGACCACAGTAACATCTGCAGTTGCAGATAGTGCTGACTCTTGGGCTGGAAACGTAGATGAGCACCGCACGGTAGATTCAGATATGACCATACCTGTCAAGTTTTGGATTTGGAAATAAGGGAAATTTCCCGGCAAATACAGGATATTTGACAGCTATGCTTATCCTGTGCTGCCCTCCAATGGCGGCAGTAGGGTATTGCAGTCTAATTAATAAGGGATGATGGTGGGAAAGAGAGTAAAATAAGGGGTTTTCCTGGCCAATAAGGGATACTTGACAGCTATGGATATGACTGGCTTTCGAATAAGGGAGTAATTGTTTCTATAAAGTAGAAACTGAAAGACAGAAAAAACATTTAGTGCAGGGGTGCGCAAACCTCTTGGGCCGTGGGCCGGTCGCGTGGTTCAGGGAGCTGGTCACTAAGGCCCAGGGGCCGGATCTGGCCCCTGATGCCAATTCATCTGGCCCGCAAAGCCCTTGTTGCTCCTACGGGCACATTTTATTTTTTGTGGGCCGGATGAATTGGCATCGGGGGCCAAATCTGGCCCCCAGGCCATAGTTTGGGCACCCCTGATTTAGTGGAATCACCCTATTTCCAATGGCCATGCACAGAACAACAGCTAAGTGGTTATAACAAGCATCTCTTGGGAAAAGTGGACTGATTAGCTCACACACAGGATTGTTCATCGCAAAAAACTAATTTTGCCTTTATTCTTATGTGCCATCCACTTGTTTCTGACCTGTGGTGAACTTAATAGGATTTTCAGCATATGCGAGATGTTCAAGGACTGGTTTGCCATTGCCCCAGCTCCCAATAAAGACGGAGTCACAGAAGGATTTGGTCCACAGTTTGGTCTGCTTTGGGAACATACTGGTTCGCTTTTGACTACAATTGGATGAATAAGCCATCAAAATAAGTAAAGTACCTGGATACATCTTTTTGGGTCCCTGGAATTGGAAGAAAAACCGAGAATTGTTGCTGAATTATCTTTACTACAAAAAGAATGCATTGCAGAGGGATAATGAGGTTGTCAAATTGGCTCCGGTAATGCCAGCTTTCGAATCAAAAGTCTTCCTCAGGACTTTAAATACGTATCAAGAAATCTTAATGCGTCTAAGGAGAAAACCCTCTTTCATAGTGATCACCGTTTTGCACCGTTTGGTCCTATTCTTGTGTTTATCTGAATCTCTTCCTGTCATTAGTGGTTGAACAAAATCAGTATAGCTGACAAGTCTATTTAGGATGTTTTCCGGGATGCTGACAATGCAGATTTCTTAAGCAAAACAGGAAAGGCGTGAAAGGAGGTCCCTGGGGTAGGGGGGCGAGGAAGGAACTTGTGGGAGAGAAGTTTCATTTGTGGAAGCTTTCATTTGATCCTAGTAAATCGGTTGAAAGATCAAGTTCTGAGACAGCTTATTTGCTTCAGAGGTGTATAGATAAACAATTTCCCATAGATCTCCTTACTGTCTTTTGTATTGAGCCTTATATGGAGACTCTCTAAAAATATACAGTATATTTCTCAGAATTACAGTTTTCCATAGTAAAGGTAAAGGTTTCCCTTGCTCGAAAGCCAGTCGTATCCGACTCTAGGGTTCAGTGCTCATCTCTGTTTCAAAGCCGAAGAGCCAGCGTTGTCTGCTTCTGCAGACGTTTCCATGGTCATGTGGCAGGCATGACTAGACACCGGAGCACACGGAATGCTGTTACCTTCCCACCGAAGTGGTCCCTATTTATCTACTTGTAATTTCTTGCTTTCGAACTACTAGGTTGCATATGTCCTCCATAAAGCAGTAAGCTTTGGAAAGAAGAATACCAATGTGATAGTTAAAATGCCACATATTCTTTCTTGTCCAAATCTATCTTTGGCCTCCTGCTGAGTACAGAGTCAATACTGATATGTATGGGTTGTCTTCTTTCTTCTCTAGCACTTTGGTATGTATCTCTTGTCTGCAGAGGAAAAATTGCTAACAAGCATGGCTCTGTTGTGTCTTCTGAAATACAGTGGAACCTCGTTTAACATAATTAATGCATTCTCCCAGATGTTTCTTACAACGAAAATTACTTTAACCATATTTCCCATAGGAATGCATTGAAAACCAAAATACTTCAACCGAAACGCGGTTTCCCATAGGAATGCATTGAAAACCAATTAATCTGTTCTGAAAAAAAATCCATAAACAGAGCCACTATTTTCAATGGATTTCCTATTGTTATAAGATTTTTTTAATGTTAACCGAGCCATTTGTTAACTGAGGTTTCACTGTATAGAAAGGCATTTCTCCCATTATTGACTCCTGCCCTCTTCTAGAAGCAGGATTGTTGTTTTGTTTCAGCTTCAGGGTCACCATGTGAATGGAATAGGGCAGGGTTTTTGAAGAGAGGTGCTTACTTTGTCTTCCTGCTATCCTTTTCTTTCAGGCCCCGGCCCCGGCTGGATCGGCAGTTCCTCCTGCGTTTCCTAAAGATCCAGGGCATTTTATTTCCTACATGGACCTCCCAGAACACACTGATGTTCCTAACTTTGCTTGCAGTGGCTCTTTTGGGTAAGTGGCGAGATGGCTTGTAGGGACAATATTGATCTGTTTCCTTTCGTCTTTTCCTCTTTTCATGTTTCCCTCTTATCTCCCCTAGAGCAGCTGCTTATTTATCAGGTGGGGCTGATCCCCAGCCAGTATTATGGAGTTCTGGGAAACAAAGACATTTATGGATTCCAGAAAGTTACTATATTTGCTCTGATGATCATTGTTCTGAACTCCATGGTAAGAGACACTCTTTTTTTATCCATATGAGTACCTTCTTTTGGGTGATCAAGATCAGAATAGATATGACCCCTCTCATACACATTCTGTTCTGAACAGATGCAGACATTTTAAGGTCCGAACTATGATTTATATTAACTACGTTTCCAAGCAATACTCTTAATGTTACTACTTGGGTACACAGAAAGAGCCTCCTTGAAGGGTGTGGCATTTTCGAACCACAACTGGATGTACCATGGTAACGGCAACCTTATGTTCCTGGCTAATCTTTCTCACACTAGGTCAGGCGAAAGGGACTGCAGAATGAACTCACCAAAAGGTGGCTTCATTTTGGCAGTTTCATATCTGGCCTAGACACGGAAGAAGAATGTTACTACTTTTCTTTTGAAGTCTGGTACTGCATTCCCTATAAGAATCAGGGCCCCGTTTCCACTATATTTAATACCCTGCCATGAGCCACACTTCCCCAGTTGCTGTTTGCTCCTAAGCATGCTCTTTGGTGTAAAATAGTACTGGTGGCACTGGTGCTCTTCCAGAGATTCTTGGGTTTCAGTTCCCATCAGTTTTAGGCATGATGGTTAACTGCAGCCTAACAGCACTTGAAGGGTCACACATTCTTCATCTCAGCCACCATCCTACATAACATAGTGCATAACCTGGCCCATGTTCTCAAGGTTATCTATGATTACAAGGCTCATTCTGCCCTTGCTCAAAAGCCAGTCTTATCCAACTCTAGGGTGCAGTGCTCATTTTTGTTTACAGCCAAAGAGCAGTGCTGTCTGCATCTGCAGACATTTCTGTGGTCATGTGTCAGGCATGACTAGACACAAGTATGTGAAATATTGTTACCTTCCCACCAAAGCAGTACCTATTTATCTATTTGCAATTTCTTGCTTTCGAACTGCTAGGTTGGCAGGAGATGGGGAAGATGACGGGAGCTCACTCTGTTGCAGAACACTGGTCTCAAACTGCTGACCTGCCAACCTTCCAGTCATTAAGTTCATTAAGTTCAGCATCTTAACCACTAAGCCACCATGGTCTCTATTCCATAGTGTAGGTTTACTCTATTGTGCCCCCTGTTTGCTGTGCCTGTCAGTGGATAAAGGTGATGTATCAGTTCATTCAGGCCCACTATGTTAAGTTTTGCTTTGCCCATCTGTAACATGGCTGCCATAAGTCACACTGAAGGAGTTGATTGTGTCATGTCTCAGCTGGAGGGCTCATAACTCTGGCTGTAAGCTATAGGAGTCCTACCACCTGTCCTGAGACTACAGGAAGCCACCTTAATATGCACCAGGTAGTGCCCTGTTTCTTGGTCTTTGGCCTTCCAGATATTTTGGAATTCTCCCAAAATCCCTAACTGTGGGCCATTTGGTAGGGGATTCTGTGAGTGCCAGTCTGACATCACCAGGATGCTGTAAGTCAGTGATGGCAAACCTTGGCACTCCAGATGTTCTTGAACTTCAATTCCCAGAAGCTCTGATCAGCAGGAGTGCTGACTTGAGCTTCTGGGGATTGAAGATTCAAGAACACCTGGATTCAAGAACACCTGGAGTGCCAAGGTTCGCCATCACTGCTATAGGTTCTCATATAAGAAGCTACAGCTAAAAGCAGCTAGATGACAAGGTGCCACGGTTGATCTCAGTTATGTGCCTGATAGATTGCACAACTGAGTTGTGCCCTCACACTTCATCAATTAGCCATAATAACAATAGCAATTTGACTTATCTACCACCTCATAGTGCTTCGAGCACTCTTTGGTTGGTTCACAAGTTAATTAGCATTTTGCCTCCATTCTTGGTACTCATTTTACTGACCTTGGAAGGATGGAAGGCTGAGTCAACCTTGAAGATTGAACTCACAACATTCTGGCTGCAGTACAGCAGTTTAACCACTGCGCCTCAGTTAGCCATAAAATCCAGCATGATTCCAGCCAATATCTTGGAATGATGTTGTGATATTTTGGGAATGACTAGCAGCAGGCTTGGTAAAGATGTGGCACACTGCTGCAGTATTTCATGAGTAAGAACTGTTAATGAGTGTGCCGTGTTGGTAGAAGACTCAAAGGGAATGGATCGAGTTGCTCATTCCACAGCTTAATCCCACAAAAAGACTTGGGTACACCTTCAACAAGTGTCATAATTTGACCAGAAAATGCCCCCCCAAAAATTCTTAGGCAATTGTGTCCCTCTTACGCCATCCTCCTTTTCTTTTCCTTCAGTTTTACTTAAAATTTGTCTCTTTCTCAGTTGAAGAGTTTTGACCAGTTCATCTGCAACCTGATGTATGTGAGTTGGAGGAAGACTCTCACTGAATACCTCCATGGCTACTACTTCCATGGCCAGGTGTATTATACTTTGAATATTCTGCACGAGGAAATTGATAACCCGTAAGTTTATCTTCTGTGCTGTTACTGTCTATTTCTGACATGTTTGTATTGTCCTCTGGTTTATAGGAGAATGCTTTTGTTGTTGTTGTTGTTGTTGTTCAGTCGCACAGTCGAGTCTGACCCTTTGCGACCCCATGGACCATCGCACGCCAAGCACTCCTATCCTCCAATACAGCTTTCTTTAGCGGTGCACAACTGAAGAAAGCTGTCGCCACTAATCGCAACCACAGCTTTCTTTAGCAGTGGCGTGTCCTAGTGGAAACTTCGAACCGTTGTCAAGCCACGTCCTCCTTCCTTCAGCAAACGGAGGCCGCGGCTTGACAGAACTTTTAAGTTTACGGGCCGGGGATGCTGCAGGGCAGAAAAATCGAACCGCTGTCAAGCTGCATCCTTCTTCCTTCATTCCCTACTTATAAACGTCGCCCTCCGTGGCCTTTGTCACTTTTACCTATGTTGCACTGTCGAGAAAGCCTGGAAACCATCCTGTGAGTAAGTTCTCCTCAAGGAAAAGCACAGCTGCGTTGTCTGCGTTGGGATCGATTAGGGAAAATGGAGGCTGTGGTGCGTGTGCTGTTTCGTTGCTTTTTCTCCTGTCAGTGGGGGTATCCCCTTTGCATCCCACTTTGGGGGGCATAAACCCCCAAATGGGTTTTGTGACCCCCACAGTGCTGATCTCACAAGCCCAAGGTATGTATGTGCCAAATTTCAGCGATATTGGTCCAGGGGTGTGGGTTCTTTTAGAGCACATACAAACGCACACTTCTGTTTTATAGATATAGAAGATGAAAGTCTGAGAAGGAAACAACCTGTTTGTTGTTTTGCCCACTTGTAAAATTAGAAACCAGTAGTTTTTTGCTTTAGAGGACAATATCCATGAGTTGCTTCGATAGTGACTTTGGAATCATAGAATCAAAAACTAGAAGGAATCCCAATGGTTAGTACAGTTTGCAGAATTCGGCACATGTTCCAGATGATGTCCAACCAAAGCAAAGTATGATAGTTAGTTTAGTTAGTTAAGTTTATTAGATTTATACCCCAACCTACTCTGCACAGGCTGACTCAGGGTGGCATAACAACATATGTAAATACAAATACAATGAAACAAAAATGAAAATACAATAAGTACCAGTATACAAAATAAATAAATACATAATAAATCACAGATACAGCAATCTTAACCTATAAATCCAAGGGTTAACCGTTGGAACTGGCTATAGGTTGCTATGCGTCGCCCTACTGACCCGCACCCACCCTTCGTGAGCACAGCTGAAGTGGCTACGCAGGTCAACGAAGGATTTAGAAAACCGAAACGGGGGCCTCAGCCCCACAAACGGCAAGAAAGGGAAAGAACTTCACTTCCCAACATTCCTTGCGCTGCGCCGCGCCAGAGCCAATCAGGCTGAGAGGCTCTCGCACGGCGCAGCGTTTGGACACGCGCCGCAGCCAATCAAAAGAAACGCATTTTAAAAAAACGCAGCACAAACACAAAGCACCAACCCATAACTACAAGCCCCAGCGTCCTGCGCGCCATGAGCGCGCAGAACGCTGAGGAAACCGGTGCCCGAAAAATTAAAAAGAAAAACAACCCACAGGCAAGCAAACACCAGCCGTCTTTCTTTCCCTCACCCGCGGCGCCTGAAGGTCCCGAATGGAGTTTCCCCATTAACATCAGTGGGTGGGGGGTTGCAATCCCCCTCTCCGCTGACTACCCTAGGTTGGGAGGTTTGAGGGAACAAAAGGGGTATGTTGCCCAAACCCTTCTGGAGCAAGGAGACCAGGGAGAGGGGATCGATCCCCCCTCCTTAAAACAACTCCGTCTTTTCTTCTCTTTAAAAACGGAGTTGTTTTAAGGAGGGGGGGAGGGAATCGATCCACTCTGCCTGCTCTCCTAGGTCCAGAAGTGTGGGGGCAAAATACCCCTTTTCTCCCCACAAACCTACCAACTCTAGGGTAGACAGCAGAGAGGGGGGTCACAACCCCCACCAACTGATATTAAAGGGGAAACCACGATCTACTTTCACGACTCCACACAAACAAAGCACCATAACAAAATAAAGCCCCCCTCCCCACCACCTAGCCCACCCTTCCTAACCCCCAATGACCATGCCCCCCCTCCCCACCACGGGCCGGCGGCGTGGATATTCCAACGTGGCCGGCCTGCGAAAAAACTCCCAACCTACCACCACATGGTATTTCAATGGGCCAGCCAGCCACCGAGGCCGGCCCACAGAAATACCCACACCAAAAACACAAACAAGAACATTCAACAAAAATCAAAAACAATAATAAACATAAAAATTACAAAGAAAATCTTCCAAAAACAAACAAAAATAAACAAGGACAAACACAACCCCCCACCCCCCACAAATCACAACACCACCACCCCTAACAAAACAGAGCACACAACTTACCACGACACGTGCAGCCTCAACGAGGACCTGAATTGAAATGACAAAAGAACAGGAAGAATACACAGCCCAGGACACAGTCAAAATTAAAACATTACGCAACAGCACCACCCAGTGACCACAGGAAAAATGACACTCAATGAATTCAACTTGATCTCCAACAATTTACAAAAGGGAAATTAGTTTTAAAAACATTCAAAAATATCCAAACAAAAAATTTATTCAAAAATAAATAAATAAGAACACACTAAAAGAAAAACCAAACATCTAAACATAGTCAAAAACATTGAATGTAAAAAAACATACACTTCCACATTTTTAAAAAATTCTTATCCAAGGTACACCTATTACCAAAAACCACATAGGAACACATTATTTTTAAAAATGCCATTATTGGGGGAAAAAATATATCAACCTTTCCTCTTTTTAAAATCCAATTTTTTTTATAACAGTTTAAAACACTACCTACGTATAAAAAAACATTATTTTTAAAAAATAGCATAACTCATTTAAATACACATACAACAAAAATCATCCAACACCAATTTTCATATTTTAAAAAAAAAACCCAAAAAAAGCCCGGCAACGCTGGGCAACCCTTGCTAGTACAATATATAATATCAATATCGAGGACACATCATACACAGTAATATCCGGGGCAGGGGCGGGGGGGACAACACACAAACCAAGTCCTCATGGCCACGCCAGCCACCCCACAACTGGAGCCAGCCTCTCTCCCTGCCCTCGCTCTCACTGAGGGCAGGCGAACTGGCGTCTCTGGCTGCTCCGGTACTGGCAGAGTCTTTATCGCTGTACTGGCTGCCCCACAGCTGGGCCAGTCTCTCTCCCCACCCTTCGCTCTCACCGAGGGCAGGCGAACCGGCATAAACTGCCTCCCATCCCGGGGCTAATGACGGGAGCCACAGGAGATGCGCGTCAGGTCCAGCGACTGCAGTGGCTCAGCGTCCTTTTCAACCTTCTGCCTGGACGGGGCTCAGCTTCCTCCCATCCCGGGGCTGATAGTACTTTAGTTTCTCTGATGTAGACTATATCCTGTTGATGTGTTACATTCATTTATTCATATTCACAGTGTTCTTCATTTCTATATGCTCACAAATCAACTGTAATATAGCAATAGCAATTACATTTATATACTACCCCAGAGTGCTTTAAGCACTCACTGGGCATTTTAGAAGGTAATTAGCCTTTTGCCCCAACAAACTCAGTACTCATTTTACCAGCCTGGAAAGGATGGATGACTAACCTTGAGCCAGTTAGGATCAAATTCAAATGATGAGCAGAATTTTGGCTTCAGTACAGCTTAACCATTGCACTATGGACACCCTCTTAATGATTTGGTTAATGATCTGTTCTAGAATCTTTTCCGGTATCAGTGCAGATTTGATTAATTAGTAGTGGCCTGGATGCTCTTCTCTCCCTGCTCCCTTTAGAAAATGTGAAAGACATTTGCTCATCCTCAATCTACAGAGACCTCACTTGTTCTCCAGAAATTCTCAAACATTATAGGACAAGGGCCCTGAGATCGGCAGCAGTGGTGGCTGCAACTCATATCAGAGAATACATTTTCTTCCTGAGCAGGAAAAATGCCATTGGCGTGAATTTGTTTAAGGTGGATCCAAGCTTACCATGAAGTGACACACACATATGAAACGTGACGTGCAGGATTTAACACTATGACTGCAATGGACTGCCGCAGCCTTGAGGATATTAACAAGGTGCGCCTTCACAGCCAGTCCATCTGGCATGGCCTCTTTCCGCCTCCGTGACTGTTAGGAATCAGAAGTGGTTCCTCCTCTGCTCATTTTGCTCATTGGGCACTGAGATCACATCACAATATTTTCATCAGGATGTTTGTCAACAAATAGGAAGCTGTTGTATGAATGTGTAGACTGCCTCTGTCCCTTATAAATTCCGATCAAGCCTGATTCCCGATTTGTGTATAAACAGCCCACAAATATAGAACTGTTTGAGTTTGGCATGATGTAAACCGTAAGGGAAAGAGCGTCCTGATCGCATATCTGCCAGCCTGCCTGCCACCTTAGCACCTCAAGAAGGCAGAAGCTAAAATGTCCTTCTTTAGCAATTTATTATTTACCTGTATAGCTACCTAATAACATGTCTTCTGGGTGGCACAGGAAAAAAAGGATAAATTATTGTAAGAAATTTTCTTTCCAAAGGATGGAAATTGGTTTTTACATATGGCCTCCCTAGTAATGGTTGTTTGTTTGTTTGTTTGTTTAAATTCTCTGCCCTTTCAGTAGTTGACATCTTTGTTTAGTTTCTGCTCATGGCTGGGACTTTGAGGTCCAAAGGGTAATGTTCTCCCCAAAATTACCAGAAACACCACTGATGCTCTTGGCATGAGCATAACTGTCAAGTGTCCTGTATTGGCCGGTAACCTCCCGTATTTTACCCTCTTTCCCGCCGGCGGCCCGTATCAGTCAGACTGCAATGCCCTAATGCCGCCACTGGAGGGCTGCACAGGATAAGCATAGCTGTCAAATTTCCCGTTTTGTCCAGGAAATTTCCCTTAATTTTAATTTAATTTAGTTTTTGAATTTCTATACCGCCCACTCACATACAACCCAACTCAGGGCGGTTCAACAGCACAATCTAAAAACACAAAATATACAATTTCAATAAAACTAGCTTAAAAACATACAAAAGATAAAACAGATAAAACCACTTAGTTAAATTCACCCATCCCTATCAATAAAGAAGGGAGGGGAAGGGATCACTAAACTGGATTAGGCTATAAGCAAGTGGGTGGGGGCCACATTCCCATCGGGGCCCCACACCTGCCCTGCCAGCCAGGTTTTCAGACCTTTGCTGAGATGCAGCTGTTCTGTCTGTAACCTTAGCTCTATTGGCAGGAGGTTCCATAGGGCCGGTGCGGACACGGAGAAGGCCCCCCTTCATGTGATAGAGAGGCGAGTCCCTCTAGCTGATGGTACCATTAGAGAGCCCCTCCGGTCCGCCCTGGTTGGACAGACTGACATTCTTGGGGCGACGCGGTTTTCGTTTTTCGTTTTTCAAAACCTCGCCAATCCTAGCATGACGGTTCTATGAAGGAACCACATTTCTCTTCACCAAGCCACTTTGGCACTTTCTTTTTGCTTGCCATAGCGATGCATACCAGTTTCAGTTCTCATTTTACTTGGCAGAGACCAGCGGATCAGTCAGGATGTGGAGAGATTCTGCAAACAGCTGAGCTCCATGGCTAGCAGGCTGATCATCTCACCCTTCACACTCGCTTACTACACTTACCAATGCTTCTACAGGTGAGAAAAATCTGCACGTATGGTAGGAATAGGCATCTTTGATGCAACTAAGAGCCAAATTTTTGAAAGGCTGCAAAGAGCTTAGAAGGAGGAGGAGGAGGAAGAAGAACCAAGGGATCAAACCTGAATTGCTTCTGTAGGTCTTTAAGAGATGGAGGGAGGGAAATCCCACTCACCAAAAAAAAAGCCCAAAGGGACATCCAAGAGGTTCTATGGATCCTGAAGACCCACAAAAATAGCCTTGAGCTGGGATGGTGAACCTTGGCACTCTAGATGTTCTTGGACTTCAATTCCCAGAAGCCCAAGCACCCTCAGAATCCACACAAATGGGTTTACTGCGATTCATCCGGCCCATGCTGCCCTCGTCGCTCCTGGAAGTGGAAGTAAAACGCGCCCGTCATTAGTGGTTGAACAAAATCATTATAGCTGACAAGTCTATTTAGGATGTTTTCCGGGATGCTGACAATGCAGATTTCTTAAGCAAAACAGGAAAGGCGTGAAAGGGGGTGCCCGGGGTACGGGGGTGAGGAAGGAACTTGTGGGAGAGAGGTTTCACTTGTGGAAGCTTCCATTTGATCCCAGTAAATCAGTTGAAAGATCAAGTTCTGAGACAGCTTATTTGCTTCAGAGGTGTATAGATAAACAATTTCCCATAGATCTCCATACTATCTTTTGTATTGGGCCTTATATGGAGACTCTTTAAAAATATACAGTATATTTATCAGAATTACAGTTTTCCATAGTAAAGGTAAAGGTTTCCCTTGCTCGAAAGCCAGTCGTATCCGACTCTAGGGTTCAGTGCTCATCTCTGTTTCAAAGCCGAAGAGCCAGCGTTGTCTGCTTCTGCAGACGTTTCCATGGTCATGTGGCAGGCATGACTAGACACCGGAGCACATGGAACGCTGTTACCTTTCCACCGAAGTGGTCCCTATTTATTTACTTGTAATTTCTTGCTTTAGAACTGCTAGGTTGCATATGTCCTCCATAAAGCAGTAAGCTTTGGAAAGTAGAATACCAATGTCCGCTTCCGGGAGCGGCGAGGGCAGCGTGGGCCGGATGAATTGCAGTAAACCCATTCATGTGGTTTCTCAGGGTGCTTGGGCTTCTGGGAATTGAAGTCCAATAACATCTGGAGTGCCAAGGTTCGCTATCATGGGCCTTGAAGGACCGTGGTCTCTCTACAGGACACACTTTGCTTGTCCCAATCTAAGGAAGGCATTGTTGTCAGCTATCAAGAATGTACCCTTGTGTGTACACAACGTTATAAGTTGACCTGCTAGTCAAGATCTTATGAGTTTGTGCTTGAATAACCGTTAGGCCAAGCATGGGGAATCTACAGCCCTCCAGATAATGGCCATATCACATTCTGGCCAATTATGAAAGATGAGAGTTGCGGGTCAACGATGCCTGGAAGGACATACATTGCATTTTGTTGTTGTTCAGTCGCACAGTCGATTCCGACCCTTTGCGACCCTATGGACCATCGTTCTCCAGGCGCCTCTGTCCTCCACCATCCCCCTCAGTCCTCCCAGCTCTGTGCCCATTGTGTCTACAATACCATCTATCCATCTCATCCTTGGCCTCCCCCTTCTTCTTTTGCCCTCCACCTTTCCCAACATCACGGCCTTCTCAAGTGAATCCTCCCTTCTCATTTGATGCCCAAAGTACTTTAGCCTCATCTTTACTATTTGACCTTCCAATGAGCAGTCAGTGTTGATTTCTTCTAAGATTGACCTATTTGTTCTCCTCGCTGTCCAAGGTACCCTCAAAACTCTCCTCCAACACCACATTTGCATACCTGTTCTCAAAATAGAAGTTTGTCGAACAGAAGAGACATTTCTGTGGTCATGTGACGGGCATGACTAGACGCTGGAGCACAGAAAACGCTGTTACCTTTCCTGCTGAAGCAGTACCTATTTATCTACTTACAATTTCTTGCTTTTGAACTGCTAGGTTGGCAGGACTTGGGAGAGAGATGGGAGCTCACTCACTCCTTCATGCAGCATTCAGGTCTCAAACTGCTGACCGTCTGATCACCAAGTTCAGCATTTTAACCACCAAGCCACCACAGTCCCTAGAGATGAATTATTTTATTTATTTATTTATTTATTTATTGAATTTGTATCACCACCCCCTCGCCAGAGCAACTCTGGGCGGCTCACAACAACATAAAAAACATCCATCAAAAATCACATTAAAAAGACCCACTAAAAACCTACCCACCCCATCTGAACAGAGGGACAAATTATTAAACAAGCCAACGGGCAGGGACCAACTCCCCTTCCATGCCCCCACATATGCCTTGCCAGCCAGGTTTTAAGATATTTCCTAAAGGGCTGCAATTCTGTCTGCAGCCGTAATTCTGCCAGCAGGAGGTTCCATAGGGCTGGAGCGGACACGGAGAAGGCCCTCTTTCTTGTGCTAGAGAGACGGGCCCCTCTAGCCGATGGCATAGTTAGGAAGCCCCTCCGGTCCACTCTAGTTGGATGGACAGATGTTCTTGGGGAGATGCGGTCTCTTAGGTATCCTGGCCCACTACCATATAGGGCTTTAAAGGTCATCACCAGCACCTTGAATTGCACCCGGAGGCATACCGGTAACCAGTGCAGCTCCCAGAGCAGTGGGGAGGCACGGGCATAACGCCCACACCCCATCACTCCCCGGGCCGCTGCGTTCTGGACCAGCTGCAGCCTCCAAATGGTCACCAAGGGCAACCCCATGTAGAGCGCATTACAGTAATATAGTCTGGAGGTCACCAGAGCATGTGTGACCATGAGCAAGGAGTCCCTGTCCAGGAATGGGCGCAACTGGCGAATTACATGACATAGTGCAAAAGCCCTCCTGGCCACGACTGCCACCTGCTCTTCGAGCAGTAGTCGTGAGTCCAGGAGGACCCCCAAGTTGCGCACCGGGTCTGTCTGGGGCAAAATTGCCCCATCAAGAACCAAAGATGGTAGCTCCCGGGATAACACAGGGCCCCTAATCCATAGCCACTCAGTCTTGCCGGGATTCAGCTGTAGCCCATTGTCCCCCATCCATACCCCCACAGCCTTCAGCCACCTGGACAGAACATTGACAGCATCGCTTGGATCACCATGGGCCAAGATGTACAACTGAGTATCATCAGCATACTGATGATACCTCACCCCGTGGGATCGGATGATCTCACCCAACAGGTTCATGTAGATGTTGAAAAGGAGAGGAGAGAGCACTGAGCCCTGAGGCACCCCATATTGGAGGGGCTTAGGACTGGACCTCTCACTCTCCAACCACACCGACTGGGTCCAGCCCTTCAGAAATGAGGAAAACCAGGACCACACAGTGCCCTGGATCCCCAATCCTTTGAGCCGTCCCAGAAGGATACCGTGGTTCACGGTATTGAAGGCTGCTGAGAGGTCAAGCAGAACAAGGACAGATGGATGACCACTGTCCCGCTCCCATCAGAGATCATCCATCAACGCGACCAATGCCGTCTCCATACCGTATCCAGGCCTGAATCCTGACGGGAAGGGGTCCAGATAATCCGCTTCATCCAGGACCCTTTGCAACTGACGCACCACTGCCTTCTCCAATACCTTCCTTAAAAAGGGAAGGTTGGAGACAGGCCTATAGTTGGTTAGGACTGCTGGGTCAAGTGATGATTTCTTTAGGAGGGGGCATACCAAAGCATGTTTTAAAGGTGCAGGAAACACCCCCTCCGGTAATGATGAGTTAATTATTGCCTCAACCCAGCCACCTGTCACCACCTTGGAGGCTTTCACCAACCAGGTGGGACAGGGGTCCAAAGGGCATGTAGTGGTGCAAACAGCTGCAAGGTGCCTGTCCACTTCCTCGGGGACAAATTGATCGAACCAATGATGTACTTGTTTGCAATTAAAGTTCTCCTGATGAGAGTTACTGTGAAGGTTTGCAAAATATGGACATGTGTTTGGATAAGAGAGATCATATAGAGGGGATAGATTTGGATAGGATAGGCTGAGGATGTGATGACAGGGGAGTTTGTGAGAGGAGGATCCCATGTTTGAAATGTTTTGCCCAGCAGCAAAACATCTGGACAGTTGTCTGCTACAATATTGTTCTTCCCATTTGGAGTGTGATAGGTTGATATATAGACAGATTCCATTCATAGACTTGGTAAATTCTCTGCATTTCTGTCTTTTAGCACTGGATGGATCGGCCCAGTGAGTATCTTCGGATATTTTATCCTTGGAACGTTGATCAACAAGATTCTAATGAGCCCCATTGTTGCCAAACTGGTGCACCAGGAGAAGTTGGAAGGTGATTTCAGGTAGGCATTTATTTTCAGGAGATTTTGCAGTTGTCTTGCCCCTATAAGTTAAGTGTAATTTGAACTGATTCAACAGACACATTCCCATTTTTCATCAGGTATTTCAAATTTATTTGTAGTCTATTTTGCATTTACATCTTGATTTCACTTTTGGATGTTTTGTGCTACAGTGCTGCTCTGAGTCTCTGGCCTGTATTTTAGTGACACTAAAGGCAAAAGCAGGATTGGATTTTGTAAACATGTTGATTACCTCATCCAAGGGTGTGCAGTCTGAACTTGAATTGAACAGAGGCCAGCCTCCCGAAATCTGGTGCATTTTCCCCATGCGTACCTCTGCCAGATTCCCACTCTCCACGAACAGGGATTCTAATGAATTACTAGAAGTGGAAGACAGGCTAAAGGATACATCAACCAAGCAAGCAGCCAGGAACACATTCATAGTGATAGCAATTACACTTATATAATTTCCCCTAGTGCTTAGAGCACTTTCTTGGTAGTTCACAAGGTACACAAGAACAGCCTTGCTGGAACAGGCCACAGCCCATCCAGTCCAGCATTCTGTCTCACACAGTGGCTCACCATTTGCTTCAGGGTATTATTCCCAAGGAGATGCCTTCACCTGCTTAGGATTCCCTGGAAATGGCCTTGAGTGATATCCTGCCTGTCTCTCCAACCCGGAGATTGTCCTTAGGTATCCATAATTATAGCCATTGATACCCTTGTCCTCCATGAACTTGTCTAATCCTTTCTTAAAGCTGTCAAGACTGACAGCTGTCACCACTTCTTCTGGCAGGGAGTTCCATAGACCAGTGATCCTCTGGGTGAAAAAGTCATTAGTGTTTTGTCCCCAACAAGCTGGATACTCCTTTTATCAACCTCAGAGGGTTAGACTGCTGAGTCACTCTTGATCCCCATCACGATCGAACTCAGCTCATGAGCAGAATTTAGGTTGTAGTACTGCAACTTAACCACTGTGTCACGAGGATCTTTCTCTGTTGCGGCTTCCTTAGGATAGAGTTCCCAGTGGTAAATTAGATCTGCTTCCACACTAATGGCTTTGTGGAAACAACTAAAGACCTTCCTTTTCCATCTAACATTTCCCTTGTTAGCAGAGTAATCACACAACTGTAGAAATCCTCTTACTAGATTTAGTGAGCTGTGATTTTAGACTATTGGGTGGGATAGAGGGAGGGAGGGAGGGAGGGTATGGCTCTTGAAGAAATGGCCACATGCTGAAGTATATCTTTTATTTGCTGTCTGCAGGTTTAAGCACATGCAGCTGCGGGTGAATGCCGAATCTGCAGCTTTCTACAGGTAATGTGGAGTGCTTCTCTTTTTAGTAGCGCTTCTTGTGACACTATTAAGCTTCCTGAAAGAAAGGCAAAAGAACTTTGCTGGTCCACGTTTCCTACATTAAGAAAATATACGTCATGTCTGCCATTCTGCTTTTTGCCACATGAGGTCGCAAGTGTCATTGAAAATCTCACTAGGAAAACCAAATGCAATAACCTTAAGGGTTCTGCATTGCTAATTTCTGAAAGTCACCATGTTGTCTGCTTCTCCCCCCAGTTTTAGAGGTCCTTTGAACCAAAGGAAGGCTTGGACTTATCTTTTCCCTCCCTACCTGTGTTTTTTGTAGCCAGGGCATCATGTTTTATTTTGCTTTGCTCACTTTTTCCAGGCAAGCATAATAGAAAGATCTCACAGCTTGTAGAAATTATACTGTTTGGAACATGGGCTCAAAACAAACATCTCTGTCATTACATCAATGTTTTTAATGTACATACTGCAAGTGAGGGCAGGACCCACATCAAACAGTCTGGTCATCTCATTGCAACCAGAACTACAGCTGCGGTGGCTCAGTGGTTAAGACACTTTCCTTGTTACCTGGAAGCCTGGCAAGTCGGCAGTTCGAGACCCGGGTACTGCATGATGGATTGAGTGCCTGTTTCTGTCCCAGCTCTTGGGGACATGAAAGGAGCCTCATCTATGTGTTCCCTGAGTGGAGTTTCTTCTGCAAAAATCTTTTCAACCCAGAATTATTTCTGACACAAAAATTTTATTATTATTGCATTCAGAATGAGGCAGATCTTTGTTATCTGTCTCTTTCTCCCTTCAATTTCCCTGGAGTCTGAAAGCTATTCAAAATATCTTGCAGCATGGTTTTAGATTTATTATTACTATTATAATTGCCTTTCTAATTAAGAGAAATTGAGCACATGTAGTAACCTTACCACCTTTGCTTATATTTGCTGCCCTCCATGTGAATGTAAAGATAGTCTGTGAACTCTGGATCTCTGAGAATGAACCTTCTTCAGATAATTCTTGTATCATTATTCCGCTTTGCAGAGCCGGGGAAGTTGAGCACATGCGAACCCACCACAGACTGCAAACTCTTCTGCAGACACAGAGAGAGCTGATGAGCAAAGAATTATGGCTGTACAGTAAGCAGAACTATTTTTTCTCAACTACTAAGCCATGGTGTAGTGGAAGTGTGATCACCAGGTGGAACCTGCCCAGATAGTGCACTAAGCGCGATAGGGCGGTTTTGAACCTAGCAGTTTGAAAGCAAGAAATTGCAAGTAGATAAATAAGTACAGGTTTGGTAGGAAGGTAACAGCATTCCATGCACTCTGGTGTCTAGTCACGCCTGCCACATGACCATGGAAATGTCTTCAGATGCAGACACTGCTGGCTTTAGAGCAAGGACGACCTTTACCTTGACCTAAATTGCTTTTACTAAATTTCCTGGTACTGAATATTAAGTGGCAAATTGGAGCAGATTTGACTGAGATTTCACAAGTGATATTCTGAATAGAAGTTAGGTTTGCACATAGTTTACAGCCTAACTGAAATTTAACTCCAAAGGCAGAATTTGTAGTTTAGCATCTTCTGCCATCCTTGCTTTGAGTGAACAAACTGGCCTTTTATCTTGTGCTTTCCCATCTAGTAAATATGGCCCCAGGTCAGCCTCCTTCTTACCTGATTCATTGCTGCTTGAACAGCTGTATGAATCTGCCGCATGATTTGGCAAAGATGACATAACTCGCATATACTAGGGAAGAGGAAGACGTGCTGTGAGACTTGAAAGCAATTATAAATCCCACCAAAAGACAAAATCCCATCACCAAAATGACCTTTGAGTGTCAGGAATAACTCACAGCATGTTTGAACATGGGGTTTATTTTTAATTTAGTTGCAATATAAATGATACTTGGTCAGATTGTTCTAGAATGAGAAATCCTTGCAATATGTATCAAGGAATTCTTGGAAGTGGAAAGAATTCTTCTGTTGAAAGATTCTGTCTTTTTGCATTGGGTCCTGGGGACGTAACATTATCTGCTCAGAATTTCTGTGTTATTCACTGCTTCATGCTGATGTGTTTCTGCTCAGTGGGCATCAACACTTTTGACTACCTGGGCAGCATCTTGAGTTATGTGGTGATTGCCATTCCTATTTTCAATGGAGTCTACGGTGATCTGGATCCAGCAGAACTGAGTTCCTTAGTTAGCAAGGTGAGTTTCTGAATGCTCTTGTGGGGGGGGGGGGGGGGAGGCTGTTGTTTTTGAATTCACCTCCAACTTTTCTATCCATCTGGGATTCCAGCCATCAGATGACATGAACAAAACCTTTAGAAGTTTCATATGTGGAGCAGTAGGCATATATTGCCCTCCATGTATTTTTGGATTGCTGCTGCCACCATCCTTCACTAGCTAGCCAGGACTGTTGGGAATGGCTGGCCACAGTTGCCAATCGCTGTTATTTTGGGATCATACCGAGAATGTTTTTTTCCATGCTTAAGGTTTGCTGGATAGGGAATAAAGGCATAACTATGTCAGGAGGAGAATATTGGTAGAGGTTTATGTTGCTCACAGCCTGCTCACCTTTGACTGTGGTGGCTAAGACTGATGGATGTTGTAGTCCCACAATACTACCTACTGCTTTTGTATAATGTACCCACAGCACACCACAAATATGTTAAGTTTTATGCAGCAAAGTGGGGCACTTTTAGGCAATCTTAGTTTTGAAATATAAATTCTCCAAGGGTTTACTTCCTGTTTAGCCCAGCAATACATACGCTTCACTAAATGTTTAGGAAGAACAAAATATTGATTATTCACAAGTTAGGTTGGAGGAATATACATGTGCCCAGGATTCTTGATGAGAATAGTTTCAGAGAGAAATGAAGTTAGAGTCTTTTAGTTCTTTTAGGCCTGCCATGTGGCCCACAAAATTGTGGATCACAAATATACATGTTTCCCCTTCAAAAGTGAGAGAGAGAGAGAGAGGCCTGAACAGCAAAGTCTTAATACATGCAAAGTAAGTCAGATGACCCCTAAAGGTGGGAAGACAGAAACTTTCCTATTGGTTAGTTATGGACAAAACAGTATTAACCATTTCCTTTAGGTTAGTCTAAGTATTTTTGTCTTTATGGTCATTATGCTAACACCATGTGCTCGGGTTCCACTAAAATACTCAACAAAATAAGGGGTTAGAAGATGTACTGCAGAAATGTGTGCTTCAGACACTGTTGTCCAGGAGAACAGCTTTTTAAGGATACTGTTGCATTATCACAGTGGTGTTCATTTGAAGCCTAGCCCGGACAAGACTCAAGTACTGTATTCGCTTTCCACCTTCAAAAACAAGGCAGGGGTTGAGTTGGATGTTACGTAGCAAGGTAATAGATTACAGCACTGTTCAGCTCCAAAATACCTTGGCGTGAAACTTGACAGGATACTCTCTTTTAAGCAGCCCTGCCTGAACACCAAAGCTGAAGTTAGTACAAAGAACAATATCATCAGGAAACTTACAAACTAATATACATAGAGAGATCAACCATCCACGCTACATACATCGGCTTTGACCTTGACTGTCTCTGCAGCATAGCATGCTGCTCCAGTAGGGAGCGCATTCACACACACAAAACAAGTTGACATCTCTGCTAATGAAGCCATGTGTATAGTGACAGGATGCCTCAAACCTACACCAGTTGAGAAAATATGTCCTCTTGTTGGTATCGCTCCACCTAAGATGGAGAGAAGTAGCAGCAGATGCCAAGAGAACTAAACAAGAGAATGATCCTTGACATCATCTAAATGGATATGTGCCTCAAGTCTGCTGGCTCTGCATGGCAGGAACAAACATTCTTGAGGGTACGCAAGAGCAAAACCAAATTAGAAGCTGGAGGAAGTTGCTCGCTGGACAAAAAATAACATTAAAGGAAGATATTGTTGAGGAACTTGACCTTCCCTATGTCACTTGGAGGACCTTAAACAGGCTGAGAGTTGGAGTGCTTAAATGTAAGACCAACATGCTCAAGTGGGGGTGGCTGACAGACAGCAACATATTGTGTGAAAGTGGAGGGATACACAATCTGGCTCATTTACTGGTTTGCCAATTACTGCCAGAAACATGTACCACTGAGGACTTAAATTTGGCCAATGACAAAGCCAAGAAAATGGCTTCATTTTGGCAGTCCAAAGTTTGATCTGGCCTTTGAAAATGAAGAACAAGACAGGAAGTGGCCAGCATTTCTTGGTCTTGTTTTTGGGTTGGCATATTTCATTGTAAAGCCAGTGCTCCTAAAGGTTTCCAGGAATTTGAAAAATGATACTTTTCTCGGTGGCGGCAGCTGAAGAGCCACAGAAAACCCATCTGCCTGTTTCATAATGAAATAGAAGTCTACAGTGAGATCAGCAGGAAATACTAAATCCGTGATGGCGAACCTTGGCACTCAAGATGTTCTTGGACTATAATTCCCAGAAGCCCAAGCACCCGTGAATCCACACGGATGGGTTTACTGCGATTCATCCGGCCCGCGCTGCCCTCCTCGCTCCCGGAAGCGGAAGTAAAACGCGCCCATATGGGCACATTCCAATTGTGGCGTATGGGCCAAGATTCGCCATCATGGTATTAAATCCTGCCCTAGACCGCATCTTGCTTCCACTTTCTGTTGACGTTCGAAAGGCATCTCAGTCAGCTAATTTATCAAGTAGGTTGTCAAGAAGACAAAATTATTACCTTACCTGCCGTGGGATAGACATCCCTTTCCTTTGAAAACAAGTGGAGTCAGTGCTCTTAAGTGCCTCATTAAAACCCTGATCATACCAGTCTAAAAATAGTTGTGCCTGGCATTCCTCACTGTGCATTGAAAAGCCTCATTGGAGCAGGAACAGGTGGCCTTGTGACAGTGGGTTGCCATGACCCCGTGGTTGACAGAAGGGAAAGTAGCCATGCCAGGAATTACTGAAAACCTTGGCAAAAGGCCGCTTTAGTTGCACACAGTAGCTGCTTCTGTATATATTAACCTTTTTATTGCAATCCCTGTTTTTTTCTCTGCATTATCCTTGTTTTAGACCATCTGGTATTCATACTGGAAATATTTTTGTACCAGGGGTTTCGTGTTGCAAAGTATTTTCCCACATACATAATGTATGTTCCCGTATAAAGCATGTCCTAGCGTTATGTAAAGGGACTGCGGTGGTTTAGTAGTTAAGACGTTGAGCCTTGATGATTGGAAGGTCGGCAATTCAAGATCCATGTGCTGCACGGTAAAGTGAGCTCCCGTCTCTGTCCCTGCTCCTGCCAACCTAGCAGTTTGAAAGCAAGAAATTGCAAGTAGATAAATAGGTACAGCTTTGGTGGAAAGGTGACAGCATTCTGTGCTCTCAGGTGTTTAATCATGCTTGTCACATGACCATGGAATCGTCTGCAGACACAGACTGTGCTGGTTCTTTGGTTGTACATGGAGATGCGAACCATACCCGAGGGTCGGATACAACTGGCTTTCAAGCAAGAGCAACCTTTACTTAGAACAGTGATGGCCAACCTTGGCACTCCAGGTGTTCTAGGACTTCAATTCCAAAAAGCTCAAGTTAGTACATATGCTTTTCATGGCTTCTGGGAATTGAAGTCCAAGAACATCTGGAGTGCCAAGGTTGGCTATCACTGACTTAGAGTTATGCAATCATTAAGCAGTGCCCTTCATAGGCCACAAGGCAGAACGGGGAGATGGCAGGCAGCTTGACCCAGGTGCCTCATGGGGAGGCTTATTATTGGATTTATTGGGGATGCTTAGACAAGTTACCTTTTTGACCTATATCTTTCTGACTTTCACAGCCAGCATTCCCACTGGCCATCAGATTCTGGGAGTTTAAAGTTTAAAAAATTCACTTTCTAATCACTGTAGAACAGGGGTGGCCAAACTTTTCAGGTTGCAGGCCGGTCACGTAGTTGAGCGTTGCTGATCACTTAGTTCCTCCCACCTGGAAGCGATAGTAAAATGCGCCCGCACGGATGCATAACATGCATGCACATAATGCTGCTGATAATGACCTGCGGCTGTTGTAAATGCTCCACTTCTGGGAGAGGTGAAGGCAGCATGGACCAGATTAATTGGCGCTATGGGTTGGATCCAGCCCGTGGGCTATAGTTTGGGCACCCCTGCTATAGAACTTTATTCCTCTTTGGCCCTGTCTCTGTCTCCTGCCTAATCCCATGTTTAATTCCCTTTGCTGGTTTGTTCAATCTGCATGTGGTTTTTGTCCTACAGAATGCCTTTGTCTCTCTTTACTTGATCAACTGCTTCAGTCAACTCATTGACCTCTCCACCACAGTGTCTGATGTAGCTGGCTATACACACAGGTGAGTCCCCTCACATATGGGGTGCATTTCATTGCCTCTGCGTTGCTCTGAGTTCTTGTGAAACAAAGGATGTCCTTTGCTTCCATCGCAGGTCGTATAGTCCATGGTTACACTAGCTTGGGCTTCCCTCTGAGGCATTGTTGGAAAAGGAAACAAACAAGGGACCCCTATTATTTTCTCCATGCACAAGGAGATGCACACATAGATAGATAGATAGATAGATAGATAGATAGATAGATAGATAGATAAATCTTTATTGTCATTGTCCTGCACAGAACAATGAGATTGGGGGTTCACAATCTTAAATTCACAATGTCCAGGCCTGCAACAGAGAAGAGACCCATTTTGGCTTAATGAGCACCAAGATGGTGTACTGGTTAGAATGTTTGACTATGACGCAGGAAATATAAGTTTAGTCCTCATTTCAGCCATAAATTTTTAAAATTAATTTAATTTTCGCACTTGTATGCCGCCCAGTCAGGGAACCCGATTGAGGGCGGCTCACATGGTAAATAAACAATATATACAATATACTCAGTAAATACACAATGATACAATATACAAAATTCTTGAGTTCAAGATGGCCATTCTCCCTCTCAATCTGATCTGGCCTGTTGTGAGGATAAAGTAGGGAGGAAGAGAGAGCCGTGTGTTCAAAGAGAGGCTTCAGCTCACTGGAAGAAAGATTGGGATATAAATATAACAAAAGCAAGTCTGAATTCTTCTAGTTTGATTAATTAGCCTTAGCTGCTTGATGTTTTGGCCTACACAGTGTTTGCATTTAATCAAACTGCAGAAGCCATAAGCAATAGCAATTGCACTTATATAACGCTTAGTTTATAAGTAAGTTTATAAGTAATTCGCAGTTTCCACGCAACATGTTGGGTACTCATTTTACCGATTCCGGAAAGATGGAAGTCTGAATCAGTATTGAGCCCGTCAGGATCGAACTGACGGTGTGAACAGTTTCTGGCTGCAGTATTGCAGCTCAATCACTACACCATGAAGGCTTTGTGAAGTAGAGGTCACCTTTGCTCAAAAGTCACTCGTATCTGACTCTAGGGTGCGTTGCTCATCTCCATTTTATAGCCAAAGACTAAGAGCCAGCGCCAGAAGAAAAATCTCTGTAAATAGTTGATGTTTTTAAATATATATACAGTTACAATTTCTTAACAAAGTCTCGTCATCATTTTTATTTCACCAGGGTCAGTCAAAAAATCCACATATTATATTTTTCCAACAGTTGCCTTTCCACCAAAGTGGACCCTATTTATCTACTTGTAATTTCTTGCTTTCGAACTGCTAGGTTGGCAGGAGCTGGGACAGAAACGGGAGCTCACTCCGTTGTGCAGCACTTGGGTCTCAAACTGCCGACCTGCCGAACTTCCAATCATCAAGTTCAGCATCTTAACCATTAAGCCACCACATATGTTTAAAAAGCCTCCTCTCCTTTTAATGTCAGACTTCTTTCTGACTGTATTGCAGCCCTTGTTATTCAGGATAGGAGCTGCGTTTAGAAATTATTCTTTTCTTAAAAAATCATTTTCTGATTTTGAACACTGTAACTCTGTAACCATTCAATATTTTCAAAAATGAAAAGTAGAATAGGAGCAAAATAAATAAATGTTTCCACTTCTCCTGTGCCCACCATTTCCTCTTCCATTTTTGTTTTTTGTAGGATTGGAGAGTTGCAGGAGATGCTGCTGAAGATTTCTGAGAAACAAAATGACTGTGAATTGCAAGCCGAAAAAGACTTCAACAGGTGAGTAGCTCCAGAGATGTAGGATACCAACGTAGAACCAGTGCACTGTTTAATGGTCATAGTGCACAGACAGAAAACAACCTAAATTGCAACAGAATGTCTTGGCCAACCTTCCACCCCACGCGGTTCCTCATTCTAGATAGCTGTCTGCTATAGTACAGTACAGAAGAATTTTTATTGTACGATGCGCCCATTTGTGCCAAAATTCTCTTCATTGTTCGATTTTTCTGTTGTATGATGCATTCGTTATATGAGGTTCCACAGTACAGTGGTACCTTGCATAATGAACGCTTCGCATAACGAAAAATTCACATAATGAAGCATTTGTTATGCAAAGGCGATAAAATCATTCGCTACGCAGGGTTTTTGGTAACTGGGGTATACCCGGTCAACGGGAACCCCGGATAACGATCATTTTTATTCGTTATCCAGGGCATCTCCCATTCGCTTTGCATAACGGGGGGAAACCGCGTAGCAAAGCAACTCGCACAATGGAGTTTTTTCATTATGCGGGGTTCTACTGTACAGTAATACCTCATACAAAGTCAGCTTCATACAACATCGGATTCATACAACATCGCCTAATTCCTTGAAAAAAGTTGCCTCATACAAAGTCGTGTGACGTTGTATGAGGCATTGGGGTTTTCCCAGGTTGCATTGTGCCTGGGCAGTATAAAAGGCAGGACACATGTGTGCATTGCTCTTGTGGGTTTTGCATGAGGCAAAGAGTGTTTAGGAGTGGTTTAGAGCGCGATTTTGGATTTTTTTGGATTTTTTCGTCAGAATTTTTAGAAGCATTCCTGGGATTTTTGCAGCATTCTTCAGGTTCTTGGACAATCAGGGTTGTTTGACATGTTTTTGTAATGTTTTTTGCCTTTAGACAATGATTTCTTAAAGTTCTGTCAGTTTCCTGTCTGTTTCCTTGACTTTGCCCTGAAGTCTGTGCTGTTACAGTACAATGTATCTCTATGGAAACAACATTGTACGAGGCATCGCGGCAAGGATTTGGACGTTGTATGAGGCATCGCGGCTAGGATTTTGCATGTCTCATACAAAGTCCAAATCTGTATAAAGTCCAAACTTGTGGAACCAAGTTTGGACGTTGTATGAGGTATCACTGTATTTAGATAAATGACTGTGGAGGCTTAGTGGTTAAGACACTGAACTTGACAACTGGAAGGTCAGAGTGCTGCACGACAGAGTGAGCTCCCATCTCTGCTCCAGCTCCTGCCAACCTAGCAGTTTGAAAGCAAGAAATTGCAAGTAGATAAATAGACACCCTTTTGGTGGGACGGTAACAGCGTCCCGTGCACTCCGGTGCCTAGAGTCGGATATGACTGGCTTTTGAGGAAGGGAGACCTAAGTAAGACTGGACTTGTTCTCAGTTGTAGAATTCTTTCCCACAGGAAGTCAGGTTGTTTCATCCTCACTGAATTTTCTTTAGACAGTCAAAAACTGTGTTTCCAATTTATTGTACATTGCTTTTGGGGGCCCAGTGTGCAGAAAAGCAAATTGTGGGTACTTCTAATACATTAATTACTTAAAAATTCAATCTCAACCCAGAGTTTACAGAAGTTATCTTTTCTCAGAATAATTTTTCAGGCTAGGGGGCTTAAAAAGTAACCTTTCTAAGGTTTAGTCAATGCATCTGTAAGGTTCCAGTTTGGGAGAGGCTGCTGTAAACATATTCTTCTTGCCTTTTCTTGTACATCTCTTTAACCTTCTCTTCCTGCTTGGTTCAGTGCTTTTAGTGTTTCAGGAGACAAGATGGCGTCCAGTGACACAGCTTTCCTCCTGGAGCAAGTTTCTGTTTTGGCTCCTTCTGAGAAGTTGCTTATCAAGGATCTCAACCTGAGGATCACAGCAGGGAACAACCTACTAATAACAGGGAACACTGGCACTGGGAAGACATCTTTGCTACGTATCCTTGGTGGCCTCTGGAAGGCCAAACAAGGTGAGTGTCTTGGCTTTTCTCAGGTGCTGCTTTGGTGAACTGAAGGGCTTTCAGAAGGGTATGAATGCTGGCTCTTTATAGGGCCATGATGGGGAACCTTGGCACTCCAGATGTTCTTGGACTTCAATTCCCAGAAGCCCAAGCACCCTGTGAATCCACACAAATGGGTCTACTGCGATTCATCCAGCCCGCACTGCCCTCGTTGCTCCTGGAAGCGGAAGCTCCCAGGAGAGAGAAGAGACAATGAGCCAATCAGCTTCAAGTATATTTGCATACAACATAAAGAGGATATTTCAGTGGTCCTGTCTTAAACACAGATTTTTTAAAAAATGAAATTGAGGTACACAAGGCTAAGACAGTAGACAATTAACTGATATAAGTGTAAAAAACAGTTCCAGAAAAAATCACCATATTATGAAATTATGTGGGAGCGAATGGGGATGTTATGGAATACTGAACTAGACAAAATCACATTCCACACGCTAAGACAGATTTAGGAGTTTTTATTATTAATATTGTTTAGCCAAACAGATTCAGGAACATTTTACCAAGCTAATAGTCCCTGAATGAATATACATTTTCAGAGCCATCTTTTTATAGCATAAAATTTGGAAATTTCTACACACTACATCACTATGGGATAAGCCAAAATTATTAATTAACCTTCTGACATTTTCATTCATATCAGGTCAGAACATTCAGTAACTGTTATTTAGATCATGTCATATAAGAAACATGTCTCATGTCACATCATGTCATTTCACACAAATATTATTTACGGTTCCCTGTCAGCTGTACAAACTGTGCTGAGCTTGTGGACACAAAGCCCTCTGTTTACTTTAGCCTCATCATCAGTTCTATATGATAGGTCAATCTGATCTGTTTAACTTTACAGAGTACTGAGAAAATAATTTTTACTTTTTAAACCAGAATTAATATTTTAATTCTTTCACCCCTACTTCAGGGAAAGGGGTTTAAAATTACAGTATTTACCTCCTCCCTGGCTCTGGTGGCTCCTTTTCTTCTAGGCTCTTGGATGTACCTGGATTGTGGGGAGGAGGGGGCATGGCCTGGTGGGGAGGGGGTGTAGCCCAAAATTTCCCTTATTTTCAAATCCAAAACTTGACAGGTATGACCCATATCCCTGGACCAATCTCGCTGAACGTTTGCACATTCATAGCTTGGGCTTGTGAGATCAGCATTGTGGGGGTCTCAAAACCCATTTGGGGGTTTATACCCCCCAAAGTGGGATGCAAAAGAGGACACCCCCACCGACCGGAGAAACAGCAACAAAAAGTAGTACTGCACACGCGCAACACAGCCAAGCCAGTGGCTTGAATTTTCTGCCGGGACATGCTAAAGAAAGCTGTGGCCACGGGGGGTGGGGGGGGGGGAGGGATGTCTCTGGACCGTAAATGTACAGTTCTGTCAAGCCACGGCCTCCTTTTGCTGGCCAAAGGAGCCCGCAGCTTGACAGAACTTAACGTATACAGGCCGGGGATGCCATTGGGCGGAAAAGTAAAACCGTAGTCAAGCTGTGTCATCCTTGCTTTAAATGACAAAAACAACCCAGGCAAGGCTGGGTAATTTGCTAGTAGAGAATAAGGGATAAGGAAACAAAAAAGGGAAAGCCTTGGTCAGCTTTTAGTTCTTATTAGAACTAAATCTGTTGGCCTTCTAGAATAGGTAACAAAGATACAGATGTGAGAGAGCCAAGTATAATATTTTACTCTGATTACAATGGAACTTATGGGGTTGTAGACTGCAGTGGCTCAAGTGTTAAGACACTGACTGGGAGGCAGAAGGTCAGCAGTTCAAAGCCTTCGTACTGCATGACAGAATGAGTTCCCGTCTCTGTCTCAGCTCATATCAACCTAGCAGTTCAAAATCAAGACATTGCAAGTAGATAAATAGGGACCACTTCGGTGGGAAGGTAAACAGGGTTCCGTGCATTTTGGTGTCTAGGCATGCCTGCCACATGTCCACGGAAACGTCTACAAACGCAGACAGTGCTGGCTCTTCGGCTATAAGCAGAGATGAGCACTGAACCCTAGAGTCGGATAACGACTGGCTTTCGAGCAAGGGCGACCTTTACCTTTGCCTTTAGCTTTCTCTATGTGATTATTTCTATGGGGTCTATGCAGGAGATGTCCACATGCTGACGTGCTTTGGCCCTCGTGGAGTGGTAATCTTGCCACAGCGACCTTTCTTCACAGATGGGACCCTACGGGAACAGGTGAATCATCTTGGCTCTAGGCTAAGCCTTCTTCAGTCCACCCCATCCCACCCAAGCTATTCTAAGAAGCTGTTCTGAAGCAATTTTCTGGTATATGCTGTAGTTCAGGGCTTTGCAACCTACGACCCGTGGGCCAGATCTGGCCTGTGGCGCCAAATAATCCAGGCCCCAACCTTGCTCCAGCTGCCCTCACATCAGCAGCAGCCACTGGAATTGGCTGCGGACTCATTCACGGCTGCGTAAACACACTGTGGGCAAGTTTTATGGCACCAATCTGGACCACTCAGCTGTCTGAGGGGTCTGGCCCGCTCTGAAAAATGTTGAGAACCCCTGCTGTAATTCTCCCCCAGTCAGTAGCAGGAAAACGGCAGGAAATCAATAGTTCTACCAAAAAAAACTAGGAAAAGATGGAGATCTAAATGAGATGGATTGATTTTTTTAAAAGGAAGTCACAGATTTTATTTATTTATTTTTGCAATACCTGAGCCAACTTTTTGGGCTTGTAGCCATTCACGTGGTTCAGAGGGCTGGTCACTATGGCATGGGAGCCGGAGCTGGCCCAAACACCAATTCATCCGGCCCACAAAACCCTCATTGCTCCCAGAAGCGGAAGTAAAACGCACTCGTTATGTGGGGTATCGCCAATAGCACTTTGCATAACAAAAAAAAGCGTATAACAAAGAGCGCCGTGGAACAGAGCTTTTCCATTATGCGGGGTTCTACTGTATCTTTAAATCTATTCACTTTTGACAAGCCTTTTTTTACCTTGATCTGACATTTCAATTTATCATCAATAGCTATATTCCAAATTTCTTTATACTCCTCTAGATGTTGAAACTCAAATCTTACATTCCATTTTTTTGGCTACAATTAATTTCACTGTAGTTATAAAAATTTTAATTATTATTTTTTGCCATTTTAATTGAACATCTCCCAAACTGGATAACTGTTATTTTTGGACAAAAATCAAGTTTCATAGGTAATTTTTTTTTAGGATGGGTTTATTTGGTTGGTTTATTTTTAATTTGTTGTGTGTTTTATTATTATGTGAAAATATTCCATTTATTTAACAAACTTTGCTTCTGTCATAATGGTCCTCAGTTACATTGATATACAGAGCGGTTGGACATAAGATGTGGAATATTGAAAACTACCGTTGTAATAGAAAACTATTATGTCTGGTTTTTGTTTTGGAGCCTTTATGTAGTTGTGTTGCTTCTGATCTGATATTTGCGTTGGATTTTATTTCATTCAGGTGATATACCCTTTAAAGGAGATTTATCCAGTTTCAGGTGAGTGAGGATCTATTGGAAAAGCTCCCCCAGCCCCAAATGGACGATGGTTGTCTTCTGCTGATACTTTGTACCTGTTCTCTTCAGTGTGTGTCGGCGTAGCATTATCACATTGCATGACCCTTGGTTTTCTTTTGGTGGCTTCATCTCTTCTGCAATACAAAATTGAGCCAGGATATTAATTCCAGGATGTGGAGAACTGCAACATCTCTGTCCATGTGCATATTTAGCTTTGGGCCTGTGAAGCTAAAGGAATACAGTAATACCTCATACAATGTCCACTTCATACATACAACGTCGCCCAATTCTGGGGAAAAGGTGCCTCATACAACGTCGCCGGACGTTGTATGAGGTATTAGGGTTTTTACTGCAGGAAACAAGTTATTTCTTCCCCGCCTCCTCCGGCTGGCTGCCGGTCGAGCTCCGTTGGAGGCGGGGAAGAAAAAACTCGCCGGAGAGATGAGTTCTTTCTTCCCCGCCTCCTCCGGCCGGCTGCCGGGCAAACTCCGTTGGAGGAGGGGAAGAAAGAACTCGCCGGAGAGATGAGCCCCAAGTGCGGAGAGTTCTTTCTTTCCCCACCTCCAACGGAGTTCGACCGGCAGCCGTCCGGAAGAGGCGGGGAAGAAAGAACTCACCGCGTCTGGGGCTCGCCTCTCTGCGGCCCCAAAAGCGGCTCTCCGCCTCCAACGGACCCCACCGACGCCGGGAGGCCCCACAGAGTTTGCCCTACAGTTTGTGCTGTTACAATGTATCTCTATGGGAACGACGTTATACAAATCATCGGTGGCAATAATTTGGATGTTGTATGAGGCATCACAGCTAGGATTTTGCATGCCTCATACAAATTCGGAATTCATACAACGTCCTAACTTGTGGAACCAAGTTTGGATGTTGTATGAGGTATTACTGTATCGCAATAAGTGTCTTTGGGGAGAGTAAGGCAGTTGCCCCAAGCAATAGATGCCGGAGAGCCATAGTGGCAGACATCCACCTGAGCCTTTTGAGCCTTCCATTCATTCCTTTGTCTTGGAGGCTAGAACTGTATGTCCCAAGCAGCTTGAGGTGCTCTTCTTAACTAGCCTGCTGTTTTCTAATAGGGTGGAGCAGCCTATCCAGTTGGCACTATTGACCTGCCAGTCCAGCTGACTTTGGAACATAGATGCCATTGTGTCCTTTGCTTTGGAGAGAGAAATGTAAAGACCATTCCCTGGTTGAACCTTTCTAAGACAGCCTCTGCTGAGAGCAGGGGTGTCCAAATTTTTCGGGCTGTGGGCTGGTCATGTGTTTCAGCATGGTTCCGCCCACCAGAAGCAGAAGTAAAACACACCTTGCAATCTGTTTTGCAACAGGATGAGATAGATTTTAAGCTGCCATTTTTTCTGCTTAAACTAGGGGTGCCCAAACTACGGCCTGTGGGCCAGATCTGGCCCCTGATGCCAATTTATCCGACCTGTGCCACCCTCATTGCTCCTGGAAGGCATGTTTTACTTCTGCTTCTGGGAGCAACGAGGGTGGTGCAGGCTGGATGAATTGGCATCAGGGGCCGGATCTGGCCCACAGGCCATAGTTTGGGCACCCTTGGCCTAGAGGGTGTGCTACCTCCACTTTTCATTCTCTTCTCATGAATGTAATTTATTGCATAACAGGGTCTGCAGATGATGAAAGAATAATGAGATTCCTGGAACTGACTGGGCTGGTAAGTAACTGGAGTGGAGATAAATTCCTCCATTTTGGGGAAGAAAATGCCTATAAATTAGAGGTGAGCAAAATGTGGCTTTATGACTGCCTACTGGACCCAAGACTGGTTTTTTTTTTTTGCACTTCAAACCCAAGGTTCTCATAAAAAGAAAAAAGATGAATTGCCATTTCATGTAGCTTCTCGGAGCAGTGATTGACCTTTTAAATAAGTCAAAGTCACTTTCCTACAGAGCATTGAGACTGCAAAATAACCATTTTTCAAAATTGAAAGTGGGCTACTAGTCACTCGTTTTTCTTATCTCCCCCCCCCCTCTTCTTAAAATCAGTGTGGAGGATTCTGGGGAGAAATCCTTCAGACCTGCTGTAGCTGCTGATCCCTGCTACAAATGCTCAGAAAGGGAGCTGTTAATGTCCAGTAATCCAGTCCTAAAAAGAGAGAGGTGGAACTTAACCCTGCCTAGAAGTTCTACTGCCTGACCTGGGAAGCTTTGCCAGCCATTCCAAATGTGCTGATCTACAAACATGACATCAGTAAACGCAGGGATGAATTTAGCTTCTGGCACGGACTGCCTTGTGCTTTAGTGGCTTGGTAAATGTACTTAAAAGCGATGCCAAACCTGAACATTTCCTCACAGTAAGCCCTGCTTTAATGCATGTCTCAACAAAGCCAAGATAAATTATGATGTGGAAGAGGAAGAGAGAGAAGGAAGAAGTCATGATGCCAGAGAACATACAGGAAACGGGCAGAATCTTTGTCTGCTGTGTCTAGGTCAGACTTTAATCTGCCAGAATGAAGCCACCATTTGGTGAATTCATTCCATAGTTCCTTTCGCCTGGCCTAGTGTGAGAAAGATTAGCCGGCACAACAAGGTTGCCTTTTTTCAGGGCATGCTCGGTTGTGCTTCAAAAATACCACAATCTTCAAGGAGGCTCTTTCTGTGGACCCCAATGGTGAGATGAAACAGGCAAATATGTTAAGTGGCCAGATCAAAGCAGCAAGAACAAACGTGTCTTCCCGCCTGAGACTCACTCAAGCAGGCTGGGATAGGATTCTGGTTTTTATCTGTGCTGTTTTCTCTGTTTGATGCAGTCTGACTTGGTAGCAATAACAGGAGGTTTGGACAAGTCAGTGGACTGGAATTGGTAAGTCTGCTTCTTGTTAACTAGCCAGTGGGGATCATGGTGAGGGTAGCTGTGGAGCTGCAGCTGGTCTTGCAAGACTGTATTCTAAGCACCATTTGTTCTGCTTTCCACCTTTGCTGCAGGTATGATATCCTGTCCCCAGGTGAAATGCAGAGGCTGTCCTTTGCACGGCTATTTTACCTCCAGCCTCAGTATGCAGGTGAGACTGAGAATCTAGGCTGAAAGGAATAGGGCTAATAATCCTGTTTAAGCATATACCTGCCATATGTATTTTCAAGGGACAAAGCTATGTAGCAATGCATGGTACTTTGGGAACTGCTGAAATTTACACTGGTGTGTTGGTTTAGCTGCTCTGATCTACGGATTTGACAAGGACCCCAAAAAGGTTCTTAAGGTAAAGGTAAAGGTTTCCCTTACTCGAAAGCCAGTCGTATCTGACTCTAGGGTCCAGTGCTCATCTCTGTTTCAAAGCCGAAGAGCCAGTGCTGTCTGTTTCTGCAGACGTTTTCGTGGTCATGTGGCAGCCATGACTAGACACCGGAGCACTGTTACCTTCCCACCAAAGTGGTCCCTATTTATCTACTTGCAATTTCTTGCTTTCAAACTGCTAGGTTGGCAGGAGTGCTAGGTTCTTATTGGCTAATAATTATAATTTCATGAGCAGTACCCAGGGAAGGGGGGACAACAGGTCATGGAATTCACCAGACTGGGTGATAACCTTGTCATAGTTCTGCCTTAAACAAGACAGGGCTGCTCTCAAAGGCAGAATAAAATGCCTGTTTCCAAATGCAGACCACCTGTCTCGGAAATAGCAGAATGCTCTGATGTTTGGAGACAAACTACACAAATCTTGTTCACGCTTTAGCTTTATTTAATCAGGCTTTTATTCATTGACATGTTAAATCTATGTCATCCCTTTCTGCCAAAAAGAGCACTCAAGTCTACTAACAATAACACCATTCCCCCAAATGGAAAAGACCTGTGTAAAGAAAAATGTTGTGTTTGAACGGAGGTCTTAAAAAATAAGGAAATTGAGACCACGCATGCTCTAATTCAAAACATGGGGATACTAATGCAGGCAAATTTCACCTTGAGTAAATGTTAGAGATGTACTCCTCTCTTTGATTCCCTAAAAAGGAAGAAAAAGATTTTGCTCACCTTTGACTTAGCCCATTGAACACAACAAGGTTTCCTTCCACTAGATATGGTTTGAAGATACCCAGTGTGGTACATTGGATAGAGTTCTTCTTCTTTTTGTCCCAATCAAACCCTAGACCCGTGATGGTGAACCTTGGCACTCCAGATGTTTTTGGACTTCAATTCCCAGAAGCCCTGTACGGGCGTGTTTTACTTCCACTTCCAGGAGCGACGAGGGCGGCATGGGCCAGATGAATCACAGTAAACACATTTGTGTGGATTCACGAGGGGCTTCTGGGAATTGAAGTCCAAAAATATCTGGAGTGCCAAGGTTCACCATCACAGCCCTAGACTACCAAAATGAAGCCACTTTCTTTGCTTTGTTGTTGCCCAAACCCAAATCCTCATCAGTGCATGTCTCTGGCATAGAATGATGCACTAGAGCTCAGGAGGCCATAGAAACTCATTGGGGGTGTTGAACTGGTAAATTTAAAGCTTTATAATAATAATAATCATCATCATCATCATCTTAACCTATAAATCCAAGTGTTCACCGTTGGAACTGGCTATAGGTTGCTATGCGTCGCCCTACTGACCCACACCCACCCTTCGTGCGCACGGCCGAATTGCCTACGCAGGTCAACGAAGGATTTAAAAATCCGGCACGGGGGCCTCAGCCCCACAAACGGCAAGAAAGGGAAAGAACTTCACTTCCCAACATTCCTTGCGCCGCGCTGCGCCAGAGCCAATCAGGCTGAGAGGCTCTCGCACGGCGCAGCGTTCGGAATCGCGCCGCAGCCAATCAAAACAAAACCATTTTAAAAAAACGCAGCACAAACAGAAAGCACCAACCCATTACTACAAGCCCCAGCGTCCTGCGCGCCATGAGCACGCAGAACACTGAGGAAAACGGCGCCCGAAAAATTAAAAAGAAAAACAACTCACCGCGTCACAGCCAAACACACACCAGCCGGCTTTCTTTATTATTAGTCAAATTTGTATATGCCGCCCGCTCAGGTAGACCTGACTCAGGGCGTGTTTGAGTGTTTTTAGTAATTTTTTAAAAAGTATTTATTTGGTGGTGGGGAAGGTACGTGGTCATTGGGGGTTTGGATGGGTGGGCTAGGTGGTGGGGAGGGGGGCATGGTCTTTGGGGGTTAGGAAGGGTGGGCTTTCTTTCCCTCACCCACGGCGCCTGGAGTTTCCCCTTTAATATCAGTGGGTGGGGGCTGCGACCCCCCTCTCCGCTGGCTTTTCTAGGGTTGGGAGGTTTGTGGGGAGAAAAGGGGAATGTTTCCCAAACCCTTCTGGACTCAGGACACCAGGGAGAGGGGATCGATTCCCACCCCCCTCCTTAAAAAAACTCGGTCTTTTCTACTCTTTAAAAACGGAGTTGTTTTAAGGAGGGGGGAGGGAAACGATCCCCTCTCCCTGGTGTCCTGAGTCCAGAAGGGTTTGGGAAACATTCCCCCTTTCTCCCCACAAACCTCCCAACCCTAGAAAAGCCAGCGGAGAGGGGGGTCGCAAGCCCCACTCACTGATATTAAAGGGGAAACCCCGATCTACTTTCACAACTCCACACAAACAAAGCACCATAAAACAATAAAGCCCCCCTCCCTACCACCTAGCCCACCCTTCGTAACCCCCAACGACCATGCCCCATTCCCCACCACCTAACCCACCCTTCCTAACCCCCAACGACCATTCCCCCCTCCCCACCACCTAGCCCACCCTTCCTAACCCCCAAAGACCATGCCCCCCTCCCCACCACCTAGCCCACCCATCCAAACCCCCAATGACCACGTACCTTCCCCACCACCAAATAAATACTTTTTAAAAAATTACTAAAAACACTCAAACACAGCCAAAAATACACAAAAACAAAAACACCAAAAACAATAAGAAGTAAACAAAGACACAATCAAAAACAAAACAAACAGACAAAAAATACAAATTCCAATTCTCCCCCCCCCCCCCCGCCCACACACACACACAAAAGAAAGAAAACAAGCAAACGTACCGAAACAGGTGCTACCTCCACCAGGACTGGAAAAGAAATGAATACAGAAAGACCCTACTTACCAGAAGAAGCTCCACCCAGAGGCAAGGAGAGAAACAAAAGTCAAAATACAAAAACCCCTACCAGCACCACCTGCTGGCCACAATAATACAAACAATTCAAAAACACACAACAGCCCCAAACAAAACACAAATTCACAATTATACACAAAAGGTCACACCAACAAAAACAAGTAAAAAAAATTACACTAAACACACTTTCACACAAATCACAAATATATGTCAATAAAATACAATAGAAACTTTAAAAAATCCTGTGCTGAGTTATTATATCATACTTTCTTCTTTTATTAATCCTCAAAAAAACCCAAAAAAGCAGATCACAGTTAATAACAGCCAAGCCAAACAAATTTAACATAAATAAACATTTAAAAAATTAAAATTACAGACTAAGCAATTTTTTTAAAAAAACAACACAATTTAACCTTCCAACACAATGTAAACTATTGCAAAAATAAAATTGGCTCATTTCAAATTAAAAAACACGGGGGGAAAAGCCCGGCAACGCCGGGCAACCCTTGCTAGTATGCTATAAAATCAATTCTAACTTATGGTGACCATTTCCGGGTTCTCTAGATAGAGAATACACAAGGAGTTTACTATTGTCTTCTTCTGGGGATGCCCCAAGATTTGGTTACTTTTCCAAGGGTATGCAGGTTGGCTCTTCTCCCAAGACACACACTGTGGATTTGAACTCCCAACCTCTGGCTCTGTAGCCAGATACCTAAACCTCTTGATGGCACATACTAACAACAAAAAACAGCTCAGATGAACTGGACAAGTAAAGATTATGTAACTGTGCATTATATTGCACTGCAAACCTGATGTTTGCCAATGTTGACTCTGCCAAAGCCTGTATTTTATTTCATTTTTTTCCATACCTCTAAGGAAATGTATTATAGCAAGTCAGATGGCTATAGAAATTATAGTGTAGTGTTTATTTGCAGACTGAGTGGCTTTATTATGATTATAGATGGAGCCAGCATTGGCCCAATCAACAGAGATGGCTCCATCTTTTTGTCCAACCCAACTATTGGCTGATCCTCCTCCCTAGTCTGATTGCTGAAGGAAGCTTGGAATAACAAAGACCGAGGGGAAAATGCATTGGCCCAACTTCCCTGGGTAAAGTTAGTACTACCTCTTGCAAGCTAAGCAGGCACCCCCTGCTGCCCCCTCCTCCCTGAAGTCCCATAAGAGGATTTGCATTGGGAAGGTATGCAAGTTTTCTCATCCTTCCCATTTCCCCAGTGTTTCCCAACCTTTGGCTTTTGGACTACAATTCCCAGAAGCCTAAGTCAATTTCCCAAAGCACTGATCAGCCAATGTACTGACTTAAGTTTCTAGGAATTGAAGCCCAAAAAACAAAGGTTGGGAAACACTACGTTAGCACTTTTCCACTGTACAATGCAGATCCATCCCTACAGCTGTGACAAAGGAGAATACCGTATATAAAAAGCAGATTGACCTTGTATGAACAACTGAAGCAGGGGTTCCCAACCTACAGCCCACAGGCCAGACCTGGCCAATGACGGCATTCCATCTGGCCCATCACTGTCTCCCCCGCACCCAAAAGTGGAAGCGGGCGTATTTATGTCAGCCATAAAACACGCCCATGCATGCACAAATGCACCTACAGCTGATGTAAATGCGGAAGTGGGTACATTTATGACAGCCGTAAATGCGCCTGCTTCTGCTTCCGAGAGCGTGGTCCGGGCCACTCAGCTATTCCAGGGGTGTGGTCAGGCCCACAGCGCAAAAAGGTTGGCCACTCCTGAACGAAAGGAGCCCCTGAATAGATATTCTAAACAGTATGGTGAAAAGGGAAGGGTGGGTGAGATGAGATGAGAACCTCCAAACTGGCTGCTTTACTTGAGTAACAAGAGCTGTTTAAGCTTCCTAGGCATACCTGAAGAGAAACTGCTGCACTCAAGTCTGTTAGGACTGGGACTGCCCTGGCAGCCACCTAGTTGGTTGCCAGTGACCAATTTGGCAGGGGTCTGTCACAAAATGGTGGCTACCATGCTTCAGAATCCTCTGCTCCAAACATGAGCTTGAGATACACCTTAAGGGGTTGTACTTGAGGTACACTTTTCTGGACTTGTGCTTGTGGTACACGTTAAGATACACCCTTCTTATGTCAATGTGTGCATGTTTTCAGGAGAATGGTCTGTGGTCTGAATGTCCTTATTTGGAGAACTACAGTTTCAACCATATTATTTTGTTTTAAATCAAAGAATTTTTTCCTCCTTTGGAATAGTTGCCACTTTTTTGAACATTTAGACACATATACACATCAGAGAGTAAAGTAAATCTATTTTTATTCAACAAATATTGTAAGATTTTTTTTTAAAAAAAAAAAGCTATTGTACGTAAACAAAGCAAGCAGCAGCAACAAAACACTTTGGATTCATCGGCTTCTTCCAGACAGCTTGATCCATAAAGAAATCACAAAGGAGGGAAATGTCATTCTGGATTTTCTTTAAGAGACCAGTCCAGCCTAGCACTACTGGCATGCTGCTCTGAGTTTTCCCTGGGAAACATGTCCCATGATTAAACACAGTCCACCAAAATCTGTTCAAGGAAGGAGGGATGACAACCCAAACTTTTCACACCATAATTAACAATCTAAATTGGCAATCTGAATAAAATGCACAAATAGAGATGTTAGGATTTCAGAAAATGGTGGGATTAAGAGGTGGAAGTGCAACATCTGCAAACAATAAGTGTACAAAAATGGTTGCAAAAAATAATCTCCAGCAGTATTTATTTTTGAGAGAAATAATGCTGGAAGTTCTCGTTAATCATAATTCTTTGGAAATTAGAGCTGCCATAACTCAGTGGATTTGAATACAGTATCTGAAACAGGGTTATGAGTGACTTCCAGGAATGGAGCCAGACAAGATCTTAAAAAGAGCACATGTGAATGATGGGGTGATGTCCCTGTTTGCCTGCACACTCTTGGACAAGACTCATTCCTAGATGGCCCCCGTGGATCACCAGAAGAAGAGGGTGATAAAGCACACCTGAATACCTTATACCGTAAAACCCCAGTTTACAACACAGGTCCGTTCCAACATCCTCCATCGTAAACCAAAAAAATCGTAAGCCGAAGCATATTTTCTAATAGGAATGCATTGAAAAATAAAAAAGCAGTCCCAACCGAACCAAAAATCTTTTTTAAAAAATTCAAAAACCACCCAAAAATTCCAAAAAATACCAGACACGATCATCCCCCACCCCCACAAAAGTGACAAAGTGATCTCCCTACCATTTCCACGCTGTGTGTGGGAGGCACGTGTTGAGCCCAGTTTCCGCCTCTACCAGCACCAGGAGAGTCTGGGGACCTTATCTGCTCGGTTCCAACCTTCATCCGAGCTACCTGGGCAGCGCTACAGCCGAAAACACTGCCTTCCCCAAGTGTGCACCTGGGGGAGGTGCACGTTCCCGGCTGTAGTGCTGCCCAGGGAGCTCGGGCGAAGGTTGGAATTGAGTGGATAAGGTCTCCAGACTCTCCCAGTGCCAATAGAGGTGGCAGACAGTGCGGAAATAGTGGCAAAAATGACAACAACGATGGCGCCTCCGGAGCGGTAAGTGATGAATTCTGACTTCCAGCGGAGGGGGTGGGTGCCATTTTAGAGTTTAAAATAGCATGATTCCCAGTCATAAACCAGGGGAGTTAAATTTTAAACCGGGGCATTAATTTAATATAATTTGCCGCCGTAAACTGCAGCAAACGTAAACCAGGGCATTCATAAACCGGGGTTTTACTATACCTAGAAAACTGAAGGTCCATGAAAATTGATTTTAATGGCATGTTGTTATTGGAAGCACCATGTAATTGAAAAATAAAATAAAAGCTATCTATAGATTAGAAATACAACAAAAACACATCAACAGAAAGAAATCAGTAGTGCTCTACTAAATAAAATGTCATCAGCAATAACAAACATAATCCTGCCTATATTTTAAAAAACGAAGAAAAACAACAATCTAGCTCCCCTCAGCAGAGTGATTTCGACCTTCGGGTAGCAAGTGGTTCTTCTGAAGATGGTAGAATCAAAATATAACCTTCCTTCAAAGATCTTTTTAAAAATCTAATGATTATAGGAGTGAACACAAACCACTTATTCCATGTTGCTGGTTATTGAAATCTGACAAGCTTGTCTCTTTTGCTTGACTATGGCTTTCCCAAAGGGGTTTTGCAGTGTTAGGAATATGCAAGTAAGAGCTATTTCTGGATGGCATATCCCGGAACTCCTTATGCGGCATAGCTTCTAAGGGTCATAAGTCAAGATGGTAGCTTTCCATGCTGCAACTCAAAAAGGGAAACAACTGGCAACCAGCTACCAGCTTCCTATTTGCAGGGTTCCCTCAAGAGGAGGAAAAGACTTCAACTGGATTCCTGTTTTTGCTTACAGTGCTGGATGAAGCTACAAGTGCACTGACAGAGGAGACAGAGAATGAGCTATACAGGATTTGTGCCCAGCTGGGGATGACTCTGGTTAGTGTGGGACATCGCAGCAGTCTGGAAAAGGTAGGAAGAGGTGGGGGGTCTGGTTAGCGTGGGACATCGCAGCAGTCTGGAAAAGGTAGGAAGAGGTGGGGGGTCTGGTTAGCGTGGGACATCGCAGCAGTCTGGAAAAGGTAGGAAGAGGTGGGGGGTCTGGTTAGCGTGGGACATCGCAGCAGTCTGGAAAAGGTAGGAAGAGGTGGGGGGTCTGGTTAGCTTGGGACATCGCAGCAGTCTGGAAAAGGTAGGAAGAGGTGGGGGGTCTGGTTAGCGTGGGACATCGCAGCAGTCTGGAAAAGGTAGGAAGAGGTGGGGGGTCTGGTTAGCGTGGGACATCGCAGCAGTCTGGAAAAGGTAGGAAGAGGTGGGGGGTCTGGTTAGCTTGGGACATCGCAGCAGTCTGGAAAAGGTAGGAAGAGGTGGGGGGTCTGGTTAGCGTGGGACATCGCAGCAGTCTGGAAAAGATAGGAAGAGGTGGGGGGCTCATGCGAGATTGATATTTCCAGGCAGAACTGCAGAAGCAGAGAGGCTGTTTGGCATCAAGAGTTCTTCTCTGCAGGTGGAGGGATGTCTTCAGAAAACGGTGGCTTTCATTTTAAACTTTACTATTATGTTTCAGTTTCACAGTTGGATTTTGAAACTCAGTGGAGAAGGAAAATGGGAGCTGACAAGAATCAAGAAAGACTGACCAGTTCATGGACAACAAAAACAACAAAATGCCATCTGAGCCACAGGTGGCTCCTGTTACTACAGTGCCTTGAAGCAACAAGCCTTAAACGTCTGGTGAAGGATTTTTTTTAGACCCTCACCAACGAAAGCCAGCGAAGCTTCTCTGAACTAAAAGCCTTCAAAGTAAAGAATAGGCCTGTGTATTGGAGCCAGAAGAGGGAAGGGTAGCTCCTTGTTGCCTTCTGCAAATTGCCTCTAGATTATTGTTTTTCCTACTCAGGGTGTCAGCAAATGGGAGGGACAAAACCCTTCCTCTTTTATCCTTGCATGTTACTTTAACTGAGGATAACTTTGAATGGTGTTCAACTGTGGCATCAGAAAACTGGGTTGGATGTGGTATAGAGTCTTCTCATCTCAAGCTTGAGTTTCTTCTGAGCTTAGGAAAGAGTCTGTTCTTAGTTATCAACTAGTGGGTCAACTACTTCACCATTACAGATGTGTATCCATTCTAATTTAGAAGTACATAAGAGTGAGGAAAAAGGAGGCTAACTTGCCCTTTCAAAAAAGCTTATTAACAGATGAATCTAGTATAGATTAAAAATACAATAAGTATCATGTAAGCAATTGAGTAACAAGCCAAAAAGTCTTGGATATTTACTTACCCTTTGTACCATGACAGTATTCTACCTTTTTGTGTTTAATTTATATACAGAGACAACAGTCCTGACTCCTGCAATCCTATAAGGCAGCTGCAATAAATATGATAGGTATGGAAAAAGGATTTCATAACTGAAGCTGATACTGATGCTTGATGAACTTCTTAGTGACAGATGAGGAAACATGTTTCTGACAGAAACAGCTAATGGTATTTGTCCAGAGCTGCTAAGGCAGAAGTTCTCAAGCTTTTTAAGCCGGGGGCCGGGTCACACTCCCTCAGACAGCTTCAGGGGCCAGATGGCCATTTTGCCCTTCCTCCACCACATGGCACTTCCTGGTGTGGTGGAGGCAGTGGTAGGGGGCCACATGAAATGGTGCTGTGGGCTGCATCTGGCCCATGGGCCGTAGGTTGAGAATCCCTGTGCTGAAGCATAAAACTGCCTAGCAGAGTGTGATTATGTGGAAAGCCAAAATAAAATGCATGGGGTTTGGGATTTATTTTGAATTTTTTAAAAAAAGCATATTTGTAGTTTCATTGTGTTAGAATTAAAAGGAAAGAGCGCTCAGGGAAACAAACTTGGAAATATACTCCGTTTTGTTCAAAAGCCCAGACTCCATAAGAGGTAACACTACAGTAAAGGTAAAAGTTCCCCTTGCTCGAAAGCCAGTCGTATCCGACTCTAGGGTTCAGTGCTCATCTGTTTCAAAGTCAAAGACTGTGCTGTCTGCTTCTGCAGACATTTCCGTGGTCATGTGGCAGGCATGACTAGACACCGGAACGCTGTTATCTTCCCACCGAAGTAGTCCCTATTTATCTACTTGCAATTTCTTGCTTTTGAGCTGCTAGGTTGGCAGGAGCTGGGACAAAGACGGGAGCTCATTCTGTCCTGCTATACTCGGGAATTGAACTGCTGACCTTCCACCTCCTGGTCAGCGTCTTAGCCACTTGACCCACTGCACTACAAGGCTTTCAGTATTCAGGAGGCAAAATAGCCCTGCTCTCTATACTGTATAGTTTTTCTCCATCCGTCCATTTGTAATGCCTCTCGCTTTCTCCTTGAAGCACTGGCACTAATGCTTCAGGTGGTGAGATCAGATTCTCCAAATTTGGAATAAAGAAGAACACTTGAACTTACCCAAAAGCTCAGGAGAAGCTTCTTGTCCTTATGGCTAAGATCAGGTATAGCATGTGGAACACTGGGATGTCGATTCAAATAGGCAGATTTTTTGTATTACTTTTCTTTATTGCAGGTTTTGGCAAAAGCTACAAAAAGTAGGTTCTTGTCCTCATGCTGTAATATAATATATTAACCCTGTTACCTAGGAATGGTTTTAAAATGAATGTAACCCAATGCCTGCTATAATGCAAGCTGTTTTCCCTTGCCTGGATGATTGCTTCTCATTCCCATTTGGAAAATGTGATTTTTAGAGTATGATTCGGAATGTTTTCGTTTTCAGTGGACTCTTTATTTTCTCCTTCTGCAGTGATTAGAGCAGGGATAGTCAGGTAACATGTAGACCTCAGGGACCAACATTCTGGCATGTCCACTTTATTTTATTTTTTTAAGAAACTAGTTTCTGTGTTTTAAAAATTGCTTTAGAAAGCCCCCTTTACGCCTTGTAGAGGGTGTTGGGGCAATTCTGCCATGTTTTGAGGGGTGCCCAGCATCCCTATAGCCTCTTACTCCCCTCTAAATTACAAATAATTAATAATAGCCACCAAATGGCAGAAAATGCATTTGTTTTAGGGGGAAAATGTAGATTGGGGTCATGGGAGGGGTCCTGAGAGAGGCCTTCCATGATCCAGATCAGGGGTGCCCAAACTTTTCAGGCCATGGGCCAGTTATGTCTTTCAGCAGGCTGGTCACATGGTTCCTCCCGCTAGAAGCAGAAGTAAAATGTGCCTTGCAGTCTGTTTTGCAACAGGACAAGATAGATTTTAGGCTGCCATTTGCTCTGCTTAAACCAGGGATGCCCAGACTACAGCCCACGGGCCAGATCAGTCCCCCGATGCCAATTCATCTTGCCTGTGTTACTCTCATCGCTCCTGAAAGCAGAAGTAAAACACGGCCATATGGTCGTGTTTTACTTCCGCTTCCGGGAGCGACAAGGGTGGCACGCGCTGGATGAATTGGCATTGTGCGACGGATCTGGCCCGAGGGCCGTAGTATGGGCACCCCGATCCAGATATATATAGATATGTCCCAACTCCATCCTACTCTTGGATTGTAAGGAGGGCTGTGCTTGGAAAATTAGGAGGGCTGTTCCTTGCTTCTGGATACCAGTGGGTAGGGAAGGTGAGGTGGGGGATACAGTTGTCCTCATGTTTTGTTTGCGGACTTCCCAAAGGCAGCTGATTGGCTAGCGTGGGGAACAGAATAATGAAATAGGTGGTTCCTCCCTGTGTTGCTCTTTGTACAGTTCTTCAAATATTTTGCCTGCCTTTGCCAACCTGCAATGCTACCGGCCTTGCTCTTTCTCCAGAATTTGTTTGTGTCCCTTAATGATCTCTTTCACTGCCTCGTGGTCGTCTAAGGTTGTCAGATCACCAAGCTCATCTTCTTTGTTTTCAACGATCTTCCTTAAAACTCGCCGCATGATCTTTCCTGAACGAGTCTTAGGCAGATGACGTGTTACCTGATCCATAAAATAAAAGAAATAGACAGAGTGGACTTAAACAGTGGTAAGCACTAGAAATCATGTGTGGTTGCACTCTGTGTACCAGTTCTGTAACTACATTCTTATTTTCAAGCACATACCAAATAGGGAAAGGCATATTTTCTTAATTGCTTGGGTTATTAGTGGGCCCCCTCTTGGGCTAACAATTTACAGGACTATATCTTCTGTCGCATGCCATCATCTATCAGGTAGCCAAAGGCCCAGCAGTAAAAGAGGGATATCTCTGCAACATAAACTGAAGCCACTGGTAGGCTTCTTCAGTAGCGCATCTTATCAGTCCAAAATCAAGTTGCCAAGAAGACAGTCTCAACTCCCAATGACTGAACTAAGTTACCTATTCTTTTAACAGGAGTAAACTCCCTTCCAAGTTAAGTGAAAGGCAGAGGGCAGGCCACATAGTCATTTTTTACACTTTGTTGTTGTTCAGTGGCATAGTTGAGTCTGACCCTTTGTGAACCCATGGACCACTGCACCCAAGCACCCCTATCCTCCACCATCCTCCACAGCCCACTCAGCTCTACTCCCATTGCGTCAACAATGCCATCTAGCCATCCTGCCCCCTTCTCCTTTTCCCTTCAATCTTTCGCAGCATCAAGACCTTCTCGAGTCCTCTCTTCTCATTTGGTGTCCAAAGTACTTTAGCTTCATCTTCAATATTTGCCCTTCCAAGGAGCAGTCAGGGGGGATTTCCTTCAGGATCGACTTATTTTATCTCTTTGCTGTCCAGGGTACTCAAAATTCTCCTCCAACACCACATTTCAAAGGCATCTATTATTCTGCGCTCAGCCTTCCTTATGGTCCAGTTCTCACACCCATAGATTATCACCGGGAATACCATTGCTTTGACTGTACGAATTTTTGTTTTCAAGGTGATGTCTCTACTTTTCACTATGTTCCCCAGGTTTCTCATAGCTTGTCTCCCCAGAATCAGTCGCCTGTAGTAATCCAATAAAGGTATCATCTATCCTTGCCTACAAATCTATAATGTAGTATTGGTTTGAATGTTTTGTGCCTGAATCTCCATCACAGCAAATAGACAAAGTGTATGGAACAAAGTGCAGTAGAGAAAACACAAGTTACGTGCAATGATGCTGAAAGGGCATCATTGATCCAGGGAATTACAAATACAGGCATCCCCCTGGGAATACAAATACATTACTACTGGGAATACCGTTGTTTAACTATGCGGACTGATAAGCATCAAAATGTGTGTTGGGTTAGACCAGGGCTGGCTGACCTTGGTGCTCCAGGTGTTCTTGGACTTCAATTACCAGAAGCCTAAGTTCGCATACCCTGCTGATCAGGTCTTCTGGGAATTGAAGTTCAAGAACACCTGGAGCACCAAGATTGGCTACTCCTGGGTTAAACATTAAAGGTGCTAGGAATGGAAAGCCAGTGTGTTGTAATGGGTAAAGTGTGGAACTGTGAGACAGTGGGCTGTTCTCTCAGTCTGACCAGAACTGTTGTGAAGATAAATATGGGGAGGGACTTACAAAAACAAAGTTCTGTCTTCAGCAAACTATTATACAACACTAGCTGATTGCCCGGCCTTGGCTGGGGTGTGTTTGTTGTATGTGTAGATTTTCTGGCCCCTGATTCACCCCAACACAGAGACTCTGTCTCTCTCTGTCTCTCTCTCACTCATTCAGGCACACACATCCACACACACACCAGTGACTGGCCCAGAACCCACTGTCTTGTGCATTTTCTTGCACACACACACTCCCTGTCTCTGTCTTTCACTCACACAGCAGTGATGTACATTGAAAGTGTCTCGTTCCTGGGCTATAGAGGCTTACATGGAATGGGTTGTTCCATCCGCATCTGTTTTATAGATGTAGGTTTTCTCAGGAATTCCAGGACCTTTCCCTATCAGTCATTCACTCTCAACCAATCACAGTCCAACATGCAAATCAGCTCTCTCCAACATTCTATTTCTAGGCCTTGCTGTTAAACAAATCCCAGTCCAACATGGAAATCAGTTCTTTCCAACATTCTATTTCCAGGCCTTGTTGTTAAACTGCCATTTTTTCTCCCAAGGCAACCTTGGGAGTTGTAGTTCCCATTCCTTTTCCCATTTTGTGGGGTGCAGAGCCCACCTCGGGCCCCGAGACCCACATCTTGACCATCTCTCCCGCACCAGGTAAGTGTGTGCACAGTTTGGATGGGGACAGTTAAGGGGTGTGGAAACCTTTCCAGAACCCATATAGGGGCATTTCTCTTTTATAGGTATAGATAAATAACATTAGGAAGAAGTCCTTAAGAGTGAAAGCCATTTAATAATAATACTGACTGCCTCCAGAGGGAGGGGGCTCTCTTTCAGTGGAGATTTTAAAACAGAGGTTGGATGGTACCTGTCAGAGAGCTGGACTTGATGACTCCTGGGTACCTTCCTAATCTACAGTTGTATGATTCTAGGAAGAACCATGCAGTTTACACTTTGGACTGCAATTCTTATAATGGCAAGGACTGGTAGATATAATCTAAAACACCTGGAGGACACCAGGTTGGGAAGTATTGAAAGAACTTATCTTCCAGAGTGTTTTATTACAATCGTGCTGAAACTGCTCTGAGTAATGCTTAAGTATCAGAATATTCTTGATACATAGTCCAAAAAAAATCAGAAATTCTTGTTTACTTTAAATTGAAAAAGTCTGTTGGAAAGATATTGATGCCTCTTGTAAAAGCTATGCTATTCTGACTAGTGGATTCCAAGAATCACAGTCTAACTTACTCAGAGCCCAGGGGAGGTTATTTTCTAAAATGCCTTGGATATACAGTATTCCACGTTAACTGAGCCTTACTTCAGATTGTTAAACATGTACAGTATAGCTTTGGTGCTGCTGATTTTGTGCTTTTACTTTTATTCTGATGCTGTTTCATTCTATTTTAGACACATACTTCATTAATATGATTCTTCTCTTCTTTCTATCATTTGCAAAATGTTTATTCATTTTTAAACAAATTCCTGTACCTCTGAGCAAATTGCCAGTGAGAACAGAAAGACTTGAATACTTTGGTTCATTGTTCATATATAACAATCTGTAATGTTTGTCAGACACATCTTTTGAATTTACCTTTGAGAACCAAATGTCCACAGCCATTGAACAAATTTGAATCAAAACCTGGCATTTCATTCAATTGTATAGTGATCCAATAAAGGTATCATCTATTCTTGCCTACGAATCTATAATGTAGTATTTGGTTTGAATGTTTTGTGCCTGAAACTCCGTCACAAAGCAAATAGACAAAGTGTATGGAACAAAGTGCAGTAGAGAAAAACACAAGTTACGTGCTATTACCTGAATGTATTCTGGCACTGCATATTTTGCAATTTCTTTAGAGACAAGTTCCTGTAGCTCAGAAACCAGGTTCTTTTGGGAGAGGTTGAAGCTCTCCTTCAGCACAATGAAAGCATAGGCACCTGTGGGAAGAGAAACCAGATGGAGCAACCAGCAGCTTCAGCCATTTTATGGGTGTGAGTTAAAGAAGCCCATGTTGCTAATGTCTACCAGAATCCTTTGCGGCTTTTAGTAAATTAGAAATTGAAAATGACTTCTGACACAGTTATTAAACTACTTTGTCTTTCCCTGACTCCTTTTGAAAACACACACAAAAACTTGTAAAAGGGTGGCATAAAATCTGAAAAGATTGCCCTGAGAACACAAGATGATGTTCCCAAGAAGTGGCATCATTTCTACACCTTCTTCTGTGTCTATGGCCAGAAGTGAAGCTGCCAAAATAAAGGCACCTTTTAGAGAGTTCATTCTGCACTTCCTTTCGCCTGACCCTGTGTGAGAACGATTAGCTGGCAACATAAGGTTGCCGTTACCAGGGTACGCCCAATTGTGGTTACAAAAATACCACAATCTTTGAGGATGCTCTTTCTGTATACCCCATTTCTACTCACTAACTATGTTTATTGGCAGGATCTGTAACTTGGCTTGCTCTTTCCAAACTGTTTTTGTACTGCAGGACTCTGTCAATATAGGAAAAATAATGCAATAAACTCCAACTCACAGGACAAAAATCAATGCTCCGGCTTTGACTCACCCAAGTGCCCTATGGGGAAGAGGGGTATGCTGCAATATGGAATTTGTCCAATTTTCCTGGGACTAATACCATAGTTCTCATGAGAAAAACATGCTGCTAAGGAAGCTTTAGGGTCCAAGCAGATTTTATTTGGAAATACATTTCATGATCTCAATAGACATACAGTAAGGTAAAGATAGTCGGATCTAACTCTAGGGTTCAGTGCTCATCTTTGTTTATAGCCAAAGAGCCAGCGCTATCTGCATCTGCAAATGTTTCCATGGACATGTGGCAGGCATGACTCAACACTGGAGTGCACAGAACGTTGTTTACCTTCCCACCAAAGTGGTCCCTATTTATCTACTTGCAATTTCTTGCTTTTGAACTGCTAGGTTGGCAGGAGCTGGGACAGATGACAGGAGCTTACTCCATCATGCAGCACTTGGGTCTTGAATTGCTGACCTGCTGACCTTCCAGTCATAAAGTTCAGCATCTTAACCATTAAGCCACCGCAGTCCCTCAATACACATTCCTATATAGTATAAAATATTTATGCTTCTGCCTAAAAATCAAGCTGCCAAGCCATCTTATTATTTTATAATAGGCAAATGTGAGCTGGAGACTGTGAATGCATGTTGTCTTTTCTTGCTAGCCAATCCTTGCCTACAGTAGTTTTTGCTGTTATTTGCTGTCCAGTCACTTCCAATTTAATGGAATAAGTTCCTATGAATAAAGGTCCTGTCATTAAGAGTTCCATTCTTCTCTTGCAAACTCAAAGATGTAGCTCCCATTTATAGAGCCAAGCTCCATACAGGTGAAACTCGGAAATTTAGAATATCATGCAAATGCTCGTTCAGTTCAGTAATGCAACGTAAAAGGTGAAACAAATATATGAGATAGACTCATTACATGCAAAGCGAGATAATTCAAGCCTTCCTTTGTTATAATATTGATGCTTATGGTTTTACAGCTTATGAAAACCCCAACCCCCCAATCTCATGCACCCCATAATCATCACATAATCTCATGTACGCTGTATGCCATGATCATCACAATTATAACGAATTAAGGCATAACATCTCCAACTTTGCATCTAGTGAGTCTATCTCATATATTTGTTTCACCTTTTAAGTGAAATGAATGAACATTTGCATGATATTCTAATTTTCCGAGTTTCTTGTATTTGGCCTTTCTCTTTTCCTGTTTTCTCAGCTTTTCTAGAATCTGAATCTGATGGAAATAGACATCTTCAAGCTACTAAACCAGGGGTTCCTAACCCCTGGCCCGTGGGCCTAATCGGTCCATGCATCTCATTAATCTGGCCCATGGTGGCCACCCAGGCATCTCTAGGACCACCCACCACCATCGGAAGTTGCAATATGTCACTTACCGCTGCGGTGGCAGGAATTGTGCTGTTTTCCCGGGTTCTTCCATAGCCTCCGCTGCTTCCCAGGATGGCGGGAGGCTTTTCAGAGCATATTTACACCAGTTTGGGGATTTTTCGCCACTTCTCCACTGCACTTCAGCATCTAGAAAGTGGCAGTTGGCAACCTCCGGTGCCGGGCAGAGCTTACGGCAGTGCCTGGGATCCCAGCACGGAACCAGGAAGTTGCAAACCGCTGCAGCGAACCGCTACCCAAGCGCAGCGAAGAAGTGGCGAAAAAAGCCCAAACCAGAGAGAACATGCCCCAAAAAGCCTCCCACCGCCCTGGGAAGCAGCGGAGGCTGTGTAAGAACCCGGGAAAATGGCACAATTGCCGCTGCCGATGATGATGAAAACATAAGTAATGGATGCAGCCACTCCTCTGACCCCCACAGCTGAGCGCGGTGGCAGGAACTGGCCCCTAGCTGGAAAAGATTGGGAACCTCTGTACTAAACTATTCAAACAAGTTTTTGCCAGCACTATTAGTTTTTTTCAGTGATACCTATTGTCTCATCATGTGCCCCAAATAAAGTATTTTGTACTGTATGCCTGACAATTATCCTCTGCAATTCCCACTTGAATGTGTCTCTTTGAAAGCAGGCAGCGGGATACACAGAAAGAGCCTCCTCGAAGATTGTGGTACAGTATTTTTTAACCACACTCGGGTGTACCCCAGGCAATGGCAACCTTGTTGTGCTGGCTAATCTTTCTCATACTAGGTCAGGCGAAAAGAACTACGGAATGATCTCATCAAAAGGTGGCTTCATTTTGGCAGTTTCACATCTGGCTTAGACACAGGAGGAGAAGAAGAAGCAGGCAGTAAATATAGACAGCAGGGAAGGAAAACCACTGGAAATCTCCAACCTCGTAAAAGAAGGCCCATTAAAAAGTTGCAGCACTAGCAGACAGATGGCTTTCCTCACCTTCTCCTTTGATCGTGTGGGGAAATCCGATCACAGCTGACTCAGCCACTGCTTTGTGCTTATTCTGAAATACAAACAGGCCAACATTTTATCTCAATATCTCACCACGATGGCAGGAACTGGTCTTCCCAAATCAAAAGGGACAGCACAGAAATGACTGGTAATCTAAACCTCTCTTTTTAAACAAAAATACACCTTTTGTGAACTAAGAATAGTAGTAGTGGGACTGGACAACACACTGCCATGATGATCTGTACTGTATGACAAACGTGTCCAATAAGTTTCCATATTAATGGCTCTCGGGTTAAAAAGATTACTAGACAGAAGATGCAAGGTAGAATAGGAAGACTGTTTTGCCATAGTTCTGGTCCTTCTTGTTAGGCTCTATGTATAGCGTGACCCTGGCAGATTACTGCTAAACTCCTGGCCTGTGGCAGAAGGAGATACTCTCCAGCCAAGGGTTGGAGAGGGACTACCTCAGCTCTGCCCCAGGACCCGGTAGAAAAGCATCCATGCCACATTTACTCTTTCTGGTATCAACATACTACAAATGAACATAATTAGCCCTGGTGGTGCAGTGTTTAAACTGCTGTACTGTAGCCAAAACATTGAGTTCAATCCTGATGGGGATCAGGGTTGACTCAGCCTTCCATCCTTCCGAGTCAGTAAAATGAGTACCCAGCATGTTGGGGGCAAAATGTAATTAACTTGTGAAACGCCCAGAGAGTGCACTAAGCGCAATGGAGTGGTATATCAGTGTAACAGCGGCTCCAAGGATTTATGTGGGTTTTTTAGATAATACTTTGGGAAGCTAGCTTGAGCACTATACAGTACTCTCTGCTATCCATCCATGTATCATCTCTTGAGTGAGGATAGTTCAGGACATTTCTTCTCCCTCTCTGACTTCTGCATGCAAAACATGCCCTATTACAGTGATGACAAACCTTTTAGAGACTGAGTGCCCAAACTGCAACCCAAACCCCACTTATTTATCGCAAAGTGCCAGCACAGCAACAGGGGAGGAAGGGGAGGTTGCTGGGCGGGCAGAGGGGCTGGATGAACTCTGTGCTGGGGGAGGGAGGAAGTGCTCCCATTGGGTTGCTGGGCAGAGGGGTGGTGTGAACTCTGCTGGGGAGGGAGGAAGCGTTCCCATTGGGCTGCTGGGCAGAGGGGCGGAGTAAACTGTGCTGGGGTGACTGCATTGGTGCCCACAGAGAGGGCTCCTAGTGTCACCTCTGGCACACATGCCATAGGTTCTCCACCACTGCCCTATTGCTAATCTTTATAGACCGTGTTCCTTGAGTCTAAGTGGATGGAGAGACAGAAGACCCAGTTATTCCGCAATGCAAATAAATGTTTTACATCAACTCAGAGGCACTTCAGATTAAGAATCATCTCCTGATTTGCTGAACCAGCTCAGCACCTTTTAACTAGAGTAAATACGTAGTTCTTAAATTTTTCATTCAGGCAAATAGTCTATGCTGTTTGAAGATTGAATGAACAACATTAAGTAAGGCTGGACGAAAGAATGGAAAGAAGGCAAGAAAGATACATATCAGGAACAACACTTAATTGTGTAGATTTTTAAAGTCTGCTCTTCAAAGCAGCATTTTCCAATCTGGTCCTTTACAGATGTTTCAGACTACAAATCCTACAATCCACTGACAGGATGGAAGGATTTGTAGTCCAAGGCATCTGGAAAGTGCAATATTGGGGAAACCAACTTTACAAAAAGAGCCATGAGAATAAAATGCTACTAGGGCAATAGTGTCAATCTTAGTAAGCAATGCCATTACCCCCCAGGCTTTCATTAAAAACTAATGTTTAATTTAATATTAAATTTAAAACTATCCATCAGTGTTAATCTACACTAAATTAGCTGTTTGGATCTGTTAATTAAAATTGTAACCAATTAGGACTTTTGTAGTAGCATGCCATAGTCTGGGCTCTGCAGAGACTTCTATACAAGAGCTGGCTTTGTGATGCCTGCAGAGCTCTCTATAAAGCAGGGGTGCCCAAACCTTTCAGGCCGTGAGCTGGTCATGTGGTTCAGTGGGCCGGTCATATGGTTCAGCGGGCCGGTCACGTGGTTCCTCCTACTGGCAGTGGAAGTGAAATGTGCCTTGCAATCTGTTTTGCAACAGGATGAGATAGATTTTAAACTGCCATTTTCTCTGCTTAAACCAGGGGTACCCAAACTGTGGCCCATGGGCTGGATCCGGCCCACAATGCCAATTCATCCGGCCCCTGCTGCCCTCATCGCTCTCAGAAGTGGAAGTAAAATGTGTCTATACTTCTGCTTCCAAGAACAACGGGGCGTCAGGGGCCAGATGAATTGGCATCGGGGCCAGATCCAGCCTATGGACCGTAGTTTGCGCACCCCTGCTATAAAGAGTTCCCTGGTCTCTCACCATAACATCTTCAATCTCAGCAGTGCCCAGCCTGTGCCCACTGACATTGATAACATCATCAAGACGGCCTGTCAGTTGATAATATCCTTTACTTGACCGGTATGCTCCATCCCCGGTGAAAAAATATCCTAGGAAAGTAAAACGATACAGGTTATACCTTAGGGTTTTACACCACTGATTTTCTTCTAGAGAAGATGTATCGAGATGAAAAAGATAGTGCCTCTATAACTGTTTTCCCCTTTCCAGTGTGTAGCCATAAAAGATTGCTGCTTGTGTTTTATCTTCTTTGACAAGATGTTAGATTCCTAAAAGTAATCTAAAAAAAAAGAAAGAGCCCCCATGTTGCAGTGTTTAAACTGATGTATTGCAGCCAAAACTCTGCTCACAATCTTTAGTGTATGGGAACCAAGACACCGGAACAGCCGAAGAGCTGGCTTAACACAACTTTATTGCATACTGGTCAGAGGGAACATGCGGTAATGGCGGACGAACAGCTCAATATATACAGTGGCTATACATTCGAATGTGGCTCCTTGACAGTCTATTGGCTACTGTCCGCGTGACGTCATTGCAGGTCACGCCCTTCTTGTCCAGGTGAAGGTGGTGGCGGGAATCTTCCCGCGCTGTTGTTCTTGGGTGAGTCTGGACCATTGAGCTGGACGCTCGCTATTGCCATCTAGTGGTCACTAGCTCGCGTCCTATTAGGGTTACAGTGATGCAGCTAAAGGTTACAATGTTACACGTAGAAAGGTTATATTGGATATACATGGATAGGTACATTGTTTAAAGGCACAGTCTTTGAGAACACAACATCCCTCCCCCCTAGGATGAGACGAAGTCTCTCAACCAAGATGGCTTATTGCACACGCGTTTGGGCCGCGATGTGGGCTGGCCCGCCCGGGGGGGCGCTACCGCTTCCTTGCTCTCTGGTCCCTTGTCCTGTAACGGGAGAGGGAGACTCGTTAGTGGCTTGCTGTGGTTTTGCCGCTTTAGGGGAAGGGAAAAACTCCATTGTGGGTAGACCGGGGGCACTAGGGGCTAACGTAAAACCCCTCTTCTCGCTTGGATGGGTGGGGGACCACTCCGAAACCCCCCCCGGTTCTGTAACTCAAAATCAAACTCTGCTGGGGGATCCCGCGGGGTATCTATGAGGACAAATTCCTTCTCCTCCCCCCTCGGTGGGGACCCTTGACCCCCCTCTCCTCCCCCTTGGGCTAAGCGGGTGGGGGAGGACCCTAACGCTGAAATCTTGTCTGTGTTTTCGGCGCCCTGCCTTCCTGGGACCCGGCTCCGGAGCTGGTCCGCGTGCCGCCACCAAAGTAGACCCGTGCTGGTCTCCACGCGATACGATACAGGGCCGGTCTGCTCCACGACAACCCCCGGTACCCAGGCTGGCCCCGCGCTGGCATAGTTCCTGCAATGCACCGGGGCGCCCACGCTGAAACTTTTTGTGGCCTCTAGCCCGATGTTCCTCCCCTTGTCTTCTACTCTCGTGGGGTCTAGCCTAGTGAGTATGGTGGTCAGTTTCCTGCGCATTAAAAGCTCCGCGGGGGAGTATCCTGATGCCAACGGGGTCACCCTGTACCCTAGCAGAAACTGACACACTTGCAGGTTGAGATCCCCAGGGCCCATGCGCCGCAGCGCGTCCTTTGTGGTGCGTACGAGGCGCTCCACTTGGCCATTGGTGGCCGGGTGAAAGGGGGCGGAGGTGATGTGCCGGATGGCGTTAATCTCAGTGAATGCCCTGAACTCAGCGGACGTGAAGCAACTAGCGTTATCGCTAATTAGGGTGTCGGGTATACCGAACGTAGAAAAAAACCCTCCGCAAATGCTTTATTGTCGTGGCCGAGGAGGTGCTCGTGACAGGAATGACCTCCAACCACTTGGAGAAAGCGTCCACGACAAGGAGAAACAGAGTTCCTCGGAACGGGCCCGCGAAATCTATGTGAACCCGGGACCACGGCCCCTTAGCCGCGTCCCACTCCCTGTGGGGAAGGCGGGCCTCCTCTGGCCTGGAGCATTGGCAACTCTCACAAGTGCCGACCATGTGCTCGATGTCGGCGTCTAACTGGGGCCACCAGAAGTAGCTCCGGGCCAGCGCTTTGGAGCGCACAATTCCAGGGTGGCTGACGTGCAGCAGTTTAAGCACCCGCGGCCGAAGGGATGTAGGGATCACCACCCGCTGCCCCCACAAGAGACACCCCCTCTCTAGGGACAGCTCCAGCTTTTCCCTGAAAAATGGGGCGAATTCCTCCGCTGGGGACGACGCTGGCCACCCTTTCTGTACCCAGGAGCTAACTGCTGCCAACGTCCTGTCCTTGCCTGTCGCTTTAGCGATATCGGCGGGTACTATGGGGGGCGAATCCAAGACCTCTATCATGAGCACCTGGCGGTCTCGCTCCTCCTCGCCCACGTGGCTGTGCGTCTGAGGAAGGGGGGACCTCGACAGGGCGTCCGCATGGCTGATCTCCTTCCCAGGCCGGTACACCAACGCGTGCTGGTAGGCGTTGAGAAAAATGGCCCACCTAAGCATCCTTGGGGACAGGATCTGTGGCGTGGGCTTATCTGCGGTAAAAATGCCTAGTAGGGGCTTGTGGTCAGTCACGATGGTGAAGGGGCGGCCATACAGAAAATCGTGAAATTTTTTGGTCCCCGCAATTATCGCTAGCGCTTCCCTGTCTGTCTGGGCGTAATTTCTCTCCGCTTGGGACAGGGACCTGGAGTAAAACGCTATTGGGGCCTCCCTCCCGGTTTCCAGCACGTGGCATAACACTGCCCCCACCCCCACCGGGGATGCATCACAGATCAGTATCACCGGCCGTTTGGGGTCGAAATGGGTCAGAATGGCGTCAGACGCCAGGAGTTGTTTCAGTTCAGTGAATGCCCTCTCCTGGTCGTCGCCCCACTTCCATGCCGTGTCCTTCTTGAGCAACCTATGAAGCGGTTCAGCCACCGCCGCCTTCCGGGGAAGAAAGGAGTGGTAGAAATTCAAGAGCCCTAGGAATGACTGCAACTCGGGCTTGGAGGTGGGGCGAGGGGCTTTCTTGATGGCGGCCACCTTGGATTTGGACGGTTTGATCCCCTCAGGTGTTACTCGGAACCCTAAGAATTCAACCTCATTCGCGAAGAAGACGCATTTGTCTTTTCGCAACCTCAACCCCGCCTGTTCGAATGCCGCCAGAACCTTGTCCAGCCTTTCGGCCAACTCGACCTCGCTCCCCCCGTTATCAATACGTCATCAAAATATGGCAAAACCCCGTCCAGCCCTTTTAAGAGGCGTTCCACGAGCGACTGGAAAATTCCAGGCGCCGAGTTCACGCCGAATTGTAGGCGCGTTACCTGGAACGCCCCCTTATGCGTGACTATGGTCTGTGCAGCAGCTGCAGCAGGGGTTACCAAGAGTTGCTGATAGGCTTGCGCCTGGTCGAGCTTAGCGAAACACTTCCCCCCATGTAACCTGGCTAGCAAATGGCTGACAACCGGCACCGGATACGCATTAGGGCGAATTGCCTTATTGATGGTGCACTTATAGTCGGCGCAAATGCGGACCTCCCCATTGGCCTTCAACGCCGTGACAATTGGAGTTTCCCACTCCGCAGAATCAACAGGAACAAGAATCCCCTGGCCCACCAATTTGTCCAGTTCCGCCTCTATTTTGTCCTTTAGTGCGAAAGGCACTCTGCGCGGTTTGAGTCTTATTGGGCGGACCTCCGGGTCCAGGTCGAAAGCTACTGGGGGTCCCTTGAACTTCCCAAGTCCCTTTTTGAAGACTTCGGGGTGCGCATCACACACCTTCTGTATTGGGTCAGTCCCAACGGCGTGCACCCCCCCAATGAACAGACCCAGGGGCTGAAACCATTGAGTCCCGAGGAGGCTGCAATTTCCCCCTTTAAGGACGACTAGGGGGAGCTCCGCGGCGTGCTGTTTATATTGGACCTGGAATTTCCCAACCCCCAACACCGGGATACTGTTCCCTTGCACGTCCCGAAGCGTGGACCTCAACGCTTTGAGCTTGGGCCGTACGCGGGGGGCAATTCTCAAAAACTCCCCCTGGGAAATGATTGAATATGAGGAGCCCGAGTCAATCTCCATCCTAACAGGGGCCCCTTGCACCAGTACCTCAACAAAGTAACGGGGGTGTCCCATGGACACGCTGAAAACTGGGGCGTCGTCGTCGCTGTCGTCGGAGATGCGGCCCACGCCGTCCTGCTTCCTCGTGGGCCGGGCGCCATCCTTTGGTCTCGTCGAGCGGTCCGGTCTCGTCGAACGGTCTGGCGAGCTCCTCCGGTCCTCGCGCCGTCGTCTGCAGACTTTGGCGATGTGTCCGCGGCGCCCACAGTTGTGGCACTCGGCCTTCCTAAACGGGCACTTCGCGCGGTCGTGGGCCGCCCCGCAGCCGTCGCAACGTCGGCCGCCCTTCCGGACCTTCCGGACGTCTTCCTCGTCGCTGCTCTCTGCGGAAGATTTCGACGCTCGCCGTGCCGCGTGCACCGAGCCTGCCGCTTGGTCGGCCTGTGGGAGCCTGCCCTGGAGCTCTTTCACTCCGGCCCTCGTGGCTTCCACGGCCTGTGCTGCCTTCACGACCTCATGCAGTGTCGGGGGCGGCTCCTGGTTCATCAGCTTCCGCTGAACTTCCTCGTCCCGCAGGCCACACAGCATGCGGTCCCTGAGGGTGATTTCCAGGTTCTCCCATTTGCATGGGCCGGCGGCCAGCCGCAGGGCCGCTGCAAAAGCGGCGACCGACTCGCCCGGCGCTTGGACTCTCCTCCAGAACGCGTCCCGAGCTGGAAACATCGATACCAAGGGCTGGAAATGGTCACGCATCGCCTTCAGGAGCTCTGTGGCCTTCAACTCGCCGACCTTCTTCGGTGCGATGAGGTCGACCAGCACCCTCTTGCCGGCGTGCCCGAGCATTCTGGTGAGGATGGCTCTCTTCTTTCCCTCGTCCGTGACCTCGAACTCCACCAGTGCGCCTTGGAAATCCATTTCGAAGAGTTCCCAATCTTCCGGTTTGTTGACGTCGAAACCGGCGTATGTCTTGGCCCCGTGGGAAGCCATATCCCACCTTCGTCGCCAATTTAGTGTATAGGAACCAAGACACCGGAACAGCCGAAGAGCTGGCTTAACACAACTTTATTGCATACTGGTCAGAGGGAACATGTGGTAATGGCGGACGAACAGCTCAATATATACAGTGGCTATACATTCGAATGTGGCTCCTTGACAGTCTATTGGCTACTGTCTGCGTGATGTCATTGCAGGTCACGCCCTTCTTGTCCAGGTGAAGGTGGTGGCGGAAATCTTCCCGCGCTGTTGTTCTTGGGTGAGTCTGGACCATTGAGCTGGACGCTCGCTATTGCCATCTAGTGGTCACTAGCTCGCGTCCTATTAGGGTTACAGTGATGCAGCTGAAGGTTACAATGTTACACGTAGAAAGGTTATATTGGATACACATGGATAGGTACATTGTTTAAAGGCACAGTCTTTGAGAACACAACACAATCCAAGTTTGATCCTGATGGGAGTGCTCTAAACACTATGAGGTGATACATAGGTGTAATTGCTGTTGCTAATCTAAGATCTTATTCTTCTTTCATGTCCTGATCAAACCCTGCACTGCCAAAATGAGGCCACTTTCTTGGCTTTGTCATTAGCCAAACTTAAGTCCTCATCAGTGCATGTTTCTGATAGTAATCAGCAGACCAGTAAATGAGCCGGATTCTGTATTTCTCCACATTAGATCTTGTTCTCACAAATAGATAAAATTGTGTTCAGACTACACTATTACAAACTATTTGGCATGTTTCCTCCACAGGGTGGAAACAGTCACCTAGTGAGCTATTATAATGATGGGAACATTATTGATTATGCAAAATTATTCTGCCACCCCACCATACCTGTCAAGTTTTTGATTTGAAAATAAGGGAAATTTCCCAGCAAATATGGGATACTTGACAGCTATGCTTATCCTGTGCTGCCCTCCAATGGTGGCCACAGGGCATTACAGTCTAATTAATAAGGGATGACAGCGGGAAAGAGGGTAAAATAAGGGGTTTTCCCAGCCAATAAGGGATACTTGACAGCTATGCACCCCACCTGTGGATGTTCTATACCAGGACTTTCCAACCTTTTAAAGCTGGGGGCTGAGTCACGCTCCCTCAAACAGCTTCGGGGGTCGGACGGCCATTTTGCCCTTCCTCTACCACATAGCACTTCCTGGTGTGGTGGAGGCAGTGGGGGGACCAAATGAAATGGTGCCGTGGCCTACATCTGGCCCACGGGTCACAGGTTGAGAATCCCTGTTCTATACTTTTGAAAGGTGCATATTCAGTGCAAAGCTGCATGCAACTTCATGTCTCATTTGACCTTGGCTAGATAAAAAGAAAATACATTGACAATCTTGTGTGGAAAAGAAATAACAGCCAAAATTTTGTTGGTTAGCATAGGAAATCACACTAGAGTAGACTCACTAAATCAATGGGGATTTGGTGAGTCAATTCCTCTGTAGGTTGCATTCATTCAAAAGGGACTTCTCTAATTGCATCTTATTTTGACATAGAGTAGAACCCCGGATAATGCTAAAACTTGGTTCCACGAGTATTAGCGTTATCTGATTTTTAACGTTATGCGATACTTATGCAATTTCCCATAGGAATGCATTGAAAACAAAAAAAATTGGCAGATATGCAGTTTCCCATAGGAATGCATTGAAAACCAATTAATCTGTTCCAGAAAAATTGTTAACTGAGGCACTATTTTCTATGGATTTCCTTTTTTTATGCGATTTTTGTGTTAACTGAGCCGTTTGTTAAACAAGGTTCCACTGTAAGTCTGTTATGCAGTGAAAACCTGAAAGCCAAGCTCAATATAACCATACAACAAGCCAGTTGTAGTCACTGGGTGGTTTTTTTTAGGTTTTTTTCTTCAAAATTAAGTGGAAGGAAGAAAGTTACGGCTACCTCAAAGTTCTGAGCTGAATCCCACTTACTCCCCCTTTTTTTTTTTACAGTAGGACCCCTGTATCTGTAGAATCAGTTTCTGCAGTTTCAATTATTGCAGTTTACTTCAACTTGAGGTAAATCTACTACTGTCTAGTTTTGGTTATCCGCTATAGGTCTTGGAACATATCACCAAGGGATATGGAGTCTTACTGCATTTGAAAGTAAGTGCTCCTATTTGTGCCAATGAACATTTTCCTTTTCCATAACTATAGTTGGACAAGGACCAGTGGTGGGCTCCAAAAAGGGGGAAAGCCCTTCATTGCACCCAAATTAGGACTACTTTATTTCAAAACTTGGATGGGCGGGACCAGCCAGAATTTCTGCTACTGGTTCTGGTGAACTGGGATGAACCTGCTGATGCCTACAACTGGACTAGGACTGCAAGCAACTGTCTCCAGGTCCTTTCTCATGTCAAACAAGGCCTTTTGTGCAAAATTCCATAAGGAAGTACAGTATCCTGCCTTCAAATTCTAAACCATATCAATAATGGTGCATTGTTGTCATTTCCCCATTCTCCACAAATCTCTACCTGGATAAGGTTTCACGTAAGTCTCCAGGAACTTCTGGTGGTCATTATAAACAGTTCTTGCCATACCTGGCCAGGCCTTAGCAATGCAGAGAGCTCCAGAGATGTCATTCTGTGTTAAGACATTTCCCTAGAGGAAAAAATATATGGTAAAATTATTTAAGACAGAAAGCAACTTAACAGCTCATGTTTCAAGGTTCACTGGGACCTACCCAGTAGAACAGGGGTGCTGAAACTATGACCTGAGGGCCAGATCTGTATGGGTGCATTTTACTTCCGCTTCAGGGGAGAAACGAGGGCTTTGCGGGCTGGATGAATTGGTGTCAGGGCCGGATCTGGCCCACAGGTCATAGTGGCTGGCCCCTGAACCATGTGACCGACCCATGGCCCAAAAGTTATGACACCCCTGCAGTAGAAGATAAACCGTAACCTAAGGTACATGGGCCTAAAAACAATTGCTAGTCCTATCTGGAGTGAATTTGCTGTATCAATTGTTGAATAGTGAGTGAATCTTCCTATAAATACAGTAGAACCTTGGATAAAGTCCAAACTCCATTCCACAAGTTTGGACTTTATCCGATTTTGGACGTTATCCAAACCAAATGGGCGATGCATCGGATAACGTCCAAAAATGGACTTTATCCGAGGTTCCTATACCAAATACCCCAGATAACGTCCATTTTTAGCGGTTTTGGACTTTATGCAATGCATCATGTTTGCATGAAAACCGCGATTTTATCCAAATTGGACTTTATCCGAGGTACCACTGTACAGTACTGTTGATTCAATGAGTCTGTTTCAAGTGGGATGAGCAACTGGATTCAGACCATGATCTTCATATTGTCACTTCACAGCCATATTCTGCAAATTGTTTTTTCTTTACAAGAAACAACAAAAAACATTCCTAGGTCCTACAGGCTTTGTCTAAATAACCAGCAAGAAGCCTTAGTCTGCAGATCTCATTTCGCCTAGCTGCCTCTCATCACAAAGACCTATATACAGTCATTTGATTTATATTATCGTGTGTGTCTGTTCAATTCCAGCCTTGTGCTTTGCTAATATTACTACTGTATCACTTTTCATTTCCCTTTGGGCTAGAGCAGTGAGGCCAACCTTGGCACTCCAGGTGTTCTTGGACTTCAATTCCCAGAAGCCCAAAGTCAACATACCTGTTGATCAGGGCTTCTGGGAATTGAAGTTCAAGAACATCTGGAAAGCCAAGGTTGGCCATCACTGGGCTAGAGCGTTTCCCACTCTTTGGTTTTCAGACTTAAATTCCCAGAAACCTAAGTCAATTTCCCAAAGCACTGATCAGCCAATGGGAACAGAAGTCTACCAGTATCCCATGGAACATAGTTTGGGAAATGCTGGACACAGCTAAGAGTTTAAGGTGTTTTGAAACAAAAATCACTGTGTCACGGACTTTTCTGTCTATACAACACATTTTTCAGGTTTTGGTAGTGTTTCAAAAATGTGCAAAATATGTCTGACCAATTGATATGTAAGTACAGAGGTCTTTCACTAGTCCATTCCTTACATAAAAGGCAGTAGGGGACAACAAACAGAATCATTTTACTTCTAATTTTGCTCTCTATTTTTAGAGTTCTTATGAGTTGAAAGTGAATGATAAAATCCTCAGATCAATAGACAGATATTAGACAAATAAATATTTACTTTCTCATCCAGAAGGCAAGGTCTGATGCCAAAGAAAGGTCTCATGGCCATGGCTGGAAGGATCTCCTCTCCAGGGTTTGAAGGACGAGGAGCAATACAGATGCCCCCAGTTTCTAAATCAGAAGAGGGGAAATAAAATTACCATTATAATCTGACCAATAAGAAAATGTTAATGAGGAAACCTCTCTTCTTTATGTGATTTCAAGTTTTTTGTATGAAAAAGAAAATATATTTTTTCCTTGATGTATTTTATATCAATATAATCTATGAAATAGATGAATAACGTTTGTAGAATTAGACAAACTGTTTCTGACTCCGCAAAAGGGTGGGCAAATTGTAGTGGTGGGCTGGAACTCCCAATGCCCTTGGCCATAGGCTGTGCCTGATGGTAGTTGCAATACAACAACATCTAGAACAGTGTTTCCCAATGTGGGGCCCATGCCCCACAGGGGACTTCAATTCCCAAAAGCCTAAGTGAGTACATTGGCTGATCAGTGCATTGGGGAATTGACTTAGGCTTCTGGGAATTGAAGTCCCAAACCCAAAGACTGGGAAACAGTGATCTATAGGGTGGATTCATAGCCAAAATAAAAAGGGATGCTTCCTGATTCTCTGATCATGATGGATACAGGATCTGTCAGACACAGAAAAAGCTTCCTCAAAGACTGTGGTATTTTTGAACCACAATTGGACATACGCTAGGAATGGCAACCTTGTGTTGCCGGCTAATCTTTCTCACACTAGGTCAGGCAAAAGGAACTGCAGAATGAACTCACCAAAAGGTGCCTTCGTTTTGGCAGTTTCACATCTAGACACAGAAGAAGAAGACAGTCAAATCAGATGTTCTAAGATTGGGCCCATAAAATATTGCTACCATCACCTTGAGCCATCTACAGATGTTCAAAACAGGATGAATGATGCACTCTTTGTGGCAAGATTTTCAGCATTTGCTTCTGAACCTTCTTGTTATAATACTGAATGTCTTTCTCTTAACAGCTGAAGCACCATGCATTCAAATCTTTAAATCAGAACCCTCTTTATTTATAGTCCATAAACCATTACTTCAGTGATTGACTTGTTAGAGGCCAGAAGCATATACTGTACAGTATTCATAAAACAGACAAAAGAGATCTCTAGATCGCAAGACTGAAGTCTTGCAAAAATTACTTATTTTAAACATATCTTATTTTAGACACTGAAAAGGACATTAAGGCTAGGAAACACAGAAAAGAGGAAGACCAAACCTAAGAGGGATTGACTCAACAAAGGAAGCCATGCTTTTAATTTGCCAAATCTGAGTAGGGCTGTCAACTATAGGGCCTTCTGGATGTTATTAAGTTATAGGATCTCTATAAATCAGAAGTATCTTGATTGCACAGAACAATGTAGTTCTTTGTACATAAAGTATTAAACCTTACTCAAAAGAATCACATAACTGAGAGTTATTTGCCTAAAGTAAGTCAAAATGCAGTCACCTTACCAGTTTGCCACCATGTGTCAACTACTGGGCACCTCCGATCTCCAACTACGTTAAAGTACCACCCCCAGGCTTCTGTGTTGATTGGTTCTCCCACTGCAGAAAGAAGAAATTTTGGTAGGAAATGGGGAGAAAAGCAGTCCATAAGAAAGAACATCTCAAGCCTTAAAGCTCACTTGACTTAGTTGAATATGTCAGACATCTGCCTGCTTGACTTTTTAAAAAAGTGCCAAGTCTAAAATAATGCTCAGTTTTTAATACCTTCTTGCCCCCTCCAATCATTCTCTGAAAGTACCTGAGTTCCACCATGACAGAAATACATCATTCATTCTTTTCAAAGGGGACAATATGTGTTTATATGATGTTATCATATTTTCCATTTACCAAAAGGGGGAAACTAAGGTGTAACTGTAACTAAGGTGGAGGAATTGAGACGTCAACCAAGAGTACAGAAATTTAGAATTGCAAACATTTATGCCGTAAAGCTATGAATGCTAATTAACTGGTGAACTGCCCAGAGAGTGCACTAAGTGCTATGGGGTGGTATATAAGTGTGATTCCCTTGCTTTTGCACGTAACTGACCCAAACATATCTGCTGCTTTCAGCTACTCTTCTTTGTCAGACAGAAACATAAACACACCAATTTTAGAGCAGAATCAATGTGGTTGTTGTATACTCAGACCCCGGGACTGTAGTGGCTTAGTGGTTAAGACGCTGAACTTGAAGACTGGAAGGTGAGCAGTTCGAGACCTGAGTGCTGCATGACAGATTGAGCACCTATCCTCTGTCCCAGCTCCTGCTTCAGCGGGAAAGGTAACAGTGCACCTTTCCTTTCTATGCACTCCAGTGTCTAGTCATGCCTGTCACTTGCCCACCGAAATGTCTACAGACGCAATATAAACAGAAATGAGCACTGAACTCTAGGGTCAGATATGACTGGCTTTCAAGCATGGGTGAACTTTACCTATACTCAGACCCAGGTGCTCCTCTCTGTTTATCCAATCTCACATGACTAAAGCTTAAGAAATAGGACAATGAAAGTCAGGATTGCCTACATCTTAGTTATAGCCCTGGAATTAAGGACAGTGAGTGTCCTCCATAAGTAGAGTTGGTGAGTGATACCACAATTGCATGAAGACATAGGGATTAAAGGAGAATGGATTTTTGATAATTGTTATAAACAATACTGTATCCCACATAACTATGTTTGTGTCCCACCAGCAATACATTAACCACATATTAAAAATCACTTCTCTGTATCTGCTCTATGAGTATTATTACAGTATGCCATCATCCCATATTCTGAGAAATTTTAGTTGAAACTTGTACGTTTTAAAAATTCTTTATATAACATGAATACAGTGGCTAAGATCTGATTGTTTGGATTAGTGCCCACCTGATCCAAGGACTTTGAGAGAAGATCTGTCATATTTCTTCACCCAGTCATCTCCATAACTCAACAGCAGACGAATAGCGGTTGGGGCTCCATAGAACTGGTTTATCTGTAACCTTTCCACAGTTTCCCAGTAACGTCCTGAAATAAGAAGCAAATTCAGTCTTTTTAATCCTGGTTCATATTTTCAGTATCTGCCTCTTTCCTCCATCCTCACTATTCTAATTATTTGTGTCTCATGAGTTCTGGGCTCCACATTTGGCTCCAACAAGAATGAGATACTTAGCCACAAGTTCAAGAAGATATTGTTGTTAGAGGTCATCAGTCTACTATGTGTTAACTTGAACTAGTTCTTATCAATGAAATATACTCAATGTCTAATGCTTGCAATTTCCAGTTCATTGAAATATATTTGCAATTATATCAGCCGTTTTGAGCTGCCACATCCTCCTGGCCTTTCCCATCGGCCAGAAGGATAAGAGCCCCCGTGGCCACAGGAGGGTGAAGATGACGATGCGCCGCCTCACCCTCATTGGCCCTTTCCATCCTCCAGGAGGACAAGAGCGGTGACTTTTGATTTTTGTTTTTGTTGTTGTTGGACTTTCTGTGGGACTTCTCATATGAGTGCTGTGGGACTTCGTAAACATGTTGCTGTGGGACTTCTCAAATGAGGTTGTTTTCTCTTTTTGTAATGCTTTTTGATACTGTGATACTGATACTTTTTGATACTGTGACTTGTGATGATTTGTGATGATATGTTGAAATGTTTTTGCATTATAAAGTGGTACGTTGTAATTGTAGTTGTAACTGTATAATTTGTATCTTTGTTAGCCGTCCAGAGTCGCTTTGCGAGTAGGGCAGCATACAAGTATCATCATCATCATCATCATCATCATCATCATCATCATCATCATCATCATAATGCCATTTGCACAGTAGTATAAACATTTTTAAATAAAATAAAATTTAAATGGCACTGTTTGCTTATTTGTTTGTTTACCTGGATTAGGGTATACGGGGCTGCTCTCAAACAAGACTGTAGTTGCCCCATTGCACAAAGGTCCATATACTACATAACTGTGTCCAGTGATCCACCCAATGTCTGCAACACAGCCAAAAACATCTCCTTCGTGGTAGTCAAACACATACTGCAGGAAAGTGGGTGATGAGAGATGGAAACAATGAGCTTACACAACAACTCTTGGGTAAAAGCCATCTCTTGTTTGAGGCATCCATATGTTTCCATTACTCAATTTTTTGCTAACATTCACATTAGTCTTCTGGCAGCTTCTAAATAAGCTAGACTATAACCCAGAGGTTCTCAACCTTTTCAAGTCAGGGGCAGGGTCATGCTCCCTCAAACATTTGGCGGGTCAAACTGGTGCTCCAGCTGCCGCCACTGCCAGTGGAAACAGCTGCTGACTCATTTACGGCTATCATAAACGCATTTACAACATCCGTAATGAGTCTGAGGCTGTCGTAAACGCACTAATGATGGCCGTAAATGAGTCTGTGGCAGATTCTGGTGGTGGTGGTGGTGGTGGTGGTGGCGGCAGTGGCTGGAGCGAGGGTGGGGGCCAGATTATTTGGTGCCACAGCAGCATGGCCAATGAGATGATGGGGATTGTAGTCCAAATAGAGTTGCCATATGTCCTGATTTCCTGGGATTTTCCTTGGTTGAAGCAGTCTCGGCCGGTTCAACAAAAAACATGTAAAAATCCCAGAAATAAAGGGTTAATTTCTTAGAGTCGCTATTCCTAGAGAGGGAGGACAGAAAGTGAAGAGTTGTCCGTTGCAAAATAAGTCCTTTCCTGTCTCCTGCTTTTCTCCTTCCGGAGGGAAACGGAGGCTCCATGGACTGCATTGCCGTTCCGGACCCCTCTTTAGAACTTTCTTCCAAGGGATTTTCTAAGGAAAAACTGCTTTCCCTATCGCATAACACTAGAACTAGGGGTCACTCCATGAAACTTTTGGGTACTAGTTCTCAAACAAATAAGAGAAAGTACTTTTTCACCCACAGGAACACTGGTCTATGGAACTCCCTGCCAGAAGAAGTGGTGACAGCTGTCAGTCTTGACAGCTTTAAGAAAGGATTAGACAAGTTCATGGAGGACAAGGGGATCAATGGCTATAATTATGGATACTTAAGGACAACCTCGGGGTTGGAGAGATAGGCAGGATATCTCTCCAACCTCGGGGTTGGAGAGATAGGCAGGATATCTCTCAATGCCATTTCCAGAGAATCCTAAGCAGGTGAAGGCATCTGCTTAGGAATATCCTGAAGCAAATGATGAGCCACTGTGTGAGACAGAATGCTGGACTGGATGGGCTGTGGCCTGTTCCAGCAAGGCTGTTCTGGGGAGGGGGTGACTTCAGGAAGAGGAAGGGTGGTTTAAAGAGTGGCCCATGAAATTTTAAAAAGGTAAAAGTCACCCTTGCTCGAAAGCCAATCATATCCAACTCTAGGGTTCAGTGCTCATCTCTATGCTTCATAGCTGAAGAGCCAGTGCCGTCTGCATCTGCAGACGTTTCCATAGTCATGTAAGATATAATAAGATATAAACACATGGAATGTACGATGGTGTTGTGGGTGAGTGTTGCAAGTATGCTAGAGAGGCCTGGATTCAAATTCCTGCTCAACCTTGGACGCTCAGTGAGAGGTATCAATAGTAAACCACTCCTCAAACATCTCACATGTTTTGAAAACCTTGGAATCATTAGAAGTCAGAAACAACTTGATGACACGTAATAATAACAAGGAGATAAATAAAACTGCAAAGTCTACCATAGCAATCTTCCTGAGCAGAATAACAGTTTTAAAAAATTCAGAGCCAGTTCTCTGATGTCAGCTCTCATGACTTGGCTTTTTTAAACAATGTTGTGGAACAAAATGAGTACAACAACAGCAACAACTGAAGTGCATGACAGGTTCATCTGGCAACAAAGAATCTTTTCTTTTGCTTATCTCTTGCTATTTCATTTAGTGCTTGGATTTTCTGCACTATATTCTCTAAGGCAGTGTTTCCCAATCTTTGGTTTTTGGATTTCAATTCCCAGAAGCCTAAGTCAATTCTCCAAAGCAATGATCAACCAATGTACTGACGTAGGCTTCTGGGAATTAAAGTCGACCAGTGTTCTGCGGAACATAGTTTGAGAAATGCTGCTCTAAGGCAGGGATTCTCAACCTGCGGCCCATGGGCCAGATGTGGCCCACAGTACCATTTCATGTGCCCCCCACTGCCTCCACCACACCTGGAAATGCCATGTGGTAGAGCAAGGGCAAAATGGCAGTCTGGCCCCCGAAGCTATCTGAGGGAGCGTGGCCTGGCCCCTGGCTTTAAAAGGTTGAGAACTCCTGCTCTAAGTTATTGCTCTTTTTCTTGGCTGTTGCTTCTGCAGTTGTTACTGAAAACAATACTCAATAATATGCTCTCTATCCACTCCACTTTCAAAGTCCGTTATTGGAATTGTTCTAGCATTGATTGATGGCTATGTATTTGCACTGGAAGCCTGCCATACTTGCAGCTGTTTCCTTTTGAAACCAATACCAATCCCATCTTGGAGAACAGGAGGGGGGGATATATTTCATGAAGATTGTCCTGTAAATATAATGCAGTGGCCTTTCATGTCTTCCACATTGCAACGTGACCACCCGTACCACTGCTCTAGTTCTTTCTGGTCCTGAGCCCTTTTGGCAGCAAAGTCCTCCTCAGCCCCAGGCTAGTATTGACAAAGCTGCTGCCCTCCACCAAGATGGATTCAAGTGGGATTTAGTCCTCAGGGTTGTCAGGTTAGTTAATCATCACCTGACAATCAACATTGGCAGTACGGTCTACTCTATTACAATAGCATGGAACTATTTATAATCTTTTAATTTTCATAGGTACTGTAATTTTATTATAGCAAGCTTCAGTGAAGCAGGGAAACCTTTTTTCTCTGGCTAAATTTCCTGAGCTATTCCAGGAGATGTAGTTTCCCAAAAGTAACTTTTTCAAACTTTGACTGGCTTTCAGTCTGCTATGCCCTTACTTATTGTTATGGTTTTGAACAGTAGGGCCCCTCCTAAGGAAGAATCAATGATCACCAACAACTTTGACATTCTCTTCTAGGAGTTTAGATGGAAACACCACATAGCAGATTCACGGAGTTTAAATTGCTTTGGGGAATTGACTTTAATTGTGGGGTTACTGGATACCTCAGTTGAGTATTTTTGTGTGCCTTCCTTACCTTATGAGTAACTGCAGTATACAGCAAATAGCCTGCTTGGGTGTGGACCAGCCCTTTGGGTTTCCCAGTGCTTCCTGATGTGTAGAGGAGGAACAGTAAATCTTCACTCTCCAAGGCAACAGGCTCACAGACTACATCCTCTTTCATCATCTCCTATCACAGGAAGCAGAGGATCTCTCTTAGTAGGCTCTCTTCAGCTCTCCTGTACTGAAGGCCAAATAAATAATATAGTTTAGGGCAGTGATGGCGAACCTTGGCACTCCAGATGTTCTTGGATTTCAATTCCCAGAAGCCCAAGCCCCCATGAATCTGCACGAATGGGTTTACTGCAATTCATCTGGCCCGCACCGCCCTCGTCGTTCCTACATACAGGCATGTTTTACTTTCACTTCCAGGAACAACGAGGGTGGCATGGGCCGGATGAATCGCAGTAAACCCATTTGTGCAGATTCATGGGGGCTTGGGCTTCTGGGAATTGAAGTCCAAGAACATCTGGAGTGCAAAGGTTCACCATCAAGGGTTTAGGAGAACAGCATCCACCATTCCCTAGCCCACGTGTTCATTTTAAGGGATGTTTTTCTATGTAACATGGGGAAGATAAAAGGATTAAATCATGTCTCTCCATACATTGTGATCTCTCAAAAATTCATCTCATCACTGCTGTTGATCTTTTTTACACATTAACCTTGAACAATACATTTCTCATAACATTTTCCTCTTAATTTATGTTTGTAGAAATTGGTCTTGGGCCAAAAATGCCTTTGTGGGGTAAGTGAATATTTAGTGGAGGGATTATTAAAGCCCACTAAGCATTATTATATGTCAGTGGTAGCGAACCTGTTAGAGGCGGAGTGCTCAAACTCAACCAGCGGTGGGATTCAGCAGGTTCGTCTCAGTTCTCCAGAACCGGTAGCAGAAATTCTGGCTGCCCCTGCCCATCCAAGTTTTGAAATAAAGTAGTCCTAATTCGGGTGCAGCACAGGGCTTTCCCCCTGGCCACACCCACTATACCACAGAGTAGGTAGGACAAAAATTGAACTCAACAGGCTGCCATCTGTGCTGCAGAGGGGCGGGGAGAACTCTGTGCTGGGGGAAGGAGGAAGTGTTCCTATTGGGCTACTGGGCAGCGGGGTGGGATGAACTCTTTCCTGGGGAGAGGGAGGAAGCGCTCCCATTGGTCTGCTGGGCATAGGGATGTGGTGAACTCTGTGCTGCGGCAATGGCGCAAGTGCCCACAGAGAGGCCTCTGAGTGCCCCCTCTGGCATGCATGCCATAGGTTCATCATCACTGTTATATGTGGAACAATTGTTCCTTCCTTTATAGTGACTGGTGCCCTAAGTGCAAAGTTCATTGGAATTTATGTTCAAACTTAATTTTGAAGACCCAATTCTCATTTCTTCAAGAAATTAACACTTCTTTAAGAAATTGTTCAAATTTCTGCTGGGTACTTTGGGGTTTAATAAGTTGGCTTCTCCGATGGATTTTGGAAAAGTTGTTTTTGAGTAGCAATTTTGGGAGGCTCTTGCTGCATAAATTCTGCCTTCAGTACTAAGCATTTTTTTTAAAAAGAGCTTTTAATTAAATGTGCAGAAAGTAATGGAAAAAAGCACTAGACAAATAAAGATAACAACATCTTATTAAGGGCAGGAAAATCCCAATAACATCCATTGTTACTCTATCAAAAGCAAAAAAATGTCTTGGGTCAGCCCTGGCATAGCTTCATAAAGTGTGTCTTCCTGGTTTATATATCTTAATGGACATCCGGCACAGGGCTGTATCCAGATTTAGATGCATAGAGCTAGGGTAAAAGACTTTCAGTCCCATAAAAATGTTTATTCCAGGGATTAAAGGCTCTACTTGATGGAATGAGTTATGGCATGGAGAAGCAGACTCCTCAAAAATCAGGTGAAAGCATCTTCTCAGAGCAGTCTCCTATAGAATGCAAGAGGTTGTCAGTGGAAAACAGATTCTATATACTGTATATATAGGGTGCTGGATCCCTTTCCCTCAGGACAGGAACATAATTCTCACCTCTTCTAGTGGGATATCCAATCCTGACATGGAAACATTTGCATCTGTCCTCTTTGAAACAAAAACTCGTTTCACCGTTGGACACAATTTTACAGCTTGGTCCACTGTCTTCTTCAGATTAAGAACCTTGCCCCCTCGCACGCCTTGGTTTACTGTGATCACTGTTTCAGCTTGAGCTGCACACCATTAAAGAGAATGAATGAAACAAGATTCAGGACCAGTAGGATATTAGCTTAATATTAGCTTCAGGACTAGTGGGTTGGATCTGGCCCCCAACGCCAATTCATCCAGCCCAAGCCACCCTTGTCACTCGCGGAAGCGAAAGTAAAATGCACCCATACAGGCGTGTTTTACTTCTGCTTCCAGGAGTGACGAGGGCAGCACAGGCCAGATGAATTGGCATTGGGGGGCTGGATCCAGCCTGCGGGCTATAGTTTGGGCACCCCCGATTTAAACAGAGAAAATGGCAGCCTAAAATCTATCTAATCCTGTTGCAAAAGAGATTGCAAGGTGCGTTTTACTTCCACTTATGGTGGGAGGAACCATGTGACCGGCCCACTGAATCACATGCCCGGCCTGCAGCCCGAAAAGTTTGGGCACCCCTGCTCTAGGTTGTTTACCATTGGTGTACATAGGGGGTTTCATTTTAAAAGCCAACTAGCCACAGGACCCCAGCTGTAAACTAAACTGGGCTCTTTTTGCTATGCGGTGTCCCAAATTCAGACCCCTCTTCCCCATCATTGGTATTTACTTCTTTCCTTTAATGCAAATGATGGTATTACAAATAACAGCATGTCTGTTTCTGCTCTTTTCTGGACTTACAGGCTAAGAGCACAGAGAAAAACATATGAAGAAATAAATCTCTAGTTATGATATGAGGCTGAGGGAAGCAGGATACAAATTAAAGCAATGATATGATATGATATGATATATGATATGATATGATGTGATATATGATATGATATGATATGATATGATATGATATGATATGATATGATATGACATGACATGATATGATATGATATGATATGATATGATATGATATGATATGATATGATGAGAACTTGAGAGCAGAAGAGAAGGAGTGATAATGGGCATAAGCTTTGAGGGACTGTAAACCTTGGGTTTTCCAGATGAGGCTTTCTTCAAGAGAGTGGAGTAGAATTTTATACAAGGCTCAGAGGATAATAACTTCTGTTGTGTTTTTTCTGTCTGCGCTTCCATCTAATTTTTTCCCACAGAAGGGAAAAAAAACCAGGAGGGAGAGAACATGGGAAAGCTTTTTGGCTGGTAGCACTAGGATCTATTCTTTTGGAAATAGCCCCCTTTTGAGTCAAACTACTGTATATAATATGGACTCACTGGAGAAGTCCCTGATGCTGGGAAAGATCAAAGGCAAAAGGAGAAGAGGGTGGCAGAGGATGAGATGGCTAGATGGCATTGTTGATGCAGCTGGCGTAGATCTGGGCAGACTACAGAGGACGGCAGATGACAGAGGAGCCTGGCGTGCGGTGGTCCATGGGGACACAAAGGGTCAGAATCGACTGTGTGACTGAACAACAGATATAGTATGGGCCCTTAAGTTCTTCAACATCTACTGCTCTGACTACAAGAGGTAGGCTTTAAGCTAAAAAGTCTCTGAACACTTACGTATCTCAGCAGGCTTCCCCCCTGCTATTAATATCTCTTTGGTGGCAATATGTATTGTCCTGAAGTTGGGCAATCTACTGCTTTAGTTTTCCAATTGTGTGTGTTGCTTTTTTTCTAATTAGATAGAGATTGTGTTTAATAGATGATTTTATATCTCTGTGGCATGGATTTATGTTTTGTTATGCAGATTGCTAGGATCTTCTTTAAGATGTTTTGCTTTTTTCATAATTTACATCCATATTGTTTGTAATGCTTCACTTTCTGGTTTTATTTGTTATTATTGTGATGTTTTATACATTTCTAAGCCACCCTGAGTGGTACCTGCACCAAAAGGGCAGGAAATGAATGAATGAATGTCTCAGAGGTTTTAATAAAAAAATGTTATTTCTACCGACATTGGAAGAGTTTGTAGCCCAATATAGCATATTAAAAACTATTGCTAGAATATTTTTCCCACCCAACAAACATCTGCATATCATTATTTTTGTATGTTTAGTAGTTACTCAGCAAGCCTGAACTAGAAGTGTGCCGAAAAGAAGCTAAAGCAAAGAATATTCATAAGTCTACACTGGAGGTGGTTCTTACCATCTTCAATCCTGTTCGCCAGTGCAACAGAACTGAACCCAGCAAAGACTACTGAGTGGACTGCTCCAATCCGGGCACAAGCCAACATACTTGCCACAGCCATGGGACATGGGGGCATATAAATGCTGACTCTGTCTCCCTTCTTCACTCCATGTCGTTTTAAGGTATTCCCAAGCCGGCATGTCAACTCCAGCAGTTCTCTGTCAAAATGAAATGCATGATGTAGTTTATATTCCATTTCATTATTTCACTAGCCTCGCAATAAGGGAGAAAGATGGGGCATGTTCCTTAGTGCCAACATTCATTTCACTGCATGCTGGCCATTAAAGGTAAGAAGGAGTAATTTATCCTGAGGCTTGGAAACCTAATGCTACTTGTATTTCATTATGCAGAAAATTTGCCTGACTTGTGGCATTTCAGTTCAGATACTTTTTTAGAAGACAGAGGACACAGTTGTAACTTGGAGACCAAGATCAACAAAATACATTTTATACCATGAAAGGTCACCCTTGCTTGAAAGCCAGTCATGTCCGACTCTAGGGTTCAGTGCTCATCTATGTTTACAGATGCACTGACTGCATCTGCAGACATTTCTGTGGACATGCGGCAGGCATGACCAGACACCAGAGTGCAACAAACGCTGTTTACCTTCCCACTGAAGTGGTACCTATTTCTCTACTTGCAATTTCTTGCTTTCGAATTGCTAGGTTGGCAGGAGCTGGGACAAAGATGGGAGCTCATTCCGTTGTGCAGCTCTCGGGTCTCGGACTGCAAACCTGCTGACCTTCCAATGTCAAATTCAGCGTCTTAACCACTTCAGCCACCACCATCTTTTATACCCGTGATGGCAAAACTCGGCACTCCAGATGTTCTTGGACTTCAATTCCCAGAAGCCCAAGCCCATGTGAATCCACACAAATGGGTTTGCTGCAATTCATCTGGCCCGCGCCACGCCGCCCAAGTCACTCCTGGAAGCAGAAGTAAAACGCGCCTGTACGAGCACATTTTACTTCCGCTTCCAGGAGCGATGAGGGCGGCGCGGTGCAGGTTGAATGAATTGCAGCAAACCCATTCGTGTGGATTCACGGGGGCTTGGGCTTTGGGGAATTGAAGTCCAAGAACATCTGGAGTGCCAAGGTTCGCCATCATGGCCGTATACCATAAAAACTGGATTAAAAATATAATAGTTTTACCAGTTGAAAAAATTATTCATATTCATTTTAAAAAGTAAACCGGTGGGAAATTCCCACTTTCCTGTATTGTTATGCAAAAAGTTAATTAGGGACCTGTATGTAATTCGCTCCTCTTGTCCCGGCTCATCTTTTTCCCAGATCAGGGCCACTTTGTTCGGGGCTTGATGGACATGTCGATCCAAGCAATTGACTGTAAGAGAAGACAACCATTATCATTTACACACGTGCAAAGCTTTCCTCGTTTGTTTTAACGTTTATGTTAAACCAATGCTGACGATCTACTTTCAAGGTACAGAAGAACTTAGAGAAAATGTAGAGGGAAGGTGCTGACTGCATTTGTGACCAAGTTGTTAGAAGAAAGTGGACACTGGCTCATCAAAAACATCAATTCTGGTCTTTCTCTTAACAAAAGTGCAGTCGTGCTGACTATCTGTTGTGTCCTAAAGCATGTGCCTTTAAACAATGTACCTATCCATGTGTATCCAATGTAACCTTTCCTTGTGTAACATTGCAACCCTCAGCTGCATCACTATAACCCTAATAGGACGCGAGCTAGTGACCACTAGATGGCAATAGCGAGCATCCAAGCTCATTGGTCCAAGACTCACCTAAGAGCAACAGCGCGGGAAGATTCCCGCCACCACCTTCACCTGGACAAGAAGGGCGTGACCTGAAATGAGGTCACGCGGACAGTAGCCAATAGACTGTCAAGGAGCCACATCCAAATGTATAGCGACTGCATATATTGAGCTGTTCGTCCGCCATTACCATATGTTCCCTCTGACCATCATGTAATAAAGTTGTGTTAAGCCAGCTCTTCGGCTGCCCTGGTGTCTTTGGTCCAATACACTAAACTATCGCCAAAATGCTAATGGTCAAAAATATTTATGGATTGGAGTTATATGTCATAAACTATGAGAAATGAAACAACAATCTCTGAAGCAGAACCTGCAAATAATCTGGTGGTCCCTTAAAGACTAACAAATCTCATAGGGCTGGAAGAGTGAGTAGAAAGTAGGCACGTCTGCTTCCTCCAGCTGAGATGTGTACATATTTAACAACTGTATCCAATGCATTAAACCCTTTCCGCTTCAAATTCATGTTTGCCCAAAATTCCCCAAGAATTTAGGAAGCCCCACCTGGTTACCCTGGTGGTGCAGTGGTGAAAACTGCTCTACTGCAATCAAAAGGTTGTGAGTTCAAACATCTAGGTCAGGGGTGTCCAAACATTTCAGGACACGGGCCAGTCACATGGTTCAGGGGGCCAGTCACTATGGCCCGGGGGCTGGATCCAGCCCCCGATGCCAAATCATCCAGCCTGCGAAGCCCTTGTCACTCTCGAAAGTTGAAGTAAAACACGCTTCTGGGAACGACTAGGGCTTTATGGGCCGGATGTATTGGTGTTGGGGGCTGGATCCAGCCAACAGGCTGTAGTTTGAGCACCCCTGCTTTTGATTGACTCAGTCTTCCATCCTTCCGAGGTCGGTTGGGGGCAAAATGCTAATTAACTTGTGAACCGCCCAGAGAGTGCAGTAAGCGCCGTGGGGCAGCATAGAAGTGTAATTGTTTTGCTTTGCTTTACCAAAGTCCAAATGTAAAGCTATCGATCAATAAATGAATTGTATGGTCTGCAAACAGGCTGTGCAAGTTGCTTTGCACAGGGCCACCCAAATGCTTAACATCTTTTATCCAGTCTTTTCTCAATCTGCTCAAAAATTCCATAATGCATGGTTAATCATTTGCACAGCTAAAAATGAATCCATAGCACAGTAGCACAAACCTAGTCAACTGCACAGTTAGTTTATTTATTTTTATTTATTTATTTATAATTCAAATTTCTATGCCGCCCAATCAGGCAAACCCGACTCAGGGCGGCTTGCAACAGGTTAAAACATATATATTAAAAAACAATTAAAACCCTTAACATACCCACCCAGCTACCCCCTCCCCCGTTCATATTAAAAACCAACCACATTAAAACTACCCACATTAAAAAGGTGAGGAGGCTTTATTTTATAAGCCAACAGGCGGGGGCCACTCTTCCATCCGGGCCCCGCCAACCAGGTTTTTAGTTCTTTTCTGAAAGGCAGCAGCTCCATCTGCTCTCACAACTATACTGGCAGGAGGTTCCACAAGGCAGGTACGGACATGGAAAAGGCCCTCCTTCGTGTGCCAGAGAGATGGGCCCCTCTGGCAGATGGAACAAATAGAGAGCCCCTCCGGTCCGCTCTGGCTGGATGGACAGACACTCTTGGGAAGATGCGGTCTCATAGTTTAAGAGGCCAGGCCAGGCAGCATGCGATTAGTTGTTCATTCCCCCCCCAATCTCAAAGGTCCATGTTGCACAGCCAAACAGTTTCAGGGGGTGTTGAATCCGGAACAAGAAGTACTCTAACCAGCAGGGTCGGGTTAAACCCAGTGATTCTTTATTCAGCTCACACTTCGGACTGGGGACTATGTACAGGGGTGGCCTCCATATTTATATATACAGTGATTTGACCATTACAAAACAAGATACATTTAAGCAGGCTTCCGGAGGACAAACAAAGTTCAACATTTCCCGCTTTGACATGTATTTGAATTTCACGCCTTTAGAAAGGGCGAGCTTCTGTTCTTTAGTTTCGGCGCGGTTTGACTTTTGAAACAGAATTAGGCTTTGGACACAACAGGGAGCTTATCACCTTCACTTAACATTGTACAGTAGTTCACTACAAGACTCATTTGGCCTTCAAAGAACCATAGATACCATAAAACAGTTTATGGAAATTCTTGCGCAATACAATTATCCCTCCTGTTCCACCCTCTTCACAGTATTCTGTACTGGTCTAAAAATTCTTTGCCACTCTTCAATATAATTATAAATAGTCTCAAAGGAATAGACAATGAAAACATAAAACACAGTGAGATCATAACCAAACCGAAAGTCATGCAACAATGAATAAAAATGGAAAGGAATTAAATTAGCTCAAAGTTTTTAATTTTCTATTTTATTATTCTATATCTGCTGAGGGTTTTAACATTATATAAACTGTCCCAAAATGTTTTTTGAAAAGGGGGCAGAAAAAGAGGGACCCCTCCCAGACTGTAAACTGTCAAATGAATTAATTAGCGATTAACAGGGCAATGTGTAGGAATTGGGCCGTGAGGAGGCCCTTAGGATCCCGGAGGAGACTGGTCAAAGGAGCGACACGAGGCAAGATGGAGTGAAGACCAGTAGTTTATTGAGAAAAGGCTGCAACATATATAGAAGGAAAAGCGCAACGCTGGCAAGACTGTCAACTGACAGGAATTACATCACCTGTGCACTCAAGTTAATTGGGAATCTCTTTGGGGAAGTTAATTAACTGGGGCAAACATGGACTTAGGAGTCCCATTGTTCAGGGATTAGGCAGGGGTAAACATGGCATCTATTTGTGCCGGGGATTACACGGAGACACGGAGATGAGTGATTCAACCAGGTTAGATATTCGCTTACTCAGCAGGTCCGTTGGTCAGGTCAAAGGAATTGGGTGAATCAAACCCTATCATTTTATCCACCCCCCTTAATTTGTCTGCTCGCAGAGCCCGCGGCTCAAGGAGCCTTCTCCCGAAGCGGCCTCTGCCAGAGCCGTTTCCATGCCCGGTGGGCATGGGGAAACCATATTTCCCCTTTCTGTTTTATTTAAGAGCCTGACCGGCGAACCTGCGTAGGAGCGGCATCAGCTGTTGAGCGGGGATGACGTCTCGGGGTTCCCTCTTGGGGCGGTACCTCCTGATCAGTGAGGGAATACATAATCACCCCCACCACCACCTTGAGTGTCGTCTGAATCCATCCCCATGGGAACCACGACCACAAGGAGTCCTGCCACCCCCATGAATAATCCTCCTTGATGTCCCTAACTGGGGTGTGGAGGTCCGTGAGCTGGCTCTGTATCTAGTGGGTATAGTCTGTGAGGTTAAAGCAACACATGCCATGGACAGACTTGCAGCCCAAATGATGTAACCACAGGGGATAATCGATAGCTGCTTGATTATCCAGTATGGCATGGCGAAGCTCTGTCTGCTCCTGGCTGAGCAGCGCTATTGCTGAGGAGGTGTGGTTAGTGGCTTTTGCAAAAGGCAAGCCAATTGACCAATTCATTCTCCGAGCGTTGCTTATGGCTAAGCCTGGCACACTGAATATAGCAAGGCAAGATAACGAGATGTGTCATTGATCTCTTACTGTGACCTGGGGAGATTCTAAGCTATCTCTGCAGCTTCTGGCATTGTGCAAATGTCTTTCTAGCACCTATGGGGAGGTGTGAAACTAACTGGGGATTACCAGCTACCGGGTACTCAATCTTTCCAAGCAATGGGCCGATGCAAAACATGGGCCGGTCTGACTTCCTTTGGTGGAAGCTGGCCGTTATTAACAATATGCAGAAATTCAAGTGTCCCTTGCAAATCCCAACTGGAGCATTGTACAAGGCATGAATAAATAATAGCAACTACAGATAATAAAAAGACATTCAGCAGCTTTTCCGGAGATGAAGCTTCCCTTCTTGGTGGGGTTTCCTGTGTAACTTCAGTTTGGAGAAGTCTTGTTTTGGGGAGCACTGAGTATGCAAAATGTTCATAGAAATGTCTTTGGAGATGTAAGTCATAAAGGAAGACGGACAGCTGATGACATCCAAGACAGTGACTGGTGCTGCTTTTTGCAATCATCCGGGTCTGATTCCGACCTCTGGGACCTGCATGGGGAAGAGACTTGTTTGGGAGATAAAAATTCTGAAAGAGTTAGTTGGTTTTTGCACTTATAGGATAGCAATTGCTGTGCAACTATGGGACGTGGTTTCCCCCCCTTTCTGTTTGTTTGGCAACGTAGGACTTAAGCGTCCGATAGACCCGTTCCACAATCGCTTGCCCCCGCGGATTGTAAGGAACGCCAAAAGTGAGCTTAATATCCCAGGTGGCCCTGAAGGTGGCCAGCTGCCTGGAGCTATAAGCTGGGGCGTCAACGGACGTCGTGCGCCGACATTCGCCCTTGGCCGTGGGAAAGGAGATGCTGCTCCACATGGGGAGCCGTTACTCCCTTCTGTGCTGTTACCCAAACAAACTGTGGGAAGGTATTAATGCAAACGTCCATGTACTGCCATTTGCCAAAATGTGGGGATGTGTGACGTCCATTTGCCACACCTGGATGGCCTCTGTCCCTCGTGGGTTGACCCCCCCGCGAGCCCCCCCCCCCCCGGTGCCCCTGCACGATGCAGGCAGGGACGGACTATGCCTTGGGCTTGGGAAGGTGGCAGGTTGAACTGCCTTGCGAGCGCTTGGCATTCTGAAGAAGGAATGCATGACTCTGAATTGGAGTTGCGAGGAACAAACTTAGCAAATTTTGTCTATCATGGGATAGATGTATGCTCCCTGTAGACTGTGAAGCAAATTCCTAGGAAACTGGCTGTCAGCAATTATGTTGGAGCGTTCTTTGGCAAAGGTGCGCAAAGCGAGGCGCACGGCTACCAGCTCTGCCCGCTTGCGGAAGAGTCAGGAGCGCGCGCCAAGCTTGGTCCTCTTGCCAGGGAAGAACCTAATATGTGCGACCCCCATAAGTGAAAACTGTCCTAGCCCCCCCAAAGGGGAACCAGTGACATTCATCCACACAAGGTGACTGTCTGCGTTTGAGACGAGTCTGGGGTCTTATGGCAAACCTTGGCGCATGAAGCGCCAGGCTTCCCTTGGGTAAATTTCTCAAGAAGGCCCCCCTGCGCACATCCATTCATGGTGTGCGTGCACACTTTCACTGGAGCGATTTTGGTGCTCCTGTGAGAAGGGTGCCAGATGCTGGCTTAGTCTTTTGCCTGTGCTTAGACTAGCAGCAAAAAGGGAAGGGGTGGCCTAAAAATGCCTGTATCCGATTGAGGGTGTGACCTGACTGCACTCTTAAAATGGTCCTAGGCTGTCCTGACTAATGAGTGGCACTCTGCACGTTCTCAGGAGCTCAGGGACTAATCCTTCCTCTGTGCTCTGGAGTTTGCAAAATGTGTCTGCACACTAGAGAGGGTGCTGTGGGCCAGGTGCCATACTTAAAATGACCGACTAAGACTTATTAAAGACAAGCCAACTATGACGTGCCAGCTGTAAGGAAATAATACACAAAAAATGAAAAGACACACAGGTTAAGCATTTCCAGCAGGGAGTTCCACTGGCGAAAGGAGAAAAGGAGGAAAGACAAGTCAGAAGTTAGCACAATGAGAATGCAACAACTCTTATCATAACGAAATCAGATTAGGTCAGGTAACCAAGGCAACCGGGTCCTCCTGTTAATTAATCCTGGAGCCTGTGAAAGGAAGGAGTGTAAGGCTGTAGAAATATGGCCTGGAAAGGAATTTTGTTCCTGTAAAAAAGGTACAGAGCGCAAGAATGTTTGCGTGCTTTTTCCTGTGAAAGGGGTACAATGAGGGAGTTACTGATTACAGTCAAAATACCAGAACAGTATCTTTCCTAAGAGAATGAAGGAGAGTTAGAACGGTTCTCAACCTGCGGCCAGATGTGGGCGAGTGGGCCAGATGTGGCCCATGTTGCTCTGCCACTCCCCCCGCCAAGCCAAGAAGGGCTGTGTGGCGAAGGAAGGGCAGGATGACTGTCCGGACCCCAGAGCTGCCTGAGGCCCCGGAATTTGGCCCCTGACTTTAAAAGGTTGAGAACCGAGGTTACAAGATGATAACACAGTACACACATGGAGACAATGCAATTTTCTCATTCCTAGCGAGATACGTTACTCCAAGACGCTAAGAGATATTCAAAAAACCTTAAAACACAGAGATGGAGTTTTGAGGAACACAGACGTAGGGAGGGACCCCATAGCTTATGATACAGTGAGGAAAACTCATAGAAGTGATTTTTTGTTTTCAGATCGCGCTTCTGAAAAGAAAAATCTGTTTTCCTGATTGCAAAACCGGTTTCCAAGAGAGGCTTAATCCTTTGACAAAGAGAAAAGTCTCAAGGGAAGGAGGCCTATTGTAGGTTAGGATTCCCCCCCCCCTCTCCTGCCCAAACTGCTAAGCAGGCAAGGCAAAGGGTTTTGCTCATCATGCTTCCTCAAAGTTTAAATAGCTCCTGCCCATGAACAGAGTGCAAACTGTTTTAACACATATTTCACAGTGACATTACCACGCAGTTACACACAAGGAACACTTTTTCAGTCAGACAAGGCTTTTGCAATCCTACACAGTTCTTGCAGACATACATTCAGTGGTGCACCACACATACACACATCTATTTACGCATTCGCACATTCCTCCCCTGATCTGCAGTGTTCAATACCACACATGAGGAGATGGCTAATACACAGCTGGCTATTTACAACCATCTGGGTGCTTCTACTTAGGGGCAAGTTTCTCTGGGCTGCTCCCAAGGTGAGACAAGTAGGTTCTGCCTGTGCCCTGGGGGAACTCGGGGTACTATTGCTGGGATGGTTCTCCTGGCATGGCCAGGGCGATGGCTGCCTCCTTTCTAGCCTGGGCCTCCTTTCCAGTGCCAGCGTGGCCATTTGGCATCCAGACAACCCTTTGAAGATCTGCCTGGTCTAGATTGGCTTTCTCTTCTAAGGTGTCTCACTTTTCCACACTGGAAGCAGGCGCCTTGGGGTTTTGGCACTGCTCTGCGCCTGAGTGTGGTAATGGGTCTGCTTTGGAGCCCTGCGTGGCCAGGGGCCGTGCAGGTTTCCGTGAGCAGTGGGCGCTGAGCATCCCTGCCTGAACGTGTATCTGCCTTCAGATGGGCTGAGCACAGCAGTTGGGCGCTAGCTAATTGTGCCACTGGCAATTTCCCCGTGAATGGATCTTCCTCACCCATGCGCTGAATGGAGTTCTTTCTTTGCAGGGAACTTTTAACTGTCCGAGAAGCGCCAAGGCCTCTCATGCCATGAATTCCTTCAGTGACGTCTGCAGCTGTCACTGAGGGAATGCTCCCTATACTGCCCTGCTTAAGCTGAAATGACGAATAGAGACTTCTTGGGGCTGATGGTTCTGACTGCGCTGGGGTTTTCTGGGTCTCTATCCGGACTGGGTCTACCTCTGCTGAGAGTTTCCTACATTTGCTCCATGTGCGGGTTATGCCCTCTGGAGCTTTCGGGGGTTGCTGAATGCAGTCTCCTATCTGATCCCAGAGCTTCAGGGTTAACGTACCTACTTCTGGGTAAAGTAGGCAGTGTTCCCCGAGGTACGCCAAAAGTCTCGCTAGCTCCCTGCTGTGAAATCGTAACTGAAAAACCCTGGCCAGGATTATGAACTCTTCTTCACGAGTTCTTTGGCTAGCGGACGGACTTGGTCTATGAGAACAAGTCCCCATATTACCTGCGATTGGGTCCTCGGAAGATTCCTCCTCGGGACGAGTCGACGCGTCTTGTCAGGCAATAGGTTCGGGCGTCTAGTGTCTGGGGTAGACCTCGGAGCGTGGACCTTCCGCCACGGGCCCTTCTAACGGCCTCTGCGATGTCAGGGGCTCACAGCCTGCCCTGAGCGGAACGCGTTTCCCTCTATGGCAACCTCCTCGAAAGCGGGAGCAAGCTGTAGGAATGTCTCTCTGGAATGCCTTGCCGCAGGCCACTTCTCCGATCGGCTGGCTGCCGGTCGGAGCGCCGCGCTGTCCTCCGGGGTGACGAGTCGCGGTTCGAGCGTAGAACCGGACCGCGTGGTTCGTTACTCACGAGTAGACCTCTCCGGGGTCCCTTACTCACGAGTAGAATCACGTCGCGGGTCACCAGATGTAGGAATTGGGCCGTGAGGAGGCCCTTAGGATCCCGGAGGAGACCGGTCAAAGGAGCGACACGAGGCAAGATGGAGTGAAGACCAGTAGTTTATTGAGAAAAGGCTGCAACATATATAGAAGGAAAAGCGCAACGCTGGCAAGACTGTCAACTGACAGGAATGACATCACCTGTGCACTCAAGTTAATTGGGAATCTCTTTGGGGAAGTTAATTAACTGGGGCAAACATGGATTTAGGAGTCCCATTGTTCAGGGATTAGGCAGGGGTAAACATGGCATCTATTTGTGCCGGGGATTACACGGAGACACGGAGATGAGTGATTCAACCAGGTTAGATATTCGCTTACTCAGCAGGTCCGTTGGTCAGGTCAAAGGAATTGGGTGAATCAATCCCTATCATTTTATCCACCCCCCTTAATTTGTCTGCTCGCAGAGCCCGCGGCTCAAGGAGCCTTCTCCCGAAGCGGCCTCTGCCAGAGCCGTTTCCATGCCCGGTGGGCATGGGGAAACCATAGCAATGCAATAAAAATGGGAGAGAGACAGTTTCTAATTGTGCAGCAAAGAAATTGAGAATGTCTGTCACTACAATGGCCATCTGCTGTACCAATCACCCTTGTTTCTTTTGGGCTTTGCTAGAGAGCGAGAAGGGCACCTTCCTCCCTTTATGTTGGCTGTATTTGAAGAAGTGCCTCAGCAACTATAAGAAGTGTAAACATTAACTGTTGTGCTGGTCTCAAGTACAATCGGATTTTCATAAAGGTCACCCTCACATAAGGTATTATCTTCTGTTATTAAAAGCCATGGCAAAGAGTTTCTAGATACAATGCAGAATGGTTTATATATAAACAAACAGGACTGTAATTTGGATGTTTGCGGACTGTACCTTTTGAGGTCCAAAGACTGGCCTCATCCAAGACATCTTCCTACCTGAGGCAAAGGGAGATGACACCCAGTCCCCATTTAATTGTATCAACATAAGTTGACTATTCTATATTATATCATTTGCTGCTCCCGGGACTAACCCCCCTTTTGTCTCGGCTGGAGCCAATACCGGCGTGAAGACCTTCGCCGGCACCCTTGCAGCTGCTGCCGCCTTGGGGCCAACTGGACTGCCGCGGCTGCCTTTGCTGCCGGGGCCGAGGCATGGAACTCCTTCCCCCAAGTCGTTGGGGGAAGTGGTAGTTCCTGCGACCTTTTCCAGCGGACATGGGGGTCTTGCTATGCTGGGTTCGTTGTATTATACTGTACTTATATTTACTGTATTTTTATGATGTAACTATACTGTATATTTTTGTATCTTTATGCTTACTTGTATTGCTCTCTATCTTGAATTTATTATACCTTTGTATTATTGTTGTTGTTGTTCAGTCGCACAGTCGGTTCCGACCCTTTGCGACCCTATGGACCATTGTTCTCCAGGCACCTCTGTCCTCCACCATCCCCCTCAGCACTCCCAGTTCTGTGCCCGTTGTGTCTACAATACCATCTAGCCATCTCATCTTTGGCCTCCCCCTTCTTCTTTTGCCCTCCACCTTTCCCAACATCAGGGCCTTCTCAAGTGAATCCTCCCTTCTCATTTGATGTCCAAAATACTTTAGCTTCGTCTTTACTATTAGCCCTTCCAATGAGCAGTCAGTGTTGATTTCTTCTAAGATTGACCTATTTGTTCTCCTCGCTGTCCAGGGTACTCTCAAAACTCTCCTCCAACACCACATTTCAAAGGCATCTATTCTTCTGCGTTCAGCTTTCCTAATTGTCCAGCTCTCACATCCGTACATTACCACTGGGAATACCATTGCTTTGACTATTCTAATTTTTGTTTGCAATGTGATGTCTCTGCTTTTCACTATGTTCCCCAGGTTTCTCATGGCTTGTCTCCCAAGAATCAGTCGCCTTTTTATTTCATGGCTGCAATCCCCATCTGCCGTGATCTTTGATCCCAGGAAAGTAAAATCTGTCACTGCTTCTACTTCTTCCCCATCTATTTTCCAGGAACTGATTGGGCCTGTTGCCATTACCTTGGTTTTCTTGATATTGAGTCTCAAACCAGCTTTTGCACTCTCCTCCTTCAGCCCAATCAAGAGGTTCTTTAGGTCTTCCTCACTTTCTGCCATTAGGGTGGTATCGTCTGCATATCTCAGATTGTTTATGTTTCTCCCAGCAATTTTAATCCCATATTGTGATTCCTCCATCCCTGCATTTCGCATTATGTGCTCTGTGTATAGATTGAATAAGCAGGGTGATAAAATGCAGCCTTGTCTTACTCCTTTTCCTATTCCAAACCACTCTGTCATTCCATGTTCTGTCCTAACTGTTGCTTCTTGGTTCATGTACAGATTTCTCAGGAGGCATATGATGTGCTCTGGTATTCCCATCTCTTTAATTACTTGCCACATCTTGTTGTGGTCCACACAGTCAAATGCCTTAGTGTAATCAATGAAACAAAAGTAAACTTGTTTCTGGTATTCCTTTGTTTTCTCCATGATCCAACGTATGTTGGCAATGTGGTCTCTAGTCCCCCTGCCTCTTCTGAAACCGGCCTGCACCTCTGGTAGTTCTCTCTCCACATGCTGCTGAAGTCTGTCCTGTATTATCTTGAGCATCACCTTGCTGGCGTGTGGGATGAGTGCAATTGTTCGGTAATTTGAGCATTCTTTGGCGTTGCCCTTTTTTGGGATTGGGACGTATACTGATCTTTTCCAATCCTGTGGCCACTGTTTTGTTTTCCAGATTTGCTGGCATATTGAGTGTAGTAATTTGACGCCATCATCTTTTAGCGCTTTGAAAAATTCGACTGGGATACCATCATATCCACTAGCTTTGTTGTTTGCAGTGCTCTTTAGGGCCTTTATAACTTCGCTCTCCAGGATGTCTGGCTCGAGTTCAGTTTTTTCATCATTGTGGTTATCAGGAGTGTTGAGGTCCTTTTTGTAGAGTTCCTCTGTGTACTCTTTCCATCTTTTCTTAATCTCTTCTGCATCAGCTAGCTCTTTTCCGTCTTTGTCCCTTATCATGGTCATTTTTGCTTTAAATGTTCCCTTTATTTCCCCGATTTTTCTGAAGAGATCTCTAGTCCTGCCTCTTTTGTTGTTTTCCTCCATTTCTTTGCACTGTTCTTTTAGGTAGTTTTCCTTATCTCTCCTTGCTTTTCTTTGAAATTCTGTGTTCAGAAGGTTGTATTTTTTCCTTTCTCTTTTGACTTTTGCCTTCCTTCTTTCCTCTGCTATTTTAAGAGCCTCATCAGACAACCATTTTGCTTTCTTACGCTTCTTTTCTTTTGGTATGGTTTTCTTTGCCGCTTCCTGCATGATGTCCTTTATCTCTGTCCATAATTCTTCTGGCACTCTGTCTATTGCGTCCAGGCCATTATATCTGTTCATCACCTCCACCGTGTATTCTTTAGGGATGCTGTCTAGGTGATATCTGTCTGGTCTTCTTGTTTTCCCTATTTTCTTTAGTCTTAACCTGAATTTTGCGATCAGTAGGTTGTGATCTGAGCCACAGTCTGCTCCAGGTCTTGTTTTTGCTGATTGTATGGAGGTTCTCCATCTTTGGCTGCAGAGTATGTAGTCAATTTGGTTTCGGTGTTGGCCATCTGGTGATGTCCATGTGTAAAGTCGCCTCTTGTGTTGCTGGAAGAGAGTGTTTGCTATGACCAGTGCGTTCTCTTGGCAGAACTCTATCAATCTTTGCCCTGCTTCGTTCTGTACTCCAAGACCAAACTTGCCTGTTATTCCCTCCACTTTTTGATTTCCTACTTTGGCATTCCAGTCTCCTAATATAATTTGGACATCATTTCTTGGTGTCTGTTCTATGAGGTGTTCTAGGTCCTCATAGAACTGGTCCACTGTGGCTTCATCTGCACTAGTGGTTGGTGCATAGACTTGGATTACGGTGATATTGAAAGGTTTGCCTTGAATTCTGACTGACATCATTCTGTCATTTTTGAGGTTATATCCCATTACTGCTTTTCTTACTCTCTTATTGACAATTATGGCTACTCCATGCCTTCTAAGGTTTTCTTGTCCACAATAGTAGATATGATGGTTTCCAGAGCTGAATTCACCCATCCCTGTCCATTTTAGCTCACTGATGCCCAAGATGTCAATGCTTATTCTTTCCATCTCATTTTTTACCACTTCCAGTTTACCTTGGTTCATTGATCTCACATTCCATGTCCCTATGCAGTATTGCTCCTTACAACATTGCATTTCCCCTCCCCCTTTCCTGTCCCTCCCCTTCCTCCACTCTGTGGTGTTAAGCATCCTGTATCACCTAGCCTGCCCTTTTGTTTTGCCTTTTGTTTTGGTCAATAGGGTTCTCTTGGCAAGATTTATGGCGTGGTTGCCGGTGTCTGCGCCATTTTTCTCTCCTCATACATTTTATCACAGTTTTTAAAAGTTTAAAAACATTTAAGACAACATATTATCATGCATATTATCACACTTTAAAGCACAGTCTCTATGTCAGTTGCTATATTAAGTCATTTTAAAGTCTTTATGTGAGTTACTATATTAAGTCATCAACATTTCTGCATATTATTACTTTGTTGTTATATTGTATGAATATGTTGTTTGCCGCCTTGAGTCGGCTTCGGCTGAGGAAGGCGGGGTACAAATTAAATTGATTGATTGATTGAGTGAGTGATTATTTTGCACAATCAATTCAAATTTAAGGCAATTCTTTCCAGGGGAGACTACAACTCCTCTCCAAATCTGTTATTTGATATTATAATCTGTTTAACAGTAGGGTCAGACCTTCACCAAGATATTTTCTAAACTACAGCCAGCATCTACTGGGTCAGGAAGTTCACCAATGCAATTTCATCTTCTTGTTTGGTAGGATCTAAGTAGGCTCCTCTCTCATGATCTTTAGTATTTCATACCATTTCTCAAAGATGTAGCCATATTAGCTTGTTCCAGCAGTTGAGAAAGTGGATAATAATCCACAAGATCTCTCATTTCTCTTCATGGCATCACAATAATTTTGTTTCTGGTTTTGTTGTTGTTGTTGTTGTTTGCTTGTTTCATGTTTTTATATCACCTCACATTTCAGGACTGAAGTGTCCCCAGTAAGGTTGTGTCTCAGTTGAAAGTTATGGGCCAAATCTGACTAGACAGAAGTGTTGTGCTTGCTCCTTTATGTATCTGACACATTCACAGAAAAAGTTTGAAATCAGGCTTTCCAAAATACAAACACAGGCAAGTCCAGGGATTGAGTGGCCTAACAATCAAGTGACATCCAGGTTCTTGGAATCCTGTAAGACTTTACACAGTATGTCAGATATTGAAAGATTGGTTTTTCCGGTACCAAACCCAGCTGCTGGTTGAGTTTCCATAGCCACACAAGGATATAAATGTAAGTCTTTTGAGTCTTAGCAGTTGCCTACATTGTTCATTTGGAACAGGCTGCTGTGGGCTAAACAGGGTTGCAATTAGGTATGCACTGGGGCACAGATTTTGTATCTACATAGCTTATGGACCTCAAGTTGACTCTACTTGATCCACTTCCTTAAAAGCAAAGCTGCCTCCACCTTGCCCCTCTACTTGCTTCTTCTGATCATACCTGTCAACCGCAGCTCCGGATAATCCAGGACCTGCGCAGAACGGTTCTGCGCAGGTTGCTTTTTACGCATGTGTAAAAGCCTTCTACGCATGCGTAAAAGCGACTTGCGCAGAAACGTTCTGCGCAGCTCGCTTCTACGCATGCGTAGAAGGCTTTTACGCATGCGTAGAAGGCTTCTATGATCCCCTTCTGCACAGAAGCCTTCTACGCATGTGTAGAAGGGTTCTACGCAAGCGTAGAAGGGTTCTACACATGCGAGCTGCGCAGAAGGGATGCGCAGAAACGCCTTTCCCCTGCTACCAAATTAATTTAAAAATTTAATTTAATTATCACATTTATATACCGCTCACTCGGCCAAAGCCAACTCAGGGCGGTTCACAACTCAGGGCGGTTCCCGGGCGGGAAATGGCGAAAATCGGCGCCGAAAAATGGGAAATCCTGGCCAATCCAGGAAGGTTGACAGGTATGCTTCTGATGGATTTCCATTCTTCTCCATTCCTCAGCAGCACATGTTTCCTCTGACTTTCAATTCAAGCTGACACTCTCCAGACCTAACAAAACTGCTCATCATCATCATCTTAGAACTACAGAGCTGGAAGAGACCCTTTCGATCATTGAGCCAGCTCCTGTTATGAAGGCACAATGGGGAATTGAATTCCCAAACTCTGGCTCTGCAGTTAGATACAGTGGTACCTCGCATAAAGAGCATAATGCGTTTCACGGGATTGCTCTTTAAGCGAGTTTACTCTTTAAGCGAAACAGCACTGTAAGTGACCAATTGTGACTTCTGGTGGGGGGGGGGATTGTGAACCCCGATTTAGTTGTTAAGAGAGTTTTTGGTTGGTTTTAGTTGTTAAGCAAGGTGACCATTCAGAGAAAATTCTGCTCTTTAAGCGAGTTAGTCTCTAAGCGAGGCGCTCTTTATGCGAGGTTTTACTGTACTTAAACCACTGATTTTCCAACCACCATAATTCAACTGCCTGTATTGGGAGGGGAGATCTCTTACTTACCACTTTCTGTCTCCTACCATTTCTAGGATGACACTTTTAATTTTCTCTAAACGGTACAGTTGGCTTTTTAAAAAAATAATCACTTTCTCTCTCTGCTCCACATAGGAGCAGAGGAAGGAAGTTTTAGTTTCCCAGTGTCCTATTATCATTTAGTGGTTATGCTGTCTGTTTAAGCCAGTAATGATATTTGAAAATTGAAACCAGATGGAAAATTAAAAGCAGGACAATCCACTTTGGTTCAATCCCAGCAATCACACCTCCTTGAAATGAGCCAAAATACACTGATCCTGCCAACACCTAAAAGTGAGTAGCCCCTGATAGGGACCCAGAAAGTTTCAGGTAGGAACATTTGGGAGTGGGTGGGCTGATGCTCTCTAGCGGTTACATCAACTGATTACTTGCAAAAGAAGTGAACCAGACCATCTTGACAATAGACCAAACAGTAGGCTAAATGCCTATGTAGTCACCCTCACACTGTCATTTTATTTGCTACATTACACTGGCCTAGACACGGAAGAGGATTACACTAGCTCCTTTCAATCATGCATAAGTAAAATGTGATCACTTCAGAGATTTTGCTTGGCAAGTATAAATAAATATATGGTCACAAATATTACAAATTCATTTGGTGAATAGGTTGGCAGATAAAATGTAAAGGACAGAGCAACCCCTGGCAAGGGAGGCTGAAGCCTTTGCCAACTAGTCCCTTGATGTTTGCACTCTACAGCAGAGGTGCCCAAACTTTTCAGGCTGCGTGCCAGTCACATGGTACAGGGGGACAGTCACTATGGTCTGGGGCCCGGATTCAGCCCCCAATGTGCCCATATGGGCGTGTTTTACTTCCATTTCCAGGAGCGATGACTGAGGCTTCGTGGGTCGGATGAATTGGCATCGGGGGCTGGATCTGGGCCCCGGGCTGTAGTTTGGGCACCCCTGCTCTACAACTTTAGGTGGTGCTCACACACACCCATCACTTTTGCTATTGGAATGGAACTGGAAGAAAAAATACCTGAGAAGACAGAGAGATGGGAATGAAGAAGAAGCAGTTCGACTCATTTAACCCAGACTGCCCTTATGAATGAAAATTAGAAGTCATTCACCCCTGGCTTTATAAATATGTGTGGGAAACACACCAAATATCAGTGTAGCTCTTCTAGTCAGATGGCAGTAAATTGAAAAAACCCGTTTAGCCAAAATCTGTTGGCCACCCTACCCCAAAGCTGCAAAGTCTATAGATTTATCATTATTTCCAGTTCAGAATAATGGCTCTCACCTTGGAGTCTATTATTGCTTTTCTGTACATGTGACAATAATATTAATTCTTCTTTTACCCCTTTGGGTGTCAAATTATAGTAAATAATAGTTATTGTCCCCCTCCAGCAAGGAAATGCAACAAGCATAATTCATTATCCATTTTGCCCTTTCTGCAAGGTAGACCAACCTGAGAGATCAGAGCTTACAGTCACTCAATAAGTTTTACTGACTCCCCCCGAATGTGCTAGTTTCAGGGGGGGGGGGAGTTAAGAAAGATCAGAATATTATTTCTCTTTGCTCTTAAAAACCAGGAGATCTCACTTTGAAGGATAAATGAGTGAGAATGAAGAGAGTTCACCATCACTACCTAGCAGAGGTGAGAATCACCAGTCTTCTGTGTTTCACTTACCTGCTGCATTCAGTTGTCCTCCAAGGAACCAGGATATGTGGCCCTGCTGTAAGTCACAGTGACTAACGGAATGAAAAGGCTTGATCCACAAAAGTCGGCTTCTCGCGAGCGCCCCCCAAAATGCATCTGTTTGCTCCACGGAAACCTGGTATAATCCTTGGTGGTCCGTTGGCCCGGGAAAAGCTGCTGCCTCTGGCATATAGGCAGTCAAGGGCCCCCTAGTCCATGCTCTGGTTTTGTAAGAAAATTGGCCTCCTGGGATGATTTTGGGGAAGCAAGTTCTAACAAGCAGCCAAGCCATGATCCAGGAGTACAGGACAGATCTTTAACTCAAGGCACTTTGATCACGCATACAAGCCTTGCTAGAAGAAGGAAATGCTGTGGGTTTCCCCCTTGCTTGCACTCCAAGACATGGGTTCACATGACTGCCCCACCACCCAAATGCAGATCGGTATTTAGACTGAAAGCACTCCAGGATTTCTGACAAGTACTTGGATATGACTCCTCCTTCAGAAAAATAAAAGCGAGAGAAATTCAATCCTTTCCAAGGGAGGAGGAAGGGGTGGGATTTTGATGCCTGTGCAGAAGCCAAACTTGGCTGGCATTGGTATGCAGAGCCACGTTGTGTACAGACTGGTTCTTTTTTCCTATGAGTTTAGTTTTTCCACTCCTACACAGAGGCTAACAAACTGCTTCTGTTTCCTGCAACTAATACCAGCTCATGAAACTACAAGGAAAAATGTACAGAATATAAGGTTGAAAAACAAATGAACAACAGTGCAGATAAATGTGGAGAGATCAGCTCAGTCTCTTGCCTCCCCACACACTTAATAGTCCATGGCTTAGTGGTTAAGACGCTGAACTTGATGACTGGAAGGTCAGTAGGTCAGTAGTTCAAGACCCGAGTGCTTTACAATGGAGTGAGTTCCCATCTCTGTCTCAGCTCCTACCAACCTAGCAGTTTGAAAGCAAGACATTGCAAGTAGATAAATAGGTACCACTTCAGTGGGAAAGTAAACAGTACTCCATGCACTCCAGTTTCTAGTCATGCCTACCACGTGTCCACAGAAACATCTGCATCTGCAGACAGTGCTGGCTCTTTGGCTCTAAACAGAGATGAGCACTGAACCCTAGAGTTGGATATGACTGGCTTTTGAGCAAGGGCAACTTTGATCTTGACCTTTACCTATGGTAATAATACACTAGAAGTATTTAAGTAGGGGGAAAATAGATTTACTTACCGTTACAAAACAATAGAAGCAAGAAAGGAAGAGGAAGAGGGGGCAGAAGGTAGAGGGCAGGGGCTTGCCTCAAATGCCAGAGGCAGGGAAAGAATTTACCAATCAAATGATATCCAGTATTAGGTAGAGGTCTCCCTTGCTCAAAAGCTAGCCGTGTCCAACATACATTATCATTGGATAAAGGTTTAGAAAAATTACTTGATGGTCTACAATTCCTTGAATTCCTTACTCAGTATAACATCTGGCTGAGGGAATTTCAACTAAAAAAAGAAAGTTTTCCAAGTTTTGCTTTCCATGTTATATTGCTTTGAATAGCATTCTAGTTTCAACAGGCCAACTCTTATTAGACTAAATATGTTCAAAAGAGATGTTTAAAGGTCATTTAAGAGACTGATTGATGGCCCCAATCTATGGTTTTGTGAACTGGATCTCTCCTTCTATGACAAGGCATTTTTAATCTTGCTCTGATAATTTGCATAACCATTTTGCATCTGGACAAGTTCTAGAGGTCTGAAGGCCACATGTGAGCCCTTGTGGCACAGTGGTTAAACTGCTGTGATGCAGCCAAATCTCCTGACATTAGTTTAATCCTGATAAGGCTCAAAGGTGACTCAGCCTTCTATGCTTCAAAGGTTGGTAAAATGAGTACCCAGCATGTTGGGTGGGAATGCTAATCATGTTGTAAACCACCGAGAAAGTGCACTAAGCGCTATGGGGCGGTATATAAGTGTTGTGTATGCATGTTCACTGTACTGATAAGAATGTAACCACTCCATTTACAATGTATCTCAGCTGTAAAGGAACGGCGAGCAAGCAGCCCATAGAGGGCAGCTGCGAGCGTTCAGTCTCACATGGTTCACATTGCTCAATCACGGACAGCCGCGGGAAAATCTTCCCCGCATTCAGCAGCAGGAAGAAGAACTACTGAAGAGAGGCGTGCCTGGGCGAGGCCACGCCGGTAGCGGCCAATGAGCTACCGTGCTACAAGATTCAAATGTATAATGCTACTGTATATATAGAGATGTATCACCACCATTACCTCATGCTCCACCGGATCATCATGCAATAAACCTGTGTTAAGCCAACCCTTCGGCTGTTCTGTTGTCTTTGGTCCCATACAGTAAACTGGCGACGAAGGTGGGATCATGGCTGCCCACGGGACCAAGACATGCGCCGGCTACGAGATCAGGAAGCCGGGAGACTTGGAGCTGTTTGAGATAGACTTCAACGGAGCGCTGGTGGAGCTCGAAGTCTCAGATGAGGACAAGAAGAGGGCCATCTTCGTCCGCATGCTCGGACACGAGACCAAGAGGACCTTGGTGGACCTGATCGCGCCGAGGAGGGTGAGCGACTTCAAAGCCAAAGAGCTCCTGGCGGTGTTGCGCACCCACCTCCGGCCCGCGATAGCGATGTTCCCCGCTCGGAGCGCGTTCTGGAGGCGAGTCCAGGCGCCCGGGGAATCGGTCGCTGAGTTCGCCACGGCCCTGCGCTTGGCCGCTGGCCCATGCAAGTGGGAGACCCCAGAAGTCACCCTCCGAGACTGCCTGCTCTGCGGCCTGAGGGACACCGAGACTCAGCGCGCGCTGATGAAACAGGAGCCGCCTCCCACGTGGCAGCAAGCCCTCGACACGGCACAGGCCGCGGAGGCCACGACGGCCGGGGTGCAAGAGCTCCAGGACTGGCGCCCGAAACCCGCCAAGGCAGAGAGCTCGGTGCGCGCAGCCCGGCGAGTTTCGAACTCGTCCGCGGAGAGCGGCGACGACGAGGACGTCCGGAAGGTCCAGAAGGAAGGCCGGCGCTGCGACGGCTGCGGCACCGCCCACGCCCGCACCAAATGCCCGTTCCGCAAGGCCGAGTGCCACAACTGCGGCCGGCGCGGACACATCGCCAAGGTCTGCCGAAAACGGCGCGAGGCCAAGAGGAGTTCCCCAGACCGCTCGGCGAGGCAGGACCGCACCACGAGGCCCAAGGACGGCACCCGGACCACGAGGAAGCGGGACGGAGTAGGGCGCATCTCCGACGACAGCGAGGACGACGCTCCGGTTTTCAGCGTATCCACGGAGCACCCCCGGTACTTCGTTGAGGTAGTAATCCAAGGGGCCCCTGTTAGGATGGAGGTGGACTCGGGTTCTTCTTACTCTATCATCTCCCAGGGAGAGTTCCTGAAAATAGCCCCCCACGTGCGGCCCAAGCTCAAAGCGTTGAGGGCCACGCTGAAGGACGTGCAAGGGAACCGCATCCCGGTGTTGGGGGTTGGGAAGTTCCAGGTCCAGTTCAAAAAGCGCGCCGCAACGCTTCCCCTAGTCGTCCTCAAGGGAGGTAAATGTAGCCTCCTCGGGACTCAATGGTTCCAGCCCCTGGGGTTGTTCATTGGGGGGGTGCACGCCGTGGGAGTACACGCCGCCGGGACTGACCCAATACAGAGCGTGTGCGATGCGCACCCCGAAGTTTTCAAAAAAGAACTCGGAAAATTCAAGGGGCCCCCAGTGACTTTCGACCTGGACCCTGGAGTACGTCCAATCAGACTTAAACCGCGCAGAGTGCCTTTCGCACTAAAGGACAAAATAGAGGCGGAGTTGGACAAATTGGTGGGCCAGGGGATTCTTGTTCCTGTTGATTCTGCGGAGTGGGAGACTCCAATTGTAACAGCGCTCAAGGCCAACGGGGAGGTCCGCATATGCGCTGATTACAAGTGCACCATCAATAAGGCTATCCGCCCTAATGCGTATCCGGTGCCAGTAGTCAGCCACTTGTTGGCCAGGTTACACGGGGGGAGGTGTTTTGCTAAACTCGACCTGGCCCAAGCCTACCAGCAACTCCCGGTGACCCCCGCCGCAGCTGCTGCGCAGACCATAGTCACCCACAAAGGGGCGTTCCAGGTATCGCGCCTCTAATTCGGCGTGAATTCGGCGCCCGGGATCTTCCAGTCACTCGTGGAACGCCTCCTGAAGGGGTTAGAGGGGGTGTTACCCTACTTTGATGATGTATTGATTACAGGGGGGAGCCGGGCCGAATTGGCAGAAAGGTTGGGAAAGGTCCTGGCAAAATTCGAAAAGGCGGGGTTGCGGTTGCGAAAAGACAAATGCGTTTTCTTCGCAACTGAGGTTGAGTTCCTAGGGTTCCGTGTTACTCCCGAGGGAATAAGGCCATCCCAATCCAAGGTGGCCGCCATCAAAAAGGCCCCTCGCCCCACCTCCAAGCCCGAGCTGCAGTCGTTCCTTGGGCTGCTCAACTTCTACCACTCCTTCCTTCCTCGGAAGGCAGCCGTGGCGGAACCTCTACACAAATTGTTAAAAAAAGGACGAGGCATGGAAGTGGGGCGACGACCATGAAAAGGGTTTCAATGACCTGAAGCGACTCCTGGCATCAGATGCTGTACTGACCCACTTCAATCCCAAACGCCCAGTGGTCCTGATATGCGATGCATCCCCGGTGGGGGTGGGGGCGGTGTTATGCCACGTGCTGGAGAACGGGAAGGAGGCCCCGATAGCGTTCTACTCTAGGTCCTTGTCCCAAGCGGAGAGAAACTACGCCCAGACAGACAGGGAAGCACTAGCGATAATTGCGGGGACCAAGAAATTTCATGATTTTGTGTATGGCCGCCCCTTCACCATAGTGACTGACCATAAGCCCTTGCTAGGCATTTTCACCGCAGATAAGCCCACACCCCAAATCCTGTCCCCGAGAATGCTCAGGTGGGCCATTTTTCTCAACGCGTATCAGCACGCGTTGGTGTACCGGCCCGGGAAGGAGATCAGCCATGCGGATGCCCTGTCGAGGTCCCCCATTCCCCGGGATTGCTGCCACGTGGGCGAGGAAGAGAGGGACCACCAGGTCTTAATGATAGAGGTCCTAGACTCCCCTCCAGTAGTACCGGCCGACATCGCCAAAGCGACCGGTAAGGACAAAACGTTAGCTACAGTTTGCTCCTGGGTACAGAAAGGGTGGCCCGTGTCTTCCCCAGCAGCGGAATTCGACACATTTTTCAAAAAGAAATTAGAATTGTCCCTAGAGAGGGGTTGCCTTTTGTGGGGACAGCGGGTAGTGATCCCCACGTCCCTCAGGCCGAGGGTGCTTAAACTGCTGCACGTCAGCCACCCCGGGATCGTCCGCTCTAAGGCACTAGCCCGCAGTTACTTTTGGTGGCCCCAGCTAGACGCCGACATCGAGCACATGGTCGGCACTTGCGAAGCGTGCCAAAGCTCCAGGCCAGAAGAGGCTCGCTTGCCACATAGGGAGTGGGACACAGCAAGGGGGCCCTGGTCCCGGGTACACGTAGACTTTGCTGGCCCGTTCAGGGGAACACTTTTCCTCCTTGTGGTGGACGCGTTCTCCAAGTGGTTGGAGGTCATTCCAGTCTCGAGCACCTCCTCAGCCACAACAATTAAACAGTTACGGAGGGTCTTTTCCACGTTCGGTTTACCCGACACCCTCGTCAGCGATAACGCTAGCTGTTTCACGTCCGCCGAGTTCAGGACATTCATGGATCTCAACGCCATTCGGCACATCACCTCCGCCCCTTTCCACCCGGCCACTAACGGCCAAGTAGAGCGCCTCGTGCGTACCACTAAGGACGCACTGCGGTGCATGGGCCCCGGAGATCTTGACTTACATCTGTGCCAATTCCTGCTACGGTACAGGGTCACCCCACTAGCGTCAGGGTACTCCCCCGCGGAGTTGCTAATGCGCAGGAAGCTGGCCACAGTAATCTCCAAACTAGACCCCACAAGGGTAGAGGACAAAGGGCGGAATGTAGAGATGGATTCCACAAAGAGCTTTAGCGTAGGTGCCCCCGTGCATTGCAGGAACTACGCCAGCGCGGGACCAGCCTGGGTGCCCGGCATTGTAATAGAACAAACCGGCCCCGTTTCATACCGCGTGGAGACCAATACAGGCCTCCTGTGGAGGCGGCAGCGGATCAACTCAGGCGCAGGGTCCCCGAAGAGCAGGACGAAAACGAAAATAGCCACGAATCAGCGTTAGGGTACTCCCCCACCCGCTTAGCCCAAGGGGGAGAAAAAGGGGGACATGGGTCCCCACCAAGGGGGGAGGAAAGGGAATCGATCCTCAGAGATCTTTTGCGGGAGTTTGCGGCGGAAAGGAAGAGCCCCGATCTCGCACATAACCCTCGGAAGTTTCCCCAAAACACAGATTCCCCAAGAAGTTTAGACCTTGATTTACAGTACCAGGGGGAGTTAGCGGAGTGGTCCCCCACCCGTCCTAGCGAAAAGAGGGGTTTCAGTTCAGCCCCTGGTACCTCCAGTCCCAGTAGCCCCTGTGAGTTAGAATGCAACATAGCGCCAATGCCCCGGAGACCGACACCCCCAAGACAGGAGGCGACGGCGAGTCCGTCCACCACAAGGTCCCCCGAGCGGGGAACAGAAAGTAGCAGAACCACAAGGGCATCCTCGTCGGTCCCGAGATTCGTAATGGGAGGGTCTCCAGGGTCCGCAGGCAACAAGCAGGGGTTCACTTCCCAGCTGTTCATTCCATTCCCATCCCCCAGCGCAAGGCAGGCACGGACGCCCCACAGAGCCACTAATGAGTCCCCGTTTTCCGTTGCAGGACAAGCACCCACGGAGTCAGGGATCACAGGCTCTCCGGTATTAGGTCAGGCGCAAGCACGCCCCAAGCGCACGTGCGGCAAGCCACATTGGTTGCGGGACTTCGTCCCATCCTAGGGGGGAGGGATGTTGTGTATGCATGTTCACTGTACTGATAAGAATGTAACCACTCCATTTACAATGTATCTCAGCTGTAAAGGAACGCGAGCAAGCAGCCCATAGAGGGCAGCTGCGAGCGTTCAGTCTCACATGGTTCACATTGCTCAATCACGGACAGCCGCGGGAAAACCTTCCCCGCATTCAGCAGCAGGAAGAAGAACTACTGAAGAGAGGCGTGCCTGGGCGAGGCCACGCCGGTAGCGGCCAATGAGCTACCGTGCTACAAGATTCAAATGTATAATGCTACTGTATATATAGAGATGTATCACCACCATTACCTCATGCTCCACCGGATCATCATGCAATAAACCTGTGTTAAGCCAACCCTTCGGCTGTTCTGTTGTCTTTGGTCCCATACAGTAAAATAAGTGTAATTGCTTGCTTGCTAATGTGTCTATTGCATATGCTGTACAGTACTGTAAGCTTTTATTCTTGAATTGAAAAAGTCCTCTCACACCCTCTAGTGGTCAATTTAAAATAATATTTTGAGTGATATGCGACTGTCTGGGAGGTGAAAACATGGCAACATTGCCTCCTATACTCCCTACAGCAGGGGTGCCCAAACTACAGACTGGGGGCCGGAATCGGATCTGGCCCATGGGCCATAGTTTGGGCACCCCTGGTTTAAGCAGAGAAAATGGCAGCTTGAAATCTATCTCATCCTGTTGCAAAATAGATTGCAAGGAACCACGTGACTGGCCCACAGCCCGAAAGGTTTGGGCACACATGCCCTACAGAGTAAGAGGGTACTTGGGAGAGGGTTATGGAGAGGGCTGAGTCAGTGATATTTGAGCCCCTGCTTACAGGATGAGGCCCATGGGATACACATTTTGCAACCTCCTGCTGCTCTCCTATAACCCCTTAGCTAAATCTCTTGAACTCAGTGGAATTTGTATAGGTTTCTGTTTTGAATCAAATTTAATGAACTCTCTGTTTTTAAGTGCTATAAAGGAAGCTCTTAGTAAGGCCAAAAGCAGGCCAGAATTTTCTTATAATAAATTAATTAATAAGTAAATAAGCATTAAGAGAGGAGGAGGAGGAGAACGTATATGTTTTCATCCCTATTAATTTAATTTAATTTAATTGTCAAATTTATATACCACCCACTCGGCCAAGGCCGACTCAGGGCGGTTCACAATCACAATTTAAAAACATATTAAAAACAGTTAAAACTACCCACCCCCTAAAACAAGGGGTGCAGGATCCAAAGGCACCATGGGGAGGAGTTCTACAACAGCCACCCAATGGGGGTTACCCTTCCACCTGCACCTCACACTTGGCCTGCCAGCCAGGTTTTAAGTTCTTTTCTGAAAGGCAGCAATTCCATCTGGAGACGTAGCTCTGTTGGCAGGAGGTTCCAGAGGGCCGGCGCAGACACGGAGAAGGCTCTCCTCCTTGTGCCAGAGAGGAGAGCCCCTCTGGCTGATGGAAGAATTAGAGATCCCCTCCAGTCCGCTCTGGTTGGACGGACAGACGTCCTCAGGGTGATGCGGTCTCTTAGGTATCCTGGCCCACTACCATATAGGGCTTTAAAGTTCAAAACCAGCCCCTTGAATTGCACCTGGAGACAAACTGGCAACCAGTGCAGCTTCCAGAGCAGTGGTGAAGCACGGGCATAATGCCCACACCCCATCACCACCCGGGCTTCCACATTCTGGACCAGCTGTAGCCTTCAAATGGTCGTCAAGGGCAGCCCCATGTAGAGCGCATTGCAATAATCTAGTCTGGAGGTGACCAGAGCGTGGGTGACCATGAGCAAGGAGCAGCCGCAACTGGCAAATCACCCGAAGTTGGGCGAAAGCCCTCCTGGTCACGGCCGCCACCTGTTCTTCTAGCAGTAGCCGCGAATCCAGGAGGACCCCCAAGTTGTGCACCAGGTCTGTCTCGGGCATAATAGCCCCATCCAGAACCAAAGATGGTAGCTCCTGGGATAACGCAGGACCCTTTATCCATAGCCACTCAGTCTTGCTGGGATTCAGTTGTAGCCCGTTAGCCCCCATCCAGACCCAACAGCTTCCAGACACATGGAAAGGACTTTGACGACATCACTGAGGTCCCCATGGGCCGAGATGTACAACTGAGTGTCATCCGCATACTGATGGTACTGCTCCCCATGAGAACAAATGATCTCACCCAGCGGCTTCATGTAGATGTTAAATAGGAGAGGAGCGAGCACCGAGCCCTGAGGCACCCCCCATTTGAGGGGCCAAGGACTGGACCTCTCACTCTCCAACCACACCAACTGGATCTGACCCCTCAGAAATGAGGAAAACCAGGACCACACAGTGCCCTGGATCCCCAATCCTCGGAGCCATTCCAGAAGGATACCGTGGTCAACGGTATCGAAGGCTGCTGAGAAGTCAAGAAGAGCAAGGACGGATGGGTGACCACCGTCCCGCTCCCTCCAGAGATCATCCATCAGTGCGACCAATGCCGTCTCGGTTCCATATCCAGGCCCGAATCCTGACTGAAAGGGATCCCGATAATCCGCTTCATCCAGTACCCCCTGCAGCTGATGCGCCACTGCCGTCTCCAACACCTTCCCTAAAAAGGGGAGGTTGGAGACAGGCCTATAGTTGGTTAGGACAGCTGGGTTGAGGGAAGGTTTCTTCAGGAGGGGCGCACCAAGGCATGTTTTAAAGGTGCGGAAACACCCCCTTCCGCAATGATGCATTGATCATAGCCCCGACCCAACCACCTGTCACCGCCTTGGAGGCTTTCACCAACCAGGTGGGACAGGGGTCCAATGGGCAGGTAGTGGCTGCAAAGAGCCTGTCCACTTCATCAGGGGCAACTGGATCGAACTGGTCCCAGATGGTGCGGATTCTGCATGCCCAATTGGCACAGAACCTTGGCAGAGGTTAAACCAGTCGAGCAGACTCCTGGCCGCTGGCCCTTGCCAGTACGGAAATTAAGGGGGGTGGATTAATCATAAGGGTTTATTCACCCATACCTGACCTGACTGGCGGTTCTGCTGAGAGGGCAGAACGCTAACCTCCCGTTACCCATTAGGCAATTACTGACCCTCAGATCAGCCTAATCTTTGGTGCAAATAGAAGCCATATTTACCCTAGCCTAAGCCTCAGACAATGGTTTTCTCCTGTCAGTGTTTGCCCGAGTTAATTAACTTCCCCAAGAGAGATTTCCCGGAGGGGAGGAGCATCATGGCAGACTGAGCACATCGTTTCTCTCACCACTGCCTGGAAAGGGGAGCCACAAATGTGGATATATAATGCTAAACTGTTACGTTTTTGAAGGAAAATGTTTCTGGAAGGAATGTGAAGTTGATGGATTGTAATTGGAGGTATTTGGAGCCTGGAGGACAACGGAAAGGAGTAAAACTGTTGCAGCTGTTTCTCAAGTGCCGAGAGCTGAGTTAGTGGTGCTGTTGGAGAATGGAGTTTATGAGCAGAGGTGACAGCAAAGAGAAGTGCTTCCTTGGGAGCTGGCAATAGCTGTGTTCGAGAGAAGTGAATTTTGGCAAAGTCTGGGGTTCGGCAGTGCTTGGAGGAGACTCGAGTGGCGGAGTGGAGCAGAGGAGAAAGGAGGAGAGTCGAGCACGATCTCGCGTGCAGAGTTCCAGGGTGGAAGGAAGTGGCGATTTTGGTCTCGGCTGGAGTGGCACTGCCGGAGGACAGAGGACGGAGTTTAGGAGGGAGGTCTCGGCAAGGAGAAGCGCTTTTGTGGGCGGCTGAAGTCTCGGCGCCGCTTGGAGTTTGGGGATGCTGGAACGCAAAGTGGTCAGGAGAGTGCTCTGGTTGTGTCGGGCGGAGAAGGAGTCGTTACTCTGTGGGGATAGGGGTCTGAGGGGAGTCAATTGGGGGGTGCGGAAGTGAGTCCCAATTGATCCCAAAGGGAGTCTGGGCAGCCCGTGTTGACCAGTGCATTGGTTGGATGTGCGTCCCCTGAAATACTACTGAACGTTGGCTGAAAGTGTGGAAGTCTTTAAGGAGCTGTTATTTCTTCTACCCTTGGAACTTGGACTTGGATTGTGTTGAACTTGTTTTACAAGTGGTGTGCTGGAAGGGCAGAGGATATTCTGTTTGATTGATTGTCGGGCAGGGTCCTTCCATGAGCCCTGATCATTGGACCATTGTGGGGGTGTAAAATAGAGCTGGTGCTTAGGTGGTGGAGGGCAATTTGTGACTGTGATTTTGACTGCGGCAGAAAGAAGAGAGAAAGTGAAGAAAAAAAAAGAAAATTAGTTTTCACAGCTGCTGTGCCAAGGACAGTGATAAAATCAAGGCTAGCCCTGGAGTTGCTTTATCATCAAGTGCAGCTGTGTACTGCTCAACTGGTTGGACTATAGGAACAATTATTTTTTTCTTTCTTCAAGATCTGTGTTTTGTATATATGCCTTGTGTAGAGTAATGAGCTGGATTAACTTGAAAGTCCATAGTGGTTGAAGTTAATTATAAAAGGGATTGTAAGCTATGGTTGTTTATGTATTGGGGCATAAGGAGATAATTGTATAGGGTATTGGCTAAAAGCGTGGATAAAGTTGTATAGACCTGGTTAGACTATTTTAGAATAGAGTGAATGAGTCGAAAAGAAAAAAGAAAGCAGCAGAGAGAAGAGATAGAAATAGATCCAATTTGGCTAAGAACAGGTAGATTAGTAAGAGCAGGCGGTGAGGAACGAAGGAAGTCCTTAAAGGACGAAATTTTGGAAGCTGAGCAGCTGGATAGGCTTAGAGCAGGCATGGCAGCAAAGAAGAAAGTACAAGAGAAACAGCAATTACAACAGTTAGATATAAATGAAGAAGATCAGCAAATTGAATTTAAAGAGGCCAATGCTCGGGGAGCTATAAAAAAGAAAGTAATAGAAGGAGATGTAGAGGAAAGTGTGGAAGGGGATAGCCCTGATGTGAATGAATGTAGAGGCTCTATCGAAATGAGATTAGATAGTCTTGAGAAGTATCTTCAGACCAAGTTTCAAAATTTAGAAGAGCAGCGAGCGAGGGATAATCAAGAATTTATTAAACTGCAGCAAGAGAGTTTTGAGGCTTTTCAGCAAAAAATGCTGTCAGTGGTGACAGGTTTGATGGAATCAGCTAAAGTTGAAATTGCCAAGATAATGGAAGAGGTGAATGATGTAAAAGAAGGAATGGGTTCAATTTCAAAGGAGGTTGAAAATGTAAAGAGACATGTCCAAGAGGTGCAGGAAAAAGCTAAAGGGAGAGAAGTAAAAGTGGATGATCATGAAGTGAGACTGGAGTTACTTGAAGACCAATCTAGAAAAAGAAATATCATAATTAGGCATGTTTCTGAGGCCCGCCCTGATCAGCTGAAGGCCAGAATAATGAGTTGGTTAAATGACTTAGGTATGGATAGGAAGTTCGAGGCTGAGGATGTATTAAGTGTGCATAGATTAGGGTCTAAGAAACATAATACAGCAGACAGAAATGTGCTATTGAGGTTTGCTAGTGAAGGTTTGAAGGTGATGTTAATGCGACATATCAGGAAATCTGGGTCAAGTATATTGAAAATGGAAGGGAGTAGTATAGAGATCTATAATGATATTTCTATTGGCGAGAGAACATGGAGAACACAAATCAAACCAGTAACCAGGAAGTTGAGGGAAAAAGGAATTGTTTATTTTTGGCTTGCCTTAAAAAAGCTAAAATTCATAGTATCTGGAAAATCATACGTGTTGAGGGATGGGTCATATGTCTTAGACATACTTGCAGAGGCAAAGATAATCGACCGAAACTCCAAGGAATGGGAAGATCTTAAAGAGGAGCTGATAATAGCAGGGGTTTATACAACATATGACAGGGAAGAGGAAGAGCGGATGAAGGATATGAGGGTTGCGTTGTCTAGCCAGGATGAACTAGGTAGTGTGGAATGATATAACGGTGTAAAAATTGCAATTGAAGTAACTGTAAGGCACAATATAAAGCGATGATAGAATCCTCATGTGGAAATGGTGGCATGAAAAATTAAATAGTATTTAGAATGGGTAATCAGGCAGGAGAAGTGGTGGTTTGGTTTGTGAGTGTTGTCTCCCCTCCCCCCTCCCCCCCTTGTTTGGCAGGGGTGTTTTTCTTTTTCGTTTCGAAATGGCGGGGAGGGTGATGATTTATTGTTTTATGTTTTGTGTTCAGCTGTTTGCTTATGTTTTGTGGGTTGGATTAGCACATGCTTGTAGGAGATGGAATTGTAGCAAGCGAAAAATAATAAAGAATTATGAAATCGATTAGGGTGTTATCATGGAATGTGAAAGGCACGGGCAGTATTATTAAGAGGAAACGTTTGGAAGCGGTAATTAGGAAAGATAGGCCAGATGTGATATGCTTACAAGAAACGCATCAAAAAAGTGAGGATGTAAATAAATTGTATATAAAGGGGATAGAATATTATGAGAAGGCATTGGGTACGTCTAAGGCAAGAGGGGTTGCCATATTAATATCAAAAAAGTTAGGATTTACAAAAGTAAAGACAGTTGTAGATCCAGAAGGGAGATTTCTTATAACAAGGGGATTTATTAATAATGAGGATATAACCTTTGTTAATGTATACGCGCCAAACGAAAAACAGGAGGAATTTTTAGATAAGGTGTATCAAAGTATAGAATCAGAAAGGGTGTCCAAGTTAATAATGGTTGGAGATTTTAATTTGATCAAATCAGGTTTGGATACTACAAATGTGGCTAAGCGTACATGTACTAATAGGGTGATGGATAGGTGGTTAAAAATAACGGGATTACAGGATGTTTGGAGGAAAATTAGAGGCTCAGAACGGGGATATACATTTTTTTTCGCACGTGCACAATTCTTATTCACGAATTGACTATGTTTTGGCTTCAGAAAGTATGATAGATAAGGTTGAAAATATTGAAATTGGTATGATTAAGGAATCTGATCACGCTAAAATAATTACAGAATTTAAACTAAGTGATGACAAACAAAAAAGGGGTACCTGGAGCTATGATACAAGGTTATATAGAGATCAAAAGAGTAAGGAAACGATAATAAAAAGATGGGAAGAGTGCTGGGAAATTAATGATACAAAGGATGTAAATGATGGAATATTATGGGATACCATGAAGGCAATATTCAGGGGAGAAAGCATTAGGCTCTCTTGTATTAATAATAGGCAAAATAAGGAAAAGGAAAAAGAGTTAGAGGACGAAATAAAGAAGTTGCAGGATATTCATGCAAGAACGGGAGATAGGGACATATTCGATAAAATGCAAAAATTAAAAAGAGAATTTATTGAAAAAGATATTGAAAAGGTAAAGAAGAATTTAATTTATTTGAAAAGAGATTACTTCGAGTACAGTAATAAAAATTCTAAGCTATTAGCTAGAGCCGCTGAAGAAAAGAAAGATAAAAGAGGAATTTCAGTTTTGATAGATAAGTATGGCAGAAGGTGTAATAAGTTAGTAGATAAAATTCAAATTGTCAAGGCTTTTTATCAGGAATTGTATTCGAGGAAGGACGTAAATACGGATGAATTAGAGCGATATTTAGATAAGTGGTCAAGAATAAATTTAAGCTTGGAGCATAGGAGTTACATGGATGAAAAGATAACACAAAAGGAAATAAAGGAGGTTATAAAAAGGTTAAGGATAGGCAAGGCTCCAGGCGAGGATGGTTTATCGGTGGAGTTTTATAAAGATTTTAAAGAGATGCTGTTACCAAAAATGGAAAGGATTTTTAATTATATTTTGGAGGGAGGGAGAGTTCCTAAATCGTGGTATAGTACAATTATAATTTTAATTCCAAAGGTAGGGAAAAATCTGGAAAAAATTGAATCCTATAGACCGATTTCCCTGATGAATCAGGACGCAAAAATTTTTACGGCCATTTTAGCTAATAGATTGAATAATTTTAGTGGCAAATACCTTAATAAGGATCAAGTGGGATTTATGAGAGATCGGTATATGTCGGATTTGACGAGAAGGATGGTTGACTTGACAATTATTGCTCAGGAACAAGAGGAGCATGTGGGTTTCTTCTCCCTGGATATATTCAAAGCTTTTGACTCGATCCAATGGATAACTATAAAGGAAATTATAAAGAAATATGGATTCGGACAAAAATTTTGTGGGGTAATTGAGCAGTTGTATCAGCAAGGCTCGGCTAGGGTTAAATTAAATGAGGAATTAACAGGGGAGATTAAATTGGAAGCGGGCACAAGGCAAGGAGATCCATTGTCGGCATCTTTATTTATAATGGCCATGGAATTGTTAGCTAATGTAATAAGGGAAGATAAGGAATTAATTGGAATTGAAGGTATAAAAATTAGCCAATATGCTGATGACACCCTAATAACAATAAAAAATCCACAGAATACACTAGGGAAGATATATGGGCATTTAGAGGAATTTCAAAGGGTGACGGGACTTAAGGTAAACTGGGATAAGTCAGAAGCAATTCTTTTTAATGTGGATTTGGACATACAAGAAAGTTTAAAGGCTAAATTTAAAATACAAATTAGAGATAATATAAAATACCTGGGGATAAACATTTCAAATAAATATGATGATTTAAAAAGGTTAAATTATGATAAATTGGAAAAAGAATTAAAAGAAATGATTTTACGGTATAAGAAGCTAAATTTGTCGTGGTTTGGACGCGTTTCGCTATGTAAAATGAAGCTTTTACCCAAATTAAATTTCTTATTTGATACCCTGCAAATATATATGAAAGAGAAGGAATTAAAGGTTTTTCAAACTATATTAAATAATTTTTGTAACGGTGGAAAAAGGGCCAGGATACCAAAGTTTTTATGGTATTCATCACAAAAAAAGGGCGGGTTAGGAATTCCAAATATTAAAAATTATTATTGGGCATTTCAACTGAAGAATATTTGTAAAATTTTAGTGAAAGAAGAATCGATTTGGGGAAAAATTGAATTGCGAGAGAAACTGGGTGAAGAAATATTAATGTTTTTGGGCAAAGGGAAAGCAAAAATTAATGCTACAAATAAATTGTTAAAAGCTCTTTTAAAAACTTGGACATTACTGAAAAATAAATTGGCACTAGGGTTGTCCCCAATATTAGGCCTGAGTGATATGAAATCATTCCCACTGAGAATGGATAGGAGCGTAGAAGAAGTATTGAATAAGAATAATATAACTCTATTAAAGGATTGGATAACAGCATGTAGAGACAAGGAAAGAAAGTTAGATATAGGTAGACAACTTAAATTGAATTGGCTTCAATTGATGTCTATTGACAGTTGGAATAAAAGATATTTAGATGAAATGAGCTTGGATAGGGAGCGGACGAAATTTGAAGAGTTGGTACTTAGTCTAAAAAGTGGGCAGGTAAAAGTTAAGGGGTTAGTAAGCAAAATATATAAGGTTTTAGATGACTCAGATCAGCATCAGAAAGCTTTAAAAGAAACATGGGAGCTAGATTTGAATATCATAATTACAGACGAGCAGTGGAATGCTAAATGGAAAAGGAGAATAATGAGGTCTTTGTCTGTAAGAATAAAAGAGCACAATTATAAATTATTGTGGAAGTGGTATTTGACTCCGGTACGACTATACCAAATTGACAATACAAAGTCGAAATTTTGTTGGAGGTGTAAGGGGGAGATTGGAACATATGAGCATATGTGGTGGGGGTGTAAAGAGACGAAGTCATTCTGGTTGAAGGTGGAACACGAAATTGGGAGAATTCTAGATGTAAGAATGAAATTGGATGTAATTTTAATTTTGTTAACAGATGTGGAGGTGGTAGAGCAACAAAAAAGGGAATTATTAGCAATTATGTTATCCAGTGCTAGACAGTGTATAGCGCGATATTGGAAATGTGATGTTACCCCAAAAATAGAGGATTGGTATAAGGAGTTGTGGAATACTGCGCTGAATGATAAGCTCACCTGGGAGTTAAATTTAAGAAAAGGGTTAATTAAAGAAAGCAAATTTCAGGAAATTTGGAAATGTTTGATAGATTATACCTTGATTAATGGTCATGGGCAACTGCCGGTGCCAGATTACATTGCATTTTTGAGACGATAATAGATAAAAGGGGAAATTCTGTCTCCGTAGCATTGTATATAGCACGTGGTGATATTTTGTTCTGTTTCTTTTTCCCCCTGTTCTCTCTTTCTTTGCTTATTTATATTACTGTGTATTTTGTCTTTTATTTTCTTATATTGTTCTGTTTGTTATTTCTTGTTTTTTAATTATTGGACGTGTATCGAGAAATAAATTTTTGAAAATTTAAAAATAAAATAAAAAAAAGAGAGATTTCCCATTAACCCGAGTAAATGGGTGATGTGATTTTCTGTCAGATGACGGTTCTTTCCTGCCTTGCCTTCTGATCTATAAATGATGATGTCTTTTCCTCAATAAACCACTGATCTGATCTCGCTCCATATTGCCTCGTATCGTTCCTTGATCAGTCTCCTCCGGGACCTAACGGCCATCCTAGCGGCCCCGATTCCTACACCTGGTGACCCCGACGTGATCTACTCGAGAGTAAGCGATCACACGGTCCGGTTCTACGCCAGAACCGTGTCCGATTGTCCCGGAGGACAGCGCGGCAGCCCGGCCGGTAAACCAGCCGGTCGGAAAGACGGCCCAGCGGCGAGGCATCACAGAGAGGCATCCTACAGCTTGCTCTGACTTTCGCGGCGGCCAGCAGCACAGAAACGCATTCCGCTCAGGGTCAGCTGTGAACCCCTGACAGCGCAGAGGCCACCGAGGGCCCATGGCAGCAGTCCACGCTCCGAGCTCTACCCAGAGAATCGTCTCCAAAACCTATTACCTTGCCCGAAGACGCGTCGACTCGTCCCGAGGAGGAAACTTCGGAGGACCCCGCAGGTAATATGGGGACTTGTCCTCAGCGACAAGGTCCATCCGCTAGCCAAAGAACTCGTGAGGAAGAGTTCAAAATCCTGGCCAGGGTATTTCAGTTACGTTTTCACAGCAGGGAGCTAGCGAGACTTTTGGTGTACCTAAGGGAACACTGCCTGCTTTACCCAGAAGTAGGTACGTTAACCCTTCAGCTTTGGGATAAGATAGGAGACTGCATTCAGCAACCCCCGAAGGCACCAGAGGGCATAATTTGCACATGGAGTAAATGTAGGAAGCTCTTAGCGGAGATAGAGCCAGTCCGGGTAAAGGCCGAAGAACCCCCAGCGCCAGCCGAGCCATCGGGGCCCACGGCGCTCTATCCGTCATTGCAGTTTAGGCAGAGTAGCTTAGGGAGCTTTCCCTCGGTGACAGCTGCAGACGTCACCGACGGAATGCATGGAATGAGGAGCGCAGGCGCTTCTCTGACAGCTCCAGGCTCCCGAGTTACCAAGAGTCCCCTTCAGCGCACAATTGAAGAGGCGATTAGGAAGGGGGAATTGCCAGCAAAAGAACTAGCTGATTTTAGTCAGATTTGTCCAATCCGCATGGAAATGGATGCCCTCACAGGGGCCCAACAGATAATTCATTCACCAGTCCCGTATAAGCTTCTCATGGCTATACGGAAGGCCATTTCAGAGACAGGGCTACAGAGTCGCTTCACTAGGGGCACGCTTCAGCAAGTGTGCGAGAACACCATGTTCATTCCACATGACTGGAAAGCCGTCATGCGGATGATGCTCAACCCTAGCCAGTACTTGATATGGGACAGCGAGTTTCGCCTCGAGGCTCAGACAAGGGCTGCCAGGATGGGAGGCGCAGTAATTCCTGACCAGCTATATGGTTCAGGTGCCTTCGAATCCATTGATGCCCAGATCAACTTGCCACTCGCCACTCTTCAGATGTCAGCCGAGGCTGCCTTTAGGGCTTTCTTCAAAGTCCCAGTGACTGGCAAGGCGGCTAAAAATTACACCGCAATTAAGCAGGGAGCCCAGGAGCCCTACATGGACTTCATCAATCGCTTGGAGGAAGCGATCAGTAGGCAGATCGATAATGAGCAAGCCCAACAAGAGCTCATGATGAAGTTGGCCAAAGATAACGCCAATTTAGACTGCCGTAAAATCTTGCAGTCCCTGGGTAATCGTCCCAACTTGACTCTAACGGACATGATTAGAGCTTGCGCCGACGTTGGCACAGAATCCTATAAAATGGGTTTGCTAGCGGCAGCGGTGCAAGGGGGTAGGAGACCCAAGAACAGGACCCAAGGAGCGTGTCACACTTGTGGCAAGATCGGTCACTTCGCTAGGGAGTGCCGATCCAAGGGAGGCGGACAAAATTCCGGCCGTCCCAAGGCTCCAAACACCCCATGTCCGAAGTGCAAGAAAGGCTACCATTGGACCAGGCACTGCCCGAATTCGGGAAACCGGAATGCGGGCATGTCTCTGGTCCCGGTCCAAACAGAGGCTTCCCTCATTCAGAGCTCGCCAGAGCTAGACTAGATTCCGATCACATTCCTAGCGCTGCGAAGGCACAGGCCAGCCCCAAGGGTAGTACAGGGCTAGAATTGACTTGCCAGGCGGACGTTACATGCGACCTGCCAGGTACAGTCTACCTAGTGGACTCCCAGTACATGGGACCCCTGCCCAAGGGCTTTATAGGTTTAGTTTTGCCTCGTAGTGTAGCAGGAGCACGCGTAATTCTTGTAATTCCAGGAGTCATTGACTCCAATTTTTCAGGCGTTCTCCAAGTTCAGCTTTGGACCCACTTACCCCAGACAATTCACAAAGGAGACACATTAGCGCAAGTGATTATGGTTCCTTGTCACTCGCCAGCAGATAGCCAGGGAAGGCTCAGGGACAGCTCAGAGTCCGGGTCAGCAGACCGCTCGAGCGCAAGTGAGGCAGTGCAAGGATACCAAGTCTTAGCGACAGTGGAGACCAACATTGAGTGGAAACAGCGCCCAGTTATTGAGGTATTTCTGAATAAAAGATCATTTTCAGGGTTATTAGATACCGGAGCTGATGTGAGCGTAATCAACCGAAGCCAGTGGCCAAGGGAGTGGGCCATTGAGCCGCTCTCCGATGTGTGGGGGGTAGGCGGCATCCAAGAAGCGTTTAGGAGCCGGGAGTGGGTGGAAGTCACGATTCCAAAGGCTGACGGCACAGCGGTCATTCGGCCGCACATTCTGGACGTGCATATCAACCTTTGGGGGCGAGACATTTTACAGCAGTACGGTGCTACGCTTACCTTCGGGTAATGGCGTTGCCACTTAAATGGCTCACCGATACGCCGGTCTGGGTGGAACAATGGCCGGTAGTGGGAGAGAAATTAGTTGCCCTAAAGCAACTGGTTAAAGAACAGCTAGATGCAGGACATATAGAGCAGTCCACTAGTCCTTGGAATTCGCCTATTTTTGTCATTAAAAAGAAGTCGGGGAAGTGGCGACTCCTCCACGATCTCAGAGAGATCAATAAATGCATACAGCCAATGGGTCCGCTTCAATGCGGCATCCCAAATCCTAATATGATTCCCGAGGGGTGGGAGATCCTAGTTGTAGATCTCAAGGATTGCTTTTACACCATTCCCTTAGACCCCAGGGACAGGGAAAGGTTTGCCTTTACAGTGCCGGTTGTGAACCACAGTGAGCCCACGCAGTGTTACGCGTGGAAATTTTTGCCACAGGGCATGCTCAATTCGCCCACCCTGTGCCAAATTTATGTTCACAACGCACTGGCAAAGTTTCGAAACCTTCACCCCAAAGCTTTAGTTTGTCATTTCATGGATGATATCTTGGTCGCGGTGCCGCAACTCGGCAGCGAAATATTTTCAGACCTCCAGGCCAGCCTGGGGGAGAAAGGGTTACTCATTGCCCTGGAGAAAGTGCAGAGAACCAAGCCCTTCTCATACTTGGGTCATCGGCTTCTCCGCTCTTTCGCAGCACCAGTTTTGCCCCAAATCAACTTGAAAGACTCAGTCACCTTGGTAGAATGGCAGCAGGTTTTAGGGAACATTAATTGGGCCAGACCGTATTTCCGACTGGATACGGATCTTTTGAAGCCGCTCTTCTCACTGCTCACATTAGGCAAGCAGCCGGCAGACCGGATACAAATTTCTCGAGAGGCACGCTTGACTCTCGAGAAAGTCAACCAAATTCTCAGCCAAAGGTGGGTGGACAGGATTGCTCAGGGGCCATATGCTCCGATCCTAAACTTGTACATCATTCGGGCAGGATCCATGTTCACCGGAGCCCTAGGAGTGGACTCCGAGAAAGGGGCGAGTATCGTGGAATGGGTGTACTTGCCGAACACCTCTTCCCGAAACATCGTTCCTCCCCAAGAATTGGTCTCCGCGGTGGTTTACCGCGGAAGGCTGAGAGCTAGGGACATTTCAGGGCACGACTTGGCAAAGATCGTGGTCCCGTTCACCAAAGAACAGGTTCAGCAATTGATGCAGCTCGGTGACTCGCTTCCAATTGCTTTGGAGGGATTCACCGGATGCCTGGCATACCACTTGCCAAAAGACCCCAGACTTGTCTCGCTTCAAACGCAGACAGTCAGCTTGTTCGAATTGCTCTCGCTGGTCCCGCTTCAGGGGGCCAGGACAGTTTTTACTGATGGGGGTCGCACATATGGTGTCTTGATTTGGCAGGAGGGCCAGGCTTGGCGCACGCTGCTAACTCTCCCACAGAAGTCCGCGCAGCGAGCAGAGTTGGCGGCGGTGAACCTTGCCTTGCGCACCTTCGCCAAAGAGTGCCTAAACATCATTACTAACAGTCAGTATGTTAGGAATTTGCTTCACAGTCTACCGGGAGCATACATCACTCCCGCGATAGACAAAAATTTGCTGAGTTTGTTCCTCACCGCTCAATTTCATTTGCGAAACCGCACGGAAGCGCTCTATATTGCCCACATCCGAAGTCATCAAGACCTACCGGGTCCGATTTCCGCAGGCAATAGCAGAGCGGATGCGGCGGCAAAGGAAATTCAGCAACGTTCAGTGTTAGGTGTTTTCACTACTCCAATTCAGAGTCATGCATTCTTTCATCAAAATGCCAAAGCGCTCGCCAGACAGTTCAATTTGCCACTTTCTCAAGCCCAAGGCATAGTTCACTCTTGCCAGCATTGTGCAGGGGCACCGGGGGGGCCCTCGTGGGGGGTCAACCCACGAGGGACAGAGGCTAACCAGGTGTGGCAAATGGATGTCACGCACGTTCCGCAGTTTGGCAGATGGCAGTACATGCACGTTTGTATTGATACCTTTTCACAATTCGTTTGGGCAATGGCGCAGAAAGGGGAGACTGCTTCCCTTGTGGAGCAGCACCTCCTTTCCTGCATCGCGGCAATGGGCAAACTGCGGCATGTGAAAACCGATAACGCCCCTTCCTACAGCTCCAGGCAGCTGGCGGCCTTCATGGCCACCTGGGACATTAAGCATACTTTTGGCGTTCCTTACAATCCGCAGGGGCAAGCGATTGTGGAACGAGTCAATCAGACGCTCAAGTCCTATATTGACAAACAAACAGAAAGGGGGGAGCCACCAGCCCTCCCCAAGTCACAGGGTCAGGCACAGCATTGTCTGAATAAGGTATTGTTCACATATAATCACTTAATGTTTTTCCGGATTGCACGCCGCAGGAGAAGCACTTCCGCCGTTTGGAAGCTCTCCTGCGACCAATGGTCCGATACCGGGTGCCACCGGACCCTTCCTGGAGGGTCTCGTAACCTGGGGAAGAGGGTATGCTGCAGTTATGTCTCCTACAGGTGTCGTTTGGATTCCAGCTCGGTGTGTCAAGCCTCACTTGGAACCACATGGCGTGGACCCAGGCCGACCCGAGTCCGATCCCGGAGATGGAGGACCTCACCCTGACCGAGGGGACCCGGCAGGAGAGGCGGCGACTGCGGACGCCAGCGCCAAGGATCACCTGGGGGATGGTCAAGACCCTTTGCAGTGAGGCCCGGGACGCCCTCCAACGCGATGAGAGGGAGCCGACGCCGGAGAATTTCGTAGCTGCAGTCTTTGCCCAGATTAATGCCAACTCTGTGGCATTCACCATCATCCTGGTCCTCTCCCTACTTGCGGGGGGAGGCGTCCAGGCAGTTTCACTACAGGCCAATGGCTTGATGCCAGGCGAAGACTTTTCAGCCCGGATGCACTACAACTTGTGGGAAAGGTTGGCGGGTCTCGTCAACCAGTCCGATTTTTGCCTGAAGCAGGACATTGGTTCTGCCTCAATCTTGGGCACCTGCCTCATCCCTGTGTGCCACACTCTGGATGCACGCACCAGGGATGGCGACTGGCTGCTGAAGCGGATTTTCGGTCCACATCTCCCTGCGAGCTTCACAGCATACGCTCGCTGGGGGGGAATGCAGCTGACAATGACTTTGCCGGCTGACGCGGCCACTCTCCACACTCCTCGAGTGGTGGTCAGCCCGAACTCTACTTGTGCATGAATGGTCAGCTGCGCTGCAGTCGGCCGAACCCAGCGCCGCTGCCTCGACACTGGCAGCAGCAATTGGACTTGTGATAAACCAGAGACACTTGGTTCAATGTATGCCCATGTTACCCTACCTTCAGGATGGTTCTTTACATGTAATCAGTATACTTGGAACTACATTCCCGCAAATGTATCAGACTCTACATGTTGTATCAGTCGTTTGACACTGTTACTCCCCACTAAGGATATGATTGTTCCAAGCACAAATGTTTCAGATGTTTCCTCCCCCATACGACACACTCGTGCCACCCAGTTAGACAGCTCATGTGATAGCAACATTAGGGTTCTTAGTCCAGCCGAATACGTCTCGCTGGCAGTCAGCATACTTGGCGTGCCAGGCTTAGCCGTCGGCAACGCCCGGAGAATTGGTCAATTGGCTTGCGGATTAGCGAAAGCCATTAACCATACCTCCTCAGCGATAGCGCTGCTCAACCAGGAGCAGGCAGAGCTTCGCCATGCCATTCTTGACAATCGAGCAGCTATCGACTATCTCTTGTTATTACACCATTTGGGTTGCGAATCTGTCCACGGCATGTGTTGCTTTAATCTCATTGACAACTCACGCAAGGTCCAGAGCCAGCTCACAGACCTCCACACCCTAGTCAAGAACATTAAGCAGGGTTCGATATGGGATTGGTGGAGTTCCTTGTGGTCGTGGCTCCCGTGGGGGTGGCTCCAGACGACGCTTCAAGTAATTGTGGGGGTGATAATACTAGGCATAGCAGGATGCTGTTTCATGCAATGTATTCCCTCACTGTTATCAAGGTGTCTCTCATGGGGGGAACCCCGAAGCGTCATTCCCGCTCATCAGCTGATGCCTCTCTTGCGCAGAGTCGCCTGTCAGGTTCCTAAACAATAGAAAAAGGGGAGATGCAGATTCCGCATGCCCAATTGGCACAGAACCTTGGCAGAGGTTAAACCAGTCGAGCAGACTCCTGGCCGCTGGCCCTTGCCAGTACGGAAATTAAGGGGGGTGGATTAATCATAAGGGTTTATTCACCCATACCTGACCTGACCGGCGGTTCTGCTGAGAGGGCAGAACGCTAACCTCCCGTTACCCATTAGGCAATTACTGACCCTCAGATCAGCCTAATCTTTGGTGCAAATAGAAGCCATATTTACCCTAGCCTAAGCCTCAGACAATGGTTTTCTCCTGTCAGTGTTTGCCCGAGTTAATTAACTTCCCCAAGAGAGATTTCCCATTAACCCGAGTAAATGGGTGATGTGATTTTCTGTCAGATGACGGTTCTTTCCTGCCTTGCCTTCTGATCTATAAATGATGATGTCTTTTCCTCAATAAACCACTGATCTGATCTCGCTCCATATTGCCTCGTATCATTCCTTGATCAGTCTCCTCCGGGACCTAACGGCCGTCCTAGCGGCCCCGATTCCTACAAGATGGTATGGCAAGACTGTGCTCCAGCTCCCTCCGGACTCTCCGCATCCATGCCAGGATTAAACCCCAAGTGAATCTGATTGGTTTTCTCCACCAGATGGTCAGCAAAGTCCTCAGCTGACCCCTGCCAACCAGGCACCGGGGGCCCCCTACCAAGGAGAGACCTGGTAACCCGGAATAGGGTGGCTGAGTGATCATCAGCGGAGGCAATAAGGGTGGTGAAGTATTGCCGCCTCACCACCCCGATCGCCACTCGGTAGGCCGTAATAGCAGCTCTAGCTAGTGTCCAATCGGAGTCACTCTGGGTCTTCACCCAGCGGCGCTCTAGGTATCTCTTTGCCCGTTTGAGCTCCCACAGTTCTTCCGTGAACCACAGGTATGACCTAGCTCCACGAGCTCTGAGAGGCCGTAGTGGTGCAATTTCATCCAAGGTCACTATTGTCATCCAGTTCCACAGGTCAACGAGTGCCTTGAGTGCCTCGGGCGAATCGTGTTGCCGATCCAGAGGAAAATCCCCCAGTTCCCTCTGGAATCCATCAGGATCTATCCATTCTAATAGGCCCTGCCTCCCTACAATGAAGCATTGCGCCCAGGAAGTATTATTATCTAGTACTGTATTCCCATAGTTCAACTAGAAATTATTTTCCCTGTTCAACTTTTCTCAAAGTAATGAAATTTCAGCTCTCCCCCCCCCCGCCCCATCCCAGCCTCTGTGGTTATCATTTGTTTAATCTGATGGTGTTTAAAAAAGCATGACTGTATAGGATAAAATAATTCTTTAAAACGTCTGCAATGCTGCAGCAGGAAAGGTCAAACAGGTTGTATGTTTATTGTTATGTGGCTAGTTGTCACTTCAGGCAGTTTCGGATGCCAACTCCCACATCATGGTTAATTTGAGAGCTGCCATATGGAACCACTGAAATAATAATAATAATAATAATAATAATAATAATAATAATAATAATAATAATAATAATAATAATAATAATAATAATAATAATAATAATAATAATAATAATAATAATAATAATAATAATAATAATAATAATAATAGTGTGCTGTTAAGACTATTCTAACTTATGATAACCTTTTCAGAGCTTTCTGAAGAGTGCTACAGTTAAAAACATAGAGTTTTTAGATGTGATTTACCATTCCCTTCTTCTGGTGGGCATTCTGAGATTGCAAGTTGTTCAAGGCTATACACTACAGGTTGGGTCCTCTCCCCGAAGCCACAGTGGGGGATTGAACTGCCAGCCTCTGGTTCAACAGCCACATACCTCACTCACGGAGTTATCCAACTAGCTACCATCATATAAGCACCCAATTTCCCATCCTCACCTTAACTTTGATGTTCTGAAGAACACTGTGCTAGGATGGATTTGGGACATCAAGCTATAGATTGGATACAACACCCCCACTAGGTTCAGCTGCAGTATTTATTGCAGTCTGTTTTAGAAGAAGTGAGAAATAAACCTTATTTTAGCCACAGTTTCTTGGGATCTATTTCCAGGTTTTGCCAAACAGCTTTTCTCTTCATTTACACTTTAGCCTCTTTTATCATATTTATGTTTTCTTTTTTAAAAAAAAAGTTTAAATATATTTTTAAATGGAAGAAATGACCAAAATGCCAATGCCCTGTTATTGATTAAAGTAAGTGCCTAAATGAGATACCCAGGGTAGTGATATAAGAGCCGTGGGTTCAAATCTCTACCCAGCCATGCAAACTTCCTTGGGGTGGTAATGTAACACTGGTAAAATCACTTCTTAAATATCTCATTTACCTAGAAGCCCCTGTTAAGTTTGCCATAAATCAGTTCTAGCTTGACAGCACATAACAACATATTAAGTATCTAATGGGCATGCTTCATCTGTCAACATATTTTTAGTAAAAATAGCTTTGCATTTTCAGTTTATTTTATAAACAGGAACTCTAAATTTGATTCAAGCTGCAAAAAAATTGATCCAATTATATCATGTTCTCACAGAAAAGTCACTGAATGTCCTTCCCCCATCCCAAGAAATCAATCTTTATTTTGGATCAATGACCTATTGAAATGTAATGTCATATTTTACACTAAACAGGGGCTCTCGGTTTTTTACCATTATACCGAAGGTGTGCTGTAAAAGTTCAAAATATTTAAAAGGCGCTCAATATATCCTTTTAATTTTCAAGTCAGTTTGACAAGTCATATAAAAAAAATAATCACTCAATGAGACCTAAAAGTAGCAAAATATTGGCCTTCTAGTGACCCCAGGTGGCTGCAATAAACCAAACAGTCCTAAACTTCAGCTGAAATTTGGTTGGCATCACTCTATACCAGAGATGGTGAACATTTGCACTCCAGCTGTTCAGGGGTGTGCAAGGCATCATGGGAAGGCACTGGACAGGGAGTGGTGGGGGCACCTATTGCGGGGTTGGGGTTGGGGGGGAATCCCATACATTGCTATTGGTGCCCCAGGGTACCAGAGGCGAGGGTGGGGTGGGACAAAGCCCGATTGCCCGATATACCAGCAGGCGCCTGCAGCTGTTCTTGGTCTTCAATTACCAGAAGCTCAAATCAGCACTCCTGCTGATCCGGGCTTCTGGGAATTGAAGTTAAAGAACAGCTGGAGTGCCAAGTTTCGCCATGACTGCACTATACATTCAACTAGGATTATGGCTGGCCCTGAGATTTCAACCCAGAATAATTTCTGACATGAAATTATTATTATCAGCCCAAAGAAACAACACAAATCCCTGAGGATCAAGCTGGTACCTTGAGACTGAGCAATTATCATTACTGGCATGAAGTTGTACCATACTGCCTCTATAAGAGTTGATATTCTTATGTGCCATCACGTTGTCTCTGACTTATCATGGCCATAAATCAGGGGTTCTCAACCTTACTGCACCATGGGCTGGACAGCTCCCCATCAGACCAGACAAAATGGTGGTGGGCGCGTTTGCACATGCATGGGCACATTTGTGCATGTGCTTCTGGGATCATTACCGTGGGCCAGATGGAATGGCGTCAGGGGCCAGTGCCAGCCCATGGGCTGTAGGTTGCGAACCCCTGCCATTAATGAATAAGCGATCTCTAGGCTGTTTTGTCCTCAACAGTCCCGTTAAGCACTTGCAAACACAAGCTTGTACCTTCCTTCATGGAGTCAATGTATCTTATGTTTGGTCTTCTTCTTTTCCCAACATTATTGTCCTTTCCAGAAAGTCTTGTTTTCTCATTATGTTCCCAAAGTAGGACAGCCTCTGTTTCATTAATTTTGCTTCCAGAGACAGCTCAGGCTCAATTTGCTCTACAACCCACTTGTTTGTCCTTCTGACAGTCCAGAAGGTCTCCTCCAGCACCATAGTTCCAAAGAATCAAAAAGTTTTCCTGTCAGCTTTCTGTAGGGGTACACAGAAAGAGCCTCCTTGAAGATTGTGGTATTTTTGAACCACAATTGGGCATACCCTGGGCAACAGCAACCTTGTGTTGCCAGCTAATCTTTCTCACACTAGGTCAGGCGAAAGGAACTGCACAATGAACTCACCAAAAGGTGCCTTCATTTTGGCAGTTTCACGTCTAGCCTAGACACTGAAGAAGAAGCTTTCTGTACTATGCAACTTTCATACCCATACATAGTGACTGGAAATGCAAGAATGGTTTTGGTCTTTGTCGCCAGTGACACAACCTATGTTTCTAATTCCTTCATTGTTGCCCTTCTTAGTCTCAGTCTTTTTCTGATGTCTTGGCTGCAGTCCTCATTTGGATTGATTGCTTAAACCAAGGTACACAAACCCTTTCACTATTTGAATTTTTCATTGTCAACATTAAAGATGTGTAGTTCTTCTGTTGTCATGATTTTTCCTTCTTAATGTTCAACTGAAGATAATTTATTTTGTCTGAAAGAGGCAGACCCAGCAAATCTCAGAGCTAAAGAACTGCCAAAAGGAATACAGGGTAATACTTCCAATTCTGAACTAAAACTATGAGCTTTTGGGATTGTGTGACTGCCAGAGCAATTTTGGGCTGTTCTATTAAGTTGAATATTTTAAAAGTAAGATTTTGTCTATATACTTGGATGTAGATGTCTGTGTGTGGTGCTATTTTCAATACTCCTGTGTTAGAGTTATTTAAGTTTCTCCACTCACCTGCTATCTATACCTATAAATCTGTGCGTTAACCATTGGAATGTGACAAAGGATGTTTAGCCAGGCCCCACTAGCCCCGTCCGAGCCTCCGTGCACTTGCCCGACCGGGGTTCGCAGGTAACTGTCGGGTTGAATTTTGCGCCAATGGGCCAGGAGCCCCCCGGATGCAAAAAAAAAGGGGGGGAAATTCAATTCCCAATGTTCCTTGCGCCGCGCCACACCAGAGCCAATCAGGCTGAGCGGCGCAAACAAAAGGAACGTTGGGAAACGCGCCAATCAAAATGAAGCCACAGGAAAAAAACCGCTGAACAAAATGAAATCGCAAACGCCAAACTACGAGCCCCAGCGTCCTACGCGCCATGAGCGCTCAGAACGCTGAGGAAGCTGGTGCGTGAAAAATAAAAATAAAAAAACCCAACGTGAGGGCAAGTCCGCCGCAGGCGGACGCAGCACCTCACAGACACGCCGCAGGTCTTCCCACGGCCCAGCCAGCAAGGCAAGGCTGCGGGAAAGAAAATCCCCCGCCACATGGCTTCCCGCGGCCCAGCCAGCAAAACCAGGCCATGGGAAGGAAAAAACCCCGCGCCGCATGGTTTTCCGCGGCCCAGCCGGCAAGGCAAGGCCATGGGAAGGAAACCTCCCGTGGTCCCTGGCTTCCTGCAGCCCAGCCAGCAAAGCCAGGCCACAGGAAGGAAAAAAACCCACGCCGCATGGCATCCCGCCGCCCAGCCACCAAGGCAAGGCCGTGGGAAGGAAAATCCCCCGCCCCATGGCTTCCTGCGGCCCAGCCACCAAGGCAAGGCCGCGGGAAGGAAAATCCCCTGCCCCATGGCTTCCCGCGGCCCAGCCAGCAAAGCCAGGCTGTGGGAAGGAAACCCCCCGCGCCACATGGCTTCCCGCGGCCCAGCCAGCAAAGCCAGGCCGCAGGAAGGAAAAAAAACCATGCCGCATGGCTTCCCAGCCACCAAGGCAAGACCGCAAAAAGGAACACACACACCCCGCCCCATGGCTTCCCACGACGCAGCCAGCAAAGCCAGGCCACGGGAAGGAAACCCACCCACCCCCTGTGCCGCATGGCTTCCCGCAGCCCAGCCAGCAAGGCAAGGCTGCAGGAAGGAACACCCCCCACACACACAATGCCCCCCAGCACTGGCCTTGCCCTGGCCCGGCCAGCAAGCCCAGGCTGGGGGAAGGAAAAAAACCCCGGCGGTCAGGTCCCCGTGTCCCGGCCAGCAAGCCCAGGCCGTGGAAAGGAAAGTGTTACACTTTCAGCCCTCCTTGAAAGAGAAAAAATGAAAAAAACAAAAACAAACACCAAAATAATTAAAATAAATAAACCATTAATAAACAAAAAAACACAAAAACAAACAAAAACATTCAAAAACAAACCAAAACCCCAAAAGAAATTAAACCAGCCAACTTACCAACAGACATCCTTCCTCCATGACAGCCGGAACTGAAATGAGGAAAGAAAGAGACTACTTAAGAAATACTCAACAGCCCCACCCAGAGGCCACAAGAGAAAAACCAGTCAAAAACATAACATTGCATCACACATTCACACAAATCACAAACAAATCACACAATAATAAAATAAAAACATTTCTAAAATACTGTGTAGAGTTTTCACTCAAAAAAACCCCCAAAACATCTAAACACAGTTTAAAAACATTGAATGTAAAAAAAAGTACTTTCACATTTTTAAAATTATTATCCAAGATAGAACTATTTTTTAAAAAAATTCACATACTAAAACATTATTTGGTTAAATGAAATAATTGTAAAAAATTATATCATCCTTTCCTCTTTTTTTAATCCACAAAAACAAGCCCAAAAAATCTGATCACACTTTATAACAGCCCATGTGCATAAATAAACATTTTTAAAATCACAATTACAGACTAACCTCATTTGTACAAACATTAACAAAAGAAAAACCTTCCAACACAATTTAAAACAGCCTGGTACCACCGTGCAAACTATGCTAGTACATTATAAGATGGTGTGAGCAGTCCTAGATGACAGTGCTTATAATTCTACTAGCAGAGGTTGCCCGGCGTTGCCGGGCTGTTTTAAATGATGTTTGTATTTATTTATTTTTGTTAATGTTTGTAAAGGAGAGGCTAGTCTATATTTGAAATTTTTTAATATGTTTATTTATTTATTTATTTATTGCCGGGCTGTTATAAACTGTGATTAGTTGTGTTTGTTTTTTTGCTATTATGGATTAAGAAAAAAACTAAGGATGATATACTTTTACAAAAAAAAAATTAACCAAATTATGTTTTAGTATGTGTTTTTTTTATTAGTTGTACCATAGGTAATAATTTTAAAAATCTGAAAGTACATGTTTTTTACAATAAATGTTTTTAAACTGTATTTAGATGTTTTGGGTTTTTATTTTAGTTAAAATTCAGCACAGGATTTTTGAAAAGTTTTTATTTTATTTTATTGTCATATGTTTGTGATTTGTGTTAAATTGTGATTTTGTGTTATTTTGTTGACTTGTTTTTACTGTTGGGGCCTTTTGTTTGGGGCTATTGTGTCTTTGTGAATTGTTTTTACTTTTGTGGACAGCAGGTGGTGCTGGTAAGGTGTTTTCTTGTATTTTGACTGTTTTTTCTCTCGTGGCCTCTGGGTGGAGCTTCTTCTGGTAAGCAGTCTGTTTCTTTATTCTTTTCATTTCCGGCTGTCGTGGAGTGAGGATGTCTGCTGGTGAGTTCCCTTGTTTTATTTATTTTGTGTGTGTGTGTGTGGGGGGGGGTGTTTGGATTTTGTGTTGTTTTGGTGTATTTTTTGTTGTTTTTGTGGTGTTTGGCTGGGTGCTGTTTGTGTTTTGTTATTTTGTGTGTGTTTACTTTGTATGTTTTTGGTGTTAATTTTGGTTGTTTCTGTTTATTTTTGGATGTTTTTGATTGTTGTTTTGTTTTAAGGGGGTCTTTCCTTCCCGCAGGCTGGGCTCAATGCCTGGCCCATGGAAAGGAAGGGCAGCGGCGGGGAGGGTGTTTCCTTCCCACGGGCTGGGCTCGATGCCTGGCCCATGGAAAGGAAGGGCAGCAGCGGGGGGTGTTTCCTTCCAACGGGCTGGGCTCAATGCCCGGCCCGTGGAAAGGAAGGGCAGCAGCGGGGAGGGGTGTCTTTCCTTCCCGCAGGCTGGGCTCGATGCCTGGCCCATAGAAAGGAAGGGCAGCGGCAGGGGGGTCTTTCCTTCCCGTGGGTTGGACTCAATGCCTGGACCATGGAAAGGGAGGGCAGCGGCGGGTGGGGGGTCTTTCCTTCCTGCAGGCTGGGCTCAATGCCTGGCCCGTGGAAAGGAAGTGTTCTCAGAAAAACGGCCAAACGGTATAACTGGGTACAGACACAAAAAACCATTGGTACTGGCGCAATAAAAATAATGATGTACTTGACTTCAGTAAAATAAAAATTGTATTAAGTTCATACACGTGCTTTAACAAGCTTCTTGTAATCTTTTCAACAGTTTTACAATATGAGTCCAATGTGAACCAAAAACAGATAAATTCTCTTCAACTTAATTATCTTCTTGTGTATTTTAAATGAGATGAAACCTCTTCAACTAGTAATCCTTTCTTGTATGTCTTTAAATTATTGAACACTCCCGATGTCTAGCCGGTTAATTTTAGACATTTCAACTTTTCATCACAGGCAGGGGGTTTCCTTACCGCGGCCTGTGTTGCTGTGATGCGCTGTGTTTTTTATTTTTATTTTTCGCGTAACGGCTTTCTCAGCGTTCTGTGCGCTCATGGCGCGCAGGACACTGGGGATTGTAGTTTTTATTTTTTGTTTTCCATTTGTGCTCCGTTTTTTTTCCTGTGGCTCATTTTTGATTGGCCACGGCACGTTTCCAAACATTCTTTGTGCTGGCACCTCTCAGCCTGATTGGCTGTGGCGTGGCGTGGCGTGGCGTGGCATGGTGTGGTGCGGTGTGGCACAAAGAACGTTGGGAAATGAAGTTGTTTCCCTTTTTTCACGTTTGTGGGGCTGTTGCCCCACTGGCACGTTTGTCAATCCTTCGTTGACCTGCGGACCCAGTTCACCCGTGTGCATGAATGGTGGGTGCGGGTTAGTAGGGCCAGGCTTGGGAACCTATACAAACTTCCAATGGTTAACCCTTGATTTTATAGGTTAAGATCTCCTAAGATGTTTGTTTTCCATGATACAGAGCTTTACTCCTCCAATTCTACTGTTCTTCATCCCAAGTATTTTCTTTTATCACAAATTTCATACCATGTAACCTATCTTTAATAAGGTTCATTGTTATGTTATGTGTCATTAAGTTGCCTCTGACTTATGGTGAACCTAAAAGGTTTTCAAGGTATGTAAAGGGATTGTGAGTGAATTTGCCAGTCTCATCCTAAAATGCCCATGGCCACTTGAATCCAGGGCTCATGAGTTCTAATCTATCACTCTACACAACACCATGCTTGATCTCTTGATTAGGTTCTTGTTTTATCTTATATGCTTTGTGTTTCAGTACTTCAGTATATAATAAGGTAGGTGAGCCATATTTGAATGGATTTCTTTCATTTCTAGAAAAATAAAACTTACCAGATGTCTTATGGAAAAGAGAAAGATGTAACTCATAAGTGGAGGGAGAAAGTCTTGGTGCCCATCAAATGTGCAGTTAGAACACTGATGAAGATTGGAAGGTTAATAAGGCCATATCTTCATTCTTCATTCTATTTTGTTTGGCTCTCACTTACCTGGATTTGAGGAGCTTTAATCATTAATATATTTTGAATATATTTGTCAGTAAATTTATAGTAAAAAGGGAGAAAAACTTAGGAGAACATATTAAAGGTGGCCCAGATTGCAGAAATTGGTGGCTCCTGGATTGCTTCTGCAATGAATTGATTGGGGGCCTTTAGTAAACTGCTGTCTCCCAGCCTCAGAACTTCTCTACATTAAGGAAATAAAAATTAGAGTGCTGTCTCAACAGTTATTTGGATAATGTGTGTTGAACTCTTCCTAGTATTCAAAGTATTAGCTAAAGGTAAAGGTCACCCATGCTTGAAAGTTGGCTCTAGGGTTCAGTGCTCATTTCTGTTTTTAGCCAAAGACCCAGCACTGTCTGCATCTTCAGTCGTTTCCATGGACATGTGGCAGGGATGATTGGACACCGGAGTGCACAGAACACTGTTTACCTTTCCACCGAAGTGATACCTATTTATCTACTTGCAGTGTCTTGCTTTTGAACTGCTAGGTTGGCAGGAGCTGGGACAGAGTTGGGATCTCACTTCATCATGCAGCATTTGGGTCTCGAACAGTTGACCTGCCAACCTTCCAGTCATCAAGTTCAGTGTCTTAACCACTAAACCACCACAATCCCTTTTAAAAGTATTAAATAAAAGCTATCTACTTTAATAAGAATGCTACTGTTAGGTTCAAATGAAGAACTTCTCTCTCCTCTAATCTTACCTAAATAGCATAAAATGTGTGATGTCAAGTAAATTCCAACAAACGGCGACCTTTTCTAGAGATTTCTAGGTAAAGAATATTCAGAAATGCTTTATCATTCCCTTCTTCTGGTGGCATCCAGATATTTAGGTAGTCTCTGGGGAATTCTTTTTAAAATGAGGAATATGTCAGTACGTTGTAGTGCGCTTTGACACAGAGCCTTGTGAATGACAGAAAAATGACCAATTAATGCTGCAGGATAAACAGGAACAAAGGGGTACACAGAGGGAGCCTCCTTGGAGATTGTGGTATTTTTGAACCCTACTTGGGTGCACTCCAGGCAACAGCAACCTCATGCCGGCTAATCTCTCTTACACTAATTTGTGTGAAAGGTACTGCAGAATGATTTCACCAAAAGGTGGCTTCATTTTGGCAGCTTCAAGTCTGGCCTAGACATGGAAGAAGAAGAATAGGAACAGAGAAAACTGGCTGAAGTACAGTTGAAGGATGCAATTGTTCTTCGGAAATCTGCTGAAGGACAAAAGTAATGCTGCCTAGTTTAGGAGTCTGCTTGTATTATTTGTAAACAATGTTTATTACAAAGACTCAGTGGTGGGATTCAGCAGGTACGCACCAGTTTATCAGAACTGGTAGCAGAAATTCTGGCTGACCCCACCCATCCAAGTTTTGAAATAAAGTAGTCTTAATTTGGGTGCAACGAAGGGCTTTCCCCCTGGCCACGGTCACTATACCACGCCCACAGAGTAGGTAGTAAAAAAATTGAATCACACCACTGCAAAGACTCCATTGGTCTTCACTGTTCTTTCATTTCATTTTTACTGAAATGAATCTAAACCCTATGGCAGTTCTATCTCTAGCTTTATGGCTTTAAGAGAGGAGAATTTATTATTATTGTTGTTGTTGTTGTTGTTGATGTTGATGTTGTTGATGATGATGATGATGATGATAATAATAATAATAATAATAATAATAATAATAATAATAATAATAATAATAATAAGAAGAAGAAGAAGAAGAAGAAGAAGAAGAAGAAGAAGAAGAAGAAGAAGAAGAAGAAGAGATGCTGCTATTTTACACACTGTAAAATCGGGTAGCAAATAAAGGAGAGGTTATTTGTTGTTATTATCATATAATTTTGTACTGAAATTTATTTTAGCTATGGATTACAGTTTATGAGATGTTTCATCTGCCTTCCACAAAAGTACTTCTTTATGTACAATAATTACAAAAGTAATTATTCTTTATGTGTCTGAGACAGAGTTCAATGGATGATTTCGAAGTACCTATGCTAGCTTAGTTGTTTAGATATCTGGCTGTGGGCCCAAAGTTTGGGAGTTCTACGCCCCACTGTGACTCTTCAGCGAAGAGCCAGCCTGTGTAGTTATGGGCAAGCTGCACAGTCCTAGATGGGCAGGGTATAAGTACAATAAACAAATAAAATAAGATGAGCACATGATCTGTACTATGGTTGCTGGGAAAGGACAGAAACAAGAATAACTGGCATGTGGATATAGTCTTCTTTCTGCCAAAGTATTTTGAAAGGTTCTTTTGGACTTAATGAAAAGGTGAAGCAAAGGCATGAGTAAGTAATAATAATTTTGTGACAGAAATTATTCTGGGTTGAAAGGATTTTTGCAGGAGAAACTCTCCTCAGGGGATGCCTGAATGAGGCTCCTTTCATGTCCCCAAGAGCTGGGACAAAGATGGGCGCTCAATCCATCATGCAGTACCCAGGTCTCGAACTGCCGACTTGCCAGCCTTCCAGTTAACACGGCAAGCAGTGTAACTTGTACAATGGAGAAATATACACACCCTTTAACCTTTCAGGTAAACTAATGTTGTCATGCTCACTCCACACTTTATTTTATTTATTTATTTAGATATCTGTTTAGATATCTGGCTGTGGACCCAAAGTTTGGGAGTTCTACACCCCACTGTGACTCTTCAGCAAAGAGCCAGCCTGTGTAGTTATGGGCAAGCTGCACAGTCCCAGGGTGCACCCAGAAGAGGTGAATGGGAAACCACTTCTGGGTATTTTCTATCTTGAAAACCATGGAAAGGGTCACCATTTGTCAGAATCTAACTGACAGCAGTTCTTTATCTGCTTTAGCGAACCTAGTAGATCTCAACCTCTTCACTGTCTTGAATAAGAGAAAACTGAGACTTCCAGGTAACAACAGTTTACAAGTGGAAAGCTATATCCAGTTTTAGTCTTAGAGTAAAGCTGTTGACATTAATAGGACTTATTTTATTACTAAGTTATTCCATTCATTTCAAAATGTCTGCTTTAAGTAGCACTACTACTGGATGTCACCAATAATTACTAAATAGATTTTCAACTTACTCCACTTTTTTTAAAAAAAATTACTGTATTGCCAGCCACCTTATGTCCCTATTCTGGGGGAAAGGTGGCATATATATTAAACAAACAAACATATATTTTAAATGCATATATGAAATACAATTCCATACAATGCTGGATTGTGAAAGTTACAGGCATTTATAACTTCCTTAATAATTTTTTGCAAGAAGTGTCATCACGGCTTTTATCATCCATTGCTTTTCTTAGCAAATTCTCCTTCTAATGCAGGAAATTGCCCCACTGAATATTTGCAGTGTGAACTGTAGATATAATACAAATAAACCAACAAAACTAGGCCATCTATTTTTTCATCCAGACCTTTCAGGAGCACTACAACGTGAGATCTGCCCATCTTTAGTTCAGTTTTATTCTGATTTATATCTTTACAGAAAATGGCACAAAAATCACAGGTTTCAAATTACTAGATGTTACAACTTTGTTTCTTAAACACTTCAAATATCAACTTTTCTCACCATATGTACATTATTTACACACCAAGGGCTATAATCTAACACATCAAATAACTGTGGGAGGGGTGAACATAAGACACATAGGGATTATGTGGGCAGGAAAGATCAATCATAAACAAATAAAACAGCAACTTCAGGTAAAGGCAACTCTTGTTTTAAACAAGGGGGCATGGGGCTCTCTGTCCAGGGACCTTCACAGAACAGGAATGCAATGTTACCATGGAACTGGGGGGTGGGGGGTCCTTATGTCAGCACCTGCATGACCAGGTCAGTGAGTTACCTGCCTATGAAAGGTGTTGGCTGTGTAAATGCTCCCTTTTATTCTTGGACATGAAGCTGTCCATAAGTGCATTAATTCAAGCTTACTTACACTGAGCAAATTGTCCAGCTAATGTTTTAGCTTCACATGACTAGGAAAGACAAAGCACATACAAGTAACCTGTTTCACAGAGCCTTGTTTCACACATAAATCCTTATCATTTAATGAGTGTGGCATCCTGCCAGGATGGATTGTGCAAGTGTGAAAAAGTAGTGGCTGTTGGGCAAAGTGACCTGACAGAACTTACATATTGCTTGAAGCTCTACATGTATTACAATGAAATCAGTTTCCATGTCCATTGAGAGCCAAATGCTAAGCTAAACGTAGACCTCAGAGTCATAAAACAGAAATGCAGAATGTAAGTCTACCTCAATCCACACCTCAAATGTGGATATCAGGGGATGAGGGTTATTCAGTATTGATTTCCAGTTGATGACCATGAAAAAACTACCCAGATTCTAGAGTATCTGTCCAGGCTTAATCTTAAGCAAAGTTCACAAGGGCAAAGTCCTAAAACTGAACTGTACTGTACTTGAATATCAGATATAGCTCTGGTGTATAATATAAGTAAAAAAATGGACTGCATTGCCATAAACTACTGTAACTGTACACACCTCCTAAGATCAGGAGGAGAGGGTAGATCCATGGTTCCCAACAAGGGGGACATGCCCCACGGGGGGGGGGGGGGGGGGCAATTTGGTTTTTAAGGGGGCAATTTTAGACCAAGTTAATGGCCTTTTAGGCTTGCTCCACGTGAATAGAAGTTCACGTTTTGAATAATAAGAATTATATGCAGTGATGCACTGCAAAAAAATTTACTATCTACTCTGTGGGCTGGCCAAATCTGTGGGTGGGGCCAAATCTGTGGGCATGGCCAAACATCCTGCATTATGGGCTATGGAGGTGGGCGTGGCCAACCAAGTGGGCATGGTCTGGGGAAATTTCTGCTACTGGTTCTGCAGAACCTGACAGAACCTGCTGCAGTGCATCACTGATTATATGTCACCGAGGAGGAGGCATAAGGATTTTAGAGATGCTTAGGTGGGGCATGGCCAAAAAAAAAAAAAAAAGTTGGGAACCACTGGGGTAGATAATAATAATAATAATAATACATGAAATTATGATTACTGGGGTAGATCAAATAACATGACACCCAGAGAGCCTGGACACATCTCTCCATTCATAATTAAGCACTCTTTATCCATTTCATAAAAATTCAGGATCCTCTTGAGAAAGAAATAGAGGGAAGATTTATATTGCCATGAAAATCAACATAGTATTATATGAAACTATTTCTATAACTTTTCCACTGAAGAAATCTGGGGTAACAGAACTACCTGAGGTCAGGATTTTGAGGTGGCACAGTCTGGGTGCCATAGCAAGTCAAATTTGCTGCAAGGAAAATTTATATGATACTAACCAAATTGCTCGGGCCTATTTTCCTGTCAAATTGGATATTGGCCATGAGGAAGAGACTCACTATGAGGTAGGGCTTCGCTTGGCCAATGTTAAATATGGCCTGAAGTTTAGAGGAGGAAGTGATATTTTTTCCTTTTAAACTTTATCCCAATGCTAGGCAATGAGCAGTTTAAAACATGTATATATTTACATAAATGAATATATAAATATGAAAAAAGGGCAGTTCTTCTCTGGAAAAGCTAGCATTGTGACTGATACAAAAAGAAAGTCTTTATAAAGTACTGCAAGATGGCAGAAAGGATTCCTGAGGGTGAAAATGGAGAACATAAACCAAATGAGGGAGAAAGAAAGGAAAGACCCATTGGTTTAGTGGCTGGTGTTGAGGAAAAAGTCCTAGCTAGTGGAATTTTCCTGGTAGGCTACAATCGTGATGATACACAAACCCCCACACCTACTTGAAATAGGGTGAGATAGTGATAGTGCTCCTGAGGACACAATTACAGGGGATCCATCTCTAGACACACCCAGCAGAACATGGCCCTGGCCAGTGGCCTCTTGTAATGTACAGAGACCAGATGGGACTTCCTCCTTATGTGTAGGAGATGGAGGAGGGACCCTGTGAGTCTGAGAGAAGTCTGTAGCTCCTAGAAGAGTCAGTCTTTGAAGAGAAGGCTGATTTCACATCATCCCCTTCTTTTCTAAACCAGCTTCTCTTCCTCTTGCAATAAATCTGATTTTTCCATTTGCTGTTCATCCTCTGCTGTGACTGTGTCTTCGTCTTCTTTCTCTGGCTTCCTGACTGGAATAGGAGGGTCTCCAGGGATGGTTCCCAGGACTTTGGTGCTATGCTCCTGAGCTTTGGCCCTGAGGGTGGCAATGCTGTTCTCTCTCAGTTCCTCCTGGGAAATGGTGGTTTTGGAATCTGTACTCCTCTCTTCCTTGTCATTCTTGTCAAGCTTGGGCAGGGCCTGGCGTTCCACCTCTGGCTTCCTTCCTGCCTCAGCTGCTGCCTCCAGAGATTTTTTGTGCATCCCTAAAAAGAATTGTTGGTATTCGGGTTTAGAAAAGCGCCTGGGCATGGGAAAGCCATCTTGAACTGAAAACAGTAAAGATAAAGAGAGGCCAGAATTAAGGAAAAGCAGAAAGCCTTGCTTCAAACAGCAGTCACACAGAGAGCCCACTGAATTGGCCCCTGCATGAGAGGGGAGCTCAGGCCAGTTCTCTGACAAGAGACAGCCAGGCCGAACTGAGTAACCAAGACCAAAGCTGCACTGACCTGAATTGATTTCCTCTTACACTGTCAGGTAAAAGTAAAGGTTGCCCTTGTTCAAAAGCCATTCATTTCCGACTCTAGGGTTCAGTGCTCATCCCTGTTTATCTGCGTCTGCAGATGTTTCCGTGGACATGTGGCAGGCATGACAAAACACTGGAGTGCATGGAACGCTGTTTACCTTCCCACCCAAGTGGTACCTATTTATCTACTTGCAATTTCTTGCTTTCGAACTGCTAGGTTGACAGGAGCTGGGACAGAGATGGGAACTCACTCCATCATGCAGCACTCAGGTCTCAAACTGCTGACCTTCCTGTCATCAAGTTCAGCATCATAACCACTAAGTCACCACAGTCCCATTACATTGTAAGCCTGCTGCCAAATGTGAATTTTTTAGACAAAATGGAGGTGGGAATAATCATTTGTCTCCAAATGGGGACATCACGAGGGCAGGGAGAAGAGTCAATGTTGGGAAGGGACAGTTCTGAGAAGAGTCCTCAAAGCTATTGTTCAGAATACATTAAAATGACAGGATCTCTCTGCTCCAGAATCCCAGTGGATGGGAGCAGAGAAGCCCAGTTATATGAATTCTCTAATGTCTAATGAACGGTATGGTGCTCATTTAACACCTCTGCTGGTCAGAGTAAAGAGGAGAATCTCATCTTCTGGAGCTTCGTGGGATGAGTCTTCCCTCTTCTAGAGCATCTGTGGTTCACAGAGATACAAAGGATATACATCTTACACATATTTTGTATGTGAGGATGGGGAAATCGCCACACCTGTTTTGAACTACAGCTCCCAGTGTCCATGCCAGGGAGGTGTCAGGGGAAAGTAATTTTTCCAAACTCTTGTTGGATTGCAACTCCCATCATCCTTTGCCATCCTAGCCAATGATGATTGATCATACAGGAGTTTTAGTCCAGCAACATCTGCAGGGCTACTAGTTGCTCTTGTGAATACCCCTGCTGTATTGGCATAAGGCCCTGCCAATAGAAATCTGATTAAGTTGTCACCTACAAATCTGTGAAGAAGGAAGCTTCTGCTTTCTTCTCACACATCCAAGACCCTTTGCCTTTCTCTTTTTCCACTCTGGATTTTGGGCAGCAGACCAAAGCATGAACTAACACATTTGTTAAAAAGCCAGAAGTTAACTTTATTTATAGAATTAGTCTGAAAAGCAGAATAGAAGAGCTGAGCAAGGAGTAGGAGTGCAAGAGGAAATCTGTTAATTCAGTTATAAAGAGCATTAGATCAGATGGTTTTACAAATATTTAAACAAATTAATGGAAGGACTCAGTTAACTTCTTCAGCAGAGGCCCCCAACACCCTGTGTAACACTTGCTTGAATCTTGATGGATTGTCATGGGGTGGACTCCCATGGGAAACAATGGCAGAGAATGTCAGTTTCCACTAATCCAGTAGTTCCCAATGTGGGGCCCAGGCCCGGCAGGGGGACTTCAATTCCCAGAAGCCTAAGTCAGTATATTGGCTGATCAGTGCTTTGGGGAATTGACTTGGGATTCTGGGAATTGAAGTCCAAAAACTAAAGGTTAGGAAATCCTGCACTAATCCAATTGCATGCATATACATTTAGATCCAGACCATGGTGAATTGTACCATGGTCCACCTCTCCAATATGTCAAAAACTTGTGGACTTGCAGTGAATAAGAGGATTTACCATCTTCTTTTCTGTGCTAGTGGCATTCAGAGTGCCTTTACTGGCTAGACACACTATAACCCTGATCAAAGCATACCAATTAAGTGACTGTGTCAGTTTAGCTCAGGGGTTCTCAACCTTTTAAAGCCAGGGGCCGGGGCACGCTGCCTCATACATCTTCGGGGGCCGGATGGCCATTTTGCCCTTCCTCTACCATATGGCACTTCCTGGTGTGGTGGAGGCAGTGTGGGGTCACATGAAATAGTGCCGTGGGCTGCATCCGGCCCCCAAGCCGCAGGTTGAGAATCTCTGGTTTAGCTCCTTCAAATCAGGCATAGAGAAAATCTTTGACTATCGTCTGTTCCTAAGGTCTAAGAAGACAGCCTTTTGTAATGACTGGAATTCAGGGAGGGTTGTTGCCTTCAATACCTGTATAACTGAACTAAATGTGGCCTTATGGCAAAACAGGCAAAACAGTATTCCAGAATCTTAGTTAAAAGTATAGCCTCTTTACTGCAATTGTTTTCTGCAATTCTGCAGGCTGCAGAAAGTTCACTTTTGGTGACTTGGTCTTTGAGACTTAAACCAGGGATTCACTGGCAAGCTGATTGCACATCCATGAAAACTCGCATAACAAACGCATCGCATAGCGAAAAATTCACATAACAAAGCATTCGTTATGCACTGGCGATACCCCGCATAACAAATTTCTTTTGTTATGAGGAGTTTTTGGTAACCGGGGTATACCTGCTTAATGGGAACCCCAGTTAACAAAACAGTTTTTTCCATTATGTGGTGTATCTCCCATAGGAAACCACATAACGAAAAAACCGCATAGCGAAGAGCTCCGTGGAACGGAGGTTTTTTCGTTATGTGGGATTCTACTTATAAAAATGTTCTAAGCCAATGAATAAGAGACAATGATTAACATACACTTTAAGAGAACTTCCTTCCTCCTCTTCAAATAATTGCTGTACTGCTGCTCCCATCATCACTAACCACTGATTAGCCATTGAAACTGCAGTCTAACAATATTCAGAGGATCACAAATTACCCATTCTGATCTATATACCATGATTCAATTGCTACATTATCTTCAGTTCTACCAGACCCCTCCCTAGAAATGGGTTCAGAAAGGCTGACCTACTCCAAAGGTTGATCTCTTACCCAACAGCCATGGAGCACAGGATTCCATTATGCCATCTTTAGCCGATTTGAGGATGGATTCTGGCAATGGAATTGAGTGACGTACCATTGCACCATACAGCCCATATTCTGCCATTACACTGCTCCTTCCCCAGCACTTCTCTCTCTTTCGCCACTTGGCCCTTCGATTCTGAAACCAAACCTGGAAAGAAAGAAAAAAAATCATTTTTACAGTTAGTGCTGCTTTGTTACATGACTGATCAACCCTAGTTAGAAATACTAGAATTTTAAAATGTTGCAACCCATATGCATCTAATTAAGTGAGCAGCAGTCCATGAGAAAGCTTATGCCAGATAAAACTCGTTAGTTTCAACACTTCCTCAATGTTTGTTTTTATGAATAATCTTTTGAGCAGTTTTTAATTTGTAACACTGTAACTGGTTGAAATCACATATTGACCAAAATCCTGTTGTACACACTAAAGTAGGCCCATTGAGTCAATGGAGATTTAGTGAGCCATGTTGATTCAAATGGTCCTTCTCTAACTGCAATTTACTATACTGAAGTACAGTATTTCAGTTATAGTAGGCCCATTTGAATCAGTGGAGCTTTTGGGGTTTTCTTCTTCTTCACTTCCACTTTTACCCCTTCTGGTGTCAAGGGAAACCTTTGGAGTAGGCCCACTAAATCCCAAATGTTTCAATGGGCCATTTTTTGTGATTTAGTATGCTAAGTCCATTACCTATCAGTGGCAGATCCAGCGAACTGGAATGCTCTACCTGGGGAGCTGCGTGTGATTGACTCTTTAGGGACCTTTAAGAAGGAACTCAAAACCTTTCTTTTTGAGGAGGCCTTTGGCAGCTTGTTGAAGTTTAAATAGGAGAACCTCATTTTGCCACTCGGGATAGTGGTCCTCAGTTCTGATTGGACTCTGTGTGTGTGTGGGGGGGGGGGTTTCATGTTTTTTATGGTGTCTGTTTTGCTCTTTTTAACCTTGTGCGAAGCCCAGAGTGGGAGTGTATCCCAGACGGACGGACGGGGTATAAGTCAGATAAACAACAACAACAGTCGTCATCAGGATTCTGGCCATTTTCATCTGTACTGGCAAGTATGCCTGACGTGAAGAAACACTGATCCAAGCTTTATTGAGTATAGTGTCCACAGTCAAGTATGTTGCATAAAGTAGTAAATAAGCTGAGTGTTCAATTGCAAAAAAATGTATCAGGCATATAACGGTATTGTTTTGGAGTGACTGTAGAAAGAATTGCAAATGATATAAGCACAGCAATATTTTTTTTTTAAAAAAACCATCAGTTGAGGTAGAAGGGGGGTAATGAAAACTTGCTTGTATACACTACTTATTCTAGGACCTGCCCTATCTATCCCTAAAATCATCACATATATGGACTGTGTATAACAATTGTAACCCCCTCCCACCTTCTTCAGGTTATTGGTACATTTTAATTTCCCTTCTCTCAACAGGGGTAGACGGAGTACTCAGAAATAGCCTCCTTGAAGATTGTGGTTTTTGTTGTTTCGTATCAGAGATTACTCTGGGTTGAAAGGATTTTTAAGGGATGCCCAAATAAGGCTCCTTTCATGTCCCCAAGTGCAGCTCTCGGGTATCGAAACCCGACCTTCCAATCTCCAGCTCAGCATCTTACCACTACCAAGCCACATCTTTGAACCACAATCGAGTGTACCCAGGGCTGTAGCCAGGATTCTAGATTTGGGGAGGCACAATTTTTTTCAGGAGGGGCAAAAAATTTCGGGGGGGGGGGCAATGTCACACTCACATATATAACATTGGCATCACTGAGTGGGTTGGGACTGTTAGCTCAGGAGGGTTTTTGCCTCCTCCTTCCCCCCTGGCTACAGCGCTGGGTGGTGCACCCCAGGCAATGGAAACTTTGTGCCAGCTGATCTTCCTCACACTACGGAATGAATTCACCCAAAGGTGGCTTCATTTTGACAGTTTCACCTTTGGCCTAGACATGGAATAAAGAACAGGGGAGGAAGAAACTAATTTTTTTGATATCTTCAGTACAAGGCTGTAATTAATTTCCCACCACCATCTTTCTGTGTTATGAGCTTTTGGCTCACATAATGTGGAATTTCTCTTTCCATTATTTAATGGGCGTCGCATAGTGAAGTGTGGAGAGTAAGAAAGGCATTTTTGAGGCAGTGTGTGGCTGGCAGATGATGAGCCACATCATCACAGGTTGCATGGGTGTGACCTGCCTTTCATTGTCCCTTTGGGGATCCCCAACACACCCCGATACTGACAACAGAGAGGAAGCTTCGGGCCTTTTGTGACCCGCGGCGGCCAACCTGAGAGAAATCTATTAAGGGGCTCCCTCAAGCCTCCCATTCCTCTAGTTTAGCCTCTCCGGTAGGTTTTCTCTCCCCCCTTTTTTTTTCTTTTTCTTTTCCTCCCGCCTCGGAGCGAGCGAGAGGGAGCGGGGGCTCAGCTTGGAGATGAAAAATTGCTCGCGGTCTATTCAGGAGGAGGCAAAGGAAGAGTCAGCCCCTGGGGCAGCCCAGGCCTGATTGAAAAAATAAGTTAATTTCAGTTTGAATCGATGGGCCTCAGGCACTGAAATATCACGGGAAATTAAAGCGGCTGCTCCCCGGGGACCGGCGCCATTGACCCGCGCTAATTAATGCCGTGGTGGTGGTGCAATTCCCGCTCGCACACTTCTCCACCAGGCAGGCGCTTCCTCCCTGCGGTGTCACAGCCTTGCACACTCGCGCCACCAGCTTTTTCTCATTTAACTAATTAGTCTGGAAAATTGGGTGTTAATTTGTTTGGAAACCTTTTTTTTTTTTTTTTACTCTTCCTCCTCCTCCTCCTCCTCTTCCCTTTCTCTAGTCCGCCCCCCCTTCCCTTCCCAGGGAAAGCACTGCAGCCTGGAAATGAATGGCGGGGGCTGCCTCGCTACCAGATGGGTGCTCAGGGGTCACTCTGTAATCTTCTCCGACTTGATTGCTTGATTAGGTCGTTAGCACATTAAAAAAAAAATTGCTCGCCGTCTGGCGCTGGCCTGATGAGTAGGACGAGGCGGGAATCGCCTGGGTAATTTATCTTTTTTTATACGGCAAAGAATTTGATTTCAATCTGCAGATATATGGAGGCGCCTTTTGACACCTGTTTAACATTATAGAGCTGACAACTTAACCCTCTGATGACTCCGCTGGGCGGACAGAGAGAGGGGAGGAAAAGAAGACAGACATCTAGGATCAGGGCGCTCAGACTGCTCTGTATCTCTCATGTTTGAGGAGGGAGAAAAATTACAGGAGAGCAAGGCAGAGGAGGGGGGAGTCAGCCTCGATATGGAAAAAAATAGATAACTTTAGTATTGTAGCATATATATGGTAGATAGAGGTGGACCCGAAGATATTACTTCAAAGAACAGAAATTGTTGTCAGGATATGTCATATTTTGTTATTATTAATTGAGCTGGCCATATTCATTTTTAAAATAAGAAAAAAATCCTTAATTTAGAGTTAAATCCTTTGCTTAAAATAGGATATGCCATTCAAATGGTAAGGAAGTTTTAGGTTCCACCTAAATTAAGGAGGAGGAGTAGCAGAGAGAACTAAGCAAGAGAATGACCCTGAATGGATATGTGCCTCAAATGCTCTGGCACAGATCCAGAAAGAGCTTTATGGCAAGAACAAACATTCTTGAGGGTTCGTTGTTGTTCAGTCGCACAGTCGATTCTTGAGGGTGCGCAAGAGCAAAAGCAGATTAGAAGATGGAGGAAGGAGCTCACTAGCCAAGGAATAATGTGGCTGGGGAACTGAATCTCACCTACGTCACTTGAAGGACCCTGAATAGGCTAAGGGTTGGAGTCCCTAAATGCTCAAGTGGGGGTTGCTGGTGGACAACAACATGCTGTGTGAATGTGGAGAGAGACAGAATCTGATTCCTTTATCGGTCTTCCAATTACAGTGATACCTCATACAATGTCCAAACTTGGTTCCACAAGTTTGGACTTTATACAGATTCGGACTTTGTATGAGGCATGCAAAATCCTAGCTGCGATGCCTCATACAACGTCCAAATCCTTGCCGTGTTGCCTCATACAACGTCGTTTCCATAGAGATACATTGTACTGTAACAGCACAGACTTCAGGGTAAAGTCAAGGAAACACAGGAAACTGACAGAACTTTAAGAAATCATTGTCTAAAGGCTAAATACATTACAAAAACATCAAACAACCCTGATTGTCCAAGAACCTGAAAAATGCTGCAAAAAACCCAGGAATGCTTCTAAAAATTCTGATGAAAAAATCCAAAACCACACTCAAAACCACTCTTAAACACTCTTTGCCTCGTGCAAAGCCCACAAAAGCAATGCACGCATGCATCCTGCCTTTTATACTGCCCAGGCACAATGCAACCTGAGAAAAACCCTAATGCCTCATACAAAGTCACAGCGACTTTGTATGAGGCAACTTTTTTCAAGGAATTAGGTGATGTTGTATGAATTTGATGTTGTACGAAGCAGACTGTATGAGGTATTACTGTACTACTAGAAACGTACTGACAAAGATTTAATTATGAGCCACAACAAAGCAAAACAGGTGGCTTCATTTTGGCAGTCCAAAGTTTGATCTGGACATGAAAGAAGAAAAGGCTTGGAGATGAAAGTCTGGAGTAATAACCATACTTGCAAGAAAGTTGTCACCTTTTAGCAAATGCACTTTAGTCCTTTTATTTTTATGTACTGGTAGTATTCTTTGTTTTCATGATGTACATTGTTTTCATGATGTGCCACGAACACCTGAGTGCATAAATATGTGTGAAAACAACATATACATAATATACCCTTAAAGCTACTAAGATCTAGTTAAGCTTCGACAGGGTAAAGTGGTCACATAAAATAGAGAACAAGGCTACACAGCTTTAGTAGTATAATGTTATTCCCAATATTGTGCAAAGGAGGAAATTTCAGCAGGTGTTCTTGTATGACTGCTGAAGGAGAGCTTTGCAGAATACCAGCAGGTCGTAAATCAAGCCTGAACTTTCTCTAGAAATATGATGAAACTGAAGCTGCTACACATTGAGTAAATCATGAGACTGCAAAACTCACTGGAAAAGATAACAATGCTGGGAAAGTTGAAGGTAGAAGGGGGGCAGATATGACATAGATTGACTCCATAAATGAATCAGTCTTGAGTTTACTAGTGCTGATCAGGGATTTTGAGGACAGGACAATTTGGAGATAATTTATTCATGGGTCACCATACATTGGAGACAACATGATGACACATAACAAAGATAACAGCAGCTTGCACAGCCAGCTTCAGCTGCTAAAAACTTCCCATTTATAAAGATACAGGAATCTTATCCTCCATTTCAAGTGACCACATTAAGACAGATACCAGAGGAAATGTTAGTTTAGAGCAGGGGTTCCCAACCTACAGCCTGTGGGCGGGCCCTGGGCCCTGATGCATCCCATCCAACCTGTTGCTGCCTCCACTGCACCTGAGGCTGACGTAAATGTGGAAGTGGGTTCATTTACATCAGCTGTAAATGCACCTGCTTTCTGCTTCCTGGGGTGTGTGGTCTGGCCCGCAGTGGGAAAAGGTTGACCACCCCTGGTTTAGAGACATATACAATAGCTTCTCAGGAAGCTGAATCTAATATGAGAGACCTTTCTTCCCATAGCATAGACTAGTGATGGCGAACCTTGGCACTCCAGGTGTTCTTGAACTTCAGTTCCCAGAATCCCTAATCAGCAGGAGCACTGACTTGGGCTTCTGGTAATTGAAGTCCAAGAACACCTGGAGTGCCAAAGTTTGCCATCACTGTCATAGATTCTTCATATACATATATTTATCCCACCATCACCTCATGTCATAGTTTGTAAGCTCTGCAAAATACCTAAATATCTGGTTATGAGAAACAAAATGTTCAAGAATATATGCTTTAAGCACTGCCCATTCTTTCACATTCATTTCACCAGGTCTCTGGGGGAAGAATAGCTATTATCTCTCCCCACTTGTATTCTGGTCTGTCCATCTCATTCTGTTCTTTCACAGTTAGTGAACATTCCCACATCTGGCACATATACAGTGTGAATACAGCTGATCATTTTACCAAGGGGTAATTTACAGCTGTGTGCTTGTAATCTCATGATAGTAACCACTGAAGAGCATGTTATGATACACAGAAAACCAGAGACATACATAGTACAATTCACCTTATTGCTTGCCAAGTTGTTACAGTTTACCACTTATGTGCTACACTAAAGTAAATTTCTGCTTATAAATGCAATTTGCATCCTTATATGCAGGAGTAGACAGAAAGAACAAGCAAACACCCTTGAATACACATTTGCATGTACATTGTGGCATAATCCATTGAACTAGTTGGATGCAGATAGAGATGCTTATCTGGTGGCAATAGTTGTTTCAGGTAATAAAAACTAATTGGAGACATGAGGCTTCAAAACATTATGCCTCCACTACGCAGTAGACTACCATTTTAACTGCTAACCTTGATTCAGATTGCTCTTTGCTGCATACAGTTTCACATCCTTCTTCCTGCTGGCAACATGGACAAGATGTACAGCCATGTTAGAACATTTCCTGGTCTTTTGAATTGTGGATACAAAAGCACAATATCCCACAGTCATAAAATGGACACTTTTGAATGAATTAAATTCCTCTGCTGTTTAAAATAAAAGTTTAAGTATACATACAACTATACACAAATTCCACCAGAAACTACCCTAGTCTGGTCATTCTGTGCTAGAGGACCCCAAAAGATGACTGTTTTTAATGTGTGAGGTTTGTGTTGTTAGCCGCCCAGAGTAGGAAAATCTCCTAGAGGGGCAGGGTATAAGTACAATAAACAAATAAAATAAGATGAACACATGGTGATCTGCACTATGGTTACTGGGAGAAGAGAGAAACAAGAACAACTGGCATGTGGATATAGTCTTCTCTCTGCCAAAGTATTTTGAAGGGTTGTTTTGGACTTAATGAAAAGGTGAAGCAAAGGCATGAGTTAATAATAATAATAATAATTATTATTATTATTATTATTATTATTATTATTATTATTATTATTATTATTATTATTATTATTATTATTATTATTATTATTATTGTCAGAAATTGTTCTGGGTTGAAATGATTTTTGCAGGAGAAACTCCTCAGGGGATGCCCGAATGAGGCTCCTTTCATGTCCCCAAGAGCTGGGACAAAGACAGGCGCTCAATCCATCATGCAGTACCCAGGTCTGGAACTACCGACTTGCCAGCCTTCCAGCTAACAAGACAAGCAGTGTAACCTGTACAATGAAGAAATATACACACCCTTTAACCTTTCAGGTAAACTAACGTTGTTATGCTCACTCCACATAATGCAGACATCATTATCATCAATAATAATAATAATAATAATAATAATAATAATAATAATAATAATAATAATAATAATAATAATAATAATAATAATAATAATAATAATAATAATAATAATAATAATAATAATTTGTTGTTGTTGTTCAGTCGCACAGTCGATTCCGACCCTTTGCGACCCTATGGACCATCGTTCTCCAGGCACCCCTGTCCTCCACCATCCCCCTCAGTCCTCCCAGTTCTGTGCCCATTGTGTCTACAATACCATCTATCCATCTCATCCTTGGCCTCCCCCTTCTTCTTTTGCCCTCCACCTTTCCCAACATCACGGCCTTCTCAAGTGAATCCTCCCTTCTCATTTGATGCCCAAAGTACTTTAGCCTCATCTTTACTATTTGACCTTCCAATGAGCAGTCAGTGTTGATTTCTTCTAAGATTGACCTATTTGTTCTCCTCGCTGTCCAAGGTACCCTCAAAACTCTCCTCCAACACCACATTTCAAAGGCATCTATTCTTCTGCGTTCAGCTTTCCTAATTGTCCAGCTCTCACATCCGTACATTACCACTGGGAATACCATTGCTTTGACTATTCTAATTTTTGTTTTCAAGGTGATGTCTCTGCTTTTCACTATGTTCCCCAGGTTTCTCATGGCTTGTCTCCCTAGAATCAGCCGCCTCTTTATTTCATGGCTGCAATCTCCATCTGCAGTGATCTTAGATCCTAAGAAAGTAAAATCTGTCACTGCTTCTACTTCTTCCCCGTCTATTTTCCAGGAACTGATCGGGCCTGTTGCCATTATCTTGGTTTTCTTGATATTGAGTCTCAAGCCAGCTTTTGCACTCTCTTCCTTCAAACCGATCAAGAGATTCTTTAGGTCTTCCTCACTTTCTGCCATTAGGGTGGTGTCGTCTGCATATCTCAGATTGTTGATGTTTCTCCCAGCAATTTAATAATAATAATAATAATAATAATAATAATAATAATAATAATAATAATAATAATAATAATAATAATAATAATAATAATAATAATAATAATAATAATAATAATAATAATCTTTTAAAATCAGAGTAGGAAATCTTCAGACATCCAGAGACTCCACACATCTGCCCATGAACTCTGGAGGTCTAAACCTACTACTGCAACCTCTATTCTCAACTATTGTAATGTTCTTACAAAATAATGTTTTAATCTGAAAAAGCCCTAGTGGACCCAAAACATGGCAAAAATTACATATCACTCCCCTATAGTACACAAGGGAAAATACTGGGCTTCAAATGTTTATTTTAAAAAATCACTGGAGTTTCCAGGGAATGTTGGTTATCATGCAACTTCCAAACCATATGTTGTCCATCCCTATAATAGGGAAACCTAGGAGGGTTGCCATAAGTCAGAATTGACTTTAAAACATTAATGCAGTCCTAGTACCAACTTGCAAATGGCAAATTTCATTCAGCATCTTTAGCAAAGTACAGTAGTACTGTACAGTATTCCTAATAACAAACGTTTTGGGACTCAGATGAATGTATGCTTACTTATAAATGGCCACTAGATGGCCACCAAAGCACACGTTCATACATGATGTTCCCAAATCCTGTCTTTCACATCTCTACTTACTCCTTTCACTTGCATCACATAGATAAGATCTTATAAATGGGACATGCTCTGGGAAGATATTCAGAGGTCTGCATATGACCAGTCCTGTTATAAAATCTAGATGAGTTCCTGTGTTCAAATAGTTCTGTACCATCCCTTCATCTTCATGAAAACTGCCGTTCCTAAAATCACTTTCAGCTCATTTAAACATACCTTTCATCACTAGATTCCTTTGTAATTTGAGTATTAGATGTTATTTTCATCTTATTTTAAAAAGGAACTGGAGATATTTCCTTCTACTATCATGGCTGTTCTGTTGCTCTCTTGTTCTTCTTCCTAATTTTTACTTGTAAGTCCTAGTTGTCTCATTTTAAAGTACTGTACAGTACCTTCCCCATTGCAAATCATGTTTCTGACTGCCACCTTACAATTCAATTAAGTACATCTGCTTGTAAGCAAACAAATAAACATCCATGTGTAATTCTTCTTGCTACTGAGAAATTCCCCAATTTTTATGCTTTTAAATATTGAAAGCAAGGAATTGCAAGTAAATAAATAGGTTCCGCTTCAGTAGGGAAGGTAAGTGTTCCATGAAAATGTCGGCAGATGTAGGCAGCACTGGCTCTTTGGTTGTGAATGGAGATGAGAGTCAGAAATGACTGGCTTTGGAGCAAGGGAGAACTTTTTATAATTAAGCTGAAAGCATCTTAGGTCAGGTTCCATATCCTCTAGAGCAGTGTTTCCCAGTCTTTGGTTTTTGGACTTCAATTTCCAGAAGCCTAATTTAATTCCCCAAAGCACTGACCAGTCAATGTACTGACTTGGGTTTTCTGGGAATTGAAGTCCACCAGTGTTTCGCAGAACATAGTTGGGAAAACTCTGCTCTAGAGCATCATATTTTGTGACAATACTTATGTTCTAGTCATAATACAAGTAGCTTCTAATGGTATTAATCTGCTATGCCAAATCTGCATAAGAAATTAATAGTTATTTCCTCTATACTTAATTGTTTCTTTATTTACTTTCAATGGGACTGGATTAGTGGTGGGATTCAATTTGTTTTACTACCTACTCTGTGGGCATGATATGGTGGGAGTGGCCAGGGGGAAAGCCCTGGTTACACTTGAATTAGGACTATTTTATTTCAAAAATTGGATGGGCAGAGCCAGCCAGAATTTCTGCTACCGGTTCTGGCAAACCGGGGCGAACCTGCTGAATCCCACCACTGGACTGGATCCATATTTAGCCTGCACATAGTGAACAAGAAAAGATTTTAATGTGAAATACTAGGTAGTGCATAGTCTACTGTGATTAAGTTTGGATTCGACCTATGTTCTGTTTGTTTTCTTTTAAGTGGCCCACTTGCCAACATTTTAACTTAATTTGTTAATGTGAACAAATACTCTTGTTCTTAACAAATAGATGCCTTCCTCTTGGGAATGAATGAAGGCAGCACACTCGTCTTGTTGTTCTAAATTGCTCAATAGTCTCAATAGTCCTTTTAGCCTATTTTTCCAAGATAGGTATGGTGATGGCCTTTCTTCTTGGACAAATGATCTAAGAAGGAAATATTTCTGCTGTGCCTCATAGCTGTTGGCCTACTAAATGCCATAAAATTTAAGCTCATCTCATATTTTGGTTTTTCAGCATCCACACAAAAACCCTTGTAGGAGTTCATTCAGGGGTATAGACTTAAATGCCTTTATGACCCTTAATTCTTCCTCTCATTTCTGTCTAGCAATCTTGAAGGTTTTATTCAATACTATAAGCCATTCTGTGGTAGACAAAGGCAAACAGGATGAGATTTAATTTAGACAAAATGGATGTATTGTCTGCAGTGAACTCATATCAAGGAATGTTTCTAGTCTCTGATGGGATTATACCTCTCCCAAACTAATTGTTTTGTGGAATGATCCTGGGCTTAACAGGAAAGCTTTGAAGACCCACATTTTCATTGTTGTTCAGTCGCACAGTTGATTCCGACCCTTTGCGACCCTGTGGACCATTGCCCGCCAGGCACCTCTGTCCTCCACCATCCTTCTCTACCTGCCATACCTGTCAAGTTTTGGGGAATTTCTGTCAAATAAGGGAAATTTCCCAGCCAAAACAGGAAACTGGACAGCTATGCTTATCCTGTGCTGGCCTCCAGTCTAACTCCAGTCTAATTGCAGTCTAACTAATACGGGATGACGGCAGGAAAGAGTGTAAAATATGGGGGTTTGACAGAAATTTCCCAAAACTTGACAGGTATGCCACCTACACAGCTCTGTGCCCATTGTGTCTACAATACCATCTAGCCATCTCAGTTTTGGCCACCCCCTTCTTCTTTTGCCCTCTACCTTTCCCAGCATCAAGGCTTTCTCAAGTGAATCCTCTCTTCTCTTTTAATGTCCAAAGTTCTTTAGCTTCATCTTTACTATTCTAAGGAGCAGTCTGGGTTGATTTCTTCTAAGATTGACCTATTTGTTCTCCTCGGTGACCAGGGTACTCTCAAAACTCTCCTCCAACACCACATTTCAAAGGCGTCTATTCTTCTGCTCTCAGTTTTCCTAATGGTCCAGTTCTCACAACCATATATTATTACTGGGAATACCACTGCTTTGACTATGCAAATTTTTGTTTGCAAGGTGATGTCTCTACTTTTTTAAAAAAATATTTTTATTATATTTTGCAAAAATAAACATATAAACAATACAAACAACATAGGTATAAAATGTAAAAATAAAATACAGCAACATATAAAAGACATATAACCTCATCCAAACGATTGTTAAGCACATTATAGTATTGCTATATCTATTCTCATTAGGAAAAGAAAAAAAAAGAAATCTAATATATTACCAATCAACCTCGCTATATTAACTTTCCCATTTTTTAAATAATATATTCTAAAACTTATACAATATATCTAAAATATTTGAAGTATACATATTTTATATCAAAACATAACATCACAATTAATTCCACCCTGTGTTATATACAAAGTCCTAGGGGGATACGGTGTATCTCAACCATACTTTATTATATCCAAAACATCCTTTGATCTGGTACTGGATGGCTGCCACCTCCTTTTCTAAGCGCATACTCCACAATGATGTCTCTACTTTTAACTACGTCCCCCAGGTTCAGGGCCGTAGCCAAACCGAAAGGCGAAAACCTTCCTGAGCTAATGGCACGGTCCCCCACCCCACCCCACCCGGCAGTGGCAATGTTATATATGTGAGTATGACATTGTTGCCCCTCCTGAAATTTTTTTGCCCCTCCTGAAAACATTTTCACCCCCTCAAATCTAGAATCTTGGCTATGGCCCTGCCCAGGTTTCTTATAGCTTGCCTCCCAAACATCAGTTGCCTTTTTATTTCATGGCTACAATCATCATCTTCAGTGATCTTGGATCCTAAGAAAGTAAAATCTGTCTCTGCTTCTACTTCTTTCCCATCTATTTTCCAAGAGCTGATAGCTGCTCTTATCTGTATAGTTTTTATAGGCCTAGTTGAATTTTATTTCACTGGCCAATGTCCTATTGCAGATTTCTATGTGAACAATGGAAATGATATCACTATGATCAACAGATTGCAGCTAATTAGAGTTCTTTTTTAAGTTTCAGAGTTTGTGCACTTTTGTCTCATTGTGCATGAGTCAGTGATGGTGTTCCCACTGTGCAAGTGAAATTCTGCAATAGGATAGAGGCACTATATAGCTTTTAACAATATTTTATTAAATCTAATATAATATATCACTTTGAGAGTAGATGATTGCCTAAAAACAATGCTAAATTTTAAAAAGTAACATAGTTTTGCAATAGCATATATTGCTAACATTGGGACCCAGCCGATTGTGTAGCAATGCATCTGAATGAAGTCCTGCAAAGCTTAATATAATAAATATGATTTTCTACATTGCAGGAATCTACATATTATGAAAATTACAATTAAAATATTTTACTGGGCTGTCCTGCCTGGTAGCAATGAGGAGTGCATTGAGGGCTTCCTTGCCCAGGACAACTATACATGAAACTATTTTTATTTGTCAGATATTTGAATAACTCAAACACTGTTTCCAGATAAGGTGCCTCTTAGAATTTCATATATGCTCACGTCTGGTAGACAGATTTAGACATTACCAGTTTCTGAATCTTGTTGCAGAAACCTGCAGTCCGCTTATAAACCTGGAAGTACTTTATAGCACCCTATTCAAATACAGTGTCAAGGTTATTTGCACTGTTTATGGTGACATCATTTTCTATGACTCTGTAAAAGGGATATGAAGTTAAATGTGTATAGTAAAGGGAGCACATGGTCTGCATAGTTGATCAAAAGGTGGATAACTTGCATTGCCCTGCTGTCTGCCAGAAACCAGCAGAGCAGTTTGGTAGTACAGTACAACATTGCAGTAAAGAACAAAACATTTCCTTGCCATTGCAATAAAAGATCAACGCAAAACATTTGCTCACTAATTAACAGGTTTTCTATTGGCTCTATTCCTCTTGATAACAATGGTATGATATGTTGTATGTTTCGTCACCAAAACATATTTTTAAAATGATCATTCTATGAGATGGGGCAGCTTGTTTAGTTGCTTTGACACTATTGAAAAGGAAAAGAAATCTGGATGGGAAACAGTGATCGGGTCAGATGTTTGAAGTAGTAGTTTTACTACTTCAAACATCTCCGTGATCGGGTCAGCCTGCACGGCGTGTATGCCTCCAATGAAAACTCCCAGGGGCCCGAACCACTGTGTACCCAGGAGACAGCAGGAACCTTCCTTTAGAACTACTAGGGGCAACTGCGCGGAGCGCCTTTTAAACTGAACCTTGAACTCTCCCACCCCCAACACTGGTATACTCTTGCCCTGAACATCCCACAAATTAGTCTTAAGGGACTTCAACTTGGGGCATGACTTTGGGGGAATGCGCAGAAATTCCCTGTGGGAGACGATGGAGTATGACGACCCCGAATCGATCTCCATCCTTATTGGGACCCCCTGTACCAGTACCTCAACAAAAAAACGGGGCCGCCGCAACTGCACGGTGTGGACCGCCTGGTCACGGTCGTTGGGAACCTGTCGAGACACACGGTGCTCCTGGGGCTCGTCGTCGTCGAGGATGCGCCCGACCCCGTCTGCCTTTCGTTGGGGCCGTTCCGCCTGGCCCTTGCCGTCGTCTCGACGGCGCCTGCAGACCCTTGCAATGTGCCCATGCTGCCCGCAGTTGTGGCACTCTGCTTTCCGGAATGGGCATCGGCTCCGGTCGTGGGATGCCCCGCATCCGTCGCAGCAGCGGTCCTCTCTGGTGCGGTCTCGAATCTCAGGCCTCCTCTGCACCCGCTGCACGTCCTCATCCTCGCTGAAGTCGGAGGTGGACGTGGTGGACTCGGAGGGCCCCTGCTCTCCGTGGGAGGAACAGCTGTGGACTGGGACCGCCGGCAGGGGGCCTCCAACCGTGGTGGTCCTGGCCCAGCACACCCGTTCGCCTTGTTGACTTGGCGGCTTGGGCAATGCGCAGGACATGCTTGAACGAGATGCTCTCATCTTTGGCCAGTAGTTTTTTCCTGGCCCTCTCATCTCGCAGGCCCAGCAGGAGCCTGTCTCTCAGCGCCTCGCTCAGGGACGCTCCCCACCGGCAAGGCACGGCAGCCAACCGCAGGGCTGCCATGAAGTCTGCCACGGACTTACCAGCCCACTGGCACCGCTGCTGGAACGCCAACCTTGCTGGGAACACCGACACTTTCGGGCGAAAGTGTTTCCTCAGCTCGGCGAGGATCTCATCTAGGGGCACGGCCCTGAGTGGTCTCAGAGTCAGGAGGCTGGTGGCCAGTTCCAAAGTCTCTAGGGCGCACTGGGCCAGTAGGAATGCCCAGCACTGGGCTTCCTCCTCAATGCCTTCGAGGTCCATAGCGTAGAGGAACTGCTGCTCATAGAGTTCCCATTTCTCTGGCTTCGTGGTGTCGAAGGGCGCGATGTTCACTTTTCGGGACTCCATCCCATCCTCGTCGCCAATTTGGTGTCTTGCACGGAAGACAAAGAAGGAGCCGCAGTAAGGGCTAAAACACAACTTTATTGCATGGTAGTCAGAGTGAACATGAGGTAATGGTGGACCAAACAGCTCTATTTATAGTACACTGTACATTTTGAATAACCCGGGTGATAGTTCATTGGTTACTGTCCACGTGACGTCAAGAATCGTCATGCCCATCTTCTCCAGGTGCGGTGCGGCGGGAAGGTTTCCCGCCCTTCAGGTATTCAGGGGAATCTGTATCATGTGAGCTGGGTGCTGCTACTGGCACAAGCAGCATTATCCTTAACAGCTTGCAACAATGTGTCACTGATTAGTTACAATGGATACAATTGCCGGATACAATCAGTTAAAGAGTACTTGTCACATTCTATTCAGTACATAACAGGTATCCTGGCCCACTACCATATAGGGCTTTAAAGGTAATGACCAGCTCCTTGAATTGCACCCGGAGACAAATTGGAAGCCAGTGCAGCTCCCGAAGCAGTGGTGAGGTGCGAGCATAATGCCCGCACCCCATCACCACCTGAGCAGCCCCATTCTGGACCAACTGCAGCCTCTGGATGGTCGTCAAGGGCAGCCCCATGTAGAGCGCATTGCAATAATCTAGTCTAGAGGTGACCAGAGCATGAGTGACCATGAGTAAGGCGTCCCAGTCTAGGAGCAGACGCAACTGGCGAATCACCCAAAGTTGGGCGAAAGCCCTCCTGGCCACGGCTGCTACCTGATCTTCAAGCAGCAGTCGTGAGTCCAGAAGGACCCCCAAGTTGCGCACTGGATCTGTCTGGGGCAGACTAGCCCCATCCAAAACCAACGATGGTAGCTCCTGAGATAACACCGGGCCTCTAATCCATAGCCACTCAGTCTTGCCAGGGTTCAGTTGTAATCCATTGTAATACAGACCCCAACAGCTGCCAGGCACTCAGACAGGACTTTGACAGCATCACTGGGATCACCACTAGATGAGATGTACATGGGTGTCATCCGCGTACTTATGGTACCACGCCCCATGGGAACGGATGATCTCACCCAACGTTTTCATGTAGATGTTAAATAGGAGAGGAGAGAGCACCGAGCCCTGAGGCACCCCATCTTGAAGTGGCCTAGGGCTGGACGTCTCACTCTCCAACCACACCAACTGGGTACGGCCCTTCAGGAATGAGGAAAACCAGGACAACACAGTGCCCTGGATCCCCAATCCTCGGAGCAGTTCCAGAAGGATACCATGGTCAATGGTATCGAAAGCCGCTGAGAGGTCAAGGAGAGCGAGGATGGTCAGATGGCTTCCATCCCTTTCTTGCCAGAGATCATCCATCAGTGCGACCAATGCCGTCTCTGTACCATGTCCAGGCCTGAACCCTGACTGAAAGGGGTCCAGATAATCCACTTTATCCAGGACCCCCCTGCAACTGCCACGCCACCTCCTTCTCCAATGCCTTCCCCAAAAAGGGAAGGTTGGAGACCGGCCTATAATTAGCTAGAATTGCTGGGTCGAGAGCAGGTTTTTTTAGGTTTTTTTTTTACATACTCAATACATTCTATTGGTTTGCAAAATCTGAGCAGAGCTGTTAACAACAGGAGATGTTGGAGGTCATTAACTCATGTAGTTGCCACACATCAGAAGTGGCTTGATGGCACATAGCATCTTTGGAGTCTTTTTCTTAATTATCAAACATTTGTATACTGGCAAGATGGGTAGAGTAGGAGTCAAAGCTGTGTTTAGGTCAAGACATCCCCAACTACTAAGCAAAAAAACAGTACAGTGGTACCTCGCTTAAAGAGCATAATGTGCTCCACGGTATTGCTCTTTAAGCGAGTTTGGTCTTTAAGTGAAACACCATTGTAAGTGACCAATTGTGACTTCTGACCCGGGGGGGAGGATTGCGAAGGCCAATTTAGTTATTAAGCGAGTTTTTGGTTGGTTTTAGTTGTTAAGCGAGGTGACCATTCAGAGAAAATTCTGTTCTTTAAGTGGGGCACTCTTTATGTGAGGTTTTTACACACACACACACACACACACACACACACACACACACACACACACACACACACACACACACACACACACACACACACAAATAAAAGGTATTTTTGAAACCAGAAACAGAATCTCTTTTTAATGCTTTTTTTGCAAGGAAGGGGAAAAAATTCTCCTCCTGAATATCAAATAATAAGCTCCTAGATGGAAGAGCAATAATTTCAGACTGCCCCAGAGCTCATTGAGGCTTCAACAATATATCTATACTTTGGAATATTGGTACTTTTAAGTCTGTTCCACACAGTTTATTACAGTCAAAGCCCTTTGAGAAGCCTTTTTAGGATTAGTATTTCAGCACTTGAAGCTGGGATTCCTTCTACTGTATACAGTATCTTACTCATAAGCCAAATATCCTTTGTCCAAACTTCCCCAAAATTTGGCACAGAACAAGAGTCAACTGCCTGCTAATATGCGCTAAATCTGGTTCTGATCTGAAATTCAGTTTTAAAGTTACAATTTTGTTTAAAGTGCGCCATTTTTAGTATTACCTTGTAGAATGCTCTTTTGCTCTGCTGCGCAATAACATAGCTGCACTACCATGCAGCTATAATGTGGAATATATACTGTAGACTCAATAATGAACCAATGTCAGCTGAATGCCATCTATGACCTCAAGGACAGGATCCTCCTCCCCCTCCCCCAATTTAAAACTATGACACAAACCAACATGCTACACTGCAATACATACTCAATGTATTGTTACCAGGAAGATTGACGAATTGGATAGAGTTCAGCAAAGAGCAACCAAATGATTACAGAGCTAGAGAGAGAGCATGATTTATGGTGCATAATTTAACTAAACAATTTTACAGCTCAGTTAAGCATTGACTGGGGGTTGGGGTGCCATAGGAAGGTGAATGCTCAAGGAATGTTGGATGAAAGGTTAAGAGAAAAGAGGGCAAATACCTGAAGCATGTATGCTCCTGGAAGGGAGAATCCAAAGGGATATTGCTCTGTAGTGTTATTTTTGGGGAAAATATGCTGTTTTCAAAAAGGTCCATTTTTAATTTTGATTAATTTTAAATTGTTTTGGAAGATCTACTGGGCAGAAAAGCTATAAACAAGTGTTTTAAATATGTGTGCAAAATGAAGAAGTGGATATGATCTGACTCTAAAAACTGTCAGTGCAACTGTGTTGGTTTTTTAAAATAATGAATGAAAACTAAAGACTGATGCGGTTTCTTTTTTTCACAAAATGACTATGAAATAATTATTTCTGTTAAGAATTCTTAATGTGATTTTGCCAACTATGGCTGAGGATAGAAATCAGCCCACTTGGTTAATGCAACTTCTGATTCCCTGATGTTACCATTCATTTTCAAATAAACAGGGGGAAGGGCCATAAACAGAAACAAGTAACAGGAAGTAGAGTATATGTTTCACACACAAGATCTGCAGGTTCAGCCCTGATATGTCTGCTTAAGAAAACAGATCAGGTAGCAGATGACAGGAATGATTTGTCCGAGGCTATCTTGGAGAGCTACTACCTATTAAGGATCACTACCAATCAGAGCAGACATTGTTGGGCTATAGAGCCAATCTGTTTGACCAGATATGAAGCAGTGTGTTTCAGTGTAAACACGCTTAATAAAGGTCAAAGAACATTAGCCAGCAGTGTATGCAGGCAAAGCCATAATTGCATCCAAAAGAAGTAGGACAAATCAGTTTGTAACCTCCCTGAAATCTTTTCTAGGATATCTCATGCACACAGTCTTCTTGTACCTATGCAAGCAAACCCTGAGCAGCAGAAAAGCTTTTCAGTTAGCCATGAAATTTCATTATTTCCATTCCTACCACATACATGTTCGGTGGCACATGACCTCTTTGTGCAAGACCAACATCTGCCCAGCATTCTGGCACTATATAACATCTAGCACTGGTACAAAATCTAAGATCATCTCATGCTATCAGCAGCACAGCACAAGTCACGACTTTGCACTGGTATTCCATTAGAGAGGCTGATCACAGGATTAAGCTTTAATTCTACAGTTTGTAGGAAGAGAGTTCTAGATAGGCACTAACAGAAAACCCAAGGTTGAGAAATCAGGGCAACCAGGCAATAGTTATTTTATAAAAATGTTTCATACTTTCAATATTTTTGAAGCATTAGAGTTCTTTGTAACTGGTGCCACTGGTAGTCACTGACATTGGCTTTTACTAATAAGCCATCGTTTTGGTACAGTATTAAGGTGTTAATTCTCAGTCTCAGTGAAAATCTAAAACAGGGATTCTCAACCTTTTCAAGCCAGGGGCCAGGTCATACTCTCTCAGTCAGTTTTGACGGCCAGATGACCATTTTGCCTTGCCTGCACGATGGGGGTGGTCATTTTGTCCCAATAGCTTCAAAGGAGTGATCATTTTGTTTCTTGAATGCCCTTGGAGGGGGGGGCACACATGAAATGGTGCTGTGGGCCGGATCAAGCCCACAGGCCTTAGGTTGGAAACCCCTGATCTAAAATTAACAGAAAAGCTCCTGTTATTGTCCTTTCTTCCTGGTTATTTTCTTTCTATGATTATGTTCCAAAGAATATATAATTTACATGTGCATTGTAGAACTAGTTTTCAATAAGATGGACCGTATTACTTCAGACTGCAGGTAGAAATTCACATGGCTGAGTTTTTCACCCTACAAAAGGATTCCCTCTACATAGTAAATTAGATGAGAAGGACAGAGATTTAGGCTAGCTTTTCCTTCAACATTGTGTATGTGTCAGTTTATCTGTAGGGAGTTTTTTATTGGTTTATCTGGATAAGAGTTATTTTGTTTTTATAAAACCAACAAGTATCTGTGTGGGCTATGAATAAAATAAATAAATAAATATCAGAGCTGAATAATGTTCGTATTAGGACCATTAAAATGTCATGAAAATGGCAGGATTTCAAATACTTTGGAATTCTTAATCAGATCTGATGTTGCCAAAAGAGGGAAATGGAATACGAACTAGAAACGTGCCAGGTCAGGTCAGTGTTGTGGTCACTGGGAATGTAGTTATACTTAAGTTATTTTTAACACCTTTGAATGATAAACCATTCTGTTCTCTGAGTCTTCTTGTGGTTTGAAATGACAGGTTTCCCTCCTGGGGAAATGTTTGTTTTAAGTTGAAACATTTTCATAATAATATCAAGGTTTATTAAATATTTTGATATTTATCCCAATAATATTATTTTAACAGTCTGGTTAAATGAGATAGGAGGAGGAGAACAACTCTTTTTTTCAACAAAAAGAATCAAGTGACTAAATTTCTCTTAACTAGTGAACCGTTTGATCATTATGACATCTGGAACCCAGGGTACAGATATAATGAAGCCATTATGTTGCTCAACCACTCTTTTAATCTATCACTACTAGTCAGAACATTGCCATTTGAAAATATCATCTTTAAAACAAACACCTTGATAAGGTTATGTGTGAGTTATAAGGTGCAAAAACTCCTTATAATTGTCTCCATAATCTAAAAATCTAGATGGGAACTGAAAGTACTGTGAAACCAACTCTTGATTCCAAGGAAGCTTTAAATGTATATCATTGCTGTTGTTGTTGCTGCTGCTGTTTTCCTATCTCAAGCACTAGTTTATAAGTCTCTGTCAAATCATAGCTCCCAGGAGGACTTATTTTCCAGCATCTGACCTCTTGTACCAACACCACCAACACTTCTGTTTCCATTGCAAACTTGGTAATGCATTGCCGCCTTAAGCTAAACCTACCTGACCATCTGGCCCGCTGACCACAAGGGCCACTCCCAGCCCAATGAACCCTGTAAGAGATTGGCAGAGTGTGGATAAATCTCTGTTGGTTGATCTCTGCGTGATTTGAAGTAGATCATCAAACACTTCTTAACTCCTGGTTATTTATATTAGCAACAACAAAATGATACTCCATCCCCCAAAATTATACAGTTGAAAGGAAGAAAGTGGAGTTAGAGCAGGAATTCTCAACCTGCGGCCCATGGGCCAGATGTGGCCCGTGGCATCATTTCATGTGGGCCCCCGCTGCCTCCACCACACCAGGAAGTGCCATGTAGTGGAGGCAGGGCAAGTGGTAGCCAATGCAGCTTCATGCAAAAGACACACACCAGTTTAGGATTATCTTCTCATGTGTAGGTTTCAAGGGATATTAGTTATTGGGGGAGACTGTACTGTTGATACACTTTTCTGCTTTAGAAATAATGCTGTCCTTTCAGGGAGAAAAGAAGAAGAATGCTGTCAAAATTATTATTGCTTTGACAATACTGTAATATGATTACCTGTATCCTGTCTTCAGGCAGCTCTGTCTTCATAGCTAGCATCTCTCTTGCATACACGTCAGGATAATGGGCCTCATTAAATGCTTTTTCCAGTTCTTCTAGTTGGTAGGATGTGAAGATTGTCCTAAAAGGAGTAAAATCAATTGATGACAAAATAAACATAAACAAATTGTTTAAAATGTAAGAGGGTGGAAGAGAAAAGAAAACTTTAGGAAGATTAACTCAATTTGCAAAGGATAATTGACCAGACAGACAAATCACAGGGTTATGAAAAGTAATAGGAAATGAAAATGTATTTCTGTTTAATAGGAAACTACAATAGGCATGGTTCCAGGTTTAGATTTTTGCTGCCTGATCTTTACCATTCTTATGCTGACATTAGGTCCCATTTAAATCAATGGGATATTCTAAAGTAAGTTTGAATGGGATGGTGGGTTTCAGTTTCTTTTTATTTCCATGATAAAAATGAGTATATGCTCAAAACTCTGAAACTGAAACAAATGGGATCTCAGCTGGAAAATTAAATATGATAGGAAATCAATTTTTTTAAAAAACTTCTAGAGGAAAACATTCAATTATTGCTTTCTTCTTCTTCTTGGTAGGACAAATAATTATAATTTTGGTTATCATTTGACATTTCAAACTTCCTCCAAGAATTGTGATTGGGACACATAGTATTCCTCTAAGTACATGCAGTGTGTTCTTACAGCTTTTATGTAAAATGATTTTTACTCTTTTTACTGATACCCATGCCATGAACCTAATTTTTTTTTGCACGTTTTATTTAGATGGCTTTATATTTTATTTGAATTTAAATTCTTTTGTAATGAATACTGTTTGCTTCCAAATAAAGAAAGAAATACAAATCAATGTTCTTCATACGTATTGCTTATGTTACGGCTTGTAAGTTTCATGTCTTTGGACTACAACTCCCAGAAATCAAAGGTCACATTAACTGGGGATTGATTCTGACAGCTACAGTCTGGAAACTAATATTTCCAAACTCTGACCTATATCTGATAAACGTAGTGTCCAAATATGTAAATACCACCTCTACTGGTCTTTAAATACATTAACAATTAAGACATCTTTATGTTTTCAAGTTATTGTTTTGTTTTTTAATGGGGCAACTTTTTGCTACAGATGAGCACAATATTAATAAAGCCTATTGGCTAATGGATTTGGATCATGCACAACAGTAATCAACAAAATTAATAATAGTTATGGATTTAAAATGACTTCACAGTTAGAATTTGCACTACTCCCCACTGTGAAATATAACATCATACACTCACTTATTTTACTCATACTGCTGAAAACAAACACCTAACAGAAGATGCCACATTTGGAAATCAATTACTTTCTGATCCATGCAAGTGGCTTTGAATTCTGCAAAAGGCAATTTGGTCCCAAAACTCATATTTTGAGATGGTAAACGCAGCAAGTGGCTTAATGTTGACGTTTGAATTTTACAGCAAAATTCAAATCTGAAGCAGTAAAACCTGTTATTTGTTTTTCTGTAGTTTCCTGTTGTATTGCAAAGTAATATTCAACTTATTGTTTTAAACAGAAATCTTTCATTTCTAATGTCCTTTAAGCGTTGTTGTCATTTCAACTGATGCACACAGTAACGAAATAGTCCTTAGTTTCCTTTTTCTTAACGTTTGGTAAATTCCCAGTCCTTCTATACATGCTAATCCTATGTTTGAAAGTGATTGAAGCAACACAGAGATCCTCTAACACTTAGTAATCTAACTGCTATGCTTACCTGCATTTTAGCTCAGCTTCGCTATACTGGCAATAAGCTGAATTTTATACTAAGGACACACTTCTTTTAGGTGTGTATATTCCAAATAAAAAATTTCCCCTCATTTTTTTACTAGGTAGTAGATCAACCTAAAACTGTCATCTAGGCTTGGAAAGCAACAAATTGTAACTCCAGAAAATAGAAAAAGATGCCCTGAAGGTGACAGACTTTTTAGATTTCATTCACAATGTTATTGTACTGTAGATATGAATGAACATTAAGCTATCCAGACCAAATTTTAAAACATAAAAATCATCTTTGATTAATCTACTTCAGAAGGAGCCTGCATACTAACATTTTCATCAGACTCTATGCATTTCATCATTTTAAAAAAATCAAACCCCTCCCCCCACAAAATATGGCTTCAAGGGGAAAAAAACAAATCAGAGGAAAAAACCTCAAACTAAAAGAGTCCTTTTAAATAATTACACACATTTCTAATAGGGTATCCCTCAGATTCTTCTCCATTTCCTCCTAATATTTCAAACATATAAAAATGGTATCAGATAAATAATGATGTTAACGAAAACATGATCATCCAAAATATGTTGTTATTATAAGGGACATCTTCTGCAATAAATCTGTGTTTAGTTTTCCCCTCCTGACTCACAAGTAACACAGATGGAACATGCTTGGTTTAACTGTTCCCTTCCATTTTGTCAGAGAAAATTGAAAACAATTTCTATTACTGTTTACCTTCATTTGGAAAAATTGGAGGGAATAGTGGTATTTTTTTAAAAAAAATGTTGTAAAAATATAACTGGCGAAAAGCCCCCTGCCGAAATACAGCGTTTATACTGTGTTTGCTTTTTAAATACTTTCAGTCTCCTTTCTACAAAACAATTTGCCTTCTCATTTTTCTTTCTACTTTATCTTTAAAAGGTAAAGAGATTTCTAGCTCTTTCCTATTTTTGCCACTCCTTTTTGGGGAGGCATTTCTGGAACATCACTCTCTCTTTTTTTTTTTTTTTTTGGCAAAAAACAGTCAAGTGTACTGGACAAGGAAAAGTCTTCTTTTAATATGAAACAAATATTGATTATAACAAACCTGTCACCTGCATTTTTAAATTCTAGTCCTGCTCCGTTCTGGATTGCACGGCATTCCAATCCTAATCCTAATCTAAACGTCGAACCCTTATACTGGTCCAGTTCATAGCAAGTTCTTGCTCATATTTCTTTTGACTCGCATAAGGAGGAGACTCATTTTTGCAAGCGACTCTGTCCTTTTCCCCTGACTCTCCATCCCAATCATGGTCTTTCTCTTGATGCGCACATTCTGGGTTGGCTCTTAGCCCAACGGGTCAGTCATTTCCCATAAAAACAATGCCTACAGCAGGGGTGCCCAAACTTTTCCGCCTGCGGGCCGATCACGTGGTTCAGGGAGCGCCTTTTACTTCTGCTTCCTGGAGCGACGAGGGCTTCCTGGGCAGATGAATTGGTGTTGGGGGCCGCATCCGGCCCCCAGGGCGTAGTTTGGGCACCCCTGGCCTAGAGACTGAAGCGAAGGTCTTTGTCTTGAATTCCAAGACATCATCACGGAGTTGCGATTGGCAAAGCCTTCCACCTTAGCCATCCCAACAGTCCCAGAAGAGGCTGCGATTCCTGTTCCCATCGAAATTGGGAGGAGAGGTGAGGAAGGTGCCCTAAAAGTGGGTCAAATTCAACGACCTACTGTGGCCGAGTAAAAACATGAGAAAAGAAAGTTTGCTGTCCTCGGAAGCCCCTTTTCTTTACTTTCTCTTCCATTAAGCCGCACATCGTCTTCTTCTTCTTGGCCAAGTATTTTCCAGACGAATAGAGTACAGCACTTTCCTCTTGCTACCGACAAAAATCCGCAGCAGCACTCGCAGTAAGGTGGATGGAGAATTAGATCAGCCTCATCAACTGATGATTTTTCCCCATGCAATTTTTTTAAAAAAAAATCAAAGCAGGTGCCATATTGATAGGGAGGCCTTTTATACCATCAAATCGTAACAAAAGCAAAGATTCTGATTGGACAAAACAAAATTCAATATTTTTTCCTCCCACATCCTGGCGATGTCAACTAAACCCGTGATGGCGAACCTTGGTACACCAGATGTTCTTGAACTTCAATTCCCAGAAAAAAACTGTGAATCCACACGAAGGGGTTTACTGCGATTCATCCGGCCCGCGCCGGTTGGGAGCATTTTACTTCCGCTTCCGGGAGCGACAAGGGTGGCGCAGGCCGGATGAATCGCAGTAAACCCCTTCGTGTGGATTCATGGAGGGGCTTGGGCTTCTGGGAATTGAAGTCCAAGAACATCTGGAGTGCCAAGGTTTGCCAAACCCTTACTTGGTTTCTTTAATGGGGGGAAGGGGGAAACACAAGATAAAACTCATCCACCCAAGATCATTGGGCCAAGCGAGGCGTGTGCCAGAGATCCCTGCGTTGCTGCGCCTTATTCCCACAACGGACCGGTGACTCAAGCGCGGATTACCTCGCCCTGGGAAAAAGGCAGAGGACTCCTTGGGGAGAAGAAGGGAAAGTGCTCCAGGGCAGCAGGCCAGATCGGCAGAGGCCAGACAGGAGCTTCCCATGTGGCCTCTCTCGGGATCTGACGTCTCAAAACAAACACACACACACACGCACACCGTCCCAAAAACATAAATAAAAAGAGGCCTAAAAAAAAAAAAAATCTGGGCTTGGAAAATCCAGCGGAAAGGGGGATCTATCTTCTCCTCCTTTCCAGCCTTTGCTCTGCAGAGATCCCAAAAGCGATGGGACAGGATCCAAAGACCAAGGGAAGGTTGCATCTCACGCTCGGAATTTCTGCACCGGCTCAAGTGGTTAAAGACGCTGACTGGGAGGCAGAAGGTCAGACGTTCCATTCCCGAGTGCTGCAGGACGGAACGAGCTCCCGTCTTTGCCCCAGCTCCTGCCAACCTAGCAGTTCGAAAAGCAAGAAATTGCAAGTCGATAAACAGGGGAGCGCTTCGGTGGGAAAGGTAAACAACGTTCCGTGCGCGCCGGTGGTGTCAAGTCATGCCTGCCACATGACCACGGCAACGCCTGCAGAAGAAGGCAGTGCTTGGCTCTCCGGCTTTGAAACAGAGGTGAGCACTGAACCCTAGAGTCGGATACGACTGGCTTTCGAGCAAGGGAAACCTTACACTGCACACAAAGACACGGATTCCGAGAGAGATGAGGGAGCGTTTAGGGATGGGGGTGGGTGGGGTTTCCGATTGGATCTGAGATGCTCAGAGATAGAGGAGAAAAGCTACCCACGTCCCACCACCACCACCACCATCATCAACATCAGGCGAGACTCCCTCCTCCCCGGGGGCGAAAGAGCGAGGCTGCCTTACCTGTGCCTTCTCTTCTTCCGCTTCTTGCTCTGGTTTAAAGAGGATTTTGACATTTTCCTGTCGCTGGAAGAAACATCTTCAGAATCTGAGGACAGAAAGGTGGCAGCTGATGAAGACGTGGTAGAAAGCTCCCTGGAAGGTTGTTACTATTATTATTATTATTATTATTATTATTATTATTATTATTATTATTATTATTATTATTATTATTATTATTATTATTATTATTATTATTATTATTATTAAATGTATTTTCCTTCCCAGCTCCCTTGGTTATGCCAGTCTGCCAGGGAAGCATTCCTCCCTTCCGAAAGAAATTTAATCTGGATTGTTGGGGGACATTTTTCGTTTGCTCAGATCAGATTTCGTTCCTTGGGTGAGCCCTGCAGGTCATTCTGGCTCGGGGACGTCTCTGTTTCTTCAGGGTATTTTTTCCCCCTGCCCTGCCGCTCTCATCTCTTTCCTTCCTAAATCTGAATGGCCGTTTTCTTTCCGAAACAGCGGCTCATTCGGTATTAATTCCCTCAATTTCTAAATAGTTTTCATAAGTATTATTTTTTTAAAAAAAAAAAGACTCTGCAGTTTTGGGATGCCAGAACTCCTTCAGGCCTCTTATCCCTTCCACTCCTGGGCTTTGCAAGTGGGGCAAAAGAATCCCTTGATGCGCAGTTTTTATACATTAGCCCTCCTTGAAATAACTACTATAGGAGTTGTCTCTTTTCCACCCGGTTTTTTAAAAAAAAATTGTATCGTCTTCACAAATCTGGTTCTACTTTTCTAAATACTCCTTTTTAAAAATTAATTAATTAATTAATTAATACAAATCTATACTGTTTATCAGAGATCGGGGCATTTCGCCTGCAAACTCCAGCGCCAGGCAGCGTCCAGGCCCCACTTTTCCTGGTTAATTAATTATCCCACCGCAAAAGAGTCCCCAAAAAGGCACCGATTCGAACTGGATCCCAACCTTGCCCCTTGGGTCTGCCTCTGGCACTCCTCGACCACTTCCGATTTTGCCCCGTCGATTTTATTTCGTTGTTATTAATTTTGATGACGACGAGAGGAGGGGGGGGGGGAGAGTTCGCTGGGAATGTGTCACATCTGGATGCAAGCTGGGCTTCCCACTAACTAACTAACTAACTAACTAACTAGCTAACTAAACTAACTAAACTATCTATCTATCTATCTATCTATCTATCTATCTATCTATCTATCTATCTAACTAACTAACTAATTAACTAACTAAGAGGAGTGGAGGAGGCTTGCGTCGGTCCAAGATTTGCTCCTCCGGTCTTTGGGAGACTCCGCGTTCCCTCCCTGCTGGGTAGGACAGCCCAATGGGAAGCCGATGTGGCGTCTAAGGAGCCCAGCGGGTCAGAAGGCGAGTCTTCCCGGGCCACCTGCCGGCTGTCTCCCTCCCGGGGGGTGGGGTGGGTTCCAGAGCCCCCTCCTGTGCCCCTCGTCCTGGCCTACCTGAGCTGGCCGTCGTCTGGCTGGCGTCCAGCTGCATCATCGGGGCCCGGCCCAGGGGCTGCAGGTGGACGCCGGGCGGGTCGGCCAAGACCTCCAGGAAGGTGGGCTGCGCGTAGAAGGCCGGCAGGGTGCCGCCGCCGGCGCCCAGCAAGCCCATGCCCGCCACGCTGCCCATCCCGGCGGGGCTGAGGACCGAGCGGGCCGCCAGCAGGGAGTGGTGCCCGGGTGAGGGCAAGGCGGCGTCCAGGGCGAGGCGCGGGTGCGGCGGAGGCGTCGGCAGAGGCTCCTTGTTCAAGCCCAGGATCTCCTGGATGCCGAAGCCCGTGCAGCGAGGCGCCAGGGTGGGGCCCGGAGTGGGCTTCGGGGCCCCTGGCACTGCCGCCGCCGAGCCTGGCCCGGCGGGGCCCGAAGAGGCCGGCGGAGGAGGAGGAGGGGGCGCCGGGGGCGACGGGAGCGCGCCGCCGCCGCCGTCGGGGCCCTTGGGCTGCTTGCCGGGCAGACTGTGGGCGAGGAGCGCCTCCCCCGCTTTGCCCGTCATGCTGCTGCTGCTGCTGCTGCGGCCGCCGTCGGTCCCTTGTGCCACCCGCCCGCCTGTCCGCCTGCCGGGGAATAGGATGCTGCTGCTCTCACCCAGGCAGGCCCCCCCTTTATTATATACGCCCAGCCCAGAGCCCGAGTGGGGTCAGAGCCCAGCAGCCAATCACAGCGGCGGGCCGCGATTAGGAAATGCCCAAGTGCCAAGGGGGGGCAGGTGAGGAAAGAGGGGGCCGGAGGGGGCGCAGAGGGAGAGAGAGAGAAGGGGGGGGGGACACCCGCTATGGGCTGGCCCGCCCAGGGGCGCGCAGGGACAAAGCAGAGGGGGTGCGAAGACTCCCTCGCGGGCAGGGGGGGGTCGGCCTGGCCCCGCAAGCATCTCTCTGGGGGAGGCCGCCGTCGCAGCAGACGCCCAGGGCGCGACTCAGTGGGGCGGGGGGGGGGAGGTCGTCGGTTCGGAACGACGAAGGGGGAAAGAGGTGGGCTCTTGGGGGAGGAGGACAGACGGGGGGGGCGGGTTAGAGGACAGCGCGGAGGAACGACGCCCCCTCCCACCTCCCACTGCGGGCGCCACAGGGAGGGCCAGTGAGCGGACCCCGAGGGCGCCCGGACGGACCCCCGGTACGAAGCGCAGCGCAAGGGGGGGGGGGTGTTGCAAGCGAGTGGAAAGCAAACGCGGGCTCTTCTCCTCGCCCGAATGGCTGCCCACAGACATGGCAGGGCAAGGCGGAGGAGGTGCTTTCCCTCCAATAAAGTTCCCTCGCCGTCCTGGAAGCCCTCCCCGCCCGTCGAGGATTGCTCGAATTCGGATCTTGTGCCTCTCTTTTAACACCACAGTGCTTGACCAACTCCTCTTCGAACAAACGGGGAGGAGGGCAGAAGATGCGCTGGTTCCCCGCGCAAGGATTTGTTTTATTTATTTATTAATTTTGGTGTGTGGGTGTCCTGATCCTATGCACTTGACAGCTCCGTCTGCTTCCTGATGCTCAAGCCCCTTTCCTGATGCTCAAACCCCTTTCCTGATGCTCAAACCCCTTTCCTGATGCTCAAACCCCTCGCTCTGCGTTTGAATCGAGGAGCTAACTACTAAACTTTTGCGCTGTTAACTTGCAAACGAGCATGGCCTTTGGAGTCGTAAACCCACCCACCCACCCCCCTCGCTCTCCTCTCGGTGTGTGCGCTGAATTTGTGCAGCTCAGAGTGACAGATTGCCAGAGGCCGGCGATTTATTAGTGGGCAGCATGATGGAAATCTGCATTTCCCGTTTGCCAAGGGTATATAGACACTCTGAGGTTCTTCTCGAATACGAGGTATACGGGAGAATAAATGTTCCGTTACTATTTTGCCAGGATGCGAATGGGAGGCAGTAAAGCAAACATGGCATAGAAGCCATTCATATACATTACTTGCCATGCAATAATTAGCTTTCAATAATGTAAATTTCAATGTTAGCTTTTTTTAAGTATACATTAAACAGGCTTCTTTTTTTAAAAAATAAATGAACTGCAGATTGATTTTATTCTTTGTTTCACATTGTTTATTTCAAAGGATTTAACTTCAATAAAAATTGAATTTAAAGTTTTCCAAAAAGTTCAGACTTTGACTTAAATTTGCAGCTTCATTCATTCAAACTTAATTTCACCCAGCAAATTATACAAATATGTAGTTGTTTAGTTGATTAATTTAAAAAAAACGTTTCCCCCCCAGAGGAATACATGAAATTTGCCTCTTTCAGTTGCCAAGAATTTCTAACACTGTGCCATAGCAGAGTTAAGATTTATTACTTATTCCCTGAACCTAATCTCATCTTATTTAAAAAATAATTGAAATATATATATTCTTAAATTAAATAAAACCATATTACATTTCTATTAATATAAATTATTTTAATTAATGGAAGTTAACATGAAACTACATTCACATGTACTATTGTTGAATGGATGTGTGTTTAAATATTCAGCCAAATAAAGTACTGTTAGAATTTGGTTTACCAACATAAGCACGCCTTGCTTATGATCATCCAAAAATAAAATTAAGATGATAACTACCCATCAGCACAGGAAATTTTTCAATTTTAACTGGCATAATATAGCCCTGTTCCTATTATATGAGAAAGAATTAGGCATATAGGACTCAGCTCCACAAACTTTTTGCCAACCGTTTTATACAAAACTCATGCATATAAAAAGGAAAAGCTTTTTTTTTTAAGGAGCAGTGTACAATGTAGTATATAATCATCTTGCTTTTCAGAATCTCTGATGAGCCTTGTTTTAGCTTAAATTGTACAAACTCTTTGGGAAACTGGCATCTTTCCAAGGGTTTATTCATTGCCTATGATTCAGATGATTTTATTTAATACGTTTTTTCTGTGGAAAGTGATATATATATATCATGATTAATATATATATAATAAAATAAATTCAGTTCTCTTGGCCATACAAGAAGAACCAATTCCAAACTCAATATTGGTATAAATCCCTTTACTAGACTATTAAAAGGCACAGGAATCTGTTTAAACTTTTAAGATCTCCAGAAGTCTAACCAGCATTCATAGGCATCCCTCTTAGGTAAAACCTAAAATCAACATACAGTATCACCTCCTAGATAGAACCTTATTTGAATGTCTTCAAGTTTCATTCATACATTTTCATTCAAGACTAAGACTATGTAGACACCAAGTCTTTGATGTTAGTGAACCACCTTTCTGCCTTTTCTAACATCCAGCCTCATGAAAAGATCTAGCAAAGTCAAAAACTTTCACACACTTCTGTCCCTTTACAGTTGGCCCAATAAAGATATCACACTAACATCTGGGATGTCTGAGTTACACTTAGAATAAAACTATTGTGTTGCTCTTCTGACAGGAAGAGAACACAATATTGCTGTGATATTGGAGGACAGGAAGGGATGATTTGAACAAGTTTTCTGTTCCTTGTGAAAGCCTACCAGCTATAACTAAACTTTCATTTTATTCTACCTTGTGTTAAAGTTAAGTGCTAGAGAGTGCCCAACAGTAACCCAAACTTTACAGAAAGTACTAAATAATCAACTTCCTTCTGCTTCTGCTGTGATAAAGAGTATGAGCTATGGCATCTTTTTTAATGACCCTTGGAGTCCCTGCATAGTTCCTGTCACAGGCATGTTTTCATCTTTGAATCTACCACTATGAAGTCTAGATATACAGTTGCTCTAAATAAAGACTAGGACTCTTGACATTTTGAACAGCATTTACAGCACTAAATGGTTTCTAAATCCTGGCAACAGTTTGGCATTTTTCTAGATCTCAGATGGTTCATATGCTCACTTTATTTATAAAAATCTTATTATTTTGCTAAATATTGGGACTGGCAGGTACACACTTTGTACATAACAAGTTCATCTGGGTTTGATGTTTGGCTGCTTGGATTAGAGGTCTTGAATAGGGATGTAAAGATCTGGAACAAAAAAAGGGGGGACGTTATCCTCCTGTTTTGGAAGAGTTGAGTTTTTAACTGCAAATGTGGAAAATCTCTCATTCATAGCTAAATTAGAAATGCCATGACCATAGGAAAAACTAGATATAAGTGTTGAAAAACTGCTTTGTGCACCCATGTACCATTTACGACAGCCGTGGAGATGTTTATGGCTGTTTCCGCTGCTTTTGGCAGCAGTGGCGGGAGGGACGGCGGCGGGCCACATGAAATGGCACTGCAAGCTGTAGATTGAGAACCCCTGCTTTAAGATGTATCTAGCAAGGGGATTCTTTGGTTATTTTGCCATTCTAAATTTTAAAAACTACTTCACTAAGTAATAGTGCCACATACTGGAGGTTCCAGAAATAATCACACCATGATCCTCTAAGCACTTGAATATCCCCCAGTTACTATTAAATAGATGGGGGATAGCTCTGTGAGTTTAGGGAGTGGGGGTCAGTTTTCAACTATGCATCCTGAAAGAACCAGCTTTGGCCAAACTGCACAGTCCCAGAATTTTTCTAGATTGGAAGAAGGAAATGGTAAACCACTTCTGAGTACTATGTACCTGTACCTAGAAAATCCTGGAAAAGGTCACAATAACTAAGAATTTTCCTGAGTGCAGACAATTCCCCTTTTTGGATGCACATTTAACAAGGTGAATCTGACATCAGATGACAAAAATTATTATTTTGTATTTCTTTTAAAGAGCTATACATTTTAGTATTAGGTGTAACTAGTCAAAAATAAGTCTTTAAGTGTGACACAAGCACATCACAAATATTAGAATTGTGTCACTAAATGTTACAAAGAGACCAAAACAGTCTTGTGAAGATTTCATTTATGAGAGTTGGGAAGTGTTTTCTGTTGGTTGTTTAGTACAGTAAATCAAGCTAGAGTATTTATTTATTTTATTTATGTGAGTAGGCTCACAGAATCAGTGAAACTTATATAAGAGTTGACTCACCAAATTCCCACTGATTGAATTGGCCTTCTCTAATTAAAACTTACTACACTAAGCAACAGGATTTCAGCCACTCTTTCTTTCTTTTTTAAAAATGGTCATATCACTGTTCATGTTGAATTTCAGAATGGTGTATAATTTAAAATAAATATCCACAATAACCAGTAATAAAACAAGCAGAAACAACAAGACAGTAGCAGTGGAGGGGGGGAGCACAATACAACAGCAAACACTGAGTCAATTATTCCTACTAGATTAAATCTGTTATTATTTTTGAAACATCCTTCTGAAGTATGCCACTGAGAATGCTTTAATTACGGGAACTCATCTGGCTTCCTAGGGTGAGATAGAATCTAGAGAATTATCTCATCAAATGATCTCAAATATTGGGGATCATGGGGCTTACCTGTAAGAAGACATTCCTTGAGGCAATAAGATCCAAGTACAGGTAGTTCAGAGTCATCAACAAAACCATCACTTTGAATTGGATGCAGAAACAAATTGGCAGGTAAGGGTAAAGGTTTCCCTTGCTCAAAAGCCAGTCATATCCATCTCTAGGGTTCAGTGTTCATCTCTGTTTCAAAACCGAAGAGCCAGAACTGTCTGCTTCTGCAGACGTTTCCGTGGTCATGTGGCAGAGATGACTAGACACTGGAGTGCAAAGAACCAGTGCCGGCCCACGGCAAGTTTTAGGATGGAGCGAGATCCAACTATGGTGCCCCCTTGGTCACCCCTAACATACATGCCATACGTTCTCAATCAAAATATCGGGGGGGGGGGGAAACCCAATTTTCTTTTCCTTTACCACTGCGGCGCCCCCTGGGAGTGGGCACCTGGAGCGACTGCTCCATTCGCCTTATGGTAGGGCAGGCCAGGCACGGAACACTGTTTACCTTCCCACCGAAGAGGTCCCTATTTATCTACTTGCAATTTCTTGCTTTCGAACTGCTAGGTTGGCAGGAGCAATTACTAGGTTGGCGGACACAGGAGATATTTCAGAAAGGATCCTTAAATAGTGTTCGGAGGATTGAGTTAATCATTACAATGGAATTTGTTGGGTAACTGGGATCTCATTGTAACAGTCTTCTTGGTTTTCCATTCATCTGGTGCAAACTCCTAAGCACAAGTGTTAGTATTAATTAAGTACTTCACAGAACTGACCTTGGTTGGCTAGCCAATTTGGGTGTCAAGACAGGTCAAAAATTATTAGTCATTTAATTGATTTTTACTATATTTTTTCCACCAAGAAAGAGGAGACATATTTGTGGCATCTTCTGCTTCAGAAGGTAAAGTAAGTGACTGCTTCTTGGTACAATGCTGTTTGGCATTAATTTATGAGACTGGAAACACTGGACTATGATATGTCTCAGGTGGGAAAAGGTGAGAGGGTTAGCCTCTCATTTGGTTTGGGAGAAGCATGATGAAATTATATTTTCCTTTAAAAAAATTACTCAGGACTCTGTTGGCTTATGCAATTGCATAAAGTCAACCATAAAAGAACAGCTGAACATGCCAAAATTGGGGTTGTGACAGGTCATGTGACTGATAGTGTGGCAGGCAGCCTGCTGGAAGAGAAAAACTGCTGCACAATAGTTCTTAAATTCACAACTTTTCTGAAATGGATTTTGGCTTCTGCTTCTTTTAAACAAACAAGTTCTGAAGAATATTTGTACATGATACACTTATGGGAGCACATAGATATACAGGTGACAGTAATGTTAAAACTAAAATTAGGGGGAGAGATAGAGTAAAAACATATGAGAACATACAGATTTTCATTCTCTAAAGATAACATTTCCTGTTTAGTTGTTGGATATATTATACATTTGCAGTTATGTGTTTCTAATGACAATAATGTACAGTTAATTTCTTTTCCTTTGTGTGCAATATAAGGCAGACAACTGATGTAAAGGGAGATGGATCACAACTTTTTGTGTGAACTTAGTCTAATTAATGGGACCAGAAAACTATATTTATTTTAATTCATTGAAGATTTTCTTTATCTTGGTGAACTGTCTGTATGGTAAACTAGCACATGATATCAGCCATACCAACAATATGGTCATGTAAGTGATATGAGAAAACACACACATCATCATCCTGGTATTCTGACAATTTATGTTTACCCCAGGTAACATTTGCATCAAATTTAAAGAGATACTTGAAGTGCTTTTTTTAAAAAATGCATTTGCTCTTTATGGACAATAATTCCAGTTCCACCCAAGTATTTTATAACTCAGATATCTCATATATTAGTACAATACCAAGCGTATACAGTACAGTATAATGAAAAGTAACAACCACTGACCTCAGTGAGATTTACATCCAAAGTTTGATTCCAACCTGTGCCTCCCATGAGAAGAGCCAGCCTGTGTGGCCTTGGGCAAACTGCATAGTCCAAGGGTGCTTCCAGAAGAAAGGAATACTTCGGTGTATTCTCTACACAGAAAACCCTGAAAAGGGTTGTCCTAAGTCAGAATTGGCTTGACGGTATGTAATTATAATGATGCTGGTGTGTGCTTAGCAACATAGCCATAAACTTCTGTGCAGTACTAAATCTGCACATCCAATGTTACAACAAGCTAATGTGGAAGTTTGTTTTTGATAGCTGAAATATTAATATCTGCTTCCTAGCTCCCTATGAAGATTTACACATTTTATGAACAACATATTTCATCAGCTCAGACTAAATGAAACTAGTTCATAAATGAAGATTTGCAAAGTACTGTATGCTTTTCACATTGTATCGCCACAAGTTTGTCTCTGATACAGTGTTAGAAATGTGCAATTATCTTAAAATTTCTCAAAAACTGGTGGATTCAGTATCTAGTCATGTCTGCTACATGACCATGGAAACATCTGCAGACACAGACAGTGCTGATGAGCACCTCTCCCTAGAGTCAGACACAACTGGCTTTCAAGCAAGGGAGACCTTACTTTTTGTCATTTTTGATGGTCTCTACACCACCCAGCATAATTTTTTTAAAAAAGTAGAGACATCACCCTGCCAACAAAAGTCCACATACTCAAAGCAATGGTCTTCCCAGTAGTAACGTATCGCTGTGAGAGCTGAACCATAAGGAAGGCTGAGCGCAGAAGAATAGACGCCTTTGAACTGTGGTACTGGAGAAGACTCTTGAGAGTCCCCTGGACTGCAAGATCAAATCAGTCAATCCTAAAAGAAATCTACCCTGACTGCTCATTGGAAGGACAAATACTGACGCTGAAGCTCAAGTACTTTGGCCACCAAATGAGAAGAGAGGACTCACTGGAGAAGGCCCTGATGCTGGGAAGAATCGAAGGCAAAAGGAGAAGCAGGCAGCAGAGGATGAGATGGCTAGATGGCATCATTGACGCAGTCGGTGTAGATCTGGGCATACTACGGAGGATGGTAGATGACGGGAGCCTGGTGTGCTATGGTCCAAGGGGTCGCAAAGGGTCAGACTCGACTGTGCGACTAAACAACAACACAGCTCTCAGAGTAAAATAAAAGTAAACTCTAACACAGCACAACAAGCCTGAGTCAGAAAAAGGTGTGACCACTGCACACCTAAATAGGCCTCACACTCCATCCATATTGTGTCATTTTACAGGGATATAATACTAGTTAAATAAAATAATCTATGCCAATCAGAGCACAAATAGTCTGAATAAAATGTAAGGGATTTTTCTATGTTTATGTCTTGTTGCCATCAAATTACCCTCAACTTATCATGACCCTATGAATGAGCAACCTCCAAATGTCCACAGCTTTGCTCTGGTCTTGTAAACTCAAGGCTGTGGCTTCCTTCATGGAATCAATCCATCTCAAAACTAATCTTCCTCATTTCCTGCTGCTTTCAACTGCCGTAAGACCTGAAGTTGAAATGGACCCCTCAGTCACAAAGAATCATAGGCCTCATAAGAAATTACCAAATATTTGGATTGGCATGATTCGTGATCTTCTGAACAACATAAAGGCACAATAAGGACATGGCTTAGATGAGAGAAATAAATAAGGAAAAAATATATTTGTGAAAACAGACTTTAGGAGGTGAGAATGATCGCAGCCTTAGGGTTGCTCTCATATATCGAATATTAAATCATTACATTCAGTATTCTCTCAATTCAGACAGACCACTGTTGGATAAGAAAGAGACAAGACTACCTAGTGGAGTCAAATCTGCAACAGCATACCTTTTTCATGGGGATTTTAATTTGTGCAAATGAGTGCTTTTAATTTGTCATACTATGCTTTATCTCTATTACCATCTCATTTGCTTTTAAACCCAGTTGCACCCTCCTGACTGAATTCCATTTGCTACATTAGGAATAATTCTTTTCCCAAAGGGTTAGACGTTTTTTCTCAACATAAAAGTCGCTTATTTTGGATAAAGAGACGATTAGATTTATCTTTAATATTTTAATGGCAGTTGGGATTATTGGGTGGGCAGCCCCAGTTTTGTTTGTTGGTAAGGGATTAGATTCTAATAAACTCTTCAGATTGAGATTTTCCCCCTGTTTTGTACAAAGTACTTGTATTTATGATTTCTCCCCAAAATCACTTATTTTTAAGACATAAATTCCATTTGCTGGTTCCTATTAGTATTAAATCAAGTTGATTACATTTGTAGTGACTATCTGCACATATATCTTTTTAATTTTAACATGCATAGCATAAAATCTTTAATGGTTCAACTGCAGATACCTAAAACATACATTCCTCTAAAAACAGATAGAAATGAAATCTATCTATTGGAAAGCAAAAGATACAGAGAGGATGAAGAAGAGACAGCAGTAATTAATTTCACAAATTACCTATTTGGACTCTAGGATTAATTGTTAACCAACTTTTTTCTGACACAGGAAGTAATATTCAAGTAAAAATGAAGGAAATATCTATAATGTTTATTTATCTATTCCTGTAGGTGTATCATGAAGCCAAATGGGGAAAGTCAATGGGGCAATTAGGCTGTTTGTTAGAGAGAGAAAATAATATTTAAGAGAGTTGAATGTGAGGTGATAGAAAGAAAATGTATAAAATATATGGTGGTCTTGGTGGTTTTTCAGGGCCGGCCCTACCATAAGGCGAATGGAGCAGTCGTTCCAGGCACCCACTCCCAGGGGGCGCCGCAGTGGTAAAGGAAAAAAGTTTCACCAAGTAACTTAATTTAACCCCATATATTAGGGGTGACCAAGGGGGCACCAAAGTTGGATCTCGCTCCATCCTAAAACTTGTCTCGGGCTGGCACTGTGACTACTACCAGCCAACAGGGCTTGAGGTACTTTTTAAAAAAATCTGTACAAACACTGATGTTTGAAATCTACAAACTAATTAGTCTTGCTTTGCTGCCATCTCTAGTTAAGGAATTTTGTAGGTTTTCAAAGCACTATAAAAATGTTAAAATACAGATGAGAGAGGAGTGAGCTACTTTCATTTCTTGGTGGTGGGATCAGAGCTACATATCTCTCTGCAATACTGAGCTGGAGGAAAAATCTTCATCCCTCTACAAACATTATACCAAGTTATATGGCAATTCAGGAGCCAATATCAACTAATCTTTTCTCCCCTGAACAAATAATGCCCACAAAGATAAGAGGAGGGGCAGGGCTGTAGCCAGGGGGGCAGGGGGTCAAAAACCCTCCTGAGGTAACAGCCCACCCTCCCAACCCACCTTGGGATGCCAATGTTATATATGTGAGTGTGACATTGGGGGCCCTCCTGTAATTTTTTTTTGCCCCTTCTGAAAATGTTTTTGTCGCCCCCACAAAAAAAAATTATCTGGAACTCTGGCTACGGCCCTGAGGAGTGTGTAACTAGCTCACAATCTGTGATACAAAATATTTTTTATTCCTCCAAAACCTAAATCATCCATCTCTCTCTCTCTCTCTCTTTGAAACACTGTATTCTGAGATAAAATATATCTATATATCTATACAGTATCTCTATCCCTATATCTATCTATCTATATCTATCTATATATATATCTCCTAGCCACGATGCCTCATACAACGTCCAAATCCTTGCCGCGATGCCTCATACAATGTCATTTCCATAGAGATACATTGTACTGTAACAGCACAGACTTCAGGGCAAAGGTCAAGGAAACAGACAGGAAACTGACAGAACTTTAAGAAATCATTGTCTAAAGGCTAAAAACATTACAAAAACATGTCAATCAACCCTGATTGTCCAAGAACCTGAAGAATGCTGCAAAAATCCCAGGAATGCTTCTAAAAATTCTGATGAAATTTTTTTTAAAAAAAAACCCAAAATCGCGCTCAAGACCACTCCTAAACACTCTTCACTTCATGCAGAACGCACAAGAGCAATGCATGCATGTGTCCTGTCTTTTATACTGCCCAGGCACAATGCAACCTGGGAAAACCCCAATGCCTCATACAAAGTCCACCGACTTTGTATGAGGCAACTTTTTTCAAGGAACTAGGCGATGTTGTATGAATCCGATGTTGTATGAAGCGGACTTTGTATGAGGTATTACTGTATATATATAATCTATACAGTATCTATATCTATCTAGGTAAAGGTAAAGGTTTCCCTTGCTCGAAAGCCAGTTGTGTCCAACTCTAGGGTGCAGTTCTCATCTCTGTTTCAAAGCCGAAGAGCCAGCGTTGTCTGCTTCTGCAGACATTTCCGTGGTCATGTGGCAGGCATGACTAGACACCGGAGCGCACAGAATGCTGTTACCTTCCCACCAAAGTGTCCCCTATTTATCTACTTGCAATTTCTTGCTTTCGAACTGCTAGGTTGGCAGGAGATCTATCTAGTTATCTATCTATATGTATATCTACACACACACACACACACACACACACACACACACACACACACACACAGAGTATATATATATATTCCAAATAGTGAATCTCCTCCCAGAAGTGCCAATAGGTCTGAGGTATATATTTTTTTACAAGTGTCCATAGGTCTGAGGTATTTTCTAGTCCTGTACTGTACCTGATTGCTCCATTTCCTCCCTAGTCTGGCAACTGAAACAGATCCCCTGTGTCCTAAACCTAAGGAGAGAGAAAAGCCAGTTCCCTGAGGTCAAAACCCAACATGCCTTCTCTGCTTCCCTCGGATTTTTTTTTTAAAGCTAATCGGAAACTTGATAATAGAATAAAATGTCACTAAAGTAGAAATCAATAAACTGCTAATGCTCCGGGACTTTCACTGCTAGGCCAACCCTCGTGTCCCCATCCCTCCATCCCTCCTCCTTCCTTCCTTTTCTCCCTTCTGCTTCTCCCCCCCCCTCTCAGCTCCCCCCCCCCCGCCTGATCCTGCCCCTTTGATTTCAGTCCCTCTTCTCTAATCCCCACCTCATCAGCTCCCGGGAAGGGTTGATCTGCAGCAGAAAATCCCTCATTCGGGGCAAAATCAGCTTAATTTGCAGCAATTTGTAGCAGGTCTTTGCTGGGATTTGAGTCTCAAATTATCCCCGCGGGGCGGGGGCGGCAGGCCGTGCAATATGGGCCGCGATTTCCCTCGTCCTCTCTCTCGGTGGTGGGCAGAGATTTGTCTGGAGCATATAGTAATCACAGCTGCTCCGGCGGTTCGGGTCCCAGCCCAGGCCAGCCCGGGGCTTCGCCTTCACACGCTTCAGCCCGACTCCAAGTGGCCCAGGCCTGGCCTGGCTGGCAACAGGTTCTCTGGCAAACCCGGAGCCCTTTCGGATTAGCAGCATTAACGGCGAAGGCAAAGTAACAATTAATAATTTACTGGAAGAAGAAAAAAATACAAATAACTGACCGGCTGCTATTACTGGGGTAAGGGCTTATGAAGGAGTCTTGAGGAAGGGAAGGCAGAAGCCCCAGGGATCTTGTGTCTTCCAGGCTGGAGATCAGAGAGAGGGACTTTCTTTCTTCTAATACTGCTAATTACCACGAAAACCTTCCTTTGCCTTCTTCTTCTTCTTCCTCTTCTTCCTCCTCTTCCTCCTCCTCTGCTTCCGTGTCCAGATCAAACTTTGGACTGCCAAAATGAAGCCACCTTCATGGCTTTGTCCTTGGCCATAATTAAGTCTGATGGGGTAAAAGAGGAAGCAAAGAAGAAGTCAATACTGTACATGTTCCCGGTAGTAATTGTTGTTGTTGTTCAGTCGCACAGTCGATTCCGACCCTTTGCGACTCCATGTACCATTGTCCTCCAGGCAATGTCCTCCACCATCTTCTTCAACCCGCCCAGCTCTGTGCCCATTGCGTCTACAATACCATCTAGCCATCTCATATTTGGCCGCCCCTTTCTTCTTTTGCCCTCCACCTTTCCCAGCATCAAGGCTTTCTCAAGTGAATCCTCTTCTCTCTTCTCATTTGATGTCGTAAGAACTTTAGTAAATGACAGACCAGAAAATGAGCCGGATTCTTCATCTCTCCACATTCACGTGGTCTTTGTTATCTGCCAGTAGCCCCTATTTGAGTATGTTGGTCCTGCATTTAGGGACTCTGACTCTCAGCCTTTTCAGGGTCCTCAAAGTGACATAGGGAAGCTCGAGTTCCACAACCACATCCTCCTTTAATGTTATTCTTTGTCCAGTGAGCTTCTTCCTCCAACTTCCAATTTAGTTTTGCTCTTGCATACCTTCAAGCATGTTTGTTCTTGACATAAAGCTCTTCCTGGATCTGAGCCGTTCAGTGGACATATTCCCCCCTTTAAAAAAAAAAAGACTTAGGCAAGCTATTGTGGGGGAGACTTTTTGAGATACCAAAGTTTTCCACTGAAGGGTAGGAGGCTTGCAGGCAAGCCTTGGTTCAGTTATTTCAGGTAGGGGTGTGGTTGGATTCTCACCATTAATTGACCCTCAAAGGGGGGGGGATATGGGACATAACTACAGTATTTTGCAAATCTAGTCAATGGGTCTGTTGTAAATATTTAATCTGAAATCTTGCTCACATTGTCCAGATCATTTGGGGGGGAGGGGGTTTGATCTATAAAGCATTCAAGGGCTTGGGGATATCTAAGGGATTGCCTAGTCTCTTATATGCATCTGCCCATGGAAGAGGAGGGTTCTCTGATACCCCAAAACACAGCTTTTTCTCTGTTATGGATCATCTGAACCTGTTGATGGTCCTTCCAAGGGGCCTTGGGTCTCGAGGAGTATGTATGTTTATGCGATTAAAAACTGGCCCTTGGAGAATATTGGTATCAACTTTCACGACCTAATGGTCTTTTTTGTTTGAATTTTACTATATGCTACGGTGATTAAAGCCAGCATTGGAAATGCAGTATCCACTGTCACCCAAACTGCTGGATTGTTGCATTTATATACTGCTTAATGGTGACCAAATGAAGGGCTAACTCTACCATTAGGCAAAGTGAGATGGATGTTTTGGGTGGCAGATAATTGGATATGTGCTCTCCGGTGTCTAGTCATGCCTGCCACATGACCATGGAAGTGTCTGCAGAATGAGACAGCACTGGCTCTTCAGCTTTGAAACAGAGATGAGCACTGAACCCTAGAGTCAGATACAACTGGCTTTCAAGCAAGGGAAACCTTTACCTTTAATAAGAGAAATGTGACAGCGATGGTCAGGACTCTGTGTCTGGCACATAGTCTCCCCTTACAACTATAATCATATCTAGACTGCCCATTGTAGGGTGGTTTGGGCTCATTCATTTTTGGGTCACTTGAGGACAAGGGAAGAGCTAAATAATATTTAGTATGCTCCCCCTGTCCAAAAAAACCAAGTGACCTTTGCTTGTATGGTGAAGTGGCCACTAATTTAAACAATTATTTTTCCCCTCCTAGCGTAGTTCTGGATCAGAAAGGAGGGTTTAAAAAATCCCCTTCATTTCCCCCTTTTATCACTAATTGAATCTACAGCTGTAATCATTTTCTTTTTCTTCTTCCTCTTCTTCTTGTCCAGATCAAACTTTGGACTTCCAAAATGAAGCCACATGTTTCTGGCAGTAACTGGGAGACCAGTAAAAGAGCCAGTTTCTGTATCTCTCCACATTCACATAGTGTTTTGTTGACTGAGTATGTTGGTCTTGCATTCAGGGACCCCAACCCTCAGCATATTCAGGGGAGGTTGAGTTCCTCAGCTATTGTTGTTGTTGTTCAGTCGCACAGTCGATTCCGACCCATGGACCATTTTCCTCCAGGCACCTCTGTCCTCCACCATTCTCCTCAGCCCACCAAGCTCTGTGCCCATTGTGTCCACAATACCATCTATCCATCTCATCTTTGGACGTCCCCTTCTTCTCTTGCCCTCCACCTTTCCCAGCATCAAGGCCTTCTCAAGTGAGCTCCTTGTCCAGTGAGCTCCTTCCTCCACCTTGTTTGATTTTCCTCTTGCATACCCTCAAGAATGTTTGTTCTTGCCATAAAGCTCTTTCTGGATCTGAGCCAGTGGATCTGAGGCACATAGAGGATGTTAAAGGTCATTCTCTTGCTTAGTTCTCTCAGCATCCGCTGCTACTTCTCTCCTTATCTTAGGTGGAGCAATACCAACAAGAGGATATATTTTCTCAACTGGTGTAGGTTTGAGGCATCCTGTCATTATACACATTGCTTCATTAGCAATGTTGTCACCTTGTTTCGTGTGTATGGATGCGCTCCATACTGGAGCAGCATACACTCCACAGAGATGCTCAGGGCCAAAGCTGATGAACACAATGTGGATATTTCAGTTCTCCATTTATAGTTTGTGAGTTTCCTGATGATGTCGTTCCTCATACTAACTTTAGCTTTGGTATTCAGGCAGTGCTGCTTAAAAGAGAGTGTCCTGTCAAGTGTCACACCGAAATATTTTGGGTGCTGAATAATCCTGTAATCAATTCCCTTGTCATGTAACATTCAGCTGAACCCCTGCCTTTCAGTTTTGAATGTGGAAAACACACACTTGCGTCTTACTCAGGTTAGGCTTCAAATAGTTGATAGTGTAATACTGTCCTAATTCTTTGAGTGCTATAGTAAGTTTTCCAGTTATCTCATCAAAACTTGATCCTTCTTTGGCCATTGCTGTGTCGTCTGCATAGATGAACAATTTTGCATTGCCAGGAACTGGTTGATAATTCGTGTATATATTATACAATGTTGGAGACAATACACTTCTTGATTAGCAATAAAAGGGAGAAACTGAGAAAAAAATTTTTTAAAAAAATTCTTCTACCTGATCCAGTACCGCAATGATTTGCTAGGAGGGAAAAACTAATTAAGCAAAGTAGCAGAGGGACTGTTTAATTGCAGCATCTGATATGCCCTATCAGCATACTGGATTTTTACTCTGGATGGCAAGGGTCTCTTATACCCTCTTCCCAGTGTACAGAGGAACTGGAAACAGCATATATCTCAGTGTAGATAAAACGTGAACCATTAATGGGGATTTTTCAAAAATACTTAAGGGGAGGTTGTGGCATTCTAGCATCCAGGAAATCTAAATACTTAGATCCTGGACCGTTCGCCAAGAGAGTGGACTGATCACTGTCTGGATATGCTGTGTGTTGCCCTCCAGTATGATGGAAAACTCAGTGTAGTGTCACTCAGCTACCCGTCATAATGTGTAAAGAAGGTGGGAGGCAGGGAATGACATTTCCTTTGCCCAGAAAAGTAAAATGTTTTGGTTACATCCCTTTCAAGTTCATGTTCTGACAGAGAAATAAAACCATTCCCAAGGGTTTAACCAGGCCTGTGCTTGTTAGGACAAAGGAATGCCTCTTGAACATTAGGATGAAAAGGCGGTGGCGGCAGGGGGCTGAAGTTCTCAATGAACAATGAGAGATAAGGAGAGTTGGACAAACCTACAGTTCATCCATGCTATAGTGTTGTACCCGGTCATTTTGAGGTTGCTCAAGGTTCAAATATTTTATTTATAAATTGATGCCATGAAGTCTCACTCTTATGTCTGACAAAGTGGACTTGATCTACGAAAACTAACATTAAAATACAGCAGTTAGTCTTTAAGGTGCCACATCTTTTTGTTTTGTTTATTCTCTGATATGCTTACACAAACCAACACACCTACCACTTCAAAAATATTTTGTCATTATTGCTGAAGACATGAATAGTCCACCCTGGTGTAGGTCCCCACACATTGGGAGAGCATTTGTTTCTGGATGTATTGGGATGCACTAGATCAGGGGTGGCCAACCTTGGTGCACCAGCTGTTCTTGAACTTCAATTCCCAGAAGTCCTGATCAGCAGGTGTGCTGACCTGGACTTCTGGTAATCGAAGTCCAAGAACAGCTGGAACACCAAGGTTGGCCACCCCTGCGCTAGGTCATCCAGGTACTATTTGTCCACCCACATTCATAATTGCTTCCTGAATTTCTCCTCCCAGTACAGATTGTCATTTCCCTTTTGCCTATCTTCTCATCCCGCTTCCAGCCTAGTTTGCTCTCTCTTCCCTTCCTTATTTTACCTGAAGAACAGCTGATAAATTCCCAGCCCCTTCATCACAAGCGTCCAGGATAGGAGGATGGGAGTTCTATATATTCAGAATAACTTGCTACTATTTCCATAGGTCATCTTGTGGTGATCTCAGTAACTCTCTAAGGGATTTAATGGGGTACACAGAAAGAGCCTCCTCGAAGATTGTGGTATTTTTAAACCACAATCGGTCATACCCTGGTAACAGCATCTTTGTGTTGCCGGCTAATCTTTCTCACACTAGGTCAGATGAAAGGAACTGCAGAATGAACTCACCAAAAGGTACCTTCATTTTGGCAGGTTGACGTCTGGCTTAGACATGGAAGAAGAAGAAGAAGAAGAAAAAGAAGGGATTTAATGAAACAGGTAAACTTGTTTATTATAAGTATTTTATTACTGGGTCTGTGGTGACCATATAATGTGACATTATACTGATTATATTTTTGTCATACAGAAAAACTAAAGATAGCCTCCTTCCCCCAAATACTGTATAGGGTTTTTCTTTTAACCACAGTTTTTTCTTAGTTCCAATGTTTCCCTTTTTTTGGCCAGTTCTTTAGGCACAGGCTACCTTCTTGACCATGCAGGGACCAGCTCTCAGAGATTTCTGATTAGGTCACTGGCCTTGGAAAAGCTGGGCTGTCCCCTCCCCCACCTCTGTACACAACTGTTCCTCATTTACATAAATTATCTCTATTCAATTATCTGTCCAGATGTCCGAATTGTGCCACCAGTGATCTGTGAATGAATTAAAAATGGAATATAATTTAATAATAACTGATTAGAAGGAGATTAGTTATATAAAAAGGAAAAACCAAGAGATAGCTAGTTGCCCTTAATCCGAGCCAATCCACAATAATTATAGAAAATACAGTCTCTCTCTCTCTCTCTCCCCCACCTTGATCTGTCTGTCCCTCCCTCTCCTTCTCTTCTCACTCCATTTTCCCTATCTTTCATATCTTCTCCTATCTGCTACCCTCTTCTTGATTTTATTTTCTCTATAATATTTTCTTTTTCCCATATCAGTGTCTCCCTTTTCCCCTCTTTTTGCAAGTCTTACGTCGGCTCCTGTGACTCTCTTACTAGGTAGTTCTTTTATTAACAGGTATACATACCCTGTTGACTGGGATAGCCCGTATGTTAACTCTAGACTTCTGAATAGCATCCAGCCAAAGTGCACGTCCAGTTGTCCTCATTTCCTCTTCTCAACAATTATTTCTTAAACAACATTTTGCCTCCTAACATCTTGCTACCACGAGTACTAACAGCTTGCTTACTACTAATTAAACCTACAGTGTGCTTAGCTTTGCAAAAAATAAAGTACAAATCACAGCCCAGAAGAATGGCAATCTATATTGGACAGACAGGATGGCTGAGAGAGTGAGACCTGAAACTGATAAATGGTGGGCAGTGATTGAGACATGAGACTGGAGAAAGTAAGGCAGCAGCCTAGCAGGGAATACACAAGGTAGTTTTTTAAAGTGTGGTGTTAGAGATAATTGTTGAAGGAACAAGTCTTGAGAAGTTCAGGGAAGTCTTTTGCTAAACAGAGTGAGGGAAATATTCCAGATGTAGACAGCTAGGGGGTGCAAAGAGAAAGATAGGAGTTAACCTTATGTGCCTAAAATGATCAACAATAAAATGGGAAAGAGAAGACAAGGAAGAGATACTGTTAGGAAATAAAAAATTCAGAAATGTCAATGGACCTGAATCTTAATGCAGATATATGGGAATTGTTTTGTTGTTGTTCAGTCGCAAAATAAAAAGCATTACCGCTTCTTAGACAGAATCCTGGATAAAAATATTAATCTTCAATTATTCAATTTCACATGATGAAGGTCTGTTGTCTTTCTGTCAAAAATAAAAGGATACTGAGTAAGCCAAGTCTACTTTTTCAGTGAGTACATGGGTGAAAATATAACATAGGTTAAAAATGAAGTATCCTGGAGGGAAAAAGCAAAAAGAGCAAAAAGGGAAGAGGATTAGGAACACGGACTTGGGGACCTCAAAAGTGCTGAGGTTTCAAACAGGGCCAGACAAAAAGTTAGAGCAGCCTTCCCCAAACAGAGATGACTTACAAGGATTAGATTAAAGATCTGGAGTCATGAGGAGACTAGATACACCTTCCGTGTCTCCATTGTATGACATTAGAAGACACAAATTCTGACCAACCCCACTGGCATTCACAGCTTACTATCAGCACAAATGAGCCCCATCATCAAGGCAGCACAACTTTTATATTCAGATATATAGCATCAGGCTACATTTCTCTGCCTATACTTTTAAAGAACCAGTAATACCATTTCCATAGTTGTAGCATGGTATCCTAAACCAAGAAACAATGTGAGTTTGTTGTTTGCAAAAACAGGAGAAGTCCTGTTTATCACAAATCCAAATAAACTCCCATAATACACTGGTAGAGAACAATGGGGAGTAGGGTCCTCTTTTGTTCCTTTAATACCAAGTACATTATTGTAGGTAAAGCTAAAGGTCACCCTTACTCGAAAGCCAGCCGTATCCGACTCTAGAGTTCAGTGTTCATCTTAGTTTATAACCAAAGAGCCAACGCTATCTGTGTTTGCAGACATTTCCGTGGACACGTGGCAGGCATGACTAGATGCCAGAGTGCACAGAATGCTATTTACCTTCCCACCAAAGTGGTACCTATTTATCTACTTGCAATTTCTTGCTTTTGAACTGCCAGGTTAGCAGGAGGCAGGACAGAGATGGGAGCTCACTCCATCATGCAGCACTCAGGTCTTGAACCTTCCAGTCATCAAGTTCAGCGTCTTAGCCACAAAGCCACCACAATCCCTCCACACACTTCACTGTACTGCTGGCTAGATAGTTCACTCAGTTTTGAGCACTGGAGTTTGGAAATTTGATTTCCCAGTGTCCATCCCTGGAAAATAGCCAGGTTGGGTGGCTTTGGGCAAGCTTCTCAGTTCTAGAGCATCCCCAGAAGGCAGCACTGGTAAACAACTTCATATATAGAAAACCCTGAGAAAGGTACCAAAAGTCAAAGACAACTGGATAGTACCTAAATATACTCCACTATATTAACTGCTACTGCTGACTAAGGATTTATGTTTCAGCATTTCAGAAAAAAGAACTAAGAGCTATGAACCAGTTCCCATGGATATTACATAGAGCCATGATGGTGAACCTTGGAACTCCAGATGTTTTTGGACTTCAGTTCCCAGAAGCCCAAGCCCCGTGAATCCACACAAAGGGGTTTACTGCGATTCATCCAGCCCGCGCCATCCTCGTTGCTCCTGGAAGCAGAATTAAAACGCACCCGTATGGAGGAAGGTTTAACCCAGATGAGTCTTAACAATACTGGCGTGTTTTACTTCCACTTCTGGGAGCAACGAGGGCGGCGTGGGCCAGATGAATTGCAGTAAACCCCTTTGTGTGGATTCACAGGGGCTTGGGCTTCTGGGAATTGAAATCCAAAAACATCAGGAGTGCCAAGGTTCACCATCATGGACATAGAGCAAACTTTTGTTGAATTGTCTAACAAATACAATTCTGTCTACATCATTGGTTTTTTACCCTAGAGATACAAGTATCAAACTCTCAACATAAATAACTTTATGATTTTTAATTCTTGATCCCAAACCTGAATACTGAATAGATGCATCAAATAAGAACTATGATACTTTTTGGGCAGGTTTTTTTTTTAAAAAATCTATTTCTAAAAAGTTGAAACAGATGTTCCAATAGCAAAGTATTCCCTTTATCCCTTACCTTAATTTCTGTTAATAAACATTCACAGTAGGAAACAAAATTTTAATGGCTATTAATACCAGTTTATCTGTTCTGTGTTAATCTTAGTTGCATGACCACTATGAAATGTTAAGAGTATAAACATTCTAATGAGAATAACATAAAAAGGCAGCAAGTAATTTAAAATGCTAGCAGGTCCATCCACACTGCATATTTGTCGAACTTTCCTTGCACCCATGATATCAGTACTGCAACCCTGTGTGTGTCCACATGACACAAGGCTGAAACTAGTGTTAAGATGGTCAAAGTGAGACAAAAACATTTTGCTTTCTATGGGTTTTTAAAGCCAACCGGTTGATGGTCTACTTCTTGGATGTACACCTTAATGTGATGAGGTGGTTTGACAGAGAAGCCAAGAAGAATGGTTTCAGGAGGCTAAACTCTTCAACACTAGTAAGTGCAGAGTGATGCACGTTAGGGCAAAAAATCCCAATTACATTTATAAACTGATGGGGTCTGAACTCTCTGTGACAAACCAGGAAAGGGATCTTGGTGTCCTGGTGGACAGCTCAATGAAGGTGTCAACCCAGTGTGCCTCAGCAGTGAAAAAAGCAAACTCAATGCTAGGGATCATTAGGAAGGGTATAGATAATAAGTCAGCAAGTGTCATTTTGCCTCTTTATAAATCTATGGTGAGGCCCCATCTGGAATACTGTGTACAGTTCTGGTCGCCATACCTCCAGAAGGATATTATGGAGTTGGAGAAAGTGCAAAGGAGGGCAACCAAAATGATTAGGGGACTGGAACACCTTCCTTACCATCTGAGGCTGCAACGGTTGGGCCTCTTCACTCTTGAACGACGGCGTCTAAGAGGTGACCTGATTGAAGTTTATAAAATCATGCACGGTGTTATGTATGTATGTTTGCATGTTCACTGGACTGTAAAGGCAAGAATGTAACCACTCCAAATACAAGGTATCTCAGCTGTAAAGGAACGCGAGCAAGCAGCCCATAGAGGGCAGCTGCGAGTGTTCAGTCTCACATGGTTCACATTGCTCAATCACGGACAGCCGCGGGAAAACCTTCCCCGCATTCAGCAGCAGGAGAAAGATCTGCATTCAGCAGCAGGACAAGATCTACAGAAGAGAGGCGTGCCTGGGCGAGGCCACGCCGGTAGCAGCCAATGAGCTACCGTGCTACAAGATTCAAATGTATAGTGCTACTGTATATATTGAGATGTATCACCACCATTACCTCATGCTCCACCGGAACATCATGCAATAAACCTGTGTTAAGCCAACCCTTCGGCTGTTCTGTTGTCTTTGGTCCCATACAGTAAACTGGCGACGAAGGTGGGATAATGGCTGCCCACGGGACCAAGACATGCGCCGGCTACGAGATCCGGAAGCCGGGAGACTTGGAGCTGTTTGAGATAGACTTCAATGGAGCGCTGGTGGAGCTCGAAGTCTCAGATGAGGACAAGAAGAGGGCCATCTTCGTCCGCATGCTCGGACACGAGACCAAGAGGACCTTGGTGGACCTGATCGCGCCGAGGAGGGTGAGCGACTTCAAAGCCAAAGAGCTCCTGGCGGTGTTGCGCACCCACCTCCGGCCCGCGATAGCGATGTTCCCCGCTCGGAGCGCGTTCTGGAGGCGAGTCCAGGCGCCCGGGGAATCGGTCGCTGAGTTCGCCGCGGCCCTGCGGCTGGCCGCTGGCCCATGCAAGTGGGAGACCCCAGAAGTCACCCTCCGAGACTGCCTGCTCTGCGGCCTGAGGGACACCGAGACTCAGCGCGCGCTGATGAGACAGGAGCCGCCTCCCACGTGGCAGCAAGTCCTCGACACGGCACAGGCCGCGGAGGCCACGACGGCCGGGGTGCAAGAGCTCCAGGACTGGCGCCCGAAACCAGCCAAGGCAGAGAGCTCGGTACGCGCGGCCCGACGAGTTTCAAACTCGTCCGCGGAGAGCGGCGACGACGAGGACGTCCGGAAGGTCCAGAAGGAAGGCCGGCGCTGCGACGGCTGCGGCGCCGCCCACGCCCGCGCCAAATGCCCGTTCCGCAAGGCCGAGTGCCACAACTGCGGCCGGCGCGGGCACATCGCCAAGGTCTGCCGAAAACGGCGCGAGGCCAAGAGGAGTTCCCCAGACCGCTCGGCGAGGCAGGACCGCACCACGAGGCCCAAGGACGGCACCCGGACCACGAGGAAGCGGGACGGAGTAGGGCGCATTTCCGACGACAGCGAGGACGACGCTCCGGTTCTCAGCGTATCCACGGAGCACCCCCGATACTTCGTTGAGGTAGTAATACAAGGGGCCCCTGTTAGGATGGAGGTGGACTCGGGTTCTTCTTACTCTATCATCTCCCAGGGAGAGTTCCTAAAAATAGCCCCCCACATGCGGCCCAAGCTCAAGGCATTGAGGGCCACGCTGAAGGACGTGCAAGGGAACCGCATCCCGGTGTTGGGGGTTGGGAAGTTCCAGGTCCAGTTCAAAAAGCGCGCCGCAACGCTCCCCCTAGTCGTCCTCAAGGGAGGTAAATGCAGCCTCCTCGGGACTCAATGGTTCCAGCCCCTGGGGTTGTTCATTGGGGGGGTGCACGCCGTGGGAGTACACGCCGCCGGGACTGACCCAATACAGAGCGTGTGCGATGCGCACCCCAAGGTTTTCAAAAAGGGACTCGGAAAATTCAAGGGCCCCCCAGTGACTTTCGACCTGGACCCGGGAGTACGTCCAATCAGACTCAAACCGCGCAGAGTGCCTTTCGCACTAAAGGACAAAATAGAGGCGGAGTTGGACAAATTGGTGGGCCAGGGGATTCTTGTTCCTGTTGATTCTGCGGAGTGGGAGACTCCAATTGTAACAGCACTCAAGGCCAACGGGGAGGTCCGCATATGCGCTGATTACAAGTGCACCATCAATAAGGCGATCCGCCCTAATGCGTATCCGGTGCCGGTAGTCAGCCACTTGTTGGCCAGGTTACACGGGGGGAGGTGTTTTGCTAAACTCGACCTGGCCCAAGCCTACCAGCAACTCCCGGTGACCCCCGCCGCAGCTGCTGCGCAGACCATAGTCACCCACAAAGGGGCGTTCCAGGTATCGCGCCTCCAATTCGGCGTGAATTCGGCGCCCGGGATCTTCCAGTCACTCGTGGAACGCCTCCTGAAGGGGTTAGAGGGGGTGTTACCCTACTTTGATGACGTATTGATTACAGGGGGGAGCCGGGCCGAATTGGCAGAAAGGTTGGGAAAGGTCCTGGCAAAATTCGAAAAGGCGGGGTTGCGGTTGCGGAAAGACAAATGCGTTTTCTTCGCAACCGAGGTTGAGTTCCTAGGGTTCCGTGTTACTCCCGAGGGAATAAGGCCATCCCAATCCAAGGTGGCCGCCATCAAAAAGGCCCCTCGCCCCACCTCCAAGCCCGAGCTGCAGTCGTTCCTGGGGCTGCTCAACTTCTACCACTCCTTCCTTCCTCGGAAGGCAGCCGTGGCAGAACCGCTACACAAATTGCTAAAAAAGGACGAGGCATGGAAGTGGGGCGACGACCATGAAAAGGCTTTCAATGACCTGAAGCGACTCCTGGCATCAGATGCTGTACTGACCCACTTCAATCCCAAACGCCCAGTGGTCCTGATATGCGATGCATCCCCGGTGGGGGTGGGGGCGGTGTTATGCCACGTGCTGGAGAACGGGAGGGAGGCCCCGATAGCGTTCTACTCTAGGTCCTTGTCCCAAGCGGAGAGAAACTACGCCCAGACAGACAGGGAAGCACTAGCGATAATTGCGGGGACCAAGAAATTTCATGATTTTGTGTATGGCCGCCCCTTCACCATAGTGACCGACCATAAGCCCTTGCTAGGCATTTTCACCGCAGATAAGCCCACACCCCAAATCCTGTCCCCGAGAATGCTCAGGTGGGCCATTTTTCTCAACGCGTATCAGCACGTGTTGGTGTACCGGCCCGGGAAGGAGATCAGCCATGCGGATGCCCTGTCGAGGTCCCCCATTCCCCGGGATTGCTGCCACGTAGGCGAGGAAGAGAGGGACCACCAGGTTTTAATGATAGAGGTCCTAGACTCCCCTCCAGTAGTACCGGCCGACATCGCCAAAGCGACCGGTAAGGACAAAACGTTAGCTACAGTTTGCTCCTGGGTACAGAAAGGGTGGCCCGTGTCTTCCCCAGCAGCGGAATTCGACACATTTTTCAAAAAGAAATTAGAATTGTCCCTAGAGAGGGGTTGCCTTTTGTGGGGACAGCGGGTAGTGATCCCCACGTCCCTCCGGCCTGGGTGCTTAAACTGCTGCACGTCAGCCACCCCGGGATCGTCCGCTCTAAGGCACTAGCCCGCAGTTACTTTTGGTTGCCCCAGCTAGACGCCGACATCGAGCACATGGTCGGCACTTGCGAAGCGTGCCAAAGCTCCAGGCCAGAAGAGGCTCGCTTGCCACATAGGGAGTGGGACGCAGCAAGGGGGCCCTGGTCCCGGGTACACGTAGACTTTGCTGGCCCGTTCAGGGGAACACTTTTCCTCCTTGTGGTGGACGCGTTCTCCAAGTGGTTGGAGGTCATTCCAGTCTCGAGCACCTCCTCGGCCACAACAATTAAACAGTTACGGAGGGTCTTTTCCACGTTCGGTTTACCCGACACCCTCGTCAGCGATAACGCTAGCTGTTTCACGTCCGCCGAGTTCAGGACATTCATGGATCTCAACGCCATTCGGCACATCACCTCCGCCCCTTTCCACCCGGCCACTAACGGCCAAGTAGAGCGCCTCGTGCGTACCACTAAGGACGCGCTGCGGCGCATGGGCCCCGGAGATCTTGACTTACAACTGTGCCAATTCCTGCTACGGTACAGGGTCACCCCACTAGCGTCAGGGTACTCCCCCGCGGAGTTGTTAATGCGCAGGAAGCTGGCCACAGTAATCTCCAAACTAGACCCCACAAGGGTAGAGGACAAAGGGCGGAATGTAGAGATGGATTCCACAAAGAGCTTCAGCGTAGGTGCCCCCGTGCATTGCAGGAACTACGCCAGCGCGGGACCAGCCTGGGTGCCCGGCATTGTAATAGAACAAACCGGCCCGGTTTCATACCGCGTGGAGACCAATACAGGCCTCCTGTGGAGACGGCACGCGGATCAACTCAGGCGCAGGGTCCCCGGAGAGCAGGACGAAAATGAAAATAGCCATGAATCAGCGTTAGGGTACTCCCCCACCCGCTTAGCCCAAGGGGGAGAGAAAGGGGGACACGGGTCCCCACCAAGGGGGGAGGAAAGGGAATCGATCCTCAGAGATCTTTTGCGGGAGTTTGCGGCGGAAAGGAGGAGCCCCGATCTCGCACATAACCCTCGGAAGTTTCCCCAAAACACAGATTCCCCAAGAAGTTTAGACATTGATTTACAGTACCAGGGGGAGTTAGCGGAGTGGTCCCCCACCCGTCCTAGCGAAAAGAGGGGTTTCAGTTCAGCCCCTGGTACTTCCAGTCCCAGTAGCCCCTGTGAGTTAGAATGCAACATAGCGCCAATTTCCCGGAGACCGACACCCCCAAGACAGGAGGCAACGGCGAGTCCGCCCACCACAGTCTCAAGGTCCCCCGAGCGGGGAACAGAAGGTAGCAGAACCACAAGGGCAACCTCATCGGTTCCGCGGTTCACAATAGGAGGGTCCCCGGGGTCCAAGAGCAACAGGCAGGGGTTCACTTCCCAGCTGTTCATTCCATTCCCATCCCCCGGCGCAAGGCAGGCACGGACGCCCCACAGAGCCACTAATGAACCCCCGTTTCCCGTTGCAGGACAAGTACCCACGGAGTCAGGGATCACAGGCTCTCCAGTACTAGGTCAGGCGCAAGCACGCCCCAAGCGCACTTGCGGCAAGCCACAATGGTTGCGGGACTTCGTCCCATCCTAGGGGGGAGGGATGTTATGTATGTATGTTTGCATGTTCACTGGACTGTAAAGGCAAGAATGTAACCACTCCAAATACAAGGTATCTCAGCTGTAAAGGAACGCGAGCAAGCAGCCCATAGAGGGCAGCTGCGAGTGTTCAGTCTCACATGGTTCACATTGCTCAATCACGGACAGCCGCGGGAAAACCTTCCCCGCATTCAGCAGCAGGAGAAAGATCTGCATTCAGCAGCAGGACAAGATCTACAGAAGAGAGGCGTGCCTGGGCGAGGCCACGCCGGTAGCAGCCAATGAGCTACCGTGCTACAAGATTCAAATGTATAGTGCTACTGTATATATTGAGATGTATCACCACCATTACCTCATGCTCCACCGGAACATCATGCAATAAACCTGTGTTAAGCCAACCCTTCGGCTGTTCTGTTGTCTTTGGTCCCATACAGTAAACACGGTGTGGACAAAGTACATAAGGAAAAACTGTTTTCCCTATCGCACAACACTAGAACTAGGGGGCACTCCATGAAACATTCGGGTACTAGTTCTCAAACAAATAAGAGAAAGTACTTTTTTACCAAGAGGATCACTGGTGGTGGAGGTGGAGAAACTTCTGGAGGGCAACTACTGGGCAGCAAATGGTAACTAAAGGTGATACTGGAGAAGGATCTTTTTTAGACTGTGAGACTCAAGGTTACATTTGCTAGTACTGCACTAAAGGTAAAGGTAAAGGTCACCCTTGCTTGAAAGCCAGTCATATCCAACTCTAGAGTTCAGTGCTCATCTCTGTTTATTGCCAAAGAGCCAGTGCCGTCTGCGTCTGCAAACATTTCCATCGACATGTGGCAGGAATGACTAGACACTGGAGTGCATGGAATTCCACCAAAGTGGTACCTATTTATCTACTTGCAAATTCTTGCTTTTGAACTGTTAGGTTGGCAGCAGCTGGGATGGAGACAGGAACTCATTCCATTGTGCAGTACTCAGGTATCGGACTGCTGACCTTCCGCCTTCCCGTCAGCATCTTAACCACTTGAGCCACTGTAGTCCACTTACTGCACAGAAGGAGGCACTGGTAAACCACTTGTGACCCTTTCTTATCTTGAAAACCATATGATGGGACAGTACAAAATGTAACAAGAGATAACGCTGGAAGATGAGACTCCCAAGTCAAAAAGCACTTCACTAATTATTGGGAAAGAGCAAAGGGCAAGAATGGAAAGTGCTGTCACTAATGACACAACGAGATTAAATCTGAAAAGATATCTAGTGGTTAATGTACAGAGGTGAAAGGAAAGTTTGATGCTGCACAAATCATAAATTGGGATCTGAGAAGTATGAGCAAAAGTCAACTACAAACCATAAAGCAAGAAATTGTATTTTTAACATTGCAGTGCTTTGTGTTAGTGAACTAAAGTGGACTGAAATTGGATATTTCTTTGTGTTGGTTAGTATTGCCTTGTGTTATAAGAGTGGAGCTAACTATCCTGATCAGCTGCCCAGGAGGTGTGGTCAGGCCCGTGGCCTGAAAATGTTGAGAATCACTTCTTTAGAGAGTCTCACTTCATTAGGCAAATTTATTTTGGCTGATGTCCTGCTGCCTAGCATACTGAAGTAGGCCTATTGAATCAGTGGGGGTTTAGTAAGTTCCTCTGTAAGTTCAGTTGGGCGTATACTAGATGTGACCTACTATGCTAATCAACAGGATTTCAGTCTACTGTTGGGGTACACAGAAAGAACCTCCTCAAAGATTGTGGTATTTTGGAAACACAATTTTGGAACAGCAGAATGAACTCACCAAAAGATGCCTTCATTCTGGCATATCGGAGAGTAAATAAAACAAAACAAAAGACAAAAAGTGTAACACTGTGGCACCTTAAAGACTAACTCCTGTATTTTAATGTTAGCTTTCGTGGACCAAGTCCACTTTGTCAGGTATACGAGTGGATGTCTGATGAAGTGGACTTGATCCACAAAAGCTAACATTAAAATACAGGAGTTAGTCTTTAAGGTGCCACAGTGTGTGTGTGTGTGTGTGTGTGTGTGTGTGTGTGTGTGTGTGTGTGTGTGTGTGTGTGTGTGTGGTGGTGGTGGTGTTTGTTTTTGTTTACTCTCTGATATGCTTGCACAGACTAACATGGCTACCACTTCAAAAATTTCATTTTGGCAGTTTCATGTCTGGCCTAGACATGGAAGAAGAAGTCTACAGTTAATAATTTATAGAAGTTATTAATGGCTACTAGTCATGATGGCTTTATACTACTTAAAGTCAGATGCAACATGTTCTGGCAGAAATCCATTAGTAAGTCACAACTAGAGCAGGTCTATTGAATCAGAGGAGATTTAGTGAGTCAACTCTTCCATAAGATCTGCTGATTCAATGGGTCTACTCTAGTTGAAACTTATTGTTGAATTTCAGCCCTAGAAAACTTTGAGAATAAGCTAAAGGCATAAGGATTTAGTTTGCTTTCATAAGAAACAGGTAAGAATAAACTTTGGGACTATATTGATCCATTGAATCATAGACTTTGTTAAGCAGTGGGATGGTAAGTATAAGAACAGAATCCCATAACCTATCGAGTATGCTAGGTACAAATACACATCACATGGCAAGTTCTTTGGGAAGCTATTTGGTGAGGGAGATGCCTTCAATGCTTACCCATCACCCCAACTGCTTCTCTGTGGAGTAACTGGCCACTAGAATTTAAATTGATTTTAGGGACCATATCTTTGATTAAATTTTGGATATATATGTATAATGTTTGTTTTTATTTTTAAAAACCATCTAGTATTTAACAGATAAAAAAATAAGCTGGATAGATTATTCTTCAGGTCTACAAGAAACTGAAGACAAAAGAGAGGGTTGGAAGAGTTTTATAGAAACAGTTATTTCCAAACAAAGGAATACATCTAAAGTCACAGGCTTACTTAATAATGGTCAACATCACATTCAGCCTGACATATTTTTCAAGATCACATATTTTGCAACAATCACAATGTTGGTGCCAAATTTCACTTGCAAAATGCTATACAGAAATAGCATTCAGAAGGCTTTCTTTGCTGTCAAAATAATTACAGACTTTGTGATTTTTAATGCAAAGCTGAGGATTCAAATATATTTTCAGTGTATGCTCTGTGGAATCAAGTTTGGAAGCACTATGTATAAAGACAAAGAGACACTGAATCTTTTCTGACAGAAATAGAGTGAAAGCAGACATAGTCTGCTCCTGAAGAACATAATGGAAAAACTCTAGCATTTAGTAACACTGCAACTGATATGGAAGATGGTTATGATTGTAGTATGTCTGGATTTCAGCCATTTGTTTTGAGTTTAACAGTTCTGTGTTTGCTGACTATTTGATTTAGAATACAGTGTATGCTTCAGCTGATGGCTCTACTATCCTATAGAGATTGCGCAGGATAGTACGCACCCCGGAAATGATCTCATTCAGCTTCTGCCTTCTAGAAGTACCCAAAATCGGTTCTGGCTTTGAATGCAATACAATGCAGTCTATGAGGGAGCTTCTGTATATAGTTTTTTTTTTTTTAGAGTTTTAGAGTTTTTAGAGTTTTAGAGCCTTAGAGTTTTAGAGCTTTTATGGGTTAAATGTGTATATGTGGGATGGGAATATGTTGATAATTTTGTATAGTTGTATTTTGTTTAGGTTTTGTTGAGTTGATAAGTGTCCCCACCCCACCCCCAATCTTGTTGTTCTGTGCAGGTCAATGACAATAAAGATTTATTTATCTTATTGTAAAGAAAGGATCTAACCAAGTTAGTTGGGTTATTATACATACTTCAGTTGCCTACTAAACACAATTATAAAAGAAAGAGACACCCTATCATACCTGTCAACCCGCGGCTCCGGAAAAACGGGACCTGCGCACATCACTTGTGCGCAGGTCGCGTTCCACGCATGCATGGAAAGGTTTTACCCCTTCCATGCATGCGCGGAAGTGCTATGCCGCTTGCGCAGCCCTTACGCAAGCAACGTAGCACTTCCACGCATGCGTGGAAGGGGTAAAACCCTTCCACGCATGCGCGGCAAGCGTTTCCCCCGCTGCCAAATTACGGGGTTTTGGCAGCGGGGGCCGGGTTATGATGTCAATCGACGTCAATTTACGGGGTAATCCCGGCCAAATCAGGAAGGTTGACAGGTATGCACCCTATCCTCCTTTTCATTTTGACACTATTGGTCAACTAAGAAGATATCCACAGTCTCTTTAGGCTAAGAAATGAAGCACCCACAGCTTGAAAATCAAGTATTCCAAACTGTAATCATGCCATGGATCAGATGCATGAATTCATCTATACAGAGCACTTGTGCATTTATCTGCTCTATTGAAACTTGAATATCTTTTTGCAAATCAAAACCCTACACCATTACTTTGCCATTCCTATTTCCTTGTTCTCCAAAATTAAGGCTTTATTTGTTGATCCCCCCCCCCCTTGCATTTCTCAATAACCTGTATCTCAAGACAATATATAATTTAATATTATTTTAAAACAGTAATGTATTAGACACTAGTGTTAAAAAGAGTAAGCCAAGCAAGTTCATGTAAATATAAAAATCTTTGTATGATACTTGAAAGACTTAGGAAAAGCTCAAATGTAACATTATTACAAAAAAGCAATTTTTTCAGGCTCTGTCAAGGTGATATAATGAATCCATGGTGAGCCCTAGACTGCTAGATTGTTGTTTTAGAGACAGGGTACCACAGCTAGAACAGATACAGTATCCTTTTGCTATAAGGCAGACTTTCTCAAGGTTTTCGGGTTGTGGGCCTGACCACACCTCCTGGACTGCTGATCAGGCTGGTCACGTGGTTCCTCCCACCCAGAAGTGGAAGTAAAATGCATGCCGTGCATGAGCAGAATGTTCTGCGCATGCATGGAATGCATTTTAATTCCACTTCCGGGATCGGTAAGGGCATTGGGGGCTGGATGAATTGATGTTGGGAGACGGGTTTGGCCTGCGGGTAGGTTGGGAATGTCTGCTATAAGGTTATATGGGGCCTTCATGAATTCTATTTTAAATGGAATCAGCTTCAGTTTGTTGACCTATCTGGTTAATTACTGTTTCAGAGGCAAGGTGGCTGCTCTTGTAAACAATTAGAGTTGGGCATGATCAGCATTTTGATGACATCTCTGCTCATAATCTCTCCAATGGTTTAAGTCACAGGGATTCTCAACCTGTGGCCCATGGGCCGGATGTGGCCCACGGCACTATTTCATGTGGTCCCCCACCGTTTCACCACACCAAGAAGTGCCATGTGGTAGAGGAAGGGCAAAATGGCCATCTGGCCATTGAAGCCGGCCCCCGACTTTAAAAGGTTGAGAACTCCTGGTTTAAGGTAAACTTTAAGGTATACTTTAAACAGTCGGGCGGGAGGAGTGAGTAGTAGTTCCCAGTTTTCTGGCTCTGCTAAGTCAAATGAGAATAGAACCACTGCACAAAGAGAATTCATTCTTTCTCTGTTCATATCAGAGTGTTGCACATTTTAAAGTTATGGATATATATGGAATACAAATAAAATTCAAACAAATTAAGAAACTAACTGGGATTTCTTTAGTTGCTGAGAGATCCCATAAACATTTTTGTAAGACCAGGATATTATAGTTCTCTCAGTTGAGTATACTAAAGAGGACAACATAAAAATCTTGTATATCAGATAGCAAATCAAATAAAACAAGACAAAACAAAGACAAAAACATTGTGGCACCTTAAAGATGAACTCCTTTGCTCAAAAACCAGTCATGTCTGACTCTAGGGGGCAGTGCTTATCTTCATTTACCACCAAAGAGCCAGTGCTGATGTTTCTGTGGCCATTACTACATTTTAATGTTAGCTTTCATGAATCAAGTACACTTCATCAGATATAGGGGTAAGCCTTAATGCCATCAATTTATACATGGCCTCATGATCAGCTGGGGATACAGAAGTACAAAATGGTTGGTTAGAATAATAGATACAGCTGGATAACTGAATGAAATACTTTCCTTGCTCCTCTGCAGAGGACAATGAAAGTGTAAATACTCAGTGGTGGGCATCAGCAGGTTTGTACCAGTTCACCAGAACCGGTAGCAGAAATTCTGGCTGGCCCCGCCCATCCAAGTTTTGAAATAAAGTACTGTAGTCCTAATTCAGTTGCAACACAGGGATTTCCCCCTGGCCATGCCCACCATACCATGCCCACAGTGTGGTAGTAATTTTTTTGGAGCCCACCACTGTAAATACTGTATATTATATTTCCTCTTCCAGCTAATCATTATGGTGCTGCATCAATTAAGAGGGTATTTTTTTTTCTCCAGTCTTCTTTTTATTGCCAATCAAAATCACTTCTGAGAGCAGTTGATAAAAGGAGGAAAGAGATAAGTTTTTTCTCCTCCTAACTGATGCAGCACTACAACAATCAGCTGGAAGGGGGGAATAATTACACTTTCCCTGCCCCTCTGCAGAGAAACAGGGGAAATGTTTCATTTGCCTGTATGGTGAAGTGGCTTAACAAAAATGACCCAAGAATGAGAGAGTCCAGACCACAAGAGGCAATCTGGACACGTACTATAGCACAACAGTACATTAAGTATATAGGTGATCCAACTAGGCAGATGTTACCTTCTTGGGATCTAAGAACACTGCAGATGGTAACTGCAGCCATGAAATAAAAAGACACAGACACTTCAACACAGTTTATATGTCATTTTTTTCCTTTTTGAGAGGCCTTTTTAAAAAGAATCAGTATTTCCGCGCCTGCAGTTGGGATTCCTTCTAAATAAAAAAGTAGGTGGGATCAACCATATCCCTTCAAATAAGCAAGATTTGTCTTTTCAGTTTATTCGAGATGACAAATTCTTGTGAGGCAAGCTATGAGAAACCTAGGGAACATAATAAAAAAGTAGAGACATCACACAGCCAACAAAAGTCTGCATAGTCAAAACAGTGGTATTCCCAGTACTGTAGTAATGTATGGTTGTGAGAGTTGGACCATAAGGAAAGCTGAGTGAAGAAGAATAGATGCCATTGAAATGTGGTGCTGGAGGAGAATTTTGAGAATACCCTGGACAGCAAAGAGAACAAATAAATCGATCCTAAACGACATCATCCCTGACTGCTCCTTGGAAGGGCAAATATTGAAGATGAAGCTAAAGTACTTTGGATACCAAATGAGAAGAGAGGACGCACTCGAGAAGGCCTTGATGCTTGGAAAGATGGAAGGCAAAAGGAGAAGGGAGCAGCAGAGGATGAGATGGCTAGATGGTATTGTTGACGTAGTTGCGGCTGCGGAGGAAGGTGGAGGATAGGGGTGCCTGGCATGCTATGGTCCATGGGGTCGCAAAGGGTTGGACTCAACTATGCGACTAAAGAACAACAAAAAAATCTAGGGATATGAAAGGCTGCTTATTTCTGCATGGGTGGTACAATATTTTTAATTTTAAAAAATCATAGCTCTAAGACTCTTTGACCAAACGTCCCCAAAGAGTAACAGCAGACTGTCTGCTACATCTTTACCATGTCTGGTGCTAATCTGAAGTCTGATTTTTAAGTTACAATTCTTTGTTTGAGGCACTCTCATTTTTAGAATCGCCTTGTAGAACATTGTTTTGCTCTGCTGCACAATAACCTAGTTACACTTCTGTGAAGTTATAATGAGAGCAAAAGAAAGAAAAATGAGACCATACAAGCATGAAGCTAGTATTGGTATGATGGTTAAATAATCATTGAAGATGTAAAGAAAATTGCTTATAAGAAAAAAAATGTATTCTTGTTGCAATAAAGGTCAGAGTTTAAAATGTTACCTGTCAGGTCTACAAATTCTACACTCCCTTATCATTTAGGAAAGGAGCTTCACTATCTGGGGTTGTCTGAAAGTTTTAGTTTTAAAAAGTATTTTCCAAGTTTTGATAATGTCTGCATTAATGAAGCACTACTTTGATTTCTCAGTTCTGAGTTCAAAATTAGCTTGGACCTGGGTGCCCAAACTTTTCAGGCCATGGGCTGGTCTTGTGGTTGAGTGGGCCCATCATGTGGTTCCTCCCACCGTAAGTGGATGCTTTATGACAGCATTTTGCGCATGCGTGGGTGCATTTTACTTCTGCTTCCAGGAGTGGTATGGGTGGATTATTAGGCACCGTGGGCTGGATCCAACCCATGGGCCATAGTTTGGGCACACCTGGCTTAGACAGTAAGGAGCATCATGATATCCAAATCTAGATGGCAGGCTGCTAAGGCAACAACTGAGGCCAAAAGTAGGTCACATGAACTGCAGCTACAATGTGGGAGAAAATTCCTGCACCCTTTCTTCTTGCAGAAGTATTACTTTGACAGCAACTGAAGGACTTTCTCTCCACCTCTTTGAATGGACAGACACAAAAGATGGCAGGACTTGTGCCTTGATTGCTCATTGAGTTGAAGCATCTGGTACATCAGTAGTTTGATTTCCACCACGTGTCACAGAAGAAGAGTCAATCTGTGTTGTCTCAGTCAAGTTGTACAGTTCTAGATCACTACCAGAAAAATGAAAACTACTTCTGAGTACCTAGGAAGTTATAGCATCTGTTGCCGTTAAGTCAGAAATGACTAGACAGTTTATAACAGCTACTTTTAAAAGGACACAAGCTATAACCTTGTTCCAACATTATCATGAAAGCTACTTGTTACTGTTCAGTTGCACTGTCAAGTCCCACCTTTTCCAACCACATGGACTACAGCACATCCTCCTTCTCTGTCATCCACCATTTTCCGGAGTCTGCCCGATCCACACCCACTGTGTCAATGATGCAGTCTATCTACCTCATCCTCTGCCACCACCTTCTCTTTTTGCCTTCGATCCTTCCCAGTATCAGGGCCTTCTCCAGGAGTCTTCTCTTCTCATTTGGTGGCCAAAGTACTTGAGCTTCAGCATCAGTATTTGTCCTTCCAATGAGCAGTCAGGATAGGTTTCTTTTAGGATTGACTGATTTGATCTTGCAGTCCAGGGGACTCTCAAAAGTCTCCTCCAGCCCCCCAACTCAAAGGCATCTATTCTTCTGTGCTCAGCCTTCCTTATGGTCCAGCTCTCACAGCCATACATTACTACTGGGAAGACCATGGCTTTAACTATGCAGACTTTTGTTGGCAGGGTGATGCCACTGCTTTTTATTATGCTGCCTAGGTTTCTCACAGCTTGCCTCCCAACAATTTATCATCTCAAATAAGCTGAAAAGACAAATCTTGCTTATTTGAAGGGAAATGGTTGATCCCACCTACTTTTTTATTTAGAAGGAATCCCAACTGCAGGCGCTGAAATAATGATGCTTTTAAAAAGGCCTCTCAAAAGGAAAAATTGACATATAAACTGAGTTGAAGTGGCTTATCAGCAGACGACTTCCAAGGTATAGATATATTGTTAAAAATTCACTGAGCTCTGTGCTAATCTGAACTTTTGGCCCTGCCAGTAAGGATCTAATTAGCTGAAATTCAGGAGGAGAACTTTTTAGGAGAAGAAATGATGCAGGCACAATATTGTGCAGCAATATCAGGCCATTCCCTGGTGTTTAAAATTGTGGATATAGAAGCACAATATTCCACATTCACATGCTGAAGGTTTTTTAAAGAACTGAATTATTATATAATTTAGGATCTGCAAAGGTATACTGACCAGTTCATATCTATGATTCACACTTCTTTTCTATCAACAACCATGGACTCTTAACATATTTAGTAAGTAAGAAGTATGAAATTAACAACTGAAGCTTCTTTTCCTACTTCATGCCAAAAGAGCATTCTGTTGAATTTCTGTCAAAGAATTCTTAAAAACAAAACCATTCTTAATGCACAAGATTTACTTGACTGATAAAGTTTTCTCTTTCTGTTGTTTTTTCAAAATGCATTCAAAATGGGAGGGAAAAAATAGAATCCTAACTTCAAATTTTAATCAAGGTTTCGATTATTGATGTGGAAACATAGGTTTAAATGTTCTTCAGATCTATGTAATGTACTCCTAATAAAATCCTTTTAGACTGAACTTAATGTGAACTATAAAGGTGCTCCTCTGTATAATTTAATATAAGAACCCCAGTTTATTCCCTTCAAAATTTACTTACCAAATTAGTTCCACTTTGCTTTGCTTGCCAATTTATCTGCCACTGCTACTATTATAGACCACCTGTTGTCCCCTTGCAGTTTTCATTTCTTACAAGTTGTAGTGAAGGCAATAACCAGAATGACAAAATACTTTTTGCAGATAGAGCAACAACAATAAGGGCAACAATCATTTCCTACCTAAATTATCAGTTTTCAAAGAATCCCACGAGCTGGTCGAAAATACAAAGTTTGATTGTTCTCTCATCATATTTCCAAAAAGATTCGCTACCACTTGCTCAATAAATGCAAGAAACAGGTTTTTTCCCCATAATATCAGGTTAATGTGGCAAATGGACCTCCTGGTATGATTCTTTCCCACAGTTGCTCTTCAACAGTTATATATGCAAGCTTTTTTGTAATAAATATCATTTGTTATTATCAGTAAAGCATGTATGCAGTTGCATGATTACACATAGAAATATAATTATTTCAAATTCTTATCTTTGATTCACTTTTCTTGGTTAACTGTGAATAACGGCTGGTTGAATTGTATGGTACAGTAGGAAATAGTGGCTGTTTGTATAAAAAATGCAGGAGTTAGTCTTTAAGGTGCTACAACATTTTGTGTGCATGTGTTCGTGTGTGTGTGTTCAAATCCCTGTAATAATTATTTCAAGATTATTTACACACTGGAAAGTATTTTGACCGCTACTGATGGAAATGAGAACTTTATTTGGTAAATTCCAAGACAAGGTAGCCTTAAAAATTACAGTGCTATTTTACACCAGGCCCAAGATATTTCAGTGCTTTAGAGTGTTCATCATTCAGATTATTATTTTTTTATTGTGATTCTTAAGGAGAGGTTTAATATTTAGTAGAATAAACTTGATTTGATATAGCATTCATTAACAACAAAATTAGTGCTTTTGAATCTCTTCCAGAGTAAAGTTTTAGCTGACTGTAGCCTGAACTTCAAAAATTCATAATCTACACTGACGGTTACAGAATCTAATACTACTGTATTACAATTGAAGAGTACAGAAATTTGAAAATAAAGGTAGAGTAAACATAATTCAGAAGGGGCCTTTCATGTAGCCTCAACCTGGCCTACCTCAGAAGGTTGTTGGGAGTCAACATGCATGCCAACTTGTGCTGACTGGAGGAAAAAGCCAGATGGGTCCCAATACTCATAATACCTTGCTCTTTCAGTGTAAGCAAGTGGAACGGCAGCTGACTCTCCATACCACCACAGAATAATGGATTTCCTGGGCTCACATCATACCATATCTTCCCACACCAGTGCCTTTAAGCACCACTCTTTTCAGGATTTTAATGCCATGGTTTATTTATTTATGCATTTTTGGTGACTTTTAAGGTGGCTGAGCGTTTTGCAACTCAACACAACTTAAATACACCTTTCATTTCATTTCATTTCTCCTGGTATAAAGACTCAAAGTAACAAAGCTCTTAAGTTCTAATTGGTATTCTAGTTAGTATTATAATATATTTCTGCCAATAACATCATTCATTCATTCATTCAGTATGTTTAAATGAACACAAAAAGCAAACAAAATAGGAAGCACGAACATATCTTCCCTAACCAGTGACAAAAAAGGATCAGTAACTAAACTTTTAAAGACTGTGAGCCAAAGTAAGGCCCCAAGGAATCCAAAAAAACATAATTCTGGTTTTAACCACTTTTTAAAAATATCCAGGGGTGGAGCCTAACGCAGTTCTATAGATATACTATGCCATTGGGTAGGGGCTGCCACTGGGAAGGCTCTCTTCCTAGTTGTAAACTTATTTGCCATCTTTGTCAGCACTTTGATAATACAGTATGCACCAAACAAGTGAGAAGATCAAAGCAGTCAGTGTCTTTATTATATTAATGCTATGATAGACAGATGGATGGGGATGGGATTTTCCATAATTCACTTTCATTATATCCAAGCAACTGATAGTGGTTATATGAAAAGTTTTGTCATTACTGTATTATGGTGGGACTATGTCAGAGGATCTTCTCAGTGATTGCTCCCCTTGATTGTTTTAATATTATTATATGTATACAGTTTGTGCAATGGTCTGCCCCAGAGGGGCTAAGGTGGCCCCTTCCCTCTTGTCCTTACCATGATAGGAGAAAACCATCTTTTTTTCCCCCTCATGGGAGACAGGTGGTTTAGTGTCTTGCACGGAAGACAAAGAAGGAGCCGCAGTGAGGGCTAAAACACAGCTTTATTGCATGATGGTCAGGATGAACATGTGGTAATGGCGGAGGTACAGCTCCTTTTATACTGCAACAATACATTTGAAAAGGGTTACACGGTAGCGTATTAGCTGCTACCTGCGTGATGTCATTCTGAGTCACGCCCTTCTTCTCCAGGTGTTCCTTGCGCGGGAAGGTTCCCGTGGCTGCCGGTGATTGGGGGAATTTGAACCATGTGAGCTGAACGCTCGCAGCTGCCCTCTATGGGCAGCTAGCTTGCGTTCCTTTAACAGCTGAGTTACAATGTGATTATAGTCAGGTTACATTCAGACATTCTTAAAGTGATACAGTTACATACACAACCCCCTAGGATGGGATGAAGTCCCTCAACCATTGTGGCTTCCTGCATGTGCGCTTGGGGCATACAACTGCTTGGCTGAGCTCAGGGGAACTAGGGGCTCCGATTTCCGCAGACTCTCGTCCTGCAACGGAAAGGGGGGACTCATTAGTCGTCTGGCGGTGACTCTGTGGCAACCTTGCATTTGGAGAGGGGAACAGAACATGTAACTGGGATGTGAACCCCTGCCTATCGCTCATGGCACCTGGCGACCCCCCCAGCACGAATCTCGGAACCGATGAGGAGACTCTTGTTGTCTCGCCCCGGTTTCTTGTGCCTGCAACTGGCATACTTGTGCTACCCCCTGCTGCCTGACTCGGTGGTCTTGGGGATGGAGAGAACGAACTTCCCCCTGCTGCCTGGTTTGGGGGTCTTGGTGATGGGGTAAACTCTAAAACAAAAGGACTGGGAGGGCTGGAGATACCAGGGGCTGAACTAAAACCCCTCTTCTCACTCGGACGGGTGGGGGACCACTCCGCAACATCCCCCTGGTATGGCAACATAAAATCAAACTCATCCCACTCTTTCAAAGTATCCTCCTCCTCGTTTGAGAATCCAGGGTATGCATTTGTACTTGGGGACGTCCCCATGTCTCGCCCTTGGGGGAGAACACTAACGCTGACTCTCTTTCACTGATAACTCGCCTTCTGAGCTGGTCAGCGTGCCTTCTCCACAACAGACCTGTGCTAGTTTCAACCCTGTAAGACACTGGCCCCATTTGCTCAATGACCGTTCCTGGAATCCACGTTGGTCCCGAGGTTGCGTAATTCCTGCAGTGAACCAGGTCCCCTACCGTAAAGCTTTTGGAGCCCTCTATCTCTATATTTCTCCCCTCATCCTCCACCCTGGTCGGATCCAACCGATCAAAAAGTGTTACCGGCTTCCTCCGCATGAGGAGCTCAGCCGGCAACAGTCCTGAAGCTAGGGGAGTTGCCCTATAACAAATGAGGAATTGACATAGCTGGGGGTTCAACTCACCGGGACCCATGCATCGCAGTGCGTATTTCGTAGTGCGCACTTGCGCTCTACCTGACCGTTTGTGGTGGGGTGAAACGGGGCAGAGGTAATGTGCCGGATGGCATTCCTCTCGATGAACGCCTTGAATTCCGCAGACGTGAAAGTACTGGCGTTATCACTCACAAGGATGTCCGGCAGGCCGAAGCAACTGAACACCTTGCACAATTGTTTAATGGTTAAGGCAGATGAGGTGTTGGACATTGGAATGACTTCCAGCCATTTGGAATATGAATCGACTATCAGCAGAAACATGGACCCGCGAAAGGGGCCAGCGAAGTCAACGTGTACTCGGGACCACGGCCCACAGGCCGTGTCCCATTCCCTGTGGGGCAGCCGGGACTCCTCGGGCCAAGAGCTCTGGAAGCTCTTGCACGTGCCCACCAAGTGCTCTATATCCGCGTCTATCTGGGGCCACCAGAAGTAGCTCCTGGCCAGTGCTTTGGAACGCACTATTCCCGGGTGGCTGGTATGCAGTAGCCTCAGCACCTTTGCTCGTAACTTCTCTGGGATGACCACCCACTGGCCCCAGAGGAGGCAGCCCCTTTCAAGGGAAAGCTCTACTCTGCGCCTGAAAAACGATTTGAATTCCTCCTCGGGGGGAGTTGTGGGCCACCCTTTTCTCACCCAGGAACTGACTTGGGACAGGATTTTGTCAGCCACCGTGGATTTGGCGAGGTCTGCGGGAACTATGGGGGGGTGAGTCGAGAGACTCGATCAGCAGGACTTGGTGGTCCTGCTCTACCTCACATTTGGGGTCTCCTAAACTAGGGAAGGGAGATCGGGACAGCACATCTGCATGGGAGATCTCCTTCCCTGGGTGATGGACCAGTTCGTACTGGTAGGCGTTGAGGAAAATCACCCAACGCAGCATTCTGGGGGACAGGATTTGTGGGGTGGGCTTGCCTGTAGTAAAGATTCCCAAAAGGGGCTTATGATCGGTCACAATTGTGAACTCGCGGCCATACAGGAAATCGTGGAACTTCTTTGTTTCCGCGATTATGGCCAGGGCCTCTCTATCTGTTTGCGCGTAGTTGCGCTCCACCTTTGAAAGTGACCTGGAATAGAAGGCAACTGGGGCTTCCCGCCCGTTCTCTAACACGTGGCACAGCACCGCCCCCACCCCCACTGGTGATGCATCACAGACCAAAACTACCGGTTTCCTTGGGTTAAAATGGGTCATGACGGCGTCTGAGGACAAGAGCGCCTTGAGCTCTTTGAACGCTTTCTCCTGCCTACTTAAGAAAGACGCCAAACCGCGTCTTTCTTAAGTAGCCCATGCAGTGGCTCTGCAATGGATGCCTTCCTTGGCAAGAAGGAATGGTAAAAATTCAGAAGCCCTAGGAATGACTTCAGCTCCGGTTTCGCGGTGGGGCGAGGGGCGTTTTGGACAGCCGCAACCTTGGACTCGGATGGCTTGATGCCCTCCGGGGTTATTTTGAACCCAAGAAACTCAACCTCCCTCGCAAAAAACGCACATTTGTCCCTTCTCAACTTCAGTCCCGCTCTCTCGAATACAGATAGGACCTTGTCTAGTCTTTTCGCTAGTTCCGATTTGCTCCCCGCTGTTATCAAAACATCATCAAAATATGGGAGCATGCCTGGAAGCCCCTTTAAAAGGCATTCCACGAGGGACTGGAAGATCCTGGGGGCCGAATTTACGCTGAACTGTAGGCGCGTCACCTTGAATGCCCCCTTATGCGTGACGATGGTTTGCGCAGCGGCAGCAGCTGGGGTCACCGTAAGCTGCTGGTACGCCTGTGCCAGGTCTAGCTTGGCGAAACACCTCCCCCCGTGTAAAGTGGCCAGTAAGTGGCTAACTACCAGCACCAGATATGCATTTGGTGGAATGGCCTTGTTGATTGTACATTTGTAGTCAGCGCAAATCCTGACCTCCCCATTGGATTTTAAAGCTGTAACAATCGGAGTTTCCCACTCCACAGAATCAACTGGAACTAAAATCCCCTGCCCCACCAATTTGTACAATTCCACCTTAATCTTGTCCTTGAGAGCGAAGGGGACTCTTCTTAGCTTGAGACGTATGGGCCGGATTTCTGGGTCCAACTCAAAAGAAACCGGGGGTCCCCTGTAAGTTCCGAGCCCCTTCTTGAAAACTGCAGGGTGCACATCGCACACGTCCCGAATTGGGTCAGTCTCGATGGCGTTTATGCCGGACAGTTCAATTCCCAGGGGAGCAAACCACTGGGTTCCCAAAAGGCAACAGGTCCCCTCCTTGAGAACTACTAAGGGCAGTTTTTCTGTGAACCTTTTGAACTTCACCATGAAGTTTCCCACCCCCAACACTGGGATCCCATAACCCTGCACGTCCCGTAAGTTCGACTTCATGACCTGCAACTTGGGGTGCGCATTTGGGGGAATGCGCAGGAACTCCTTCTGGGACAGGATGGAGTAGGACGACCCCGAGTCTATTTCCATCCTAACCAGGACCCCTTGTAACAGTACCTCTACAAAGAAGCGCCAGTACTCCAGGCCCACGCGGTTCACGGCCGCCGGGTCGTCGTTGGCTGAGACCTTTCTGATGCCGGCCGCCTTGCGTTGGTGTGCTTGAGGGTGTCTCGATGAGCCCTTGTCCTCCGTTCGCCCGCGCCTGCAGACCCTGGTGATGTGGCCTTTCTGCCCGCAGTTGTGGCACTGGCCTTCCGGAATGGGCACCTCGTTTGGTTGTGAGATGCCCCACCACCATCGCAATGGTGGTTTCCTCTCTCGCTGGCTCGGCGCTTTTCTCCGTGCCACTTGACTCTCTGCACGTCGTCGTCCTTGCTGGAGCAGGAGTCCGCAGTCACGGCCGAATCCTCGGAGGTTGCTGGGGTGCCTGTGGGTGGCCGGGGAGCCCGCCAGGCCGCTTGTGCCGAAGTCCGCTGGGCCGCTTGCACGGGTGACTTGGCCCTCTCAGGTGCAGCCCCCCGGGACTTGAAGACTCTGACCCCGCTCCTCACTGCCTCGGCCGCAGTACCTCGTTGAACGTGAGGTGATGGTCGTGGGTCATCAACTTTCTCTGGACCACCTCGTCCCTTAGGCCGCACAGCATGCGGTCTCGAAGGGCTATGTCCAGGTCCTCCCATTGGCAGTGGACGGCCGCCAGCCTGAGGGCCGCCGTGTAGGCGGACATGGATTCTCCCAGGCTGGTCCCGCCTGTGGAACGCGACCCGGGCCAGAAAGATGGAGATGGGCGGCTGGAAGTGTTCCCTCAGTGTTGTGAGGATGCAGTCAATGGGTACCGCATCGACCTTCCGGGGAGCCAGCAGGTTCATCAGGATGCGCAGCTTGGCCGGCCCCACCTGGGCTAGGAAGTGCGACCTTCCCCTCGTCGTCGATGCCTGCAGCATCCATCGCGTGCTGAAACTGGCACTCGTACAGCTCCCATTGCTCAGGATCGCTGATGTCAAACTGGTGAGGCTTGATCTTGGGATACGCCATGTATCCCACCTTCGTCACCAATTTAGTGTCTTGCACGGAAGACAAAGAAGGAGCCACAGTGAGGGCTAAAACACAGCTTTATTGCACGATGGTCAGGATGAACATGTGGTAATGGCGGAGGTACAGCTCCTTTTATACTGCAACAATACATTTGAAAAGGGTTACACGGTAGCGTATTGGCTGGTACCTGCGAGACGTCATTCTGAGTCATGCCCTTCTTCTCCAGGTGTTCCTTGCGCGGGAAGGTTCCCGTGGCTGCCGGTGATTGGGGGAATTTGAACCATGTGAGCTGAATGCTCGCAGCTGCCCTCTATGGGCAGCTAGCTCGCGTTCCTTTAACAGCTGAGTTACAATGTGAATATTGTCAGGTTACATTCAGACATTCTTAAAGTAATACAGTTACATACACAACAGGTGGCCTACAAATAAAAACAAAGAAGCAAGCAAGCAAGCAAACAAACAAATTTAACTGGACAATCCTGAGCATGTTTACTCAAAGATCTCAGTAGGTTCTATGGAAGGGGTTCCCAAACTTTTCATGTCGTGGGCCGGTCACATGGTTGAGCAGGTCAATCACGTGGTTCCTCCTGCTGTAAAATGCATTTACGACAGCTGCAGGTGCTTTTTCGGCAGTGTTTATGCATGCACGGGCGCGTTTTACTTCTGCTTCCCATAGCGGTGAGGGTGGTGTGTGTACAATTTAAAGTTGTACAACAGGATTCTGGCTGATGATTGAAATGATGCTATTATTGTGAACAGACAAATTATCAGCAACACCAAATAAGTAGCTAATACAGCATTATTGTCTGACATTTTATATGATCTGCACAGGTTACTAAATAAAGTCCAGAAAGTAAGAAATGAACATGGTCTAAAAGTGAATATTAACAAAACCAGATCCCTGGTAATCAATGCAAACCAAGCAGTCAAACAAATACAATTCAATATCAAAGTATAGGCATATTGACAAATACGAGTACCTTGGAATTGGGTTGAATGAATGCTGGGGTCATATCCATGTGATGAAAATCAGAACAGAGGTGATCCTGAACATCTTCCTGAAGATGAAGAATATAATATATGATTTCCCACCTCAAAACTGGCTTTTAAAGTGATAGCATGTTTAGTAAGGAATTGTGGCCTTTGGTACAATTAGTGGCAGAAAATAGTAGCATCTCAAATATGGGTTTATCACAGGATGCAAAGAATTTCTTAGATTAAGAAGTTGACCAATGAAGAATTATTAAAGAAAAATAAATGAATAATAGATAGATAAAAATAAAATGCAGTAACAGAATTAGCTTTGTGATATAATGATAAGCAAAGAATACAAGCAGTTACAGCAGATTGTTCAAGAGAAAATAAATGGGGGGAAATGAAACAGGCAAGAACTTCACTGAGAACCTTTGAGACTGATTGGATATAGCACTGTAAATGTTATTAATTTGCATCCAAAATAATTAAAACTAAGATAACATTCAACCTTTCATAGAACAGAAATAAGAATAAACATAAAAATATGATTATAAAAGTTTTATTTTACTGTTGTTTAAAGCTATAAAAAGTACATATAGCCAGAAAAGTTTTCCAATTTCTTAAAATATCATTTTAAAAATTACAAAAAAGGGTGATAAAAATTGTGTTTCCTGGCAAGTAAATAATCGATTATGTTAGAAACCAACTTTTTAAATAGAAAGATTGTGATGACAAACTGTTCCACTTCTTTCTCCCCCCCCCCCCAAAAAAAAAAAAGGTGACACTTTCTGGATGCTTCCAGACATGACTTTGAAAATCACACTGCTCCACTGGCAGAATTTTGCAGAAAGTTGTTCTTTTCTGCTGGATCATTCTCTGCTGTTTATTATATTTATTTTCTTTAATGCAGGCAAAATCATTAAGGATAAAAATACCAAATTGCTGCACAATACCATTGCAGCATAAATTCTAGGACTTGTCTGTCTGAGACTACACTACAGTAGATGGAAGCAGTACTGAGAAAACATAGGAGGATTACAAACTGATGATGCCAAGGGTTAACCCAATGCAGTAGAGTGTTTCTGTTTTGCCTCTCATTTCACAAGGCTGTGAACTTCCATTTTTGTAGGGCATAAAACATTCCAAGACCATGGCCAGCAAAAGTACTTGACTAAATAGGGTGGAAAGAGTGCACAGAAAAGATAGAAAGAGTACACAGAGGAACTCTACAAAAAGGACCTCAACACTCCTGATAATAACAATGATGAGAACATTGAACTTGAGCCAGACATCCTAGAGAGTGAAGTCAGAAAGGCCCTAACAACAAAGCTAGTGGAGATGATGGTATCCCAGATGAATTTTTCAAAACCCTAAAAGATGATGGAATAAAATTCTTGTATTCTATATGCCAGCAAATTGGGAAAACAAAACAGTGGCCACAGGATTGGAAAAGATCAGTATACGTTCCAATCCCAAAAAAGGGTAATACAGTGATACCTCATACAACATCCAAACTTGTTTCCACAAGTTTGGACTTTATATGGATTTGGACTTTGTATGAGGCATGAAAAATCCTAGCCGCGATGCCTCATACAACATCCAAATCCTTGCCGCGATGTCTCGTACAACGTCATTTCCATAGGGATACATTGTACTGTAACAGCACAGACTTCAGGCAAGTCAAGGAAACAGACAGGAAACTGACAGCACTTTAAGAAATCATTGTCTAAAGGCTAAAAACATTACAAAAACATGTCAAACAACCCTGATTGTCCAAGAACCTGAAGAATGCTGCACAAATCCCAGGAATGCTTCAAAAAATTCTGACGAAAAAATCCAAAATCATGCTTAAAACCACTCCTAAACACTCTTCGCCCGGTGCAAAACCCACAAGAGCAATGCACGCATGTGTCCTGCCTTTTATACTGCCCAGTCACAATGCATCCTGGGGAAAAACCCAATGCCTCATACAAAGTCACAGCGACTTTGTATGAGGCAACTATTTTCAAGGAATTAGGCGATGTTGTATGAATCCGATGTTGTACGAAGCGGACTTTGTATGAGGTATTACTGTACCAAAGAATGTTCAAATTAGCAAACAATTGCTAGCAAGGTTATGCTCAAGATAATACAGGATAGACTATAGCAGAACGAGGAGAGAGAATTACCAGAAGTGCAGGCAGGGTTCAGAATGGCCAGGGGAACTAGAGACTACATTGCCAAAATACGTTGGATCATGGGGAAAACAAAGGAATATCAGAAACAAGTCTACTTCTATTTTATTGACTACACCAAGGCCTTTGACTGTGTGGACCACAACAAAATGTGGCAAGTAATTAAAGAGATGGGAATACCAGAACATCTTATATGCCTCATGAGAAACCTGTACATGAGTCAAGAAGCAACAGTTAGGATGGATTACGGAATGACGGAGTGGTTTGGAATAGGAAAAGGAGTAAGACAAGGCTGCATTTTATCACCCTGCTTATTCATCTTATACACAAGCACATAATGCACAATGCAGGGATGGAGGAATCACAAGTTGTGATCAAAATTGCTGGGAGAAACATCAACAATTTGAGATACACAGATGATATCACCCTAATGGCGGAAAGTGAGGAAGACCTAAAGAAGCTGCCGCTTAGGTTGAAAGAAGAGAGTGCAAAAGCTGGCTTGAGACTCAACATCAAGAAAACCAAGATAATGGCAACAGGCCCTATCAGTCCCTGGAAAATAGATGGGGGAAAAGAAGAAGCAGTGACAGATTTTACTTTCTTAGGATTTAAGATCACTGCAGATGGTGATTGCAGCCATGAAATAAAAAGGCGACTGATTCTTGGGAGACAAGCTATGAGAAACCTGGGAAACATAGTGAAAAGTAGAGAAATCACCTTGCAAACAAAAATTCGCATAGTCAAAGCAATGGTATTCCCAGTGGTAATGTATGGTTGAGAGCTGGACCAGTAGGAAAGCTGAGCGCAGAAGAATAGATGCCTTTGAAATGTGGTGTTGGAGGAGAGTTTTGAGAGTTCCCTGGACAGCGAGGAGAACAAATAGGTCAATCTTAGAAGAAATCAACCCTGACTGCTCCTTAGAAGCTCAAATAGTAAAGATGACGCTAAAGTACTTTGTACATCAAATGAGAAGAGAGGATTCACTTGAGAAAGCCTTGATGCTGGGAAAGGTGGAGGGCAAAATAAGAAGGGGCGGCCAAAAATGAGATGTCTAGATGGTATTGTAGGCACAATGGGCACAGAGCTGGGTAGGTTGAGGAGGATGGTGGAGGACAGAGGTGCCTGGGGGACAATGGTCCATGGGGTTGCAAAGGGTCGGAATAGACTGTGCGACTGAACAACAAAAAACAGAGTCTGGCCCAGATTTTGTGCTACTACTAGCCAGTTGCCAAGTGAATATAAAGATAGGAAATCAGAGCACTGGCACAACCGAGGTCAAGTGTAGTGTTTGCCTGCTCGCTAAGATTCGTTTTTTAAAGATTCCGTTTTGAAGGTCTTTAGTGTATGGGACCAAAGACAACGAACAGCCGAAAGGTTGGCTTAACACAGGTTTATTGCATGATGATCCAGGGGGAACATGAGGTAATGGCGGATGGGTAGCTCAATATATACAGTGACTATACATTTGAATGTGGCTCCTCGACAGTCTATTGGTTACTGTCCGCGTGACGTCACGGACGGTCACGCCCTTCTTGTCCAGGTGTAGGTGATGGCGGGAACCTTCCCGCGCTGTTGTTTGCTGGTGAGTCTGGGCCAGGAGAGCTTGAACGCTCGCTATTGCCACCAGGTGGTCATTAGCTCGCGTCCTATTGCAAGGGCTACAGTTAAGCAGCTGCTGGTTATAATGTTACACAAGCATGGTTACATTGGATACACGTGAATGGATACATTGTAAAAGGTACAGTCATAGAACACAACATCCCTCCCCCCTAGGATGGGACGAAGTCCCTCAGCCAAGATGGCTTATTGCAAATGCGTTTGGGCCGCGATGTGGGCTGACCCGCCCCAGGGGCGCTACTGCTTCCTCGTTCCCTGGTCCCTTGTCCTGAAACTGGAGAGGGAGACTTGTTAGAGGCTTGCCGTGGTTTGGCGGTTTTGGGGGAAGGGAAAAACTCCATTGTGGGCAGACCGGAGACACTCGGGGCTAACGAAAAACCCCTCTTCTCGCTTGGACGGGTGGGGGACCACTCCGCAAAACTTCCCCGGTCCTGAAAATCAAAATCTAACTCTGTTGGGGTATCCGTATTAGTGGGGAGATCCCGCGGGATATCTATGAGATCGGCTTCCCTTCTCTCTGCTGACCGATCCCGCAAGATATCTACGAGGACAGATTCCCTTTCCTCCCCCCTTGGTGGGGACCCATGGCCCCCCTTTCCTCCCCCTTGGGCTGAACGGGTGGGGGAGAACCCTAACGCTGAGTCTTGTGTCCCGCGGTCCGTGCCCTGTTCGCCGGGGATCCTGCGCCGGAGCTGGTCTGCGTGCCGCCTCCAGAGTAGACCTGTGCCGGTCTCGACGCGGTACGAGACGGGGCCGGTCCGCTCTAGGATGACGCCCGGTACCCAGGCCGGACCCGCGCTGGTATAATTCCTGCAATACACGGGGGCATCCACGTCGAAACTCTTTGTGTCCTCTATCCCAATGTTCCTCCCCTTTTCCTCTACTCTCATGGGGTCTAGCCTAGTTAGTATGGTGGTCAGCTTCCTGCGCATCAGCAGCTCTGCGGGGGAGTATCCTGACGCTAGGGGAGTCACTCGGTAACCTAGCAGAAACTGGCACACTTGATGGTTTAGGTCCCCGGACCCCATGCGCCGCAGCGCGTCCTTGGTGGTGCGCACAAGGCGCTCTACTTGGCCGTTAGTGGCAGGGTGAAAAGGAGCGGAGGTGATGTGCCGAATGGCGTTGATTTCTGTGAATGCCCTGAACTCAGAGGACGTGAAGCAACTTGCGTTGTCGCTTACGAGGGTGTCGGGTAAACCGAACGTGGAAAAGACCCTCCGCAAATGCTTTATGGTTGTGGCCGTGGACGTGCTTGTAACCGGAATGACCTCCAACCACTTGGAGAAGGCATCCACCACAAGGAGAAACAGCGTCCCACGGAACGGGCCAGCAAAGTCTACATGAACTCGGGACCACGGCCCCTTCGCCGCGTCCCACTCCCTGTGAGGCAGGCGGGCTTCTTCTGGCCTGGAACTTTGGCAGGGCTCACAAGTGCCGACCATGTGCTCGATGTCGGCATCTAGCTGGGGCCACCAGAAATAACTCCGTGCCAGGGCTTTGGAGCGCACAATCCCAGGGTGACTGACGTGCAGGAGTTTGAGTACCCTCGGCCGTAAGGACGCCGGGATCACCACTCGCTGGCCCCACAGAAGGCACCCCCTCTCGAGGGACAACTCTAACTTCTTTCGGAAAAATGGGTCGAACTCCGCTGCCGGGGAGGACGCTGGCCACCCTTTCTGCACCCAGGAGCTAACCCTTGCTAAAATGTTGTCCTTGCCGGTCGCCTTGGCGATGTCGGCGGGCAGTATTGGGGGCGAGTCGAGGACTTCTATCATCAGCACCTGATGGTCTGGCTCCGCCCCGCCCACGTGGCTGTTCTCTTGGGGAAGGGGGGACCTCGATAGAGCGTCCGCATGGCTGATCTCCCTCCCAGGCCTGTACACTAACGCGTGCTGATACACGTTGAGGAAAATGGCCCACCTAAGCATCCTAGGGGACAGGATCTGTGGCGTGGGCTTATCTGCGGTAAAGATGCCTAGCAGGGGCTTGTGATCGGTTACGATTGTGAAGGGGCGGCCATACAGGAAGTCGTGGAACTTTTTTGTTCCCGCAATTATCGCTAATGCTTCCCTGTCTGTCTGGGCATAGTTTCTCTCCGCTTGGGACAGGGACCTGGAATAGAATGCTATCGGGGCCACCCTCCCGTTTTCCAGCTCGTGGCACAGCACCGCCCCCACCCCCACCGGGGATGCATCACAGATCAGGACCACTGGCCGCTTGGGGTTGAAATGGGTGAGGATGGCGTCAGACGCCAGAAGCTGTTTTAGCTCACTAAATGCCCTCTCTTGCTGGTCGCCCCACTTCCATGCCTCGTCCTTTTTAAGTAGCCTGTGCAACGGCTCGGCCACGGCTGCTTTCCGGGGAAGGAAGGAGTGATAAAAGTTCAGCAGCCCTAGGAACGACTGCAACTCTGGCTTGGAGGTGGGGCGAGGGGCTTGCTTGATGGCGGCTACCTTAGACTTGGACGGCCTTATTCCCTCAGGAGTGACACGGAACCCTAGGAATTCGACCTCGGTCGCGAAGAAGACGCATTTGTCTTTTCGCAGTCTCAACCCCGCCTTTTCGAATATCGCCAGGACCTTGCCCAACCTCTTTGCCAATTCGGCCTGACTCCCCCCCGTTATCAATACGTCATCAAAATAAGGCAACACCCCCTCGAGCCCCTTCAGGAGGCGTTCCACAAGTGACTGGAAAATTCCAGGCGCCGAGTTTACGCCAAATTGAAGGCGCGTCACCTGGAACGCCCCCTATAGTTTGTGCAGCAGCGGCAGCTGGGGTCACCGAGAGCTGCTGGTAGGCTTGTGCTAAGTCGAGCTTAGCGAAACACTTTCCACCATGTAACCTGGCCAGCAAATGGCTGACTACCGGCACCGGATACGCATTAGGGCGAATGGCCTTGTTGATGGTGCACTTGTAATCAGCGCATATGCGCACCTCCCCGTTGGCCTTTAGTGCTGTTACAATTGGAGTTTCCCACTCCGCAGAATCAACAGGAACAAGAATCCCCTGGCCCACCAATTTGTCCAGTTCCGCCTCTATTTTGTCCTTGAGCGCGAATGGCACCCAGCGCGGTTTGAGTCTTATTGGGCGGACCTCAGGGTCTAGGTCGAATGCTACTGGGGGTCCCTTATATTTCCCAAGTCCCTTTTTGAAGACTTCAGGGTGCGCGTCGCACACCTCCTGAATCGGGTCAGTCCCAACGGCAACGGCGTGCACCCCCCCCCAATGAACAAACCCAGGGGCTGGAACCATTGAGTCCCGAGGAGGCTGCAATTCCCCCCTTTGAGAACAACTAGGGGGAGAGTCGCGGCGTGTTTCTTAAATTGGACCCGAAAATTTCCCACCCCCAACACCGGAATGCAGTTCCCTTGCACGTCCCGAAGCGTGGACCTCAAAGCTTTGAGTTTGGGCCGCACGTGGGGGGCAATTCTCAGAAACTCCTTCTGGGGAATGATGGAATATGAGGACCCCGAGTCAATTTCCATCCTAATGGGGGCCCCTTGTACTAGTACCTCAACAAAGTAACGGGGGTGTCCCGCGGACATGCTGAACACCGGTGCGTCGTCCTCGCTGTCATCGGCGATGCGGCCCACGCCGTCTCGCTTCCTCGTGGCCTGGGTGCCGTCCTTGGGTCTCGTCCCGCGGTCCCTCGAGCTCTTCCGGGCCTCGCGCCGCTTCCTGCAGACCTTGGCGATGTGCCCGCGGCGGCCGCAGTTGTGGCACTCGGCCTTTCTGAAGGGGCATTTGGCGCGGTCGTGGTTCGCTCCGCAGCCGTCGCAACGCCGGCCTTCTTTCCGGACCTTCCGGACGTCCTCGTCGTCGCTGCTCTCCGCGGACGACTTCGAAACTCGCCGGGCCGCGTGCACCGAAACGTGCACCGAAGGCTCTGTCTTGCCCGTCTTTGGCCGCCAGTCCTGGAGCTCCTGGACCCCAGCCTTCGTGGCTTCCGCGGCTTGTGCCTCCTTCAGAACCTCCTGCAATGTGGGGGGTGGCTCGCGGTTCATCAATGTGCGCTGAGTTTCGGCGTCTCTCAGGCCGCACAGCACGCAGTCTCTTAGCGTGATCTCTACGTTCTCCCATTTGCATGGGCCGGCCGCCAGTCGCAGGGCCGCTGCGAAGTCGGCGACCGTCTCCCCGGGCACTTGGACTCGCCTCCAAAACGCGCTCCGAGCGGGGAACATCGCCGTCGTGGGCCGGAAGTACTCACGCAGCATGTGCATGAGCTCCTTCAGCTTGAATTCACTCGCCCTCCTCGGCGCGATCAGGTCCACCAAAACTCTCTTGGTGTCTGGCCCCAGCATCCGGGTGAAGATGGCCCGTTTCTTTGCCTCATCCGTGACTTCGGATTCCACCAGGGCTCCCTGGAAGTCCATCTCGAAGATGTCCCAGTCTGCCGGTCTCCTGATTTCGAAACCGGCGCATGTCTTGGTCCCGTGGGCAGCCATATCCCACCTTCGTCGCCAATTTAGTGTATGGGACCAAAGACAACGAACAGCCAAAAGGTTGGCTTAACACAGGTTTATTGCATGATGATCCAGGGGGAACATGAGGTAATGGCGGATGGGTAGCTCAATATATACAGTGACTATACATTTGAATGTGGCTCCTCGACAGTCTATTGGTTACTGTCCGCGTGACGTCACGGATGGTCACGCCCTTCTTGTCCAGGTGTAGGTGATGGCGGGAACCTTCCCGCGCTGTTGTTTGCTGGTGAGTCTGGGCCAGGAGAGCTTGAACGCTCGCTATTGCCACCAGGTGGTCATTAGCTCGCGTCCTATTGCAAGGGCTACAGTTAAGCAGCTGCTGGTTATAATGTTACACAAGCATGGTTACATTGGATACACATGAATGGATACATTGTAAAAGGTACAGTCATAGAACACAACAAGGTCCTTCTTTTCTTACATAATTTATCTGTAACTTTTACACCAGGAGTTCTCAACCTTTTAAAGCCAGGGGCCGGGTCACGCTCCCTCAGACAGCTTTGGGGGGTCAGACGGCCATTTTACCCTTCCTCCACCACATGACACTGCCTGGTGTGGTGGAGGCAGTGGGGGCCACATGAAATTGTGCCATGGGCCACATCTGGCCCACAGGCCACAGGTTGAGAATCCCTGTTTTAACTTTTGATGTGGATCTCCCCCTGCCCCCTTATTCTCCGAACTACCACATTAAAAAATACAGAAAGCTGAAAGCAATCCTTTGGCCAACTATGCACATACACTGTACTGGTGAGACACCAGGAGCCCCACTTCACCAATCTGGGAGTAAGAAGCTAATACTCTATGTTTCAGATGTGACAATCCTTTTAATTTTAATTTTCAACTGCATTTCCTGAAACAGACTACCAGTACTTCTTTGAAAATATTCTGTGAATAACACAGCAAGTGTCTCTGGACCAGCATCCTTCTCCTTTTCATCTTATGGTGACCTACCTGCATCTGAGTACTTAAAAGTGGTACAGTATTTACGTTGACTGCTCCTCTGTCCTGCTTTATCTGTAGTTTGAATGGAATTCCACTCCAGTGCAGGTCTGCAGTTTTATTGTTGCTGCTGCTGTTGCTTTAAATCCTTGAATATTTTTAAAAAAAAAACAAAAACGCTGTAGCACTTTAAAGCAGGGATGCCCCAACTTTTGTGCCGCAGGCCAGTAACGTGTTTTAGGGGGCTGGTCACTATGGCTCTGGGGCCGGATCCAGCCCCAACACCAATTCATCCGACCCGCAAAGCCCTCATCGCTCCCGGAAGTGGAAGTAAAACACACCCATACGGGCGTGTTTTACTTCTGCTTCCAGGAGTGATGAGGGCTTTGTGGGCCGGATGAATTGGTGTTGGGGCCGGGTTTCCAGCCCCCAGGCCGTAGTTTGGGCACCCCTGCTTTAAAGATTAACTGTTATAATTTATTGTCAGCTTTCCGTGAAGTGGACTTGATCCACGAAAGCGAACATTAAAATATAACAATTAGTGTTTAAAGTGCTACGGCATTTTGGTTTTGTTTATTATCTGATATGCTTTAATCCTGACAGTTAACTCTCATTTTGTTTTGTTGTTGTTGTCCCAGGCCCTCACAACATCTCCCCACCCCGCCCCGCCCTCCCGCCACTCCTAACAAAGCTTGTCACGCTCTGTTTAATTGAATTGTCTCCTGTATGCTTTGCTAAAGACTCTCCTCTGTGGAAGGGTGGCTTGCTTTATTAGGCCCCCCTCAGGGAGAAATGCTCCTCCTCTTAAGCTCCTCTCTCCCTTCTTCTTGGACCAAGCGACACCCCCTCCACTTTTCCTCTGGGTGTCTTTCCACAGACAGGGCCCCCCCTCTCCCTGGCCACCAATCGCCTTATTACTACTATCCCTCCTCCCAGACACCATTAGTAGCTCCCCGTTTCCCCTCCCCTCCCATAATCTATCTACATATTAAAATGAGTTTGTCCCTGATTTACATGCGTAAGAAGGGATGTAATAATGAGGACGTAGATTAGAAGATTTAGCACAATCGTTTGTGTAGATTGTGTCCCATCAAAGGGCAGCTCTGACGAGCTGAGATTAAGGAGCAAACAGCTGCCGCTGGAATTCAGTCCATTTGTTTGTTTGCTGTTTTCTCTCTTGACTCCAGCAAACAGTCTCATTAACATGCAAGTGATTTGCTCCTTAAGCCTTTTTTCCCCTCCTCCTCCTCCCATTTATTATTGGGGGGAGTTGCTGACAAGGGCTTTGTAGAACCCATGCATGGCCCACTTCTGAGAGCTCTCGACATGCAAATCAAGATTAAAATGGACAGTAATTAAAACACAAAGAGAAGGAGCATGACACCTCTGAAAGAGAGAGAGAAGCCTTAACATTAAGGTCTCGAGGCAGAGGGTGGCAAAAGGTCCCTGGTGAGATCCTTTATCTCACAGGTGCCCATGTTCCGGCCAACTTTCCCCAGAAAAATGCATACGTTTTCTGCAGAAAACAATGTCCTATATTGGCTTCAGAGTCTTTATTTGCAGATCAGCCTTGCAAGGATGGCCTCTGTCCAACTCCCACTTGTTGAAAACCAAATTGTCCTCTGTAGTCTGTGGATCGCCCTTCTCACATTCAGCCACATTGCAAGTTTTACTATTATAATACACAAGAAGGCTTAGAATAGTCCTGGGAAAATAGGCAAATGTAAAGATAAAAGCCACCCTTGCTCAAAAGCTAGTTGTCTCCAACTCTAGGGTGCGGTGCTCATCTCTTGTTTACAGCCAAACAACCAGTGCTGTCTGCGTCTGCAGATGTTTCCATGGTCATATGACAGGCATGACTAGACACTGGAATGCGCTCAACACTGTTACCTTCCCTGCTAAAACAGTACCTATTTATCTTATCTACTTGCAATTTCTTGCTTTCGAACTTCTAGGTTGGCAGGACCTGCGAAAGAGACGAGAGCTCACTCCATCATGCACTACTCAGGTCTCGAATTGCTGACCAGTCATTTTAACCACTAAGCCACTGCAGTCCCCCCCTGGAAAAATATCATGGCTTAATTTGTACCATAGTTTCTAGAAATGGTTTTCATTGCCATTGTTCAGTCCATGCACACATGAAGGAATGCTGATAAGCACTTCTGGGCATAGGCACGCTCCTTTTTGATTTTACTTACCCAACATTTATTCCCTCCTTTGCTAATATTAAATTTATCATATTTCTCTTTACTGCTGCTCTGCCTACTCAAGAATGCATGTGTGCATGTGTGTGTTGTCAAAAGCAGAAAGCAAATTTCAAAAACAGCTGGTAGTTATTCTTTTTCAGAAATGGAGATCAGCTGTTGCTTCTTTATTTCTAAACCCTAGGTGAACCTTCAGCACGTAGCACTGTAACTCGTCAGCCAATGGTCTCCATTTTGAGGCAGGGGCTAAAATGCATAATGAGAGAAGTGATTGTGATTTTTTAATTTTTTAATTTTAAATATTGTCACTTTCAGATGAATTAACCCATGTACATTTGCAAAAAAATTAGATATCACAAATAAAGATGTAGAAGCCTCCTGGAAGCTTACAGCATCACTGTGATACATGTTTCTCTGCAACATAGGCAGGGGCCGCCATGGAAGGCTATTAGAAGCTTATAACCTCACCGTTTGTGATACTATAAGCGTCTAGCAGTCTTCCAGAGAAGTTTCTATGTAGGTTGCAATTTTTTTTACAGTATTTTGCAGAGAAGCCAGTGATGTTCTAAGCTTCTAGTAGACTTCTACATAAGCTTTTGATTACCCATTAAATTGTTGCATAATTATTTGGACAAAAATGCAAATAGAGAGGGGTCATGGTTTTATATATACAGTGTCTAATTAATAAACTAAACTTGATGCAAAGTATATGTGTAAAGTAAATTATATAGAGAAAACTGATTATTTAAAATTTTTATATAAAATGTTCAGGTTACAACATCTAGAACTTCCCACCAAAGTTTTATGATGCTGAAATAGGGCAGGACAACCACCTAGCTTCCTTGTACAGTATCAATATGAAAGAATGAATGAATCCCCACACACATATTCCTTCCATTGTTTTATTCTTTTATCTGCGTTGGCATTTCAAAAATGTGAAAGAGTCACATGCAGAAACATTAGACTGCCAAGCAACATGAATTGTTCATGAAACACTGCAAAAAACACATAAAGTACTGTGACACCACAGACTACAGAAATTTACTTCATAGAATCCTAAAATTGTTGAGCTGGAAGGGAACTCAAAATTCACCCAATCAACTTATATTAACATACAGCTAAAGCATGACTGATAGAAGGTCAACCTCCCTCTGCTTAAAACCTCCAATGAGTTTTCTACATTCTGAGGCTATTGTTGAATGATTATTTCCGCCAGGAAGTTCTTGATAATATTAGTCAAAATCTCCTTTCTTGGGTTTGTGTATTATATTTCTGTTAATGCAGCCTATGCCCACATTGGCCTTTTGTTGCTGCCTACAGTACACTGTTGACCAATGAAGAAATGAAGTTTCCCCAGATACAATAGAGTAGACTGCACCCCATGGTAACCTATTTGTTACTTCTGTCCAGAAAGATGGGGAAATGTGATGATTTACAACATTTTTGCCAGGTTTGTCTTCCTACTGTAGAATGTAGAAAGCTACATTTAAAGTAAATACAGGCAGATTGCCTAGCTAGAAGAGAAGAGTCAGTCTGTCGACACTTGGGCTTTTCAGAGAAAATGAAGAGTCCCTAGATATAGCATACAAGACCCTCCTAGTAGAACAACAGGTGATGTGGGGATGCCCTTAGAGAAGAAAAAGAATAAGCAGTGCAGGAAGCAAGCATTTTATTGACTAGAACACAAAGAAGGATTCTATTCAATTCCAAGGCTAAAGCATTACGTGGAATTGCAGAGTAGATATCCTGTGTTTCCCATGAACAATGATTCTGGGCCATTAGGACACAGAGAGAAGATCAGATTCTTGGCTCAGCAGGAGTGCTGTCTCCCTAGTGTAAAGATCTATGGCATGACAAAGCATTTGACCATCCTTAATAAACCCACTGACCACTATCCTTTATTTCTGATTAGCTATTTTGCCCGGCCTTGCCAGACAGATATTGATTTTGTCAGCATGGAGGAGGGGCAAGGAAGGGAGACAGGCGGGTGCCCGGCAGGGAAGGCGCCTTCCCTGTTGGACACCCGCCTGTTGCTTTGGTTTGTTTCCCGGACACACACACACACACACACACACACACACACACACACACACACACAGACATGCAGAGGGGAGGCGGCAGGTGAGTAGGGGAGGTGGTGCCTGGGTGAGTAGGGAGGGAAGGGGAAAGCGGACGCGATCCGTTCCCCCTTCCCTGCTGGCGCGGGGGGGGGGAGGCGCCTTTGCATTTCCCCCTCAGCTGTTTTGAGGGCTGGCTCGAAACAGCAGAGGGGAATGCCGCCCCCCTGGGGGGAGGCAGGGAAGGGAGGGAGGCGGACGTGTTCTGTTTTCCCTTCCCTGCCAAGGGTAGGCTGGCAAGGAAGGTCATCAGGCGTTTGTCCACCAGGGAAGGCACCTTCCCTGTTGGACTCCTGCCTGCCACCTTTGGTTCTCCTCCATGCTGGTTCGAGGCCATCTTTGAACCAGCACAGAGGAGGAGCAAGGAAGGGAGACAGTTGGGCGCCCGGCAGGGAAGGCGCCTTCCCTGGCGGACGCCTGCCTGTTGCCTTGGTTCACTTCCCCTGCCTCCTTCCTGGAAACAGCAAATCTAATTTGATTTTGCTCTTGTGTACCCTCAAGAATGTTTGTTCTTGCCATGAAATCCTTCTGGATCTGAGATGGCAGACTTGAGGCACACATCCATTCAGAAGATGTTTAGTTCTCTCAGTACTGACATCTCTCCTTATCTTAGGTGGAGCGATACCATCAAGAGGATATTTTTCTCAACTTGTGTAGGTTTGAGGCATCCTGTCACAGTACGCATTGTTTCATTAAGAGCAACAGCAACTTGTTTTGTGTGTACGGATGCACTCCATACTACAGCAGCATACTCTGCTGCAGAGATACTCAGGGCCTAAGCTGGTGTACACAGCATGGATGGTTGAGCTCCCCATGTATAGATTATCAGTTCCTGATGATATTGTTCCTCGAACTAACTTTAGCCTTGATATTCAGACAGTGCTGCTTAAAAGAGAGCATCATGTCAAGTGTCACGCTGAGGTACCTTTGGAGGGGGAAGCAAAGACACAGGGGTTGAGGAACAAGTCCCTGAGATGAAGCCTAGAACCCTAAAGTGTGATCCCTAGTGGATAAGGGTGCCACCTGGGATCTCAGCTATAGAGGGGAAACATTAGCAAGTGAGACGGGAAGAAACGGTAAGAAGTAGCAGAGCAAGGACTGGAGACCTGTTCGCCCCAAGGTGTGGATTGAAAAGTTGGAGGTAAAAGCAGGTGCCTGGGGTGACACCACAGAGGAGCAAGCTCAGGGGTGCCTAGTCAAGGTAGAGTTCCATGGAGGAACCCCTCTCCCTGGGTGAATCTATATATAAAAGAGAGGTGTCTGTTTGTATGTCCTGTATGCGTTCCCACACCCCTGGACTGAACCCCCTGAAAATTGGCAGGAACCTACCTTGTTGCTCCAGCTTGGTTTGTGCAGGGGAACTGTGGCTGATGGGGGGCCCTATGCCCCACAAAACCGGGAAAGCAAACTGCGCATGTGCAAGGGGCGGGAGGAGGCATGCACAGAGCCATTGCGCAATGCTGCGCACCCAGCAACATCACCGGATGCGCGCGCTGGCTTCACAGGCAACAGACAATGGGACAGGCAGCGGTGGGCATGCAAGTCACAGGGATGGCACTGTTCATGCCCACGAACACGGGGAAGGGTGCAGCGCACCACCAGTACTTGTCGGAATGCTGAGGCCAGCGGGGGGCCCTACGCCCACCCAAAAACAAAGCGCACACATTGTACATGTGCATGGTGTGCGGGGAAGGGATGGACACATGCAGAGCTGTTGAGTTGTGCTGTGCGCCCAGCAACAGAGGAGGCGGCACACCAGGAGGCGGCAGGTGCAGCGGCGGATGCGCTGGAGTCTGGGGCAATTCCGCGCAAGGCCAGACAACACACCATGATGAAGCTGTGGGTAAAGAGGGTGGGCCGCCCTGGCCACAGCAGCAGAGCCAGGACCAGCAGCAGGGAGGAGCAAGAGAGCCGCGCCAGGCCTGACGAGCGGGGCCTCGGAGCATCCTCACCCCAGAAACAGCCCGAGTGCTGCCAGTACCGGCAAAAGGAGACACACCCCGGATAGGTACAGAGGGCCACGGAACAGGGATGGGACCAGGGGAGAAACGGTGTGCCCCCTCATGCCGGAATGCGACCGTGCACGGCAGGCTGCAGGGGCGTGAGTGTGGGCCCCGAGAACCCCCACACAGACCAGAAATGCTGACAACACGGGGCCGTGCCAGCACACCCACTGCACGCGCCAACGCAACCCCGGGAGCCCCCAACCATCCCCGGGCGAAGCCAGGCACTAAGCTAGTAGGAGTATATTACAAGTAGGAGTCTTGAACTGGGGTACTCATACAGTTTAGCATTGTCCCCAAGGCTGAGATGGACAAGCACTCACATCCTTGGGTATCCTCACTCTAAGCCTTCTTCCTAGGAGGAGTGAGGGCAGCTAGAGACAGGGACAAAAGGGAGGAGGTTTGTATTCACAAGGAGTTACCTCGCAGCAACACTAAGAGAGATGTCATCATCATTCTGGCCCGTCAGTGTGAAAGACAAGCCAGTTCAAGCAAACCAGAGGAGGGGGGCTGCCATTGCCAGTGCCTATCCTGTGGGCCAGTCATACACCACCTTTGAGGGCTGTAAGGACTCCATCGCTCAGTAAAGTTAACTTGAGCGGGGACTGCCAGACATCCCCGTGGACCTGGACTTACACCCAAGGCAGTCAAGGAAACAGGCCTTGGTGTTACGGTTAACCTGTTATTGTTAGGTGAAGCTTAATAAACCAGTTTGTTTGCAACCTCATGTATCTTTGGCTATGGATCAAATAATGGAGGAATGGACAATGGCCAACCTGAGAGGGGCAGAAGGCTTCACAGGGGTAACAGAAATTTCATTATCTTTTCAAAGATGGGGGATCTCCATTGTTAACCACTTTATTTCTAATAAATCTAACCCAGACTTTTACTAATAGATCTCAGGTCATACAGGTCAGAAAAAACATTTGCTTTGATAGGTAAGATATAAGAGCTTATTAACCTAAATAAGTGATAGTGGCAAGGGGGGGGGGGTATAAAGAAGGAAAGAGAAGAATCCAGCAAACTGAGGTAGGTTTCTTTGACAATTAATGATTTCAAGTGAGAGAGACCAAATATGAAGAGGATTATTACAGGTGATCATGTTCAAGCAATTCCTGAGATCGTCCTTGAGCCAGAATTTCTCTGGTAATTTTGCTGATTACTATTACTATCAGTATTATATCACAGTATTATATCCAGTGTGTTATCTGGGGATTCTGATCTAATCATGATCATCACTAAATCCACTGCTTCGGGTGATAATCTGGCCAAACTAAAATGGATTTTAAGATATAATCAAAGCTTTTCATTTTAACATTTTGCAGTATATTTGATTTGAAATACACTGTACTCTACTTTTGCTGGACTGTTTTTCTTGCTCTAGCTGCTCCATAAATGTAATAAGTCACATATGAAATGCCCTCTCTTGGTTTGTTCTCCCAATTCTCTCCCAACTGTGACAAGATACACATTCTTTATATGAGAATCTCTGGTATCTCACAAGAAACGATTTCTGATGTTATTAATTCCCATCTCTTTGAAATTGTGTATCCCTTTTAGTTTTAAGTAAAACTTGGGCAATATTGAGTTTTATTTGCCTTCTAAAACAGATGTTTGGCTATGGGGTGGGAGAGGTGGAGAGAAGAGTGAGCAAAATGGAAGCAGAAAAAAGTGAAAGCAAAGAGGGTGAGGCAGCTGACGCAGGGATTTTTCTGTCACACCCAAAGACAAAATGGCGCTCCTCATCCGATGTTCAAAAGTTGACTGTACAGTACTAGCACCTGAATCTTTCTTTGGCATTGGTAATGAGCCAGGGACTACCACTGGTTAGTTTGGGGTCAGGCCCCCCCCCAAGACAGATCCCAGAGCTTGTAAAAGTTATTTTTTAAACTATGACTTCTGTGCTATTTGGAAAAGTCTGAGAGTTCAAATTCAAATAAAGTAACTTCTTCAGGTTCTGTTAGTGTCTGCCAACCATACCTGTCAAATATCCCGGATTGGCCGGGATTTCCCTTACTGTATTTCTCCGCTCGTTCCTCCCCTTTCCCGCCGCCGTCCCGTATTTGAACAGCAGGGAAAGGGGTTACTGCGCATGCGCGCCCAACACAAATGGGCTCTGCACATGCACAGAGAGGTTCTGTGCTTGCACAGAGGGGTTCTGCGCATGTGCAGATGAGTTGTTGCGGAGCATGCGCACCCGGGCCGGAGCAGTTCCCATATTTTCAGGAGCCGAGCTTGACCAGTATGCTGCCAACTGAGCATACCTGTCAAGTTTTGGATTTGAAAATAAGGGAAATTTTCCGGCCAAAATGGGATACTTGACAGCTATGCTTTTCCTGTGCAGCCCTCCAGTGGCAGCATTAGGGCACTGCAGTCTAACTAATACGGGATGATGGCGGGAAAGAGTGTAAAATACGGGAGTTTCCCCGCCAATCCAGGATACTTGACAGCTATGCAACTGAGGTGGCTGTCTAGCCAGTCCTGCTATTAGGCAAAATCTAGAAGCAGTTATGAATGATGAAAAATGGCTAATGGCTAGTTATTTACCTCAAGATTACTACATTTTTACAGCCAGGCATAAGAAAAAAATAATTTAGCGAGCTTTGAGTACTGTATAATTTGGCTTGGATGAATGTGGGAGGGGAATGGGGTGACTGGGATTTGAGCCTGTTCTGCTCAAAAGGTTCTGGGCTAGCTTTGGGCTCTGAGGTGATGAAGATTTTGTGTACCTGCACGTCATCAATTATTCAGTTTATCAAGGCCTCAAGTGAATGGCAGTATTTTCTGCCTCATTCCAGGCCCAATGGATCTGCAGGCCTCAGAGCAACAGCCCTGATAGAGGCCGTCTCTCTACCTGACTGCACTAGTCATCTGTTTCTTTCTGTTGCCAAGCTGAACACTTGAATGTTCACATTTCAATTGCCACCTCTGCTATGTTTATTTGGAACTTGGCGTTTTGCACTCATTCTCTTTTGTATTTGAATGGCTGAGATCAGCATCCATTCAAAAAGAAGATAATTCAAGACAAGACAAGAAATGCATAGTGAAACTTCATAAGAAGCCTCCAAGTGAGACTCAGTTGTGGAAAGACTCAGAAGTCCTTCCATAACTGACATCAATACACTCCTCAATCACCACTATTTTATACAGCCATCCCACCACTTCAACTCACTATCGTGCTAGCAATTTAAAAATCTTACAATAATCTTTTATTGAGATGCTTAAAACCAGTAGTAGCCAATCTTTTCAAACCTGGGATCATATTTAACCCCATATTCATTACATGGGACCCACTTCTAATTCATTTTTAACATAAATGCCAAGCTCTTTCTTTCTCTCCACTGGTTCCCATCCCCTCTTTCTTCTGCTATCCTCTTCTCTATCCAATTTATTTTATTCCTCCACCCCTTTCTCTCACTCACTCTCTCTTTTTTTAAAGGAAAAAAGGATTATGATGGTGGCCTTCATTTAAATTGTTTTAGATCTAAGGAGGTAGTGAAGCAATTGGGGGCAGCCCTAGGCTGGCTGCTTTTCAAGAGTTCTGCAAATTAATGTAAAGAAAGGAATAAAATAACATCTACAGAAACCAATTTGAAAGACTTCTTTAATAAAATCGATGATAAGATAAGCACTGTTGCACATCATACAAAATATTAATTCTTCAAAAGTCTACAGAGCAAGCCGAAAATAGGGGTGGGGGGAATCCATTTGTAATTGGATTAAATTATGAATAGGTATTTAAGGTTTTTCCTTTAAGTGGACAACTTTCAGCATGATATGGAAAGGATACTACCCTAGTTTTACATTTTATTTTTGGCATAGGCTAGCTGATGGCACATATACTTTGGATTTTAAGTTGATGGCTGATCATCTTGATGAAGCATTTCCATCCTGGTCCATTCCAGATGTGCTTGGTTAGTATTTACACCATCCCCACATATGTTGATATCAGCAACTGTCATCCAGCACACCAAACAATACCAGGTTAGGAAAGCATGGCCAACCAAAGCAGGATGTTGACAGGACTCGGTCAATCTTATTATTGCAGACTGTTCGATGGCATGGTCCCTTGGCCAATTCCAGATACTGTAGTACCTAAAGCTGTGATGGCGAACCTTTGCACTTCAGCTGTTCTTGGACTTCAGTCAGCACTCCTGCTGATCAGGGCTTTTGAGAATTTAAGTTCAAGAACAGCTGGAGTGCCAAGGTTTGCCATCAATGCATCCTAAAGACATAACTCATGTGTGGATCATAAACAACTCTTGTATTTCCTCCTTCAGAGGAATAATTGCTTTACTTCTGTACGAATATTATTCCTGTTTCTCTAAATTACCTCAAGTTCAGCTTCATACAAGCTAATGTTGCAACAGTGGATGCAGCAATGCTGTTTCAAGATCTGTTAGGTATCTCAAGTCACACATACCAGAGAAGACACAACAAATTCTGTTGCCTAAGCCGTTTTTCTTATTCAAACAAGATAGAGTAGGATTGTCATGAGATACCAAACTTAATTTTTTCTGTTGCTTTGGTGACGTCCTTTTGATAGGACTAAGAGCCCTATTACATTGATACGTCTATACCCATGGTTCCCAATGTGGGGCACATGCCCCACAGGAGGGCAATTTGATTTTTAAGGGAGGCAGTTCAAGTGAATGGCCTTTTAGGTTTCCTCCACGTGAATAGGAGTTCACTTTTTGAATAATAAGAATTATATTTAACCGGGGGGTGCATCAGGATTTTAGAGATGCTTAGGTGGGGCATGGCCAAAAAAAGGTTGGGAACCCCTGCTCTGTGCATCGGATATGAAGGGGAAGATGGAGCTGCTCCCAGCAGTTTATAGCTCACCCAGCTTATGGTGGGGACTGTAGGTAGAAAGTGGTAAGGGGAGCTGTCTAAAGGGGGTTGTGTGCCTTTAAGAGTTGCCTGGCTGTCCTGGTGTCTGTGGTGCAATGAGGCAAGGAATGCGCTGCTGATACTAACCAAGTTTGCCAGCCATGCTTTTCTCATGGCTTCCACACAATGGCCTGTTTTTTGCCCACCTGCCGATAATGCTTAATTAGGCGAAGAGTTGATTAATTTGAGGTAATTGACAGCTAATTACAGTCCTGAGGGCTCATTAATTTGACGTCTTGTATCAATGAATTGGCTGAAAAGGGGGGTCAGGTGATGTGCAGTCTCTCTCCCACACCCATCATGCTCCTGTCTATTTATTGCTCTAAAGCACTGGGTGAAAGTGCTGGAATTTACCTGCAGGCCTTCCTGTGTACAGGACACAGAAAGAGGGAGACCGACTGCAGGATGAGGTAAATCACTGCATGGCAGCAGGGATTGAAACCAAGATTCCTCAGTGAAATTATTTTACCTTATTCGTGTTAGCTTGTTAACTTATTTCTTCTTGGAACTTAGAACAGATTTATATTCCATTGGCAGGAAGAGATGTATCTGAGGTTTAAATAAAGTATCCCTGAAATATCCACAAGATATGGACACCATTGGGACAAAATGGAGGATGTCCAGCCTGGAACAGAACAGTCATAAATCATAAACATAATGGACCAAATCCTCTTGGTGGAGCTACATAAATGGTGTAAGTACTAGAGAGGTGGCCACGTTGGGTAGTTGCAGCAAAGCTTCTGTGAGCTAAGGTACATGTAAGTCCCTATTGAATCTTTCTCTAAATTTTCCACTTATTGTATTCAGGGTGTCACCAGTATTCTTGTGCTCATGTACCCACGCACTTGTCACAATATGCTCTTCAATCACTCACTTAATCAATCAATCAATCAGTTTAATTTGTATCCTGCCTTCTTCAGCCGAGGCCGACTAGGTGTACATGAGCTTAAATCAGCCATATTTTTCGGGGGGGGGGGGGAATTATTATACAGATGGACGGGTAGGGACTTTTGGGCCACTGTGTATACTTCTTTAGATATATAGAATGCCATCCTGAGCTAGCATGCATGCACACGCACTATTATATCATCAAGGCAGCTCACAGCAAAAACATACAAAAACAGCTAAAAATAAACAATTAACAAAAGAACACCCTTGCTGGGACAGGCCACAGCCCATCCACTCCAGGATTTTGTCTCACACAGTGGCTCACCATTAAATATATGCAAATTTCTTAGTGAAAAATGAAGGGGAACAGACAGTGTTAACAATCTGGAAAATAATTAGGGAAATGAATTAGGGCAAACAAATAGTTCTTTAACTGATGCCAGAAACACCCATCAAAAATTCTAAGAAGCTCAATGAAAAGGGGAGAACCTTCCTCATGATGGGCACCACAACAAAGAGGGAAGGCTTGCCCCTGCAATGTAATGCAATGAGCTTCCTGAGGCTATGGTCAGGTCTGAAGTGAAGCCCGAAGGGAATGAAATGCAAGAAAAAGAGGCAGCTACTTATATCAAAGTGCAGATGGGTGAGTGTTGAGACACTCTTTTTATTTGTGGGCTTGTTATATTAGGACTCCAGTGGCTTAGTGGTTAAGATGCTGAACTTGATGACTGGCAGGTCGGCAGGTCATCAGTTCGAGACCCGAGTGCTGCACGATAGAGTGAGCTCCTGTCTCTGTCCTAACTCTTGCCAACCTAGCAGTTCGAAAGCAAGAGATTGCAAGTAGATAAATAGGTACCACTTTGGTGGGAAGGTAATCAGTGTTTCATGCACTCCGGTGATTAGTCATGCCTGCCATATGTCCACAGAAATGTTTGCAGACACAGATAGTGCTGGCTCTTTGGCTGTTAGTTTGTTGAGCACTGAACCCTAGAGTTGGATACAATTGGCTTTTGAGCAAGGGCAACTTTTGTTGTTGTTCAGTCGCACAGCCGATTCCGACCCTTTGCGACCCTATGGACCATTGCCCGCCAGGCACCTCTGTCTTCCACCATCCTCCTCAGCCCGCCCAGCTTCGTGCCCATTGCATCTACAATACCATCTAGCCATCTCACCATTGTTTATATTTTGCCTTTCCTCCTCTGAACTGATATTCATAGTTCTCTTCTTTCTCCTCACTTTTTTCTCACCATAATCTTGTGAGATAGATCTGGCAAAGAGTAGTCAAGGTGACTCAAGTATGTTCCGTGGCTCAACAGAGACTTGAACCTGGCTCCTTATGTCCCAGGAAAATTGCTACACCCCACAGACTCTCTTGCCAAGCTGGTAAGCATACCCTGTGATATTAGTAAATAAAAGTAATAAACAATAGTCTAGGACAGTGAAGTCATACTAGTAGGCAATCTTTGTAACACGCACATTAATAATCAGTGTTTAATAAATAACATTTTCTGCTACTTGCTGTGTTAGTTGGGCAGTTTTGAAAGCTCAAGTTCAAAAAAGCAATTTTTAAAAAAGTTCTTGCTATGTCAGGTCAGGGAGTCTGGTGCATGAACATCCTTGTAAGAGCCCTATAGAAGTTTAGAGACCTCTTGGGGTGACAGGAATCAGAAACTGTGTTCACCAGAGCCTGCAGTTACCCCATATAGAATTAATTCCAGAATAGAATCAGACAATCAATGCCAATCATATCACAATTCATTTGGGTATTAAAATGTAAGATTTTTAATTGTTGCAACAACAATAATATCGTATCAGAAATTATTCTGGGTTGAAAGAATTTTTGCTGGAGAATCAGGAGGCTTCCAGGTGATAGCAGCCTATTTGTCTCTACAAGGTGTATTCTTCCATACTGTTTCTGTGTTCTGTGTGCACACAAATATTTCAAATACAGTATTTCAAAACATCTGAAAACCTTATAACTATGGAAAAACTGTAGGCACAAATGCTTAAAAATATATGAAACTAAAATTAAATTGAAGGTAAAAATTTAAGTCAGAATTTAATCTAGACTACAGGAGCGTTAAGAATACAATGCAATATTAAAAAGAATGTTTTAATTCCATTCTTTAAAAATGCAAAGACCTACAGCTTAAAAAGGCACATTCAAAAAGCAGTGCTCACCCAGCCAAGACAGTTTGAATCTATGGAAGGAAATCAAGTTGTCCTTGTCTGTTGTTGCTATTGCTGCTACATGTTGCTTGACACTCCCTAGTGTTAGGATCAGTCGTGCACTGCAGCAGGTTCTTTTTTTTAAAATTATTGTTATTTTAAAAAACAAAAAGTAGTACACAAAGAAAAAAGACATCAATACATAATAAGGATAACATAAAAATACAAATGACAAGTAAAAATTAAAAGTAAAATCACATACTCAAAAATACAGTAATAACAGATAGTGTATATTCATTTTACCTTATTTAAACCCTCTTGTTTAGACATATAATATTTTAATGTGAAAAATACACTATCTTAAAAGAAAAACAAATCTAAACATAAGATAATACCCCAGTGCTATGTACATTGCCTTGGGAGTTGCAGAGCTGCCCAGCATCACATATTATAACCAAAAACTCATATGACTTGGGGCTGGTCTGTTACCTTTACCTTCAGACAGTGTATAAACCAGAAATGTTTCCAAATGATTCCAAATTTGCTTTTATCTGTCATATCTCTTTTTATTTTCAATTCCCATGTTAGCTTATCATTAAGTGCAAGATGCCACATTTCTCTATACCATTCCTCTATATCCACTGTGGAATCATTCTTCCAATTTCTAGCAATACACTGTCTTGCAGTTGTCAATATTATTGTTAATAATTCTATATTGTGTTCTTCCATATTCATATTATCAAATTCCATCAATGAGGGGGTACCTGACTCCACCTTAAAGTTACTACCCATTATTTGTGATATTTCATTTTCAATTTTAAACCAAAAGACTTTAACCACATCACAACTCCACCACATATGTTCATAAGTCCCCACGAGAGTCTTACATCTCCAGCACATTTTCGTTTTAGTACAATCCATCTGATTTAACCTAACCGGTGTCAGGTACCACCTCCACAACATTTTGTAGTTATGCTCCATAACTCTCACAGACATAGATCTCATAATTCTTCTTTTCCATTTATACCTCCAACTTTCCTCCGAAATTCTGATATTCAAATCTTTTCCCCATTTTTTTAATGTTTCCTGTGATCCGTCATCACCATTTAACATTTTATACAATTTACTAACAAGGCCCTTAATTCCTACCTCTCCTTTTCTCATTTTAAATACCAAATCTTTAAAATCTGTCCTTTCTCTTATTAAGCTGGTCTCCATTTATTCAATAAAATGACTTGAAACCAGTTCAAATTCAATTGTTCATAAATTCTCAATCTTTTTTTCTTTATTTTTACATATCTGAATCCAATCCTTCAGCAGGAATACATCATTTTTCAGAAACACATCCCTCACCTTCCTATCCAACTTCAACGGAAAATTCCTCAAATCTTCCATTTTTGTAATTGGGGACACATCTGGACTGCAGCAGGTTCTGTCAGGTTCTGCAGAACCGGTAGCGGAAATTCCCCAGACCACTTGGTTGGCCATGCCCACCTCCATAGCCCATAATGCAGGACATACCTGTCAACTTTTGGCTTTGAAAATAAGGGAAATTTTGTGGGCATGGCCAAATGGGTGGGCGTGGCCAAATAGGTGGGTGTGGCCAAATCAGTGGGTGTGGTCAAATTGGTTTCTTCTCTTTAAAAATGGAGTGTTGGGGGGGGGGGGATGAAATCGATCCCCTCTCCTGGGTCCCCTGGGTTCAGTGAGTTGTGGGAACAAAAGGGGTCTGTCCCCCAAACCCTTCCAGAGCTAGGGGAGCTGGCAGAGAGGGGATCCCCCCCAGGACACCCCATTATTAAAGAGAAGAAGCCGAGCGGTTTCTTCTCTTTAACAACGGAGTTTTGGAGGGGTGGATTCACTCCCTTCTCCCGGGTCTCCTGTGTCTGGGAGAGTTGGGGGACAAAGGGGGTCTGTCTCCCCAACCCTCCTGAACCTACCACACTCTCCGCTGGGTCCCCTGGGTTCAGGAGGGTTGGGGAGACAGACCCCTTTTGTCCCCCCAAACCTCCCAACCCCAGGGGAGCCAGCGGAGAGGGGGATCGCAACCGCCCACCCACTGATATTAAAGGATTTTCCCTTTTAATATCAGGGAGTGGGGTGGATTCGACCCCCTCTCCTGGGTCCCGTGGGTCCGTGAGGGTTGGGGGGACAAAAGGGGTCTGTCCCCCCAACCTTCTGGCCCCAGGGGAGCCAGTGGAGAGGGGGATCGCAACCCCCCACCCACTGATATTAAAGGGGAAATCCCGATTGGGTTTTCCCTTTTAATATCAGGGGGTGGGGTGGATTCGACCCCCTCTCCTGGGTCCTGTGGGTCCGTGAGGGTTTGGGGGACAAAAGGGGTCTGTCCCCCAACCCCTCTGGCCCCAGGGGAGCCAGTGGAGAGGGGGATTGCACCCCCCCACCCACTGATATTAAAGGGGAAACCCCGATCAGATTTTCCATTTTAATATCAGGGGGTGGGGTGGATTTGATCCCCTTTGTGGGTCCCGTGCATCCAGGAGGGTTGGGGGGACAACTCTGGAGCCAGGCGGGGGCCGCCTGGACCAGAGACCACCACCCCCAGCCGGGGGTGAGGAGGAGAACCAGCTGAGCGGCCCTGGCTCCGGAGGCCCTGCAGCGGTGGCAGTAGCTGGCCTTCCCGCTGCTCAGCTGCTGCTCCTCCTCCTCCTCACCCCCGGCTGGGGCTGGTGGTCTCCAGTCCGGGCGGCCCCCGCCTGGCTCCGGATGGAGGGAAATAAGGGAAAATACAGGGAAATTAATACAATGGGAGGGGGTGGGAGGGGGGGTAAAAATAAGGGGTTTTCCCGGGTAAAACGGGATGGTTGACAGGTATGAATGCAGGATGTTTGGTCTTGCCCACAGATTTGGCCCCACCCACCAATTTGGCCAGCCCACAGAGTAGGTAGTAAAGATTTTTGCAGTGCATCACTGGTTTGGATTGCTGGTATCCGATAAGTGAGACATGGTGTCATGTGGTGTTCAGTTATACTGCATGTGTGCGTCTCTTGTCTTCCTATATTTTTATATGTCTCATATTTACATTTCCTTTTAACTGTAAATGACTGGTTTTTGCTAGTGCTGTAAGTGACATCACTTGATTGTACAGTCAGATATTTATAATGGAAATTTCTTTGCCTTAACTCGAATGGCAAAATACAACTTCTATAAAGTAGATAATTTGCTATGATAGCAAGCAAAAGGTAAAAGAGTGGTGCTTGCACCAGTTGGGTGGCATACAAGTCAACTAAATAAATAAAATACAATAAATAAATAAAAGTTACTGATCTGATTAACAGCTGAGCTCATCTGCCAGGGAAGAAAGTTTCACTGACTCTAAATTGCTTGGGCTCTAATTTACTAGGATTGTAAAATACAATGCTATAAACTTAAATTGCTGGTTGGCTAACTTGCCCATGGACTAAAAATTTTTTCTCAATTATTTACATTCATGCTCAACTGTCAGGCATGAATGAGATTCTTTTGCAAGACAATATTATTGTACAGTGACCTTAGTTGCAGACTTGGCTGGAGAGCTAGCTAATTGTTTTTCAGTAACTTTTAGTAAACTGTTGCTTATAACCTATTTTTACACTACAGTGAACATTTTCAGGACAGCTTTTACTTAAAATAAAATAAATAAGATCATCTACCACTGCCAGCTGTGGGAAGCTGTATTGATTTGCATCACTCTATGACTCTGTATTTGGTGTATATAAGCTCATGCCTTGCTATTTCATTCCTATGTCTGAAGAAGTGGACTTGATCTACGAAAGCCCACATCAAAAATATATCAGTTAGTCTTTAAAGTGCTGAAGTGTTTTTGCTTTTGCTTCCTGGTATGGCTTAAAATAAAATACTTCTTATTTTAACACATTTTGAATATGAAATCTCACATATTTAATAAATGTAGGAATCCGATTCATGTAAACATCTAAATCAGCCTCATAAGGAGCAGTTTATAGCCCCAGATAAACAAACAAAGAGTTAATAAGCCTAATGAAGTCCAGCTTCATTAGGCAGAGTAAGGAAGAAACAGAGAAATAGAGAGAAAAGCATATACACGACTGCAGTCTTTGCTGAACAAAGGAATAATCATGGCGTCTCTTTATTCAAACAGAGTATATCAGAAACAAAACTAAGGTACACATAGCCAATCAGAAAGTCAGAACCAAATAAGGAGAAATAAGGAGAATTCTTCTCACTGTTCTACGCATGCCCAAAATCCAGCGTTGTCTCTCATGTAGACAAAGAGGCCTTTGTTTACAAAATGTGTAGGAAGACAGGCAGACAGAAACCAGAAACATTCCCACATGTCCTCCTTTTTCATTTAAATTTGAGAGAGGGACGGCTAATCATACCCCTGCATGTCATCATACTCCATAACTACTCCTCCATATACATCATCACTGTCCTCCTGGACATCGTACCCCTCCTGACTCCTGGTACCTTGTTCCGGAGGATGATACCTCATTGAGTACAATTGCCGTCGTGCAAAACCCGATGTCTCCCTTCTACGCAGTGGACATGTGTTACACATAGAAATAAGATTAGGAATACAATAAATGCAAAAACACAAAAGTATAAGGCAGATAATAATAATGAACCCATAAAAGAAAACTTGTCTAAGGACAGACAAATCAGGCAACCAAGAAGTCATCCAATCAAAGAGATTAACATCAGTGCGTACATTGTTAGTAATGCTCTCCTGTAAATTCTGAAGTTCTTTCTCAATAGTATTATTCAGATCCTGGAATTTTACCCGACATCCCTGGTTCCCAACCAGCTTACAAAATCCTCCGGATTTTGCTAACAGGTAATCTATGGCCAGTCTGTCCTGCATTTGGTCTTGATGAAGCTCAGTGATTTCCATTTGAAGATCCCGTATGACCCTCCCTGTGGCATTGATTGATTTCTCCAGCCTACAGGTGAGTCCCAAAATGGACCTTCTATTCTCCTGGGAAATGACACCTGGGTATGATCCCAATGTGAGTGCTCCAGTGATAACACCCCCTATAGCTCTCCCCCAGGAGCTACCATCAGAAAGCTGAACATCGATTATCACTTCATCATTGCAACCAGAACCCATCGGGCCGGCAACAGCTCTCCGGTGCCGTGCATCTGCCTGAAGCGGCATTTGCACTTGTACGGGTAAGGTAAAATAACCCAATGCTGCACATTGATATTGTCCTGGATGGAAATTCGTGGCAACTCCATTAAAAAAGAACCACATGTTGGGATCCTTAATTTGCCATCCATTGCAAATTGAACCACTATCTATAGCAGAATAATCAGGAGTAAACATAGGAAACACATCATATATATCTTCAATAGTAGTGTTAAACAAGGTAAAATTAAGCTTATAAGAACTGTTATAACTACCCCATAACCAAAAATAATCGCCACATCCTGTATAATTGCCTACATTCCGCAAAACCCTTTTTGCTTGAGTCCAGTGCTTCCATTTACTATTCCAGACCCCAGAACTATGACAGCAGAAACAAAGCCCTTTAGTGTATTTCTTGAATGTCATGCTTCGCCAGCGGGTGTTGTTAAATTGTTCTGGGGGATTAGAGAAGAGTGTAGACCTATCAATATGTTGCAAATGTCCAATAACCAACTCAGGCGTGTTGAACAATGCCGGAAGAAAGGCCATTTGAGACACTGCCAGTGGATGTTCATAGTATAACGTTGCATTCTTACCATGAACCTCAAACATATAGTTAGCATGGCGAAGCCAAAAGTTGGGGTTGCCCCCATGAGTCATTGTTCTCACAGCTGGAAGCACAGTAAGAAAGAAAAGAACAAATGTCAGTAAATTTAGTCTACTGGTGAACCACCATCCTGGAGCTGAGTAACCTTCTTCTCTCTCCATGGGCGGATCGCTCCAGCAGGAACCCTTCCACTCAGGATTCCCTTGTTGCCAATAAACGACCAATGGCTTAGGAAGACACTCCCCTAAGAAACAGGAGCATGCTCTGTTTGATGACCAGTGCCATGTTATTACTAGCACCATGTAACTAAACATGAAACATGCCTGACATTTAACACAAATGCAATATCACAAACCCATTTACATGTGTAGGGTACTGAAAACTCTTCCATGTACTTCTGGAGGTACCTTGAGATATGCAGTTTCATAAGGCAAAATATAACATAAGCAAAGACAGGTCTTTCCCCTGCAAGAGAATAAGCAAAACATTTAAGCATGAACAAAACATGAACATTTCTCTTCTTCCTTACATGAAGGAGGTCTCTGTTGCATTCTAGCAAGCATTTCTCACTCCCCAATTACATGAGTAAGGCATTACATTTCTTCTTCTCTCACTAGGTGTAAGTGAAAGAGGCATTCAATAACTTAAAACCAGCATAGCATGGTAAATCAAATACAGTACAAATATCATTAAAGCATTTCACACTCATAGCATGAGCAGGTAGACAATTGTTAAAAAGGCTTTCAGGTTTTATAATGCAAACAAGGCCAATTCTTCTTTAGAGTCCACACAAACTTTTTAGTCCAATTAAAATGTCCAAATTAAAAGTCCAAATGTTGATTGAAGCTTTCTTCTTCTCAGATTAGCTTAAACACTTATCTTCTCTCCAGCACAGTTCTTGGCATGGCAAGGTTGAAATTAGGCCATAAATTAAGTCTCACTGAGTTCACAAGACAACCAGACAACCCCCCTTTTCAGCTTTTCAGGCAAACACACATTCCTTCATGCTCCAGCCACACCCATCTGTATTAAGGCAGGCAGATGAGGTATGCGCACAAAGGACTTCTCCAGAAGTTGCAAGTAACTTTCACACAGAAGAACAGTACAGGAAATTCCCATTTGCTTTCCCTGCAATCCTGATGCTTGAAACTTGGGACAACCCACTCTGGATCTCTTTGTTTGAGGGTTGGGCAGTTCAAAATCAGCCAAAAACTGTAGTATGTCTTCTCTCCCTCCTTGTATTTTTGCAAAAGCCTGCTGTCCATAGAGGAAGGATCCACACCCCTTTTCCTCTGGACTTCTTTCATTTGCAGCATCTGAATCTCAACTTTATGACAAACTGCATCTGTTAGTTTGTACTTGCCATAAGACCCCTTTTTGGGCTTAGGTTTTCTGCATTCCTCCTCTGGGCCATCCTTCCACTTCCTGCTCAAACATGAGGTATCAAGTTTACTACTCAGCTTCTCCTGCCTTTGTGATGAGGGCTGCTTCAGGGGCGAGCTGAGGTCTCCTGTGCTGCTCTTTGAATCACACTCCTTGCTTCCTGCCACTCTGCATGCATCACTAGCTTCAATCTGTGATGAGGTCCCCACCATTTGTTCCCAATCAGCTGGCACTAGTTGTTTTTTAGACTTGGCAGGCAGTATTGCAGCAGTCCCATTTGCAAGAGCCTCTCTGTTCACTGGATATACAGCAACAGGTTCCATATCCAGCACAGCTGCAGTTAAAGCAGCAGAGAACAGGTCTTTTGTAGGGCTAAAAGTGCTTGATTGCTGCAAGGCAGGATATAATGCCCCATCTCCTTTTCCACCCCCATCTCCATCAGGGGGCTCATGCTGTTGTTTCTCATATGATGGAGGGGCTGTCGCCAGAGTCCCTCCCTTGGCTGGGGCCAAAAGCTGTGGAAGGGGACTATCAAGCCTCTGGGACAACAGAATATTTTTTGGAGTAAGTCTTTGAAGACAGTTTCTGACTTCATTCCACGTATATTGCACTGAGACAGAAATCCCCTCATGCTTCTGCAATTCATTCCCAATTTTATTCCATTCTTTTAAGTCCAAACAATCATATTTAAACCAAGGACAGTGTTTTCCTACATCTTGGACCAGCTGTTGTACTTCCTTCGTATCAGCCCGTTTCCCATTCTTATTCAGAAGATATGAGATATCTTTACAAAACTCCTGCTCAGGCGAAGCTAGCACGCACCCCATGATAAATTTTTCACTCACCCTGTGGGATCCAATGTAGGTTGGATGAATTTCGAGCGCTCGACTGACCTTTCCTTTGGTCATGGGTGAATGGACCTTGTCCCTGGTCGCAATGAGGTGCTAATTAGGTGCTAATCGCTGAAGCATTTTTCAAAGCGTTCTTTGAAGTTCATTCAAACGCCTCACAACGGGGCACCACTTGTAGGAATCCGATTCATGTAAACATCTAAATCAGCCTCATAAGGAGCAGTTTATAGCCCCAGATAAACAAAGGAAGAGTTAATAAGCCTAACGAAGTCCAGCTTCATTAGGCAGAGTAAGGAAGAAACAGAGAAATAGAGAGAAAAGCATATACACGACTGCAGTCTTTGCTGAACAAAGGAATAATCATGGCGTCTCTTTATTCAAACAGAGTATATCAGAAACAAAACTAAGGTACACATAGCCAATCAGAAAGTCAGAACCAAATAAGGAGAAATAAGGAGAATTCTTCTCACTGTTCTACGCATGCCCAAAATCCAGCTTTGTCTCTCATGTAGACAAAGAGGCCTTTGTTTACAAAATGTGTAGGAAGACAGGCAGACAGAAACCAGAAACATTCCCACAAATAAACATTAAAAAGAACAAGGGAAATGCAAGGACATTCTGCTAGCATCCCTGCAAGTTGCTGATATGGTCTGTCCTTCCACCCTCAAATGAAACAGGCCTCAGAGTTCCCCCTAGGATGGTGAATGTACCCTCTCTAAGAGCGCTTGACAACAGAGCATATAAAGGCACACTGGCCTTTTTACTTTATACTACAGGCCCACGAAAAAGTTTCACTTGTTCCTTGTTCTTCAGGTTACAGTGATTTCTTACTCAAAAGTGCAAAAGTTATTTAGTGGTACCTTCTCCCACCTCACATCATTAATCCATTCATGAGGCTAATTTTAAAATCCCACTGTGGCACAACTCTGACCTCCTTTTCAATAGTCTTGCTTTGGGAATTACTATTAGGCAATCTATAAAAATATTTTAACAGATTTTATAATTCTCTCTCTCCTACCAGAAAAGTATGATTTGTGATCAGGGCATCCATATTCCAGCCTCCTAAATATTTCAGGAGCGTACATTCACCAGCTTCTCACAGAAAAACTGACACAATCCAGATCATACTCTCTTATCTCAGTTCTGAAATCACACTGCTATGACATCTGGCTAAGAACATGGATTTATTTATTTATTCATTTATTTATTTGGATCATTTATATCCCGCCCTTCTGGCGCAAGCGCCACCCAGAGCAGCAAACAAAATCAGTAAAGAATGCTCCCTGCAACTAGGAGAGCAATCTTAACACAATAGGTTTCCCTTGCTCAAAAGCCAGTTATATCCGACTCTAGGGTGCAATGCTCATCTTTGTTTCAAAGCCGAAGAGCCAGCGCTGTCTGCTTCTGCAGATGTTTCCGTGGTCATGTGTCAGGCATGACTAGACACCAAAGCACACAGAACGCTGTTACCTTCCCACCAAAGTGGTCCCTATTTATCTACTTGCAATTTCTTGCTTTTGAACTGCTAGGTTGAAACAATACAAAGTATTAAAACAAAAAAAAAATCTAAAAGACCCTCCTATACCCTCCCTAACCCCTCTTCCTCTATTTTTTTTAAAGAAACCAAATAACTTGATTAAGATATCTAGAGAAAGTAAACACATGCATATTATTGTGGCATTGTAAACTTGTTCTAGTGAAAGTGTGTCCTGCTTGTAGACTTTGTTTTGTTCTTGGAGACCAACAGATTTATTTTTGGGTTGTTGGTTTTTTTTGTTTTGTTTTTTGTAATTCAGCTCACAATGTGTGACAAGCAGCATAAAGAAAATAAAAATATGTGCAAGCGATCCAACTCAAGTACAGTTGAGGACAAAACACAAACCGAAATCCTTGCCAGTTATGAATCTAAATCTAAAGAGGTTCAATTGTTCAACTGATTTCCAGAAAACCAATTTTTTTGGAGGCGGAAGTTACTTGTTTATGTGCATGTCCTTGTTTAACCATGTAAGATGCCATCACTGCATTATATAATGGCATTAAAGTATCGTTATTTCTGCAAAAATTGGTAATAGCAAATTGCTTAGCAAATGCCTACGTAGGATACACTAACTGTTTCTTTTGGCTTCCTTCACTAAGACTTACTGAACAAATCATCTAAATCTTTCTGCATAACTGACTTATCCTCCTCTATGTTAAAATGTGTATGTTGACATCAGAATTCACCCGTGCACCTCTCAACAATCATTACGGAAGGTCCTGGGTACCTCAACCATGAAGAACTCTGCTGGTTACTTCCTTCACAGTACAAAAGCCGCAGTGAAACTTATCTTCACCCTTCTCATTTGGCGCGCCTGCACATTTCCTCCAAATTAATACATTTCCTAGGCAGAACTATATCAATATAAGTTGCTGCCATTTAAAATAATAGGTTTTTCTATAGCATATTAGTTGTAATCTTGCAAAAAACCTTTCAGATTTGTTTGGATTTAGTCCCGTGTGTTTCTGACAAACCTATGCTGATTTCCACTTTGTTTGTTCTTTTCATTCATATTTTTAGTTACTAGTTTCCGTTAACATATTTTCAGGGTGTTTGTAATATTTGTTCCCTTTCATTAGGTTTCCTCCGAGTGACCCATGCCAGTCCAATGGCATTGGGTGCAGAAGCCTTTGCTGTTGAACGTGCCAGCTTTTCAGTATTTCTTACATTATTCTTGTAGAAATATGATTTCCCGCCACCACTGTCTGTTAAGAACAAGGCCCCATTTCATTCAATGCAGCATACTCCCCAGTAAGCATACAGTTCGAACTTTAGAGCCTAAACAAATAGTCTTCCAATATTTTTGTGCACTGTGATGCAGCAAAAGTGATTGCATTGCAGAAGAGATTGTGGGTATGTGATTGTAGAGTTGTAAGCTCAGCAGGATCCTATTCCTTGCAATTTCATGGCCAAAACCTGCAAATAAGAAGAACCTTGTGATCTCACAGAAGAGGGATGTAAAATGCATGTTGGTACATGCCATCCACTAGCCTACTACCTATAGCAGTGATGGTGAACTTTTTAGAGACTGATTGCTCAAACAGAGGGGTGGGACAAACTCTGTGTTGGGGGGAGGGAGGAAGCACTCCCATTGGGCTGCTGGACAGAGCGAACTCTGTGCTGGGGGAGGGAGGAAGCACTCCCATTGGGCTGCTGGGCAGAGGGGCGGGGTGAACTATATGTGAGGGAGGGAGGAAGCGCACCCATTGGGCTGCTGGGCAGAGGGGCAGGGTGAACTATGTACTGGGGTGACAGCATGATTGCCAACAAAGACCTGGGAGTGCCATGTCTAGCATAGGTTCACCACCACTGACCTATAGCAACCCTTACAAATTGTCGTAGCATGTGAAATCTTCAAGGAAATTGCTTACCATTGTCACCCCAATCCACTATCTGTTTCCATGGCTGTGAAGAAATTTGAATCCAGGTCTCTTGAGTCCTGGTCTAGCGCTCTATCCACTACACTTTTTTGGCTCTCAGTAGGACAGATAAGGCATCCTTATGCTGGCATAGGGCACATATGCAAGCAGAAGACCCCTGCAAACACCTTTGGACTGACCAGCTGAGACTAGACACCCCTAGGGGATGGGTGGAGATGGTTGTCCAGACAATGACATTCACACACAAAAGTCAACCTTCTTTTATTGGGGCCACTTGCTCTGACATTAGCCCCTCCCTGGGAGTCCTGGATAGGGCTTAGAATTATTTCCCCCTTTTAAAAATCTATCAAATAGGCATATCATAAATTATCTATATCAGAGACTAATCAAAAAATGTTGTAACACCTTGAAGACTAACTGTTAAATTTTAATGTGAGCTCTTGTGAATCAAGTACACTTCATCAGACAAAGGAGTGGGACTTCATGGCATCAATTTTTATACATCAGGTACAGAGGCACAGAGTGATTGTACAGCATGACAGATAAGTGTACAAATCAATATGGCTTTTTCCAACTGGCAGTAGCAGATGATCTCTGGCTGTTATTCGGATTAGTTGTAAGTATCCCTTTTCAATTGCAAATAGTGGGAAGATACAAAACAAACACCTGGCATCAAACATTTGCTAAATGATGTTTTAAGGATTTCAACTTTTAAACCATTTAAAGGCATGTTTTTGAATATTTATTTCTATGACCTTTTTAGCTTTGGAGAATCTGTTTTTTTAAATATATATATATATATATATATATATATATATATATATATATATATATATATATATATATATATATATATATATATATATATATATATATATATATATATATATATATATATATATATATATATATATATATATATAATGATATTACAGTGATACCTCCTACAACGATTTTAATCTGTTCCACGGAGCTCATTGTTGTATGAAACAATTGCTATACGATACATGCATCGTATAGCAATTTTCCGTATAGGATGCATCGTACAATGATTTTTTTCACGAAGTGGTTTTTCCCATTGAAAATTTGCTGTACAATTTTTTTCCATAGGGAAAATAGCACAGCCTACTACCTATAGCAGTGGTAGTAGCACAATTTTTTCCATAGGGAAAATTGTTAGGACACCATTTCCCCCCAAAACCTAATTGTTATGTGATTTCGTTGCTATACGGGGCAATTGTTGCATGAGGTTCCACTATATTTCCAATTGTCATTTCAGCTATTCTTCTATTTAAACTAAACAGCCTCACTTTCTAATAGAATATATATTTTCAACATATTCCCTAGCTTCGCCACCCCATGCCTTTTAGGTCAATGTATGAGGCCTTCCTCCTAAAGAAAAGCAAGAAAAGCAAGAAAAGCAATCACACTTATATACCACCCTATAGCATTTTAGTGCACTCTCTGGGCAGTTCACAAGTTAATTAGCATTTTGCCCCCAACATGCTGGGTACTCATTCTACCAACCATGGAAGGATGGAGGGCTGAGTCAACCTTGATCCCTGACCAGGATCAAACTCACAACCTTTTGGTTGCAGTTCAGTAGTTTATCCACTGCATCAGATTCAAAATCGATTCAAAGACCCAGAACTACACAATGCATAGCTGAGGTACACAATATCTTGCTGAAATGTGCATTATTATATACCACCATAGAGCGGTCATTTATTTTGTACCAGTTCCTGAACTGCTGGATTCTTCCATATACATTTCATTTCATTTCACTTTTTATTTGTATACCGCTTTATTCGGCCTGAAGGCAACTCAAAGCGATTTTCACCAATGTATGCTGTCTGCACAGCAGACAGCAGCAGAAAAAAGTGCAAGAGATACAATAATGACAATATAAAGAGTAAATAAGTACATAATACAAAATTCACTAAACAGCATAATCAATACAAAACAAGGAATACAGTAGAATCAATAAAAAGTTCAAAAAGTTCAAACAGCAAGTATAAACCCACGCTTACGTCACGATAAAGACCGGACAGGCCAAGTGCTCGAGAACAGTAGCAAACAGCAGGCATAGGCAGCTCCCATCCCCGGAGTGATGGTGTGGCTCCGGGGAGAGCACAGGACCTCCGTGCAGCGGCGGCGGCTTTTCTCCCCTCCGGCCAGGCGTGGCTCAGAAGGGGGTGGCGGCAAGCTCAGGTGGCTCCCATTCCTGGAGCGATGGCATGGCTCTGGGGATAGCGTGCGCACACACACACACACGTGTGTGTGGGTGCATATAATTTGCCCCATAAAGTTTGCAAGGATTCCTTGTAGCCCGAAAATGTCCCACACCCCCAGTTGTAACAATATAACCATTCAGCGGTTTATTTGCTGTCATACCAAAGAACTATTGCAGTGTTAGAAAAGTTAAATATAATATAAAAATAGTAATTGATACCAGCTGGCAGGCACAGAGCAGTGGCATGGTTTCGGCAGGGGTAGAGGTGAGGAGAGTGGGAGGAGATTCACCTCCTGCCTTCAGAATGGAAGCCAGCCACCTAGCAGCTGACTGACAATGGTGGCAGGGATAAGTTAAACAAACAAAAAACCCTAAAGTGACCAGAGGGGAATGGAGGAAATGGAGAAGCTGCTTGGTGGCCTAGGCTGCAGGGTTTTAAAAACCCTATTTGGTCAAGATTTTACAAAGGACAGACAAAGTGAAAGAAGCACCACACAAACTTATTCTGATCAAAACTGATTGGAAATCCAAGTTTTTTGACAGTCAAGACACATCCTGAGCTAAGATGAGTCAGAGCTAATGAACAGAGGGTTTCCATTTATGTGTTACTCAGTAGTGAAAGAGAGGTCGCATGCCACCAAAATAAAAGGACCTCAGTTTACATACAATATCATATACTAATTTATACATGCAGATGCAAACTTAGAAATTATTTAAATGACAGCACATCTTATCTAAATGGAAAAAACTGTAATTAGCTGATCTGCATGCCAGCTGATTTTATTGTCTCACTGTGCTATTAACAACTGATGAGGAATCAATGTTCTTTAGGATTATATATTTTTTTCTTTAATATTAGACCTGGACTGATGCTATCTTTCAAACAGAGGGTTGTTGTGCGCAACAAGTCCAGTCCAGGATTCTGACACACTTCCTTGACTGGTTACTGGCTCTTTGACTCTGCTCTCCATCTTTCGAAATGGACCCCTTTGGACTGTCGGCGTTGGCTTTGATCTTGTTATCATTCTGCAAGCCAATGCACATCTCAGGTGATACTGCCATTTTGGCCAAAGCCCCAGATTTGGCAAGCAGTGCTAGGTTCAACAGATTTGAAAGAAAGAAAAAGAAAGAAAAATGCATCAAAACAATGATTTATTGTCAATTACATTCTTCTTCTGTGTCTAGGCCAGATGTAAAACTGCCAAAATGAAGGCACCTTTTGGTGAGTTCATTCTGCAATTCCTTTAGCTTTGACCTAGTGGGACAAAGATTAGCCAACAACACAAGGTTGCCATTACCAGGGTGCGCCCGATTGTGGTTCAAAAATACCACAATCTTCGAGGAAGCTCTTTCTGTTTTACATTATGAAGCAGTAATGAAGTCGGGAATGTAAGTTTCATATCCCACCTCTGATGGATATTTTTCCTCCCAACTCATCAAATCAAAAGCTGCCAGGTATTCAGTATTTTTCCCCACCCCATTGCCTTCTTTTGAAATTCATGGTTCCTATGTGGCCAGAACCAGTCTATCTAGGTTATCTTGCTATGGTAATATAGACCATACTGCCAGAGATTTAATGCTGAGTGTCATGCAGCAGTTAACTAACTTGACAACCCTGAAGGCCAATGGCTTGGACGCCAAAGTCCACAGGAATCCTCCTTGATGGAGGGCAGCAGCTTCATCAATATTGGTCTGGAGCTGATGAGGACTTTGTATGCCAAAAGGGCTCAGGACCAGAAAGTGACTTGTAGAACTGGATCAGTGGTATGGGTGTCACACTGCGATGCAGAAGGCAGATGAAAGGCCACTGCATTGTATTATCAGGACAGTTTTCATGGCTGATTGCCATGAGGATTGCCAAAATTTGGATTTGGATACGGCGGCAGCAGTAGAACAAGAACAAGAAGAATGTGGCCAGAGAAAGAGTTTCCACATGAATGTAACAAAGCCTCATCAGAGAATTGGGAATAAAATTTAGTCTGCCCACACTACTTTCTTTGTTTTACTATGGACTGAAAGATACTCTGAAAATTCATCCAAAGCACTACGTATCTAGAAGACAACAGGGGCACTTAACATCAGCCAAGCAGGACTGCAAACTGAAGAAAATATTTGCTCCCAACCACTAGGTCAGGAGTTCTCAACCTTACTGTGCCACAGGTCGGACAACTCCCCCTCAGACCGTGCTGTGGGCCGGATGCAATGGCGGCGGGCCTGTTTATGCATGCGTGGGTACATTTGTGTATGCACAGACATGTCCGCTTTGAGGGTCATTGCCGTGGGCCAGATGAAACAGCATCAGGGTCAGGGTCTGGACCACAGGCCAGAGGTTGTGAACCTCCGCACTAGGTAATACCATTAATTTGGCTCCAAAAAAGCTTCACCACATGGTTTTATATACTGTACTAGCAAAGGTTGCCCGCCGTTGCCGGGCTGTTTTAAATGGTGTTGGAAAGTTTTTGTTGTTGTTGTTGTTGTTCATATTTGTAAAGAAGAGGTTAATCTATATTTGAAATTTTTAAAAATTTTATTTATACAATTTTTTTTTGATGGCCTGTTTTAAACTGTGATGAGTTTTGTTTGGTGTTTTGTTTTTTGGATAAAAAAAGAAAAAAGATGATATACTTTTTCGAAAAACTCTTGGGGCCTTTTGTGTGGGGCTATTGTGTATTTGAATTTTTTTTATTATTGTGGGCAGCAAGTGCTGCTGGTAGGGGTTATCTTGTATTTTGACTGTTTTTTCTCTCGTGGCCTTTGGGTGGAGCTTCTTCCAGTAAGTAGTCTCTTTCTTTATTCATTTCTTTTCCAGTCGTTGTGGTATGAGGTCGTGTGCTGGTGAGTTAGCTGTTTTTCTTTATTTGTGGTGGTAGTGGTGGTTGGATTTTGTGGTGTTTGGCTGGGTGCTGGGTGTGTTTGGAAATGTTTGTTGTTGTTTACTTTTTTGGTGTTATTTTTGTTTGTTTTTGTGTATTTTTGAATGTTTTTGATTGTTTGTTTTTGTGTTTTTTGGTGTCCTGGGGGGGGGGAATCCCCTCTCAGACAGACTCCTTTGGTCCCCCCAACCCTCTCAACCCCAGGGGAGCCAGTAGAGAGGGGGATTCCCCCCCAACTCCGTTTTTAAAGAGAAGTAACTGCTTGGTTTCTTCTCTTTAATATGGGGCGTGTGTGGGGGGGGGAAGGGAATCCCCTCTCTGCCGGGTCCCCTGGGGTCAGGAGGGTGGGGGAGACAGACTCCTTTTGTCCCCCCAACCCTCTCAACCCCAGGGGAGCCAGTAGAGAGGGGGATTCCCCCCCAACTCCGTTTTTAAAGAGAAGTAACCGCTTGGTTTCTTCTCTTTAATATGGGGCGTGGGGGGGGGGAATCCCCTCTCTGCCGGGTCCCCTGAGGTTAGGAGGGTGGGGGAGACAGACTCCTTTTGTTCCCTCAACCCTCTCAACCCCAGGGGAGCCAGTAGAGAGGGGGATTCCCCCCCAACTCCGTTTTTAAAGAGAAGTAACCGCTTGGTTTCTTCTCTTTAATATGGGGCGTGTGTGGGGGGGGGGAGGGAATCTCCTCTCTGCCGGGTCCCCTGGGGTCAGGAGGGTGGGGGAGACATACTCCTTTTGTCCCCCCCAACCCTCTCAACCCCAGGGGAGCCAGTAGAGAGGGGGATTCCCCCCCCAACTCCCTTTTTAAAGAGAAGTAACCGCTTGGTTTCTTCTCTTTAATATGGGGCGTGTGTGTGGGGGGGAAAAAGGGAATCCCCTCTCTGCCGGGTCCCCTGGGGTCAGGAGGGTGGGGGAGACAGAATCCTTTTGTCCCCCCAACCCTCTCAACCCCAGGGGAGCCAGTAGAGAGGGGGATTCCCCCCCAACTCCGTTTTTAAAGAGAAGTAACCGCTTGGTCTTCTCTTTAATATGGGGTGTGTGTGTGGGGGGGGGGGGAAGGGAATCTCCTCTCTGCTGGGTCCCCTGGGATCAGGAGGATGGGGGAGACAGACTCCTTTTGTCCCCCCAACCCTCTCAACCCCAGAGGAGCCAGTAGAGAGGGGGATTCCCCCCAACTCCATTTTTAAAGAGAAGTAACCACTTGGTTTCTTCTCTTTAATATGGGGTGTGTGTGTGTGGGGGGGGGGGAAGGGAATCCCCTCTCTGCCAGGTCCCCTGGGGTCAGGAGGGTGGGGGAGACAGGCTCCTTTGGTCCCCCCAACCCTCTCAACCCCAGGGGAGCCAGTAGAGAGGGGGAGCACAACACCCCCCCACCCAGTGATATTAAAGGGGAAACTCCGATTAAGAGCTTCAGGCGCCGTTGGGGAGGGGGGCTTTGGTTCCCACGGCTTGGCGGACTTGCTCTCCCGGTGTTTTTGTTTTTGTTTTATTTTTTGGGTGCCAGCTTCCTCAGCGTTCTGCGCGGTCATGGCGCACAGGACGCTGGGGCTTGTAGTTATGGGTTGATGCTTTGTGTTTGTGCTGCGTTTTTTTAAAAATGGTTTTCTTTTGATTGGCTGCGGCGTGTTTCCAAACGCTGCACCGTGCGAGAGCCTCTCAGCCTGATTGGCTCTGGCTCTGGCGCGGCGCGGCGCAAGGAATGTTGGGAAGTGAAGTTGTTTCCCTTTCTTCGCATTTGTGAGGCTGTTGCCCCACTGCCGGTTTTCTCAATCCTTCGTTGACCTGCAGACCCAGATCGGCCATGTGCAGGAAGGGTGAGTGCAGGCAAGTAGGGCGAGGCATAGCAACCTATAGCCAGTTCCAACGGTTAACCCTTGGATTTATAGGTTAAGATTTGGTTTTTTTAAAAAGTTATGAGTTAGTTAAATATCATGCCTTAATCATAACATCCTGATACATTGGTGTGTCAAGTGGGGGAAACTATCTTTAGTGAAGTTAACTCTTCAGTTAAAAAGTAAGATTAGCTTTAGTAAAAGCATTAATTTCAGCAAAAATTAAGACAGTAATATCACGCAACGTGACTCAGGTATATGAATGCCCCTTAACATAGCTATACCCATATAGGATTACATTTCAACATAGAACATCCTCTTCTGAAATGCCTGAAGGTTGACAATTAACTGGTCACATCCATCCTGCATGATAAGGACCCATGAAAAATATGAGTACCATAGGGCTGATGGTAAATTATGTACCTGTAGTAAAGATGAAGTCAAACCTACTACAAGTGTGAGACTAGAGGTGTTGCTATAGCAGGTTTTAATAGTCAAATACACCAAGAAGAAGAAATGCTTAACATTATGCCAGCAAGTAATTACAGCACACATGGAGGTAGATGGGAGAGTAAGACATAAATATTCATTTAAGAGCTTCAAAACATTATTTTTTCTTGACTTCCATTACCAAAACCAGAGACTCTGGTATGGGAGTCCTTCCAAAAAAGGTTATGTTTCCAAATGCTTTGTAGAATACAACCAGAATTGGAACCCAGAGGTCCTGCTGATCTCATTCATGGTTCCAAGACCAAGCACAGGGAGGAGAAACCAGCCAGATAAGTGGAGTGAGAAAAGTCAGAGTTATTCCTTTTTTAATAGCTGCTGAGGTAGAAAATGGAGACAAGCAGGAGGTCTGGGTTATGAACTGACAACCTTACTGATTACTATTTAAGTCACTGTTAATTACTTAAAATACCAGAAAATGCCAGCACTACTTCAAGTGGTGAGTCGTGCGAGCGCAAATAAGGCGGGATATAAATCTAACAATAACATAAAAAATAAAATGAATATTACAAACACAGCTACACTGCTCTGGATAGCAGTGGCAATTACATATAAAGTTAGGAAAATCAGTGCAAAGGCCAGTTCTACCAAGAAATGGAAGCAGGACCCTGAGACAGAAGTGCAGTGGTTTTTAATCCAGAAAACAAATAGATAAAATTGGATATCTAATTGGACACAACTGACAATAATTCCCAATAGGAAGCAGTTCTTTAGATCAATGTTACTATAACAAAAGCAATAAAAGAAAACATAATTGTTTATCACAGGCTGTATGGCTGTCTGAGAAACCCAACATGTCTTTGGTCACATACTACGTATCTGGGTATGTGAGGAACACGAATATTTTAACTAAACGTTTGGAAGGCTGCTAATGCGGTGCTGCTATAAAAGATTGAAAGGTGGCACGGAAGGTATGCCATGCAGGAACTATTTTATGGAATGGACAGGTAATGAAAGTTGTTTGTTTAAAGTCACACATTGAGTATACATTATAGCTGAGATTTGAAACTCAGCACCCATATAACTCACCCTCTTAACACCTCAAGTTAATTAATAAACATAGATATACTGTGACTATGAAGGAGATAGTTGTCAAGCACCACCAAGCTAAATCTAACGTTTGATGAACCTAATAGGGGTTTCAAGGCATTTAAGTAATAATTTTACCATTACTACCTCCCAGTCAGTTTCCATGGTTTAAAGATTTGAGTCCAACTTACCTGAGTCTGTCACACTATCTCCATCATGCTGGATATCAACTATGTGGAACAGCACTTATTTTATACATGTTGTCTTTAGGGTGATTGAATTCATATAAAGTGTGAGATGGTTCATAATATTTCATCACAGATTATCTTCTTGTTGGTTAGGTTTTTGGCACAATCAAAGCTTGCACATTTAGTTTAGCAGAGAACTTCTTATGCATGGCTCTGGGAGCTTGTACTCATTTTGCACATTACTACAAAAAAATCTGAGAGTGTTAAACATAGAGTTGTGTAAGGGCGACAAAGATAATATATTTTCCAGCAAAGGAAGCACTTCGAAAAATGATTTCCAACCTCTACACATACAACCTGTGAATAGGTACATATGTTAAACATTTTCCTGTAAGAAAAAAGACTTGCTGTTAGATGCAATACAACACGATTGTAATACTTGTAGTAATATACAGTACTTTATATAAATAGCCACAATGTCAACTTGCTTTGCTTGTGTGGATGTGCTTCATACTGGAGCAGCATACTCTGGTGCAGAGGCGCTCAGGGCCAAAGCTGATATACACAATATGGATGGTCAAGCTCCCCATGAAAAGTTTGTCAGTTTTATGATAATATTGTTCCTTGAACTAACTTTAGCCTTGGTATTCAGGCAGTGTCACACTGGGGTATTTTGGTGCTGAACAACGCTGTAATCGATTTCCTTGCCACATAACATCCAGTTCAACCTCTGCCTCTCCGTTTCGAATGTGGAAAGCATTCTTTTGTTCTGGTTAGGCTTCAAGTGATTGATGGCGTAATACTATCCCAATTCTTCAAGTGCTCCAGCAAGTCCACTCGTCTTCACATAGAATCTCCAGTTCTGAAGGGAGCTGCCAATAGCCCTAGTAAGCTTGTTACCTCTGGTAAGATTATTTATTTTATGGAGCAGTATCCTATGATTGACAGTATTGTACGCTGCAGTTAGGTCAATGAAAGCCACTCCCTTAATTATCTTTCTTTCAAAGCCATCCTTAATGTGTTGCATAAGGTTAAGAATTTGACAGCAACATGACTTACCCGGCCTGCTCCTTCATGATCTGTCCATCAATAAATTCAGAAATATGACTGAAGATCACCCACTCCAGTGCTTTATAAAGATGACAAAGGAGTGATACTGGTCAGTAGCTTTTCAGGTCATCTGGGTCTTTGCCAGGTTTCAATAAAGCAACAACTCTAGCCTGCCTCCACAATTTAGGAATCTCAAGCTCATCTAAGAAGTTGTTCATTAATTGCAAAAGGCATTCCAAAGTGTGAGAACCAAACTGCTTTATCTGCTGTGTTCTTATGTCATCGATATCTCCTATTTTATTTGGCTTCATGCTCTTTATAGCTCCCTCCAATTCAGATGCCACAAAGGGGGTATTAAGTACTGTAATCCCCTCTCTTGTTCCTCTTTTCGGATGGCTTGTTCCCACACCTTTTTGCCTTGAGTTTTTTCCATCCTTCAACAAACAAAGCTACTCATTCTGCTGTTACTCCAGTATTGTTTTGCTGTGGTTGAGAAATCTCCACCTAAATTTTAAAGACATTTCCAAGCTCATTATTTGCAATTTTCAGCTACAGCTTGCATCAGTTCTTCCCCAGCTTCAACAGTATCTTCCTGGAAAGGATCCTGGTTGTAGAGTGCCTGGTAACTATCCAATAGTGGTTTGATGTCTTCAGTCAGGCCCTGGATGTACTGGGTGCAGGATCCTCTTGGAATATTTTTTCTTTGATATTACAGTACTTTCATAAGATGGACACATTCATTATATTTATTTAAATGCAGCTGGATCTTCTCTACACTTTTATCCAATTGCTCTCAAAAATTCACCCATTTAACCTTCTTAAACTTAAAAGGTCTGTGAAAAGGCACTTCCTGGAGTTTCACTGCAGCATTTACTATGCACGCGATGGGTCTATGTTGAGTGCACAGAATTTTGGATCATCAACAACTTTCATGCTCTGCGCTGCTATCTTCTTGCTAACAAAGATGTCCGGATTATATTCCCTCTTCCATATACCATGGTTAAACGATGCAGACAGTTTCAGATCGTGTACTAACTGAAGGTCATTGGTGTCTGCTCAAGATACAAGATGTGGACCATCCTCATTGGTCTAGTTATATCCTCAAGCCTCACTGTGACAATTAAAATCTCCAATAACAAAATTTATTTGATCATATATAAAATTGTCTGGTTTGTTAAAACTAAAATTTACTTCTGATGGCTTAGAAACAGAGACAACAGAGAATTGTGGGGTTCAAATGGTGAGAATTTTAATGTTATTTGTTTCTGTCAATGCAGCTGATATTATACTGAGACTAGGTCTAACAAATTGCACCTCCATACTGGTCATGCGGTCTCTCAATCACTATTTCCATTCCAGCTACTTTGGGTTTATAACATGCTATCCCTTGATGTGTTTCCCATAACAGAAGTATGTCACATTTATGTTTACTACATGTGTCCGCTAGTAGAATACTCTCATTTCTAGAAAGTCCCTCAATATTTATTGAGATCATTGTTAAGGTTGGTCTTGACAAAGACCTTTTGGTGAATTAATTCCTTAATCTAGTGTGAAAAAGATTAGCTGGCAAAACAAGGTTGTCATTGCCCGACATATGCCCACATGTGGTTCAAAAGGTAAAATGTACCCACCATGTTTGAGGAGGCTCTTTCTATGTACCCCTGTTATTGTAAATGAAACCGAGCAAGAATAATCCAACAGCTTCCCTGTTTTTATAGAATGGGTAGCAGACAATGCATGGCAATTCCTGTTGTTGCAAGATTAAATTATAGCAGGGGTGGCCAAACTTTTAGCGCCATGGGCAAAGCAAATAGCACAAACAAATAGCTAATAACACAACAGAACACACAACAAATCAAAACAGGCAACCGACAAATATGTCTCAAAATAAAATAAAATAACTGCCATCTGAGGGCATAGGGGATCAACCTGACTGACTAATTTATCGCTAAAGGGACAACACCCTGAAAAGCCTCTTTAAACAAGAGAATTTTTAATTGCTTTAAAAAGACAGCCAGTGATAGGGCCTGGCACAGCTCCACCGGTAGAGTGTTCCACAGTGTTGGTGCCACCACCAAGAAGGCTTTGTTTCTAGTTATAGACTTTCGAGCCATCGTCGGTGTCGGCACCAGGAACTGCACCAACTGTGATGACCAGGTGATGCAGGGCGTTGTTCTGAGGTAGAGATGCTCCGACAGATAACAAGGTCCCAAACCGTACAGGGCCTTATATGATAACACTAACACCTTGTATCTGACATGGTATGCAACAGGTAACTAGTGCAGGCCTGCCAAGGCTGGGGAAATATGATCAAATTTCTTTATGCCTGTCACCAGCCTGGCTACTACATTCTGAACCCACTGTAATCTCTGTACCAAACACAAGGGCAGCCCCCAGGGCTGTAGCCAGAAGGGGGCCGTGAGGGGCACAAAAACCCTCCTGAGCTAACAGCCTGACCCCCCAAACCATCATGTGATGCCAATGTTATATATATATATATATATATATATATACAGTATATGAGATTGACACTTTTCCTCCCTGAAAATTTTTTGCCCCACCTGAAATAATAATAATAATAATAATAATAATAATAATAATAATAATAATAATAATAATAATAATAATAATAATAATAATAATAATAATAATAATAAAGTTTAATTTCTAGCCCGCTTTCCTGACACAAGTGCCACTCAAAGCGGCTTACAACATATATAAATACAACAGATAAAAATATACAATAAACTACAAAAGGCAATACACAATTAATACAATCAAAACATCAGAATATGCAAAAATACAATACAAAATATAAATAATTAAGCAATATCACAATGAGAAATTACACAAAAAAATCAACCTCAACTACCCAGCAGCCACAAAGGCACCCTATAGTTCAACGTCTGTGAGGCAGCTGCGTCGGCGGCGGCAATGGCTCCCACCTGTCTCTCCCCAACGGGGCCAGTGGCGTGGGCTCCCGGAGCGAGACAGGGAGCTGCTCGAAGCGGCGGGTGTCGTCCTTTTCTGCTCTCCGGGCGGGCCGTCCCGGAGAGCGAGGGCAGCTGTGTCGGCGGCGGCAATGGCTCCCACCTGTCTCTCCCCCAAATCTAGAGTCCTGGCTACGGCCCTGGTAGCCCCACATAGAGAACATTAATGTAGCCAGACCGTGAAATTACCAATGAGTAGGTCAGGGTTATGAGAGACTGTCTGTCCAAGTAGGAGCATAGCTGCGTAATCTGCCGGAGCTGGAAAAAAGCAGCTTTGGACACCACCGCTATTTGTTGCTCAAATGAAATCAATGGGTCCATAATGACCCCCAGATTGTGGGTTGTTCCCTAGGGGTAATAGTTCCATCCAGGGTAGGAACCAGGTCTCCAAGTCAAGCAGACAGCCTCTCAAACAGCAAAACCTCCATCTTGTCAGGGTTCAGTTTCAGTCTGTTAGCTTTTGTCCATTCCATTATTGAGTCAAGACACTTGTCAAGACATCGGTCCACACCAACTGCAGACAATGAAAAAGAGAGATAAGAGTTGTGTATCATCTGCATATTGGAGATACCGAACCCTGAACCTCCTAATGACCCCGCCCAATGACTTCATGTACATAGTAAACAACAATGGGAAGATGATCAATCCCTGTGGAACACCCCATTGGAGGGTCCATGTGGCTGAAACAAACTCCTCGAGTTGAATTCTCTGGGTCCTCTCACCAAGGAAAGAGCAGAAACACTGCAGTACAGTGCCCCAGATTCCCAGCCCTAATAAGCATCCCAGGAAGTTACCCTGGTCAATGGTATCAAAAGCAGCTGAGAGGTCCAGGAGCACCAGGAGAGATGAAGCTCCCCTGTCTGCTTCCTGGAGAAGGTCATCTTGCAGTGCAACAAATGGTGAGGTCTAAAACCCAATTGGAATGGATCCAAGCAATTGGTTTTATCCAATTAATTTAATTTAATTTAATAGTCATACTTATATATGCCACCCACTCAGGTAGAACCCGACTCAGGGCGGCATTACAGCAAATTCTAAAAACATATAAAAACATTTAAAACCCCATATCCCACCCACCCATCCCACCCACTATAAAAGGGAAGAGAGGGTTCTTAATTGTTTACATAAGCCAGCAGATGGGGACCATATTCCCATTAGGGCCCCACACCTGCCTTGCCAGCCAGGTCTTCAATCCTCTCCTGAAGGGAAGCAAATCTCTTTGAAGTCTTAGATCTGTTGGCAGGAGGTTCCAGAGGGTTGGTGCATACACGGAGAAGGCTCTCCTGCGTCCATGTGGCTGAAACATGTGGCCTTCGGGTGCTGGATAGATGTGCTCCCCTAGTTGATGCACAGGTACACAGAAGTGGCCAAACGGAGTGGCAATGTTCAAAGATAGGAAATCCGTTTGAGGCTTGAATATGTAGTAATATAATATAATGTTTTATTCTGGTAGTTAATATATTCAGAATCTTCCAGTAGAGCAATACAACAAGTCCAATACATTGTGAAAGTCAACCGGTATGCAGACTCTTTCAGGAGAATTTCCCTTCATCAGACAACTTGACTTGCTAACTTTCCAATATCTGAAAATATATACAATATATATATATATATATATAAATTAATTCTGAACTGGAATATTGCTACTGAGCTAAGTATAAAAGAGAAACCCACCTGGATATATAACATTTAGTTTTCAAAGGATATCTTGTTTTCATGTTGCATCCTAACCTCTTTTCGTTTATTCATTTTGGGCTGTGGATGTTACTGACTCAAAATATTACTCCCCTTATAAATCCTGCTGATAGGAAACCAGGTGTGCATAATCTAGCATTCCCCTCCCATGCCTCCTAATTGACTAAATATATTTATACATTTTTATATTTTTATACATTTTATATTCCAGGGCTACAAATTGACATAATTGTGTAAAGGGGGACAAAAATATATATCTACAGAAGTACATTACACCACAATGCTTGAACTCTTAACAATCTCAAAATTGTATTAGCCAGGATAACGCTGGCCATGTAAGTAATTAGTAACAGCTGTGGGAAGAGGTCTCATGCTTGTGGAATCCCCACTGTTTTATAGTCTTTGTAAAAGCCCTGAGTAAACAGTATGAAGCATCAAAATAGAGGTGCCATTGGAGGATCTGCCCATTCTCAAATGCCATAAAGCCAAGAAATGCAAAAGCACAGGTACACAGAAGTGGCCAAACGGAGTGGCAATGTTCAAAGATAGGAAATCCGTTTGAGGCTTGAATATGTAGTAATATAATATAATGTTTTATTCTGGTAGTTAATATATTCAGAATCTTCCAGTAGAGCAATACAACAAGTCCAATACATTGTGAAAGTCAACCGGTATGCAGACTCTTTCAGGAGAGCCCTGGAATATAAAATGTATAAAAATGTATAAATATATTTAGTCAATTAGGAGGCATGGGAGGGGAATGCTAGATTATGCACACCTGGTTTCCTATCAGCAGGATTTATAAGGGGAGTAATATTTTGAGTCAGTAACATCCACAGCCCAAAATGAATAAACGAAAAGAGGTTAGGATGCAACATGAAAACAAGATATCCTTTGAAAACTAAATGTTATATATCCAGGTGGGTTTCTCTTTTATACTTAGCTCAGTAGCAATATTCCAGTTCAGAATTAATTTTTATATATATATTGTATATATTTTCAGATGTTGGAAAGTTAGCAAGTCAAGTTGTCTGATGAAGGGAATTCTCCTGAAAGAGTCTGCATACCGGTTGACTTTCACAATGTATTGGACTTGTTGTATTGCTCTACTGGAAGATTCTGAATATATTAACTACCAGAATAAAACATTATATTATATTACTACATATTCAAGCCTCAAACGGATTTCCTATCTTTGAACACTCCCCTAGTTGATGGCACTATTAGAGAGCCCCTCCAGTCCGCTCTGGTTGGACAGGCAGACACTCTTGGGATGACGCGGTCACTAAGGTATCCTGGCCCACTACCATATAGGGCTTTAAAGGTCAAAACCAGCACCTTGAATTGCACCTGGAGGCAAACTGATAACCAGTGCAGCTCCTGAAGTAGCGGTGAGGCACGGGCATATTGTCCGCACCCCATCATGACCCGGGCCGCCGCATTCTGGACCAGCTGCAGCCTCCGAATGGTCGTCAAGGGCAGCCCCATGTAGAGTGCATTACAGTAATCTAGTCGGGAAGTGACCAGAGTGTGAGTGACCATAAGCAAGGAGTCCTGGTCCAGGAGTGTGCGCAACTGGCGAATCACCTGAAGTTGGGCAAAAGCCCTCCTGGCCACAACCTCTACCTGTTCTTTTAGCAGCAGCCACGAGTCCAGAAGGACCCCCAGGTTGTGCACCGGGTCTGTCTGGGCAAAACAGCCCCATCCAGAACCAAAAATGGTAGCTCCCGGGATAACACGGGGCCTCTTACCCATAGCCACTCTGTCTTGATGGGATTCAGCCGAAACCCATTAGCCCCCATCCAGACCCCAATGGCCTCCAGGCATCCGGATAGGATTTCAACGGCATCACCAGGGTCCAAGAATGCCTGCAGCTGATCCGCCACTAACCTCTCAATGACCTTGCCAAAAAAGGAGATATTTGCTACAGTTCTAAAGTTGTCTAAAATCTCTGTAGCTAGATTTGGCTTCTTGAGAAGTGGGCGAACAATGATATTCTTCAAACAGGAGGGTAGCTTGCTCTCCCACAGTGAAGAATTAATGATGTTCTGCACCTACTCCTCAGCAACCCCCATAGATTTTACTAGCCACGATGGACAAGGATCAAAACGAGAGATCATGGGTTTACAGCATGCAAGTGCCTTGTCCACCTCCTCAGATGACACAAGTTGAAACTGATCCCAAGAATCAAGACCAGACAGTTCATTGGACATCCCAACCTGATCTACTGTATTAAAAGTGGAGTCCAGGTTCCGTCGGAAGGCCTCAACTTTAGATCAAAAATGATTACCAAAATCTTCATAACTCTGAAGACTGTGGTAAGGTCCACTTGAGTAACCTCCTGCAGTGAGGCCAACGACTATCCTATACAGGTCCTCATCTTGGGTTGAGGCCTCTTGAATCTGTTGGACATTATAAGTCTTTCTAGCCTTCTTTATATGTTGCAGATATATTGAGGTTGCTTGTTTAACTAGTCTCAAGTTCTCATTCAAGGGAGCTTGTCTCCACTTGCTCTCTAGTCTTCTCCTTCACTGCTTCTATGGGCTTTCACACAAATATCCTTAAGTAACTAGGAAGCTTCTCTAGCGTAGACCCCCTTCCCTTTTGCAGCCAGTTTGCTCATCCAAAGCAAGGTAGATGAGGTTTCTCGAGGTGCTGGGAGCAATGGCTAGAGCTGCTGGTTGGAGATGCGTTCCCTTGCGCCTGTTAATTAGCACAGTAACGGTGCTGGCGCTCCATTAGCCAGCCCATGTGGTAGGATCCCCCCCCCCCACATCCACTAGCCTTTCCCCTAATGAGAGCTGGAAGAGGGGCACTCACAAAACACTGCCCTAGAATAATATTCCGCTTTGTCCCTGCCGGTAACAAGAGCTGACAGAATCACTACGTCCATTTCTCTTCTAATTAGCACACTTCCAGCTTGGTCTGAGCCAGCAGCCAGAGAAAAGCGATCGGACAACCGTACCGAATCACAAACACAAAGAGGCCCATTCCCCATAATTAGGTGAGACAATCCCTCAGTCTTTTCTCGGCTGGAGCTTGCCCATAAGACCCTCGCTGTTTTGGTAAGTCCCAGCAACACAAGTTACACGTCTCCCCGGGACACTAATAAGCCCCTAATTGTCTTCCGCTTCACACGGCTCTTACCATAGGTCTGACTTCAGGGAAAATTTCTCCTAACAAGCAACAGCCAACAGCGCTGCCTGCACCACCACAAATGCAACAAGAAGTGCCACAAAATTATATATATGGTCTCTGCCTAGTGGGGGCCTGATTGCTACATGCCAAGGATTCAAAGGGAAGGACGCCAGAATGCCAGACAGCAACTCCTAATTGTCAGGGGCGCAGTCTGTCCTTGACCCTTGCTCTCGTGTGTCTTCCTCAGCCCCCATTTTCATTGCCTTGTCCTTCTGCTCTGGCTTCTCTCTTTTCTGCTGGCCCTTTTACTGTACAGGCTGTCCGGATAGTGGAATTTCAACAGGGTTTTACAAGGGCTTCCAGTCTTGAAGAAACCCTTCATCAACACTTGAACAACAACTCTGGAATTCTGCCAGAAGCACAAATTGGCTTCATTTTATTTGGACAGTTATTAAATTTATGAGTTACTCAGTAAAGCCAAAGAAGATGAAAACAGTTTAGCAAAGGGGATTTGCACGTGTATCTTTAATTATGGGGATTACACAATTTGCTACTTCAGGTCATTCTTCTGTATTTAAAAAAACTGATAAGAAAGCTGTCTGGATTCATGTGGGGGAAACATTAGTGAGGAAGACACACTTATAAAGGTAGAGACATTATATAAGTATTCACACTGTTACACCGTACATTAGGATACTCAAACCTGAACACAACATGTTTAAAATCCCAACCTATTTTCAAGATTTTTTCTCTGCAGCCATGTGGATTACTCACTGGCATTTGACTCAACCCAAGAGGGTCTGTATCCAGTCCTGTACATTGACCTTTGTAGCACAACCACAACTGTGCAGTTTCCCAAAAACAAGACAATTGCATTTAATCCATGTGCTCCTGGTAAAGGTTAAGGTCACCCATGCTCAAAAGCCAGTCATCTCCAATTCTAGGGTTCAGTGCTCACCTCTGTTTATAGCCAAAGAGCCAGAACTGTGTGTGTTTGCAGATGTTTTTGTGGACATGTGGCAGGCATGACTAAACACTGGAGTGCACGGAAGGCTGTTTACCTTCCCGCCAAAGTGGTATCTATTTATCTACTTGCAATTTCTTGTTTTTGAACTGCTAGGTTGTCAGGAGCTGGGACAGAGATGGGAGCTCACTCTGTCATGCAGCACTCAGGTCTTGAACTGCTGATTTCCACTCATCAAATTCAACATCTTAACCATTAAACCACCGCAGCCCATTTGCATCAGAGACAAATGTTCAATTGACCTTGGCATGGTGACAAGAAGGGAGGTAGAAGGCAATATATATGTTGCAGGCCTGCCACAGAGAAGCATTTGCCTGCCCGGTCTCCTAACTGTAATAATTTCCCTTGTGGAGTTTTCTGCATTTTTATTCAGTCCACAATGTTCAGTGGAACTACTTCTCACGTCAGTGTATACAGCAGGGGTGGCCAACTTTTTTATGCCGCGGGCCTGACCACGCCCCCGAACAGCTGAGCAGGCTGGACCACGCCCCCAGAAGTGGAAGCGGGTGCATTTACAGCTGTTGTAAATACACCCACATCCACATTTGCGACAGCCACAGGTGTGTTGGTGCAGGCGCGTTTATGGCTGACGTAAAAGAGCCCACTTCCAGTTGTAGCGGAGGCGGTGATGGGCTGGATGGGCCATGTCTGGCCCATGGGTCCTAGGCTGGGAATTCCTGGTATACGTGATGCTGCTGATATAATGGGCCTGCAAAGAGACCAACTATTTTCACCTCCCCCATAAGGCAAACATTTCTAACTGAGTAGTCTATATTTAAAAACAACAAAATGGTACCAACCAAGAGACCCAACTTTCATGTTTGGTTTTCAATTACATTGGTGATGTGGGAGACGTTACAGAAAGTAGGTTTCTGCTGGGAGGGTAGTCAGATGATAGTCTCCTTAAGGACGGTCCAGTTCCAGTTTAGTTTCACGACAAAAGGTGAAATGAAAAGTTGAGTAGGAATACTGAAGCTGCCATTCAGCAGTTAATATCTGGCCACAGAATCAAGCATGCACTGTTGTCCCCAGATGTACTGCGTTTTTATTTAAACTGGAACCATTGTTGCATCTTTTCCGAGATAAATTAACATATGCAGATAAAATGTCCTCTTCTTTGAAGAGACATTTTCTACAGAAGTTGAGGAAGGATGCATAGGTCTTCCTATTTCCAAAGACTTGACAAGCTAAAGGAAAAGCAGCAGAGATAGGGGAAAACTGGCAGCAAACACAGACTGCTGAGCTTTCCAGTCTGAATGATGTAGAGAACATCCCAAATGAGCAGAAGGTAAGAAAAAAATGTGTTGCTTGTGAAAGTTGTAGAAGCTTGGCCAAACTTTTACTGGTGTTCACGTAACTTTTGCATAATGCATTGAAGCTAATTTATAAGTTGCTGGGGCGCATCTTTATAGAGCAAGTGGGTACATGACTGGTTACTCAGCCAAGATGTGTCGCAGCAACTCAAAGAAAAGCCACAACTAGCTGTAGCATGTTATAGAAAACTTATGTGAATCACTGTAGGATTCTGGCCAGCGAAGAGCAACCTATATTCTCTACCTTCCTGTAGAGTCTTATACAACTAATAGCCCCCTTTCCAGTAGTTTAAGATCAAATAATGGCAAATAGAGAAGCTATAAGTAGAGATGTGAAGGCCCGGAAAAAAACTGGAAAAATTCAGGAGGAAACCGGGTTTTTTTCCTCGTTTTTTCTGAAGCCTTTTTTGTTATTTTTCTGAAAAATTGAAAAAAATGAAAAAATAAAAAATATATTGTGGAATGTTTTATTTTAACATGACGAATAAAATATTTTAAGATAAGGCCGGGTTCAAATATTTTATAAATCATTTCTAAAAATATATGTATGGTATCAGATTATTTTCAATTTTCCCGAAAATTTCCGTTTCCCCCGGGGAAAAAATGTTTTTTTTTCCCCGAGCTTCATAATTTTCGGAAATTTTACATCTCTAGCTATAAGTAAGGTTTTCCCCTAGCCAAAAGAAGCAAACCAATTTCTTGTTGTTGTGTGTCATCAAATTGTCTCTGATTTAGTGCCCCTATGAAGGAGAGATCTCCAAAATGTCTTGTCCTCTAACCCTTCTTTGCTCTTCTAATCTCAAGGCTGTGAGTTTCTTTAGGCAGGGAGTCAACCTATATTACATGTGGTCTCCTCCTTTTCCTGCTGCCTTCAACCTTTCCCAACATTATTATCTTTTCCAGAGATTCTTGTCTTCTCATGATATGCAGTTTCACTTTCAACATTCTTGCCTCCAGAGACAGTTCAGGCTTGACTTCTCTAGGACCCACTTGTTTCTCTTTTTGGCAGTTCCAGTATCCACAAAGTACTCCTCCAGCACTGTACTGTATTTCAAATGAATCAATTTTTTTCTTATCAGTTTTTAGCTTTCACGCCCATACATGCTGATTGAAAATACAAGAATGAGGATAATCTTGGTCTCCAGTGACACATCCTTACGCTGGATGATCTTTTCTCATTCCTTCTTTGCTGCCCTTCTGAATCTCCGTCTTCTTCTGATTTCTTGGCTGCAGTCCCCATTTGGCTTGATGATTGAGCCTAGGTATACAAAACCTTTCACTATCTGAATTTCTTTTCAACCTTAATATTGTACAGTTCTTCTAATAGTCATGATTTTTTTCTTAATGTTCACCCACAGTCCTGCTTCAGCACTTTCTTATTTCATTTTCCATATGGGGCTGCGGTGGCTCAGCGGTTAAGAAGCTTGCCTTGTTAGCTGGAAGGCTGGCAAGTTGGCAGTTTGAGACCTGGGTACTGCATGATGGATTGAGCACCTATCTCTGTCCCAGCTCCTGGAGACATGGAAGGAGCCTCATTAGGGCGTTCCCTGAGCAGTGTTTCTTTTGCAAAAATCCTTTCAACCCAGAATAATTTCTGACATGAAATTATTATTAGTATTTCACTTTCCATAAAAGTCATTTTAACTCATTGCTGCTTCCTGCCAATAAAATGGTGTTATTTGCATATCTTAAATTATTGATGATTGTTCCGATTTTCACTTCTCTTTCATCTGAAAGAAACCATAGCAATCTTGAAAACACAAATGTATGCCTTACCTCATCATTGATTATTCTGTGTATAGTATCACATGAGTTTTATTAGCACCAAGACAAAGCCCCTCTTCCCATCTGATCCTAAATGATCCTATTAACCTAGAGAAAAGCAAAATTGTTAAAGCATCTGTTTTTCTCATTTTAGACCATATCAAAATAACCTAACAGTAGATAGTATAAATTACATAATATAATAGTAAAATGGGACTGCACTGGCTCAAGTGGCTAAGACGCTGACTGGAAGGCAGCAGGTCAGCAATTCGATACCTGATTACTGCAGGACGGACTACTGCTCCTATCTTTGTCCCAGCTCCTGCCAACCTAGCAGTTCAAAAGCAAGAAACTGTAAGTAGATTAATAGAGACTACTTTGGTGGGAAGGTAAACAGTACTCTGTGCGTTCTGGTGTCTAGTCATGCCTGCCACGGAAATGTCTGCAGATGCAGACAGTGCTGGCTCTTCGGATATGAATCAGAGATGAGCACTGAACTCTAGAGTCGGATACAACTGGCTTTCGCGTAAGGGTGATCTTTACCTTTACCTAAAATTACACTATTCATTTCAACAACAGATAACAAGTTTTGATTGGATTCTACTGAAGTTAGATTAACTTGACAGGTTATCTTTGCTTGAAAGAAGGAGTTAAGAAGTTGAACTCATGCTTTGGTGTTCATTCCTATTTGCATTTTAAAGTACTAAATATATGAAAATAACTTTGGCAATAAACAATAAAGCATAGCTGTCAAGAATCCCTTATTGGCCGGGAAAACCCCTATATTTACCCTCTTATTAATTAGACTGCAATGCCCTATTGCCACCATTGAAGGGCAGCAAGGATAAGCATAGCTGTCAAGTATCCCTTATTTGCCAGGAAATTTCCCTTATTTCCAAATCCAAAACTTGACAGGTATGCAATAAAGCCCATTTTCTAATTGCTGTTGGACTTTGGGAAATGTTCCATTAATCATCACCTGATGATGCCAACCTCATCTATATAAATAAAATGGAAAGGTATGCCCGTGTGTCCCGAATGCGTTTCCGCACCTCTGGACAGAGCTCCCTGAAAGCTTGCACATGCCTACCTTTGGCATCACAAATTGCATAGCCGGAGTCTGGGGGTCACAGGTGGGGCGTGAGCCCCACAAAAAGCAAAAGAAAAAACTACAGGCTCCAGCATCCCATGCGCCATGTCCCAGCCAATCATAAAGGCCGGAACGAGCACAGGAGGGGTGGAGCAGACACCACGCAATTGGAGAGCAAGAGAAGGCAGTTGGCGGGCATGCGTGCACCTGGCTGCCTCCCACTCATCCAGTGGAGACCAAGGAAACATGATGTGTGTGTGTTTGAGTATGTCTCCAGGGCGAGCAGAAAGGGGATGGGGGAGGGCAAGGTGTGTGTGTGTGTATTAGTGTGCGTGAGATCAAAAGCCAAGAGGGCCGGGAGTGGGTAATGTGTGTGTGGGGAGGCTGGTCAACGCCCCCCCCCTGGCAAAGCTGGGCGTCCATGCTAGTAGTTAACTAAGCACAACTGAGATCTAACACGACAATCACATTATGTTATGGTCTAAGGTTACTGCAATCATTTGCAATGCTGTGCGCTCACAACCTACATTACATGGTAGTCAAGTGAAAATGCATGTAGGAAGGACAAATTGCTTACCTGCAACTGTAGTTCTTTGAGTGCTTATCTGTGAATTCCCACAAAGGAAAACCAACATAAAGGGAAGAAGAAACAACTATTTATAACCACGAGGTAAGTGAACGAGGCTCTGAAGTTTCCTTGAGGTGATGCTCCCATGGCAGATTAAGGAGAACTGAGACACCTGTTAGGTGGTGTCTGGTCATGTAGACCAGACTTCTTTTAGGCTCTGGAAAGTTTCGAGGATGGTTTTTGTGCAGGCATGAAACCTGTATGGGTGATTCAGACCACAAAGAACCTACTTTACTATTATTGAAGTCATAAAGTCTAGTCTCAGCAACAAGAACAATACATCGCTAGTCATTCCTGCCCTTAAGTTTTGCCTGGATGCAATATTATTACTGTATTCATCTCTAGTCCCAGCCATGACCAGATACTTGAGGACAGGACAGAATTGTGTGCTATTAATATACTACTGTCACAGAACCTTATAGCCATGTCAGTACAGGGACATGTCATGATGTATAAAACACTCCAAAGAAATTACTAATATTTTATTTTAATATTGTATTTGTTACTATCATTTCAGGATTACTCGACGGGGCAGAAGAGACCATTAAAAAGCTGTCACACAAACGTCTGCCATGGAATGCATTTGCAACACTAGAAATTAGTAATCTCTGGTATTCAAGGGTGCCAGAACATTTAATAGGATCAACAGGACACACTTGAGTCTAATATATTTCTCTTCTTAATTGTCTGTGGTATTCCAAGCTTGCTAAAGCATGGTAACCCACAGCTAAAACTTCTAATTATTTCTACTGTTTGGTGACATTATGGAGCTATCATGGTTGAATATTTAAAAGTGAGTAACACTGAATTAATTGCTAATAACATTTTTTTTCATTAACCTGTTATTGCAAAACTATTTCCACTGTGCACAGTGGCAATCAGCCTAAAGAATCTGAAGAACTGAACTACTGCAAGGCTTTGGGGAAAGATTTGTTTTTTTGTATTACAGTGGCAAAATGAACACAGGATGTATTCTCTCTACCACGTAGAGGGGCCCCACCCTTACCTCGGACCCTTGCCAGTCGGCCTGATGTTCCCCTGCCCGCACCTTTCCAGGCTTGCTGGCCATCACGGGTGGGCTGCTGCCATGCCCCAACGGGCGCGTCCCACCCTCCGCCGGCCGTGGGAGTCTCTGGCCACCCTGCTGCCACCACGGTTGCCACTGCCGGATGACGGCCCAGCAAGGTAGGCCTGCCATCATTGGGGGGGCTGCCTGCCCATGGGGGAAGGGGGCGGAAAACAGAGCTAGGGTGGGTGGTTGGCGCCGCGTGTGGATCGCTTGTTGTCCACTGCCCCTTACTGGCAGCCCGCATGCGCCCACCAAGAGGGCCCTGAGCCCCTCCTTGGGCTGGGCGTATGGAGCATGTCTGCTGAGCATTGGGGGGGGGGAGTGTGAGGGCTTTGTCCCACGGGGCTGCGGTGGAGGGCGCGTCAGCCAGGAGGGGTGGGGTGGGGGCATCGGGCTGACTGGCAAGGGTCCGGGGTAAGGGCAGGGTGTGTGTGCACGCAGCCCTTGCTCTCGGCAGGCCCCCCACACTTATCCCGGAGTGGACCCTTGCCAGTTGACCCAATGTCCCCCCCATACCGTTCCTGGCTTGCGCGCCCTCCACCACTGTCCCATGGCACAGAAGCCCAGACCTGTCAGCCCCCCCCCCAACACTCAGCAGGTGTGAACCGCGCACCCTGCCCAAGGAGGGGCTTGGGGCCCTCTTGGCAGGCCCATGCAGGCCACCAGTAAGGGGCAGTGGACGCGAGCAACCCATATGCAGTGCCGACCACCCACCCTGGCTCTGTTTTCCACCCCCTCCCCCCGCAGGCAGGCAGCCCCCCAATGATGGCAAGCCTACCTGGCTGGGCCGCCATCTGGCGTTGGCAGCCATGGTGGTGGCAGGCTGTCTGGAGATGCCAAAGGCCGGTGGAGGGCGGGGATGCGCCTGTTGGGGTAAGGTAGCAGCGGCAGCCGGAGAAAGGGTGCCCGACTTTCTTTCTCTGGCAGGGCTCGGGCGAAGGGAGGGCTCCTACTGGAGAAGCGGGGTCTGCGCAGCTGCCTCCTGCAGGCCTGGATGCGGCAGCCCCCAGCCCCCCCGTCTTGCAGCCCCCATGCCCCTCTCCAGCCCCCCAAGTGAAGTGGGGCTGCCCCCAACCCCTGCCGCCACCACGGGCTCCACCAGCACTGGCACCAGAAAGTCGGATATCTAGCCTGGCCTAGCACGTTCCCCAGTGCCTTGTGGGCCGGCACCACACCTCCTGACACTGGGGGCACCCTTTTTGCGGCCCCTTTTTGGGGTGACAGCCCCCAGAGTGCACTGCTGGTACCCCGCACTGGACACACCTGAAGGGCAAGGTAGGTGTAGCCGGCCTTGTCTGGGCAGGGGCTACAGGTCCGGCGCTGTGTATGGGCAACATACTGCACCGGACCTGGATCTTAGTTATATAGCTACTGAAAGGCAGAACCCACCCTGTTCTTTTATCATCTGGATGTTGAGACACAAAAGAAGCTTGATAAAGTAAATAACAGGACTATTGCAGAGGATATGAGGCGCGATTGCTATTCCAAATCTCATACTGTTGAAACTTAATCATGGTTTTCTAATCAGGGTCCCCATATAATTTTGTAGCCTCTTGAGAAGTACAGATTGGATGACTTAATTTCAGAATTTTAAAAGAATTAGCTTAGCCTGATTCACAGCACAATGATTCTATTAATTCTTTGAAAGAAATACAATTTCTTACAATTCATTTTTCTTTGGAAGGCATTTGCAGTCTGACCTATGCATGTTTACTTTGAATTAACATTTACTTAATTTAAGGTGATTTAGTCCTGCAGGTGTAGATTCTTGCTTCAACAATTAGAGATAATGTAGATATAAAATGGATTGGTTAAAAAAAAGATAAGCATGTTTGCTGATGATACCTTGCTAGTTCTCCTTCGTATAGTTTGTGAATCCACACTCATGGGTTATGCGCCTGCGCAGAACGTCGATCGGAGGCTTGATAAGCTATTGGTCAAAAGTTTTGGCGGTAAGACCGCCCACCATACCGCCCACCCTGAGGCGCCCGCGCGCCATTTTACCTCAGTTCTCTTCTTTCCGCCGTAGCAGCAGTACAAGTTTCTGGAAACTTCCACTGGAAGAATTTTTCCCCGGTTGATGGCTGCAGCCTTTAAACAGTGCACGGCTTGCCACAAGAAGTTCCCGGCTTCCGACGGCCACAGCCTGTGCCTTTTCTGCTTGGGACCACCACCCTCCTCTACCTTGCGGTGCAACTTTGGGAATGGTGCCTGGAGAGACACATTTTCCCGATTGGAGTGCACATTCAGGGCAAACTGAATGTTTTGGCAGACTACCTCAGCCGTCTCACCTCGACGACCCACGAATGGGAGCTGGACGACGGGGTATTCCAGTCGCTTTGCGAGGCCTGGGGGATGCCGAGCATCAACCTCTTTGCCTCGGAGTCCAACAGGAAACTCAACAGGTACTGCTCCAGAGCAGGCATCGGACTGAACTCCGAGGGCGATGCATTCATGAAACGGTGGGATCGGGACTATCTTTATGCCTTTCCTCCGTTTCCTCTGGTTCAGAAGGTACTCACCAAGATGTACCAATACAAGACCAACGCAATCCTGGTGGCCCCGGCATGGCCTCGCCAGCCCTGGTTTCCGCTGCTGTTACGCATGTCGTCACAGTATCGCACCCTGCCGGAATCACCGACGCTCTTCCAAATGGAGCACGGACAGCTTCACCATTCCGATCTACCCAGCCTCCACCTCACCGCGTGGAGGATAACCCCAGACTGTCCAGGATCCTGGAGCTAGCACGGCGCCCTTCCACAAGGAAGTCTTATGCTTCCAAATACAGACGCTTTTGTGCTTTCCTGGCCTCCCAGCAAACGTCCCCCCCGCAAGTGGGACTGCAGGACATCTTAACCTACCTCCTCCATCTGGCGGAATCTTGCCTTAGCATCACCTCCATCCGAGTCCACCTTGCAGCGATAGTGGCTCACTCTTCAACTGGTTTGCCCGCTTCTGGGGCTTTCCGTGACCAAACGGTGAAACACTTCCTCAAGGGACTGAGGAACGCCTTCCCTCCGGCCAGGACACCAACGGCTCAATGGTCATTGTCTGCCGTTCTCAACGCGCTCACCAGGACTCCCTTCGAGCCCATGGCTACCGCCGATGTTCGTCTCCTCACATGGAAAACGGCATTTCTGGTGGCTATCACGTCCGCACGACGAGCTGGTGAGCTGGTTGCCCTGCGTGCAGACGCACCGTTTCTCCAGTTCTTCAACGACCGCGTCGTCCTCCAAGCGGACATCACTTTCCTGCCCAAGGTGGTCTCCAAGTTTCACATGGCACAGACTATCTCCTTGCCAACTTTCTTGCAGAACCCCACTAACGCCCAAGAAAGGACTTGGCACACGCTGGATGTGAAACGAGCTTTATTGTTCTACACCAGCAGGACAAGGGAGTTCAGGAAGTCACAACGCCTCTTTGTGGCTTATGGGGGAAAGTCCAAGGGTGAACCCATCTCTGCTCAAAGGTTCTCCAAATGGATCACCTCTACCATCTACCTGGCCTACGAGTCAACCTCACTGCCACCTCCACCACATGTCAGGGCGCATTCCACTAGGGCGGTTGCCACATCCACTGCCTTTCTGGAGGGCACACCGCTTGAGGACATATGTAAGGCTGCCACATGGTCCAGACCTTCCACATTTGTCCAGCACTACAGGGTGGACACCAGAGCCACTGCGGACGCCAGGCTTGGCCGTGTCGTCCTCACTCGGGGGCTCCAGGCCCATCGCCCTTGACAGTTCACCCTGCCTGACCGTCATCATCATCTTCATCGTGGGATCATCTCATCCGATTGCCCACCGACCAAGTAAGTGCGACCTTGCTAATCTCCCATGAGTGTGGATTCACAAACTATACGAAGGAGAAAGTTCGGTTTCACTTACCAGTGATAACTTTCGTTCTTCGAGTATATAGTTTGTGAATACACACTACCCACCCTGCCTCCCCTCTTGAGCTGCACGGATGAGATCATTTGGTTTATCCTGTGCTTGGCTTAAGTATGGAACTGAGGTAAAATGGCGCGCGGGCGCCTCAGGGTGGGCGGTACGGTGGGCGGTCTTACTGCCAAAACTTTTGACCAATAGCTTTTCAAGCCTCCGATCGACGTTCTGCGCAGGCGCATAACCCATGAGTGTGTATTCACAAACTATATACTCGAAGAACGAAAGTTATCACTGGTAAGTGAAACCGAACTTTATTAAAGATCCACAGAATAAAGTAGGGAAATTACACCATCATTTGAAATTGTTTGAAGAGACTACAGGTCTAAAAATTAATTGGGACAAAACTGAAGCTATTACATATAATTTGACAGGAGGAGGAAAAAAAGAAATTAATGGATACATACCAATTCAAAATAAAAAATAAGATGAAATATTTGGGTATACTTGTAACTGATGAAGTCAAAGACCTTTATAGTATAAATTTTAATAAAATTAAGAAAAATTAAAAATACAATCTCACAGTTAAAAAACTTGACATTATCCTGGTTCGGGAGGATAAACATGTGTAAAATGAAACTACACATGACAACATTTTTTGTCTTTTTGTTCTCTTTGAACAACTATCCCAAGTTCCAGAACTGTGCTTTCCTCATTTCACTTCCATATTTTTGTAAGTACATTCCATCCTTTCAAAAAGAACATTGCATTACAAAAATACACTTAATCCTGGTTTAGTTAATGTATTCCAAGAGAGATGAAGGCGGAATTCAGCTGAAAAATTCTGCTGGCTTAATTCCATTAGCTTAAATTTTGGCTTCAAATTGCTGCTGGTTAAACAAGTGAACGTAGGCATTTGCTGTCAGACAACCTGGGTGAGGCAGCAAATGCTTATGTTGACTTTTTAATCTGTGGCAATTCACAGCTAATAAGAATTAGGCCAGTAGATATAATTAATAGAATTCCATATATTCTTTCAAGCCAATTCCTCAAAAACAACTTTTAAAAATTTCCATTTAAGAGGTTGAAGAGACTAACAGACCAATCGTATGCAATGTATTCAGGAATATGCTTATGCACACTTAACTGGGAGCAGAATCCCATCAAACTCAGTGGAACATGTTCAAGTAATAATATATAAATTCAATGGAGCATATCCAAGTAAACATGACATTTAGATAAAAGGTATTGATAAAATAAACATATTTTACAGGACTGCCTTAGAAAATGTGCTTTATTTGTAAGAACACAAAGCCATAATACATATTACTTCTTCATGACAATACAGCAAGTAATAACACTGTGTATAAAAATACATTCATACAATATCTATGGAAGAAATATATAAATATATAAATATTTCCATTCAGGATCATACACAACTTGCTGCGCTGTCCATGAAAGATAGGTGTTCATAATAAATAGAAATGTTTTCAACTATAGTGGCGTTAATATCTAAACAAATTTCTTATCAATGGACTGGTGGCATGGATTTCCCCCAATGCATCACTTGAACTTTTCAGTTTAACAGACTCCAAATGTGTTTTGAAGGGTTTTAAAAATACTGTACAAACATTCATATACGGCACGATACAGCCCAAGTTCATCACTATTTTATCTGTTGTTTTTTAATATGCAAATTGGAAATTAGATAAAAAAGAAACATGTAACGTCACAGTTTTTGACCTGCAGCCAAGTTTTCCCTGCTCCTATTGCGGTCTTTTTATGTTTGAGATCCAACTCTGCAAATATGTGACTGTCTGAAAAATATCACTTACTTCAACAGGTTAAAGATTTTACTGAACCAACTTATGCTAGAAAAGAAGGAAGGAGCACCAGAATGTCCTCTGACAGACAGGTATCATTTTTACTGACAAATATAGGTCAAATCCCAACTATGTGCTCTATTGTCTCACAAAGATGAATAAATATAAAAGAGCCTAACTTCTGCTAGATTGTTCCTAAAAGTGTTAGTAGCATCTCATTTTTATTGACACCCTAATCATGCTTTTAGTGGAATAAGCAGTTTTTGAGAAATTCCTGAGGAAGATGATTCAATCCCTGTTTCTCACCTACATTATTTCTATATAAGAGAAACCTGTTTTGAAGAATTGTCTTCTAGAGCTGTGAAATAATGCAACGATGCAAGGTCAACAAGACAGCTGAAATGCTTTTTTATGTCTTGAAGGAGGTCTATCCTGAAAAAAGATGCCATTTGCATTGAAATATTTACTTCTTCCAGGAATGAGTGTCAATCGGAGTCAAACTGATTGTAAAACAAGATAAACGGCTGGAGTTGAGTATTATGGCACAGGTGTTTGCTCTTATTATTTAACAAGGCACACTTCTGTATTCCCACCTGCAACCCGTATTATTAAAGTCTAGAGTGGGGATTCTCAACCTGTGGCCCATGGGCCGGATGCGACCCATGGCACAATTTCATGTGGGCCCCCACCGCCTCCACCATGACCATCTGGCCCCCAAAGCTGTCTGAGGGAGCATGACCCCAGCCCCCAGCTTTAAAAGGTTGAGAATTCCTGGTCTAGAAAACAAAAAGAAAGTTTTTTTATATATGGTTCCCCAGCCATGTAACCCATAAAAGGAAAAAGAAGCATATCAGAGAATAAACAAAACAAAAACACTGTAGCACTCTGAAAACTAACTGTTATATTTTAATGTTAGCTTTTGTGGATCAAGTCAACTTCAGACGAAGTGGACATAATCCACGAAAGCTAACATTAAGATATAACAGTTAGTCTTCTAAGTGCTACAGCCATGATGGCGAACCTTGGCACTCCAGATGTTCTTGGACTTCAGTTCCCAGAAGCCCAAGCACCCTGTGAATCCACACGAAGGCGTTTACCGTGATTCATCCAGCCCGCGCTGCCCTCGTCACTCCCGGAAGCTGAAGTAAAACGCGCCCGGATGGGCGCGTTTTACTTCCGCTTCCAGGAGCGACGAGGGCTGCACGGGCCGGATGAATCACAGTAAACCCTTTCGTGTGGATTCACAGGGTGCTTGAGCTTCTGGGAACTGAAGTCCAAGAACATCTGGAGTGCCAAGGTTCGCCATCACGGTGTTACAGTGTTTTTGTTTTGTTTATTCTCTGATATGCTTGAAACACAGACTAACATGGCTCTATTCCAAAAAAAAGAAAAGAAAATTCAGGAAAAAGAAAGCCAATTTACCTTTGTCTGCAGTGTTTGTGGATAATAAGAATTTATACACAGTGCTAACTTTTAAGAAGAAAAATCTCACCCACTCCTTCCATAAACCAAGATAAAAAACATTCCGGTCAGTTTCACTTGGTGCATGCTGGTGTCCAACTATGTAGGACTGGCTTTCAGCAAAGGTAACTAACTATACAGTACTTATGAAATATTTGATGCTAAAAACAAAGAAAGTAACATTTCATTCTTGGACAAATACCTATATAATAACTAATACTGAAAACATCTCTGCTTTTATTTAAAATATATCCTGCTTGCAACTGCAGATGAATGGAGCTATTGCTTTTAATTAGATTATGGTACAATATTCTATTATACTATTTTTTCTGACAAGGGTAAGAGCAGTTGCTGGCAGGACACTCGACTTTTCCTATTGAGAGGAACTGATAGCAGTCCTTATTTTTTTATTTATGAAAAAAGAGGTGAGAGTTATTTCTGCAACTAATAAGGCAAAGTGCTGGTCTCCTTATTTCACATGATGTGGAAATGCCAGTAGTTTCCAAGTAGACACGCAAAGTTGATTCCTTGTGCCATATTCAGTTACTTTTTAGGTTTCTCCAAGATGTTCAAGAATTTCCCTCGAGTCATTTCTCTTGCTGAAAAAAGAAAAAAAGAAGCTTAACATTAAAACAAGCAAAATTTGACAAGCTGCAATAGTTAATCCTACTCACAAAATTAATTTAAAATAGTTTTCTAATGCCAAAAGGCAACAAAACAAGGTAACGTGGGGAAATAATTTGTGCTGTGGTTTACAGGTCTTAGCTACCTAGAAGTGACTGCAAACTGTCACATTTCATATTTTACCCATTTCCTTCATTTCTACTATAGCTAGTTTCAACTTCTTTTCAGTTTTCTCATTCTGTCCATCTACAAATGCTAGAACCTAGAATCCCACCTTTCTTTATCTTCTTAGATACTACTAGTATATTTTGCCCGGCATTGCCGGGCTTTTTAAAATTGTGTTGGATAGTAAAGGGTTTCATTTTTTCTTGAACCAATGGTGCTGGGCTGTTTTAAATGGTGTTGTAAGGTTTTGTGATTTTGTGGCTTCGAGGTGCTGCGTCCGACTGCGGCTGACTTGCGCTCCCAGTGTTATTCTTTTTTTTTTTGCGTGCTGGGCTCTTTATATTGGTTTTTGAAGGTTTTTGTTTTATGTTTATACAAATTTTATTTCAATTTAATTTATTTAATGTTATTTTATTTAGTTTAAAATTTAATTTTGGTTTTTTAAATCTTTATTTTTACGCATTTTTTCTTTTTTCTTTTGTTTTTTTTTTTGAGTGAAAAGTGATTTCTGTTTGTTTGTATTTTGGTATTTTTTGAGATTAGTGTGATTATTTTTTTAATGTTTTTATAACTCATTTGATTAATTTTGGAAATAATCTTATTATTTTCAATATTTTTGAATGCTTTTCTCTTTTGGCCTCTGGGTGGGGGTGGTGAGCTTTTCTTCCTCTCTATAATTGTTCTCTTCTGTCCTCTGGGTGTTGCTTCCGGTAAGTTTTTTTTTCTCATTTGAGTTCTGGTCCTCATGGATAGAAGATGTCTTTTGGTAAGCTCTCTGGTTTTTTTTGGGTGGTGTTGGTGGTATGGATTTTTTTTTTGCGGGGGGGTGAGGGTCTGTGTGTTTTTTCTTGTTTGTTTTTGGCTGTTTTTGTGTTTCCTTTTTGGATTTTTGAGTGGTTTTGATTGTTTTTGTTTTGTGTTTACTTTTTCAGGGGTGGTGGCTTTCTTTCCCGCGGGTCATGCTGGCTGGCCCATGAGAAGGAAGGGCATTGGCGGGGGAGCCTTTCTTTCCCATGGGCCATTCTGGCTGGCCCATGGGAAGGAAGGGCAATGGCGGGGGGGGGCTTTCTTTCCCATGGGCCATTCTGGCTGGCCCGTGGGAAGGAAGGGCAATAGCGGGGAGGCTTTCTTTCCCACAAGACATGCTGGCTGGCCCGTGGGAAGGAAGGGCAATGGTGGTGTGTGTGTGCTTTCTTTGCTTTCTTGTCCATGGGCCATGCTGGCTGGCCCGTGGGGAAGAAGGGCAGCGGCGGCGGTTTTTTTTTAATTTTTATTTTTCTGGCGCCGGCTTGCCTATCGAAAGGAAGGGCAGAGGCGGCGGCGGGGGGGGGGGTTTCTTTTTTTCCCCATGGGCCATGCTGGCTGGCCCGTGGGGAAGAAGGGCAGCGGCGGCGGGCGTTTTTTTACTTTTATTTTTCGCGTGCAGGCCGCCTCAGCGTTCGGCGCGCTAATGGTGCGCAAGACGCTGGGGCTTGTAGTTTTGCCTGCGCGTGTTTGCTTACTGTGGTGGGTTTTTTCCTGCGGCTTTTTTTTTGATTGGCCGCGGCGTGTTTCCAAACGTTCCTTTTGCCGCGCCGCTCAGCCTGATTGGTTCTGGCACGGCGCAGCGCAAGGACCGCTGGAAATTGAAGTTCCCTTTTTTTGTTTGCGACTGGGGGGCTCCTGCCCCGGGGTCGAAAATTTCAACCCGACAGTTACCTGCGAACCGGTTTCGGGCGAGTGAACGGAGGCCCATTACGGGCTAGTGGGGCCTGGTGCAACATCCTTTGTCACATTCCAACGGTTAACGCACCATTTTATAGGTATAGATAATCCAGGGGTTCTCAACCTCTGGCCCAATGGCTGGATCTGGTCCATAGCGCCAAATAATCCGGCCCCCGACCTCACTCCAGCCGCCCCTGCAGCTGGAATCGGCCATAGACTCATTTACGGCTGTCGTAAATGTGTTTATGACAGCCACGGATGTGTTTCACAGCGGCATTTATGGTTGGAGAAACCACTAGTCTGGCCTGCTCAGTTGTCTAAGAGGGCGTGGTCCAGCCCATGGCTGAAAAACATTGAGAACCCCTGCTATAACCCTTCAGAGATTATGGACTTCTGCCTCCCTCCATTTCAAGATTACTTGTCCTTGGATGCTTATGAAGTTCCTATAAATAAAGCAGTACAGTGAAACCTCGGTTAACAAACGGCTCGGTTAACATAAAAATCGCATAACAAAAGCAAATCCATAGAATATAGTGGCTCGGTTTACAGATTTTTCCCCAGAACGGATTAACTGATTTTCAATGCATTTCTATGGGAAACCGTGTTTCAGTTAAAGTATTTTGGTTTTCAATGCATTCCTATGGGAAATTGCATTCAATGCATCCCTATGGGAAATTCGGTTAAAGTAATTTTTGCTGTAAGAAACGTCCCAGAGAATGCATTAATTACGTCAACCGAGGTTCCACTGTACTTTCAGTCCCCCTTGGCAGTGACACTCCTTGGATACTATACCATAATGAAGTTTATATTACAGTACAGTGGAACCCTGCATAACGAACGCTTCGCATAACGAACAATTAGTACAACGAAGCATTTTTCGCTATTGCCGATATACCGCATAATGAATTTTGTTGTTATATGGGGTTTTCGTTAAGCAAGGTAAACCTCGCTTAACAAAACCCCATATCACGAACATTTTTTCGTTATGTGGGGTATCGCCAATAGCGCTTCATATAATAAAAAAACTTATAGCGAAGAGCCCCACGGAACGTAGTTTTTTCGTTATACGGGATTCTACTGTACATCAAAGTAGATAATCTATGGAGAGAGCATTAAAGCAGATTTTACAGAGCACTGTTTGACTCACTCCCACTGTAGAGTATTGTCATTCACCAAATGCTTAATACTTCAAGGCAAAGTCTGAAGGTTTCTTTCTAGATCATCTATCTCTTGGGAAAGCACTGCAAAGTTTTTACATAGCTACTTTCCACAAGACCTTATTGACTTGCAGCTTTGAGCACTCATCCCTTTCGGGCTGTCTTCAGCCACCATCTATAATTATGAGTATATTCAGAGGAAGACCTATTGTACTGCTAAGATCCCTGGGTATGTAATACTCTGTGAGCATCTCATAGAAGGTCAGACCATCCACCAATGAAGGTTATGCTTGATTAACAGTGAAATGTTGCTGCCAAACATAGCAATGGATTCTTCCCTTTAATGACAACCATTCACTTTTATTTAGGAAGACGACATTGAGGTTAAGGTAAATAGTTTGTTAAATGTTGCCCACCCCCTCCCCACCCCCAGTTATGTGCAGCTGTTCTGTAAAAGGAAACCTCCATGTTGTAGATCACCAAGAAAAGGGTTTTTAAATAACTCTGCCAATATCATAATAGACAAAATCTTGCTGCCTAACATGAAATAGAGTAGTCCCACTGAATCAATGGTAGTTTAGTAAGTCAAGCCAGTACTGTACTGCAAATTCCATTGATTCAAAGGGGCCTGTTCTAATTGCGGCTTACATTAACATAGTTAATCACAGTTATACTAAGTCTGTCTAATTTAATGGATCATCTAAGGATGTTTTTAATAAGGTGTATTTTTGTTGTTTAAGTTTACTGATTTTAATTATAATGTTGCAACTGTGATTGTACTGTGATTGTCGTTTTTGTTGGTTGTAAGCCGCCCTGAATCGGCAAGCGGGCAGTGATAGAAGTCTAAATAATAAATAAATAAATAAAACTTACGGTAGAACTGACTCAGTAAATCCACATTAAATTAGTGGGTATACTATGCTAAGCAACAGAATTTTGGCCAGTGCTTTTGTGCAAGATTATGATGCTACTATACACTAAATATTGTGTATGGCTGTAACACCACATATAAAAAATACTGGAAAGCTGAAAAAATGCAGAGAGCAGCAACCAAAATTATCAGGGATCACAGTGTGAAGAAAGTAGACAAAGTCATCTTTGCTCCTCTCTCATGCCAGATTGTGGGGACAAGGATGAAACAGACAAGGCATAGGAATACCGGTGGCTGGGAAGCAATCCTTCTGTTCTTTCTAAAAGATGACCCTGAATAACTAGCAATGGGTTTTTAATAACTATTAAAAGTAGTTAATGAAAGTACACTATACTCTATTTGCTAATGTAAATCTCTTATAAGTACCGCTCCCCAATCCCCAGTGGAAGATCTTGCAAAGAAGAGAAGTAGCAGAGATTTTTGCACGCCTAAGGATGAGTTTGTAACAAGAGTGGACTAAAAGCAGTCTTGCACAGACAGCTTTTTTCTTACCTAGAATCTTTTGGATCATTGTAGAATTTTTTAAATTTGAAAAATCATACTCAACACTGCCCTGTCTGTTTAGATGAAAAATACCACAGGCACCAACGTTTCTCTCTGCTCTGGTCCTGCTGTAAGACTGGAATCTAGCTTCTGCTTTTAAATAGCTATATTTTAGCCAGTTAGGTTAAACTATACCCAGACAAATTTGATTAATTTTAAGTATAGTTTAAAGAAATGAGGCAATTTGTGGTTTATGAAGCTGGCTTGTTTTCGTGCATCACAGTAAAGGTTGATGGGATTCTTGGAGAGGTGAATGCCACAACATGCATGCTGGATTCCTGCCCATCCTGGCTTATAAAAGCAACTAGAGGGGGAATGGTCAAGTAGGCAAGGGGAGTGGTGAATGCCACTTTGCAGCAGGGTAACATCTCAGCCTGTTTAAAGGAGGCATTAATAAAACCATTATTTAAACAAGCCTTTCCTGAACCTCACAATTATCAGACAGTCTCAAACATTCCATTTTTGGGGCAAGGCACTGGAGTGTGTGTTGGTTTTTCAGGTCCAAAGATTCTCGGAAGAAGTGGATTATCCTAGACCAGTGATGGTCAACCTTGGCACGCCAGGTGTTCTTGGACTTCAATTACCAGAAGCTTAAGTCAGCACTCCTGCTAATCAGGGCTTCTGGGAATTGAAGTCTAAGAACACCTGGAGCGCCAAGGTTGGCCATCACTGTCCTAACCCATTTCACTCTGGCTTCAGACCCGGTTATTAGAAGGAGACAGTTTTGGTTGCCTTGGTGGATGACCTACACTCAGAATTAGAGAGAGGGTTATGTCCCTGTTGGTTCTGCTGGACCTCGCAGTGGCTTTCAATACCATTGATGGTATTTTTCTTTGGGATGGGATTTGGAGGTACTGCTTTATAGTCATTCTATTCTATAAATTACTATAAAGAAGAGGTCCTCCAGCCATGAGCGCCAGGACCCCCTCCACCTGCCGGCACTCCTGGGCCCTGTCCCTCTCCGGGCTTTAAAAGGCTGTTATGGTGGCAGGACCTCGCTGCCCTTGGAATTTGCGTGTGGCCAGGGTGGAGAGGCTGTTATAGTATTGTATTGTGTTGTTGTATATTATTATATGCTGTTTTTATAGATTGAATTTTGTATATTGTATTACTTTGTATTTACTGTGTATATTGTTTATCATGTGAGCCGCCCTAAATCGGGTTTCCTGATTGGGCAGCATACAAGTGTGAAAATTAAATTAAATTAAAATTAAATTCCAATCCTCCCTGAAAGGGAGGACCCAGAGGGTGGTGCTAGTTTGGTGTGTTTCTGTTTAGCAGCTTTCACTTAGAAACTGTATTCCATCACTGCCTTGTGTCAACAATTCTATACTCTGTAGCCACTAAATAGCATCAATCCTCACTGTTGTGAGGACTTCTCAGTCTCGCCATGGGGATTCCCTTAAATATTTTTTGGACTTCTGCAACCTTTGGTTTCTCTAAACCTACAGACACCTCCCCATCTCAATTGTGTGTGGTACAATTTAGGCTATATCAACACCAATCAAGTCAGAATATCAGAGAGATCCATACTTGACTCCCAAATCACTTTGTTGTTGTTCAGTTGATTCCGACCCTTTGCGACCCTATGGACCATTGACCTCCAGGCACCCCTGTCCTCCACCATTCTCCTCAGCCTGCCCAGTTTTGTGCTCAAATCACTAGTAGACATAATGTCATTTACCAGAAACTGGCCAGAGGTTCACAATTAACTATAATCCACCTTCTTCTACCTCTGGTTTATTGGTCTGCATTTGGCAGATGTATTAAAGAAAAACATCACTTCAAGATACTAGGAATCAGATATGTCAAAAGTATACAAGCAGGCTTTATCCCAGCCTTTACTGCATCTCTGAGGAGACTATAAATATAGCCTGCTGCACTTACAACATTTTGTTTGCTTTATATGACTGAATTAAATTATCTGACAGATTGATCAGCTATAAAGGAAAGTAGCTTTTGGTGCAAAGGAGTTCTCAACCTTTTAAAGCCGGGGGCCAGGTCATGCTCCTTCAGACAGCTTCGGGGGCCAGAGAGCCATTTTGCCCTTCTTCCACCACATGGCACTTCTGGGTGTGGTGGAGGTGGGGGGCACATGAAATGGTGCTGTGGGCTGCATTCAGCCCATGGGCCACAGGTTGAGAATCCCTGGTGTAAATGCTAAGAATCATAAAATCACCTTGGTGTCCTGGTGGACAGCTCAATGAAGGTGTCAACCCAGTGTGCCTACGCAGTGAAAAAAAGCAAACTCAATGCTAGGGATCATTAGGAAGGGTATAGAAAATAAGTCAGCAAGTGTCATTTTGCCTCTTTATAAATCTATGGTGAGGCCCATCTGGAATACTGTGTACAGTTCTGGTCGCCATACCTCCAGAAGGATATTATGGAGCTGGAAAAAGTGCAAAGGAGGGCAACCAAAATGATTAGGGGCCTGGAACACCTTCCTTACCATCTGAGGCTGCAACGGTTGGGCCTTTTCACTCTTGAACGACGGCGTCTAAGAGGTGACCTGATTGAAGTTTATAAAATCATGCACGGTGTGGACAAAGTAGATAAGGAAAAACTGTTTTCCCTATCGCATAACACTAGAACTAGGGGACACTCCATGAAACTTTTGGGTACTAGTTCTCACACAAATAAGAGAAAGTACTTTTTCACCCAGAGGATTACTGGTCTATGGAACTCCCTGCCAGAAGAAGTGGTGACAGCTGTCAGTCTTGACAGCTTTAAGAAAGGATTAGACAAGTTCATGGAGGACAAGAGTATCAATGGCTATAATTATGGCTACCTAAGGACAACCTCCGGGTTGGAGAGATAGGCAGGATATCTCTCAATGCCATTTCCAGGGAATCCTAAGCAGGTGAAGGCATCTCCTTGGGAATACCCTGAAGGAAATGGTGAGCCACTGTGTGAGACAGAATGCTGGACTAGATGTTCCAGCAAAGCTGTTCTTATGTTCTTATGTTCTTATAAGATCAAGTATAGTACCTTAACTCAGGTTCATTTCTTTGGGCTAGATCAGGGTTCCTCAAACTTGGTTCTCTGATCGGGGCTTCTGGGAATTGAAGTCCAGGAGCATCTGGAAAGGCAAGTTTGAAGAACTCTGGGCTAGACAGTTGAGATGCAGATCATATGAACATAGCTCAAAAATGATCACACAATTGCTTACTCACATTTCTGAGTCCAGCTTCCTATAGCTTTAGGTAGTGCCATTAATGGGTTGAGTGCTGAAGGACATGGAAAAGTATGACCAATTGGCAGGGGAAGGAGAAGAACAAGGGGGAGGGGGATGTGAAACAGGTCCATGAACACACCACACCCAGAAACAGAAGACTTCAAACCACATACACCCAACTTACAACGTTCTGCATTAATGTTGCTGCCCAAACCATTCCTTGATTTTAACACCTAATATGAAGTGTCTTCCAAATTTTGTAATAATAAACCCTTACCAGCAAGTTCTAAGTCTCAAAAGGTCTGTGAGCCTCTTCAACGGGAAATGCAATAAACACTTGCGTTCTTGAGTAATTTTTCCCCTTCCATGTATAATGTGTGGGGGAGAAGGGGTGATAAAACACAAAACTTGGAAACAATTACTGGAAGTCTAAGATTCACCAAATTTCACTTTGAATTAAACCCCACACTCTGTCCTCCTTCAGGTAATGTCAAGCTACAGTATTATCATAGGTGGAGTAGAAGTTTTCTGGAGCAACAGTCCCATATAGGAGATATACGAATGTATGACAACTATGCGCCCCTGAAGAGGGCTGCACCCTATAAATCAGACCACAAGCACTGACTAGTTCTGTGCTCCAAGTGAAATTACTGTGAGTTGGGGGCTGCTCCAGAGCACGTGCCCTCCTGTTCGCTTGTCATCGGAGATGTTAACATTTCTGATTAATTCACAGACCTCTCATTTTATTCTTCATTCCTTTATCCTTGCTATCCTGCTCTGCCACAGCTTAAAGATTCTTACCAACCTCCTACAATAATCACCATCCGTTCGTCCTCCCCCACCCCCCAAACCTGGTGAAATTGTTTAGTGATGCCAACCGCGCTTTTAATTTGCAAGACATCAGACACAGAGGTAATTTATACCAACATCTGTTCATTTCTGACTTCTGAAACAAACTCACACATGCTGCTACAAAATCCCATTAGGAACAGGAGACAGCCTTCTGCTGCTCTGTATTCTTCTTCTCAATACACACTCAGGGAGGAAACCAGGCTTTAAGATTTAAAACATATAATCCAAAACTGAGGGAAGTTCCTGATGCTTATTAAAGATGTCACCCATACTCATCAAGTGCCATCCAAATTGGGTTAAAGAAGTTTCGGATTTTCTTCTACCCAATTTTGTATATGTGTTGTTCTTGCTTTGGAGACATGAGGCAACTTTGAATAGCATAGTGCTCCATCTAACTATCAGAGGTTTCACTGATGTTCCCTTGTTATGTCTCCAAACATGGGACCATACACCAAAAACTATCTCAGAGATTTTTTGTTTTGCATAATTTCAGATCGTCCTCTTTGATTCCTCACCTAGAACCATGATGGTGAACCTTGGCACTCCATCTGTTCTTGGATTTCAATTCCCAGAAGCCCAAATCTCAGTGAATCCACACGAATAGGTTTACTGCATGTACGCAGTACAGCTGGAGTGCCAAGGTTCACACATTCACTGACCTAGAATCTTTGTTCTAGATATTTTATTGCTGTTTTGGTGGAGAAACAAGTTGGAGAATAAGGATATTTGTCCACATCCCCAATGCAAAACAAATAAACAAATGACCCACAAATAAACAATCGAAACACACAGTAATAGCTCTTGATCACAGACTATCCACAGAAACAAGACTAGCATATTACCCAATATGCTGTCTAATACGGAGATTAGTTTAGGCTAACTTAATAGCAGATAAAATTATACATCATAGGGATATTTTTTAATGTACTGTATTTATTAATCCAAGGGATACGCCTACAGGAAGTGGGACCTCATACGGATTTCATAGCATCAGCAAGTGACCACAGAACGGATCGCCACGTAAGGGCAAATCTACAATCCATCCAATTCAGTACATATATCACTACAACAGAAAACCAACAATGGACATGACCGCAATAGCTCAGTTACAAACTAAGCCCTTCAGTTTGATGAGGAAGTAGGGGGTACTGAAAACCATAGAAAACACCAATTTAGGATGTAATCAGCCTAGGTTACAATAAAGCTGAGTACTGTATTGGAACAAATCCGCCCTTTCCTGGGACTGCCTAGGAAGCAGTCACTTGGGTTGCTATAAATAACACGAGGCTCTTGAACCAGGGATTCAATTTGCTGCTTTAGAACTGTTATCTCCAAGCAGGTAGTGAATACAAGCGGCAGAAGCCAAAAATGGAAGCTTAATTTTCCAGTTGCTTAGGAGGGTGGAGCACAGTTTAATATAATCTCCTCTTTGCAACTTCAATCCCTCAATCCTGTATTTAGCCTTGTTGCCTTGGTCTCCCCTTCCCACTACAAAGTGTCCCCAAACTGCCTCCCGCAGTAAATTTTGTGGCTGCTGGTTGAAGAGATTCAGTAGTACAGATTGATTTCTTGCAAGTGAGGAGATGAGGGATTACCAAAAGCAGCCCTAGTTAACAAGATTGGGTGCAGAATCTCTTGCGAGAGCAGCCCATTCTGCCAGCGCTTTGCATCCTTTCACTGTGACATATGGGTTTCATTACACAAAGATTTTCCTGATTTTAACTTAGAGGAGATTACATTAGAAACTCAGGGCTATCTTTATATCTGTAGCAATTTAAAGGTTAAGTAACATTTTTTAATCAAATGACAAAGACTCATAATGTTTGGCCTTCAATCCGCAGTGGAAACTGCCGCGCCGGATGTTCCTTCTAACGGCAATTTAATTAGAAAAGAACCCTCTGCTAGAGATTGGGGCTCCATTCTCATTGGTCCCCAACATCTCATAAAGAGCCTTCTCATACATATGGTTGCTCTGCACCACACATTGTGTCATAAGGTCTGGACAATCAGGACATAATGGAGGATTTACTGTGATAAAACCAGGAATGAAAGTAGTGACTTACACTTATATAAGCTGCTATTCCACTTAAGGATCCTAAGCAGGGGTGTTATTTATGAACAAAGATACCTACCATATTCAGATAACACAATTAAATATCCCTTTATTAAAAAAAACAACCCTGCAGCTCAGTTGGTTGGATATTTGTTTTGCAGACAAAGAATACCACATGTTATCCTTGATACTCTAGAGATTTTTTTTTTATCATGTCAGGAGCACACAAAGGTGCTTTCTGGGTTAAAGGATTTTTGCTGGAGAAACTCCACTCAGGGGATGCCTGAATGAGGTTCCTTTCATGTCCCCAAGATCTTTTCCCACTGAAGTGGTCCCTATTTATCTACTTGCAATTTCTTGCTTTCGAACTGCTAGGTTGGCAGAAGCTGGGACAGAGACGGGTGCTCAAACTGTCATATAGTACTTGGGTTTCGAACTCCCGATTTGCCAGCCTTCCAGCTAACGAGGCGAGCTTTTTAACCAATGAGCCACCATAGTCTCATGCTACCAAGATGCCTATACACAGCAGATGAGTGATGCCTTTCCAAATTATACATAGTCTCCTTTCAGCAGTGTACTAGACAGGTGGTGCTGAAACACTTAGATTATTATTTTCAGCAGTTTCTTTGTGTTTTGCAGTCTTCTTGACTCTGACAGATGAATAAGTAAAATTAATGTAAGTTTGGTCACCACAAATTTTCTTAGCAGTTGGGATTTTTTCACTTGTAGATTAGGAATTTTGGAACAGTGAGGGTTACAATTTGCCTGGATTCTTGCCCCTCCTGCATATCAAATTTCCCAAGATGGGTCTGATGTCACAGTTAATGCTTTCTTACAGGAATAGGTATTCTTTCCTGTCCAAAGGAAACTGTTATAAAATCTCTTTTAAAGAAACAAGTCCTTGACTCAGATATTCTGACTAATTACACAGCATCAAAAACAAAACATTGTCTGCTACTTGGTCTAATCCATGTGTCCTATACTAAATCAAGTGCGCTGAATCCAAATCTGAAGTCCGATTCTGCCTAGGATGGCAGGATCTTAAGTCAATTACGCATATAGATGTGATTGTCCATTTATTAACACAGCTACACCTACTCATCTTTAGCTCAAAACATACTCACTATGGCCTAGCTGTACTATCCAATAAGATGGTTTCACACTAGAGACAAGCCCTTGGTCCATCTCACCTTATATATCTATTTCTGACGTCAGCTCACTGACTTGCCCAGACATGCCCAGACACTGCTGGAACATGCATGCCACCAGGGGACGCGATTCAGCTGAGGTGGCAGCAGGCATAGTGGTAGCTGCGACTGTTATAATGTTCCCTTGTAAAAATATATTACCCAATTATCGACCATTTAAACAGCTATAGCATGCCTATAACTTAAAGGCTGTATGTGATAAGCAAATTCTAAGTTCAGATTTGGAATCAGCACACTCGATATCATGTAAATCACATGTGTTAGTCCCAATAGCAAAACCGTTGTTTTGCAGTTTTATAGGCAAATCTCCTTTTTGGCTAAGATAGCTGAGACACTGGTGGTCCTGCAATTCCAAAGACTTATGATTTATATGAATCAACTTCAAACTGCCTTTGAGAACTGAGATCTCTTTGGTTGCACTGATATGCTGGGGACTAGATACAGGGAACATGACCAGACCAGTTTTCCTGCATCTGGGGGCAGCTTTCAGTATTACTGATCATAGTATCCTGTTGGACTGCACTGCTAAGCTGGGAGCGCTATATGATATAATGTGGTGTCCTTCAGCACTCTACCTTGTACCCTATATTATTTAACATCTACATGAAATCACTTGGAACGATCATTTATTAACTTTGGGTTGAGGTGCCAGGATACCTGAGAGACCACATCACTCCAAGATGTCTTACCCGTCCTACGAGGGCAGACAAGAGGGGGCTGGTTATGGTCCCTGCAGCAAAAGAAGCCCATCTTGCTGGGACCAGGAGGAGGGCCTTCTCCGTGTCAGCCCCGGCCCTTTGGAACCTCTTGCCACTCGAACTACGCCTCCAGACGGAGCTGCTCCCCTTTAGAAAACAACTGAAAACTTGGCTATTCCAGCGGGCATGGGGCATGGATGCATCAACTTCCCAGTCCCGCTGGTTTATTTAGCCTATACTGGCTTGTCCTGATACTTTTTTTTTGTTTTTAATTGTGTGGGGAGGGGAGGGTTTTTTAGGTGGCTTTAAATTGTTTTTAATGGGCTCTGTAAAATTGTTTTTATTGTTGTTTTTGATTATGTTTGTGAGCCGCTTTGGGTCGCTCTCCAGTGAGGGAAGAGGGATAGAAATGTATTTAAATAAATATGAGGATGACATCCAATCTATTGCTTCTTGTTACCTAACATCAAAGGTGCAGTCAATACCCTTAAACACCGTCTGGGCTGGAAGAGGGTGAATACTGTATGCTGAAATCAAATCCCAATGAAGCAGAAGTGCTGCTGGTCAGTATGAAGTGAGGCTCCAAAATTGGGAAGTAACCTCTCTTAGAAGGGGCTATGCTTACCCTGGCAAGTCAGGTTTACAATCTGGAAGTATGCTTCGATTCTGTGGTTCTCAAATTCCCGGATGGAACCAGTGACAAGGAGTATATCTGCATAATTCTGCATGCTGTGCCAGCTATATCATTTGATTCAGTTTAACTTACCAACAGTAACCCATGCCTTAGTTATGTCATGCCTCGACTGCTGCATTTCTGCCTAACTTGGACTACTCTTGAAGGGAATGCAAAGTCTTCATATGATACAATATGCAGCAGATAGGCTGCTTACTCCTGCATGGTACTGAGATCATATGAAAGAGCGACACTTGCTGCTTATTACACACATTTCAACATATTAGTTTCTACCTTTAAACACTATATGGCATTGTTATCTAAAAAGCTACCTATCTTGTTATTAACTTCTCCAGATTAACTTTCTTCAGGAGAAATACAACTAAAAATATCGACAGCTGCAGAAAGGCCTGTTTGACTGATACGAAGGAGAGGGCTTTCCTTTACATGGCTCCAAGACTGTAGAATTGCACCACCGTCGTAGCTACAGTTTCTACTTTCCCTGATTTTGGAAAGGGCATAAAGACTTATCATAGGATTATTTTAATTAAAAAAAATGATCATTTTAATTGTTTATATGCCTAACTGGTTTAAATGGGTTTATGGCTACATGGTTTATATTTTTAATTTTAATGATTTTATGATTACATTTGTTTTTACTTGTCTTTGTTTTATTTATGACTATAAACATCTTAAGCACTATGTAGGTGTGGAAAGGAGAGCTATAATTGTAATTAGCAGTTGAAACAACCACCATCAATAATAATCAATATACTTAACCATTGTGTTTACTGCTGATATCATTCTAAATATCTGAACACTTTCAAGACCAAATCGCCCTAAGGACGTCTTTCTGTCCAACCAGAGCTGACAGGAGGGGCTCTCTAATTGTTCCATCAGCCAGAGGGGCTCGCCTCTCTGGCACAAGGAGGAGGGTCTTCTCTGTGTCCGCGCCGGCCCTCTGGAACCTCCTGGCAACAGTTATGTCTCCAGATGGAATTGCTGCCCTTCAGAAAAGAACTCAAAACCTGGCTGGCGGGCCAAGTATGGGGTGCAGGTGGAAGGGTAACCTCCATTGGGTGGCTGGTATAGAGGATAAGTCCTTCCCCATGGTCCCTTCACCCTTTTTAGGGGGGTGGGTAGTTTTACTTTAGTTTTAATTATGTTTTTATCTTTGATTGTGAACCGCCCAGAGTCGGCCTAGGCCGAGTGGGCAGTGTAGAAGTCAAACAATTAAATTAAATTAAATTAAAATGCACTCCATATTTTATATTTCTATTAAGTCTCTGGTTCAAACCTTTGTGTCACAGTTGCTAGACCTCAACTCACAGAAGCCTCAAAGAATATGGTCAAAAGTGAGTATTTTGGAAGCTATAGAACAAGAGTGGCAACTTTCAAATGTCAAGGGTGGCACATGCCCACCCCTGGATTTTCTTACAAAATGGTTTTACTGAATAACTCTCCTTGTGTCCTCTATCAGCCAGAATTTGTATAGGTTTTATTTTATTTTTTAAAAAAATAGTCTATGGGGACCTCAATGGTGCCTGTGACCCCTCAGAACATGACAGAGTTGCCCAACATGCCTCCTAGAGGGTGCAAGAGGAATTTTGAAACAAGCTTTCATCTTGTTGGGGATAAGATGGGGAGTGGGAAAACTGGTATGTTGCTTGGGGCTCCCAGTGGGCTTTGTGTGGTCCACTTTAGTTGGATAGAAACAACAGTTAGAGACTCAAGACTGGTACTCAGAGCAGTTCCTTCAAAGCTTTTTCCTTCACAACTATTACACCGGAGCACAGTCTTGCTGTACGATCTGGGATTGGTTTGATCCTGTTGTCCCTGATGAAGTGGACAGGCTCCTTGCGTGCCACTACATGTCCTTTAGACCCCTGTCCCACCTGGTTGGTGAAAGCCTCCAAGGTGGTGACAGGTGGCTGGGTCGGGGCGATAATAAATGCATCATTACGGGAGGGGGTATTTCCTGCACCACTAAAACATGCTTTGGTGCGCTCCCTCCTGAAGAAAATACCCTTGACCCAGCTGTCCTTAACAACTACAGGCCGGTTTCCAACCTGCCCTTTCTGGGTAAGGTTTTGGAGAAGGCGGTGGCACGCCAGCTGCAGAGTGTCCAGGAGGAAGCGGATTATCTAGACCCCTTTCAATCAGGATTCAGGCCCAGGTATGGTACAGAGACGGCATTGGTCGCACTGATGGATCATCTCTGGCAGGAGCGGGACGGGGGTTATCCATCCGTCCTTGCTCTTCTTGACCTCTCAGCGGCCTTCGATACTGTCGACCACAGTATCCTTCTGGAACGGCTCAAAGGACTGGGGATCCAGGGCACCGTGTTGTCCTGGTTTTCCTCTTTTCTGGAGGGCCGTACCCAGTCGGTGTGGTTAGAGAGTGAGAGGTCCAACCCTAGGCTCCTCAAGTATGGGGTGCCTCAGGGCTCGGTGCTCTCTCCTCTCCTATTTAACATCTACATGAAGCCGCTGGGTAAGATCATTCGTTCCCACGGGGTGCGGTACCATCAGTACGCAGATGACACCCAGTTGTACATCTCAGCCCGTGGGGACCCCAGTGATGCTGTTGAAATCCTATCCGGATGCCTGGAGGCCATTGGGGTCTGGATGGGGGCCAATGGGCTTCGGCTGAATCCCAGCAAGACAGAGTGGCTGTGGATAAGGGGCCCCGTGTTATCCAGGGAGCTACCATCTTTGGTACTGGATGGGGCTGTTTTGCCCCAGACAGACCCAGTGCGCAACTCGGGGGTCCTTCTGGACTCGTGGCTGCTGCTAGAAAAACAGGTAGCGGCTGTGGCCAGGAGGGCTTTTGCCCAACTTCGGGTGATTCGCCAGCTGTGCACGCTCCTGGACCGGGGCTCCTTGCTTATGGTCACCCACACTCTGATCACTTCCCGACTAGATTATTGTAATGGGCTCTACATGGGGCTGCCCTTGACGACCATTCGGAGGCTGCAGCTGGTCCAGAATGCGGCAGCCTGGGTGGTGATGGGATGCGGACGATATGGCCATGCCTCACCGCTACTTCGGGAGCTGCACTGGTTACCAGTTTGTCTCCGGGTGCAATTCAAGGTGCTGGTATTGATCTTTAGAGCCCTATATGGCAGTGGGCCAGAATACCTTAGAGACCGCATCGTCCCAAGAGTGTCTGCCCGTCCAACCAGAGCGGACCGGAGAGGCTCTCTAATAGTGCCATCAGCTAGGGGTGCACATCTATCCAGCACCCGAAGGAGGGCCTTCTCCGTGTTTGCACCAACCCTCTGGAACCTCCTGCCAACAGATCTAAGACTTCAAAGAGAATTGCTGCCCTTCAGGAAAGGATTGAAGACCTGGCTGGCAGGGCAGGTGTGGGGCCCGAATGGGAACACGGTCCCCGCCTGCTGGCTTATGTAAACAATTAAGAATTCTCTCTTCTTCTTTTTATAGTTGGGATATGGGTCTTTTAAAGTGAGTGGGATATGGGTCTTTTAAAGTGTTTTTATGTGTTTTTAGAACTTGTTGTAATGCCGCCCTGAGTCGGGTTCTGCCTGAGTGGGCGGCATATATAAATATGACTATTAAATTAAATTAAATTAAATTAAAATTCTTTGCAACTTGTCACAGTCTTTCTAGAATTGTAGTGCCCGGAATGACATAGAGTACTCTTAAATGCAGTAACAATTAAATAGTGGCTGAAATCTTATTGTGTAGCATACTAAGTTGCAACTTACAACACAAAGCAACTGGATTTCAGCCAGTGTTGTAAGTATAATTAATTATGATTTTGTGAATAGTAGAACCTTTTCATCTGAATCTTAAAATCTATTTTATTGACATACTTTCTGGACATTTACCTGCTATGTAAGAAATGCACATACTGTATTGGTTTTCTATTTTACACACATACAGTATTAATATTTTACATTAAGCTGTGCTGAATGTCATTCAACTGCTATTTATCTTAGTCCATACTGATTCTCTAATCCAATTTCTAGAAGGACAGACTCATCAAATCCCCACTAATGCAATGGACCTATTCTAGTGAGATTCACTACACTGTGCAACAGGATTTCAGTCAATATAGTAGTCACCTTGGAATAATTCTTCTGACTATTGCAACCTTTTCAAGCCAGGGGCCGGGTCACGCTCTCTTAGTCAACTTTGAGGGCTGGATGGCCATTTCGCCCTGGCTACATAATGGGGTGGCCATTTTGTCCCAACAGCTTCAAAGGGGTGGTCATTTTGTTTCTTGAATGAAATGGTGCTGTGAGGTGGATCCCGCCCATGGGCCTTAGGTTGGGAACCCCTACTCTAATGTGACGTGAACCATTTTTCATTATCTTGTATTTCAGCCTTCCCCAACCTGATGCTTTCCAAATGTTTGGGACATCAACTCCTGCCAGCTACATCCAGCACAATACTGGCCACGATGAATGAAAAGAATAGGAACTATAGCCCCATATATCTTGATTGAGATGGGTTAGAAAAGCTTTTAAAATATTTGCAGGAATAACGTCTGCTTTTAAAAACTCTATAGTCTATATTTCTCATAAGCTTCTTAAAAGAGGAAGATTATAAGAGTAATCTTTTTTTTTAAAAAAAATTCTCATCGAAGTTTTTTTTAAAAAAATTACTTCCGCTTTTTATTTCCGCTTCCGGGAGCGACGAGGGCGGTGTGGGCCGGATGAGTCACAGTAAACCCCTTTTGTGTGAATTCACAGGGGCTTGGGCTTCTGGGAATTGAAGTCCAAGGCTCTAGCATCATTCTTTAAGAGCTAAGTAATATTACTCATGTTTTCAGCTAACTATAATGGGAGAGCTCATACATCCTATTATACTCCATATATTAATCTAGTAACTTTCCTTGTTTTCTTCCTGACAACATTTTTCAATGAAGGCCACAATCCCATTCTTGATATAGATGTGATCTTAATATTAATCTCTCTCCTCTTTCTCAATGTTGAATTTTGGACTGGGCTTCACAAACTAGGCCTCAGCTCAGTATTTGCAACAGCAAGGCCAAGTCTTGAACCTGGGATAAAATGAATAGTTTGACTTTTATTCAGTTTCAATAGGCTAAAGCAGGGGTCAGCAAACTTGGCTCTTCAGGTGTTCTTAGACTTCAATTACCAGAAGCCCAAGTTAGTACACCTGCTGATCCGTGCTTCTGGGAATTGAAGTCCAAGAACATCTGGAGAGCCAACAGTGCCTACAGTATGGTATGGTATGAATGTTTTAGAATACATGTAAAGTAGGATTCTAAAGACCTTGCATTTTTTAGTTGCACAAAACTGATATGGCATGCTTTTCTTATTCTGATTCAAACTGTTCACCCAAACAAAACTGTTCTTTTGCATGCAACATTTTACCTTAATTTATGAATGGTGTTGTTTTACTATCAGACAAAAACAAATCTCAGTTGCTCTCTCACACATGATCCATGACTGTAGCTAAAGGTCTTTCTATAAATATTTACACCCCCACAACTTCTCTCCCCAAGTAAAAGGTTGCCTTTGGCATGCTATCAGAAACAGGACCTTTTATGCCATGAGTATCACTGCACACCTACAATCACAGACATTTTAGTGGGGGAAATGCATACTATAAGAGATAAAAAGCCTCACTTGATAGGATGCTTGCTTTGTAAATTTGTCAAAGACAGGATGATTAGTGGTTGAAAAATATAATTTGTTCTCAAGAAACTGAAAGAAGCTACAGTGACTCAAATCTAATCCACCATATTATTCAGAAGACTGGAAGTAATATGTTAAAAACAATTATCACTACTGATAATTTTTAAGTAAGTAAGTAAGGAGGCCCTTGCATTGCTTACTCATCATCAATTCTTCAGCAATAAAAAGACTGAGAGATAAAAACATTAGTTAGTTTTTGATTATTCATTTCACTTTTTTATTGCTAGAGATGGGGAGACGGTCTCTTTGCCAAAATACTGTGGCTCACTTGGATGTTCTGTAGCTTTGCATGGAGAGGGAGACACTTCCTGCTTCCTCTCAGGAGGGAAAATGTCTTGGGATAGCCCAGACAGCAACCATTTCAACCCCATCTTGGATATTTGGTTATAATTTAACAGAAACAAAAACCTATACAACCTTTAAAAAAATAACAAAGCAGGTACCTTCAAGTTGTTGAATTAGAGACAAAAATGGCACAGACAGACATATGTGGTGGAAAAGGGAGAACTTGACACTTCTGCTTATCTGCTCCAAATACTGTACCTGGTCTGTACAGTACTTCCACTGGTATTTTTAAAAAAATACTTTCAGGGTGCAGTATTGAAACTGGCCACTGGGAAGAACCAGAGAGTACTTCTCTATTTTTCCTCAATGCATATACTGTACAATAAGTCAAGCAACTTAACAGCAAGAATAATTATTTCCCGTCATCCTGCAGGAACACCAAACTATTTTTTTAAAAAGATTCCAAACTTTGATATTGATTGTTAAAGCATTTTCTATTCATAGGTGGAATACTGTTGACACATATCGTCTTCGCTCAATTATTACACAGCTATCATTTTTATTCCAACTTCCAAGTTGAGGAAAAGTGTCAAAAAGTAATAAATGAATTACTATTCTTTATTAAAAAGCAATAGTTAAAACATGGAGTTAAGACTTGTTTCATTCTGGTCAAAGCACTGGGCTGAAAATCATGCTTAAGATATGTTAAATCACAATGTGGGGCCTCTAAACCTCTTAGTAATGTTTAGTTACTTACTCACTTAGTAATGTTTGCAGTATCTTATTTCTACTCGTAATCCTACATAATTTATCGGGAGGAGTGGTTTAAATCCCTGAGGAATACTTACAGGATTTATTGTTGTTATGTGCTGTCAACCTATGGCTCCCCTATGAATTAATGCTTTTCAAAAAATTCTTGTCAATAACAGCCCATCTTAAGTTTTGAAACTCAAGCCTGTTGTTTCCTTCATAGATTTGGTCCATCTGAAGAAGTGGACTTGATCCATGAAAGCTCACATTGAGATGTAACAGTTGGTCTTTAAAGTGCTACAGCGTTTTTGTTTTGTTTATTCCCTGATAGGTCCACCTCATGTCAACGCTTCCTCCTTTCTTGCCATCTTTAGCTTTTCCCATCATTATTACATGAATATTTTGGATAATTACCAAGCAAATATGAATATATAAAGTAAATCCACTTGAAAAAGAATACAAGAACATTCATGGTGAATCAAACCAAAGATTTATCTAGTCCAGTATTTTGCCCACATATTGGCCAGCTAGCAGCCCACAGAAAGCTCATTAACAGGATATGAATGTAACAGCATTCTTTCTCTCATTTCTTCAAGCAACTGAGGAAACCAAATACTGTACATCAGGATCAGTGTTACTGAACTCATTTGATATGCCATTTGTCCATCTTGCTCTTAAGATGTCCAAGTCATAACTTACTATTGCTTAAATAGAAAAAGAAATGCACCCTTTTATTTGTCTTTAACCCCCCCCCCAAAAAAAAAAAAACCCCCACACACCCCTTTCAGCTTCACTGGACAACCCCAAATTCTAGTGCTATTAAAAAAGCAAGAAAAGCTCAAGGAGGTTTAAAGCTTAGAATGAGCTCAGACTTACAAGAGAGATTTTAAAAAGGGCTTTCAGCAATGCAATAGGAAGAACAAGGATGTAGCACGTCCACTGCATGGAAAGGACAGAGAAATGCTACTGGGAAACAACACAAATGTGGAACTTCCCCTCTGTCTTTTGCCTTTTAAAAAAAACGTGATTGGCCTGGTAGAAAGAGAATCGGTGACACTGTGATCAGGTGAATACTTTGGTTCTAAAGCAGCTTGATTTTAGCAAGGCTATTGAGGAGATCTCCCATGATATTATGTGGCCAAGATGGTAAAATATGGGAAAGACAAAGCCACTATTAGATGGATTTGTAGTAGTAGTTTGGTTGATTGTATTCACCTTATCCTCTTGGAGAGAAATGATGCCACAGGATTCTATCCTGGGACCAGAGTTGATCAACATACTCATAAATGAAGTAAATGAAGGAGTGGAAGAAATGCTATTCAAATCTGCAAATGACAGCAAACTGGTAGGGGTTGCTAATACTTCAGAAAACAGAAGTCAAGATGAACTTAAAACATTGGATAACTGGGCAAAAACAAACTGGGTTCTGACAGGAAAAAAGTATTGGTGCAGGAAAAATCAGATGCACAATTACAAAATGGAGACTGCTGGTTTGATAGTAATATATATGATAATTAGCTTATTCATGCAATTATGATTTTAGTAGACCATAAACTAAATGCTAGTCAAGAATGTAACATGTAGATGAGGGGGAAGCTGATGCAATTCTCAGTTTCTTCAACAGAAATTCTGCGCACAGATCAAGTGGAGCAGTGGTACTACTCTACTACACTTTTATCAAAACTCACTTGATATTTTATGTTCAGTTCTGGGCACATTGATGTAAAAGGGGGATACTGGTGATGGTTTGAAAATCCTATGAAGAAAGACTGATGGAGCTGTATATTTAGCCCAAAAGGGAAAAAACTGAGAGATAATATAACAACTACTGTGTTTTCAAAGAAAGACTTTTATGCAAAGATAAGGCAACTCAACTTTTGCAGTTTTAGAGAGTAAGACCAGAACTAATTGATTTAAATTACAAGAAAGCTAATTTCAGCTAAACATTATGAAGAGTTTCCTAACTGTATGAGCAGTTTGAGAACCAAATGGACTATCTTTAAAGCTGGTGGACTCTTCCTTCATTGAAGGTTTTCAGACACCAGTTAGCATGGTAATCTGTCAAAGATGCTTTAGCTGTGGATTTCCTACACCAGCATGGGGTCTCGGCTCTTCCAGCTCTAAAATGCTTTGTGGTCTCTTCCACCTCTACAAATTCTGTCATCCTGTCATTCTCACCAACTTTCTCAATTTTTTGGTAATAGATTGGTGTTACAGGAGGACCATTTGCTTTCTACCCTTTTCATACTGAACATTAATCACATCATGTATCACAGTGAGTCACAAAGTACAAAACTGGGATAATCGCCACCTGTAGTTATTTCCATACAAATAAGCAGTGCCTCTTATTCCTAACAAATATAAACCAAAGTAAGGGCCAAACACATAAAACTACAATGATCAAGTTTACTAAAATCACACTAACAAGGCTATTGTGTTTCAATGAACCTAAATGCTAAGATAAATGTATGGAGTGTACCTCCGACATCAAGAAACTGGCAGTAGCCAGCGTGGCCCCTTTCTATGACCCATGATCTTCATGACACTTGGTGTGGAGAAAGAGTAACATCTCCTCTCCTTGAAGCCAATAAAACCCCTCTTGATTATAATTTAGATAAGAACCACTGGATTGAATAATAATGACTGAAAGTCCCTTGGCTGTTTCACCTTGAGACGTCCATCACTGGGTTAAACATGATGCTAATTGCATTTGGATTGATTAATTTCTCTCACTCCTGTCTATTCGAATAATGCTTAACAAAATAATCACAGTATCCGGAGCCAAATCTTCTCCGTCAAAGGAATGAAGCCATCAGAACCAGCAGAGATGAAAGAAATGAAGATGACCCGTAATTACTGCTACGGTGATATCATTACCATATTATAGAAAATGAGTATGGTGAAGGGGGAGAGAGGGGGCTGCGATTATTATTTATTTTTTAATGGAACCTTACATCTCAAGAATGCAGATTCAACACACTGGAACTATTCTTAAGGAGAAGGAGTGAAGATTTTATCTATTAAATTACCTTTTGTAGAAGAAGCTCTTTCTGTTTTAATGTAATTTAAGATCTTTATGGCCTTATGATACCTCTGATATCTTGCTATGATGTTCGATGTAGCTAATTCAGATTCTAACATCAGCATTTAAAATGTAAACTTGCTTGTTATCTGTGGCCTTGTTTTGAAACTCTGAGTGTCAAATTCAGCTCAGTTTTTTTTTTTAAAAAAAGCTCCTGTTTAAATCACAATTATTCCCAAAACACTAATCTAAATCAATAAATGAACTGCTAACTGAATCAAATTATATATTTATTTCACAGCAACTCCCTAGGTTAATTTAAGTGATGTACTGTATTACTTATAAATGGCTTTTTGGAGGAATCTGGTTTAGGATCAGAAAGCAATGTTTTGAGCACATTTTATTCTTTTTTCTGAGAAAACAAAATAGCTTGGCAATTTTATAGAATCGTATACCAGCTGTGCTTTGCAACTGTAATTGCAGTTTATATACAGTAGTTGACTTCTCACAGTGCTGGATATATCTGCCTCCTAGTTTCAGGCTGAGGGGTGGGTGGGGAAGAAACAAACAATTGAAAATATTGATTCTGGCATAGAGCCAGATATGCACACCCACAAAAATCTTATGTAAAACTAAACAATAATGAAAGATTATGAATTAAGTTAAAAGGGCAATTAGGTAGATGAGTAATATTTAAAGTTAGGAAGAAGAGAGTGAGCGAGCCCTCAGATATGTTAAATACTTATATCAAATTAAGAGACAACCCTATAATACTAGCAGAATGACTGTCAGTATTCTCTTATTAATGATATTGCTATCACAACACATATAAGACATGTTTGTTTGCCTCAGCATTATTCTGGTTATTGAATGTACTAGTCATTCCTGGGGATTTAATTAGATATTCTACTGTTTTATCATTGTTTTATTACTTTGTTTACTGGTTTTATTGTACTTTACTGGATTTGAATACTGTATACCACTTTTATAATTTTTTAAACAAAAAGAATATTTTTTTCTTTACTAAAGGACAATTTTCCAATACAGTATCTCTTTTCAACTCAGTTTCCATCACTACCTAACTGATGTTTCATGCACAATATTTAGTAATATGGAAACAATCTAGTTTGGAGAACCAATATTTCTACCTCAGTAATGTTTCCCGATCTTTGGTTTTTGGACCTCGATTCCCAGAAGCCTAAGTCAATTTCCCAAAGGCAAAGCACTGATCAGCCAATATACTGACTTAGGCTTCTGGGAATTGAAGTCCTCATGTGGGACATGTGCCCCACGTTGGGAAACACTGTGACTTATTATGCTAAGCAACAGGATTTCAGCCAATTTATGTATACATTCCCATCCCCAGAGACAATGGCAAGACTTCCAGCTATCATGGTACTGTACTTAGAGTAAAGAAATAAATCTGGGCCATAGTACATGCCAACCTTGCTGTAGTCTAATATTTCTTTTATATTCATAATTCTTATTTGTTTAATATTTATTTATTTTATTTCTATACCACCCTACTGACCAAAGGTCACTCAGGGCAGTGTACATACCAATATAAATATCATATATAATAAGCCAAAATCCCTTGTTATTAACACTCCAATCCACATAAATCTAATGAATGAATGAATGAATGAAGCTAATAATTTTAAAACAACTAAAACATAGTGGCGGTAAATCAATATACAGTACCTGTGCAGCACCAAAAGAAAAACCAAGATTAAAGAATCACATAAAATCAGCTAGAAGGTGGCATGTCAACAAAGACCTCTTTGAATATTTCTGCCTTAGGCAATTTGTGTAATTTAGTGAGGGAGGGGCCTGGGGAGAATTACTGGAAGAATGTGCCAAAATGTGTCTCCACCAAGAAGGCCTTATTACTAGCTGAAATTTTCCTGGCCTCTCTCTCGACATAAGAACATAAGAACAGCCTTGCTGGAACAGGCCACAGCCCATCCAGTCCAGCATTCTGTCTCACACAGTGGCTCACCATTTCCTTCAGGGTATTCCCAAGGAGATGCCTTCACCTGCTTAGGATTCCCTGGAAATGGCATTGAGAGATATCCTGCCTCTCTCTCCAACCCCGAGGTTGTCCTTAAGTATCCATAATTATAGCCATTGATACCCTTGTCCTCCATGAACTTGTCTAATCCTTTCTTAAAGTTGTCAAGACTGACAGCTGTCACCACTTCTTCTGGCAGGGAGTTCCATAGACCAGTAATCCTCTGGGTGAAAAAGTACTTTCTCTTGTTTGTTTGAGAACTAGTACCCAAACGTTTCATCGAGTGTCCCCTAGTTCTTGTGCACTTACTAATGTTGAAACTCATTTGCCACTGTTTTGCCTACTCCCCCAGTGTCAAGAGATCCCTCTGGAGCTCCTCACAATCTATCTCTCCAACCCGGAGGTTGTCCTTAAGTATCCATAATTATAGCCATTGATACTCTTGTCCTCCATGAACTTGTTTAATCCTTTCTTAAAGCTGTCAAGACTGACAGCAGTCACCACTTCTTCTGGCAGGGAGTTCCATAGACCAGTAATCCTCTGGGTGAAAAAGTATTTTCTCTTATTTGTTTGAGAACTAGTACCCAAAAGTTTCATGGAGTGTCCCCTAGTTCTAGTGTTGTGCGATAGGGAAAACAGTTTTTCCTTATCTACTTTGTCCACACCGTGCATGATTTTATAAACTTCAATCAGGTCACCTCTTAGACGTCGTCGTTCAAGAGTGAAGAGGCCCAACCGTTGCAGCCTCAGATGGTAAGGAAGGTCTTCCAGTCCCTTAATCATTCTGGTTGCCCTCCTCTGCACTTTTTCCAGCTCCATAATATCCTTCTGGAGGTATGGCGACCAGAACTGTACACAGTATTCCAGATGGGGCCTCACCATAGATTTATAAAGAGGCAAAATGACACTTGCTGACTTATTTTCTATACCCTTCCTAATGATCCCTAGCATTGAGTTTGCTTTTTTCACTGCTGAGGCACACTGGGTTGACACCTTCATTGAGTTGTCCACCATGACACCAAGGTCCCTTTCCTGGTTTGTCGCAGAGAGTTCAGACCCCATCAGTTTATAAATGTAATTGGGGTTCTTTGCCCCAACATGCATCACTCTGCACTTACTAATGTTGAAGCTCATTTGCCACTGTTTTGCCCACTCCCCCAGTGTCAAGAGATCCCTCTGGAGCTCTTCACAATCTCTCACAGTTTTCACTACCCTGTATAATTTAGTGTCGTCAGCAAATTTGGCTACCTTGCTTTTTACTCCTACCTCTAGATCATTTATGAAGAGGTTGAAAAGCAGGGGTCCCAGTACTGAACCTTGGGGGACCCCACTCTTTACTTCCCTCCACTTGCAGAAGTGTCCATTGAGTGCTACCCTCTGTTTCCTGTCCCTTAGCCAGTTGCTGATCCAGGACAAGACCTGTCCCTTTATTCCATGACTGGTAAGTTTATTCAAGAGCCTTTGGTGTGGGACCTTGTCAAAAGCCTTCTGAAAGTCCAGATAAACAATGTCAACTGGATCCCCCTTATCCACATGCTTGTTGACACTCTCAAAAAATTCCAACAGATTAGTGAGGCATGATTTGCCCTTGCAAAAGCCATGTTGGTTCTTCTTTAGCAGTGCCTTCTCTTCTATGTGCCTATTAATTCTATCTTTTACGATGGTTTCCATCACTTTACCTGGGACACATGTCAAACTGACAGGTCGGTAATTTCCTGGATCACCCCTGGATCCTTTTTTGAAAATTGGTGTTACATTTGCTACCTTCCAGTCATCAGGCACAAAGCCTGATTTGAGGGAAAGATTATATATTTTGGCTAGGAGATCAGCAATTTCATCTTTAAGTTCCCTGAGAACTCATGGATGGATGCCATCTGGTCCTGGTGATTTGTTAGTGTTTAGTTTAACAAGACATGCAAGGACCTCCTCCCTGGTTATTTCTATCTGGCTTAATTCTGTTTTGGGCATGTGGTCTCTGTCTTCTTCAGTGAATACTGAAGCAAAGAATTCATTGAGTCTCTCTGCAATCTCTGTTTCCTCTTTAATAACCCCTTGCCTTCCATTGTCATCTAATGGTCCAATGACCTTCCTAGTTGGGTTCTTACTTCTAATGTACTTAAAGAAGTCTTTGTTATTTCTCTGAGTATTTTTAGCTATACGCTCCTCAAAGTATTGCTTTGCTTTCCTGATTGTTGCCTTGCATTTGTTCTGCCAGAATTTATGTTTCTGCCTGCTATCCTCATTTGGACAAGCCTTCCATCATCTAAATGAGCTTTTCTTGCTTTTGATCACTTCCCGAACAGCTCCTGTAAGCCACATCGGAGTCCTCTTGGACCTGGCAGTGCCCTTTTTCCTTTTGGGTATACATTCCAATTGGGCCTCTGTTATTGTTTTTGTAAACAGCCTCCATGCCTCTTGGAGTGTTTGGACATAGGTAACTGCAGTTCACCTGTTTGCAAAAACATGGGTGTCTGGGCCAAATGTATCAGAGTTATTCACCTGGTGGACGCATATTCTCAGGATCAGATATTAAGTTACACTACATGAAAATAAAAGGCAAGTTTGGTCTTGGAACACAGAACGAAGCAGGGCAAAGACTGATAGAGTTCTGCCAAGATAACACACTAGTCATAGCAAACACACTTTTCCAGCAACACAACAGGAGACTCTACACATGGACATCACCAGATGGGCAACATCGAAGCCAAACCGATTACATACTCTGCAGCCAAAAATGGAGAACCTCCATACAGTCAGAAAAAATGAGACTTGGGGCAGACTGTGCCTCAGACCACAATCTACTTATTGCAAAATTCAGGCTCAGATTAAAGAAAATAGGGAAAACAAATAGGCCAGACAGATATGATCTAGACAACATACCCAAGGAATAGACGGTGGAGGTGGGGAACAGATTTAATGGTTTGGACCAGATAGACAGAGTACCAGAAGAATTATGGACAGAGATGTGAGAGATCATGAAGGAGGCAGCAAGGAAAACCATACCAAAAGAAAAGAAGCGTAAAAAAAGCAAAGTGGTTGTCTGATGAGGCTCTTAAAATAGCAGAGGAAAGAAGGAACGCAAAAGGCAAAGGAGAAAGGAAAAAATAAAAAAATACAATCGCTTAAATAAAGAATTTCAAAGAAAAGCAAGGAGAGATAAGGAAGCATATCTACATGAACAGTGCAAAGAAATAGAGGAAAACACACAAGAGGTAGGACTAGAGATCTTTTCTAAAAAAAATGATGAAGTCAAGGGAACGTTTAAAGCAAAAATGACCACGATAAGGGACAAAGCTGGCAAGGAGTTAGCAGATGCAGAAGAGATCAAGAAAAGATGGAAAGAATACACAGAGGAACTTTACAAAAAAGACCTTAACACCCCTGATAATAACAATGATGAGGAAATTGAACTTGAGCCAGACATCCTAGAGAGTGAAGTCAGAAAGGCCCTAAAAAGCACTGCAAACAACAAAGCCAGTGGAGATGATGGTATCCCAGTTGAATTTTTCAAAGCTCTAAAAGATGATGGAATCAAACTATTGCATGCTATATGTCAGCAGATTTGGAAAACGAAATAGTGGCCACAGGTTTGGAAAAGATCGGTATACGTCCCAATCCCAAAAAAGGGTAATGCCAAAGAATGTTCAAATTATTGAACAATTGCGCTCATCCCACAAGCTAGCAAAGTGATGCTCAAGATAATACAGGATAGACTGCAGCAACATGTAGAGAGAGAACTACCAGAGGTGCAGGCTGGGTTCAGAAGAGGCAGGGGGACCAGAGACCACATTGCCAAAATACGTTGGATCATGGAGAAAACAAAGGAATACCAGAAACAAGTTTACTTCTGCTTCATTGACAACGCAAAGGCCTTTGATTGTGTGGACCACAACAAAATGTGGCAAGTAATTAAAGAGATGGGAATACCAGAACACTTTATATGCCTCATGAGAAATCTCTATAAGAGTGAAGAAGCAACAGTTAGGACAGAATACGAAATGACGGAGTCGCTTGGAATAGGAAAAGGAGTAAGACAAGGCTGCATTTTATCACCCTGCTTATTCAACTTATACACAGAGCACATAATGCGCAATGCAGGGATGGAGGAATCACAATATGTGATCAAAATTGCTGGGAGAAACATCAACAATTTGAGATATGCAGATGATATCGCCCTAATGGCAGAAAGTGAGGGAGACCTAAAGAAGCTCCTGATTAGGTTGAAAGAAGAGAGTGCAAAAGCTGGCCTGAGACTCAATATCAAGAAAACTAAGATAATGGCAACAGGCCCTATCAGTCCCTGGAAAATAGACGGGGAAGAAGTAGAAGCAGTGACAGATTTTACTTTCTTAGGATCAAAGATCACTGTTGATGGGGATTGCAGTTATGAAATAAAAAAGCGACTGATTCTTGGGAGACAAGCTATGAGAAACCTGGGGAACATAGTGAAAAGGAGAGACATCTCACTACAAACAAAGGTCCGCATAGTCAAAGCAATGGTATTCCTGGTGGTAATGTATGGTTGTGAGAGCTGGACCATTAGAAAGGCTGAGTGCAGAAGAATAGATGCCTTTGAAATGTGGTGTTGGAGGAGAGCTCTGAGAGTCCCCTGGGACAGCGAGGAGAACAAATAGGTCCATCTTAGAAGAAATCAACCGTGACTGCTCCCTGGAAGGACAAATAGTAAATATGAAGCTGAAATAATTTGGATATCAAATGAGAAGAGAGGATTCACTTGAGAAGGCCTTGATGCTGGAGAAGGTGGAGGGCAAAAGAAGGGGCAGCCAAAGATGAGATGGCTAGATGGTGTTGTAGACACAGTAGGCACAGGGCTGGGCGGGCTGAGGATGATGATGGAGGACAAAGGTGCCTGGAGGGCAGTGGTCCATGGGGTCGTAAAGAGACGAAATCAACTGTGCGACTGAACAACAACAACATGCACTCTTTATATAACATACACCAGTAATGGCAAACCTTTTAGAGACCAAGTGCCCAAATTGCAACCCAAAACCCCCTTATTTATTGCAAAGTGCCAAAACAGCAACTGGGGAGAAAGGAAACACTCCCCTTGGGCTGTTGGGCAGAGGGGTGGGGTGAACTCTATGCTGGGGGAAGGAGGAAGCACTCCCATTGGGCTGCTGGGCAGAGGGGCGGGGCAAACTTTGTGCTGGGGTGACTGCACAGGTGCCCACAGAGAGGCTCTGAGTGCCACCTCTGGAACACGTGCCATAGGTTTGCCACCACTGGCATAAATAAATTCTGCAGGACTGGATGATGTTTGTGAAATACAGAAACATGTAAAGATGCCAGACTATGTGGCTGGAAGTAGAATTCATACTTTCCAAGTTCTCTTTCCTACCCTAGAACACACGGCACAGCCTATGGTCCTACACTAAAGGTGGAACCACTGATGGCAAGAAGCTTTGGCAGGCAGATTTTATTCATATCCTACTGCCATTGAAGTGGTAAATTCTAATATTGTATCATGAGTCTCAGAAAGGAAGAGTCAACTACAGTATATGGTGTTCTATAAAGTTGTGTTCATTTAACTGTTCAGTACCGAACATTGTGGTAGCAAGAGGAAATATGCACGTGAAAACTACTAGATACCATAAAGAAGTAGGTAAATCTGAAAACAGAGACTGTAAAAAATCTGTGATCTAGTACCACTAGAGCAGGGGTGCCCAAACCTTTCGGGCCATGGGCCGGTCATGTTGTTCAAGGTCCCAAACTATGGCCTGTGGGCCAGATCCGGCCCCCAGTGCCAATTCATTCAGCCCCCGAAGCCCTTGGTGCTCCTGGAAGTGGAAGTAAAACACGCCCATACAGACGCGTTTTACTTCTGCTTCCGGGAGCAACGAGGGCTTTGTGGGCCAGATGAATTGGCATCATGGCCTGGATCCGGCCCACTGGCCATACTTTGGGCACCCCTGCACTAGATCAGCTGTCATGTTATAACAAAGCAGAGAAAATAGCAACTCCCTTTGCTTATTCAGACCTACCTAATTTACAGCATGTAAATGCAGTGGTAAATGGTTTAGAAACAAATAAAAATCTCAGTCCATTCTATAAAATCTAAAAATATAAGCTTCAAATTCTATGGTACAACAAATAGACTATCTTTTAAAAAGCCAAATGACAGCTTGGCCTGCTAGCCAGAAACATCTATTACCTAGGCACTTTCAGCTGGGATTTGTACCGAATGACGTTTCCTGTAGATTAATAATTAGTTTCTAGCACGAGAGTCCAGTGTGGTCGTTCTCTCCCCAGGAGAGAGAAACAGCCTGAGTGATTTTTAGATTGTATGTTCTGATAAGACACAGACTCCTGACTCCATATGCAACAGAGGCCACCTGCTCTATGAAGCTGCCACAAGGGACTTCCATGGAAAGGTTTAATAATAGAGCTCAAAGCTTGAGCTGAATTTACATCCTGTATCACAAAATAAAATATTGTACACACGATTCCATGAGAAGATACAACTTAAAGTCAATAAACAAATTCTGTCTTGTTGCTAAACTGTGATCGTGATCTCTTATTAAAAGGACTTCCAAACGTTGCTAGTTGAAAATTACCCTGAAAGCCTAGTCTCTCTCTAAACTATCCTGTAAAAATTGCAATAATCACTACAGTACTTTGTAAAAAAAAAAAAATAGAAAGCCAAGAAAACATCCATAAGGATCAGAGAGGCAACAGATATATCAAAACAACAATGGCCACTAATTCTTCTTCTGATATGTAGCTACAATGTTCTAATACAGGGGTTCTCAACCATACTGCGCCACGGGACGGACAACTCCCCCTCTGACAGCTGAGTGAGCCAGACACGTGGTTTCCCTCTGCCACAAACACTGCTGTAAATCGTGGTGGACACGTTTGCACATGGATGGGCGTGTTTATGGCTGTCATAAATGTGTCCACTTCCGCTGTCATTGCCACGGGCCAGATGGAATGGCGTCAGGGGTTGGGCTGTAGGTTGCAGACCCCTATTCTAATACGTACTTAATCCTGAAGATAAAATCTAGACTAGATGGATGATTATGCTAAAGAGCTATTGGAAAGCAACAATACAACAGATTTTATTGTACCAGATATAATTATTTGAACAGAAACAATCAGAAATGTAATACAGTATAGCTACCCAAAATGGCAATGGTTCTACTGTATGACATGGAATTATGGACTTTAAAACAGGCCACAATAAAAAAGAAAGTATTGTAGTGTCAGAAATTGGTTTTATCACAGGATGTTACAAACCGCTTCAATCAGTTGAGCAACCAATAAAATACTATGACAAATTAATAAAGAGGAAGAAATAGTATCTAAAATACGGAAAGCTAGAAAATTTCAGTTGCCTAACGAGAAAGGAAACTTCTAGAATATTACAGCTGATTATTTGAGGTCCAAAGGCCTGGAGAGGAAGAAAAAGGAATCCGCAAGGCCCAGCTCTACTGCTCATTCCATGCAGAGAGGCCCACAGGGGAGGTGAGTAAAGGATCCTGCCCCTCCCTCCCCATCCAAAGACCTGGGCCTAGAGAGGAAGAAAAGGAATCATAAAGGCCCAGCTCTACTGCTCATTCCATGCAGAGAGGCCCACAGGGGAGGTGAGTAAAGGATCCTGCCCCTCCCTCCCCATCCAAAGACCTGGGCCTAGAGAGGAAGAAAAGGCTTCAGGAAGGCCCAGCTCTACTGCCCATTTGCCATCCAGAGAGGACCAAGGGGGAGGTGAGTAAAGGATCTTGCCCCTCCCTCCCCATCCAAAGACCTGGGGCCAGAGAGAAGGACACTTCCGGAGACCCCCGACCACCCCCAGGAGATACCATCCACAACCACCATCACAGCGAGGCCCGAGCCGGCGCCTTTGACCGACTCCATGCGGCCGAAGAGAGGCAAGAGCTGCTGTGTGCATGCAAAGGATAAGTAATCGAACTGAAATAATATAGTTGACTAAACATAGATGGCTTATGGCAACTGACATAGTGACTGTACAAGAAACTGACTTACATAGAGACTTGATATAGTGGACTTTTTCTTTCTTTCTTTCTTTCCCTTTCATTAATTAGTTCAACTTTTACTTTGATACTATGTGATAAACTGTGATATTGTGCATGATAATACTTTGTTTTAAAACTGTTTAAACTGTGACAACATGTGTGATGGGAAAAGACTGGCGTAGAGACCGGCAAGGCACGCCACAAAGTTTGCCAAGAGAACCCTATGGACCAAAAAAAAAGGCAAAACAAGGGGATGCTCAGCACAGCAGATCTGAAAAGGGGGAGGGATACGAAAAGAGGAGGAGAAATACAGTGTTGCAGGGAACAACACTGCATAGGGACATGGAATGTGAGGTCTATGAATCAAGGAAAACTGGAAGTGGTAAAAAACAAGATGGAAAGAATAAGCATTGACATCTTGGGCATCAGTGAGCTCAAATGGACAGGGATGGGCGAATTCAGCTCTGGAAACCATCATATCTACTACTGCGGGCAAGAAAACCTTAGAAGAAATGGAGTAGCCATAATTGTCAATAAAAGAGTGAGAAAAGCAGTAATGGGATACAATCTCAAAAATGACAGAATGATGTTAGTCAGATTTCAAGGCAAACCTTTCAATGTCACTGTGATCCAAATATACGCACCAACCACTGGTGCAGATGAAGCCACAATGGACCAGTTCTATGAGGACTTACAACACCTCATAGAACAGACACCAAGAAATGATGTCCAAATTATATTAGGAGACTGGAATGCCAAAGTAGGAAATCAAAAAGTGGAGGGAATAACAGGCAAATTTGGTCTTGGAACACAGAATGAAGCAGGGCAAAGATTGATAGAGTTCTGCCAAGAGAACGCACTGGTCATAGCAAACACTCTCTTCCAGCAACACAAGAGGCGACTTTACACATGGACATCACCAGATGGCCAACACCGAAACCAGATTGACTACATACTCTGCAGCCAAAGATGGAGAACCTCCATACAGTCAGCAAAAACAAGACCTGGAGCAGACTGTGGCTCAGATCACAACCTACAGATCGCAAAATTCAGGCTTAGACTAAAGAAAATAGGGAAAACACGGAGACCAGAAAGATATCACCTAGACAGCATCCCTAAAGAATACACGGTGGAGGTGATGAACAGATTTAATGGCTTAGACTCGGTAGACAGAGTACCGGAAGAATTATGGACGGAGATGAGGGACATCATGCAGGAAGCAGCAAAGAAAACCATACCAAAAGAAAAGAAGAGTAAGAAAGCAAAGTGGTTGTCTGATGAGGCTCTTAAAATAGCAGAGGAAAGAAGGAACGCAAAAGTCAAAGGAGAAAGGAAAAACTACAACCATTTGAACACAGAATTTCAAAGAAAAGCAAGGAGAGATAAGGAAAACTACCTAAAAGAACAGTGCAGAGAAATGGAGGAAAACAACAAAAGAGGCAGAACCAGAGATCTTTTCAAAAAATTGGGGAAATCAAGGGAACATTTAAAGCAAAAATGACCATGATAAGGGACAAAGACGGAAAGGAGCTAGCTGATGCAGAAGAAATTAAGAAAAGATGGAAAGAGTACACAGAGAAACTTTACAAAAAGGACCTCAACACTCCTGATAATCACAATGATGAAGAAATTGAACTTGAGCCAGACATCCTGGAGAGTGAAGTCATAAAGGCCCTAAAGAGCACTGCAAACAACAAAGCTAGTGGAGATGATGGTATCCCAGTTGAATTTTTCAAAGCGCTAAAAGATGATGGCGTCAAATTACTGCATTCAATATGCCAGCAGATTTGGAAAACAAAACAGTGGCCACAGGATTGGAAAAGATCAGTATACGTCCCAATCCCAAAAAAGGGCAATGCCAAAGAATGTTCAAATTATCGAACAATCGCGCTCATCCCACATGCCAGCAAGGTGATGCTCAAGATAATACAGGACAGACTTCAGCAGCATGTGGAGAGAAAATTACCAGAGGTGCAGGCTGGTTTCAGAAGAGGCAGGGGGACTAGAGACCACATCGCCAACATACGCTGGATCATGGAGAAAACAAAGGAATACCAGAAACAAGTTTACTTTTGTTTTATTGACTACACTAAGACATTTGACTGTGTGGACCACAACAAGATGTGGCAAGTAATTAAAGAGATGGGAATACCAGAGCACCTCATATGCCTCCTGAGAAATCTGTACATGAACCAAGAAGCAACAGTTAGGACAGAACATGGAATAACAGAGTGGTTTGGAATAGGAAAAGGAGTAAGACAAGGCTGCATTTTGTCACCATGCTTATTCAACCTATACACAGAGCACATAATGCGCAGTGCAGGGATGGAGGAATCACAATATGGGATTAAAATCGCTGGGAGAAACATCAATAATCTGAGATATGCAGACGATACCACCCTAATGGCAGAAAGTGAGGAAGACCTAAAGAATCTCTTGATTGGGCTGAAGGAGGAGAGTGCAAAAGCTGGCTTGAGACTCAATATCAAGAAAACCAAGATAATGGCAACAGGCCCCATCAGTTCCTGGAAAATACACGGGGAAGAGGTAGAAGCAGTGACAGATTTTACTTTCTTAGGATCAAAGATCACTGCAGATGGGGATTGCAGCCATGAAATAAAAAGGCGACTGATTCTTGGGAGACAAGCGATGAGAAACCTGGGGAACATAGTGAAAAGCAGAGACATTACATTGCAAACAAAAATTAGAATAGTCAAAGCAATGGTTTTCCCAGTAGTAATGTATGGATGTGAGAGCTGGACAATTAGGAAGGCTGAACGCAGAAGAATAGATGCCTTTGAAATGTGGTGTTGGAGGAGGGTTTTGAGAGTCCCATGGACAGCGAGGAGAACAAATAGGTCAATCTTAGAAGAAATTAGCCCTGACTGCTCATTGGAAGGTCAAATAGTAAAGATGAAGCTAAAATACTTTGGACATCAAATGAGAAGGGAGGATTCACTTGAGAAGGCATTGATGTTGGGAAAGGTGGAGGGCAAAAGAAGAAGGGGGAGGCCAAGGATGAGATGGCTAGATGGCATTGTAGACACAATGGGCACAGAGCTGGGAGGGCTGAGGGGAATGGTAGAGGACAGAGGCGCCTGGAGGAAAATGGTCCATGGGGTCGCAAAGGGTCGGAGTCGACTGTGCGACTGAACAACATTTGAGGTAAACCAAATGGGAAAAGAAGTGCTTATTTGGTGAAGAACATTTGTGACTTTTGGGGATGCAACACAACATCACTGTTTAGAGCTGCTGTATCATGAGTAGTCATGGTCATGTAGTCTATGACGAGAGAGAAATAAAAAGATAAATCCACACCAAGTTAAGAATATTTTTCAAGGAAAATTGGAGCCCTTCACAGTAACATCTGGAGTAAAGCAGGGATGTGTACTATCACCAATATTATTTATCACCTACAAAGGCAGCATAAGCAAAAAAAGCTAAGCCCATGAATGGAAACAAAAACAACAAATTACTTTTTGCTGATGATTAGGCATTGATAGCAAATACAACCAAGGAATTACAGCAACACCTTACGTCCATGAAACAAGAATGCAAGATAAATAATAGGAAAATCTGACTCCAACTACAAGGGTAAAAAGCTAGTAGATTGGTAATGATCCAGTTTATTTGTATTATTTCAGACTTGCTTTTATGAGATGGTCCTTAACTTCTGTTCTAATATGGTCAAGATCATTGACATCTTTAATTCATATGAGAGCATGTAATGTTTTAGCTCATAGGTTAATAATGTGCTTAGTCAACAAAGTAGCTAAGCATTGTATTTCTCCTGTTTACAATCCAGCTGGCATCAAATCTAGCAATTTGCATCACAGATGCTACAAGCCAAACTTTCCCCCAAATCATTTTATTCCTGGTTTTGTCTGTTTAACATACAGTACTTGGCAATAGAAATAGTTTCTAGAATTAGATAGCCACTTAAAAAAGAAACCACATTATGTGCCAAATCAATAGTTTTAACCAATTTCACTCTAGCATGGGATGACATTGGTTTTAAGACTGCAGCAGTTATTTTACATTTTAATATTGCCTCCATATCCACAAAAATCAAGAAACATATAGATTATAACGGATAGCCTAGAACAGCTCTGCTCAACTTGGTGCTCTACAGTTCTTCTGGATGATAGATATTTTATCACCAACCAGTACTGCAAATAATGGAATTCTCACAGTATTGCCCACATAACAGACTTAACAGAAATCCATATATACTTGGCTTTTGGCTTATATAGAGTGCAAACATTTCAACTTTATGCCTGGAAATCTTAGAAATACAACCAGGATAAAATTATCATGTACATCATCAGACACAGAAGCAAATATTTAAGAGCACTGATATCAGACATTCCTTAGCCAAAAAATACAAAGCTTGAGGCACCAATGGGAAATCAATTTCTCTATGGGATCTTCACACATCTCTCCATGGTCCTCTGCTCTCAAGTGTCCTTGATCTCCTCAAATAATTCAGACAGAATGAAGTAGGGGAGAAAGCAGTAATGGTGTGGGGAAGAGAGAAGGTGTGTGTGTGTGTGTGTGGGGGGGGGATGCTGAATAAGCACCAAGGTAGAGGGGCAGAAAGATCAGTGGGGGGGAAATATGTGAGAAGACAGAAGGCAAAACATAGAAAGGATTGGGAGTGGGAGTGGAGTTAAGTAGTTGCACTCTCCAGTTGATAAATCAGGAATATTTTGTCCACAAAATATGCCTCTAAAATGAGTACCAAAGATGGATGGGGAAGCAATACAGAGAAGAGGGTTAAGTTAAAATGCAAAAATTCAAGAAAACCATGGATTTCCAAGCATTTCAACATATGAACAAACATAAAGCAAAATTCTACAGAAAGTGGTGAAGAAAAAAGTAGATGAGCTGTTTGCTCTGAGAGATAGAACATAGCTTGCTCTGAGAGATAGAACATACAGTAATACCTCATACAAAGTCTGCTTCGTACAACATTGGATTCATACAACATCGCCTAATTCCTTGAAAAAAGTTGCCTCATACAAAGTTGCTGCGACTTTGTATGAGGCATTAGGGTTTTTCCCAGGTTGCATTGTGCTTGGGCAGTATAAAAGGCAGGACGCATGCGTGCATTGCTCTTGTGGGTTTTGCACAAGGCGAAGAATGTTTAAGGAGTGGTTTTGAGTGCGATTTTGGGGTTTTTTTGGTTTTTTTTCCATCGGAATTTTTGGAAGCATTCCTGGGATTTTTGCAGCATTCTTCAGGTTCTTGGACCATTCTTTGGCACACTGGATGATGGGACATGTTGGCATCCATTTTGTCCTTGCTTCTATCCAGTAATTGTTTACAGTAGCTTGTACAAAATGGATGATTGGCCGCATGGCTGCAGATTAACACTGTGCTGCATGATGAGACATGTTAACTTTTAAACCTGCACTTCGTAAAGTTTTCAAAAGTTAAAAAGTTGTTGTATGGTTTGTCCCGTAAAATCAGGGTTGTTTGACATGTTTTTGTAATGTATTTAGCCTTTAGACAATGATTTTTTTAAAGTTCTGTCAGTTTCCTGTCTGTTTCCTTGACTTTGCTCTGAAGTCTGTGCTGTTACAGTACAGTGTATCTGTATAGAAATGATGTTGTACGAGGCATCACAGCAAGGATTTGGACATTGTATGAGGCATCGCGGCTAGGATTTTGCATGCCTCATACAAAATCCAAATCCGTATAAAGTCCAAACTTGTGGAACCAGTTTTGGACGTTGTATGAGGTATCACTGTAGTTTGCTCTGGGAGATAGAACATAGTTTCCGCTGAGATAGAACATAATTTGCTCTGAGAGGTAGAACATAGTTTGCTCTGGGAGATAGAACATAGTTTCCGCTGAGACAAAACATAATTTGCTCTGATTGGTAGAACATAGTTTGCTCTGGGAGATAGAACATAGTACTAGAGCAGAGAAACTGAGACATACAGAAAGGAAATGGACACAAACAAGTGTAAGAGGTCTGGACACTTCTTCATTTTTTATCTTTATTAAAATTCAAAACTTCTGAACAAAGTTTACACAGAATTTTGCAGGGCTCATAAGAGATGTGAGACATAGTTAAAATAAATGCACACTAAAGCAGGTGAGTATAACAACATGATGCAAACTGGGAATAAATGGCTACAGAAAGGAAATGGGAAGACTGGAGAAAAGTTACACTGCAGTAATTCAAAAGGGGGGATATATCAAAGAACACAATTCAACACAGAATTGAATACTAGTTTAAGAAAGCTGGATTAAAGCCTAAGACTTTTTAACTAAAGCAGACTGAAATTCCAGGACCACGACTGATGCCAAGGTATCAGGAATGGTGTGTTCATTTCTTCATTTCATTTTTCATATTATCCAAATTAATACAGCCACTCCCCCCAAATTGGGTAAATGTTTCTGAACATTTGTTCCTGTTGGGATAATAACAATCTTGCATGCACTAACACTAGACATCAGTGGGAGAGGGCTTTACAGATTAATGAGATTGTGCCAATTACCTGATCTGTAGGACCCACCCCCCCACACACACACACACACTTTCCTCTGGCATTTGAGGAAAACCTGCACCTTTTCATCCAGTTTGTTTTTTCTTCCACTACTTTCTTGATAGTGTCTTCTTCTTCTTTTGTCCTCCAACCAAGCAAGAAACATGGAGGTTTCCTGCACATACAGGACACTCCATTTCTCCTCTTTTAGCCTTCTGATTGTAATTACAAATGTAATCACCCAGAGTGGTGAATTATTTTCACTAGATGGCCAGTATACAAATTTAGTTAGTTGGTTAGTTAGTCGGTTAGTTGGTAAGTAAAATACCTTTTTTTACTTTAAACGTCTAGAATGGTTTTATCATACTACATGCTAGTTTGTGTGGAAAAGAAACTGGGGATAGTAATAATACTGAGCTAATATCTCCATTTTTCTGTTTGCTGTTGTTTTTCTACCCCAGACTCTGTTACCAAAGAGAAATAACCAAAATTCTCCAATAGTTTCTGCTCATGAGAATTATGGTACAAAGCCAGTGAGCTGAATGGGATTATGGGACACACATATAGGCTGCTGTTTTTGCAGTGTCCCATTGTATTTTATATCTGTGCATTTATGTGTCTGTCATTATGTGTGAGAAATGGTTAAAAAACAAGAGAGTTCTTTTAAGCCTTTGGGACTTTTGTGTGTGGAAGATCTTCCTGTAATCAATTGGACAAACAAGTCAGAGCTGTAACTATGAATTTTGGCACTTTAGGTTCCATTGCCTTTTTGGCTACGCCTAAAACACATGAGATTGTCCCTGCTCCCAGGTGGAATGACCAAAGATAAGGTCTTGAGAGGCTGAAGCATAAATAAGCCTATTTAGGGTAGTCCGAAATTGGCTTAAATGCAATGCAAGATGACACCATCTTACTGGCAGACAGCAGCAATGAGTTGAAAGGACTTTTAAGGAAACTGAAAGAAGAAAATGCTAAAGCAGGGCTGCAGTTGAACACCAAGGAGACAAAAATCATGAACACAGAAGAACTGCACATATTTTAATGCTGCCAATGAAGGAATTAAAATAATGAAAGAATCTGTATACCTTGGTTCAATCATCAATCCAAATGAAGATTGCAGCCAAGAAATGAGAAGATTGAGATTTTGAAGGGTCGCAACTATGGAATAAGAAGTGTATGGATGTGTCATTGGAGACCAAGACCAAAATCACCCACACTTTTCTATTCCCAATCACTATGTACAGGTGTTAAACATGAAAAGTACAGAAAAAATTGACTTGTTTGAAAAATGATGCTGAAGGAGAGCTTTGTGATACCCTGAACTGCCAGAAAAATGAAGAAGTAGGTCCTATAGCAAATCAAGCATGGACTGTTTCTGGAGGCAAACATGATGAAATTGAGGCTGTCATACTTCAGGCACATCATGAAAAGGCAAGATTCTCTGTAAAAAAATTATAATGGGAAAGGTTGAAGACAGAAGGAAAAGAAAACCAAATACAAGATGGATTGACTCTCTAAAGCAGTGGTTTCCAATGTGGGGCCCATGGCACCCAGGGGGATTCAATTCCCAGAAGCCTAAGTTAATAGTACACTGGCTGATCAGTGCTTTGGGGAAGTGGCTTAGGCTTCTGGGAATTAAAGTCCAAAAACCAAAGATTGGGAAACACTGCCCTAAAGGAAACCATAGCCTTGAGGACAGAACTTTATGGAGATCTCTCATTCATAGGGATGCCATGGGTCAGAAACAACTTGATGGCATGTAACGACAAAATGGTCTAGCAAATAGAATCCTACTGGAGGACAAACCCATAACCTTCTCTACTTCTCTGTGGCACTTCCTATTCCCAAAAAAGCATTCATTTTTCTATGTACAGTATTTGTACTTTGCCTTTTGACTCAAAGAGTCCTCAAGAAAAAAGTTTAAATATCAGGTTATGTTTTTTAAGGCTGAAAGTTCTCTGGAGAAAACAGAGCACTAACTGATCCCCCATTTCTCCAAACAAAAGACATTTTGTCTTTGGCAGTCGTAAACATATTCCCCAAGAGACCAAAACAACAACAACAACAACAACAACTTGGTTTAAAGCAAAATATTATGGTTGTTCCCACACCTCCAAAAGCAAAGCAATGTGGGCCACTGATTAAGTCTCCTCATTCTCACACAAATATGGTCACAGTGCATTCTGTACATGAACTTTCATTCCAAGTAAACATTATAACGCAATGCTACTATGCATTCCAGGTCCAATATCACATATCAGTACTGTACTGTATTTTTACAGAATAAGGAAATCAAATGGCACCTCTTTTTCTCTCTTACACACACAAGGGTTTTTGAATAGCTAAACAGTACAACTCACCAAATTTCCCCATTTTTAAACTAGAAACTGAATGAAATGGAATTTACCCCAGTCATCCAAATGCAGACACTCTTAAGTCCCACTAACTCAAAAAAGACTCCCTGATTTGCAGATCTCAGGGATCTGATAACAGATCTGTGTTGTGAATGTTCCTTAGCTGCTCACACAGTGTGTGGCTGCTTCTACCGGTAAGCGTAACAAAAACTCATTACCTAGATTACTGCTGATTTGCCTAGATGGCAGAAAGCTACCGAAAGAGAGACTTTAGGAACTGCAAAATTTGAAGAAAGAACTGGTCAACTTTAGGTGTCCTGCATGTAACACTAGTAAATTAATTAATATTTTAAACAAACAAAAACATTTCAAGAATGGTGTTTCTGTGCCTGAAATCTCTTTGCACCAATTGTGAATTAGAAAAACCATGCTTATTCCTATTTGTGAAAAATTGTTCTACAACAATACAAAATTATGATGTCTGATTGTCCTGCACATAACGATGGAATGGCCCTATAATGTATTTGTGAAACCATCTTAACTTCTTACATCACATATACTGTCAGAATTGCCATTTCTAATTACTTTCCCTGAGAACTGTTAACGGCCACAAAAGCCAAATCCCAAAGTAATTATTAAACACAGTACATATTTGGTGAATTAAATACTAGCAACACCACAACTGTAACAGCTTGATTACAGCTGTTATGGACAGGGTGAGCAGAACACCCTGTCCCCTGGAGTTCCTGTTATTCAGTGAAATCCACCTACTGATTAAGTTGCTCAAACAGCTATTTCATTGAAATAAGGGGCAAATATGCCAGATTATAAAAGTTTTTCTGAGCTGCCATGCGTCAAGAACAGGTCAAGTGAAAGAAAGGTTTCTGAATCATCATTATAAAATTCTGAAAGCAGAGATTGCACAGAGAACATTACAAAGCAATTCTCTAAATCAGTGTTTCCCAAATTATGTTCCGTGGGACACTGATGGACTTCAATTTCCAGAAGCCTAAGTCAGTTCCCCAAAGCACTGATTTAAGCTTCTGGGAACTGAAGTCCATCAGTGTCCCGCGGAACAGTTTGGGAAACGCTGTTCTAAGTAAAGTTGATCTTGCAAAAATTGTAACACAGCAAAGGAAACTACAGTAAAACCCTGACGTACATATGCCTTGAGTTACATAAAATTCGATTTACATAATGATACTAAAACCATGTCCCGATTTACATAAATGTCCTGATTTACATAACACAGTTTCCCATGGGTTTGCTTCGAGTTACGTAAATATCATTTTCCGATAGGTTTGCTTCGAGTTAAGTAAAAAATTCATTTTTCCTATGGGTTTGTTTCGAGTTAAGTAAAAAACCATTTTACATAAAAGCCTACGGAACTGACTTTTTACGTGAGTAGGGGTTTTAGTGTATCTCATACTAAGGAAGACCACTGATCTATCTAGCCCAACACTGTTGACAATGACTGGGTGTGATTTTTCAGGGTTTCAAGTGCCCTATTTAAGAGATACAGTACTGGGATCGAACCTGGAGACTTCTGCATGAAGAGTAGGTGTTCTGTAACTAAATTATGGATTTTCCTCCCTCTGTTTCTTGGAGAAGGCAACAAGGAAGAAATTTTTAAGTAGCATAAAATAGTGATTAATCTAGAAGAAATTATTTTGGTAGACTAACAGGATTGCTCCTCTTGAGAAATTAAGAAATGAATCAGTCAACAATATCCTTATAACAAAAACAGTGATTGGTCAGTATTAGAGAGGACCTTTTAACTTCCTTCACCATCATGATCTTACACAGAAAACAACTTGACAAATTTTTACTGAAATGTTCGAGGGTATGGAGATTTGTGAGAACACTAAATCCAGGTACAGACAAAATAACTAAATCCTATGTATCTGTGGCACAATCTTTTATCATATTGAAGTCAGCAGAGCAGTTTCTAGAAACTCACCCCATCTTAATACAAATAGGTAGAGCTCAGAGCTCAAACACCTAATAAAGAATCTACTGCTATTTGGATGATGAACTTGAGTCAAGTCTGGGAAGCTCAAATATCACCAACTCCTATACTCAGACCATTTCACTTTAAACCAGTGGTTCCAAACATGGGATCCATGCTCCACAGGGGAGACTTCAATTCCCAGAAGCCTAAGTCAGTATATTGGCTGATCAGTGCTTTGGGGTATTACTTAGGCTTCTGGGAGTTGAAATCCAAAAACCAAAGGTTGGGAAACACTGCTCTTAACCCAGGTGGAAAATACTTTTATCTCAATGGCTGCATTGCTAATATGATTCTATGTATACATAGTAGTGTCCATCTTGGGGCTGCAGTGGCTTAGTGGTCAGAGATTACTCTGGGTTGAAAGGATTTTTGCTGGAGAAACTCTGCTCAGGGGTCGCCCGAATGAGGCTCCTTTCGTGTCCCCAAGTGCAGCCCTCGGGTACTGAAATCCAACTTTCCAGTCTCCAAGCTCAGCGTCTTAACCACTAAGCCACTGGGGGAGCTGCTACCTTGTTAGCTGGAAGGCTGGCAAGTCGGCAGTTCGAGACCTGGGTGCTGCATGATGGACTGAGCACCTGTCTCTGTCTCAGCTCTTGGGGACATGAAAGGAGCCTCATTTGGGCGTTCCCTGAGTGGAGTTTCTTCCGCAAAAATCCCTTCAACCCAGAATAATTTCTGATACGAAATTATTATATAGTGTCCATCTTGGAGACATCTTAAATCTATTTTTTTTCTTCCCTTCATTTATTCTAAGGAGGCACTTACACTCTCAATGTAATGATTTATATTAGTAATAATAAAAATAATTGTGTGCCATCAAGTCAATTGTGACTTCTGCCAACCCAGTTTCAGGGCTTTTTTGGTAGAGCGTACTCAGAAGTGATTTACAGTACTATTCCCTCTTTCTGATGGCATCCTGAGACTTTGCAACTTGGCCAAGTATGGTTTTTCTGGGATGCTTCCAACCTTTGGTTCCACAGCCAGATATCTAACACACTGAGCTATCCAACCAGCTATGATTTACACTGAATCCTAACAGCTAAATGCTAATATGTTAGACTGTTTCTCCAACTTGCAAATCAACAACAGATCCTGGAAAGTCTACTTGGTTATGGTCTGAACAAGCTACAGTTACACTTGTTTAAGGAACAACAACAAAAAAAAAATCAGTACAAAAAGCTAGGGAAGCAATTCCGAAAACAAAAGCAAATTTGAATGGTGTGCAAACCCCATAAGCCAAGAAATCATTATTAACATGTTGATAAACTTGTTAAAAATGTATATTTTAATTTTCTGTATTGCTAAAGGTCCCAATTTGCCCAGAGATCTAGCTAAGCTACCATTTTCTACCATGACAGAGTCTAATCTTTATTTAATGGATTTAGCATCTATCTTCACTAGAACGGTCTTAAGGGAAAGGGGAGGAAAGAATGAAGGGGCCTAGAAGAGATGATCAGAGCCCCCCCCCCTTTTCTCTTCATCCATCCGGCGCTCATGTTTGTGTTCAAAATTCAATTACCTCCTTATTGATACTTCACAGAGATATTTAAGCTGCAAACATGAAGCCCTGATTTCCCAGGGGGCCATGCCCCTCTCTATTTCACTGCTCCGCTTCCCTCTGGGTGAATTCCTGAGGCGTCCATATTAATAGGTAATCAGTCACAATTCATTTATTAAACAGCTAGCAAGGTTTATCAGCCTGTCCTGATTAGCCAGAAGAAGCCACTGAATTCCTAATTTATTTATGGAAATCTAAGTGTCTTCTTGAATTCTATTCAAGAGAGGCAGGGTGCTAAGGGTTTGCCAAGCTGAATTCTAACAGGGAAGCAGCAGGCAGACCAGGTTGGATGCGGTTCATGCCGAAAAATGCACCGTAACAGTGACCCATGGATTAGAGGCTAAGGAACCTGCTCCCACAGAAGGCACTAGGTTGCTCATCGCAGGGTAAAGGTCGCCCTTGCTAGTCGTATCTGACTCTAGGATTCAGTGCTCATCTCTGTTTATAGCCAAAGAGCCAACACTGTCTGTGTCTGCAGATGTTTCTGTGGACATGTGTCAGGCATGATTAAACAACGGAGTGCATGTAATGCCATTTACCTTCCCACCAAAGGGGTACCTATTTATCTACTTGCAGGGTATGGTGTTGTCCTGGTTCTCCTCATTCCTGAAGGGCCGGACCCAGTCGGTGTGGTTAGAGAGTGAGAGGTCCAGCCCTAGGGTCCTCCAATATGGGGTGCCTCAGGGTTCGGTGCTTTTCCTCTCCTATTTAACATCTACATTAAGCCGCTGGGTGAGATCATCCGTTCCCACGGGGTGCAGTACCACCAGTACGCGGATGACACTCAGTTGTATATCTCGTCCCGTGGGGACCCCAGCGATGCTGTCAAAGTCCTATCTGGGTGTCTGGAGGCTGTGGGGGTCTTGATGGGGGCCAACGGGTTACAATTGAATCTCAGCAAGACAGAGTGGCTGTGGGTTCGGGGTCCTGCGCTATTCCGGGAGCTGCCATCCTTGGTCTTGGGTGGGGCTACTTTGCCCCACACAGACCCAGTGAGCAACTTGGGGGTCCTCCTGGACTCGCGACTGCTGCTAGAAGAGCAGGTGGCAGTCATGGCCAGGAGGGCTTTTGCACAACTCCGTGTGATACCCCTGTTGCGCCCGCTCCTTGATAATGACTCCTTGCTTACCGTCACACATGTTCTGGTCTCCTCCAGACTAGACTATTGCAATGCACTCTACATGGGGCTGCCCTTGACGACCATTCAGAGGCTGCAGCTGGTCCAGAATGCGCCAGCCCGGGTAGTAATGGGGTGCGGGCATTATGCCTGTGTCTCGCCGCTGCTCCGGGAGCTGCACTGGTTACCAGTTTGCCTCCGAGTGCAATTCAAGGTGCCTGTTATGACCTTTAAAGCCCTATATGGTAGCAGGTCAGGATATCTAAGAGGCTGCATCGCCCTAAGGACATCTATCTGTCCAACCAGAGCAGACCAGAGGGGCTCCCTAATTGTTCCATCAGCCAGTGGGGCTCGCCTCTCTGGCACAAGAAAAAGGGCCTTCTCCATGTCCGCACTGGCCCTTTGGAACCTCCTACCAGTAGAGCTACGGTTGCAGACGGAGTTGCTGCCCTTCAGGAAAGGTCTTAAAACCTGGCAGGCGGAGCAGGTGTGGGGCCCTGAGGGCAATGTGGCTCCTGCTCGCTGCCTTTTATCATAAGATGTACCCTCTCTCTGCTTCTTGGGGTGGGTGGGATTTTAATGTGGGAGGGGGTTTTAACCGTTTTTTATTGTGTGGGGTTTTTAGATTATGTAAGCCGCCCTGAGTCGGGCTTGCCTGAGTGGGCGGCGAACAAGTTGAAAAATTAAATTAAATTAAATTTATCATGCATTATTACACTTATTCCAGTCACAAGTCCAAATCTTCTCCACACAGTGGGCTGGCCACGACTTCTCATTTAAAAACACCCTCAGCGGAATTCTAAGTCACAAAGCATTTTGTTCAAAATAGAATTTTTAAATGTAGAGTTTAAGAATTAAGCCACAATAGCAATTTTTAAAAAAAGGTTATACAAAGCTATTCTCTCTCTCTCTCTCTCTCTCTGGCATAATACTAATGATGTAATTTATGTAAGTAAATTGTCTCAATCACAGTGTAGGTATTCTCTACAGCACACTGAATTGCACAACTTCGAGTGCAACAGATAATATTTAGAGATAATTTTATAATTAAGGCATTTGCCTCTAAACCTTGTGCAATTAATGTCACACTGATATAACTACATTTTACCAACGTTGTGAGCCCTGCTGGCCCTGGTCAGATCAATGGAACCTTCTTAATCTATCCTTTGATCCACAGACATCAATATGGCAGGTTTAATGCAACAGGGTGAGGGTTAACAACTGAACATTTCCCAATAGTAATTGGGCTCGTCTGCTGCATGCCTGTGGTAAGGTTCCTGGAATCCAAGTCTTTTTCCCTCCCAGCTGATTTCACTGGAAAATGTTACATTTCACTGAAATATCCCCACTAAACCCAGTGAGAGGGCACCCACTCCACTGTCCACAGTCTCTGTCACGCATTGGCATATTGCATTTTTCAACTAGAAGAGTATATTAATGGGCACATTGGCTGCAGAAGACTGAATCCTGTGGAATTACTTCAACCTCAGCTTGAGAGAAACAAATGATTCTGAACACAATCCTGATATATATATTTACCTGATGTAGCGCATGTGTTAATGTAATCTGAATTGTTTTATAACAGTGGTGGTGAACCTATGTCAGGCGTGCACAGAGTTCGCCTCTCCCCTCTGCCCAACAGCCCAATGGGAGCATTTCCTCCCAACCCCCAGCACAGAGTTTGCCTGTTGTGAGCCTACCGGAGTCGCTCCAGGGCGAGGGGGCGGCATACAAATTCAAATAAATAATAATAAATAAATAAATGCCAAACCTGGAAGACTGGTGTAGATTCATTAAATAGCATGTCACTGTTCTTGTACAAATATGACAGAGAGCTACAAGGAACAAACTGAATACTGTACGTGCAATTCTGGCAAAATTAGTAATTAAGCTTCCTGTGTTAATGGGTTTGCTCTGGTTTCCAGCTGCAGTTTTGAAATACTAATAATATGTTCTTTAAGAAAGCAAATGTAAATCATTTTGTCTTAACCTATAAAACCAAGGGTTAACCGTTGGAACTTGCTATAGGTTCCTACGGCTGGCCCTACTTGCCTGCACTCACCCTTCGTGCACATGGGCGGACTAGGTCCGCAGGTCAACGAAGGATTGAGTAAAGCGGCAGTGGGGCAACAGCCCCACAAACACGAAAAAAGGGAAACAACTTCATTTCCCAACGTTCTTTGTGCCGCGCTGCGCCACAGCCAATCAGGCTGAGAGGAGGGAGCACAAAGAATGTGGGGAAACGCGGCATGGCCAATCAAAAACGAGCTTCATGGAAAAAAAGGGAGCACAAAGGGAAAGCACAAATGAAAAAATACAATCCCCAGTGTCCTGCGCGCCGGGAGCGTGCAGAACTTTGAGAAAACCGGCGTGTCCCAGGGAAGCCAGCCCCCGGTAAGTAAAGCCCCCCCACTGCTGGGCTTCCTTACCGCGGGCCGCAAGCCAGCCCCCAGTAAGAAAAGCCCCCCCCCCCGCCCGCTGCTGGGCTTCCTTACCGCAGGCCGCAAGCCAGCCCCCGGTAAGGAAAGCCCAACCACCCCGCCACTGGGCTTCCTTACCGTTGGCCGCAAGCCAGCCCCCGGTAAGCAAAGCCCACCCACCCTGCCACTGGGCTTTCTTACCGTGGGCCGCAAGCCAGCCCCCGGTAAGCAAAGCCCACCCACCCCCGCCACTGGGCTTCCTTACCGCGGGCTGCAAGCCAGCCCCTGGTAAGGAAAGCCCACCACCACCCCGCCGCTGGGCTTCCTTACCGCGGGCCGCAAGCCAGCCCCCAGTAAGGAAAGTCCCCCCAACGCCGCTGGGCTTCCTTACCGCGGGCCAGCCAGGGAAGCCAGCCCCTCTCTCTCACACATACACAGCTTCTCTCTCTCTCTCTCTCTCTCACACACACACACACACAGCTTCTCTTTCTCTTTCTCTCTCTCACACACAGCTTCTCTCTCTCTCTCTCTCTCTCACACACACACACACACACACAGTTTCTCTTTCTCTTTCTCTCTCTCTCGCACACACAGCTTCTCTTTCTCTCTCTCCCTCTCTCTCTCTCACACACAGCTTCTCTCTCTCTCTCTCACACACACACACACACACACATATTCCTCTTCTGCTCCTTTCCCTAAGGAGCTCTCTCTCTGTCTCACACACACACACAAACACACAGCTTCTCTTTCTTTCTCTCTCTCTCTCTCTCACACACACATACACATATTCCTCTTCTGCTCCTTTCCCTAATGAGCTCTCTCTCTCTCACACACACACACACACACAAACACACACACACACACACACACACGCACGCACACACACACACGAGATACTCCTGCCTTGCAAGAAATTTTTAATGTGTGTGTTGGTGATTGGAGTGGTATTCTATGGGTGGTGGTGGTTGTGCACACCCAAAACCACCCTTAACCACCAACACACACTTTTTAAAAAAGACACATTATAAAACATTAGTTGGTTAAATAAAAAAAGGAAAAAATTATATCATCCTTTGTTCTTTTTTTAACCCCCCCCCCCAAAAAAACAACAACAACAACAACAACAACAACCCCTGATCACAGTTTATAACAGCCCGGAAACGCCATCCTCCTCAGTCCACACAACCCCGTACCCATTGTATCTACAATGCCATCTAGCCATCTCATCCTTGGCCGTCACCTTTTTCTTTTGCCCACCACCTTCCCCAACATCAAGGACTTCTCAAGTGAATCCTCTCTTCTCATTTAATATTCAAAATACTTCAGCTTCATCTTTACTATTTGACCTTATAATGAGCACTCAGGGGTAATCTCTTCTACTATTGACCTATTTGTTCTTCTCGCTGTCCAAGGGACTCTCAAAACTCTCCTCCAGCACCACATCTCAAAGGCATCTATTTTTCTTCGCTCAGCCTTTCTAATGGTCCATTAAAAAAACCTCATTTTAAACAGCCCGGCAACGCCAGGCAACCTCTGCTAGTATTATATATAATACTCTACATTTACAGCATTAGCCATCCTCTAATGTTTCATCTTCTTAGTTTATTTTATTTTTGAAAAATACTTTAAACTTACTAAGAAATTAAGAAATGATTTACTGCTATTAGCATGAACGGGGAAATGAAACTACAAAAAGAAGCCTGAACTAAATGAAATTTTCTCTATTCTTTAATCTACTTCCAACATTTTCTTTTAAAAGGGTGAGAAACCCCTTTTGTCTTCAACAGAAAATTCCATTTCTATTATGATTATATCATTTGTCTTAAACAATACTAAAGCAGGCTTTGACCCTATTTTGTTAAATGATCTCTACATTTCTATAAATATATAAATACTGTACTACCAATTCCATATACAGTACAATAAAACCCCTACTTACGTAAAAAGTCTGTTCCGTAGGCTTTTATGTAAATCGGTTTTTTACTTAACTCGAAGCCAACCCATAGGAAAATGATATTTATGTAAATCAAAGAAACCCCATAGGAAAAATGAAATTTTTACATAACTTGAAGCAAACCCATTAGAAAAACAATTTTTTTATGTAACTCAATGCAAACCCATAGGAAATTGTGTTATGTAAATTGGGACATTTATGTAAATTGGGACATGGTTTTAGTGCAAATATCATTATGTAAGTTGAATTGTATGTAACTCGAGGCATATGTAAGTTGGGGTTTTACTGTACATTGTAAAGGGCAGTCAAGATCCATGGAACCTGGAGTAAGTTTTACTCTAAGACAGGGGTGGCCAACCTTTTTTTTGCCACAGACCTGACCACACTCCTCCTGAACAGCTGAGCAGGCCTGACCACCACCCCCAGAAGCGGACGCATTTACAGCTGCCGTAAATGCACCCACTTCTGCATTTACGACAGTTACAGGCACATTTACGTATGCGTGGGTGTGTTTTACGGCTGACATAAATGTGTCTGCTTCCATTTCCGGGTGCAGCGGCCCAGATGGAATGGCGCCACGGGCTGGGTACGGCCCACAGACCATGGGTTGGGAACCCCTGCTCTAAGAGGTTCATTCTGTTCAAAATAATTGGCTTTTTTGGCAAAGTAATTAACAGAAGGCAACGTTGCAATAGCAATTTCATATGTATGACGGCAGAGTGATAGGTAAGACCTGGGCAAGGTAGCATTGGTAAAGCCATTCCTTAAATATCTCATACTGTATTTTGAAAGCCCTATTAGGGTTGCCATAAGCTGGATGCAACATAATGTCACATAACACACAGGATAAAAAGCAGGACCACAACATTATTAAAATACAAAATACTACAAAAAATATTGGCAGACCTGAGGGTTAAGAAAGGAAAAATAAAATATGTTTAAACCCAACAGTACATGGGTATTTCAATACAAATGCAGAATTTGCTGTAACTAACACTAGCTGTGCTTACCTACAAGCACTCTGTGCTCTTCAGATCCCTCTCCTCAACCTGTTCCCTTCCAAATATGAAGACCCATATAGGACTGAAGAAGCTGTTGTCCATGTTTTGTAGGACTTGAAAAGGGAGGGGAATGTTTCAGTATTTTGCTGCCCAAACCAACCATACCTCCTCTGTATCCCTACCCTTGCACCAACTCAGTCACCATTAATCTTTTGTTAGCAGGGTGGACAATGCAATTCTGACATCCTAACACCGTGATGAACCTTGGTGCTCCAGATGTTCTTGGACTTCAATTCCCAGAAGCCCAAGCACCCTGTGAATCCACACGAATGGATTTACTGGAATTCATCCGGCCCGCACTGCCCTTGTCGCTCCCGGAAGCAAAACGCGCCCATATGGATTCTTGTGGATTCACAGGGTGCTTGGGCTTCTGGTAATTGAAGTCCAAGAACATCTGGAGTGCCAAGGTTCGCCATAACAGTCCTAACACAACAATGCAGCCTTCTTCAGGGCAAAACCTGGATCTGGCTCCCATTTGGCTTGGAGATAAGTTCTAAAGATTGAACTCCCAAGATATTACCTTCACCATAATTCCCATAATTTTCTTACCAATTATCTAGGGATTTTTATGCTTTTGTAGATCAAACATTATAGGATTTTAAGTAGACTTGGGAACATTCTTACAATAGTGCTGCTGGGTGTGACTTTGTGATATGACACTAGAAAGGTTACTATTTATTTCAAAGCAGCTTGATCCTTATTTCTAGACATTACCCTTAAACAGCCTATGACAGATGCAAATTCTTTTCAGAACTCAGTTTTCCAAACTGGGACTCAAAACATTTTATGGTAGCTGTTAACAAGAAAGTTAAGTGGAACCAATCCAAATTCTTGGAGAATCAGAGTGAAAAAGGTTTCCGTGTACAGTACTTGAAGGGAACACTGTTTAAAAGGTTATTTAAAATAAGCCATTCTGCTTAAAATAACTGAGTCTAAGGCTACCATTTTAATAGTCTTATTTGTACAAACAGTGAAGTGGTTTAATGAAAATTGATTTTAAAATTGATTTAGTTAAACAAAAGCAAAATGCTGAGAAAAAAGGCATATACAGAACTAATTATGATGGTTGAATTTGATCTGAATATTTACAGATGTGATATTAATTACCATGCATTAAAAATAGTGTTATGAATACCAACACAGAGATTTTCAGAGTAAGGGCAATAAAATCTGGATAAATAAATAATAGCTGGTGGCATGTAGTGACCTTAGTAAAATGCATTTTATAGTTAATCCACAGAAAAAAATTGAACTCCTTCATCTTTCTAACACAGGGACATTTATTCTTGTAATCTATATTCTTGTCAACCATTTGATACAATAGACTAAGCTTCTTCTATTTACCTCAGTAGCACTGAAGTAAATTTTACATAATAAACATGACTGAGACTGCTAATAAAAAAATCAAGTACAGTACAGTATAGTCAACCAAAAAAAAAAAAAACAGCCCCCTCAGACATAAGCATTTGTTGTTGTTCAGTCGCATAGTCGAGTCCAACCCTTTGTGACCCCATGGATCACAGCATGCCAGGCACCTCCTATCCTCCACCATCTTCTGCAGCCCGCTCAGCTCGACGCCCATTGCGCCAACAAAGCCATCTAGCCATCTCATCCTCTGCTGCCCCCTGCTCCTTTTGCCTTCGATCTTTCCCAGCATCAAGGCCTTCTCCAGTGAGTCCTCTCTTCTCATTCGGTAGCCAAAGTACTTTAGCTTCATCTTCAATATTTGTCCTTCCAAGGAGCAGTCAAGGTTGATTTCCTTCAGAATTGACTTATTTGACCTCCTTGCTATCCAAGGTACCCTCAAAATTATCCTCCAGGGCAGCAGCTCTGTCTGGAGACGAAGTTCAACTGGCAGGAGGTTACACAGGGCCGGAGCGGATACCGAAAAGGCTCTTTTTCTAGTGCTAGAGAGCCAAGCCTCTCTAACAGTTGGTATTTTTAAAGAGCCCCTCCGGTTCGCTCTAGTGGGAACACTCTCTGTGTCTGCAGATGTTTCACAATCACAAGAAGGTGAAAAGGTAACAGCATTCTGTGTAGTCATGTCTGCCACATGACCACGAAAACATCTGCAGATGCAGACAGCGCTGGCTCTTTGGCTGTAAAAGAAGCTCATCCTTTCAGAAAGTCACTTTCCATGTGTAGAAGACAACAAAAATGCGGGATGAGAGATCACAACCCTCCAAAAATCTCTGCTCCTCTTGCTTTTATTTTAACCCTGTTCAGAAGGCCTCAATAAGTCTTCCAAGAGAGAACACTGTGCTGGAATACCCAGATAAAAGAATATATATATATATATATATATATATATATATATATATATATATATATATATATATATATATATATATATATATATATATATATATATATATATATATATATATATATATATATATATATATATATATATATATATAAAAGTATCTATGTAAGTAAAAGAATAGTTAAGGAATAATAATAGTAGAGCAATTAAACATTACTTCTGGGCCATTTACAAGCCTGTGCCAGCTACAGGTGCCCGACAGCATCAAGCCCTGTGAGAGTCCCCAGAGAGCTATCACACTTCAATTACTATCACTAACATTAGTCATTACTGAGGCTGGCTTGAGTCCCCAGAGAAAGCAGCTTGCAATGACAATACCCAGTTTCTCCCTGTAAAGCAATTCATTAGGCAAAGTGGAACAGCTGGGACAGGCACGTGCAGGTTTGAAGAGGGCCCGCCCCACTGGGACCGTTGGCCGAAGATACTCTGGCTGGTAAAGGGGGGGGACCCCCCCTCCCAAGCCCCATGACAGCTGTAAAGCCCTCAGGGGACACTCCATGTTTAATCACTGCTCCTTAAGCTCAAGGCATTTGATTGAGAATGTAAACTAATGGCACTGCAGCCTACCGCTGGTTATAGCAAGCATCTGATAAGGGCTTGATGACATTTTTTTTATCTTGTTCTAGGAATTAATGAGGCACTTAGAGATTGTCACAGAGCTGGTCTATATATTACATTGTACGTATCAGCCCTTCAAGACTAGGCTGACTGGGAATGTACTGTATACGGAAGCTGCATTTGGCCTCTGCAAGCCTTTATGTTCAGAAGATGTTAAACTTGTTCCAGACAATCTAAAAAAACAGAGAGGTTCTAGTCCAAATAAATTAGAGGAATCTTGGTTTATGGAGATCTCTATACATGATATGTTTTAAAATTAAATTCCTAGGTCAATCACAACTAAAGTGGTAATCCTATATAAAGTTTTCATTAGGATTAAGCACAGAGAACTTTTTGAATAAGATCTGGTATATTTCCAAGTTTGGAAATATTCATATTCACACTGGTATATTGTAGAAGTCCATACTCATATTCTAGTTAACCATTTGTTAAATGTTGTACTCAAGAGTTTTATATGACTAAGAATAATAGAAATGTAAGCATTTTCATATACCCTGTCTACTGATCAGCACTGTGCAACTATAAATACTATTTTACACCATTTAAAAAATACTTTGATTTGATTTTAATTTTTAAAAACAAATTGAGGAAAAGGGAGAAGCTTAAAAAACCCCATCAAATAAGCAAGCCATTAGCCATGGAACTGGCCATACAAAATAAATAAATAAACCCATGAAACATGATGTCTTGGCCCACTGCCAGTATTTTTATGCACTTAGGTCTAGGTAGGTTGACAAACACTCTATGATGTTGTCAAATTGGGTGTGCGAAACCCATGTCATCTGAGATCTGCTGCTTTCTAATATCTAAAATCTCCATGCATGCAACAGATCTTGACAGCTACTTAAGGGCAACTTGTGGAATTGCACTTATTAAATGAGAACACGTGGCCTATTATTCCAGAAGATACCATGCAGGTATCAGTGATACGTTTCAAAGTTAGCACCCAGTGACACAAACAAAAGAATGTGAACTATCAAACAGTCTGTTACATACCAGCAGAGCTAGGAAAGGTTTTATTTAAGTTTTTCATTCTCTATTCTCTGAATCTGGCTGGCAGGGGAATATATCAGAAGTGCTAGACCCTGTGCACTTTCTGGGTGTTTGACAATTGAATGAGACATTCTACAAAAACATCATGAATAATCTCAAAATGTCAGAAACCCATTTTTTAGCACCAAACACCTAATAGTCTTTATGCTCAGACAAATCACAAAGTCTCAGAAATGTCTTTGTCAAAAAGATATTTGAAGTAGAAACAGTAAACACTGAACACTTGGCACATTTAAGAGGGGTGTTTTTTTAAAAAAATAAGAAGTGCTCTTTCCCTTAAACCCCTTCCTATAAGCAACAAAAAACTAATAATATTTGATTACTAAAATGCAGTCTTACAAAAAAATATTTAGCCTAGAAACTGTGATGAGACAGTTAAAGAGTGGTTCTTATAATACTGGGGTGGGCAAACTACGGACCGTGGGCCAGACCTGCCCCGCGCCGCCAAATCATCTGGCATGCACCGCAACTGGAAGCGGAAGTAAAATGTGTCCAAGTTTGGAAAACCCGGCTATAATACATGCAAGTCTCTCTCTCTCTCTCTCTCTCTCTCTCTCTCTCTCTCTCACACACACACACACACACACACACACACACACACACACACATCACTTTTTTTTACTATTAGCTGACTAAATCACATTTTAGAATGAAGCAGTTTGTCTGTTTTTCTTTTAAATATATACAGCATAGTTCAGTCAATGATGAGTTTACCAGTAAGAAGAAAAAAGATGCAAGAATGACCACTATCTAACCTCAATTTCCATCCCAAACACTACAACCTAATATCCTGGAAAGTTAATGCAAAGCAAAGTGCACACATGACACTGCCACTCGTAGCAAAGTGGGTTCCTCCTCAAGAGAGGCCTGTAAAACAGGACAGTCACTGACAGCAGTACAATTACTGACACAGATACAGACTTTATGGACATGTTTATCTCTGCTGTAAATCCACGCTCTCTCTCCACTCCGATTCACAAGTCATAAAGAAATTGCAGATAATGAAAAAGTTGGTGAAATTTACAGCATGTCGGAAACCTCAGACAGCCAGAAGAAATTAAAGAGCTGACTGGGGATAAATCACACAGGTACAATTAAAACTTCCCATACCTCCCTTCACTTCTAAAACTGGCATGCAATCCAATAGAGATGATAAAAAATTGGGGTCATGATCTTCTGGCTGCAAGTAGTTAACAACATTATATGTCAAAATTAGCCAATTCAAGGGTCCTACGTCCATCCCAATTTCAAGCAGGTATTTGCATGGCTTGCTCAAACAGCAAAATCATTTTTAAAGCAATACAGAAAAGAGTAAGGTGAATACCTTGTTCCTTTGTAGGTAAACAACCTTTAGTACCATAACCAGTATACATTAAAATGAGAACCGAAATAATCCAAACTAGGGTGGGGAAAATCAACATAAGAACATAAGAACAGCCTTGCTGGAACAGGCCACAGCCCATCCAGTCCAGCATTCTGTCTCACACAGTGGCTCACCATTTGCTTCAGGGTATTATTCCCAAGCAGATGCCTTCACCTGCTTAGGATTCCCTGGAAATGGCATTGAGAGATATCCTGCCTATCTCTCCAACCCGGAGGTTGTCTTTAGGTATCCATAATTATAGCCATTGATACTCTTGTCCTCCATGAACTTGTCTAATCCTTTCTTAAAGCTGTCAAGACTAACAACTGTCACCACTTCTTCTGGCAGTGAGTTCCATAGACTAGTGATCTTCTGGGTGAAAAAGTACTTTCTCTTATTTGTTTGAGAACTAGCACCCAAAGGTTTCATGGAGTGCCCCCTAGTTCTAGTGTTATGCGATAGGGAAAACAGTTTTTCCTTATCTACTTTGTCCAAGTATGTATGAGAAAGCGTAACGACATTGTGGGTACTATTGTCACAGTGATCACAGCTATTTAAAGTTTAGGGATTAAATCAACCAAATATATCTCTGCCAATGGAAGGCTTCTGTCACTGGAATAAGAAAGGATGTGATGTTTATGGATCATCTTTTCCTACTACAGCTCCTGTGGCACCCAATATTATCCCAGGTGGTTGGTATTGCCCCAGAGCAGAAGGGCTGAGAGGGGCATGGGTAACAAAGGAATCTTTTCTACCGACAGACATGTTTCAATCAGTGAAAGAAAACTAGAGATTCTGCCCTTTCTCTTTCCCAAAGCTGCACAAACTGTGTAGTATCAATCCTGTAAGACCTCATAGGCATCCAGGCCAACTCTTGGGGAGAGTTCCACCATAAGAAACAGATCCATCTATCTATGTAATCTACTTGAATATTTGGACAGTAGAACCTTGTATAACGAAAAAACTCTGTTCCACGGAGCTCTTCATTATGCGTTTTTTTCATTATGTGAAGCAGATGGGCGATATCCCACATAGCAAAAAAAGTTTTGGTACACAATAAAGTACAGTGGGACCCCGTATAACGAATACTTCGTACAGCGAAGTGTTCGTGCGTTCTGCTTGATATCCCGCATAATGAATTTCCCCCCGTTCTACAGGGTTTTCGTTAAGCAATGCATACAGGGTTCCACTGTACCTTATTCTGTATCAAAACATCACAACTGGGTTGTAAAGAATAGATTAAAACAATGTAAAATGGTTTAAAGTGGCTTTGAATAATTAAAAATAATTTTAAACCATGTAACAGTGTGCCTCTTCAACCCAGCCGGGCCATGATCTCTACTCTCCCAAAGCTTTTATTAAAAAAACAAAAAAACAAGTATGAAATTTCCATCAAAAGACCAACAGTTGGCAACAATGGACCCTCTGCAGAGAAGGCATTCCGGAATTGAAGTTCACAACTGAGAAGGTCCTCTTCTGTCACTCTACAGAAATAAATATTGTGTGTTCTTCCACACCTGAAGAAAAGGACTAGCCTGAAAACCTGTGAGGTGTTGTACATACCCATACACCTAACCAGGAATAATTTTAGATATTAAGTACAGTACTCTGTAAGGGACTAGTTTCTTAAACGTCTACACTACCTAATATTTTATTTCAGAGCTTCCTTCCACTGAGTTAGTTTGGGATGGGCAGCATGCAAATGTATTTCCCAGTACCTCTACCTATTTTTTTTTTTAAAATTGGCTTAATACTGCACCCTCAATGGGACCATATCTCCATACAGTATATTGAGGGTCTCACAGATTGTCATTCATCATAGAATTACCAATTTCAATTCTAGGTCACATGTGAAGGCACCCAACTTACCAGTACATGCAATGAAATTAACATACAGTAATACCTCATACAAAGTCCGCTTCATACAACATCAGACCTTTGCCAGCACCCCCAACAGCTGATGCTGCTCCCGGGACCCTCCCCCTCTGCGGCCTGAGAGGGGAGAAAAAGCCGTCAGGACCAAGGCTGGCACGAAGACCTTCACCGGCACCCCCAACAGCTGTGTTTAGGAGTGGTTTTGAGCGCGATTTTGGATTTTCTTGATTTTTTTCGACAGAATTATTAGAAGAATTCCTGGGATTTTTGCAGCATTCTTCAGGTTCTTGGACAATCAGGATTGTTTGACATGTTTTTGTAATGTATTTAGCCTTTAGACAATGTTTTCTTAAAGTTCTGTCAGTTTCCTGTCTGTTTCCTTGACTTTGCCCTGAAGTCTGTGCTGTTACAGTACAATGTATCTCTATGGAAACGACGTTGTACGAGGCATCACGGCTAGGATTTTGCATGCCTCATACAAAGTCCAAATATATAAAGTCCAGACTTGTGGAACCAAGTTTGGACGTTGTATGAGGTATCACTGTACGTACAGAGAGGATTCAAAGTAGGAAACTCTTTAATTAGTGGCAATCTGCTCCTGCAGACAACATTTCCCTTGCAATGGCATAACATATGCAAGAGAATTTTGGTTTCTTTAAAATACAACAATTAAATGGCAATACAGTACTGGTGGTGCTGTTACTTTTGAATCTGTCCTATCACTTGGGGCTGGTTCCAAGTATACAATTTGGTTATAAATTAGGCAAACAGACCCCTTCTAGAAATCAAAAAATACCTTCTAAAACAGTTATAGCCTTTAGCAAACAGCTCTTCAGAATGAGATGGTGTTAAGCCTGATATTTCTCCTTGGGTAGAGAAATGTATAGGCCAGATTTCACCCTAGAGAGAAATCCTTAATGTGTTTTTCTGCCATTCCACAAAGGACAGAAACATTTCTTTGGAAGAGGCATGTTGGGGGACATATAGCCCCCTACACCAGTTTTTCAGTGCAAAATACAAGTGAGGACAGTCAATCACAGTGATTTTCTGAACATACAAATGCATTTATAGGTTGTATACCCTCCTGTTGTTGGAAGTACTGTATCTTTTATTTAAGTATAACATAAAATATAGAAATAATTATAGACTTGGTCTTACTCAGAGAAATATTTATATGCCAAACAACAGTACATTCTTATGTTATTTCAAGATTTTATTTGGATCACCAATAGTTTCTAAATATGAGTAGCCTTAAAATCATCTGAGTTGTCTTAAACCAAATCAATCCAATGGCTTGGTCCTAAGTGTATGTTACTGTAGTATTATTATTTTATGTCCATGGGGTTTTGAATTGTGGTGCTGGAGAAAACTCTTGAGAGTCCCCTGGACTGCAAAGAGAACAAATCAGTCAATCCTAAAGGAAATCAATCCTGACTGCTCCTTGGAAGGACAAATACTGAAGCTGAAGCTCAAGGACTTTTGGCCACCAAATGAGAAGAAAGGATTCACTGGAGAAGGCCCTGATGCTGGGAAAGATCAAAGGCAAAAGAAGGGGGCGACAGAGGATAAGGTGGCTAGCAGGCATTGTTGACACAGTAGGCGTAAATATGGGTGGACTATGGAGGGTGGCAGATGACAGAGGAGCCTAGCGTGCTGCTGTCCATGGGGTCGCAAAGGGTCGGACTCGACTGTGTGACTGAACAACAATTTTTTTCTGAAGTAAGCATGCCAGTCTAATGCATGGGTTTCAGGGTCTCAAAACAATGAAGCACTGTCTTTTTACTATGTATTTAAAGATGGCAATCTCAATAACACACCTTACAAACTAAGTAGGAATCAAGCAATCTGTGTGGAAAATCACAACTTGTCATTGAAGCTCACTGAAAGGTGGCATTGGTAAAACCTCTCCTTTAATATCTTGCATACTTGAAGCCCCTATTAGAGTTGTCATAACTCAATGCGACTAGATGGCACATGACAATGATATACTTTTGTAACTGATATATTTCAAAAGCATTTATAGTCAGATATATGTGCCTGAATGCTAAACTTGATATTGGAACTAGTCCTTACAGGCTCTTTATTCTACCAAAAACCATTATTCTAGGCCAGGGATGGAGAACCTGTTGCTCTTCAAATGTCATCAGATTCCAGCTCCCATCATCCTTGACAACTGATCATTTTGTTTGGTTGACGGGATTTGAAGATCAAAGGCCTCTGGATAGCCACAAGTTGCTAATCTATACAACAAAATAACATAGAACCATAGTTGGCAAAATATTTTAAGTACCATTTATAAAAGGGAGGGCTCAGTATCTCAACCTGTAAGACTAACCATAGACGTAGTATGGAGGCTGGATAGCTCTATGAGTTAAGCAAACGGTTGCCAAGCCACAGGTCAAGTATTTGATTCCCTACGGTGTCTCTCTGTAGATCAGCCATCTTGAGAGTGGTTAGGGCAGTGTTTCCCAACCTATGAGCCCTGGTGTCGCAGTGGTTAAACTGCTGTATTGCAACCAAATGGTTGTGAGTTCAATTCTGACCAGAGATCAAGGTTGACTCAGCCTTCCATCCTTCCAAGGTCGGTAAAATGAGTACCCAGCATGTTGGGGGCCAAATCGCTAATTAATTGTGAACCACCCAGAGAGCGCACTAAGTGCTACGGGGAGATATAGAAGTGTGATTGCTTTGCTTTGGTTCTTGGATTTTAATTCCCAGAAGCCCAAGTCAGTACATTGGTGGATCAGTGCTTTTGGGAATTGACTTAGGCTTCTGGGAATTAAAATCCAAGAACCAAATGTTGGAAAACACCGGGTTAAGGTGGTCAACTGAGACATGAGAGATCTGAATCTCCACTGATTTCAGTCCCCACTCAGCCATAAAACTCAATGTGTGATCTCAGGCCAGTCACACTTTTGGTACTCTTTTATTTGGCAATAGTGGAAGCTTAAAAGCTATAGGTTTGAACTGAAGTCATGACTAAGAATCAAAACAAAACTAATTACTAAAGGTAAAGGTTTCCCTTGCTCGAAAGCCAGTCGTATCCGACTCTAGGGTGCAGTCCTCATCTCTGTTTCAAAGCCGAAGAGCCAGCGTTGTCTGCTTCTGCAGATGTTTCCGTGGTCATGTGGGAGGCATGACTAGACACCAGAGCGCACAGAACGCTGTTACCTTCCCACCGAAGTGGTCCCTATTCATTTACTTGCAATTTCTTGCTTTCAAACTGCTAGGTTGACAGGAGCTGGGACAACGACGGGAGCTTTCTATCTACGAAACAGCCTATTCACCCTGAACTTAACAAAAACTGAAAGCCCATTGTCATTTTTCTTGAAATTCATAGCATGTGAATTCAGGCAAATCGATACGGTAGCATTTTGTATTAACGCATTAGCTCAAATACAGGATCTTTGAAATATTTTATGAAAGAATATTTTTGTTCATTTTAGGAAATACAAAACTCTAAAATACACAAAATGAATTCATAAGTAAAAGAAGAACATGAAAGAATAGAGGAACTTTGCACCGCTATGTAATAATTGTTGGAAATAATTTCAGCTGAAGTAATTTGACTATATTTAAGAACAGATGGCACCTTTGAATTTAATAAGCTAATTCTCTGAGGTGAAACCAGCTTTTTCTGAACCATTGCTTTGCACATCCCAACTGTTCTATTATTTAAACTTCAAGTTTGGTTTCATTTTATGCTATATTACACAAACAGCAATTGCATATACCTCAGGAAGGTATTTCTGATCAATATTGAAGTAAGTTTCCTCCTTCAATGCAAACATTTTCAAATAAATGTGAATCTGAAACACTATTTGCCATTAAATCCTCAAACCTGATAGAACAAGGAAAATAAAATAGTGGGTTTTCTCTGGTACTAAAGCATTCACTGTAGCTTGACAAAACTACATTTTTTTCTCTCACTGCAGGTGGATCACTGGCTTTTGAACACAAATACTGACCTACAGCAAATGTTCAGATGATGTTCCTCCACAACAAGTATATACCGTATTAACAAACAGAGCTAATGACATGTAGAATGAAATTATAAATATCATCAATAAAAAGGGGTTTGGCGATAAGTAGGTTAAACTGTAAGACTAACCCAGACACAATAGGTGGAGAGTGAATAGCTCAATGAGTTAAGCAACTGGCTTCTTTTGTGTCTAGGTCAGATGTGAAACTGCCAAAATGAAGCCACCTTTTGATGAGCTCATTCAGCAGTTCCTTTTGCCTGACCTACTGTGAGAAAGATTAGATAGCACAATTTGGTAGTTTATTATTTATTTATTTGTTCAAATTTATATTGCCGCCCACTCGCCGTAGAGACTCAGGGCGGCTTACAAACAATACATTACATTACAATATGTTGATGGAGGCTCAGGGGGAGGGGTGGTGAAGTCCTCAACCTGCCCTGGCTTCCTCTTCCCCTGGCCGTTGGTGTGGGCTCAGGAGGAGGGGTGGTGAGGATATTTCTGATTGTGGTTCAAAAATACCACAATCTTCAAGGAGGCTGTTTCTGTTGACCCCGGCAACTGGCGGTGGAGCCAGAAGTCAGGAATTCAATTCCTACTGTGTCTCCCAGAAAATTAACCAGTTTAGTAATGGTTAAAATAATGCTTCTTCTTCCACTTCAAGGCCAGATATGAAACTGCCAAAATGAAGGTACAGTTGGGTGAGTTCATTCTGCAGTTCCTTTCACTTGACCTAGTGTGAGAAAAATTAGCCAGCAACACAAGGTTGCCATTACTAGAGTATGCCCGATTGTGGTTTAAAAATACCACAATCTTCGAGGAGGCTGTTTCTGTGAAACTCCCTGAGTACCCATGGATCACTTTATTTTACTCTGATCTATCTCTCAAATCCTGATCTATAACTTCTAATCAATTTTTGCATTTTTAAATCATCTAATTAGAGAACAACTACCTCTGGCTCTTTGTGCTAAATCAGAGGGTGTTTCTTAATCTGTACATAGATCATCATCCTACTAGAATCTAGAAAGACTTGTTGGCCAAAGGAAAGAAAAATAATAAGGAAAACAAGCAAAATATTGTCCCATCTCAAAGACTCTCAGTTTCATTTCAGTGTGTGCTCTTGTGGATCAAAATCCACTTCCTCAGACAGCATTGAGGAATCCATAGTCTGGATTCCAACCTGATCTATCTCATTATGCCTCAACTATAAGTGTATTGAGTCAGTGTTGGACTTGTACTCAAGAGTTAGTTTTGTGCCATCCAGTTGGAACTGACTTAAAGTGATTCTAATTAGGACTAGGGGACGTGGTTTCAAATCCAGTTGCCCATGGTAACTCTCTAGGGATGACAATAGTGAACATCTCATGTATCTCGAAAACCTTGTGAGGGTTGCCATAGGTCAGCACATAACAAAAGTGTACAACTGTATTAATTTTAGCAACTGACTAAAAGGTTCTCTCAAATTGGCATAATCTCTCTCCCAGTGAGAAATTAACAAAATTTACCAACTTTTTCATATAAGGAAGAAAAAATGAAGAGCAATTTGGTCCAGCCCTTGCACCAGGAGAACCTATAATCTAAGTCAGACTTCTGTGTGCATTCTTTTCCAGACAGTAGTCTAGGAGCAAGAATGGAATTTTAACTACATAAATTGACCATTCTACAAGTGGTTTAAACTGTACAATGAACATATGCAGTTTAGTATAATCCAAGATATTACATATATTCCACCACCCAATGAGACATTTTTAAAGCTGGCAAGTAGTAGGAATAGATAGAATGGAACCACAAACTGATTTCTGATGTCCTGTTCCGACACCACCAGAAAATTCTAAATAAGCATGATATATTTGTAATAGTTATGCCCCCCTTTGTTGTTAATATTACTACAGAATATTCAATACCTGTGCAAGGACTGTCCTATAACAGGACCCAGAATATCACTACAGAGAAGTTGCTAACATTTGATGTGCACTTCTAAACTGCTGAGCAAGCCTTTCCAGCTAGTAGTGATAACCATACATGACTTTTCTTACTGCTCATCCCTGAAGTATGGGACTTCTTCAATTTTCATGAGTTCTTACAGGGGAAACTATTTACCACTCCTCAGTTAAACCTTGATTAGATTGCTAGAACTTCAACATAATTCTTAGGGAAGCTGGAATCTTGGCTAAAGGATGTCAGTTGGCCAACAATTATAGACATGTTTGTTTGTCTCCTCATTTTCTATCAAGCTGTTTATTTGTGACTGATATTTGCTTTAGGATTGTTTCCAATGGCTCCTAGGATATCTCCTCAAGATCAGAGGATAGCAAACCACAAGAAAATTATAGTTCTCAACAGAATTATAAAGGAAATGCACATACATTTTATGCACTGACCAATAAATGTGCAACTAAAAATTGAAGTGAACTTTAAAGTCACCAGCTCCTGAACAAAATTTCAAAGCCATCTTCAGGAGAGAAAACAGAATAGTATGGGGAAAATCCAATTCTCAAACCTGCAAACTCCCACTGAACAGTTTATCTAGAATTCTTATAAAACAGATTTTATAAAAGACAAAGCAAAAGAGAGCATATTAATAAGAGAAAAACTTGTATTTTTAATTAATAAGAGAAAAACCTTTTCAGTCCAAGAAAAACTTGTGTTAACCTATTAAATAGAGGCAATATCAGATATAATTTTTTGGAAAAAAATAACCTGAAATATAGCGAGAATGCTATATAAATGAGTTCAATGAGGTTCTCCATCTAAATCTTAAAGGCTATAAACACTTTCTACTGTATAATTCTGTGCAGCTTTTTGCTGCCATCTAGAGGTTACTAAAAAGCAAATTTTGTTACTACAGTACAGTACTGTATTCTGATTCTACCAACTTTTTGGATATTTCTTTCACTATCTTATAGCAAAGAAGAAAATGTTTTATGTCCAAAAGCCTGTTGCTTGGTGAGTCAACTAATTTGTAAATTTGACTGATTCAAATGTGCTTCTCTAACTGCAACTTAACTTTACCATTTGAATCAACTGAACTTACAGAGGAGGCGAATCACTAAATCACCTTTCCTTTAAAAGGCTTACTATAGTGCAATTTACTAGTCTAAGTAACAGAATTTTGGCCAATATTAAATAAATAATATCAGATTAAAGAACTGAAATTGTTTTAAACTACACTTCCATATTTCAATTTTCTCATCCTATTGCATGATAGCAGAGACACGATTCCCACCTGAACGAATGAGACACAGCAACAGTTTACAAAGACATTTTTATATTGCAGTAACTACTTCAGCTGAACTGACTGTCTGGAAGGATATTGTAAGTGCCATTGTGGTTTGAAATCAGTGAGCAGTGCTTTCTTTGATCCCATTGTTCCTTGTGGTTGTGTGAGCTTTCAGGGTTCTCCATCTTAGATTGTGTTACCTGCCTGTCTTCTCCATACCTCCATCTTGGATCATTAACTCTTTTTTATCTTTTCCCCCTTGATTTTGGGGGGCTTTATTTTCCATTTCTTTGGATGGTTTTGGATTATCAGGTCTCCATGGGATTATTTTTTACATCCTCCCTTTTATTTGTGGCTCCCCGATCTTGTTTTTTTTTTTCCTTTCTTTGATTATTTTTGCTGCCTGCCTGGGCCTACCTGCTAGACTCAGAAAAGAGAACAGAAGACATCAAATTGTAAAGGGGAAATAAATCTTCCCATATTCTTATAGTTTTGGTTGGGGACTGATAGTATGTGTGTTTTGCTTTTATTTTGTTGTTTTTTAGGAGGGTCAGTGGTTGGGTTTTTTCTATATCCTCATGTATGACAGGGTGCTTTTTCTGTTTGTTTGTTTATTTGGTTGGTTGGTTTAAAAAACTCTTATTTAGTTGATTTACTGTGTTTATTTTGTAAGAAGTGTATATTTTATGAACTGTTTTGTTTGCTTCTGTGGGACTGCACTGGACTAGGGAGGCAAACATTTGTGACTGTGTCAATATGCCAATATGCCACTGGGCTGAGTAATGTCTGCAAAGTTCTGATTATGATGTTTCTTTCTTATGTACTGTACTGTTCTTTGTTGCCTTGTCCCTATTTTTTTAGTACTTTTTATGGATTCCCTGGAGCTTTCTTGGACTAGTGCCAGAAAGCATGAATGGGGACACATGAAATGAAATGACCTCAAAGAGATAGTCCCTTACTTATAAAATGAAAGGACTGGTGCATAAAAAACATAAGATGAAAGAGCCTTTCTCCCGATAAACCAAGATGAAATAGGAAGAACCATTTTTGCCATGCACATCCTCAACTACAATTCCCAGAATTAGCCATGTTGGCTGTAGAATTTGTAATCTTGACACCATTAATCTCTGCTAGCAATTTTAGCTAATGGATTTAGTCAAAATAATAATCCAGTGAACACCTTTCTATACTGATGCCTTACTTCCTAATACTATAATAATAATTGTTGTGTACCCCCAAGTAAATTCTGAATTATGGTGATCCTTTCCAGAGTTTCCTAGATAGAGAATAACTACACAGAATGACTCAGAAGGCACGATGGGGAAATCAAACTCATAGAATAACTAAGTTGGAAGGGTTCTATGAGATCATCAAGTCCAACTCATGGTTCAATGCAGGAATCTAAATCAAAGCACATTTGACAGATGGTTGTCCAACTTTCTCTTGCATACCTCCAGCATTCACCACCTCCCAGCCACTGACTTTGCTGACCAATACCTAAACCACTGAGCTATCTAGCCAGCTTCCTAACACTATAGTATCTTGTCAAACTAACATTCAGTGGCACAGAAAAGCTAAAATAAGATATTCAAAGAAAATAGGCTTCTGCCTATGCAGAATCATTGTTAACAAAACCAGAGACAAAAAAACCAGACTTTTGGCATATGAAACAATCACTCCTTGTGCAACAGATGCCACAACACATTACTCAGCTGTATGTGTCAGCTTTTATATTATCAGCTGGGTCTACAACTCCAAATCTATAAAGGGGTTAAATCTCCATTATTTATATAATGGTGTTGACTGTCAGGGGTAGCATGATGTTGATTCAGGAATGAAACATGAAAAGGCAAGGATTTTATTGAAATTTTACTTATCACACTGTTTGTTTGGTACTATGTGGCCCCTGCAGTGAGGTACATAAGAGATTCTATAAACTAAAAGAAAATAACAGAACGGAACGTGTAGTGAGTTCCTACTCTTTTGGTGCAATGCAGGTTACTTTTCCAGACTGCAACTCATCACGTCCTCCAGCCAGCATGATCTGCTACACTACCTGGGGGATTCTGGGAGTCATACTCCAACCTCAAGCCCTTTCCAAGCGCTGCTTTCAATGATGTCCTACAAATACACATTTTTGCATATCACATGATCAATGCAAATAATGTTATTTTTATTACCTTCCTGCCATGCTCAGCTATATCAATTAAAAACACATTGCAATCCTGAAAAAAATGCTTCAGCATCTATATAGTACTTACATTCATCCAATCCCAACTGATACGCCAGATTCTGCAAACCTCTTACTTTCTCCATCAGATTAGCTGTGGTGAGACTCCCCAGCTCTAAAATGAAGATAATATTATACAGTACTTGCCATTCAATACTTAATAGTGATCCTTAGTGCTGTATATATAATGCTATTGTTATGCCACTGCATGAACTGTCATTTCTTAAAATACATCTTGTACAATAATGCCCAGGGGTGTTTTTTAAAGTCAGAACCCTCTGCTTTACACATTTGCTCAGGTCCAAATAAATGGATGCAAAGTTATATATATATGTACAAGTGGTACCTCATACAATGATTTTAATCCGTTCCACAGGGCTTGTTGTTGTACGAAACAACTGCTATACGATACATGCATCGTATAGTGATTTTCCCTATGGGATGCATCGTACAATGATATTTTTTTTTTTGCTAAGTGGTTTTTCCCATTGAAAAATTGTTGTACGATTTTTTCCATAGGGAAAATTGTTATGCAGGACACCAATTTTCCCCCAAAACCTAATTGTTATGCGATTTTGTTGTTATATGGGGCAATTGTTGTATGAGGTTCCACGGTATTTACATCTCACATGTATTATCAGAGGTTTTTAATTAAAGATTTAAAAAATCAAACAGGGAACTGCCATTGAAAGAAAAGTAGATTTCTGAAAAAGCAGGGATAATATCCTTTTCTCAGTGCAGTCCCCTATACAGCCCCCAAACCTACTCTAGAGGTCTGGAAAAGCTTCCATAGCAATTTTGGCAGCCTGTGGGACAACAGGGAAAAAGCAATTGTTGACATTGCATCACTGTCATGTAGAATGATGGAAAATTGTCATGACCAAAACACACATGCATACAACCTGTTTCACTGGAAATTAAAACAGTGCTTTCTCAGAAACTGAGAAAAGAGGAGGTGAGCCAAATAAATAAAGTGATTGAGTTTGAAGCAACTGAACCTAACCCTACTTGTAATAAATGCACACATATACACACATTTTGTTGTCCTGAAGGCTACAATAAGAATACAGTCAGTATAGCCATTGCATTCTGTGCATTTTGCTCACATTTGTTTTTCAGGCTAAAAAATATGGTACAATATTTGTCTAGAATTGAAGATGAGCTGTACATAGAACCCAAGTTCTAAAGAATAGCTCTCTTTATGATAGTATATCCTTAACAATTTTGCCTAGTTTAAGTGCCCTGTGAGCTATTTTTATTAATATCAACATCCACTCAAGTGTATATGATGCACACATTTCAAGTTAAATTTATGTCAGAAGTTCTAAAATTAAACAGCATCACAACCAGAAGTTTTAACTATTGTGCTATTTGCTTCATCAGAGTGGAGGTATATCCGGGATACATATTTCCTAAATGCAAGAAATTTAATAATCTTTTCTATTAAGCTAATAGCAAATGGTTAAATATTTGAGAAGTTTTCACACAAATAGAGTTGCCATACATACCGGAAACCTAGGAACTTCATCGTTTGAAACTGCCCCGCCCGGCCGCATTAAAAACATTGATATGTCCCGCTTTTGAAACCAAGCTTGGTTTCAAAAGAAAGAATTTTTTTAACCTTAGAGCAGCAATTCTATTGAATTGCCAGCAGGTGGCATCTCGCATCTGTGAGCAGCAGATCATACAGAAAGAGCTCAGGTCCGGTCGGCTTTTCCCAAGCTCCTGCCAACCTAGCATTTCAAAAGCAAGAAACTGCAAGTAGACAAATAGGGACGGATGGGGATGGGGGAGGGGGGAGGTAAATGGCGTTCTGTGTGATCTGGTGTCTAGTCATGCCTGTCACATGAACACAGCAAGGGAGGTGCCAACTCTAGGCATTTGGGAGGATTTTTTTCCTCCCTCCCCCCCTCCTGTCAACTCTTACCAGTTTGTCTCCGGGTGCAATTTAAGGTGCTGGTTTTGACCTTTAAAGCCCTATATGGCAGGGGGCCAGGATATCTTAGAGACCGCATCGTCCCAAGAGTGTCTGCCCGTCCAACCAGAGCGGACCGGAGGGGCTCTCTAATAGTGCCACCAACTAGGGATGCACATCTGTCTAGCACCCGAAGGAGGGCCTTCTCCGTGTCCGCACCAACTCTCTGGAACCTCCTGCCAATAGACCTAAGACTCCAAAGTGAACTGCTGCCCTTCAGGAAAGGAGTGAAGACCTGGCTGGCAGGGCAGGTGTGGGGCCCGAATGGGACTATGGTGCCCGCCTGCTGGCTTGTATAAGAACTCTCTCTGCTTCCTTTGTATAGTAGGTGGGATGGGTGGGCGGGATATAGGGGTTTTTTAAAGGGGGTGGGTTGGGGTTTTTTATAATGTTTTTATGTATTTTTAGAATTGTTGTAATGCCGCCCTGAGTCGGGTTCTGCCTGAGTGGGCGGCATATACAAATATGACTATAAATAAATAAATAAAATAAAAAACTCTTTCTTTCTCTCCCGCCTCTCTCCCAGAGGAGCCTCTTTCCCCAGCCAGCAGGCTTTCTTTCCCCCTTTCACTCAGAGTAAAGCTAGGGGGAAGTGCCTTCCAGCAACATAAGTGTGGCGGGGCAAAGAGGTGACAGGAGCTCTGGCTCTTCGGCTTTGAAATAGAGATGAGCATTGAACCCTAGAGTTGGATACGACTGGCTTTTGAGCAAGGGCCACTCCTGTCCCATTTTTGTGAGAGGGAAATATGGCATCCCTACATACAAACAATACAGGCTCTAGTAATTCCATATAATTGTCATCAAATATCAACAACAATAATTTACCTTTTAACATGTCAATATCATCATTTTCCAATTCAGCCATCCATTTGGGAGGAGAACTTGTGATGGGCTATTAAAAACAAATATATAAACCCACAGAAATATTATGAAGATGTAGAATATCACAAGCTGTATAACAAAAATTCTAATGAATCTAAATAGATCACCTATATTTTCTCTACATCCATATTGGTCGGAGCACACAACACATATAAGTGTAATAAACAAACAAACAAACACATCTCAAAGCAAAACATTTTGTGCTTTATTCTTTAAAACTTTTACTTTACTGCTATACAGAAGAAGAAAAACATGCTAAGAAAAATTAAGTAGGCTTAGTTCAGGATATTAATATTTCTTAAATTATTTTCTATTTTAGATAGATAGATAAATCTTTATTGTCATTGTCCTGCACAGAACGAGATTGGGGAGGGGAAAAAAACACTTATCAACCCAACAAAACCTAAACAAAATGTTTCTTAACATGTTTCACAATAGTAAAACTGCAAAAGGCTACAAATAGTTATTGACAGGTATTAGAAAAAGCTCCCAATTATTCTTTCCAAAGAAAATTGTAACCTGTTAGATTTTTAAGACTAAACCCAACTGTTTGTTTCACTGAATTAAAGGGATTTACATAAGTGTTGTTATAAAAATTGAATGGACCTACTCTTTCTGGGATTTAGCTTGAAGCTTCAACTGAAGTAAAATAAAATAGCCAGACTACATATGTAAGTTACATAGATGGTCCTAGAAAACCTAAGCATAACAGTATAATGCTTTATTGAACAATATTTAATATCACAAAATAGTGTTAATATTTAGTAAATCAAGTACAGTAATTACCAATTTAATCTCTCTTTCAATGACATTCTGAAATGCCCTGCCTCATCCTACTAGCAATAAGGCCAGCCCTAGCAATCTTGCTGCAACATCTTTGTTTAGAAACAGATCTCCTTCAGCCCCCTGAACTGAGTAAGATGTAACAGATCAGGTTTTCAAAAGCAATGGCCATAATAGCAATGTAATCGCTTAAAACTTGCAACTGACAGTTCTCCCATTCATGAAAGAGTTGTGAAAGGCAAATCTGACTTATTTATCTTTTACCTGTACTGCTCTCTAAGCCTGATCTGAAATGTTTGGAAATTGCAGAGTAGTGGGGAAAGCAACTGGGGGGGGGGGGGGGGGCTCCAAGATGGGGGAAAGGAATTTGCAAAAACTGCTCCTCACGATCCTTCCTCCAATGGAGAGTGTCTGCTGGGTAGGATGAAGAGCAGCTGTGGCCACCACTGTCATCCTCCGGGCCCCGCCTGAGGCCGGAGGATAAACGACGCTGCAGCCGCCAACGCCAGAGGACCTTCCCGCTCACCCCCCCACCCGGCCCCAACCATTGCCCAGGGGATAAAGAGCAGTTGTAACCCCGTCCTCCAGGCCCCACTTGCGGTGTGGCATGACCTGTGTGAAGACGGTTACTTTATTGGCATGGACTTGTGAATTGAACGTATGGACTTTTTAAAATGAATGTTTTTCCTTTGCAATGTTTTTTAATGATGTTTTATAATGTTGTATTTATGACCTGTATTATTTTGCGATGTTTACTTGTTCTGTGAGTCGCCCAGAGTCAAGCAATCAAGGGGGCGGCATATAAATGTCAACATACAATACAATAAAATACATGTACAGGATTGCACTTTAAGAAAGTTGCAAATTACTTACGCTTTTAAAAGAAGCTGCGAATTCAGCAACACCTGGTACTGTAAACAAGATAAAACACCACAATACTACATTTCAACAACATTCTATAATTTCAAACTTAAATTACTAACTCAATTAAATTGCTAGAGGCATTCAGCATCAAGGATTATGTTAATGCACGCAGTGATGTATCTCTATACATTGAGTTCTGCCACTTTCTCAATTCATTATTGACTATTCTGATTCTATAACTGCATATGTTGCTCAGAATTTCTCTCTGCTTTGCCAGCAAAAGGCAAATTCATGCTGTTTTTTTAACTGGAACAGTTACTGTGTAAACATATTAATGTCTAAACAGAAACAGGCTCCACAATGCTCAATAAAACTGAATAGATAAGTGCACTCAGATGGACTTCTGAACAGGCAGGACTGTACTGATAATCTTTCTTAAGACTAAAAACTAACATATCTAGGCCTCATTGTGGCAGCAGCAGTTTCTGTGTAAACAATCAGGCCACTACCCATGGGGAAATCATCACTGTAACCAAATTTGATCCTGATGCTAAATTCTATCCAGCCTAAGAATTGTTACAAGTGAAGCTATTCTAATAACATGTACTCAGCCTTACATAAGTACAGACATACCACATTGTTACATATCAGAGAGTAAACAAAACAACAACAAAAGATAAAATACATTGTGACACCTTAAAGACTAACTCCTGCATTTAAATGTGAGTTTTGGTGGATCAAGTCCACTTCACCAGACATGTTTGTTTTGCATCCATCCTTTGGATGTGATGCATCAGCTTGCAAGAGAAGTTTGTTTTGCAACCATTTGCAACTCAATAGGGCTAGGCTTCACAGCAAGTTTGAATAACAACTAGGATAATCCATTACTGCCTGCTGTAAATAGCTACAATGTTACTTTTTTGTTACACTGGCCAACCACTGCGTACCTCTGTACCTGATCTGTATAAATTAATGCCAAGGTCTCACTCTTATGTCTGACGAAGTGGATTTGATCCACCAAAGCTCACATTTAAATACAGGAGTTATTCTTTAAGGTGCCACAACATTTTTGTTGTTTTGTTTACTTTCTGATAAGCTTGCACAGACTAACATGGCTACCATTTCAAAAATGATACACATGATAGTTATACTTGCAGCAGTTCTTTGCACTGTCAATCCCTCATGAACCCGGAGAGCTATATGTTTTTTAAAATGTGGCATACATTTTCACAATAATTCTTATTATAGCCTAAAAGGCCATTCACTGTTAAAAACTCATTCTCAAACTGCCCCACTGTGGGGCATGTGCCCCACATCGGGAACCACAGCTTTAACTACAATATCCATTCACAAATATTTTAAGACAAGTGTAAAACATCCCAAATAATCAGAGGAGGAATGGAGCTATACTGGATAAATCTCTTATGCACTTGTGCAAGGATGCACATCCCTGTTACCTTGTTAGAGTTGTTTTTCAAAGCTTGCCCAAATACAGGGGAAAAACACTTTGGAAAACGAGAATACATTATCAAGCTATATTAAAGGTAAACATCTCCCTTGCTTGAAAGCTAGTCATGTCCAACTCTAAAGGGCGGTGTTCATCTCCATTTACAGCCAAAAAGCCAGCTCTGTCTGCATCTGCAGACGTTTCTGTGGTCATGTGGCAGGCATGACTAGATGCCAGAGTGCTCGGAACACTGTTACCTCTCCAGCCAAAGCAATTCTTGCTTTCAAATCACTAGGTTGGCAGGAGTTGGGACAGATGACTCACATTCACTCCATCATGCAGTACTCAGGTCTTAGTTACCTTAAATGTTGTAGTTCTTTTCACTATTCCTCAAAATCTACCTCCTCTAGCACATGTCTTGAAATTTGTCTCATCTTTACATACACGCCAAACTCCTCAGCTGAACAGAAGCAAGGAGCACCTTCTACACACTCCTCTCCCTTTGCATTCATATACAGCAACTGTGATTAGCTTGCCCACAGAATCAGTTCCCTAATCCTGGAACAGATAGACTGTTTGTTTGTTTGTTTGCAGACAGAGTTTACTAATATATCTTACCATTCTGAGAATACAGACAGACACCCACAGAAAGAAAAAGGATTAACCCAACCCCTTGAAAAGACAAAGCACAGCTGAATAGTGAAAATACATCAGACAAACTAAGTACAGTAGCAATATACAATTTTGGGTACATTTTTAAAACAGAAGCATTTACAGATTTATCTTTGAGAATGAAGTCTTCAGTTATTGTATGACCATGACCAAAAAGATCTCTTCCCTATGTCTTAGGTGTCTTAAGTTACACTGAGAATTTACTTGGTAATAATGTACAATAACTAATAACCTCTTCCTAGATGCAGGCTACAAAGCCAGTCACTTACATTTTGAACTTATATATAACTTACATTGTTCTGGCCAAAGATCTGGCGATGCTCGATCCAACTTTTCAAAGCTCAGCAAAGAGGCTTCCAGGTCTGTGCCTAGAATAACATCATAATTATGAGATCATATGAAAGTATAGTAAAACAAATAAAACAGATGAAATAGTAACTGTTCATGCCAAATAGCAGTAGCACCGTTTCGGTCATAGTAAATGTTCAGTCACAATAAATATAGAACCTACATGTAGAACATAGATATCAAAATCTGTGGAAACATTAAAATAGGATAATTCTCTCCTGTTTCCTAGTCAATCTACCTAAATGGCAGTCATCCTGAAAACTATGCTTCATGAGAATCTCAACTTCTGAATAAATACCTTAGTCTGTTTGTAACAGGTATTTAAAAAGATATAATTCTCAGCTATTCTTATGCCTACCGTTTATCAAATAGAAGAAAGACATAAAGATAGTTTACGCAAACTGTTGGTTCTAGCTCTTCAATTTTGTAGACAACGACTTTATTTCCATATGTGTTGTCAGAAATCTGTTTAAACTTAGAAAGCGCCTTTAAAATAGGTAGGTCTTTCTACTTCTGCTGGAAGTTGTTCATACGAGTTATCATGACCTTAAAATATAAAAACTTCCAAGAACTCCAAGCAGTAATAGATATGCCAAGGTCTTCCAAACTCAAGACTATGGGTTCCCTTATCAAATCTTCCATCTCATATTTTATCTCTTTCTTTTCCTATTGCTCTCTACTTTTCCCAGCACTATTTTCTTCCTGCCTTCTCAGGATGTTTCCAAAGTATGACAGTCTCAGTTTAGTTATGCTTGCTTCTAGAGAAAGTTAGGATTAATTTGTTGTAAAATCAGATTATTTATTTCACCAATCAATGGAAGTCATAAAACTCTTCTTCAACAACCTATTTTAAAGGAACTTTTTTTTTTCTTATCTACATTCTTCATTAACCAGCCTTCACATCTATACTTTGTAATTGGGAACATCACAATACAGTAAAACCCCGATTTACATATGCCTCGAGTTAGATAAAATTCGACTTACATGATTCTGGGCTAAAACCATGTCCCGATTTACACAATTTTGCATGGGTTTGCTTCGATTTACATAAACATTTCATTTTCTTTGTGGGTTTGCTGAGTTATGTAAAAAACCGATTTAAGCAAAAGTCTACGGAACGGACTTCTTTCGTAAGTAGGGGTTTTACTGTACAGTATTTCAGTTTCCAGTGACATAGCCTTACAGTTGAGTCTCTCTTATGTCTAAGTGGACTTGATACACAAAAGCTCACATTATAAAATACAGCAGTTTAGTCTTTGGTTCCACGACGTTTTGTTGTCTTGTTTTGTTTACTCCCTGATATGTTTGCACAGACCTACCAAGGCGACCGCTTTAAAAAAAAAATCAGTTTGCCATCACCTCTTACGGCTGGACATCGATGGTCCTTAACTTGATCCCAACCACCCAAACTTAATGGTCACTTCTCTGGCTCTGGAACAGCAAGTGGAAACTCCTCAAACGAAAGAGCCTTTCATGTCCGATCCTATTCGGTTTTATATGAATCAAATTTAACTTGAATTAAATTTGATTCGAAGTAAATTTTATTCTTTGTTGTTCAGTCGCACAGTCGATTACGACCCTTTGCGACCCTATGGACCATTGTCCTCCAGGCGCCTCTGACCTCCACCATCCTCCTCAGCCCTCCCAGTTCTGTGCCCATTGTGTCTACAATACCATCTAACCATCTCATCTTTGGCCACCCCTTCTTCTTTTGCCCTCCACCTTTCCCAGCATCAAGGCCTTCTCAAGTGAATCCTCCCTTCTCATTTGATGTCCAAAGTGCTTCAGCTTCATCTTTGTTATTTGTCCTTTTAAGATGCAGTCATGGCTAATCTCTTCTAATATTGACCTATTTGTTCTCCTCGCTGTCCAGGGGACTCTCAAAACTCTCCTCCAACACCACATCTCAAAGGGATCTATTCTTCTGCGCTCAGCCTTTCTAATAGTCCAGCTCTCACAACCATACATTTCCACTGGGAAAACCATTGCTTTGACTATGCGAATTTTTGTTTTCAAGGTGGTGTTTCTGCTTTTCACTATGTCCCCCAGGTTTCTCATAGCTTGTCTCCCCATAATCAGTTGTCTTTTTATTTCATGGCTGCAGTCACCATCTGCAGTGATCTTAGATCCCAGGAAAGTAAAATCTGTCACTGCTTCTACTTCTTCCCCATCTATTTTCCAGGGACTGATCGGACCTGTTGCCATTATCTTGGTTTTCTTAATATTAAGTCTCAAGACAGCTTTTGCACTCTCTTCCTTCAGCCCAATCAAGAGGTTCTTTAGGTCTTCCTCAGTTTCTGCCATTCGGGTGGTATCGTCTGCATATCTCAAATTGTTGATGTTTCTCCCAGCAATTTTATTCTACGTCCCGGAAACGTCCCCTGCCTTGCCCCACCCAAGCAGGCAGGCTCCATCCGAAGTAGTAACAAAAGGGGCAGAAAGGCTTCGGCTCTGCTGTCCTGCCTGGGGTGGGAGGCATGAAAGCCCCCAAAAGGCATCCCGATTAAGCCTCCTCCTCACTCAGTTCCTCTCACCTTCAGTAGTAGCAACCGCCATCTTAGCCTATCACGTGACCTCCAACTCCCTACCACCCCCACCCCCCACCTCCTTCACGCGGGAATCTAAAGAGGCGACGGATCCCGTTCCCGAAGGGGCTTCGCCGCTCTTCTTTTCCCTTCTCTCACCTACCTCCCCCCCCCCCCGGGTCTCATTAAGGAAGAAAGGAATCATCCAATCAGACTCCGTCTGGAGGGGGCGTTAACCGCCACGTAGCCAATCGGAAGCTGCGGCTGCAAGGCATGGGCGAGCAAATAAGTGACGGGCAGCCTCCCATTGGCTTGAGAAGGGGCAGTGGGCGGAGGCAGGAGAGGGAGAAAGCGATGCCATTGGCCAGCCCTCCAAATGTGGGCGGGGTCCGAATGTTGAGCTCTCTCTCTTTCTCTGTGTGTTTTTTGGCAAGGGGTCGCTGGCGGAATGGCGATGTCGTCGGTGGCAGTGCAGCGGGGGTCTCTTGGAGGGCGCCGCCTCTGGCTCAGGGTGAGATTGCACGGACGGAGGAGACCCAGCGTTGATCCCAGGCAGGGGAAGGGGATCGATCCCCTTTTGCCTCCACGTGATGGCTGCGCCTTGGTCAATTAAGGGGGTTGGGGGGGGGGGTTAATGTAGCCTTGCCTTTCAGTCTCTTTTAACACGTCCCCCCTCCACGTCATCAGGGTGGAAGGAGAAAAAGTAACTAGTAACTTAAAGGAACGGGTTTTCGTTCTGCAACTACTGGACCGATCCTCGGTCTCTCTGTCAAGTAGGAGGCATCCACGCCTCCTGGGCGATCGCGAGCAAGCTGGTATTAGGGCGAGTCTTGCTGGTTGAGCTTGTGATTAAAGTGGCCTGCTTGGTCGAATAATCAAGGATCTGGTGAATAATCTCACATCGCGAATGCGTTTGCAGGCTGCCGCATCTGTCCTTTAACCTGTGTGCTGCATAACTTCGGTTTAAGAGCACGAGACGATCAGACCCAAATCAGCTGAGTCTGACTTCGGGGAATAGCAATGAGCAAATGCTGTACAAGAAATTGCAAGTAGATAAATAGGGACCACTTTGGTGGGAAGGTTACAGCGTTCCGTGCGCATCGGTGTCTATTCATGCCTGCCACATGACCATGGAAATGTCTGCAGAAGCAAACAGCGCTGGCTCTTTGGCTTTGAAACAGATGAGCACTGAACCCTAGAGTCGGATATGACTGGCTTTCGAGCAAGGGAAACCTTTACCTTAGTGCTTAGTTCACTCTCTGGATGGTTTACAGGTATAATTAGCATTTTGCCCCCAACATGCTAGGTCTTCGTTTTACTGACATTGGAAGGATGGAAGGCAGAGTCAACCTTGATTCCAGCCAGGATCGAACTCACTGCACCATCAGGGAATCCATGCAACCGGTTGATATGTGAGAAGTCCCACTGTTTGGAAAGAAAATCAAGGCGAAAGGGCTTTGCTTTAGAACCCTATTGGGCTCATGTGACTCTCCAGGTGTTGTTGGACTGCAACTCATATCAGGCCTGAACTGGAGTTGCAACATCTGGAACGACCCTTCTCTGCTTTAAAATTGTTTGCATTGCAGTTCTTTATCTTCCTCTTGGATGAGAGCTGCTGTGGTGTCCTTTTCTGCACGCCATTGAGTGCTGCATGACAACTTGAGCGCCTGTCTCCGCCCCAGCTCCTGCCAACTTGCAAGAAATTGCAAGAAGGTAAATAGGGACTGCAGTGGCTCAAAATGGCTAAGATGCTGACTGGGAAGCGGAAGGTCAGCAGTTCGATTGCCGTGTACTGCAGGACAGAAATGAGCTCCCGTCTTCATCCCAGCTCCTGCCAACCTAGCAGTTCGAAAGCAAGAAATTGCAAGTAGATAAATAGGGACCACTTCGGTGGGAAGGTAACAGCGTTCCGTGTGCTCCGGTGTCTAGTCATGCCTGCCACATGACCACAGAAACGTCTGCAGAAGCAGACAGCGCTGGCTCTTCGGCTTAGAAACAGAGATGAGCACTGCACCCTACAGTCGGATACGACTGGTTTTGGGGAAGGGAAACCTTTACCTTAAATAGGGACCACTTTGGTGGGAAGGTAAACAGTGTTCCATGCACTCCAGTGTTGAGGCATGCCTGCCACATGCCCACGGAAACATCTGCAGACAGAGACAGCGCTAGCTCTTTGAGCACTGAACCCTAGAGTCAGATACGACTGGCTTTCGAGCAAGGGTGACCTTTACCTTTTTGAGACTCAGTCCTTTTAAATTCCTCCATGTTAGACTGCATAGGAGACCTGCTATCTTGAATATAGAGCCAAAGATAGGTTGGGTAAGAGAGAGTGTGCTGATGAATTTATTGTCTCCATTTTATGTTCTGTACCAAGAAGCTAATAGCATGGTCTAGCAAGGAACAAAACCACAGTATGGTAATACTGAAGATGCATCAAAGTAAAGTATTTTATGTTGCTCAAAGCGACTCTTGCTTGTTTCCAGTCTAAATTTAGGCCATATATTTCTCAGGCTAGGAACTGTCTCTTTGCCGAAGAGGTTATGCAAGAATCCTTATGAACTGATATCCTGTTGAGTAGCTGTCTCAACAGTGATCCTAGAATAGATATACTGTACTAGAGCTGAGAAAGGAAAAAAAGTTTTCCATTTAAACAAACTTTGCGCTCCTCACAGGCTCCTGGTTGCTTACAAAAGGAGGTGTATTTCTGAAAGCCTCTTGGGAGTATGCTTTGACTTGTAAATAAGGGATTTTCTCTTGCCAACAATGCCCCTCTGCTCTACATAGGAGAAGAATAATTTCTGTGCAAAAGAATTAATGGACATAAATCAGACATCAGGGATGACAATACATAGAAACCTGTTTTGAATTATTTCAGTCTGCCTGGACACTCTGCATGAGATATGAAAGTTGTCATTCAGGGACAGAAAAATTACAGGACAGAGATAATATAAAGATATAATGTGTGTGTGTGTGCATGTGTGCGCTGGATACTCATCTCAGTGGTTTGAATATTAGTCAAGAGTTTGGGGGACCTTACCAAATTTGAAATGCCACAGTTGTTAGGTTGTTATAATTTGAAATGCCACAGTTGTTAGGTTGTTATATGCTGTGATTTTCCACATTCGTTCACTACCACCATCTTTACAGATGGTGCTCTGTTTTGCAACTCCCCACTTTTAACAAACCAGAGATCTTCTGCTACTGCTATATTGATATGCATGCTTATCTGTCATTCTGCTTGATTACTCTTTACCTCTTTACCTTTGCCTCGTTACCTCTTATCTGGTGCATATAAGCCATGCCTGGAAATTTCACTCCTATGTCTGAAAAAGTGGACTTGATCCACGAAAGCTCACAGTAAAAATATAGCAGTTAGTCTTTAAAGTGCTGCAATGTTTTGTTTTGTTTGTTTTCTGATGTTCAGAGGTATAGCAAGTCATTCTTATTCATCACCACATGTTATCCATAACCTGAGGTAATTTTAACCACTACATTGTTCTACATTCTGACAACCTAGCAGTTCGAAAACAAGAAATGCAAATAGATAAATAGGTACCACTTTGGTGGGAAGGTAACAGCATTCCATGCACTCTGGTGTCTAGTCATGCCTGCCACATGTCCACAGAAAGGTCTGCAGACGCAGACAGTACTGGCTCTTTGGCTATAAACGGAGATGAGAACTGAACTCTAGAGTCGGATATGACTGGCTTTTGAGCAAGGGCAACCTTTTCTGCTTACAAAACAAAGCTTCTACAGTAAAACTTCTACATATGAATTTTTTTCCATTCCACAAGATTATTTGTATGCTGAAAACTGTGTATATTGAAAATGCATTGCATTACCAGAAGAGGCCACTAGATTTCACCGCATTTTATGTCATTTTTTTCCTATTAAAAATTCGTATGTCGATTTTTTTAGCCAGGATTTCTATCCATATGTCAAATTTTTCGTAAGTAGAACCGTTCGTATGGTGGGGTCCCACTGTAATTTCAATTTGAATGATTATGTTGTTATCTGCTAGCTTAGGTAAATTCATCTGTCATTGTTACTTTTCACAGAACATCCTCTGTAATTGTAAAATGTAGGATCTGAAAAGAGAACTCATTACCAATACAGTGGAACCTCATACAACAATCACCCCGTATAGCAATGAAATCGTATAACAATTAGGTTTTTTTGGGGGGGAAATGGCGTCCCACACAACAATTTTTCAAAAAATTGTACAACAATTTTTCGATGGTTAAAACCACTTAGCGGGGAAAAACCATTGTACAATGCATCCCATAGGGAAAATTGTTATACGATGCATGTATCATATAGCAATTGTTTCGTACAACAATGAGCCCCGTGGAATGAATTAAAATCGTTGTATGAGGTACCACTGTAGTGTAATTGCCACAATGATTATGTGTGCACCTATACTACTCACCAGTGTAAAGAAAATAGCGGTGGTGGTGGTGGTGGTGGTGGTGGAGCAAAAGACCTCTTCCAGAAGATACAGGAAAAGAAATCCAAGGGAAGTTTAAACCTACATTGGGAACCAAGGGACAGTGAGGGTTCTAAAGCAAAAATGCCCCCCCCCCCGGTCTCTTTTTTTGCTGCAGTTTAGGCGCAGTGAGGGTCAATGCTGTTGGATGCCCTCAACTCACGTCTGACTTACAATGACCCTTATGAATTAGTGAACCCCAAAAGGACCTTTTATTAATAGCCCTGTTTAGCTCTTGCATATCCAAGGCTGTGGCTTGCTTTGTGCTTGCTTTGTTGAATCAGTGCATCATTTATTTGGTCTTCCTCTTTTCTTGCCCTTTTCCAAGCTGGAAAAAGTTTCTGAGGAAAATGAGGAGGTCATTGGAGGACTGTGAAAATAAATGGGGAACGGCACATTGCTTTATGCTGTCTTGGAGAGATTTTATTGCTCTGTTGAGTTAATTCTGTTCCCCTCTTGTTCTGCCTTGTAGACCTCTAGGAAGTTAAATCATCATTGGCATTCCTCATCCTTCTTTTCATCCTCATCAGTGGTGAGTTATTTTCCGGTATTTAAAAAGCCTCCTTTTCTCATCATCTGCTGCCTAACTAAGTTTGTGCAGGAGAGAGAATAGAATTCTGGCCTAGTCGTGGGAAGAGACGGTTGTATACAAACCAGACCACCTTTACTGTGACTAGGGAAGCACTAAATTTGCTTGACCCAATCCTGTACAGGGCTCTATTGTTTTATCTTTTTTCTTTATTGACAGGTGGAAAGAGAATCACTTACCGGTATATAATTTTCAAAGGAACAAACAATAGGCAAAGCATAAGAACATAAGAACAGCCTTGCTGGAACAAGCCACATCCCATCCAGTCCAGCATTCTGTCTCACACAGTGGCTCACCATTTCCTTCAGGGTATTCCCAAGGAGATGCCTTCACCTGCTTAGGATTCCCTGGAAATGGCATTGAGAGATATCCTGCCTATCTCTCCAACCCGGAGGTTGTCCTTAGGTATCCATAAAAAGCAGTGTAGGTATGTGCATAAATAGGGACCACTTCGGTGGGAAGGAAACAGCGTTCCGTGCACTCCGGTGTCTAGTCATGCCTGCCACATGGCCATGGAAAGGTCTGCAGAAGCAGACAGCGCTGGCTCTTTGGCTTAGAAACAGATGAGCACTGCACCCTAGAGTTGGATACAACTGGCTTTCGAACAAGGGAAACCTTTAGTTATGTGCAGTTGCACAAAGAGAAGGGAAAAAATAGAAAGGTTTCAGTTGAGTCTAAATGTGTGGGAAAATTGATAACAAGGTACAGTAAAACCCCTACTTACGGGGTAAAGTCCATTCCGTAGGCTTTTGCTTAAATCAATTTTTTTTGTAACTTGAAACAAACCCATAGGGAAAATTGTTTTTTTACATAGCCCAAAGCAAACCCATAGGAAAAATGAAATTTTTATGTAACTCAAAGCAAACCCATAGGAAATTGTGTAAATTGGGACATGGTTTTAGCATAAAATCATTATGCCAGTCGAATTTTATGTAACTCGAGGCATTTGTAAGTTGGGGTTTTACTGTACTCCTAAATTGCCTGTGGAACTGACCCGGACTTTCTCTTCTACAGCCAACCACCAAACTCTTCATCGATGGCAAGTTTGTTGACTCTAAAAGTAATGAATGGATTGATATCCACAACCCAGTAAGTGGAACAGTTTTTCTTTGTGTGCTTAGCTTCCCTCTGAACCAAAAAAAGCTTATTTGGATTGTGCAGTTAACCAACATAGGACGAAAGAGGAACGTTTTAGTATGATGCTATGAAGAGAATTTCTAATTACAATTCTAAAATCTATGCCACTATCTTTCCCTTGAATAAAAAGCCTTTCTTCCTTGGCTCCATATCAGAAACTCCAGATTCTTGAAAAGCAGATTGTTTGCCTTTATTCTTAAAGCTTATTTTAAAAGAATTTAGATTGCCACCAAAGTGACTCATCGTGGTTTGGTAAAGACATGGCTTTGGGTAGTGGTAGGCATCAGCAGGTTTGCACCAGTTTGTTAGAACCAGTAGCAGAAATTCTGGCTAGCCCCGCCCATCCAAGTTTTGAAATAAAGTAGTCCTAATTAGGGTGCAACGCAGAGCTTTCCCCCTGGCTACACCCACCATATCACGCCCACAGTGTGATAGTAAAAAATTTTGGAGTCCACCATTGGCTTTGGGCTGAAATAACCTTGAGAATGTTCTTGAGCATAAGACTATTTAACTGCAAAACATAATATGGTATGCATGAACAACACTTGAAATTACTTTGCTTAGTGTACGCCTGAATCTTCACGCTAGGATGTACCACAACTGATTCTTGCTAGGATGTACTATAAAGGAGCCCTGGTGGCACAGTGCTTAAACTGCTGTACTGAAACCAAAAGATCGCGCAGTAAACCCATTCGTGTGGATTCACAGACATGGGCTCCTGGGAATTGAAGTCCAAGCATACCTGGAGTGCCAAGGTTTGCCATCACTGTTCTAGGTTTAAAATAGCTACTTTTGTTTTAGTAATTACCTAAATACAATTAGCAAGTCTGTGGTCCATGAAAACCTTGGAACTATGACCCATTGAGAAGGTGGTAGAATGGAACTTTGCAATTTACTTCTAGAAATAAGTCATTGGCTACTAAACTATTGCAGATTGTGAACATCTATATTTAAAATATGTCTAAGATGCTAGAATGGAAAGTAAAGTGGGGTTGAGGGTTGGAGAATGAAATTTATTTATTTTTATTTATTCTTAAAATTTATATCCTGCTTCTCTCAATCCAATGGACGACTCTAAGCGGCTTACAAAAAAATTCAAAAACACAATATCAGAGGCACAAAATTCAGAAAACACAGCATAACAATAATATGATCAAAAAATACAATATTAAAGATACAATTAATAACAAGAAATATCCAAGACCACCCACGAAATCCCCCGCCTTTAAAGTCCTCCAAGTCCAAGGGTGAGGGGGGGCGGGGCCCAAAGAACGGGCCCAGGTGGAGAGGCCGGTGGAATGGCCCTCTTCACCCCCACCGGGGCAGGATGCGCGGCAGCGGTGGCAAGCTCACCCGGGCACCCCTCGCCTTTTAAGTCCAAGGGCGGGGGGAGGGGCAAAGAACGGGGCCAGGTGGGGAGGCCGGTGGAATGGCCTTCTTCACCCCCACCGGGGCAGGACGCGTGGCGGCAGCGGCAAGCTCACCCGGGCACCCCTCGCCTTTTAAGTCCAAGGGTGAGGGGGGGGGGCAAAGAACGGGGCCAGGTGGGGAGGCCGGTGGAATGGCCCTCTTCACCCCCACCAGGGCAGAAATGATAATCCTCCATTTCCAAAGCCACCTTATTTCCTTTTCCTGATAGCTTTTCGCCTCCTATTGCTTACAGGAGAGGCCTTGGATACAGCAAATCCAAATGCCCCTCTGCCTTCCCCTTCATTTGGCCTGGAACATCATCTTTTGGGCCTGCTGTCAACAGTAAATTTGTACTTCTCATGCTTTCTGTTGGTTATATCAGGGTCTTTGGTAAAGCAACATGCTCTTCCTTATCATTAGAGATGGACGTCAACCCAATATTGGGGCCGCAGTGTCTTAGTGGTTAAGATGCTGAACTTGAAAACCAGAAGTTCAGCAGGTTAGTAGTTCAAGGCCCAAGCACTGCACAATGGAGTGAGCTCCCTTTGTCTGTTCCAGCTCCTGCCAGCCTAACAGTTTGAAAGCAAGAAATTGCAAGTAGATAAATAGGTAACACTTTGATGGGAAAGGTAACATCATTCCATGTACTGTACTCCGGTATCTCGTCATGCCTGCCACACCCTGGCTCTTTGGCTGTAAATGGAGATGTCCCCCTAGAGTCAGACATGACTGGCTTTTGAACAAAGACCTTCACCCTATATTAATTTCTGTTAAATGGTTGTTCAGGTGAGTTAGGGTTTCTCTTTTCATTATAATGATAATTATGTTTAGTTTTCTGTTCTAAAAGGCCACCAGTGAAGTGATTGGCCGTGTCCCCAAAGCCACACAGAGTGAGATGGAGGCAGCGGTGGCTTCGTGCAAGAAATCTCTCCCAAATTGGTCCGAGACGTCAATTCTCAGTCGACAGCAAGTTTTCCTGCGATACCAACAGCTCATCAAGGACAATCTGGTGAGAAACTGCTATGAGTTCTTTAATTTCTTTAGGGTATAAAACAGGAATTATAGATTTAGCTACAAATCATTACAAGGATGAGAAGGACTACATATACCACCAAATTCACTGGAAATTCAGGAGGTATCTTACATTACTGCATGTGGATACCTTCACCTCTTGTTCTTTTGCCAGCTGACATTCTTTGAAGTGTTTTGGTCTTTATGTTTCTTATGAAGACAAGTGAGAACATTTGTCTACTTAACCTTGTAGCTTCCACACTTCCCTCTGTTTCATGCCAGATTAGTTTTTACATTGCCATGAGGATGGTGGGGTTTTCCTTTCTATCACGGCAGTGTTGATGGGGAACACATATTTTTGGACCTTATAAACTGAGGGGATAAATGGATTCTACCCAGGCAAAAATTGGTTACAGACCGATTTGTATCAGTTCAGCTTGGCATTCACAAGCTTTTCTAATGAGGACCGAACCATGGTTGGCTACGTTATGATTTGTCATCATGTTAAACAGCCCAGAAGGGTCACGCATGCCACAAGTGCTGGAGTGAAAGGAAATTGTTCTCCATGTGGCTGATTTGAACCTTTCTTACTGTGGTTCTTTGCTCTTCGTAGAACAAAGTGTCAAATCTGGTCCCTTCTGATTCCACAGATCAGAAGCAGGAGTTTGTGGCCCTATAGATGTCTTTTGAAAATATACAATTCCCATCATCCCTGTTTGCTGGCAAGGAAATTGTACCTCAGCACAACTGGAGGGCCATAGTTACCCATCTCTATGATAGACATATTTTCTTCTATGGTTCTGTCGCCTACCCTTGTCTTGTCTTCATGGGTTATTTTCACTGTTTTGTCTCCAGAAAGAAATTTCAAAATTGATCACCTTGGAGCAAGGCAAGACCCTGGCTGATGCTGAGGGAGATGTCTTCCGAGGCCTTCGTAAGCTGCCAACATATGCTTCTTGATGTACTTAGAAAATGGCTTCCATGGGCTGAGAAAATAATGGGATACTTTTGCGTAATATGAGTTCTAGGACACTAAGGGGGAGGGAGTACCTAACTTGCCTGTAGTGGATTCCTAATCAGTTATAAACTATGAGAGTAATCTAGCATTGTGGGAGCAGACTTCAGCTGCTGCTTTTACTCAATGAAGCCCCTATTTCGGTGATGGCGAACCTTTTAGAGACCTAGTGCCCAAATAGAGGGGCTGGACCAACTCTGTGCTAGAGGAAGGAGGAAGTGCTCCCATTGTACTGTTTGGCAGAGGGACAGGGCAAGCTCTGTGCTGGGGGAGGAAGAAGTGCTCTCATTGGGCTGCTCTGCAGAGGGGAGGAGCAAACTCTGTGCCGGGACAACAGGTGTGCCAACTGAAAAGCTTCTCCATGTCCTCTGTGACATGCGTGCCATAGGTTTGCCACTATGGCGCCTATTCTTATTTATTTATTTATTTATTTATTTATTTATTTATTTTGAACTTATATCCCGCCCTCTTGCCCTAGGCCAGCTCAGGGCGGCACACAATCAGATAAAAATATTTTTTTAATCCCATAAAAACAGCAATAAAAGACTTTTTTAAAAACTATCCCATATCTAAAAAGACCCTCCCCTCCCCACACTCAGTAAGAGGGACATATAACTCTAACAGAGCCAACGAGCGGGAGTCAACACCCCGTTGGCCCGCCAGACTTGCCCTGCCAGCCTCTTTCTTTCCCAAAGTCCACTCCAGAGATTTCCCAGCCCCTCTGCAACAGATTTTGATGACCCAAAAGGGGCTGTCCAGGAGAACTGCCAACCCTCTTCCATTGCTTATAGGAACAGCTCTGTGAGAAGGACTTAACCAGATTTCACTTATTCTTTCAGTCTTAATCCATCTGCCTATTTCCCCACCTCCCATAAAATCATAGAATTAGTCTGGAATGTAAGGACAACCTGGTCCAAGCCGCAGCTCAGGACAGGATGCAATAAAATCATTTCCATGAGAAAACTGACCATCACCCGCCTAGGTATTGCCAGTGAAGAAGAGCCACTTACTTCACAACACAATCTGTTTAGGGTTTGATATGCTGATTGATTGGTTTTTTCCCTCCACATTTCCTCCTGTAATCATCTTTAGTAATTTTTCTAAAGGTATAAATAATTTACAGAGAAAAGTGCTGTGGTAAATAAATAAATCCATACAAATAAATATAAATTGCTATATATGTAGCAGAGTGAGATATGCATTCAAACAAAAATATTATATGGATTGGAGCTTTGGTGATTACACCATAGAATTGTGGAGTTGTAGAGCTGGAAGGTTTTTAATGGGGCTGAGGTGACTTAGTGGTTAAGATGCTGAACCTGACGACTGGAAGGTCGCCATTAAAAAACATATATATTTCCATGATAACCATTTGCAGAATGGGAAGTGTTGGCATTGATTACAGTGAAAAGGCAAGAAAAGATAATCAAATTATACCAATGTAAAAAAACCAGAGTGTTTGGAAGCTGGTAAAGATAAAGGTCGCCCTTGCTCGAAAGCCAGTTGTATCCAACTCTAGGGTTCAGTGCTCATCTCTGTTTATAGCCAAAGAGCCAGTGCTGTCTGTGTCTGCAGACATTTCCGTGGTCATGTGGCAGGCATGACTAGACACTGGAGTGCACAGAATGCTGTTTACCTTCCCACCAAAGTGGTCCCTATGTATCTACTTGCAATTTCTTGCTTTCAAACTGCTAGATTGGCAGGAACTAGGACAGAGATGGAAGCTCACTCTGTCATGCAGCACTCAGGTCTCAAACTGCCGACCTGCCGAACTTCCAGTCATCAGGTTCAGCGTCTTAAGCACTAAGCCACCACAGTCCCCATTAGGAAGCTGAGGAATTGGCAAATCTCAGAATGACACCTTCTTCCTGTGTTGCAGAGGTTGTTGAACATGCTTGTAGCATAACATCCCTTATGTTGGGAGAGACCCTTCCCTCCATCACTAAAGACATGGACACGAACACATACCGTTTGCCTCTCGGAGTGTGTGCAGGCATCGCGCCGTTCAATTTCCCAGCTATGATTCCTCTCTGGATGTTCCCCATGGCCATGGTGTGTGGAAACACTTTCCTGATGAAGCCTTCAGAACGTGTGCCTGGAGCCCTCATGTTTCTTGCCAAGCTCCTGCAGGATGCAGGGGCCCCTGATGGGACACTGAACATCATCCACGGGCAACATGAAGGTAACTGCAAAGCAAGTGTTCATGCTGTAGCATGTAGGTGGGATGGAGCTGGAGGTGTAAGTTTCAGGAAGACGGGTACTTCTTCTTTTGCCATATCCGAATCCAAATATAGGCAGTCTTCATGGCAATCAACCATGAAGACTGTCCTGATAATATCATGTTGTGGCGTTTCATCTGCCTTCCGCATCGCAGCATGATCCCCATTCCACTGATCCAGTTTTGTGAGTCACTTTCTGGTCTTGAGCCCTTTTGGCACACAAAGTTTTAATTGGCCCCAGGCCAGTATTGATGAAGCTGCTCCCCTCCATCAAGATGGATTCAAGTGGGATTTAATCCACTTGGAGAGCATCACCCTTCCCTGTGGACTTCCCTGAGGATTAGCACCCAAGGCTGTTAGTCATCAGAGTTATCAGGTTAGTTAACCGCCTCCTGACACTCGGCGTTGAGTCGCTGGCAGTATGGTCTACTCTATTACCATAGCAGGATAACCTGGCCAGACGGGTACTAGTTGGCCAAAATTGTGCCCTTTGTATTTCCTTTGGAATAATTTAACGTAAGTATCTTCTTCATCTTTTCTGCTTGGTTATTCTCTGTCAATATACACACGTTAAAAGGTGGGATAAAAGAGAGCCATCATTTTATTGTTATTGAACATTTTTGTTTGCTGGTATAACTTGAGCAGTTTATTGTTTTAAAATACTTTTTTTGTAACAAAAACTGGCCCATGTTCAGTAACCTTGATTATGCATTTGTGTGATAACTGGGAGCATGGGTATAAATTCACCACTGTGCCTCCTGGAAGAAGAGCCAGCCTGTGTAATCACCTCCCAAAAAAGGAGTGGCAAACCATTGCTAAGTATTTTCTACCAGGAAAAATCTGGAAAGGGTTGCCATACTTTGAAACTGATTTGATGAAACATCATCATTAAGCTCCCCCGGTGGCTTAGTGGTTAAGACACTGAGCTGGAGACTGGAAGGTCAGGTTTTGATCATCAAAGGTATAAATGGTCCACCAGATGTTCAAACTGGAGTTTTGGAACCCCGCTGCTTAGATCTTAGCCTGATGTGAGGATTCACCTGATAACGTACCTGGTAGTGCTACTCTCTGCAACTGGTCTGTTGTAATCTTATCAATGCCAATCACATCCAGATTTTTTTTCAACCATTAATCATCTTCTTCCGTGTCTAGGCCAAACGTGAAACTGCCACAATGAAGCCACCTTTTGGTTAATCCATTCTACAGTTCCTTTCACCTGTCCTAGTGTGAGAAAATTAGTCAGCACAACAAGGTTGCCGTTGCCTGGGATACACCTGATTGTGGTTGAAAAATGCCACAATCTTCGAGGAGGCACTTTCTGTGTACCCCAACCCTTTAGTGATTGCTCCCAATGTCCTTATCACTACTGGTATCACTGTTATTCTTTTCACCCAAAGATGCTATACTTCAGTTCTTAGATCCTGAGTTTTATTATTATTATAAAAATCTAACATCAGATTCACAGTCAAAGACTGGTATAAAATTAACAGTTCAAGACCTAACCAAGGACCTAAGAAATGTTAAGGTAGTGTCTAAGTATATAGGCAGTTTCTAGTAAAGTTATTTTTTGTAAAGAGGATATCATCAGCATTATTATTGTGAGCCTAAGTAATAGTCCAGTGATGGTGAACCTTGGCACTCCAGCTGTTCTTGAACTTCAGTTCCCAGAAATCCTGATAAGCAAGAATGGTGACTTGGGCTTCTGGTAATTGAAGTCCAAAAACACCTGGAGTGCCAAGGTTTGCTATCACTTTAATAGACCAAAGGCTATAGGACATTTTATTTTAAGGAGGTTCAAGATTGTTGGTGTGAGAGGGGAGCAAATGGAAGGTAAAAATTGGGATGTTTTGTGGATAGAAAGTATGGCTACTATAGCATAAGAAATGCTCGCCTTTTAATGATAAGCTATAATTAACAATGGTTCTGCTTCTGTTTTGTTTAAAGCTGTGAAATTTATTTGCGACCATCCTGATATTAGAGCCATCAGCTTTGTGGGATCTAATAACGCTGGAGAGTATATCTATGAAAGGGGTTGCAAGCATGGAAAGAGAGTACAAGCTAATATGGTAAAACATCATGCAGAAATCACCAGTTGGCATCTCTGTTCATAGAAGGGCTGCTGATTTATCCTGGGGGAAAAATATTTTGAGCCCTAGATAAATGTCTTCTGACCTGTTAATTTTTATGTTTCAATATGACTTAAAAATGACAAGCTCTAATGTGATATTTAAACAAAGATTTTCAATTTTACTGTATAAATATATATTCAGGAATTCTGAAATGTTTGAAATTTTAAAAAAATCCTGTTTTTTTTTTTTTGTTCTGCCTTTATATTGGAAATGGTAGCAACATACTATATAGATTTACTAGATCTATCTCAGTTATGTTCTATTCAAGTCACGTGTTGTATAAATGAAATATGTTGATAAATATCTTTCCTATACCATGAGTTTATCTCTGTTCTGGGATGAATTGTAGTGTGTTAAATAACTGCTAAGACCAGTGTTTCCCAGCCTTTGGTTTTTGGACTTCAATTCCCAGAAGCCTAAATCAGTTCCTCAAAACACTGATCAGCCAATGTACTGACTTAGGCTTCTGGGAATTAAAGTCCAAAAAACAAAGGCTGGGAAACACTGGCTTGGACAAATCTATTTGGTAGTATTAAGGGTTGTTTTTTTCTCTTCCTGGGGGAGTTAGAGCTAATTAGGTTTACGTAGCTTTGAGGAACTATATTGTTTGATTTTTAGGGAGCAAAAAACCATGGAGTAGTGATGCCAGATGCCAATAAGGAAAACACTCTGAATCAACTGGTTGGAGCAGCTTTTGGAGCAGCTGGGCAGCGGTGCATGGCTTTGTCCACAGCCATCTTGGTGGGAGAGGCACGGAACTGGCTGCCAGAACTGGTGGAAAGAGCCAAGAAGCTGCGGGTGAATGCAGGTATTGGTACATTTTGGCATAATCCCATTCCATAGAGGTAGACCATCCTTCCTAAGCTGCAAGTGATCTGAAACACCAACTGGGGAGGAGGGGGGGCAAAAAAGCAACCACACTTATATACCACCCCAAAGCGCCTAGTGCACTCTCTGGGCGGTTCACATGTTAATTAGCATTTTGCCCCCAACATGTTGGGTACTCATTTACCAACCTCAGAAGGAGGGAAGGCTGAGTCAACCTTGAGCCCTGTTCAAGACTGAATTCACAACCTTTTGGTAGCAGTATAGCAGCTTTTAACCACTGCTCAAAGGTCCTCAAATTTGGCTCTCCAGGTGTTCTTGGACTTCAGTTACCAGAAGCCCAAGTCAGCACACCTGCTGATCAGGGCTTCTGGGACTTGAAGTCCATGAACATCTGGAGAGCCAAGGTTGAGGGCCCCTGGTTAGGTGCATCAATTGGAATCTTGCAAGAGTAAACAGATTTATTTAAAGGATGCATCCAGATTGGCTTTAAATGAAAATATACTAGGTTTTAAGCAGACTTTTGTTCATTACCGTAGGAGACCAACCTGGAGCAGATCTGGGGCCCTTGATCACTCCTCAAGCCAAGGAGCGTGTGTTTAAATTGATTGATAGTGGAGTGCAGGAAGGGGCCAGCCTTCTCCTTGACGGACGAAATATCAGAGTGAAAGGTTTTGAAAATGGCAATTTTGTTGGACCAACAATCCTGGCTAAAGTTACAGTGAGTCAATGTGGTGAAAAATAAAATATTTTTTTTCATTTTTGTTTTTTTTTTTGCTAAGGAAGGGAAACGAAACTCCAGTCCTGGATCATCCTGGAAATAGTGCATAATATCCACTACCTGCTCTCAGCCTATCATTCCATATTCATCATTTACCAATGAAGATATAATTTTGGCCAACAACAAAGCCAAGAAAGTGGCTTCATTTTGACAGCCTAACATTTGATCTGGACATGAAAGGAGCTTATCATTTTCTTTTTTCTTTTTCTTTTTTTTTGGGGGTGTGTGTGTCTGTCTTGAAATATTGAAAATGAGCTGCTTTATTTGGTAAAATAAGCTTACTTTGTGATTTAAAAAATGGATTATTGCCTTTGCTGGTGGATATTATACACTGGATAGAGAACAGTGTTGTTGGGGGATAGAAATTTAAAAGGCCCAACCATTTATTACTTTAGCACTGGTTGTTTATCTAACAGCAGGTGGGATGAGAGAACACCACCCCTAGCATAAGCAGATTTGATCAGGAATGGTGATTAATTATTAGTGTATCATATTAGTAATGTCAAAAATGAGGTTATGTTTTCTACATTTTTAATGTTTGCTGTAATTTAGTCTGTTTCTGTCTTCGTAGCCCAATATGACCTGCTATAAAGAAGAGATCTTTGGACCAGTTCTAGTGGTTCTGGAAGCAAACAGTCTGGATGAAGCCATTGAAATAGTAAACAAGAATCCCTATGGGAATGGGACAGCAATCTTCACTACCAATGGTGCCACAGCTCGGAAATATTCCCATCTTGTGGATGTTGGGCAGGTAGGTAGAGGATAATATTTATGTGGGAAAGCTTGAAGTGGCGTTTTAATCACCAAGTGACTGGCTCAGTGGCAGAGAACATACTTTAAATGGAGATGGTCTCAGGTTCAGCATTTCCTGCCCAGTTAAAAGCATCCAAGCTAGCTACGTTGGGATAAACCTTTACCCCAAACCTTAGATTTCTGCTGCCTTTCAGTCTGAAGGGTAACGGAGGAACGATCTGATCTAATATAGAACATCTTTTTTTATCTTTATGTCTACTCCATGAAGTAGGCTTGGTGTGAAAGGTACAGTCTTCCTCATGTTAACATATTTATGAAAACATTTTCCACAGCCAACACATTATATCAGAGTGTATCTCTAATCTTGTCAAATGAGTTTCCATTTTAGTGGTGAGTAAGAGAAGTCCAAATTGAATGCAACATTAAAAGTGTCATTATTTTCAGCCAATATTAAGTTCACGTTAAAAACATGCAAATACCTGTCACAAATGGAAGTGTGAAGTGCCAGGATTATAGCAGGTAGAGTGAAGGGCTTAGTTTGCAGTACAATAGTCCATGAAAGAGAGCCTAAAGCAGTGGTTCCCAATGTGGGGCACACACACCACAGGGGGACTTCAATTCCCAGAAGCCTAAGTCAGTACATTAGCTAATCAGTTCTTTGGGGAATTGACTTAGACTTCTGGGGAATTGAAGTCCAAAAACCAAAGGCTGGGAAAGACTGATATAAAAGAACATGGGATTTTTGAGATCTGAAAACGAGTGAGCGAAGTTTTCCCCTAAATGAACTTTTATACTACCATACAGATAGAACTTTTAGGCTGTAGAAAGAAAAGCAGATGTTTTGACAGACTGATAGAAACACTCCAGTATGTGTATTAGAATTTTGTCAAGTTTTGATGACTCAGTTTATTTCCCTCCCATTTTATTTGTTTATTTATTCAATTCCTATACTGCCCTAATTAGTGGAAACTCACTACAGTGATACCTCATACAACGTCCAAACTTGGTTCCACAAGTTTGGACTTTATACGGATTTGGACTTTGAATGAGGCATGCAAAATCCTAGCCGCGATGCCTCATACAACGTCCAAATACTTGCCGCGTTGCCTCGTACAACGTCGTTTCCATAGAGATACATTGTACTGTAACAGCACAGACTTCCAGGCAAAGTCAAGGAAACAGACAGGAAACTGACAGAACTTTAAGAAATCATTGTCTAAAGGCTAAAAACATTACAAAAACATGTCAAACAACCCTGATTGTCCAAGAACCTGAAGAATGCTGCAAAAATCCCAGGAATGCTTCTAAAAATTCTGACAAAAAAATTCAAAAAAATCCAAAATGGCGCTCGAAACCACTTCTAAACACTCTTCACCTCATGCAAAACCCACAAGAGCAATGCACGCATGTGTCCTGCCTTTTATACTGCCCAGGCACAATGCAACCTGGAAAAACCCAATGCCTCATACAAAGTCACACGACTTTGTATGAGGCAACTATTTTCAAGGAAATAGGCGATGTTGTATGAATCCGATGTTGTATGAAGCAGACTTTGTATGAGGTATTACTGTACTCTGGGTTGGTTTATCTATATCTATACCTATAAAAAGTGGGTTTGTTCAAAGGCTCCCGCACCCGGCCCAACCATCCCCAACTGAGCCCTCCGCACTCACCTTAACCCCCACCTTCCCAACGCCGCGGGAGTCTGGTGGTCGCCAGTGGGGCAGCCACCCCGCAAATGCGACCAAAAAAATAAAGCTATGAGTCCCAGAGTCCGCTGCGCTGCGCAACCCGTCAGCCAATCAGGCTGAGGGACGCAAGTGCAGAGGAGGCTGGGAAAGCGTGACGCGCCGACTTTAAAAAAAAAAACACAGCTGGGAGGGAAACTTTGAAATACCCAGCTGGAGCCAGGGGTTAAGCGCGGTCGGCGGGGTTTAGGGAGTGTGTGTGGGGGGACACGGCCCCGGTAACCACGCCGTCGCCCCTGGCCCCACCACCTAGCCGCCCCCTTCCTAACCCCCACCGACCGCGCTTACCTCCTGGCTCCGGCTGGGTCTTTAAAAGTCTTTCCCTCCTGGTGCAGCCTTCTACACAGGGAGAAGCACCGGCCTCTCCTTCGTCTCTGCGGGCGTGGCCTCGACGCCCACAGGGATGAAGGACAGGCCAGTGCTTCTCCCTTCCGTTCCCAGCCAACTCAGAGAGAAGTGAGTCCTTCTCTTCGGGAGGCAAAAACACCTTTCGGGAGCACTTACAGGAGATGTCTTCCCTCCATGCCGCTGGGAACAAACTGAACAAAAATTGAAAACTCTTACCACAGCTCCACCTTCAGACCGTAAGAGTAAAAACAATCAAAAACAAAACAAAAACAAACAAACACAGTACTCTTAACCACAGCCCCACCTAAAGGCCACAAGAGAAAAAACAGTCAAAAGAATAATAAAATCTAAATAAACAATAAAATAAATTAAAAAACCATATAGTCAAAAACAACAAATTCAAATCACCACCACCCAAACCACCCCTAACAAAAAACCAAAAAAAAAACCACCCAAGAAACTGCCCAGCAAGGTCGGGCACAAATATGCTATTATATCTATAAACCAATGTCGCTAAAATTCGGCACATACATACCTTGGGCTTGAGAGATCAGCACTGTGGGGGGTCACAAAAACCATTTGGGGGTTTATGCCCCCCAAAGTGGGATGCAAAGGGGACACCCCCACTGACGGGAGAAAAAGCAATTAAACAGCAGTACTGCGCATGCGCACCACAGCCTCTGTTTTCCCCAACACAGCCAACACAAACGCACTTTTCCTTCAGGAGAACTTACTGACAGGACGGTTTCCAGGCTTTATCAACAGTACAACATAAAAGTGATAAAGGCCACAGAGGGCGATGTTTACAAGTAGGTAATGAAGGAAGGAGAACGCAGCTTGACAGCGGTTTGAATTTTCCGCCCGGCGTCGTCTCCGGCCCATTAACTTAAACATCTGTGAAGCCGCGGCCTCCTTCTGCTGAGGGCAGTAGGAACAGCTTGACAGCAGTTCAAATTTTCTGCCCAACGGCGTCCCTGGTCCGTAAACTTAAAGGTCTATCAAGCCACGCACCCCTTTCGCCGAAGGAAGGAAGATGCAGCTTGACAGTGTTTTGAATTTACCGCCAAGACACGCCGCCGGTAAAGCTTTCTTCAGCGGCGGTGTCTCAGGCCCGTAAACTTAAAGTTCTGTCTGTGCAGAAAATTCAAACCACGGCCTCCTTTCTACAGCAAAATGAGGCCACGGCTTGACAGAACTTTAAGTTTCCGGACCGGAGACGCCGCCGCTAAAGAAACTATACTTCCTTTAAGGAAAAAAAACTCGAGCAAGACTAGGTAGTCAGCTAGTACATTATAAATTTAGGGAAGAAACTTCCATGGGAGGAAACTTATTGAAACTCATGAAATAGCAATACTGTCCAAAGAGAGAAACCACCTTCCTGTACACTTTTTGCTCTACTGATATAAATAATGCATTCTTCCTCTGGCCTGTAAGGTTGCTCAGCTTAATCCTTTTTCTCAATACAGTAAAATCCCATTTTACAGATGCCTCGTTTTACAGAAACCCCATTTTAGAGAAGGGTGGGTTTTTTTGCTGAAAATGTGTCCCGTTTTACAGAACGCGATTTCCCAGAATATATATATATTTTGGGGGACTTTTTTGTATCCAGTGTGTTCTTATGAAATGCCTCATTTTACAGAAAAAAATGAGTTAAGGAAAAGCTACAGAACAGACTTTTCCTGTAAAACAGGGTTTTACTGTACAAGTATTAGCCTGGGAGAATTTTCATTAAGACTTGAACGGAGAAGGAAAGGAAAAATAATTGTTAATTTGTAAGCCGCCCGGAGTCGCCTCGGTGAAAGAGCAGCAGTATAAATTCAAATAAATAAATAAATAAATAAATTTTTAAAATGGAATGGTTTGCTAATTTCCCTGTGATTTATTGCTTTGAAAAGTGACGATTAAATGCAAAGACACATTTAATGATTATGTCTAGTTGGCCTTGAACTGTAAAATACCAAATGGTTCAATGAGTATATCCATAGCTGAGTGTGAATCTAACTCCAGGTTATTTAGATGCTAAGCCTGCTCTTATCAGTGCTCCCTAAATCTTCTGATTTTTACCTGTACATTTGCCAGGATAAACAATGCTGTTTTTATTTTGCTTTTAGATTGGTGTGAATGTTCCCATTCCAGTGCCTTTGCCAATGTTCTCCTTCACTGGCTCTCGGAGTTCTTTCAGAGGAGACACCAATTTTTATGGCAAGCAGGTAATTTGTTTAGGTTTTAAAAAAATGTGCTTACATTGGTTTAAATATCTATGACTCGAAAGTGAAAAAGTGTAAACAACATGTGTGATATGCAGAGAAGAACATGCTTAATAGATCATTTGAAGCTTTGTATCTATTCCCCCCCCCAGGGTGTGCAATTCTACACACAATTGAAGACAGTCATTTCTCAGTGGAAAGAAGAAGATGCCACTGATGCCAAGCCTGCAGTAGTTATGCCAACCATGGGGAACTAAAAGCAACTGTTTATACTTTCAGAAATTGAAATTGGAAGTATTCTTTTGACTGCTATGGTACAGGCTGCTCTTGGATATTCCCTGATGCCCTAAAAATGAAAAGGCCTTATATATCAGGACACTCTATTTCAAGCCTAATTGGTCGTGACTGTTTAATGCGCAACCTAGATTTTCCAGCTATGTATAAATTTCTTGTATCAGAATAGGCTACTGTGAATAATCAGATAATTTCAAGAGGTTCCTATGCCCTATACAAGAATATTGAAAAACTGAACGCACACAAGTTTGTCTTTAAGGTGCCACAACTTTTTTGTCTTTTTGTTTCCTTTTGTTTACTCTCTGATATGAACGTAGCATGATATGGAAGGTTAGTTAAGGCCCAATTCTCACAGTTGTTGCTTTGACTTTTTTCACAGCTGGTGTGTGCTGTAGCTGTAAGAGTCTAACTCAGTGTTTCCCAACCTGAAGCTCATGCCCCACCAGTGGATTTCAGTTCCCAGAAGCCTAAGTCAGTACATTGACTGATCAGTGCTTTGGTGAATTGACTTAGGCTTCTGGGAATTGAAGTCCAAGAACCAAAGGTTAGGAAACACTGGTAACTCAACTCTTTTGCCTTCTACCCACAAAATTCTGTATATCTCAGAGCAACTGCTTTTCTGGTAACAGGTCTGAAAAGCAAATCTGACTAGCTGTTTTCTAAGTCGCCTTCAATATTCTTGTGCACAAATAATAGCAGCACGGTCTTATAAAGAGTCAGTGAATCCTCACATGCATTAAGAATGTTAGTTTTCACCATACATTAATGTTCTATAGTAACTCTGATTGAGAATGAAGAGATGTTCTGCTTTATAAACATTAACATGCCTAAATAATATTTATGTATTGGGGAAAAGTGTGTGTTATGATCTTTTTGGGAAGCTAGACCAGGGTGGCATGAAGAAAAATGGTTTTTTTTTAAATCATTCAGTTCCTTCAGTGTTGCCTTAGCTGGAATATTAGTTTCCACTGAAGAAATATAAGTAGGGAACTATAGATTCCAGCACTATGTACAAGAAGGTTTGTTACCCTTCAAGTTGGGGACATGCACAACTCTTAAAATGGAGGAACTGAGCTGTACAGCAGAAGGTGGTGCATGTGAGGGAGTCACCTGTGGCACTGTGAGGGATAAAGCATACAGTGATGCTACTTTGGATTTTCATGAGGTGTTTAACAGTTTCTTAAACTCATAAGGTATTTCTTTGCACTTGGAAATTATGCTGGGTTTTGTTGTTGTTGCCTAATCAAGCCAATTTTACACATTTGATATTCTGCCTTTTATAACTAGCAAGTACTTAAACTAAACCTGATCATTAATTGAATTGGTTGTTCAGCTGTTTGCTAGAAAGTCTCACATTGCTGTTAATCATGAATAAATAGCTATTAAAGACATAACCTCTCTGGTTTTCTTCAGGATAATAATTTAATGTCAGAAATTATTCTGGGTTGAAAGGATTTTTGCAGAAAAAACTCTGCTCAAGGAATGCCCAAATGAGGCTCATTTCATGTCCCAAAGAGCTGGGACAGAGATGGGTACTCAATCCGTCATGCAGGACCCAGGTCTCGAACTGCCAATTGCCAGCCTTCCAGCTAACAAGGCAAGGTTCTTAACCACTGAGCCACCACAGCCTTATATTTCCTTTAAGGAATTTGAGTTAAACTGGATCCCTACTTGGATATTACACTAAGCCACGGCTAAGCCTAGTTTCCTCCTGGGCTTGTGCATTGGGGGGGGGGGGGGGGGGGGGTTGGAGGATTTTGCTTTTCCTTAAAAATGGCTTGTCCATTTACAAAAACATAGGAATAGGGTTTAACACTAATTGATTAATTTTTAAAAAGACAACTAATAGCTTGTTAATATCATGTTAAACCATGATCAATGTTTTGGACAAAACCATTTTATTTAGTTACACTTTTATCCCATTTTCAAAATAAATAACCACATCACATACACAAAACAAATTTAAATGATTAAAATCACAAAATTAAATAACAACACCCTTTAAATCTACCAGTACACATTAGAACAGTTTGAAAGACCAATCTGAAGAGATGTTATCTTAACCTAAAAGCAGGAAGAATAGGTGTTGAACAAATTTCTGAAGGAAGTGCATGACACTAGCTGGAAGCAACTCCCAAAAAATACCTCTCATGCACATCCAGTGCTGCAGGCAGTGGTGGGCATCAGCAGGTTTGCACAAGTTCGCCAGAACCGGTAGCAGAAATTCTGGCTGGCCCCGCTCATTCAAGTTTTGAAATAAAGTAGTCCTAATTCGGGTGAAACGTAGGGCTTTTCCCCTGGCCAAGCCCACCATACCACGTCCACAGTGTGGTAGTAAAAAATTTGGAGCCCACCACTGGCTGCAGGTGATGGTGGGATTATAAGGGTCTTTGTGTATGTTAATAATAGTAAGGTGTACAAGGCATTATAGATTATAACAGCTTGAACTGGGTCCAGTAACCACTGCAGATTTTGCAGTGATATCTTTATTTCATGTAGCAGGTGATAGTTTAGCAGCTGCATTTTGTAGCAATAGAAACTCCTAGATCACCTTTAAGAATAAACTATACTGCATTAGTCAAGACGCAATAACTGAGGCATGGATAATAGGTCTCACATTGCAGTCAGAGAAGTTTCTTCCTAACCACACAAGAAAGGAAACGGAAAACTCTGGTAAAATGCTAATCCCATGCTTATAGCACTAAATTAAGTACAGTATTTGGGATTGCATTTAAACATCCCTTTGTGATGAGAATATAATTCCTGTCTTATTTTGTTTCATACAGCTTGGTGTTTTGAAAATGTTTTTACGTGTTTTAAATGCATTTTTCTCAGCCTTTTCAAAATACCAGAATGCACAGTCCTCCAATGCAAGCTTTTTAAAATGAGCAGCTGAAGTAAACATAGCCAATGAGACGGATTCCATTTCGAAAGAAATGTATTAATTTGCTCCTTTTAAAAAAGAAACACAGTTATTTTTCAGGTTAATTTGACAAAATTGAATTGTGATGCATACAAAGCAAGTCTGCAATTTCATTGCTGTAGCTTTATCTGCCTTATAGACATCAAGGAGGAAATAGAGAAAACAAGCATTCATTACTTTAGTTGTTTCCTGATAAACAGCTATCTTAGTCTTGTTGGGGTGGTATAATCTGAATATCTGGAAGGACTGGTGCTTGTCTTTTAGACATTGACTCTGACACTGGTGCCTGCTGTGTAATGAAAGCGTAGACAGGAACAGTTCCTTCAGTGCTAAAATGAAAAAAGCAGTAAGTATATTTATTTATGCCAAATCATTGCCCTGTGTATCTTAGACCTACTGTATAGTACAAAGTGTGGTCACACCTATTTTAATTCTTAATCACACTTAGCATGTAGCACACAATACAAAACTATGAAAGTTCCGTTTTATCAGCATCCTTTATGTATCTGATTACTAAAAACTCTTCTGACATATTCAGCTCTTTATCAGTGTGATTTTAGAGTCACAGCCTTAGTGATAAAAATGCTAAGGCCCACCATTAGATGAAATTTGAAGCAGCTTATGGTAAAAAAAAATCACTACTAGAAATTAAAATTCTATAGTGGCTGGAAACATGTCCATAAATAGAGCTCCTAAAGCAGCACCGCAATTTAAAAGCAGATAAAGTCTTACAAAGAATTAAAAATCAGAAATGTACTCTTTTCAATGAAACACCAAAGAAAGATTTCATCTCAGTTCCACTTTCTCAAACTGCTATCATGAGAAACTAACTTCCATGTGTGACTTTGGATACCTTAAAAAAATTGAAATTCAAGAGTGTTACAGAATTTTCACTGGCCTTAAGCTCAAATTTAATTCCTATATACAGGTACAGTAGAACCCCGTATAACGAAAAACTCCGTTCCACAGGGCTCTTCGCTATACGGGTATCTTGTTGGGTTTTTTTTGTTTTTGTTATACGAAGCACTATTGGTGAATAATGAAAAAAATGCTTGTTGATGAAAAAAATGTTCGTTATATGGGGTTTCGTTGAGCGAGTACCCCGCATAACAAAAAAACTTATATGGTGTTTCGCTAAGCGACATATACCTCACTTAATGAAAACCCTGTATAATGAAAAAAATTGTTATGCAGGTATTGCCAATAGCGAAAAACGCTTAGTTGTACAAATTTTTCGTTATACGAAGCATTTGTTATATGGGGTTCCACTGTAATTCATATTATTGGAATATGAATATGGTTCATATGGACTTTGTATGAGCACCTTATGATTTGAGATACCCAGTACGCTAAAGAAAGGAGTAAGCTGGGCTATACGTAAAAAAAAGCATGTCTGCTTTTTAATGGATCCATGATTTGTGATATGTAAAAGAAGCCTTGATAGGGCAGGATTTGTGCCTGGTTCAGCATCATTCCAAGATGGAAGTTTCCATGTGTGGGAGGACCTACAGCACATACCTTAGAGGGACTGGAATTTGTAAACATGCTGGGTTAGAATAAATGAAACCTAATGTGTGATGGACATGTTATACTGTATGATCATTGGTTGGATTCCTTTAGGGGAATGGAAAGGGGGTGGACTGTGTGTGAGGAGATAAAACCCAGAAGGTGGGGCCAAGACGCTCTCTTGATCCGATGCTTCGTGCTGTGGGGTGAGCAGTGAATTTAGAAACATGTAGGGACTTAAGGAAGGGGCCTCTGGGCTTCCTCAATTAGAGAAGATTTCTGTATTTTGATATGCTTTCTGAACTTTTGATTAACTTTCTTCTGTAACATACTCTGATTACAATATACTTTTGAATTACCTGAAGATGACTAGAGTGTTTACTTGGCTATGCACTACCTTATCTACACTAATCTAATATCCTTGGTTGCTTAGCTAGGAAGGCGGCAGCTCAGAAGCAGGAACCAACCACTTGTGGGCAAGAAGTCCTACTCGTGAGTAAATCTGTTTCCTGACAAGCCTCATCATACATTATGATCTTTAAGCTTCTAACTCCAGCATTTACAACATGAGTCAAAAATTAACTTGTAAAGTCACAACTGATCTGGTGTCATATAGCAGAAGAGAGGATTCACTTGAGAAGGCCTTGATGCTGGGGAAGGTGGAGGGCAAAAGAAGAAGGGGACGGCCAAAGATGAGATGGCTAGATGGTATTGTAGACACAATGGGCACGGGGCTGTGTGGACTAAGGAGGATGGTGGAGGACAGAGGTGCCTGGAGAGCGATGGTCCATAGGGTCGCAAAGAGTCGGAATCGACTGTGCGACTGAACAACAACAAAAATAACAGATAAGGGATGGTTTTTAAAAGCACCATGCTATATAAACAAAAGAAAAATTCATCTTTTATGTTATGTATTCAAATACTGCTCGAAAAAGAAGAATGTAAAACTAGAGATTACTTATTTCTTACCTAGCTTTTGTTTCTTCAAATTTAAAACTGGATGGTGTTACAGGAACCAAAGCTTGGCCATATTTCCTATGAAACAGAAACAGCCCACAAAATGCTGAGTTAGCAGGGTCTTCTGGTATAATCTTTTCCATGCCTAGAAAGTTTTCCTGTTTATGCATGTTGGATGAATGACTATTTATGAAACTCCTAGATAGTTATTGGTTTGCAACTCAATCCATTCTTATGAGAAATCATTGGCTCTCCAATTATTACGATAATCTAAGTGAGAGACTAAGTCCCAGGATGTAGAAAAATATAATATGTATTTTATTCCAACTATAAAATGTCCAATGTGTTTTGGCTATATTAAGAATCTGTTTGCATTTGTTAGCTCTATAACCAGGTGTTTGCATGCGTTAGCTCTATAACCAGGTCCATATAATGATGCCATATATGATTCGCTATATGGAGCTGGTTACAGCTTAACAAATGCAAACAGATTCTAAATAGAGCCAAAATGCATTGGGCATTTTAAAGTTGAAATAAAATACATCCTGGGACTTAGTCTCTCACTGAGATTCCTGACAATAATATTTATGCACCTGAAGAAATGTTGCTTGATCATAGGTTGAAGCTATCATACTTGTTTATAGGATGAGTTTTTTCAAAAACCAAGAGGACAATTTCCCACAGAAGTATAAAGTACAGTACAGTATATGCAAATCTTCACCAGTAAATGAGAAGAGACACCTATCATAAAACTAACAATGGAACTTTTATGATGTTACACTGGAATCCTTCAAGCACAACCTCTTACCACTAATTCAGCAGAGATGACCTCAAGGGGCAATTGGGAATAGAGCAGCTAGAGAGCTTTGTGTCTTTTTGACTCTCTGGTCTCTATTTCTTTCTGTGCCTATTGTTAGATGGATATTCTCAGGTGTATCAGTCTCACTTCCTTTTCTCATAGGCTCACTGTGCATTCTATAAAAAGAAGCAGCCATGGGCAAGCAGCACAGACTCAAGATACCCCCACACCCCAGAAGAAGGAATCGATAAATCATTTCTAAGTATTCTTCATCTAAAAAGCTCTGAAAAGGGTTGCCATAAATTAAAACTGGATTGACAGCACATGATTATTATAAGGCCTACCCCCCCCCCCAATTATTCTTTTTTATCGCCATTACGAAATGTATTAATCATAATTTGTCAATGTTTCAGCAATTCTTTTGTTACCTTTATTGATAACACACAAATAAAAAAAATCTTAGGTAAAATCTTTATTTTACACACTGCTATTCTACCAAATCAAGAAAGTCCAATCCTCCTAAAATCATTAACTTATTTTTAATTTCTTCCTTCAATCTGTTGAATTTTTCCTCTTTCAAATGTTCTAAACTCCCTAAATATTTAATAGAATTTTGAATATTAACATCAAATTTTCCTAATTATCCTTTTCTTCTTTATCATAAATAGCATTTCTGATTAATAATTTTTTCTATAACCTCGTTATCTCTCAATTCTTTTAAATATATATTTACCCTATCCATAACTATTAATGGTTTTTCTATTGTTAATAGTGTTTTTGCACCTTCTTTCACTTTCAGTAGTAGTCAATTAAAATCATAGTTGTTTTCTGCATATCTTAAATATGTTTTCTCCAGCAACTTTCACTCTGTCTTAATCTAATCTAGTTTTTCCAATGATATGTCATACGTACAGAGTCAACAGATAAGGAGATAAAATGCACCCTTATCTGACATGTTTGCCAATGGGAAACCATTCTGTTTGTTCCTATTCTGTCCTAGCAGTAGCTTCTTGTCTGGAAAAGATATGTCTAGAAAAAGATGGTAGATTACACATCAGGACACACAAATCCTGTGGCATAGTAATTTATTTTAAAATTATGTATAGCTCTCTGCAGTTGAGACAATTAAAGCTGTAATCTATAAAAGACAGAGTGACTTGTTCCTGAAGTTTCAAGAGGAGATGCCTTTTTTATTTAATTCCTGTCATATCTGAGATATGAATGCTTAGACTAAATCTTCCTGTTTTGAATTCTCCATCCTAAGCAAAAAGTAGAACTTTAAAGTTACTGTTTTGGATTAGAATTTTTAAACATTTAACAGTCTTATTATACGCTTAACTGCAGTTTTAATACTTTTGTAAGCTGCTTTGGGTCCCTGAATTGAGTGAAGGGCAGGACATAAATGGAATGAAATAATGATAAGATAAAAATGCAATTACTACAATTCAGGCAAAATGCCCCAAGTTGAACTTAACAATCAAATACAGGTACATGCTCAGTATGTGGAATACGATTTGTTTTCAGTCTCTTGTTAAAAATTAACAGAGCCAGTTAACCTTTGCTTCCATGCCTACTTCTAAGGTAATGCATAATAATCTTTGTTATCTTGCTACCTTTGCCCTGGTAATGGGTGAATCGCTTGTGTTCGAAAAGATCAGCTTAGTTACTAATGGCAAAGCTATATATTTGGTTTCTTTGAAATGTTTGTGAAATGTTTTTGATATTATGTAATTGTTTTTGATACCATGTAATTGTGATATTTTGTTTCTCTGTTAGCCGCCCAGAGTAGCTCTGCGAGTGGGGCGGCATACAAGTTGAACAATTAAATTAAATTAAAATATATTTACATTTTACTCTTAACACTGTCCAAATAAAATTACTAATTTGATTGAGTTATACTGCAATGAATGATTATCTAGTCCTCATCATTTCTCTCCTTATTTTTATCATGACCTTCGCTTAGCTTGTAACTCCTGTTTGATTAATGTCTCCTAAAAATAAAGTAGAACTTCTAAAAATATTTTCTTGTCTAGAAACGTCCTGGAATCTTTCAGCAAGGAGGATATCACTGTAAGCCCCTGCAAATTGTGGCCCAGGAAAAAACTTCTCTGAGTTTTGAATAAATCCAGTTACCAAGATCAATAAGAACACCAAATAATACCAGTGGAAGCCACTAGAAAAGTCAGAAAAAGAACCTTGTATCTCCCTCATCACCCAAGAGGAAGTAAGACGAAGACCATTATCAACAGTTTGTCTACATGCTGATTTTCTGGCTGCTTACACTGCAAGTAATCTATACCTATAAAATGGTGCGTTAACCGTTGGAATGTGACAAAGGATGTTTAGCCAGGCCCCACTAGCCCCGCCCGAGCCTCCATGCACTCGCCCGAACGGGGTTTGCAGGTAACTGTCGGGTTGAAATTTGCGCCAGTGGGGCAGGAGCCCCCCGGATGCAATCAAAAAAAGGGAACTTCAATTCCCAACGTTCCTTGCGCCGCGCCGCACCAGAGCCAATCAGGCTGAGCGGCGCAAGCAAAAGGAACATTCGGAAACGTGCCGCGGCCAATCAAAAATAAACCGCAGGAAAAAAAACGCTGCACTAACCAAAATCGCGCACGCCAAACTACAAGCCCCAGCGTCCTGCACGCCATGAGTGCGCAGAACGCTGAGGCAGCCAGCGCATGAAAAATAAAAGAAAAAAAACCGGCGCTGCTGTCCTTCCTTTCCACGGGCCAGGCATCGAGCCTGGCCCGTGGAAAAAAAGACACCCCCCTGCCCTTTCCTTTCCACGGGCCAGGCATCGAGCATGGCCCGCGGAAAAGAAAGACCGACCCCCCCGCCCCTAAAAAAGTAAACACAAAAACATCCAAAAACACAAACCAAAAACAATCAAAAATACTCAAAACCCAAAATAAAAAATACAAAAAGGAAACACAAAAACATCCAAAAAGGAAACACAAAAACATCACACAGACACCCCCCACAACCCAAAACAACCCCCCCCCCAAAAAAACAACAACAGAGAGCTTACCAGGAGACGTCTTCACTACATGATGACCGGAACTAAACTGAGAAAATAAAGAGAATACTTACCGGAAGAAGAAGCGACACCCAGAGGACAGTAGAGAAAAATAGTAGAAGACAAGAAAAGCTCACTAGCCCCACCCAGTGGCCACAAGAGAAAAAACATTCAAAAATATTCAAAATAACAAATACTTCCCAAATTACTGAAATAAGTTATCAAATCATTCAAAAATATTCACACTAATCACAAAAAATTCAAAAAAAAGGGGAAATAAGTTTTCACCCCAAAAAACAAAACATCTAAACAAAGTATGGAAACATTGATTAAAAAAACATATTCTTACACATTTTAAAAATTATTATCCAAGGCACAACTATTTTAAAAAAAATCACATAGTAATACATTATTTGGTTAAATACAATAATTATAAAAAATTATATCATCCTTTCCTCTTTTGAAAAACCAAAAAACCAAAACCAAAAATAAAAAATCGGTTTCTAACAGCCCATGCGTAAAAATAAAAATTTAAAAAACCACAATTAAAAACTAACCTCATTTGCATAAAACTAAAACAAAACCCTTCCAAAACAATTTAAAACAGCCCAGCACTGAGGAAGCCGGTGCGCAAAAAAAAAAAACACATTGGGAGTGCAAATCCGCCGCAGGCGGACGCAGCGCCTCAAAGCCACAAAATCACAAAACCTTTCAACACAATTTAAAACAGCCCGGCACCGCCGGGCAAAATCTGCTAGTAATAATTAAAAGACTAGTGTGAGCCAAAACTGACTAGACTGCAAGACTTACAAAAACAAGTACAGTACTGTATCACATTTTTTCCCCTTAGCAGTAGCCGTTACGCTTATATACACCCCAAAGCACTAGGAGCAATCTTTGGGCAGTTCACTATGTAATTAGCATTTTTGCCCAAACATGCTAGGAACTCCTTTTACTGACCTCAGAAGAATGGAAGGCTGAGACAACCTTAACCCATCAGGACGAAACTCACAATGTGAGCAGTTTTGCCTGCAGTACTGCAACTTCTCAGCTTTACTGTTTATTACAGAGATACCAAACTAAGAAATGTTAAGCTATCAATTTTTTCTGTTATACTTCTTTCTCTCTGTAACAAAAAAAACCACCCTTTACCGTTGTCTTAGGCCATTCATTTTTGCAAAGAGTAACCGCAGTACACTCTCCTTCTGCTCCCAGGTTAATTCAGATATATCCACTTTCCCATTCTGAATATTTGTCCTACAAGAAAAAAATAAGATAATCAAGACATGGATAGCCTACCAACAGAAATCTACAATTATCTCAAATAATTTTAGCCGATTAAAAGAAAACTAGTTTTAAAATTTTTACAAGAGATTGCCCAAAACTCTCCCTCTCTGTGTGTGTGTGTACATTTTCATTTGGTATACTATGTTTAGTTTTGATTAACCCATTAGTAAAAGGCGCTTATAATCCAAATATAAAAGTACTGTACTAAACCTAAGTTTGGAAAATACTTTCGTAGAGAAAGAATGAGAAGGTTGTTAGTATAGATAAAGTCAATGTCTCATTAGATATCCTTCACTTCGGTTATGGTTTTACAAGTAGAAGGTATTTCAGTAATGTGCATAAGACTTATCAAGTACTGTACTGTATGTATAACTCGGTTCACAGGGAAACTCTCTTCCTATAATAAGTATATTGGATGATTGAAAGACAAGTGCATGACAGTCATATCATGGACATTAAATACATTCTTGCTCCTCACATTGGTTAGGAATAGCTAGATATAACTATAAAACTGCTGACCTTCCAGTTGTCAAGTTTATTATCTTAACTATTAAGCTACTGTTGGTAGAAATTCTATTTTGAATTTTTCATTTTAGAGCTTTTGTAGAAGTTTGTGGGACCCACACCTCATTGAAGAATGAAAGTGGTGTTCTTTGAGGCTTCTGGGAGTAGAAAAAAAGTTTTAGAATTGTTTTTTCCACAAACTTTTTTTGGTGCAGAGAAGGGGGAGGGTGGAGACCCAAAAAACCCAGCCTGGTCTACCTGTGGCTTATGAGGTAAATTTTGCATATTCTTGTTGAAGTTGTGGACGCCATATTTTGGAAATCCCTATAACAGAGGAATGTATTTATGCACATTACTGCAATTTCTTCTTCATTCTTTAACCATTGTTGTCATAGACCTATATCATTCTTTCACACAATAGTGGCTTGATTTATTCTCAAATCTGATTGACAAAACAAGATTTAAATGGATAAATGAAAGTTGTGAAACAAAACTCCAACTTGAAAATTCTTTTCATGTGACCTCCCCACCAGCAAAGCCATTGATTCCAACAACCAACACATATACTACTCTCAATCATACTACAAACTAAAGGATGCTTCTTTTACATTCAGGATTATGTGCCTTGTGCTGCCAGTGCTACGCTCAACTATTTCCTTCATCTATCAAAAAAACGTTGCAAGCAAGATTTCATTATTTGTTTTTGAACCAAGTTACCATAAATAAAGATGTCTGCAATTCCATTATACAGTATATACCATTTTTCTGCTTCCAGAAGGTCCATTTGCACACTATTTGTGCTGTGCATATTGTCATTAAAGGTCCTGACTTTAGGGTATTCTTCTCTCCCTGCAAATGCCGCCATCATTCTTCTCTGATACGCAGCTTGGGCCACCTGTTTGTAACACTTCCTGCTGGTTATGATCTCCTGTTTCACCTGTTCCAGAGCATCTAAGAAGAACTTTTCCACCTCAGTTCTTTGAGCCAAGATATTTCTGGCCAGTTTCTTCACTCGGCTCATTTCTTTATCTTTCATCTCCAACAGATGTTGCAGCTTTTCAATTTCTACCTGACCTGCTTGATTCTGCACGAAAGCTCTTCTTTGTATATTTTCAACTTCTGTCTTAAATTCTCTGGCCATGTGATCAACAACAACTTCCAGTTTTTTCACCCTATTGTACAGTTTTTCGATTAGTGCTTTCTGCTGAGTACTTTGTGAGATCTTTTCCTGAACTAAAAGATCGTTTGTTTCCTTAAAAAAATAAGAAAGAAAAACATGATTCGATAGATATTGAATTTAGTCCTTACAGCTTTCAATCAATTATATCATTTTAAAGCATATCAGAGAATAAACAAAACAAAAACAAAACTTCTGTAGTACTTTGAAGACTAACTATTCTATTTTAATGTTAGCTTTCGTGGATCAAGTCCACTTCGTCAGACATCAATCTGACAATTCTCTGATATGCTTGAAACACAGACTAATACAGCTACTATTTTCAAAAATGAATTACAGTAATACCCCAGTTAGCGTTTGCACAACGCTAAAACCGGATAACGTCGGGGAATTTGAGGAACACTTTTGCACCGCACATTAAGATAATGTTGTGCGATGCAAAAGTTTTCCTCAAATTTCCCGACGTTGATCTCTGCCCCAGCTTTGCCGGCTTTGGGGCAGAAATCTCCAGAGGCCCCTTGATTGGGGGGGGGGGGGCAAGGGAGCTTCCATAGAGCCAAGCTCTACACACACCCTCTCACCCCAAGGAAACGGGTGGTCTGGGCAGTTTCCCCCAAACCAAAAAATTCAATTACAGCGTCTGATCCCCAGCTTGGTTTGGGGGAAAGTGAGCCGGTGCGCCCACGCGCATTCCCCAAACCAAGCTGGGGATCAGATGCTGTGATTCCCGGCTTGGTTTGGGGGACACTGTGTGGGTGCCGAAGGGATCTTTCCTTCCGGAGCTTGCGGACCCAACCACAGGGCACCAGCAGAAACAGCCACAGTGGCATCATAAAAAATACCCCATGGCTGTTTCTGCCGCTGTTGCTGGCCCGTCCGCCGGGTCCACAGGCTCTGGAAGGCTTTGGGAAAGGGATCCTATAAGTCCCCGCCATTCTGCAAAGCCCAGAGACTTCGCTGCGATCGAAAAAGTCTGGGGGATCCCTTCAGCGCCCACCCGGTTTCCCCCAAACCAAGCTGGGGATCACAGCGTCTGATCCCCGGCTTGGTTTGGAGGAAACCGGGTGGGCGCGTCCACGCACATTTCGCCAAACCAAGCTAGGGATCAGACACTGTGATCCGATCCCCGGCTTGGTTTGGGGGAAAGCGGGCGGGTGCACTCGCCCTTGGCTTCCCCCAAAGGAAGCCGGCTTTTTAACATTGTGCGATAAATGTATCACATAACGTTAAAAATCGGATATCGCTAAGACTCATGGAACCAAGTTTTAGCATTATCCAGGGTATTACTGTATTTTAAAGGTTTATAGACAAAACTAAGAGCCTAGATATATTTCTGTCATACATTTACAGTTCAGTTAATTAGTGTTCAGGACAATGTCAATTAAATTTATCCCGATTGCAAAATTTGCCAATCTCAGATAAACAGAAAGATACACTGCTGCGGAAATTGCAGATATATGCCATTTGCCTTCTCTATATCTCATATTGAATCTGATACTAAAAAACAAGATTAGCTCTTCCTTTAAGTTAGTCAATATTTATATTCTGCAGTGAAATGACTATAGATTTCCTTTTAGCCAATAGGCAATTGGAACAGTAAGGGTGTAAGCAAATTTGGCTTTTAAACACAAATTTTGTACAACAGTGAAGGAATTAAAACTAACCTTTAAGCTAATTTAGATCTCTTATCACTTCAGTAAGAAATGCAGGGGCTGCGGTGGCTCAGTGGTTAAGAAGCTCGCCTTGTTAGCTGGAAGGCTGAAAAGTTGGCAGTTCGAGACATGAGTGCTGCATGACGGATTGAGCACCCGTCGTCTGTCCCAGCTCTTGGGGGCATGAAAGGAGCCACATTTGGGTGTTCCCTGAGCAGAGTTTCTTCTGCAAAAATCCTTTCAACCCAGAACAATTTCTGACACGAAATTATTAGTAGTAAAAAAACACAATATGCATTCCAGAATCTAAAAATTATTTCAGAGGATAAACAAAACAAAAAGACAAAAAAGTTATGGTACCTTAAAGACCAACTGCTATATTTTGACATTAGCTTTTGTGGATCAAGTCCACTTCATCAGACATAAGAACAAGACTTCATGGCATCATGTTATGCATATCAGGTTCAGAGGTACACAATGGTCGGCCAACCTAACAGAAAAGTAACATTGTGGCTTTTTACAACTGGCAATAATAGAAAATCCCTTGTTACACCAAAATATAGAAGTTAATCTTTAAGGTACCACAATGTTTTTTGCTGTTTTTTTTTTGTTTACTCTCTGATATGCTTACACAGACTAACACAGCTGCCATTTCAAAAAAAATTATTCGTTACATATATATCCACCTTTTCTTATAATGGCCTCAATACTATTTACGTAATACTCCTGTTCCTACAAAATTTCCCTCACAACTACTCTGTAAAGTAGGCCAAATCCAAAATGTGACTGTCCTAAGATGATCTACTGAATTTTATGGCCAAGCAGTGAATTGAATCCTATCTCCTTGAGTCCAAGTTAAACATGTCAACTACTAGAGGACTATGAGATACAGTGGAAACCCAGGTTACGGAATTAATCCATTCCAGGACATGTTCTGTAAAGCGATTTTTCTGTAACACGAAGCACAATTTCCTATAGGGATCCATTGAAAATTTAAAAAATGTTCCGGGGGTTAGAAAAGAGCCAAGAAACCATAATTTTTCTGTTCCAAACTCTTTCTAAAGTAGAGAAAACACAGTGAAAAATTCCAAAGTGTACTTTAGAAATAATTTGGAACAGAAAAAACAAAGTTTTTTTGGCTATTTAGTGAGCTCCGGAGTGGATTTTATTTTTAACTCGCATAGGTTGCCTGGTGTTGCCGGGCTGTTATAAACTGTGATGAGCTTTTTTGGTTGTTGTTGTTTGTTTTTTTTTTGTGTGGATTAAAGAAAGAGCAAAGGATGATATAATTGTTTCAAATTGTTTTATTTAACCAAATAACGTTTTAGTATGTGACTTTTTTTTTGTTTATAGTTGTACCTTAGGTAATATTTTTAAAAATGTGAAAGTACATGTTTTTTACATTCAGTGTTTTTAAACTGTGTTTAGATGTTTTGGGTTTTTATTTAAGTTAAAACTCAACAGAGGATGCTATAAATCTTTTTATTTTATTTATTTAACATATGTTTGTTATTTGTGTAAACTTTTGATTTATTGTTATGTTTTTTACTTGTTTTTACTCTTGTGGCCTCTAGGTGGGGCTTTATTGTTTTTGATTTGTTTTTAATATTCCGCCCTGCAGGTGGGGCTGTTACTGGTTTTGTTTTCATTTCATGTGTTTTTCTCTCCTGGCCTCTAGGTGGGGCTTCTTCCGGTAAGTAGTCTTTGTTTCTTCATTTCTGTACCGATCTTGTGGAGGGAGGACGTGCTGGTGAGTTCTCTGGTTTTCTTTCTTCTGTTTTTTTTCTTTGTTTTGTTTTTGTGGGAGGTGTTTCTGTTTGTTCTTTTGTGGTTTGGTTGGGTTTTAGGTTTGTTTAATTGGTTTGTTTATTTCTGGTTTGTTTAATTTTTGTGATTTCATTGTTGTTTATTTGTGTAATTTGTGGTAGTTGTGTTGTTAGTTAGGTATTCTCGTGTTGTAGTTAGGTGTTTTGTCTGTGCTTTTCTGGAATTGTGGATGTTTTTGTTTGTGGATTTTGTTGTTTTCTTTTTTGTGTGTATTAATGGGGTTTTTAAATTATTGATTTATTTGTGTTTTATTAATTTTTATTAATGTTGTTGTTTGTTGTTGTGTATTTTTGCATGAAGAACGGGCTGCCTGTCGGTTCCTCTTTTCCCCATTGCTGCTTCGAATTTTGGTTTCGATGCAGCAATGGGGGAAAGGAGGAGCCGGCAGTCAGCTGGCTCTTCCCCCGGGAAGGTTTGTTAGGTAGGTTGGGGGAGAAGGAGGCAGAGAAGAGCTATCTGCCTGACGATGGTTCTCTCCTCTCTGTCTCCTTTCTCTCCTGGCTTACCTAACCGGGGATCGGCAGGCAGCAATCCATAAGGGGTGGTGCTCTTCCTTACAGATAGCTTGCTGCTGCTTTTGTATGACCTCCGTTGGAAGTACAAAGGCAGCAGCCAGTCATTCGCCAGGGAGGGTGCTTCCCCTGTAGAACAGCTGCCTGCTGCTGTTGTTGTTTTTCCACCCCGGCTCAACTTTCTTTGAGGCCGGCGGCGGTCTCACCGTGTCTTTGGCGGGGTAGCGTGGAGGAGAGGGAGTCCCTCTTCTCCTCATTGCTCCGGGAAATAAGGCCGGTGGATGTCTCGCGGTGGATTTTTGTGGCTTGTTTTGCCTGTGAGGTGCTGCGTCTGCCTGCTGGGGACTTGCGCTCTCATTGCGTTTTTTAATTTTATTTTTTACGTGCCAGCATTCTCAGCGTTCTGTGCGCTCACGGCCATTTTTGCATTTTTGGTTAACATTCGTGCGGCGTTTCCCCCCCCCCCCCCCCCCGTGTCTTGGTTTTAATTGGCCACGCCGCATTTCCCAACCTTCGTTTTGCTCGCGCCTCTCAGTCTGATTGGCTGTGGCGCGACGTGGCACAGAGAACGTTGGGAAGTGAAGTTCTTTTCCTTTTTTCACATTCATGGGGCTCTTGCCCCACTGGCGCCTTTCTCAACCCTGCAGTAACCTCTGGACTGGTTTCGGGAGAGTGCAGGAGGCTCGGTATGGGATAGGATGGACGGGTGCAGAAACGTATAGCAAGTTCCAACGGTTAACCCTTGGATTTATAGGTATAGATGACTATTCATCACATTTCTGTCAGTGCCATCTAGTGGCCAGCACTGGGAATTGCAGGAAAAATGCCCGCCTAACAACTGAGGAGTAGCCAAGGGAATTTCCAGCATTTCCAGGTTGCGGTGAGAGCTTCTGCTGAAGTCAAAAAGCGACAATTTTTTTCAAAAACAGAACAGAAATGCTCCAAACACCTTCCCACCAACCTGGAAAGTGTCGGAACACAAAAAAACCCTTTCTGTATCATGAGTTTTTTCTGTAAATTGGGATGCCATTTCCTCAGAATTTCCTTCCGTAAGTCAAGTTTTCCATTACCCAAGAAGGCGTTCATAACCCGGGGTTTTACTGTACTCTTTTCAACAGAAAGCCTTCTGAACTTATATAACTACTAGCAGAGGTTGCCCGGCGTTGCCGGGCTGTTTTAAATTATGTTGGAAGGTTAAATTGTGTTAATGTTTTTTAAAAATTGCTTAGTCTGTAATTTTAATTTTTTAAATGTTTATTTATGTAAAAATTTTTTGGCTTGGCTGTTATTAACTGTGATCTGCTTTTTTGGGTTTTTTTGAGGATTAATAAAAGAACAAAGTATGATATAATTTTTTCAAATTGTTTTATGTAAGCGAATAAAGTTTTAGTTTTTTGAATTTTTTTAATTAGTTGTACCGTAGGTAATAATTTTAATAATGTAAAAGTAAATGGTTTTTTTACATTCAATGTTTTTAAAATGTGTTTAGGTGTTTTGAGTTTAAATTTGAGTTAAAACTCAGCACAGGATTTTAAAAAGTTTCTATTGTATTTTATTGACATATGTTTGTGATTTGTGTTAAAGTGTGTTTTAGTGTAATTTTTTTGGCTTGTTTTTATTGGTGTGACCTTTTGTGTAAAATTGTGAATTTGTGTTATGTTTTTGATTTGTTTTTACTCTTGTGGCCTTTTATTTGGAGCTGTTGTGTGTTTTTGAATTGTTTTTACTATTGTGGCAAGCAGGTGGTGCTGGTAGGGGTTATTGTATTTTGACTGTTTTTTCTCTCCTGGCCTCTGGGTGGAGCTTCTTCTGGTAAGTAGTCTCTTTCTTTATTCATTTCTTTTCCAGTCCTGGTGGAGGTAGGACATCTTTTGGTAAGTTTGCTTGTTTTCTTTCTTTTGTGTGTGTGTGTGTGGGCGGTGTGGGGGTGGGGTTCGAATTTGTATTTTTTGTCTGTTTGTTTTGTTTTTGATTGTGTCTTTGTTTACTTCGTATTGTTTTGGTGTTTTTGTTTTTGTGTATTTTTGGATGTGTTTGACTGTTTTTACTAATTTTTAAAAATTTATTTATTTGGTGGTGGGGAAGGGACGTGGTCATTGGGGGTTTAGGAAGGGTGGGCTAGATGGTGGGGAGAGGGGCATGGTCGTTGGGGGTTAGGAAGGGTGGGTTAGGTGGTGGGGAAGGGGGCATGGTCGTTGGGGGTTAGGAAGGGTGGTTTCTTCTCTTTAAAGACGGAATTTTTTTGGGAGGGGGGGGAATCGATCCACTCTCCCTGGTCTCCTGGGTCCAGAAGGGTTGGGGGGCATACCCCTTTTGTCCCAAAAACCTCCCAACCCTAGGGTAGCCAGCGGAGAGGGGGATTGCAACCCCCCACCCATTGATGTTAAAGGGGAAACTCCAGTCGGGACCTTCAGGCGCCGTTGGTGAGGGAAAGAAAGGCAGCTGGTGTTTGCTTGGCTGTGAGGCGGTGAGTAGTTGGGGGTTATGAAGGGTGGGCTAGGTGGTGGGAAGGGGGGGCGTGGTTGGTGGGGTTAGGAAGGGTGGGCTAGGTGGTGGGGAGGGGGGCATGGTTGTTGGGGTTAGGGAGGGTGGGCTCGGTGGTGGGGAGGGGGGCTTTAGTGTGTTATGGTGCTTTGATTGTGTGGAGTCGTGAAAGTAGATCGGGTTTCCCCTTTAATATCAGTGGGTGGGGGTTGTGACCCCCCTCTCCACTGGATCCCCTAGGGTTGGGAGGTTTGTGGGGACAAAAGGGGTATGTTGCCCCAACCCTTCTGGACCCAGGAGACCAGGGAGAGTGGATCATCCCCCCTCCTTAAAACAACTCCGTTTTTAAAGAGAAGAAAAGACGGAGTTGTTTTAAGGAGGGGGGATCGATCCACTCTCCCTGGTCTCCTGGGTCCAGAAGGGTTGGGGCAACATACCCCTTTTGTCCCCACAAACCTCCCAACCCTAGGGTAGCCAGCAGAGAGGGGGATCGCAACCCCCCCACCTACTGACATTAAAGGTGAAACTCCAGTCGAGACCTTCAGGCGCCGTGGGTGAGGGAAAGAAAGCCGGCTGGTGTTTGCTTGGCTGTGAGGTGGTGAGTTGTTTTTCTTTTTAATTTTTTGGGCGCCGGCTTCCTCAGCGTTCTGCGCGCTCATGGCGCGCAGGACGCTGGGGCTTGTAGTTATGGGTTGGTGCTTTGTGTTTGTGCTGCGTTTTTTTTAAATGGTTTTCTTTTGATTGGCTGCGGCGTGTTTCCGAACGCTGCGCCATGCGAGAGCCTCTCAGCCTGATTGGCTCTGGCGCGGCGCAAGGAATGTTGGGAAGTGAAGTTGTTTCCCTTTCTTCGCGTTTGTGGGGCTGTTGCCCCACTGCCGGTTTTCTCAATCCTTCGTTGACCTGCGGACCCAGATCGGCCGTGTGCAGGAAGGGTGAGTGCAGGCAAGTAGGGCGAGGCATAGCAACCTATAGCCAGTTCCAACGGTTAACCCTTGGATTTATAGGTTAAGAAGAGCCTCAATTTCTCAAGGCATCTCTAAATGTCAACAGTAACGACTTCTCTATGTGGAAAGGTAAAGGTTTCCCTTGCTCAAAAGCCAGTCGTATCTGACTCTAGGGTTCAGTGCTTATCTCTGTTTCAAAGTCGAAGAGCTAGAGCTGTCTGCTTCTGCAGACATTTCCATGGTCATGTGGCAGGCATGACTAGGCACCGGAGCACACGGAACACTGTTACCTTCCCACCAAAGTGGTCCCTATTTATCTACTTGCAATTTCATGCTTTCGAACTGCTAGGTTGGCAGGAGCTAGGACAAAGACAGGAGCTCATTCTGTCCTGCAGTACTTGGGAATTGAACTGCTGACTTTCCGCCACCCAGTCAGCATCTTAGCCACTTGAGCTACTGCAGTCTCTTATGTGGAAAGGGACTATTTTTGTACTACAATACAAAAATATCTCAAAATAATAATAAAGAGAAGGAGTAATAACAAGAACCTTCTCTTGCAAAAGGAAGGTGTTGTCCTCTTCCAGTTTTTGCTTGATCTTTTGTAATTCCTCTGTTTCCTTCATGTGGTATCCAAGGGCCTCATGAAGATGAACATTCTCCATAAAAACTGCTTTTCCAGCATTGTCCAATTGCCTGAACAAGGTTAAAGAGTCAGCAGTTGATGACAGAAACTTTCTCTATTATGAGCAACACACATTTGGATCTATGCAGCATTTTGTAAATCAAGATGAGCTGACATGGATAGCATCTAAGGATATACAGTATTAAGTGTTGAAACCACTCCACTATCACTTACATACTAAAAATGAACCGCCTATGTAGACGTCTCACAATGTATTCTACATTAGCATCTTCTTCATGATTAAGGAATAGGCAAATCAGTTCTTACGCAATGGCTTCATGATGAGCCCTTTCTGCCAACATTATAATCTTCTTTTCTGCTTCTCTTTCTAAGCGTTGCTGAAAGGGGGAAAAATGAACAGCGATATTTTGGAATCAAAGCCAGGCATAAAACAGTGTTGAGGTTTCAAAACCGTGGGCAATATGATGTCACTACTCTGCTTTCCAGATGATAAAAGGTATCACTGTAAGTATTCAGGTTTACTATGATAATATAAAGATTTCCCTCTGTTTTACTAATAAACATTATGAGATCATGCAATACTTTGTCATGAATCTAGTTAAGATCATTATTACTAATTGGCAGTGTCCTGCTGGAAATTAAAGAGTGTAACACCTTCCTTAGGATAGCACACCACATGATTTTTCGTTTGCCATTACAGAAGCCAGAGACTGCTCACTGGATTGAATGGGGCTTTACATTTATTTGCACAAGGATGCAATACCTCCTTGCACAAACTCGATAAAAGTATATGCACATGCCCAATAAATGATGCATGTGAGAATGGATGAATATACTGGCATATGCTTCTATTTAATGTAAAGGCAAGTGATTCCAACATGTATAAGTGTACCTACATTGCAGTATTTTCTTCACTAAGACATCTCCTTAATTTCAAAGCAAATCTTTGAACATACTGTAAGACTGAAAGAATTACTAGAAACAGCCTATGCGTTATTGTAGTAGTATACCAACTGTGTCCTAAGAACTGTACCTTTTCTTCAAGGAACTTCCTCTCCAACATGCTAGTTGTTTCCTGGTGTTCTTTTTTTGTGACATGCAGGGCATCTTTCAGCTATGAATTTAAGAAGTGTTTAGTTATTTTAACCATTAAAATAAAATTCTTTCAAAATACACTAATTCCTACCTTACCCAAGCACTTTCTATATGTAGATGTTATCTTTTGACTTGTTACCTTTGCTTTTGCACTTACTATAGCCCCCATCTCTCGACTTAAATAGTTTATCAGCTTTCAGTTTTTTATGTTTGCAAGTTCAGTAACACATACTGTGAGTACCATTTAAAAAGTAGCACAGGCCCTTATGTCCAGTAACACATACTGTGAGTACCATTTAAAAAGTAGCACAGGCCCTTATGTCCTATGTTTCCCAAAACATTTTCAAAAATGTTACACTAAAGAAGAGGTTTTGATTTGAAAGCCCTACAGCAAGGGTTCCCAACCTGTGACCCATGGGTCGGATCTGACCCCTGGCACCCTCATTGCTCCCGGAAGTGGAAGCAAAATGCGCCCATGTGTATGCATAACACTGTAAATTACCCACGGCTGCCATAAACAGCCACAGGTGCATTTACGGCAGTGTTATTCTCATTTGCAGGCATGTTTTACTTCCACTTCTGGATGGGAGGAACAACATGACTGGCCTGCTCAACCATGTGACCAGCCTATGGCCCAAAATTTTTGGATCCCCTGACCTACAGTCTAATGTTGCCTTTTCTGACTGTTTGATAGAAAATGACATCCAACTATAAATGTAAATGCAGTGGAACTCCGGATAATGTCCAAACTTGGTTTCACAAGTCTGGTCGTTAACCGGATTTGGACGTTATGCAGTCCCTATGGGAGACGCTCCGGATAACAACACAAAAATGTCCAAAACCCGTCGTTATCCAGGATCTCCTATGGGAGATGCTCCACATAATGACAATTTTTGGCCTTTTTGCGTCATTATCCAGAGCATCTCGTGGTGCATCCACATAACAAGTTTTTAGCCTTTTTGCGTCATTATCTGGAGCATCACGTGGTGCGTAACGAACGCGTCGTTATGCGGATTTGACATTATCAGGTACCAACGTTATCCAGAATTCTACTGTAGTTGATTATTCAGATGGAAATAATAATAATGAGGGGAAATTCTATCCTATCCTAAAAATTTCCATAGCAAGCCACATCAATCTGTAACAGCAAAAACATTAAATAGTCTTATGATATGGTAAGTTAAAAACTGAAAGTTTTTACTAGGCATCAGGTTTTATGAACTTTGTTAGATACCAACTATTAAAGTTTACATCAAATACACTGTATTAACCATTAAAATGCTATCAAACTGTTGTTTGGTTTGAAATTCATATAAATCCCATGTCTCAGAACTCCATTTCAGTTTTATAAGTTCCACCTTGGCAATGAGGCATAGAAATTAGCAATATGAAATATACACAGAGATATGCTGAAAATTAATATAATAGGTCAGTCGTGCCCAAACTTTTTTTTTTCACGGGCCGGTCCCGCCTCCGACACACAGCTACGGGGGCCGGAGGTGGGCTGCTCCCACTGCTGACAGTTTTGACGTCAGCAGCGTTGGCGATCGTGCTTTATCCGGGCTGCTTCGAGCAGCCTCTGGGTCAGTCTCATCCCTTCTGCAGCCTTTGCCAAAGCCGATCGCCACACTGGGGAAATCTTTGGAGCCTCCTCTGTTTCAAAATCCGTGGTGCTGGAAATGTAAACCTGGCGCGTTGACGTCATCCTGGGCTCTCCTAGCACCATGGATTTTGAAACACAGGAGGCTCCAAATATTTCCCGAATGCAGCGATCGGCTTAGGCAAAGGCTACAGAGGGAATGGGACCAAGCAAGAGGCTGCTCGGAGCAGCCGCCACTGCCACCATTGCTGATGTCAGGCGGAGGGTCCGGGAGGGAGGTCTGCGGTGAGCCCGGGTGCTCACCACGGGCTGCATTAATGATATGCAGGGGCCTAATTGGGGCTGTGGGCCGTAGTTTGGGCACCCCTGTACTAGGTCAAGAAAGAAGGAACAACAAGCCTATGGGTCTTATCTTATGGAATGAATTAAAATGTGTTCTGAATCCCCACTCTTCATACTAATAATCATCTTGCCTCTTCAAGTTCTTTCTCCAAAAGTGTCTTTTTTTTGCGAAATTCTTTTATCGTTTTCAGCTCAATTTGAATTATGCCAATTTCTCTGGCCTTTTTGTTGAATTTCTCTTCCATTTCTTCCAGCTGTTTGACATATTCTTCTGCCTGCAAATTATAAATTTTTACAAAGATGAAAAGAGTAAGTAATGCTTCAATAGAGAAAAACACTGACAAACACACCACTTTGATAACACCTTGATATACAGCATGTTTTAAAACAATAAACTGTCTATTGAGAAAAAAGCTACCCCAAAAAAGCTAAAATAAATATTAACAAAATAAAGCTTAAAAGTTATGGCTTTTTACAGTTAAATAACAGTATATACAGGTAATTTCTACCTCCAATTGTATGAGTCAACTAGTGGTGAGAAATCAATCTCCTTTATTTTAGTCATCTTTGCTCAAACGAAAAGTTTCACTAAAATGAGTAGAATGTATTCACATGTAAGCGGGCTATTCCAGCTTACTGCCTTGATGTGTGAACTAGCACACTTTGAACCTCATTTTTCAATTTTCCTAGCAAAACAAAAGACAAGAACATTTAAGAACCAAGTCGTAACTTGAGATCTCTGTAACAGGTTAGAGTTGGCCCCTTTAATCTAGTATTTTTGCTACAAAAGAATCTAGCTTGGCATGTTCATCTGAGAGGCCTAAGCCTCAAGTTGTGCTTATCCTGCTCTTCCGTTCTCCATGTTACCAACACTGGCAGAAGAAATGTCCATTCACCAGTTGTTCATTCTCCTCTTTGTTTTTTTGTTTCAGCTCAAGCATCTGCTGCTTCATCCTTTCAATCTACAAAATGAAAAAAGGAAATTTAGAGAACTTAGTCATTGCTTTCTGTCAGCAGCTGGGAAGTTCTGTTACTGCATATCAGACTATCAAATCAAGTCTATTAAATACTGAGGCGGGGAATGTGCATATAATTAGATGTTCATGTAATTAGATGTTCACCATGCCAAGTTCTGCTGGGAATAACCATGATCTGACTGAATGATTTTTGAGATAATTTTGCCCAACGAGCTGGAAAAGTCACAGTATGCCTGACTAAATACTACTTATTCAAGTGCTGAATCCATTCCGAACAGTGGCTATCTTCATAGCAAGAGTTAGATCTCTACTGCATAATAAATGTTGTAATTTTATGAAGGTAGATCTTGCTTTTTCTATTTGCATTTTAATCTCTTGACTAGTAAAGGTAAAGGTCACCCTTGCTCGACAGCCAGTTGTATCTGATTCTAGGATATGGTACTCATCTGCGTTTATAGCCAAAGAACCAGTGCTATCTGCGTCTGCAGATGTTTCCATAGTCATGTGGCAGGCATGACTAGACACGGAACGCTGTTACCTTCCCACCGAAGGAGTGCCTATTTATCTACCTGCAATTTCTTGCTTTCAAACTCCTAGGTTGGCAGGAACTGGGACAGACATGGAAGCTCACTCCGTCGTGCAGCACATGGGTCTCCAACTGCTGATCTGCTGACCTTCCAGTTGTCAAGTTCAGTATCTTAACCACTAAACCAATGCAGTTAGATCTCTATTGCATAACAAATGTTGCATTTTTATGGCAGTTGATCTTACTTTGTCTATTCACATTTTAGCCTCTTGACTAAATACTAGCAAATCTGAAAAGGGAAAGGCTAGGAGGTGGATGGATGGCCCATACCCACCATGTCTTCTTTCTCTGCATCCTGCTTCTTGAGGAAACTGAGCACATCCACCGTCTCTTTCTCTAGCTGCCGCCGTTGACGCTCCAGCTCCTCGTTGTTCTGAGCCAGGCGCCGGGCGGCCTGGCGGTATTCTCGGCGGGATATCTCTGTCACCTCCAGCCTGGCCTCCCATAACGCCAACGCCGCTTTTGCCCGGTCGGCCTCCGACTCCTCCTTCAAGGGCTTTGTAAGAGCCTGGCTATCTCTGGGGCCGCCACCTTTCTTCCCCCTGTGGAAGGGAAGTTGACAGAGCAGGGTGGGTGATTGACCTCTAGCCAGGTCCCACTCACAGCATCCTCAATTTAACGCGTTAGCAGATGTGTAATGCCAGAATGCTTCTTTTACACCCGCTCAACATTTACAATTACAACTCAACAGAACCAAGCTTCACAGCAATCAAACTAACCCCAGTCAGGGATCTTCTGTTATTACTAGTTGAAAATAGCACACTGATTTGCAAACTTATTTGTTATGTCAACCAACCATGGTGTATCTTTGTACCAGATATGTATATAAATTAATACCACGAAGTCTCACTCTTAGGTCTGACGAAGTGGACTTGATCCACGAAAGCTAATATTAAAATACAGGAGTTAATCTTTAAAGTGCCGCCACGTTTTTGTGTGTGTGTGTTTTGTTTCCTCTCTGTGGAAAGTAACTTAGATCCTGTACAAGACCTCGCGGAGCTCCTTTGAAGTCATATAAGGAGCAGCTGAAACCATGAAGGTGTCAGGTATAAACCCACAAACTTGTAGATTGCCCACTTTGGCGCCAAACCATCTCTGCTGCTACCCATCACTTTGAAGGAGAATGCCACAGACACAAAGAGACTAAGCAACAAACATGAAAGCTTCGTCAGACTCAATCGCACCCTCCACCATCTATTCCAGGGGTGCCCAAACTACAGCCCGGGGTGGGGGATCTGGCCCTCTGACGCGAATTCATCCGGCCCCCGAAGTCCTGGATCTGGTCCCCACAGCCATAGTGACCAGCCCCACGTGACCGGCCGGCAGCCCAAAAAGTTTGGGCACCCCTGATCTATTCAGTGCAGTGTGTGGGTGGGTGGTGGTGGTTGCAAGTTTCATGCCAGGATCGGGCTTATTGAGTCACAAGAGACACATCCATCAACAGAGAAAAGGAGGACTTCCAGGGAAAAAGTTTGGGCACCCCTGATCTATTCAGTGCATTATGTGTGTGTGTGTGGGGGGGGGGGGGGGGACCACCACAGGATCACCACCCTCTCTCTCCCTTATAGGCCTGCTTCCCGGGCTACCTACTTCCCTCCTTTCCTTTTCCCTTTCCTCTTCATGCTGCCGAGAGTCTTCCCGCTCGCCGGTGTTTCGGTCCGCCGCGGCGCGTTCCCATAGCAACCCACGGTCGCGGAGCCAGTGACGAAACAGGGTAGCCCGCGGGGCTTGGCGCGCTGTGATGACGTAGAGCGCGGCACCCACCGACCGGCGAGATGTGGAAGCTGAGGCTGGCTGAGGACTTTGAGACGGCGCGGCGCGGTGAGTGGAGGAGGAGATGCTGTCGTGTGCGGAGGGGCTCCTCCTCCGCCGTCGTGGTGGTGGGAGAGAGGCGGGAAAGGGCCTCTTGCCCTAAGAGAAGCCTCTCCCTGCTCTGTGTTTTGGCTTTTATTGTATTTCTATTTCCCAAATTATGGTCCCTGGCTTTGCTGTCGGTGACTTTGCCCTCTGCACGTTCCTCAGAGCTGATGAGTCACAACCGTAGTTGCCACGAATCCTACAGCAGGAGCACACACACGCGCACACACACACACACACACACACACACACACACACACACACACACACACACACACACTTTGGAATTAGGAGGGTGGGGAATTGGGTCAGATAGCAGTTATTCCCTGCAAAATTTGCTCGAAAGCCAGTCGTATCCAACTCAGGTGCTCATCTCTGTTTCAAAACCGAAGAGCCAGCGCTGTCTGCTTCTTTAAAATTCCCTTTTTTACTTTTAATTCTAGTGTTAATTTATCGCTTGTTTCCATATTTCATTGTACCATTCTCCTAATCTGATTTACTTACTATCTGATTTCCGCTGTCTGCTTCTGCAGACGTTTCCATGGTCATGTGGCAGGCATGACTAGACAACGGAGCACACGGAACGCTGTTTACTTTCCCACCGAAATAATACCTATTTATCTACTTGCAGTGGCTCAAGTGGCTAAAACGCAGACTGGGAGGCGGAAAGTCAGCAGTTCGATTCCCAAGTACTGCAGGACGGAATGAGCTCCCGTCTTTGTCCCAGCTCCTGCCAACCTAGCAGTTCGAAAGCAAGAAATTTCAAGTAATAAATAGGGACCACTTTGGTGGGAAGGTAACAGCGTTCCGTGCGTTCCAGTGTCCAGTCATGCCTGCCACATGACCATGGAAATGTCTGCAGAAGCAGACAACGCTGGTTCTTCGGCTTTGAAACAGAGATGAGCACTGCACCCGAGAGTCGGATACGACTGGCTTTCAAGCAAGGGAAACCTTTACCTTTATCTACTTGCAATTTCTTGCTTTTGAGCTGCTAGTTTGGCAGTAGCTGGGACAAAGACGGGAGCTCATTCTCTCCTGCAGTACTCGGGAATCGAACTTCCAGTCAGCGTCTTAGCCACTTGAGCCACTGCTCACTTGACATGGTGAACATCTAATTATCGTAGACTGCAACTTGTTATATGACAATGCATTTTCCTGAAGCAGGAAAAATGCCATTGGAGTGAATTTGTTTAAGGTGGATCCCAGCTTGCCATGAATTATATATCAGATTACCATATTTTCCGGCGTATAAGAGGACTTTTTAACCCTGAAAAATCTGCCAAAGTTGGGGGTCGTTTTATACGCCAGGGTACTGTGGAGCCAGGGGCCGCCTGGTGGGGAAAGCCATTCGCCGCCGCCGCCACGAGGCCTCCGGAGCAAGGGGCCGCCCAGATACCACCCGCCGGTCAGCTGCTGATCCTCCTCCTCCTCAACCCCCCCTGGGGTGGTGGTATCCGGGCGGCCCCTTGCTCCAGACGCCTCACGGCGGCGACAGAGGCTGGTTTTCCCCGCCGGTCAGCTGATGTTCCTCCTCCTCCTCAACCCCCGGCTGGGGGTGGTGGTGCGGAGGAGAAGGAGCATCAGCTGACCGGCGGGAAAAGCCAGCCGCCGCGAGGCTGAGGGTGGTGGTATCCGGGCAGCCACTTGCTCAGGAGGCCTTGCGGCAGCTGGTTTTTCCCGCCGTTTGGCTGATGCTCCTCCTCACCCCCCAGCTGGGGGTGGTGGTGCGGAGGAGAAGGAGCATCAGCTGACCGGCGGGGAAAACTAGCCGCCACCGCCGCGAGGTGTTCAGAACAAGGGGCCACCCGGATGCCACCTCCCCAGCCGTGAGCCGCGCCTCCCCACCCCCTTCACCGGCGGAGAAGGTAAAAGGAGCCCCGTCGGGCTCGGAGATGTGGCGAGCCGCACCTCCCCGCCCCCTTCACCGGCGGGGAAGGTAAAAGGAGCCCCGTCGGGCTCAGAGACGCCGCGAGCCGTACCTCCCTCCCCCTTCACCAGCGGGGAAGGTAAAAGGAGCCCCGTCGGGCTCAGAGACGTGGCGAGCCGTGCCTCCCCGCCCCCTTCACCGAAGGGGAAGGTAAAAGGAGCCCCGTCGGGCTCAGAGACGCAGCGAGCCGCGCCTCCCTGCCCCTCCCTGCCCCCTTCACCGGCGGAGAAGGTAAAAGGAGCCCCGTCGGGCTCAGAGACGCCGCGAGCCGCGCCTCCCCGCGCCTCCCCGCGCCTCCCCGCGCCTCCCCGCGCCTCCCCGCGCCCTTCACCGGCAGGGAAGGTAAAAGGAGCCCCGTCGGGCTCAGAGACGCCCGACGGGGCTCCTTTTACCTTCCCCGCCGGTGAAGGGGAATAGGTTATATATGTTGTAAGCCGCTTTGAGTGACACTTGTGTCAGGAAAGTGGGATAGAAATAAAACTTATTATTATTACCAAAAGGTAATATTAAAATATTAAATATTAATATTAAAAATGTTGATGATAAAGGTACTAATGGCATCCTGATTTATGGCCACCCTTTCCATGGTTTCCTAGGTAGGGAGTCTCCAGATTTGGGTTTCCTCCCTTAAGGCTCTTGGGATTCTTGGGCCATTTGCCCAGCCCCCACCCCAAGCTGGCCTTCCCCGCCGGTCAGCTCCTCCTCCTCCTCCATACCACCACCCCCAGCAGGTAAAGGGAGCCATCCCCGGCCCGGAAAGCTCCGAAGACAACGCCGTTGGAAGAGGGGTAGTCATACGGCAAGTATATTGCAAACTCTACATTTTAACTAGAAAAGTTCGGAGTCGTCTTATACGCCCCGTCGCCTTATACGCTGGAAAATACGGTATATATAATTATATATCAAAGGAAATGAAATATATCAGAGAGTAAACAAAAACAACGTTGTTGCACCTTAAAGCCTAACTCCTGTATCGTAGTGGTAGCTTTTGTCGATCAACAGTTGATTTCATCAGACTTAAGAGTGAGACATCACTGTATAGATAACAGGTACAAAAGCACATGATGGCTGGTTAGTGTAACAGATGCATTTACAAATCAGTTTGTTTTTTTACAGCCAGTAATAACAGAAGATCCCGGATTGGTATTCAGATTTATTACTATGCAGTTTGTACCTGATGTGTATCAATTGATGCCATGAAGTCTCACTTATGTCTGACGAAGTGGACTTGATCCACGAAAGCTAACATTCATACAATTACAGTTAGTTTTTATTGTGCCACAACTTTTTTGTCTTTTTTTCTTTATTCTCTGATATGCTTGCATAGACTAACATGGCTTTTGTTGTTGTTCAGTTGCATAGTCGACTGACTAACAAGGTAAAGGTAAAGGCTGCCCTTGCTTGAAAACCCGTCGTATCTGACTCTAGGGTTCAGTGCCCATCTCTGTTTATAGCCATAGAGCCAGCTTTGTCTGCATCTGAAGACATTTCCGTGAGCATGTGGCAGGCATGCCTAGACACCGGAGTGCATGGAACACTGTTTACCTTCCCACCGAAGTGGTACCTAGTTATCTACTTGTAATTTTTTTTGAATTGCTAGGTTGACAGGAGTTGGGACAGCTGACCTGCTGACCTTCCAGTCGTCAAAGTCAGTGTCTTAACCACTTGTCAGCATCTGAACACAGCTACCACTTCAAAAATCAAATTACATGCACATTGCTTTCTGCCCCCCCCCTCAATATTTAATAGACTGAATTTGATAGTCTGATAGTCTTGTTTTTCATTTCATTTGAGCCACTTGTTTGACCTTTAAGATACCATCCTTTACAATCAGGCAGTGGCCTTCAACCCCTGTAAAAGACACATCCATTTAATGACATGCAGGTTGCTTTTCTCTGTCTATAAACCAGTCTTGAGAAGGATATTGTCTTTAGACACAGATCCTAGATGTGCTCAATGGTCTTGTTGCTGTATTTTGGAGAATCTCTCTTGCAAGGCTTTTTAAGCAGCTGCTTATGTATATGGCTGAAGTGTAACACTACCAGTTGGACAGGCGTGTGTGTGACAGAATGAACAAACAGGTTTCTCTGTTTTGCTTAGTCATCATGAGTGCACTTTGTGGTTTTATGTACAACAAATATGAAACCTGGTAAATCATTTTCTGACATGGCAGTCATTCCCCGTATCGTTTTTCAGCTGTCTGAACTACACCTCTTGAACTTTTCTCCCATAACAAACATCCAGCCTGGACACATTTTTTTTGTATTCGATAAATGATAAACCCAGGTTTTTTATGCAGTAGTCAGCTTAAAATTTAACATGCAACTCTCTTAAAGAATTGATAGACAAGCCTTTTAGGTTACTCGGGAAATCAAGAAAGGTATGTGTAAAAATTGCTTCTGTTCAGCTGGTTAAATAAATTTTCTGGAAGAGAAAGAGGCTGCCAAATTACAGTGCATTAATTGAGGACATCAGGTAACAATGAAGAACTAATACATTAGTTAATATGTTAGTTAAGAATTGTGATTAATATATATGCTGCTATGTAATGGAAGGGGATCGAGTCCTGCCCTGAGAAAGCTTGCAGTGAAGTTTGACGAGGATATTAGAAAAGTTGGAGGGGGAAGAAGGCAGGGGCAAATGGAAAGAATATATTTTTATTTTCGCTACATATACAACCTAGCAGTTCGAAAGCAAGAAATTGCAAGTAGATAAATAGGGACCACTTCGGTGGGAAGGTAACAGCGTTCCGTGCGCTCCGGTGTCTAGTCATGCTTGCCACATGACCACAGAAACGTCTGCAGAAGCAGACAGCGCTGGCTGTTCGGCTTTGAAACAGAGATGAGCACTGAACCCTAGAGTCGGATACAGCTGGCTTTCGAGCAAAGGGCAACTTTTACCTTTATCTGTATCACAGTAAAGATGTTCTTTAACTTTTTCTATTTCTTTGCTGTCACCGTTAAAGGTATATAATTGTTATATAGTAATTTTTAAAAATATTCAACTGTAATCTAGTGCTTTCTTTTTTTATATCTCTCGATTCTTTAAGCACACATTGAAACAGTTCTAATAGCACAGCTTTAAATAATACGTAATACAGTTTAAAGTTTATTGAGGGTGGAACTAGGCAGACTTTGCTTGAGAGGAGGTTCTTTTGCAAAATATGTGATAATTTTTCTCTGGAGTGTTTGGTTATTGTTTTTTCTATTACCGTAATCTAATTTTAAAACAGTATTGAATGGCAACCCTATGTATTGGACTTTACACTAATCTAAATGAGTAGTTTGTTGCCCATCCTGCTTTCTCGGCCATAATAACTAACTTGATACTGCAATACAGTACTACAAACCTGTTCTTTTTCAGGGTGGGCAATTTAATTCTGAACAGGTTGTAATTTTAAACTCAGGATGGCCTTTCTATCGAACAACAATGTTGTTTTGATTGAACCTCAGGGCTTTTCCATAACAGGGGACGTCCCCATGGTTCTGTTGCTTCATCCCAAAGGAGTGTGGAGCTTGCAAGCATTAATATTCAAACAAAAAGCTGCCTCTCAGAAACAATGCTTTTTCCGTAAATCTATTTATTTTATTTTTATACTGCAACATAGTGAGCAAGCGCTCAGTAAGCATTCTACAAAAGCCAGGATGTCATAGTACAAACAACAGCAACAGAATCAACCATTAAAAATATTCATAATAAATAAACATAGTAATAAAGAACAAGTGCCTTAGTATTTTCTGCTGAAATGAAGATACAGTAATTAGAATTAAAACCCCAGATTTACTTCCTAAAATAATATGAATGCTATGACAAGTGCTCACAGGTTTTCAGATATAAGAACATTAAAAGTTCTCTTAATTCAGATTTTAGCATTTTTCTGAATGTAAGAAAGGATGGTGCTTGGTGAACCGCTAACTGTAGCTTGTTCCACAATAAAGAGAGCAAGAGAGAAAATATCTGATTTCTAGTTAAGGATTTTCTGACCTTGTTTGGCATTGGCACTTTCAGTGACATTCATTGTGAGGAGTAAAGGAGAAGGGTAGCTTGCTTCAGAAAGAGACATTCTATTAGATACCCAAGTTCTAAACTAGTTAGGATTTTATCAGTCAAAACCAGCATCTTGAAATGGGCATGGGAGCAAACGGAACTAGTACAAGTGGGCCAAAACTGGAGAGATATAATCAATTATACTCATACGTGTAATTCGCCTGGCTGCTGTTTTCTGGACCTGCTAAAGTCCAGATAGACGGAGTGCCTGAAGAATTATGGACTGAGGTGCATAACATCTTACAGGAGGCAGCAGTTAGAACCATCCCAAAGAAAAAGAAATGCAAGAAAGCAAAGTGGTTGCCTGATGAGGCTCTTCAAATGGCTGAAGAAAGAAGGAAGGCGAAAAGCAAAGGAGAAAGAGATTCACTCAATTGAATGCAGAATTCCAGAGAACAGCCAGGAGAGATAAGGAGGCCTCCTTAAATGAACAGTGCAAAATAATAGCGGAAAACAGAAGGGGAGGAACTAAAGATCTCTTCAAGAAAATTGAGGAAATCAAGGGAACATATAAACAATGGCCATGATAAAGGACAAAAATGGTAGGGACCTAACAGATGCAGAAGAGATTAGGAAAAGATGGCAAGAATACACAGAAGAACTCTACAAAAAGGACCTTAACGTCCCTGACCATCACAGTAGCGAGATCATTGATCTTGAGCCGAACATTCTCGAGTGCGAAGTCAAGCGGGCTGTAGAAAGTATTACTAAGAGTGAAGCTAGTGGAGCTGATGGTATTCCAGATGAACTATTTAAAGCCTTAAAAGAAGATGCAATTAAAGTGTTGCACTCAATATGCCAGCAGATTTGGAAAACGCAGCAGTGGCCACAGGATTGGAAAAGGTTAGTCTACATTCTAATTCCAAAGAAGGGCAATGCCAAAGAATGTTCAAACTATTGTACAATTGCGCTCATCTCACATGCTAGCAAGGTCTTGCTCAAGATCTTACAAGCTAGGCTTCAGCAGTACATGGATCAAGGACTTCCAGAAGTACAAGCTGGGTTCTGAAGAGGCAGGGGAACTTGAGACCAAATTGCCAACATTCACTGGATCATGGAGAAAGCAAAGGGTTACCAGAAAAATGTCTACTTCCGTTTCATTGACTACACCAAAGCCTTTGATTGTGTGAATCACAATAAACTGTAGCAAGTCCTCAACGAGATGGGAATACCAGACCACCTCACCTGTCTTCAGAGAAATTTGTATGTTGGTCAAGAAGCAACAGTTAGGACAGGATATGGAACAACTAATTGGTTTAGAATAGGAAAAGGAGTACAACAAGGCTGTATATTGCCACCCTGCTTATTTAACTTATATGCACAGTACATCATACGTAATGCAGGGCTAGAAAAAGCACAAGATGGAATTAAGATTGCTGGGAGAAATATCAGCAACCTGATATATGCAGATAACACTACTCTAATGGCAGAAAGGGAAGAAGACCTAAAGAACCTCTTGAAGGTGAAAGAGGAGAATGCAAAATCTGGCCTGAAACTCAACATCAAAAAACCAAGATCATGGCATCCAGTCCCATCACTCCCTGGCAAATAGAAGGGGAAGAAATGGAAACAGTGACAGACTTTACCTTTTTGGGATCTAAGATCACTGCAGATGGTGACTGCAGCCATGAAATAAAAAGGTCATGCTTCTTGGGAGGCAAGCTATAACAAACCTAGGCAGCATTATAAAAAGTTGAGACATCACCCTGCCAACAAAAGTCTGCATAGTTAAAGCAATGGTCTTCCCAGTAGTAATGTATGGCTGTGAGAGCTGGACCATAAGGAAGGCTGAGCACAGAAGAATAGATGCCTTTGAACTGGGGGGCTGGAGGAAACTTTTGAGAGTCCCCTAGACTGCAAGGAGATCAAATCAGTCCATCCTAAAGGAAATCAACCCTGATTGCTCCTTGGAACCACAAATACTGACACTGAAGCTCAAGTACTTTGGCCACCAAATGAGAAGAGAGGACTCACTGGAGAAGGCCCTGATGCTGAGAAAGATTGAAGGCCAAAAGAGAAGGTAATGGCAGAGGATGAGATGGCTAGATGTCATCGTTGACGCAGTGGGCGTAGATCAGGGTGGACTGCGGTGGATGGCAGATGACAGAGGAGCCTGGCGTGCAGTGGTCCATGGAGTCACAAAGGGTTGGACTTGACTGTGCGACTGAACAACAACAGCAAAACTCATACCATTTTCAAGGGCCTTCCTAAGTAGAGGATGTTTCAGTAATCTATGTTTCTGATTACAAAAGCTTGTACAGTACTACAGTTTTTAAGCACACTCTGTCCAGATAGAGGTGAGCAGGGGGTGGGGTGGGTGGGAGGCAATCAACCAAGGTTGATAAAAGTCACTCCGGGTCACAGGTGAAATCTGAGCCTTTATTGATAAGGCTGGCGCCAGGCTGTGTATTGTGTTTTTCTAGAGAGCGTAGTCCTATCTAGACTAGGTGAAAATTCTCTAGCTGGGCAGGATAACTTTTGTCTTGTTAGGATTTGAGTTTCAGCTTATTGATCCTTGTCCAATCCATAATTACAGTTAAGCAGGATGCAGTCTTATGTGAATGGGAAACATGTTGCTCTCTGGATAGTGCTAGGCTGCAACTCACATCAGCTTCCACCTCTGGCTATGCTGGCTATAGCTATTAGGAGTTGCAGGGTGAAAAAATATGGAGATCTACATATTCCCCATCCTTGCCGACTTGATGCTGCCATTTGGATTGGTGACTCTTGCTCTTCCTGTATACTGTTTCCTCTGAGCAGCTGGCATCAGCAGCAGATGAGATTCCTATTGTCCTTTATTCTTCCAATTACATTTGTGTTCTGTGCATACCCTGCCTTCCCACAATGTTGCAGTCAAGACACAGAGTCTTGGCATTGTTGCAGTTTAGCTGAATTAATGTATTCATGCTAATGACTTCATTTGGAATTCTGTACTATTAAAAAATTATCCTGAAGTTGAAGAGCCAAATACTTTTTAAGGGAGAGGTAGCACAATTGGCTTATTAATTGGATTAATGAAGAACAGAAAGCTGCCTTTCACTGAATCAATCATTGGTTCTTGTAACTTGATCTGACTTAGCTTCTTGAAATCAGATAATGTTGGCATGTTCTGAGAGTGAGGTGGTGTTGTAATTTAATTTGTTCTGTAGACCCAGATAGGGCAACCTTTGATAGTGAGCATCAAATTCTAGGATGTATTTCTATAGCCTGAAGTGTGATCTTTATGAGCAGACTGCTTTTTCTGAATGTGGGGAGCTTTTGTGTTAGATAGGAGCTTTTGTGTTAGATCTTCTGTTTTAACAAGGATTTAATTAATGATTATATTGGTTTTAATTCTTTTCTCTAGGATCTTCTGCACCTCTCGAAGTCCTGATTCAAACAGCAGTTGCTCAAGACTCCCAAGCATGATGGCACTTTCTTGGATCGTAGGAGTTGGGATATTTACACTTTCCTCTATTTATTGCATTGTTTCTCATCCTAATCCAGAAACATGGTTTCAAGATCTCTTCCCACTTAAGGTGTGTCCTGCCAATACCAGTGTGAAAACTTTTTATGGCATCATGTTTGATGCAGGAAGTACAGGGACACGCATTCACATTTACACCTTTATACAGAGAAGCCCAGGTAAGAGTATGTAAAAAGATTTTGCTGAATAATGTGTGGAGTCCTCACGTCATGAAATGACTGTACACCTTGGCTGAGTTTGGTGCCAGTCATCTTGTTCATTATCCAGATGTTGGAGGATCAACTTGAACATGTCTGTTGCAGCTCTTCATACTTCATTTTGAGAAATGAATTGCTATAGTGTGTGGAGTTTGCAAACTTTTATTCTTATAGCACCAGTCTTGCTTGATTCATGTTTTATGCCTTTTGATTAGTTCATACAAGTTTATTTTTTATTTTTAAACAAAGATATCTGGTTTATTTGGGTTGCCTAAGAAAGTTACAGATTTTTAATATATCCTTTGTGATTGTCAGTAGTTTTTAATATGTCTGTGTGATGAAAATGGCTGTTACAAATTATCTGTTTAATTTCTGCAGAAAAACCTGTACAGTTAGAAGGGGAAATCTTTGAATCCGTGAAGCCAGGTCTCTCTGCATATGCTGATCAGCCTGAGAAGGTAAGGCATTTGAAGTTTTGTGATGACTTCACTCCTACCTTGATGCTATAAAGTTTGTTTAACACTAGGAAGGACACCATTGGCCTTCCAGATGTTTTTGGCTTAAAACGTCCATTAGCCTCAGCCAACATAGCCAATTGGGAAAGTATTAGAGAACTGCAGTCCAAAAACGTCTAGTACAGTGTTTCCCAACCTTTGGTTTTTGGATTTCAATTCCCAGAAGCCTAAAACAATTCCCCAAAGTACTGATCAGCCAATGTACTGATTTAGGCTTCTGGGGATTGAAGTCCTCTCATGAGGCGTGGGCCCCATATTGGGAACCACTGGTCTAGAGGGACAAAGTTGCCTATTTGTGGTTTAACACAAAAAGAAAATAGATGGCAGAGTGGGGAAAAATTATTTATTTTATTTTATTTTATATTCAAATTTATATATATTTTATATTCAAATGCAGAAAAGAAACATGAAAAGAAGAAGGAAAGAATAGGAAGTTACCACTGGAAGGAAAAGAGATAGAATCATTATTGGAATTTGAAGGAAATTCCCTGTAAACATATATATTTCCTCCAAATACCAGCAGAGTTCTCCAAAGACTGAGTTAAGCAGAAGCTTACAGTAAAGAAACCCAAGCAAACAGTGAGCACTGTAACAGACAAGCCATGAAAGGCATGAGTTAACAAGGGATTCACGTCATTAGAAGCAATGCTTAAAGAACTAAGCTAACCTTCTCACAAAAGGCTCATTTCTGGGGAAGAAATGGAAGGAATAGAACTACAGTAAAACCTCGGGTTACAACAGAGGTCCATTCCAACAGCCTCTGACATAACGTGAAAAAATCGTAACCCAAAGCATGTTTCCCATAGGAAAGCATTGAAAATTTAAAAAGTGGCTAATTGACCAAAAATAATAATTAAAAAAATACAAAAAATGCCAGACACGATTTTCCCCCACCCCCACAAAGCAATGGAGTGATCTCCCTACCTTTTCCACGCCGTTTGGGGACCTTATCCAATGACAACGATGGCACCTCCGCAGCTGTAAGCACTGCATTGTGGCTTCAGGTGGAGGGATGGCCATTTTGAATTCTGAAATAGTTGCAGTGGCCATTTTGGAATTCAAAATAGCCACCATAACTATTTCAGAATTCAAAATGGCCACCTCCACCCGAAGTCACAATGCAGTGCTTACTGCTGTGGAGGTGCTGTCGTTGTCAGATAAGGTCTCCGTCGTCAGATAAGGTCCCCAAGCGGCATGGAGATTGCTACCATCTTAAGAGTTTATACCTGTCGTAAACCGAAAATTGGTTGTAACCCGGAGAATTTTTTTAAATTAAATGTATGGTCGTAACCTGCCACAAATATACCTAATTCTGTCAATGTTCGGCTTGCTTGCTTTTAAATTTAGGGAGCAAAAACAGTCAGACAGTTGTTAAACATGGCCAAAGAAGCAGTGCCGGCCAGCCATTGGGAGAGGACACCAGTAGTGCTGAAAGCCACAGCTGGCCTGCGGTTGTTAGCTGAGCAGAAAGCCAAGACTCTCCTCTCAGAGGTAATATTAGGTTGCATTGCAGGAGAAAGAGGCATCATGGTGCAAAAGTTGGAGACTTGTTTATTCAGCTGCTTAAATGTCTTTTTGCCATGAATTTGAAACAGTTGCATTTTTAAAATGGAGTACTAAATTTGTGTGGTGTACTTGTCCTTCCATCTTGTGTGTATCTTAACAAGGGCAGAAGATCATCCTGTTTTTAGATATTGATATTTCCTGAAAAACATAAAATGTGTTTGTAAACTTGTTTTAAGGACTGCAGTGGCTTAGTGGTTAAGATGCTGAACTGGACTGGAAGGTCGGCAGGTCAGCAATTCAGGGCCCGAGTGCTGCACAACGGAGTGAGCTCCCGTCTCTGTCCCAGCTCCTGCCAACCTAGCAGTTCAAAAGCAAGAAATTGCAAGTAGATAAATAGGTACCACTTTGGTGGGAAAGAAAATAGTGTTCCGTACACTCCAGTTTCTAGTTTTGCCTGCCACATGTCCATGGAAATGTCTGATGACGCAGACAGTGCTGGCTCTTTGGCTATAAACAGAGATGAGCACTGAACCCTAGAGTCGGATACGACTGGGTTTCGAGCAGTCGTATCTTTACCTTTACCCTTTTTTTTACATTCTATTACTTTCTGTAGAAGAGGGAAGTTATGGCATCCATGCTCTTTGTTCTGAGAATGACTCCTCCAACTTCTAGGAATACCAATGTTTTTCTTTTCTTTCCACAGGTTAGAGCAGTCTTTGAGGAATCACCTTTTCTAGTTCCTGATAATAGTGTTAGCATCATGAATGGAACGTACGAAGGTAGGTCCTGAGAGGAAGAAAAGGGAAAGAATCAAGTGGAGAAAATTAGTGAGATGTGTCCCTCATGGTTGAAAGAAAAGTAGAATATTTTATTGTTGCTCTGAAGGTAGTTAAAAATTACCATATCCTACTTATAGTTGGGGCTGCATTTCTTAGACTTAATCTGAGAAACAATGCAAGAAGTGTTTTCCATTAATGATTAGGACAGCAGTCTGAAAGTTGCTGGTCACAAGCCAGTTTTTCAACCAGGAGCTTAGAATTTGAGGTGACAGTCAAGTAGTTATTTTGAACCGGTGTTCCCTGTTTCTGTGACTTTCTCAAGATTGGAGAAAAGTAACTGGCAACTTTACTAGAAGAGCATGTTTCAGGGGTCCAGAGAATGAGTATGATGAAGCCAAATTGTGCATTTGACTCTTAATAAAAAGACAAGTATGTAGGTAGAAGCACTGGGCACCCAGTATGGTATACTGGATAGAGTGATGATCTGGGATTCAGGAGGTCTGGGTTCCAATCCCTGCTCAGACACGGAAACTCAATGGGAGTGCAGAACTAGTAAAACTACTCCTTAAATATCTCTTTAATTTACTCCTTAAATATCTGTTAGGATCGCTATAAGTTGGTTCTGATTTGGTTGCACTTAACAACACCAGGAACATCGGAGTACATATGCTAAGATGATATGTCTTTGGCAGAAATTATGTGGCAATTTCTAAGGGAGTTACAGAAATATCCCCCTTTGTTATGCTAGTGAACACTCACAAAGAGAATAGTACTACAAGATGAAACCAGTTAGCAATAGGCAAGTGATTATCTCATAGAGTTTACAGTTAAAACGAACTTGGTTAAATCTCAGATGAGAATACAGTAAAATCTTGGGTTATGGAATTAGTCTGTTCTGTAAAGTTTCCATAAAGTGGTATTTCCGTAACCCGAAGCAAGCTTCCCATAGGAATGCATTGAATTTTTTTTAAAAATCGCAACCCTCCAAAATAAATTTTAAAAATCCCCCCAGAAATGCCAGACACGATTCTCTCCCAGACCTCGATCGATCTCACCAGCTGATAAGTGGCTTGGGACACCACCTCCTCCCCCCCCCCCAACCGGCCCTTAGCTGGTGAGATCGATTGACCTTTAAAAAAGGTCAAAAAATGCAGAGCACATGGTAAAAGGGAATAAATGACGAAGCTAAGCTTCCTACCTTTTCCACCACTGGTGCTTCTTCCTGAGGCTCAGTGATGAACAGGAGCAGTTTGTCCGGCCGCCAGGCAAGTCCACGCGATGGCAGCAACGACAATCACAATGTTTTTTCCACTGTTTCCACAGTCTCCGCCACTTCTCCCGGCAGCGAGAGACCATGGGGAGCATATTAGCTCCATTTCGGTCTTTGAGGTTCCTCTGCGGTGCTTCAGCAGGGAAAGCATGCCATTCTGGGACTCCCTACATCATTGCCTGGGCGCCCAGCATGGAACCAGGAAGTCCCAGAGCTGCGCAGGGGGACCTCGGACAAAGACCAAAACGGAGCTAATATGCTCCCCACAGTCTCCCAGTGCCAGGAGAAGCGGCGGAAACTGGAAACAGCAGTAGGTGACATATTACAACTTCCGGTAGTGGGGGACACGGGGGTACCATTTTAGACTCCAAAATGGTGTGGGGCCACCATTTTAGACTCTCCCAGACGCCATTTATTCTGGAGAAACCCATTCTGTACCATGGTGTTTTTTCTGTAAATCGGCATGATTTCCCCAGAATTTCCTTTTGAAAGTCGAGTTTTCTGTTACCTGAGGCATCCGTAACCCAGGGTTTTACTGTACAGTAGAAGCTGAGATGGAAAATATAATAATAATAATTGTATGCAATCAGAACAATTTGATTTATGGTGATCCTTTTCAGAGTTTTCTAAGTAGAGAATTCACAAAACTGGTTGACCATTCCCTTCTGGGGGATGCTCTGGGATTATGTAGTTTGTCCATGACTAAACAAGCTGGCACTTCTCCCAGGAGGCTCAGTGGGGAATTGAACCTCCAGCTTCTGATATTTAAACCACTGAGCTATCCAACCAGATAATTTTGAAAAAGATTGTTGAACACAGCCTGGAGAAATTTGGCCAGGGTTGAAGAGGCACCACTCCGGGGGGCCGAAGCACCACCACGACCCCGGGCCATGTCCATGGCTGGGGTTGAAGAGCCTCCACTCCAGGCGGCAGGAACACTGCCGCGCCCCCAGGCCACACCCATGGCCGGGGTTGAATAGCCACCACTCCGGGCGGCAGAAGCACCGCCGTGACCCCGGGCCATGCCCATGGCTGGTGTTGAAGAGCCACCACTCCGGGTGGCAGGAACACCACCGTGACCCCGGGCCACGCCCATGGCTGGTGTTGAAGAGCCACCACTCCGGGTGGCAGGAACACCGCCACGACCCCGGGCCACACCCATGGCCGGAGTTGTGCTGTTCGCCAGGACTTGGCCGTCGGGGTGGGGGCCAGACATCGCCCCCCTGGCCAGCCCGGTCAGTCTAGCCCCTGGACTGTCTGTGGTCTTTTTTAAACTTTTGTACTTGGTTATCTTAGAGACTTCATTTGTGATTTGAAAATGGAAGGACTTAACAATAGCTTTTTTCCCTCCTATTTGCAGGTATTCTAGCCTGGATTACTGTGAATTTTTTAACAGGTAATTGCTGTTGTGCAAATCACTCACAGACTGTTTGATAATTTTTTTTTGCTGACAGCCACTGACAACAGTATATTAATCTTACACGTCAGTTGTATTTCTAAAACTGCCAATGAGATGCCATGTGGGACTGCAAGGTCCAGATAACACAGTATTTCTAATGGTACATGGATAGTCTCTGAATTTCTGGAGTGTTTTCTACAGGTCAGTTGTATGGCCAGAACCCACAGACTGTGGGAACCTTGGACTTGGGAGGAGCCTCAACCCAGATCACGTTCTTGCCACAGTTGGAGGTGAGGCGCAGCTCTAATCACCGTCAGCTGGGCTTGCCATAAAGTTGGATCATAATCAGTTGTAGGTTTTCCAGTTTCTTAGCTTTGTTTCTTCCAGATGTACGCAGTTTAAGTAATATTCATTACCCGTATTTTCCGGCGTATAAGACGACTGGGCGTATAAGACGACCCCCAACTTTTCCAGTTAAAATATAGAGTTTGGAATATACTTGCCGTATAAGACTACCTCTCTTCCAATGCACACCAAATAAAAATTAACCCACACTCAACCCGAAGACGCGCAGCCCTCCGAGTCGAATGGGCAGGTTCTGGTGGAGAGCCAATCCATGCTCACGTTCTCCTCTTCGAGGTACAGGAAGATGTGTGCAGCTTGCATCCCCTTGATTCATACTCCCCGCACAGAGCAGGGACTCGGCCGCGGCACCCCCCACCATATGCGCCGGACATATGAAGCAAGGGGAAACAAGCTGCAGTTAAGTACCTGTCCTATAAGACGACCCCTGACTTTGGCACAGATTTTTCGGGGTTAAAAAGTAGTCTTATACGCCAGAAAATACAGTAGATTATTTGGATTCTTTTTTTAACATAGGGCAGTGTTGGCCAGTCTTGACACTTGAACTTCAATTCCCAGAAGCCCTGATCAGTAGGAGTGCTGACTTGGGCTTCTGGTAATTGAAGTCCAAGAACACCTGGAGTGTCAAGATTGGCCATCACTAACATAGGGGATACTAGAACAGGGACGGGCCATTTCAGAGGGCAGAGGGGCTCTTTACCTAGCACTTTCACGGGGGTACTCTAGCACCTCTTAGAAAATTATACTTTAAATTTAAAAAATAAATAAATCAGATTTTTGTTTTGATTTTATAGATACAGTAATACCTCGCATAACGTTAAAGCTTGGTTCAACAAGCTTTAACGTTATGCAGTTTTTAACATTGTGTGATACAGTAATGTACATGTATAGTACTGTATATGTACTTCCCACCGGCTGGCCGGGCCAGGGAGGGAGTCCAGAGGCTGCAATTTTGAGGCTGCCAACGCCGATGCCGGACTTCCTCCCCGGGCCGGCCAGCCGGTGGGAAGTGAAAGCAGCTGCTGCTGAAGACCCCGCCAGTGATGGACTCGTTCCCCGTCTCCTTCCCTGGCCCGGTAGTCCATTGGCGGCAGGATCCGCAGCAGCAGCTTCTCCCACTTCCCACCGGCCAGACAGGCCGGGGAGGGAGTCCATCATCGGCGGCGGCCTCAAAATCACCACTGCCAACAGACTCCCTCCCCGGCCCGGCCAGCCGGTGGGGAGTGGGAGCAGCTGCTGCTGTGGACCCCGCTGCCGACAAACTCCTTCCCCAGCCCGTCAGTAATACAAAGTTAAGAAATCTGAGGAAAAATTTACAGCACACAACGTTAATGTTGTGCAGTACAAATTTTTCCTCAGATTTTTTAACATTGTGCATTGCACACGTTAAGCGGGGTATTACTGTAAAACAATATGTAGAAATAAGGAACAGTGCCTTGTTTTAGTAGAAAATGCTATCCTCAGAGTCCAGAGTCTCAACAGTTCCTTTTTTAACTTCCAAAAATAAATTAATTAATTAATAATTAAAAGAAAATGGCTGGAATAGAGGGTTCTGGGATCACAAAACCAGTCTTAAATCTTGGGTTATTTTTGTAGGCATTATAGTATTATATATATGGCAGACAGGCCAGTCTCTATGCAGATTAATAACTGGACACAATTCTGACATGAGAAATTGAAACATTTCCGCTTTTCCATGGGACTTGGTCACTGTGCTTGAAATAATTATGGGGGGCAAGGAAACTTGGGCGCGTTTTACTTCTGTATGGGTGCGTTTTACTTCCGGGAGTGGCAAGGGTGGCGTGGGCCAGATGAATTGGAGTTGGGGCCTGATCGGGCACACAGGCCGTAGTTGAGCACCCCTGCTGTATAGCAATGCAAAATGTGTCTAAAAATCAGCAGAAAGCTTCCAACCTGTTTCCTCTTGTAACGTAACGGTAATCACTGAGCAGTCATTTATCATTTTCTAGGAAACCCTGGAGCAAACCCCTGTGGATTTCTTTACCTCATTTCAGATGTTCAACAGTACTTTTAAACTCTACACACATAGGTGAGTGGGAAGGTGCTATGCTAACTGCTATTTTTGCAGAGTTCACAGATATTGTTGAATCCTGTCAAAAGCAGCATTTACATTAATACTGGTAATGTATGAAGGGTATTGTTAATTTTTTTATTATTTTTACTGTTTGCCAGAAAAATCCAAAAGCCTGATGCAGAGTATTAGCTGCATGTGTTGTCATTCTTATAGTAATATACTATTTTGTGGATTATTGTAGCACATCTACACAGTGCCACTTCATATCTGAAGCTTAGAAGGCGGGAAATTCAGCAAAGTATTATTAATGCCCATGCATAAAATTGGTTGCTGCTTAGTTTCCCCTGTTGTGAACAGACAGACACACATTTAAATACACTTTTTTGTCTCTTACAGCTATCTGGGATTTGGACTGAAAGCTGCAAGACTAGCAACTTTGGGTGCCTTGGAAATGGAAGGTACGGTCAGACAGAATAACTGTACATGGTCTGTTTGACTTGTATTGTCAGGTGTCTCATGCGTAGTTCTATGCCTTCTGGCAGCAGTGTGTTTAGCAATGAAGGGGAGCAGGTATTTCCAGTATAGCACCATTGTGTGAATAGCATGTGGGAAAGAATGTATGTGGATGGTAATGGGAATACAACACATCTCATGAAGAAGATATAGGACAGGGGTTCCCAACCTATGGCCCATGACACCATTCCATCTGGCCCATTGCCGTCTCCCCCACACCCAGAAGTGGAACTGGGCGCATTTACGTCAGCTATAAAACGCGCATGCTCAAACACACCTGTGGCTAATATAAATGCGGAAGTGGCCACATTTATGACAGCTGTAAATGCACCTGCTTCCGGGGGTGTGGTCAGGCCCGTGGCACAAAAAGGTTGGTCATCCTGGATGTAGGAGAACCTCTGGTTAGGTAGGTCAACAACACAGCAGTGCTCAAAAACAGGATTATTTTCTGAGACTGAAGTAGTTCAGGTGCCCAATTATATCTTGTTGTTGGACAAACTTTAAAAACATGATTCATTGGATTATTGCAATATGGATCGACAACCAGTTGTACATTTTATTTTAAAATTAGCTATCTATGTTTCTTTGGTTCTTTTTTGGGCCGAATGTTAGCCAATTTATCAGGTAATCGTTTGGGCAACTGTTTTTAGCGAGTATTGTCAACTGACTTAAGACTGGTAATATATTTATTGCCTGCATTCCAGTCAATGAATTAATGACATTTGAATAAAGGTGCATATTACCAGTAATGTGGCATAAGTCACAACGTAATATATACAAAACTAAAAGGACTTTGTCATTCTTAATATTCCCTTTTTCATCCATGGATGAATCAGAAACACAGACAATTTCAGATAGCTCATTTAAAAACTCATTGTGGAAATCGCTATATACTAAGAATAGACAGTAATTGAGAACTGGGAACTTTATTTTTCTTTTTGTGTAAAAGTGTAATCCAGCACTCTCTTGTTTTTTTATTGTTATATGCCAGTGATGGTGAACTTTTTAGAGATTGAGTGCCCAAACTGCAGCCAAAACCCACTTATTTATCGCAATGTGTCAACATGGAAACAGGGAGGGAGGAAGTGCTCCCATTGGGCTGCTGGGCAGAGGGGCGGGGGCATATTCTGTGCTGGGGGAGGGAGGCTGCTGAGCAGAGGGGCAGGGTGAACTCTGTGCTGGGCTGACTGCACAGGTGCCCACAGAGAGAGCTCCGAGTGCCACCTCTGGCACGCATGCCATAGGTTCGCCACCACTGTTGTATGCTGTCAAGTCAACTCCAACCTATGGTGAAATTGTGAATGATGGATCTCCAAAGCGATGTTCCCAATAGCCTTGCTCTACTCCTTCAATTTATAGTCCATGGCTTTCCTTAGGGCCATGATGGCGAACCTTGGCACTCCAGCTGTTCTTGGATTTAAAATCCCAGAAGCCCAAGTCCCTGTAAATTGAAATCCAAGAACAGCTTAAGTGCCAAAGTTCGCCATCACTGCTTTAGGGAATCAATCCATCTTGTGTTTGGCCTTCCTCACTTCCTGCTGCCTTCTACTTTTCTGAGCATTGTTGTCTTTTCCAGAGAGTCTTGTGTTCACATGATGTGCTTGAAGTAGGCTTGATTTGCTCTAGGACTCACTTGTTTGTGTTTTTGGTAGTCCAAAGCTCTCCTCTAGCATCATATTTCAAAGGAATTAAGGTTTTTTTCTGTCAGCTTTCCTTACTGTCGAACTTTTACACCCATACATGGTGTTTGGGAACACAATAAGGTGGATGATCTTGGTCTTGGGATCCAGTGACAAATCCTTATACTTGATTATCTTTTCCAATTCTATCATTGCTGCCTTTCCACATTTCAGCCTTCGTCTGATTTCTTGAATACAATTTCCATTTGGACTGATGAATGAATCTAGGTATAATTTTTTATACCTCCTGGGTTACTCCTGCTGAAATTCATAGAACTTGTATATAAGCTCTTTGAGCAGCCAAACTTTGAAAAACAAGTTAAGCCAACTCTGTGAAAAGACTTGCTGATTAAAATCCTTGGGTGGCAGTGAGCTTGAGTTTGGTTACATTACTGATAGAAGAAAAGTGCTACGTGGTTATGCATTATGGTTTACTTACGGTATTAAAAGGAAAGTCTGTAAACATTCAGCAACCTGTGAATGAAAGAAACAAGAAAACATACATATTTTGATTTTTCTCTATTCTCTTCTATAGCAGATGGACAAATGTTCCGGAGTGCCTGTTTACCAAAACAGCTGGAGGCAGAATGGCACTTTGGGGGAGTAAAATACCGGTATGGTGGCAACCAACAAGGCAAGTTAGGATGTTGTTTCCCAAGAATGGATATAAATGAAGAACATTTTAGGTTGTTCTCTCTTGATTTAAAAATATATTACTGTATTGGAAAATGGCTTCTAGAATAGGGTCCTGGGGACCTGCTACAGTACAGGGTGTTCCAAATGTTGCCATACAGAGGGAGAATGGGAAATTGTAGTGAAATGTACCTTTATGTACAAAATATTTATCTCAAATAGTTACAAAATATTCTCTACATGTTGGCCACCTCTTTCTACACACACACATGAAGTCTTCTCCCTCCACTCATGGTGAACACATTCTGAGACATCTGTTATGCAATTTTGCCTATGTATGGCAATTTTGGGGACACCGTGTCATCTTATGTTGTGTTGGAAAAAATGTAGGCCCAGCCTGAAATAATTGTGATAAGAAAACAAAGTTTTATCCCTCTGCAATAATATACTTAGGCATTCTGCTAAACTCACTAAGGGTTGTGTACTTCTAGGGGCAAAGTCTTCTGTGCCCACTCAGTAAACTGGTGAACTGGTCATCTAGAGGGTAGTCTAGAAACTCCACTGTTGTGCTTTCTTGATGTGTTTCCCCTTCTTAATGTCATTGTTATAGATTCTGCACTGCAATGGAATTCATGATTCATGTCATGTTGATACAGTATTTGTATGTTTCTCTTAGCAGGAAAAACAGGATTTGAACCCTGTTATTCTGAAGTGCTGCGAGTTGTACAAGGAAAACTTCATCAACCAGATGAAATCCAGAAAAGTTCCTTCTATGCCTTTTCCTATTATTATGATCGGGCTGTGGAAACGGATTTGATAGGTGAATAGCAAAAATCTACTTAAGTTGTGTTACCATTGAAAGGGACAGGTTATGTATTTTGATTTCTAGCTTCCTTTTCAAGGAAAAACTTCTCAGAAAGGAGATTACAACATACTTTAAATAACTATAATCAAATAATAAAAATGATATTCAATGTAAGAGTCATTAGAGCAATAAACAAGATAGTAGTCTCATTTAGAAAAACAATATAATTGTACTAATCAAGTGACTGGTGGCTCAGTGGTTAAGAAGCTTGCCTTGTTGGCTGGAAAGTTGGCGGTTCAAGACCTGAGTTCTGCATGACGGATTGAGTGCTTGTCATCTGTCCCAGCTCCTGCCAACCTAGCAGTTTGAAAGCAAGAAATTGCAAGTAGATCAATGGGGACCACTTCAATGGGAAAAGATCTTGGGGATATGAAAGGAGCCTCATTTGGGCGTCCCCTGAGCGGGGTTCCGCCAGCAAAAATCCTTTCAACCCAGAAAGATCCTTTGTGTGCTTCTGACACAATAAAAAAAAGTCAAGTGGGTTCTGGGAGAAACCTTTAAAATTATTTGAAATGATTGCAGTGTGAGATGGGACGCGCAGTAAACCCATTCATGTGGATTCACAGACTTGGGCTTCTGGGGATTGAAATCCAAGAACAGGTGGAGTGCCAAGGCTCGCCATGACTGGTATAAGCACTCCTGATCCCTCAATACTACTTGTGCCTCTATTAAAAATGCAAAGTCTGGGATTCTCAATGTGTTGTCTGCGCTCCTCAGCAGCATTTATGGCCCCATTCAGAAGCAGCTGTACTTTTCCATCCAGAAATGCTTCCATCTTATCCAAGTGTAAGCTTCAACTTGTTCAGTCTCATCCACCTCAAACTAATACCTCTTCATAAATAATCTGTATTTAGGGACATCCAGACACTCATTTTTTTAAAACACAAATTAGCCCTTTTATGGAATATATTTTCCCAGCACATATTCTGAGAAATGTCATACAGTACTCACCATTGTACACAAGGCTATTGTGAATGAGTTGGGATAGGTTTCATACAACATCCACTCCCCAGTGTCTGCATTTGTGGGTCAAAGGGAAATGCAATTTAGTAATGATTGCTTTGTTTTTCCTATGAATGAATCATGAGAATGCATGTAGAGGCTATATAGTTCATGTAGGCAGAACTAGAACCTGAACCCAAAATAAGTAAAGTTTACAACTCTTAGTGGTTTCTCTGTGCTGCCCTGTTTACCACCTCAGTAATAGATTTCCACATTTGTTGTTCAGTCGCACAGTCGATTCCGACTCTTTGCGACCCTATGGACCATCGCTCTCCAGGCACCTCTGTCCTCCACCATCCTCCTTAGTCCACACAGCCCCGTGCCCATTGTGTCTACAATACCATCTAGCCATCTCATCTTTGGCCGTCCCCTTCTTCTTTTGCCCTCCACCTTCCCCAGCATCAAGGCCTTCTCAAGTGAATCCTCTCTTCTCATTTGATGTCCAAAATACTTCAACTTCATCTTTGTTATTTGTCCTTCTAAGGAGCACTCAGGGCTAATCTCTTCTAATATTGACCTATTTGTTCTCCTCGCTGTCCAGGGGACTCTCAAAACTCTCCTCCAGCACCACATCTCAAAGGCATCTATTTTTCTTCGCTCAGCCTTTCTAATGGTCCAGCTATCACAGCCATACATCACCACCGGAAATACCATTGCTTTGACTATGCGGACCTTTGTTTGCAGTGAGATATCTCTACTTTTCACTATGTTCCCCAGGATTTCCACATAGATTTTTTAAAAAGGAAAAGATGGCCCACAATATGCTGAGAGTCTGTTGAGAACAGGATTAGCTCCTAAAGATTCTCCTCTTGGCCACACTGAGGCATGTGGGATTTATAGACTATATTACAATGTGCCCCAGGATCCTCTACATTCTACAATGTCATAGAGTTCTGTGGCAGACATGTAAAAGGTCCTTCTTCCAAACAAGCTGGGAAGAATTCTTTATGGGAAGAAAGCTTGAAAGCCACTGCTATAAGGAATGCATGTATGAGCCTTCTGCTCATATTACAAATACACTGTAGTAACTTAATTTTAATGTGATGATTCTTCATGCCAGCTGATTTCAGCACCCAGAGTCGCTACAGTGATAGGTGTGGCCATATAAATCTAAATAAATAAATAAATATAATTTGCACTGTCGACTATGTCCACCTGTCCCTAGAGTAGTTTATCAATCTTTTTCAGTATCATTTTTAGTCACACAATGTCTATCTTTTGATATTTCAGATTATGAAAAAGGTGGAGTTTTACAAGTGAGAGACTTTGAAAGAAAAGCCAAAGAAGGTAAATTGTGTTCAGAAACCTGAAGCAGGGTCTTCCCAATTAATTTGAAACAATGCCTTAATCTCAGACTTCTTAGATGTGATTTCAGATGAGTGTTAAGAATTTTAATCATGTGTTTTTGGGAGGGAAGCTAAGCCTATGTGATATGAATGAACTTGCCACATAAAAGCAGCTTCTTGAATACTAATACTGTAGTGATACTGGGGTATCAACCAGTTTACAAGCATTGTAAGCTATATTCCAATAAACTGTTCACATGTACGCATCAATTACGCCAAAGCATACTCTTGGACATGGCCTTCTGTGTTGAGATGGAACTTAATTGTATTCAGAGCAGACACATATTACCATATCAACTGCTTGTTGAAGGGAATAGGATATGAGAATTACCTGTTCAGTTCATTCTAGATCCCTCTGCTCTATTAACCAGCCATCACTGCAGCAGTTTCTTTGGAAAGACAGATTATATGTACTTTTCAGGCAGCTGATCTAATAGCAATATTTTTATGCCTTCTTTGCAGTATGTGACAATCTGGAGAACTACCGCTCCTCCAGCCCATTTTTGTGTATGGATCTCAGTTACATTACAGCCCTATTGAAAGAAGGATTTGGATTTGGAGACACCACCCTTCTACAGGCAAGTAAAAGTGGGGAGAAGAAGCCTTAGTCAAAGAGAGTGTCCCAGTGTTCTTAGTTCCTCACATTACTACTACACATACAATGTGTAACAAGGACATGCAGGTCATGTATATTGTACTATGTTATCAAGATCCAGAATCCTGCTCCTGGTCTATTAATCAAAACGAACAGAATGTTTAAATACTAAGTCAGCTATAAATTAAACTTAAATCTAGGAATCCAAGTCTATTATGTCTTTTTTTTGTTTACTAACATTCTAATACTTTTAACCATTAATTTTCCTAATTCCGACTTAAGTAATTAATATTCTTCCACTTTGAAAAATAGGTTGCCCCCCGCCCCCAATAGCTGCAGCTTCTGTATCCGCTGTTTGTTATCATGGATCTAAAAATATTCAATAAAAAATCCTTTACATACATAATCTGTATCAGTGATGGCAAACCTATGGCACATGTGCCATAGATAGCACTCAGAGCCCTTTCTGTGGGCATCCATGCAGTCACCCCAACACAGAGTTCGCCCCACCCCTCTGCCCAGCAGCCCAACGGGAGCATTTCCTTCCTCCCCTGTTGCTATGTTGGCACGTTGCAATAAATAAGTGGGTTTTGGGTTGCAATAAGTGGGTTTGGGGTTGCAGTGTGGGCACTCAGTTTCTAAAAGGTTCACCATCACTGATCTATATGTATTTCTATGGTATACTACCAGAGCTGACCACAAGAGGCCACTCTGTGCAATAAAATGTTTACAAGGAATGGAGGCAAACACTTTGGCAGATCTCATGTAGAACAGTAGAAATATTTGACACCCCTGCTCTGCTTCTGTGACTTACTGGTAGGTATAGGTGTTCACTGTTATCTGATATCCATGGAGGTTTTGGAAGTGTTCCCCATAGATACAGGAGACTTGTAATGTGAATGCTGCAAAGCAAATGCTTGATGGGAGAGGTTTGAACTCTGTATCAGTTGGTGCCAAGTAGTGACCTAAAGAAGGGCAGATAATCCTGTCATATTAGTCTAGATCAGAGGTGCCCAAACTACAGTCTACGGGCTCAATCCAGCCCCCGATACCAACTCATCTGGCCCACACCACCCTTGCCGCTCCTGGAAGCAGAAAACGCATCCATATGGAGCGGTGCGGGCCAGATGAGTTGGTGTCAGGGGCCGGATCCGGCCCATGGGCCATAGTTTGGGCACTCCTGGTTTAAGCAGAGAAAATGGCAGCCTAAAAATCTATCTCATCCTGTTGCAAAACAGATTGCAAGGCACACTTTACTGCCGCTTCTGGTGGGAGGAACGTGACCGGCCCGCTGAACCATGTGACCGGTCCACAGCCTGAAAAGTTTGGGCACCCTTGTCTAGATCTGCACTGAAAAATATATTGAGCTCAAAGCAATGCACTTAAAAGGAGAACTGACCTCTTCTTTTCTTTTCATTACAGCTGGCAAAGAAAGTGAATAAAATAGAAACAGGCTGGGCGCTGGGAGCTACATTTCACCTTCTACAATCCCAAGGACTGTTGCACTAAGAAGTCATTGCCTCTAGAGGATATTTGACTTTCCTAAACCAAGGAAGAGGTTTCTGATGAGTATGGCTGTACACAAACCAAAGTTAGAGGCATCAGTTACGTTAAGGAGCAGATTCTAGGCTTCCATAAGACACAGCCTCCGACAGAAATGAGTGATCTATGACTTATTTGCTTAAAAAATGCCACCGGGCATTAAAAAAGATCTTCATAAAGAGCCCAGCACTTCTTTGGACATTAGCTAAGTTGCTGATATACTTGGTACCTATATGTCAGAACAATTATCTTGCTCCATACTTTTTTTTAATGTTTTTTTGTCCATAAAGCAAATATGGAGTGAGCTTAGCCCATAGGATGTTTTACCACAATATAACTGGAGTATCACAATTTGTTCCCCAATTCAGTCTTACAGAGCATTTGATGCAAAGCATCTATATACTTTTTTTGTAAACAATCAGTTAAGAGGGAAGAGCCTCTGACAGATTTTTATAAACAACTCTTTGAAAAGTTTACACTTTCTTGGCCAATGGTGCAGTTAACTGGACTCTAGCATATAAAGGTAGTCAGGCAGGTATACTACCTTCTGTAAAATACTGATATTCCCTTGTCGCAAGGCACCTGGCTCAAGTTGGGCTGATGTAGAATGTTCAATGTAATGCAATAAGAAAGTGTTTTGTCTTTGGTTCGGCTGTAAAAACAAAGAATTCTGCCGAATAGCCGTTGAACAAAAAAAAAATTAAGACATGCTAATATTAGATGTTTATAATTGTCAATGTTTTGGGCCAAGTGCTCTTACTGAATATGGAATACTCTACTGGCAGCGTGTGCATACCATGCAATCCTATGCATGCTGATAGCATATGTTCTGAGCTTAGTGGGGTTTACTCCCAAGTAAATGTGCATAGATTTGCACTTGTATTTACTATGCAAGTCATCATGCATAAAACATTCTGCCGATTTCACTGTGCATTTGGAAAGTTAATGATGGTGGAAGACTTGATTTGAAAGAATTACTCTGCACTCTTGCCATCTCTTTTAGTTATCATTACAGGGATTCTGGACCCAGTTTTGTACCTCAGAACACACAAACAGAGCTAGGTTATGCCTGCTTCCCACTTTTTAGTGCCTAGACCAGAGTGAGATGGTATGCTAAGCCCCATGTTCTGCAACCTCATTTATAAACTCAGGCAAAAACTCCAGCTTCTGAGCATTGCTCTTTCCGTGCCAAAGTTAATCTAGGTTTGGAAAATTCACAGCTTTATTCTTTAATGTAAGGAGCATGTGCTTCAATAGATAGATAACGTCTGCTGCTCATTAAGATTTCTGTACTCCTAATTAAAACACCAGAGAACCCTGTTTGCCTCTAAGGAGTACAAAACATTTTTTTCCTGATATTCCAGTGGTGTTTTGGAATTATCTTGCTTCCTCAGGTGCTCATACCTTTTTCGGTGCAAGGAATTTAATCATCTGCATAGAATGACCTTGCTGGGGGAAAAACTATTTGTATAAATTGGTGGAAGAGAAGATAATGAAGCAAAAACCTTTAACTGCACACTACAGCAATTCTTTAAGAAGTGAGAGAAACTGTTAGTTGTTTTACATGTTTCATACCAGGGGTCAGCAAACCTATCTCTCCAGATGTTCTTGGACTTCAATTCCCAGACGCTCTGATCAGCAGGTATACTGACTTGGGCTTCTGGGAATTGAAGTCCAAGAACACCTGAAGAGCCAAGTTGGCTGGGCCTTGTTCAATACTATGTATAATATATTTAATGCTAGCACAGCCGAATGAAAGAACATCTATTTTTATTTAGCTTATATATTTTAAATAAAATTAAACTAAACTCTAAGCAGACTGAGCCTTTCCTCTTAAATAAAATGTTCACAAATGCAGCACTGTGAGGACAGGTACTCAAAACCTTAAATTACCTCGTTAGACACACATTCACACTTTGTCTTGTAAGTAGTTAATTGTAAAAGGGTAGAATAAATATTCTTGCACATCAGTTGTCTTTATGTTACTTGGTGCTGTACTAAAGTGAGATTAATACCGGTCCAACTGTTTGGTACATAAATAAAGCAAAGCAACTCTGAATAAAATAATATTTTTAACATATTCTTGGACTCAAGCCTTTAACATCCTTTCTTATGCTATTCTATCTGTAAAAGAGGGTTTTAAAACCTTGGAAGAAACTGGGTACGCAGTATCCCTATCCTACTGTTTATAGCCACCAGATGTGTCTAAGAGGGCAATGCTGGGAAATGATGAACTGAAAAGGGCAACATTATATAGGACTAAAGCTTGTATCTTAGAATCGTTCTCATCTGGAGCAGGAGAAAATGCAAGAGTAGAAGCCAACTCAGCCCTTCTACTGATGTAAATGCTTCTTCAATGGAGCAGGAATTTGCAAGAAGGAAGATGAAGTCCTTTGGTGTCAGAAGCCATCCACATGTTCTAGGCTAGATTTTGCCTCTTCTCAAACTGGTTTTTACTGTGGCCACTACTAAATTCATTCAAAAAGCAATGTTTTATTCAACCATCCTTTATAATTCCAGATGACCCAGTACTATACTGGCATTCTAGGAAAAACCAACCACCAGTTTTACTGCAAGGAAGAACTCCAGTCAGAACAAGCAGTTGTAAGAATTTCATATTTGTTGAGTGTTTTTCCTATTCGAAACAGCTTAAATCAAATGTAATAGTCTTGTAATGGATGAGTCCACGGTAACCAACCAAGGGCAATACTTGATGGATGAGATTATCACTTACTGGCAAATGCTATGATCTGTTCCTAAAGGATAAAAGAAAAAGAAAAACATTACTTTTGCTCTTGATGAAACGGTCTCAAGAGTTCTCCAATATGGTACCTACAGGTCTCTGAGCCCCTCCTGATCTTTTAACCCCACCCCCAATTTAATGTTTATAAAACAATACACCTGGTTTCCAGCTATCCACTCCTTTAATTTTTTTCCCCATAATGCTCCTAGGTCCTTTAGCCTAGAGTGCGTGTGTGTGCATGCGTGCATGCGAGTGAGAGACATTAAAAAAACAGCCAGAAAGGCACTTTAAAAGAACTATATTCTTCCCATTGAAGTCAAATTTCTTCTCATCCACGTGGGAACAAATCATACTGCCAAGAGGAATTGTGAAGACATTGCATCAGACTTTGAAGCTCTGGGAAGGAAACCTAAGAAATTTGGGGGCCAGATAGTCTTCTTATTCATCCTCTGGTGCTCGGAAGGGGAATAGAAAGGGAAAGGAAAATAGCCTGGGTGAACGAGTGGCTACAAAGGTGGTGCCAACATGAAGGATTTAGATTTTGGGATCATGGACTATGGTTTCTGGGAAAAGGAACAGCTAGCAAGGGATGGGGTGCCTCTCACAAGAACTGGGATTTATGTGCTTGGACATGGGATGAAGAAATTCATCAGGAGGGCTTTAAACTGAACTGGAAGGGGAGCAAGACATAAACTCAGATAGTGATAGCAATTACACTTATATATCGTCCCCATAGTGCTTGTTCATTCTGGGCAGCTCACAAGGTAATTGACATTTTACCACCAGCATGCTGGGTACGCATTTTGCCAACCTTTACAGTATTGTATCCAATTCTGGGCACCACATTTTCAAGAAAGATGCAAACAAATTAGAGCAGAGGACGACAACAAAGATGATCAAAGGACTGGCATCTGAGCCATTTGAGGAAAGACTAAAGGAACTGGGCATATTTAGCCTTGAGAAAAGGAGGCAGAGTGGAGATGATAGCACTCTTCAAAAACCTGGAAGGTAATCATAAAGAGGAAGGGAAGGATTTTTTCTCGGTCATCCCTGAGTCCAGGACCCCTATATCTCTACTCAAATACCATAGGAATGGAGCACATTGGGGTGCCCAAACATTTTGGGCCGCTGGCCTGTCACGTGGTTCGGGGGGGGGGGTCATTTTGGCCCGGAGGCTGGATGTGGCTCCCAACGCCAATTCATCCGGCCCACGCCTGTATGGGCCCATTTTACTTCCACTTCCGGGAGTGATGAGGGCTTCACGGGCCAGATGAATTGGCATCATGGGCTGAATACGGCCCCCGGGCCGTAGTTTGAGCACCCCTGGAGTACACATTTAGAAAAGCTGCTACCTAGTCACGATTACATTTAGTTAACAATACTATTCTGGACAAGTTATTCAACTCCTTATATAGACAATATAATTTTAAAGAGCTCTCACTTTAACTGGAGGTATAGCATTAGTTGCTTGCAATCCCAATGTCCTCAGCAGCACAAAAGGAGTGAGACTTGTAGAGTACAATCTCTTCAGAAAGTCAGTAATAGCCATGAGAGAGGCATTGTATCTCTGCCTTTCTTCTTCATACCGCAGCAGATGTTTCAGAGAGCCTAGGACAGAGATTGGTGTCACGGGTCACTACATGGGGTGGATTGGAGACGAAAGGATTCTAAAGCCTGGTTGTAGGCTGGATTCTCATATGAAACTACTCAGTTTGGCAAGACCGACAAAAGAGTTCAAGCCTAGCCTTTCATTCTAGACAAGGTGAAGTCTTACCGCACCACTATTTCTCAACATGTTTAGCAAACTAACTCTGATTTCTGAAAACAATCAAGCTGGCCAGGAAACAAGTGGGGATCAATGGCGCTCCATGAACTTTTGCATCCCAGGTGATAGATTGTATGGCCTCCACTACTGGGGTAGACCGGCTGCCACTCTGGAATTCTAAGGAAATCATGGTAGGAAGTATGTGGTTAAAATACCATGGATTTCTTCTAACGTGTCTTAAATTTATATTATTTATATTTTGCAAATAGCTTGATTATACTGTACAAATAATATAAATGGCCATGTTAAAACTTTGACTTTTCTGCTTTCCATATTCACCAGTCAGTCAATTTAGTTACATCACTTTTTCCTTCCCAAGGAAAGATACTCCCTTCTACACAGTCTAAAAGAGAAAATAATTAGCTACTAGCCACCGTGTTGTTACACAAATTAAGACACCAACAGCTTAGACAGATCCTTTTCCTAGAAACTGGATGGCAAAGAGAAGGAGCCTGCCGAAGAAACTTTTCATCCTGTCATGCTTTATAGTTTTAACTGCTTACCTAGGTCCTTCCCATTGAACGCTGCAGCACTGAGATGACTTGTCAAGCAAGCGATATCCCCAAAGCCCATATTTACCCCTTGGCCTGCTAGAGGATGTACTCTGTGAGCAGCATCTCTACACGAAAAGAAGTAGATGATTATATTTCACATTATGAACAACTGAGACATCTGATACTGCACAAGAACTCTGCCTGCTGGTTCAGAAAGCCCTCCTTGGCACATACTACCACCTTAGCCAGTGTTGGGGGTAGTCTGGGGCTGAGTAGCTTGCCCAAGACTACAAAACCTGGCTCTTTCTTCTAAAAGGTACAGGGGAATCAAACTCCCAACTTCTAGGTCCACAGCCAGGCACCTAACTTGTTGAGCTACCCAACCAGCTTTAAGGAATTACTGTTGGTCCAAATAGCGGTGGATTACTAGTGGTGATGTATATATAAGGAAACATTCATTACTATGCTTGTTGTAATTCGTAAACATTTGAAATTACTTATTGATGTTATTTCTTAATTTTATTTTCATATCAGGAAAATTGTTTTGTAATGGGCATGATTAAGAAAAGGAAGAATAACGAGTATATATATTTTTGTTGGAAGAAAACCTATTTTTAATGTACTTTTTATTACATTTTGTGTGCAATCTTAATGTTAAAGTATGAATTTAATATCTGGGGCTACTGAAATTAATAGCAAAGCAGAAGTGGGTGTGTGGGTGAAATCTAAAAGGGGACATGATGCCAAATGTCAGGGATCTTGCTTTCTTAGCCTGTGTCCAGAGTGTGTGTCCAAGACTGAGTGAGGCTACATTTATGCAAGCAAATATCCCTGCTTTCATAAAATGCTCTGAGAGTTCGTGGATTCCTGGAAGAACAAATGATGGCCCAAAAGGGCTGAAAGGTAAAAAGCCAGTCATATCCGACTCCAGGGGTCAGTGCTCATCTGTTTAAAGCCAAAGAGTAAGCGCTGTCTGCGTTTGCAGACGTTTCCATGGACATGTGACAGGCATGACTAGACACACAACGCTATTACCATTCCCACCTATTTATCTACTTGCAATTTCTTGTTTTCGAACTGCTAGGTTGGCAGGAGCTGACACTCCGTTGTGCAGTACTCAGGTCTCGAACTGCTGACCTGCCAACCTTCCAGTTGTCAAGTTCAGCATTTTAACCACAAAGCCACCAGTCCACCCACCAAAAGGGGTGGGGGGGAGGTAGTTGGATACAGAAATCAAAAAGTAAGCCAGCAAGAATAACTTGGACAAGTTTCTTCCAATGCAAAAATCCATCTTGTAACCTCCAGAATCTCTACTTCTGTGACAGGTAGAAATACCTTATTTTCAACAATATAGACAATGCCCCACTTTGAATTCACCATCAACTCATCCTTACAAGGGGTTATATAGCACTTAAATTCCTCAATATTACATTACCCGATAAGAGCCACACGGTGTTGGACATATTCTGTCGCATGCCCCAATCCCAGAGGGAACACAGCTCGACTCTTTGGGTCCACTTTTGCAACACTTGGGGGCAGCTGGCGGGCTGCAGTCCCTGATGGCATCAGGAAAGAAATAGCAGATCGGAACATGGATCCAGCCGCATCAATAAAGTCTGAGTGGTGTATATTGCTCCACTGTATGACGACAGAATTTTGCTTGTAAGTACCGTTAAGGCCCCAAATTCAGTTGCTTAGACATGGTAGGTTGAATGAGAAAAGGTGGCAATTCCCACTTCAAAATTAATGGTAAGAAGATTATGTTTTTAAAATACATTTCCCAGGGGGCATCAAACTTGGCTTTCCAAATGTTCTTGGACTTCAATTCCCAGAAACCCTGATCAGCAGAATGAGAGGAAAATACTTACAAAAGCAGAGTTTACAGAGTCTACAAAACTTTCTTCATCCATGCTCATAAGCTGCAATGCATGCTCATGCGATGTTGTCCAAACCAAAGAGCTGGCAGTGTCAGAGAGCTGAAACAACAGTTGTGGGCAAATAAACAATGACAAAGTAACCACCCATTACACTGATCTCTGCAGAATTCCCTCCCATCCCAAAGAATTTATAAGTAGCAGTAAGAGAGACTAATAAAGACAAAATATAAATAACAAACAGAATTTCAAATCAGTGCTAAACATATACAGGAAAGAGGGAAGAAGAAGAGTGGAAACTATGGATTAAGTTACTAAACTCTTTACTGCCTGAAAATTGTGGTATTTTTGAACCACAATCAGCCATATCCCGGGCAACGTGCCGGCTAATCTTTCTCACACTTGGTCAGGCAAAAGGAACTATGGAATTTATTTATTTATTTATTTATTTATTCACATTTATATTGCCGCCCACTCAGCAAGTGACTCTGGGCGGCTCGCAGCAATCAGACATCACCCACATAAAAGTTACTGACCTTAAAAACTTTAAAAATCATTAAGAACTATTTAAAAATACCCTCCCAACCCCGCTAATTAAAATTATACTAAAAGTGCAAACGGCCTTCAATGTATGAGCCAGCAAAGGGGGGGGGGGGGGCGCTATCACATCACCAATGCCCCACGCCTGCTTTGCCAGCCAGGTTTTCAATTATTTCCGGAAGGGCAATAGCAGATCGAATGAATTCACCAAATGAATGAATGAACCAAAAGGTGGCTTCATTTTGGCAGTTTTATGTCTGGTCTAGACATGGAAGAAGCTCTTTACCGGAAGGAGAGCAATTGGTCCAGAAGGAAGAAATCTCTGCCATGCTACATTGTTATCTGTTGCCTGAAACACAAAAAAACCAGAGAAGGGATATAATTTATTCCAGTTCCATCCTTAGTCTGCATTTTCAGAATTTGGAACTCAGTTGTCCACTTTTTTAGGGTCTGACCTCAGACAAGAGAAGAGTTGCAACTAGAGATGACTGGTCATATTGATACTGAATATTCCGAATGCCAGCTGCTTTCCGGACCAGAGAATTCTGCCCATCTGCACCAATCTGTGAAGACAACAGTTTGAAATGAAGCTTGTTAATAGTTTTATCAAAACTCCATCTACCTCTCATGACTCACAATAAGCAGTTGCTCAGAAACCAGATGAAATCTAATAGTGCCTGGATACAAAGCAATCTCCACCAATACTGCCTGTGTGCCCCTAAAATTTGCTCCCAAACTGTGCAGTAAATTTGGGAATAGTAAAAGGGTACAGGAGTATCAGAATATATAAAAATGGTTGTTTCCTAGTAAATACATTTAGGATAACAACATTAATCTAAGCATAACAACACTGTGTAACTTCGTAACTACAGCATAATCTAAACATGACCACATTTTTTCAGCCTCTAACTGTTTCAACTCACCTCTCTGGCCCTTCATGCTGGTAGTGCAGCACCACATGGCACAAGAACCAAATCCAGTGGAAGGGACTTGGCAAGATGGTGCCTAATCAAACAGAAAATGAAGGCTTAGTTACCAGCAGTTTGGTCTGAAGTCTGCGTCCATCTGCTAAATCAATTTGGACCCAGGGACTTGAGTCAGAGGTATGAGAATGAAGGGGGCGGGTGTAGCCAACTGCTCTGCTCTTGTAGATAACTTCCACTCGGTCTGGTGGGGACATAATTTTCAATGTCACCAAATGACATACAGAGACAAAGCAAAGAAGTGAAAAAACAAAACAAATCACAGCCAGGCACAACAGTTTCTAATTTATTTAATTTCTACAGATGTTAGTTAATTATCACCTATTTTCTAAGTATGGATAACTATACATGTGTACCCATGTACTTGTGTATGAATGGTAGATCACTGATCTATATATAGACGTACCAAACTCCCAAAAGCCTACTGTTATCTTCTTCTTTTTTAGGTGCCATATTCGTTCTGGATATTGGCTATCATTATGGCGATAGTCTTCCTGTTCTTAACTTCTCGGAACAGTTCTTCCGAGGATATGCCACACTAGATTCTCAGGTTCTTCAGCCATGAAGTCTGTCTACGTCCATGGTCTCTCTTCACAGGGATCTTTCTTGCAAAGCGAGTTGGAGTATTCTATACTTTATGTTGTTCCTCATGATATGGCCAAGGTATTGGAGCTTTCATTGCTTAATGGTCTTAAACAGTTCTTGTTCTTTAGCCATCTGGCGCAACACTTCTAGATTAGTCACACAGTCAACCCATAATATCCTTAGGAGCCATCTGCATTTTGCGCCTAATCATCCTCTGTAGATCATTATATTTTTCCTTATCCTGATTCTTATAGGTCCCAAACTCCCAAAAGCCTGCTGTTATAACTCCAAGTTATCTGATGGAATATCAATTTCCTCTGGATCTCCATAGCTTCACGATGCTTAATCCACTGAAAGAGCAATCTAGTGAACCAAGACTAGAAAGGTAAGCCGTTACCTGAAATTGCAGCCAACTGATTGGTTAAAGCTGCCATGATAACATTGTTCTCTACAATGTAACCCATATCTTCCAAGTTATCTTTATCAAAGATGATCATGGCCTCAGAAGAAGCATCCCACACCTGTGAAAAAAAGAAACATGGCTATCTAAAACAAAGGAGATACAAATATAGAGATTTTCTTTTCTATCAGAACCCCTGCTTTAAAAATTCATTTAAAATACCTAGTAAATATAAAAGACACAAATGTACCCAAGGTGGGCAACTGTGGTCCTTCAAATATTGATAGCCCAGAAGTCATAGGCTGTATAGATGAGAGATTATATCCTAAGTATGAGAATTACAGCCAAAAGACATTTGGGGAGCTACAAAGATAAAATATATAAATCTGAACAATTTGAACCCCTCAATGATAGTATATAAAAGACAAATAAACTGTTCTCTAGGAGACTGAACAAAATGGCAGCGGTGTAACATACATCCTGAAATCTGCCTCTTCATGTAGTCAAATGTATTTCATTAGCATTAAGGAGTTTTGCGTGTAACACAGAAGCAGCTGAAAAGGCATAAAGGAAGCATCCTCTTTCCACATTTGTGAGACCTCTGCAAAAGGCCAACCCAAAGAGAAAAAAGTATGTACAGTACCTGATTCCCTGCAAAGATTTACATTATCCTTTGCACATGAAACAAAAAGACATTGTACTCACTTTCATATCACATATAAATCATATAAATCATCTATAAATCTCTAAAGACAGACTTATAAGAACCAAAATATCCTACAAAATGACAAAATAAACATAAATACTGTATAGACTGCATCCCCCCCCCCCCCCAAGTATTAGGCACCTGCATCCGGCGAAATGGTTTGAGTCTCATATTGCATATATCTTCCCAAGCACCAAAGCCTGGAAAATAAAAAGATTCTAAGATGTCATAGAATTACCCTATCATCTGATTTAAATTTTAATGGAAAATCTTCAAGTGAAGCAAGAAAACAAATCTTCAATTCTGCATATGATCTTTGACTTTCTCCTTACTAACATGGATTGATTTTGCTTACTGCTTGTCCACACCCAGTTACTGTTGTTTTATGCAAGGCTGATGGGGAAATGGAAGATTTTAAGAAATAAAAGCAGCATTTGACCACTGGCCAAGAAATGCTATTTTAGGCTGCATTAACAGAAGTATAGTTTCCAAATCCCATTAAATACTGATTCCCTCTATGAGGCTTCACCTTGAGTAATGTGTTAAATTTTGGACACAGCATTTTAAGAAGGATTCAGACAAGCTCAAAAATGTTCAGAGGATAGTAACAAGGATGATCAGGGGACTTAGAAACCAAGCCCTCTGAGGAAAGAAAACAGATAGAGGTAATCAAGAGAAAATTATATCTGTCAGATATACAGTATATTGATTTGGATTCCTCCATTAAGCAGGGGTTTGGGCTCGATGGCCTTATGGGCGCCTTCCTACTTCATTATTCTATTATTGGTACTGTACCTGCTATTCTGGAAGTCAATTTCCCCATCCAAGACTATCCTTCCTGCTCAAACTGGAAGCAACCGTCCCATTTCCAAAATGCTCTGCTTTACAAATGAATTCTGCTTCCCAAAGGCTTCACAGAATGTGAAATGTATTGCTGTAAAAAAACTTTCTCCCCATTGCTTGTATACGAGCAGAGATTCACCAGTGGGCTGCAAAAAATTGTTTCTGCATTGCTTTCCCTAACATAGAAAGCCTTTTATTTATTTTGTTTGCTATCTTTATTCCACTTTCCTCTGAAGATAAAGATTCATGGCTTGTCTTTATTTTATTCTTGTAACATCTCATGAGTTAGATCAGGCTGAAAGACCTGTGGTTCCTCAATGAACTTGTGGGGATTTGATATCAGGTCTCCTGACTTCTAGTCCAACATTCTACCACTATAGTGTGCTGCACTCAGTTTCATTCTCATTTTATAGATGCTCTGGCCAATTCCAGTGTCTGCAAATCAATTCCCATTCAAACCCACAACCATGTCCCATACAAAGTTGTATCTATACTTTCATGCATTCACACCAAATGCTACACAATTCATATACAGGCAATTAATAAATGCACTACTTACTACTGAGAAATGTGGCTGAGCCAGGTGTGATAGCACTGACCCTATTACTGTAATTCTCTGGCAACTTGTTAATCACTTTCTTTGGCCGAGCTTCAAGCAAGAGAATTTTCTTGTCACGGAGATGGACATCATGCCCTTAGAAGAAGTAAATGTTTATTATTTTCAAACCAGTTTCATCAAAAATTTCTAACATCATGCAAAAAGAATCCAAAAAGAAATGTCCATAGTTTCTCGAGGATTGGCTCTACTCTATAAACATGGAGAGTGTGTAAACAAATACATGCTCAATGCGAATCTTGTAATAAGCCATATATTATTGTTTTTTCTATTGTTTTTATATTTTATGTGTGTATTTTTTTTCATGTTTTCAAAATTTAAAAAATGCATGTTCATCCTGCCTTCTCTACCTCAGGCCTCTGTTGCATTGAAGAGAAATTATAACTACATTCTACAGTGTTCACTACAATCAAGACTTCCATCACCCTCCACAACTTCAATTTTGTAATATCTAATTCCAAAAACTGATAATTACGATATTTAGAGCTTCTCTGCACATCAATATTTCCTTCTTCCAACTACAAGACTTAAACTCGTGGGATCAAACGGATCAACATTTCGACTCAGGCGGCGTAGTGGTTAAGACGCTAAACTTGAGAACCGGAAGGTCAGCAGATCAGGAGTTGAGACCCGACAAAATGAGTTCCTGTTATCTGTCCCAACTCCTGCCAACCTAGCAGTTTGAAAGGAAGAAATTGCAAGTACATAAATAGGTACCGCTTTGGTGGGAAGGTAACAGTGGTCCATACACCACATGACCAGGGAAACATCTACAGACTTGGTGTTGGCTCTTTGGCTGTAAACGGAAATGAGGACCATACCCTAGAGTTGGATACACCTGTCTTTCGAGCAAGGGAGACTTTCAGTTTGACTTATTCAGGGTTCATCTGCATGCAAGGAGACATGGGGCAATCTACAAAACTTTCTACCAAATAAAAAATAGTGAAGCCAACACTCTTTGATGTGGAAAATGCAACCACCTTGCAATGCCACTAAGGCAAGGCACTTTAGAGGAAAGCTGTCTTTGTGACCTGAGGCAGCTGCTAGCAGAAGCCTGCCAAATACTGACATCTCAGTCTGTGTTAATTTTTGAAGCGGTAGCTGTGCTACTCTGTGCAAGCATATCTGAGTAAACAAGGGGGGGAAACCAATATTGTGGCAAATTAAAGATTAACTCCTGTATTTATTGTCTTAATGGTGTTTGTTTTGCTTTTTTAATAGTGTAAGCAGCCTAGAGTGGCAGTCCATCCCAGATGGGCGAGGTATAAGTCCAAAATAATAATAATAATAATAATAATAATAATAATAATAATAATAATAATAATAATAATAATAATAATAATAATAATAATAATAATAATAATAAATATGTGCTTTCATGGGTTTGATCCACAAAAGCTCACCTTTAAATACTGTACAGGAGTTAGTCTTTAAGGTGCCACAATGTTTTTTTTGGGGGGGTTTCCCCTTGTCGTTTTGTTTACTTTCTGACGTGTTATTTAATTCCACCATGTTAAATATTGCAGTATTTGCCACACGAGGGTGGCACTGTTAAATATCAGAACAGCTGCAACCAAAGCAGTCCTAGAACTTGGTTCCATTCTTCCACAACGAGCCACGTCTACCACGGCCAAGTCTGAGGACTGGAACTGTGACTTCGAGAAGAACCAGAACCATTTTGATATGAAGAAATTCATTTCTAAAGTACAAAAGTTGTTTTTCAAAGTAAGCTAACTGAAGATACACACCCTTTCTTATCTGAATTTATTTATTTATTTATTTATTTATTTAATTCCATTTGTATAGCCGCCCCAATCGACATGTGATCCCAGGTGGCATACATAAAATTCCCAACATTAAACAATAAAAAACTCTCAAGAAATTCCTAAAACGCAAAAAAGAACATCTAGTTAAAAACTAAAAAAACTGAGTGATCCTGCTCTAAATGAGCCAGCGGAGGGTGGTGGTCACACACACACACCCTCCACCTCCCCGTGCCTGCCCCGCCAGCCAGATGTTCAGCTCTTTCCTGAAGGGCAGCAACTCCGTCTGGAGACGCAGTTCAACTGGCAGGAGGTTCCATAGGGCCAAAGTGAATACCGAAAAGGCTCTTCTTCTAGTGCTAGAGAGGCGAGCCTCTCCAGAAGTTGGCATCTTTAAAGAGCCCCTCCAGTCCACTCTAGTGGGGCGGGCAGATGTCCTCAGGGTGATGTGGTCTCTTAAGTATCCTGGCCCACTACCATGTAGGCTTTAAAGGTAATTACCAGCACCTTGAATTGCACCTGGAGGCACACTGGCAACCAATGCAGCTCCCATAGCAGGGGTGAGGCAGGGGCATAATGCCCGCACCCCATCACTACTCGTGCAGCCACATTCTGAACCAGCTGCAGCTTCCGAATGGTCATCAAGTGCGGCCCCATGTAGAGCGCATTACAATAATCCAGTCTGGAGGACCATACCCTAGAGTTGAATACACCTGGCTTTCGAGCAAGGGAGACCTTTAGCTTGACTCATTCAGGGTTCATCTGCATGCAAGGAGACAATTCTAACAGCTGTTCTAACAGGTTAAGGAGACAGAGGCATGGCCACTTGTTTACAAGTTAACCCCTTTGGAAGAGCTAAGGCCAGGCCTGACATGAAATAGATAAGATGACACTACGTAAACCGGCTTCAACACATTGCTTCATATGGATTGGTCCACGTATTTATCTGTTTGAAAGTTGGACATGCGCTTTTAGTTATTAGTTTGCGTAAGTGTCTAAGACCGACGCTGATGGGGAGGCAGAAGGTCAGCAGTTCGATTCCCGAGTACTGCAGGATGGAATGAGCTCCCGTCTTTGTCCCAGCTCCTGCAAACCTAGCAGTTCGAATGCAAGAAATTGCAAGTAGTTAAATAGGGACCACTTCGGTGGGAAGGTAAGAGCGTTCCGTGGGCCCCGGTGTCTAGTCATGCCTGCCACATGACCACGGAAACGTCTGCAGAAGCAGACAGCACTGGCTCTTCGGCTTTGAAACAGATGAGCACTGAATCCTAGAGTCGGATACGACTGGCTTTTGAGAAAGGGAAACCTTTACCTTTAATATTCTAGTATTTCTTCTTAAGAAATTAATATATTTAGTGTGTGCAACGTTTATCATATTTTTGGGAATATAATAATAGGAGGAGCCATTGCATATGTTGTTTGTAACAGCGTAAGTTGTTTGTTCATCAGTATATAAGATGTACACTGGCATACAGCCGTGATGGTGAACCTTGGCACTCCAGATGTTCTTGGACTTCAATTCCCAGAAGCCCAAGCCCCCCGTGAACCCACTCGCATGGGTTTACTGCGATTCATCCAGCCGCGCCGGCCTCATCGCTCCCGGAAGCAGAAGTAAAACGTGCCCGTACGGGCACGTTTTACTTCCGCTTCCGGGAGCGACGAGGGCGGCGCGGGCCGGATGAATCGCAGTAAACCCATGCGAGTGGGTTCACGGGGGCTACTGGGAATTGAAGCCCAAGAACATCTGGAGTGCCAAGGTTCGCCGTCAAGGGGATACAGTAAGGGTCCCTCCTCATAGAGAAGGCACCATTTTGCACGCAAGATACCAATGAAATTGGTTTCTATTTTCTTCTCCAAGCAACACCCTGACTCCTTTTTTCTTATTCCTGAATTAAGTATTTTTAAAAAGCTTGTCATTTATTAAGAGTTTGTAGCAACAGGACTTAAAACCACCGTTTCCCATGCTCGAAAGCCAGTCGTATCCGACTCTAGGGTTCAGTACTCACCTCTATTTCAAAGCCGAAGAGCCAGCGCTGTCTGCTTCTGCAGACGTTTCCGTGGTCATGTGGCAGGCATGACTAGACACCGGAACGCTGTTTACCTTTCCCACGGAAGTGGTCCCTATTTATCTACTTGCAATTTCCTTGCGTTCGACCTGCTAGGTTGGCAGGAGCTGGGACAAAGACGGGAGCTCATTCCGTCCTGCAGTACTCGGGAATCGAACTGCTGACCTCCCGCCTCCCAGTCAGCGTCTTAGCCACTTGAGCCACTCCAGTCCCTTAACAACACCACGAGGCGGCCTTTATTTACCCAGCGCAGCCGCCATGGCAGTCCCGACCATGCCACCTCCCGACACCACCACGTCGTACACAGTCGCCGAACTGCTGGTCCTCCTCCCTAAGCCCCGAGACAGCAGCGACCCGCCAGGGCCGGGAGGGCGGAGACCCAGCAGGCCTTTCCTACAACGAGGCCCGAGGCCGCGACCAGAGGAGAAAAGCGCCGCCGCCGCCATTGCGTTGCATACATAAGACACGCCCACCCACACCCACCTCTCAACCATGAAGGAGGTATAAAAAAAACAGGAGACGGCATGACGTCAGAAACTTGAAGCCGACTAATCTGACAGTCCGCCATGTTAGTTGGCCCAAAACATTGCCTTATGGTGCTTTGATTGTGTGGAGTCGTGAAAGTAGATCGGGGTTTCCCCTTTAATATCAGTGGGTGGGGGTTGCGATCCCCCTCTTCGCTGGCTCCTCTGAGTCCAGAAGGGTTGGGGGGACAGACCCCTTTTGTCCCCCCAATCCTCACCGACCCACGGGACCCGGGAGAGGGGATCGAATCTACCCCACCCCCTGATATTAAAAGGGAAAAGCCGATCGGAGTTTCCCCTTTAATATCAGTGGGTGGGGGGTTGCGATCCCCCTCTCCGCTGGCTCCCCTGGGGTTGGGAGGTTTGGGGGGACAAAAGATGTCTCTCCCCCACAACCCTTCTGGACCCAGGGGAGCCAGCGGAGAGGGGGATAGCACCCCCCCCAACCACTCCGTTTTTAAAGAGAAGAAACCAAGCGGTTTCTTCTCTTTAAAAACGGAGTGTTTGGGAGGGGGGGTTTGGAATCGATCCCCTCTCCCTGGTCCCCTGGGTATGGGAGGTTTTTTTTTGGGGGGGGGGGGGGAACTAAAAGGGTCTGTCTCCCCAACCCTCCTGAACCCAGCAGGGACCCAGCGGAGAGGGGGAATCCCCCGACACCCCCCATATTAAAGAGAAGAAAGCAAGCAAGCGGTTTCTTCTCTTTAACAACGGAGTGTTGGGGGGGGGGGGGTTGGATTCGTTCCCCTCTCCCTGGTCCCCTGGGTTTGGAAGGGTTGGGGGGACAAAAGGGGTCTGCCCCCCCCAACTCTTCTGGACCCAGGAGACCCGGGAGAGGTGATCGATTCCACACACACACACCAAACACTTCGTTTTTAAAGAGAAGAAACCGCTTGGTTTCTTCTCTTTAATAACGGGGTGTCCTGGGGGGGGGGATCCCCTCTATGCCGGGTCCCCTGGCTCTGGAAGGGTTGGGGGGACAGACCCCTTTTGTCCCCCCCAAACCCCCCCCACCCACCCAGTGGACCCAGGAGAGGGGATCAATCCACGCCCCCCTCCAACACAAGAAGCAATCGCAAACGGTAGTCTGCTAATGTTTTGGTCCACCTAATATGGCGGCGGGCCACGCCCACTGGCTTCAAAAAACTTACAGCATGAAGCCTGTAGTGCCATCTCCTGTTTTTTATACCTCCATGCGCCCAACAGAACCAGCGCAACATCAACAAAAACATTCGCTTCGCCCGGGCGGAAGTAAAGACCTTGCCGCGCATTCATTGGCCCCCTATGAGAGAGACTGCCAAATAAGCGGATTTTCTATTGGTTGGCGTTTCGAGGAGGGGCGTGGCTTGGTGGGTGGTCGACGAGCTGTAGAAGCCGTGGAGCCCCCGAGCATAGGAGGAAGAAAGAGGGGAGAGATGACCGTGTCAGAACCTGAGGGAGCCGCGGGGGGAGAGGCTGAAGCGGAGCTCTCGGAGGAGGAGGAAGAGGAGCCACGGGTAGGCCGGCGCAGGATGGCGGGCTGTTACTATGGCAACAAGGGGGAAAACAGGTGCACCTGTCCCCGGAGTGATGAGAATTTTTTTAATGCTAAAACAGGAGTAATAGGGACCACTTTGGGAAAGTAAACAGCGTTCTGTGCGCTCCGGTGTCTAGTCATGCCTGCCACATGACCACGGAAACGTCTGCAGAAGCAGACAGCGCTGGCTCTTCGGCTTTGAAACAGAGATGAGTACTGAACCCTAGAGTCGGATTCGACTGGCTTTCGAGCAAGGGAAACCTGTACTAAAGCAGGAGCAAGTGGGATAGCTTTATTGGATCGTTAAAAAAATCTAATTTCCCTCGATACCAATTTTTCAACAACATGTAGGGGTGCAAGGTCTTTCCATTTTCAATTTGTTCGGGCATAGGCAGAATTTAGCTATGAATAAAATTGCCATTATTTATTAATAAATGTTGAGCAACTAAAATATGCAAATATTAAAACCAAAAAAGCAATAAAAACAATGTACCCACAATGCAAAAATATATAACGCCCCTCCCTACAAACAGTGGCTCTTGTGTAGCCTAATGTTGCGATCTGCCTACCGCAGCGGTGTAAAAGTAACGACACACAAACTCTTTGGAGGGTCAACGTGAGACGGCTGTCCGCTTTATTTTACAGCTAGTATTTATCATAAAACCTGACTATACCTTGAATCATCAATTGTAGTGTCTAACAAAGGAACTACAGTTACATGACAAATCTCTGTCATATTTCACTGACGTACTTCAGATAAGAATGCCTGGCGTCAGATGGCCAGGGAGTTTGTACCAAAAGAGATACATATGTTTAGGGTAAGGAGTTCTAGGGAGGAAGATTAGTGAGGCCCCATATCAAGGTCCGGAATTCTTCCACACAGTGGTCAAAGGACCATTGTACTGAATCGCAAGTTCAGCTAGGAAGCGTCCTTGGAGAAAAGAAATGTTGCGGACTCCCAGTATGGCAGGAGTTCCAGTAATGCCAGATGGCATCACTGCCCCCACCTTTCGGAACTTGCTAATGCTAAATAATGATTATAAATTTAAGGCGATCATGGGGTCAAACTAATATATAATTACTACACAAACTAATATATCATTACTACAGCCTAATCCTCGTACATGTTCCTTTGCAGTTGAGGAATAAATCTTACTACAGGTGAAACTCGGAAAATCAGAATATCGTGCAAATGTTCATTCAGTTCAGTAATGCAACTTAAAAGGTGAAACAAATATATGAGATAGACTCATTACATGCAAAGCGAGATAGTTCAAGCCTTACTTTGTTATAATATTTATGTTTATGGCTTACAGGTTATGAAAACCCCAACCCCCCAATCTCATATACCCCATAATCATCACATAATCTCATGTACGATGTACGCCATGATCATCACAATTATAACGAATTAAGGCATGACATATCTCGCTTTGCATGTAGTGAGTCTATCTCATATACAGTATTTGTTTCACCTTTTAGGTGAAATGAATGAACATTTGCACGATATTCTAATTTTCCGAGTTTCACCTGTAAGGTGTTAACTTCCAAGTAAGTGTACATAGCTAAAAATGCAACATTGAATGACTGACTTATCCTATCAACTTGGTTTAGTGAAAAATGCAGGTTAATAAGAACTGCAGGTGAGCTATTAGTTGAAGCAAGAAAAATGTTTGAAATGTAAACTCCTAAATTTTTGGTGTGTTTGATGTCTTTTTTCTTGTTGGCCTAGGTTTTTCAATTTAAAGCCCTCTCTGATTCAGAATCAGAACAAGGCAGTAATGTTGCTGTGCAAAACAGAAGTAAACTGCTGGATTTTCTACAGTCAGATGAAAACCCAAGAGCGCCCTCAAGTTTGGATGGGGATTTCTATGAATCACTTCAGGATCTCAAAAAGAAAAACAGACGATATTTGCAAGAACTAGGTCTCATGTACCAGGTAAAACTGGTGAACAACCACAAATCACCCAAGGAAAATAAAGAACTTGAAGACTTTTTCCAGGATGATGGAGAATTGTTATTGTCATCAAAGTTCCTTCAAGATTTAATGTAAGTTGCAACAGAGTGCTTTGTTTTTCTGTGGAATTAGTAGGTTTTACTGGGGAGATAAAATGAAGATGAAATTTAATTCCATACCATGTTTATTCTACAGGGAGAATGTTTTAACTGGGACTTAAGCAAAAGTATTGCGGCATTTGTATGACTAGCATATTTTTCCAGTGGGCGCTTTCATGGATTATAGCCCATTGTCTATGTGTCTACCTCTCTGAAAACTGTAGGCCTGAGTGCCATTACTAGGTTTCAAATCATGATGAAAGTTTGCCTTGGTATTCAAGTGGATGCTAAAAACACCCTGAAGTTCTTTTGTGTAATCAAAATTAAAATATTTTCAAATATTACTAGTTATCTTATGACAGTGACCTTGACAACATATATCTTGTTTTTTTTTTAGATCTGGTAACATAAGGCGATTCAAGTCTTTGACTGACCTCACTGGAGATCGTTCAGAAGATGAGCACAATCCTTCACTTCCTCAGTCGTGTTCGGAACCAAAAAGTGCCTCTACCACATGGATCTCTTCTGTCACTGTCCCTCAGCCCTTCAAGATGACAGTTCGAGAAGCTCGCAAAAAGTCTGAGTTGTTAAAGTCACATGCATGGCTTGAACTTGAGACAGCTGTGAACAAAAAGCAAAGCCAAGAAGAAGCTGAATGCCAGAAGCAGTTCAGGGCCCAGCCAGTGCCTGCACATGTCTTTCTCCCACTTTATCAGGAAATAATGGAAAAGAATTACATTCGTAGACAACTGGAAACACAAAAGAGGAGGGAGCTACTTCTTTCAATGCAAAAACCCTTCACCTTTCAAGAAAAAGAAGAGAAAAGAAAAAAGGCCATCAGACAAAAGATTCTGAACATACTGGTTCCATCTAAGAAAGCAGCAACTAAAGTCAGGAAGAAAATCCCAAAGTCTACCTTTGAACCAATGCTTGGGGATAAACTTAAAGGTGAAGAGCTTAGCATATCTTCCAAAGGAAAAATCATGTCTGACTGCCTTAAACACACAGAATGGTGGTTAAGAATATATTCTCTTATATGTGTGAGAAAAAGGCACTATTACACAGATTTAATCTTGATTGGAAAAGTATAAAAGCAAGAAAATAATTCTACATATTGCAAAGGTTTTTTTCCCCCTAACATAAGAACATGGGGGACCCGGTAGTGGAACTGACAAAGAGAGAGCTCTGGCAGGCTGTGTAACAGATATATTTCACTGATCAAATAAAAAGACAAGTTACTGTATATTGTGTCATGGCAATGCATCAGGATAGTGACAGATTGGGTATCTCTTGAGAAGAAACTATTAATTACCACAATAAACTTGCAAGGGCTCAAAATATTTAGGCAAAAGCATGCCCAGGAGCCTTCTGTATACAAATTATGCACCCAAATAAAGATATGCAAATAACTTTGTACTTGGGAACATAGGAAACTGCCTTATGCAGAGTTAGAGTATTGATCCCTCTGACCAAGTATTTTAAATACTGGATAGCAGCAGCTTGTAGGTTGTCAAGCTGTAGGTTTTCGATATCACTACCTGAAAATGCTAGGGACTGAATCTGGGACTCCCTGCATGCAGTGCATGTGCTCTAGCACTTAGCTATAAACTATTTAATCACTTTAAAAATAGGTGAGCGTAATAGGAAAAGGACAAATCACTAAATTGCACTGAAAAATATATATACAGTAATACCTCGCATAACAAACGCTTCGTATAACGAAAAAAATCACATAATGAAGCATTCTTTAGACAATGGTGATACCCCACATAACGAAAAAAAATGTTCATTATGCAGGGTTTTTGGTAACCGGGGTATACCCAGTCAATGGGAACCCCGGCTAATGAACATTTTTTGTTCGTTATCCGGAACATCTCACATTAGCTTCGCATAACGATAAAAACCGCATAATGAAGAGCTCCATGGAATGGAGTTTTTTTCGTTATGCGGGGTTCTACTGTATTGTGTAGCCAATTACTGAAGACTTCAGTAATGTGATTTCAAACACGATAGGTGATTTTTGATGCTCTATCATTGAGTTGTATGTATGTCTTACAAGTTTTTATTTGGTAATGAAATATTTCTGCTGTGCTCTATGACATTGTTTTTGTTTACTGTAGCCAAATATGTATGCCTTTTTCCAAACCTGGGTGCCCATTACTTTTGCTTTCTTTCCATAGAAGCTGAAATCTTAAGAAAAATCCGCATTGAGATGAGAGCCAAGGATTTACTAGAAAGCTCCTGGGCTCCTATTATGCTTGGCAATAAATCAAGGGAGAATGAACCCCAAATCACATCCAGAAACAGGGAACAAAAGTTGAGCTTTCTACAGGGGAACTTCAGTTTTAAACCAAAAATTAACACATCAGTGCCTGACTTTGAAAGACTTTATTGGGCATTCCAGAGAAAAGCATGCAGACAAGAAATCAAAGAAGCAACTCATAATAAACCTTTCCATTTGAGAACATCTAATCTTCGTTGCAAACATCAAGAGATGACGGTACAAGGAATTACTTTTAACTTCATCCTCCATTATTATGCCTTGTATAAATCTCTCTTTGCTGTAAGAAGCCTGATGTACTTTACTGCCTGTGTGCTCAGCCATTTGATAATTTTAGACAGTATCGGGAACAAATTCCTTGCAAAACAAGACAAAAAGAACCATGATGATATTAGTACATGCTTGGATTGTTTCTATTACTATGTTTTCCCATTGGGAGAACGAGTTTAAACGAGCGAAGGAACCTATTTCCATTATTAGCATAAATGGGCCTTGGAAGTTCTTTTAGGACCATGTGTTTTGATCTTTTTCTGATTTTTCATTAAAATTGCAAGATGCATCAGTTTTAAAAGGATTAAATTATGTAATTGTAAATAGACAAGCAGCTTCATATATATCGACTAGCATAGGTTGCCCGGCGTTGCCGAGCTGTTATAAATTGTGTCTTGCTTTTTTGGGGATTTTTTTTTAGTTAAAACTCAACAGAGGATGCTATAAATCTTTTTATTTTATTTATTTAACATATGTTTTTATTTGTGTAAACTTTTGATTTATTGTTATTTTTTTACTTGTTTTTACTCTTGTGGCCTCTAGGTGGGGCTGTTGTGTTTTTGACTTGTTTTTAATATTCCGGCCTGCAGGCGGGGCTGTTGGTTTCATTTTCGTTTCACGTGTTTTACCTCTCCTGGCCTCTAGGTTTGGCTTCTTCTGGTAAGTAGTCTTTGTTTCTTCATTTCTGTTCTGGAGTCGTGGAGGGAGGACGTGCTGGTGAGTTCTCTGGGTTTTTCTTCTTCTGGGGGTTTTCTTTGTTGTTTTTTTATGGTGGTGGACTGGGAGGTGTTTCTGTTTGTTCTTTTGTGGTTTGGTTGTGTTTTAGGTTTGTTTAATTGGTTTGTTTATTTCTGTTTTGTTTAATTTTTGTGATTTTGTTGGTGTTTATTTGTGTACTTTGTGGTAGTTGTGTTCGAGTTAGGTATTCTCATGTTGTAGTTAGGTGTTTTGTCTGTGCTTTTGTGGTATTGTGGATTTTGTGGTTTTCTTTTTTTGTGTATTAATGGGTATTTTTAATTATTTATTTGTGTTTTATTAATTTTTATTAATTTTGGTGTTTGTTGTTGGTGTGTACTTTTGTGTGAAGAATGGGCTGCCTGTCGGTTCCTCTTGTCCCCATTGCTGCTTCAAAATTTGGTTTCAATGCAGCAATGGGGAAAAGGAGGAGCCGGCAGTCAGCTCGCTCTTCCCCTGGGAAGGTTCGTTAGGTAGTTCGGGGGGAAAGGAGGCAGAGAAGAGCTATCTGTCAGACGATGGTTCTCTCCTCTCTGTCTCCTTTCTCTCTTGGCTTACCTAACTGGAGATCAGCAGGCAGCGATCCGTAAGAGGTGGTGCTCTTCCTTGTGGATAGCTGGCTGCTGCTTTTGTATTACCTCCATCGGAAGTACAAAGGCAGCAGCCAGTCATTCGCCAGGGAGGGTGCTTCCCCTGATGAACTGCTGCCTGCTGTTGGTTTTGTTTTTTTTCACACCCCGGCTCAAGGTACCTTGAGGCCAGCGGTGGTCTCGGCGTGTCTTCAGCGGGGTAGCATGGAGGAGAGGGAGTCCCTCTTCTCCCCGTTGCTCTGGGAAAGAAGGCCGGTGGTGGTGTTGCCGTGGTTTTTTGTGGGTTTTTGTTTTGTGAGGCTGTGAGGCGCTGCGTTTGCCTGCTGCGGACTTGCGCTCCCGTTGCGTTTTTTAATTTTGTTTTTCACGCACCGGCTTTCTCAGCGTTCTGCACGCTCACGGCACATCATACACTGGGACTTTGAGTTTTGCCTTTTTGCTTTGCGTCCGTGTGGCGGTTTTTTTCCTGCCGCTCGATTTTAATTGGCCGCACCGCGTTTCCCAACGTTCTTTTTGCTCGCGCCTCTCAACCTGATTGCCTGTGGCGCGGCTCACAGAACGTTGGGAAGTGAAGTTCTTTTTTTTTCACGTTCGTGGGGCTCTTGCCCCACTGGCGCCTTCGGCAACCCTGCAGTAACCTCCGGACCAGTTTCGGGCGAGTGCAGGAGGCTCGGTACGGGATAGGATGGACGTGTGCAGAAACGTATAGCAAGTTCCAACGGTTAACCCTTGGATTTATAGGTATAGATTACATATAGTGGGTGATATTGTGTTGAATAACTATGTGGGCATAAATTGGTGATGATGCCATTAGCCCACAATGTAACTCTTTCATATTTCAGGTTCAGAGGCTCCTTAAGGATCCCTTTTGACCTGGATAAGCCTTTGGGAGTCTCGGGGAAGGTGGGGGAAGGCTTTTAATATGAAGAAATTGCCACCACCAAGGCAGCCTTAGAATTTTGTAACAGGCAAGTTGGAATCTTTCAGTTAAATGAAAGATTAATATTGTGGGCTGACTACATCATTATTTATACAGTACCTACATAGTTTTTCCAACTGGAGTTCAGTCAATGTATTTTATAAATATAAACGTTATCTGTTATGCTTACCAGGGCAACACATAATTGAGAATTGTGCTGGTGAATTGCTGCAAGTTAAGAATTCACCATAATGTATGCTGTTGTCTGACTTGGCACAGAATAGCAAATGCCTAACTTTCAGCAAAGGGTGAGACTCAACTGGAGAACAACTTACAGCAATTCACCAATGAGATTTACATCAGTTGTGTCATGCCAGTGTAAAAACTCTGCAAAATTTTAGCCATTAAATATAATGATGAGTTACTGTTTCTGTAAATGTTATTGTTTCAAATAGGCCTACTCTATTGCGGGCCTACTATAGCTAAGCAACAAAATTCCATCAAACATATTCCATTTTATATATCTATTTGTGTGTGTGTGTGTGTGTGTGTGTGTGTGTGTGTGTGTGTGTGTAAATAACAGTTAGGGAGATGGAGGGCAATAGAAAAAGAGGAAGTCATAATATGCGATAGACAGACTCAGTAAAGAAAGCCATGGCCTTTAGTATACAAAAGCGGCCAGGGCTATTAACCTTTAGGTAAAGGTTGCCCTTGCTTGAAAGCCAGTCTTATCTGACTTAAGGGTTCAGTGCTCATTTCAGTTTATAGCCAGGATTGTCTGCTTCTACAGACGTTTCCATGAACATGTGGCAGGCATGACTAGACACCAGAGGGCACGGAATGCTGTTTACCTTCCCACCAAAGTGGTACCTATTTATCTAATTGCAATTTCTTGCTTTCGAACTGCTAGGTTGGCAGGAGCTGGAACAGAGATGGGAGCTCATTCCGTCATGCAGCACTCAGGACTTGAACTGCTGACCTGTCAGCCTTCCAGTCATCAAGTTCAGCGTGTTAACCACTAATCCATTAACCTTTAGGAGGGCATTAATTTACTAGATTGGAATAAATCTAAATGATGTGATAGTATATAGCAACTTTGGATCTCTGCTTCAAGTTCCTCTACCTAGGATTCCAACAGTCATATCCATCCACCCTTCTACCTCATACAACAGTGAGCCATGTTTAGTTGGTGTAGGACCATTGCAGAGATTAGTGGCTTGAAAATCTTGCTTTCATCAACCCAGCTACCAGTACCTAAATCTGGATCTGAGCTAGTGAACAAGAATGATTGACACACAGAGAGAGAAGACAAGGATGCATAGGTGTATACCTAAGTATGCAGGTTTTCAAAATTAGCATGAACTTTTCTTTCAGGCTTTTCAGGAGTCTTCAAAAACACCAGTACAAAAAAGTCGGTCTATGACCTGTCTTTCATCCCTTTCTGCTAATACCCTTCCAGTATATATCACGGATGCAGTGAGAAAGAGGGAATCGGCTATTAAGTGAGTAACAAAACTTAAGATTACTTCTGTGAATAGTTCTAGGTTTGCCACTGATTGGGCATTATAGAAATCCAACAATTAAATATGTTCAATATTTTGTTCTTGTAAAAACGCCATAAACTTTTATAGGTGAGAAGCTGTTTCACCAGGTGCTGAGTTTGAATTGGAGAAAGAATGGTGTATAGCAGAAAACTGATCAGGAGGACACATTTTGGCCAATTTAACTGATTTTCCACATCCCTGTCCTGTTTTAGCTCATCAAAATAGGTTTCATTTTAATTAGTATTTATTGCCTTTATTTCCTGTCCATCTGGGATATAGTGACTTTAGGAACTGGATCAGTGATATGGGTGTTATGCTGTGATGCGGAAGGCAGATGAAAGGCTGTTGCATTACATTCTCAGGATTGTATTCATGGCTGATTGCCAATATTTCAGATTCGGATATGGCCTCCTACCCAGTACTGTCAATTCTGATTGGCAGCAGCTGTCAAAGGTTTCAAGCAAGAATCCCTGCCCATCTTCCATCTAAATACTAACCAAGCCCAACTCTGTTTAGCTTTTGAAAATCAGAATCAGATTTGTGGGAGGAAGGTGCCTTAAGGTGAGTTCAGCATATGTTCTGTTATCTGCAACTGTCTTCATAGACTCCTCCAAGAGGATAAGTACAAGAATAATGAAGACGTTCGCTGGGCAGAGCTCCAGAGGAAAAAATGCAAAGCTATGTGTAAATCTCTGAATTCCCGAGCAAAAGCAATGGATCCCCATAAAAGCTTGGAAGAGACATTCAAAGACAAGCTGAAACAAAACTGGTCAGTATTCTAACATAGAGGCGATAGGATTGTGCTTTTGTGTGTACACATACAAACTTTCACCCCTAGACAGGAAGAAACAGATCAGAAATTTGAAAAAATGTTCTGCATTATAATATGAGTCAGGAGTTCTCAACCTTTTTACAATAAGCCGGGGTTTGGGTCACGCTCCCTCAGATAGCTTTCGGGGCCGGATGGCCATTTTGCCCTTCCTCCACCACATGGTACTTCCTAGTGTGGTGGAGGTGGTGTGGGGCCACATGAAATGGTGCCATGGGCTGCATCTGGCCCACGGGCCTCAGGTTGAGAATCCCTGATATAGGTAAAAGTAAGGGTCACCTTTGCTCAAAAGCCAGTCGTATCCGGCTCTAGGGTTCAGTGCTCATCTGTTTATAGCTGAAGAGCCAGCACTGTCTGCATCTGCAGACATTTCTGTGGACATGTGGGAGGCATGACTAAACACCGGAGTGCACAGTGCACAGAATGCTGTTTACCTTCCCACTGAAATAATACCTATTTAAAAAGGTAACGGTGTCCCTTGCTCGAAAGCCAGTCGTATCTGACTCTAGGGTTCAGTACTCGCCTCTATTTCAAAGCCGAAGAACCAGCGCTGTCTGCTTCTGCAGACGTTTCCATGGTCATGTGGCAGGCATTACTAGACACCAGAGCGCATGGAGCACTGTTACCTCCCCACCGAAGTGGTCCCTGTTTATCTACTTGCAAATTCTTGCTTTCAAACTGCTAGGTTAGCAGGAGCTGGGACAAAGACGGGAGCTCATTCCGTCCTGCAGTACTCGGGTATCGATCATTTGTAGTTTTATGCAGTCCTCTAGGTCTTGAGCCGAATTATCCTTTATGTCCTTCTTATGTATGTTCTTTCAGTAGTTAGACAGTATTTGAAAAAAGAGACAGAGAAAACTCCATACAGTATATGAAAGAACAGCCCTTTGTGTACCTGTAGTTACATTTATGATTGTTCTTATTTTTAGGAACACAACTTTGATTTATTTTGCAATAACGGAAAACAATATTGTAAAAATTCAAGAACCCATCTGAACTAAGATGCTTAGCTTAACTGAATGCCCAAAGCTGTACATGTAATTTTGTACTCATAGAGGCCTTCCCTAGTTCTGACCTAGAATTTGTCAGACCTGTTTAAACAACTACAGAATGCAAGAGAAAAAGAATACCCCTGTTCCCCTTGGCAGTGCTGTTTCCCCCACAAGAGAGTTTAAATGTCAATTTCTGTACATGCACACCAGCATATTTACACTCGCAAGTCTGTTTCTCTGAGTAGATTGATACCCATAAATGTGGCTAATAGCCCACAATACAAAATGAGTGAAATTGGGTCTAGTTGTGATAATGTCTGGTAAGGAAACTTTTCTTTCAGGCAGAATGACCAAAGAAGAACAAGAGAGTATAAAAAAGAATTAGAAGAGATGGAGCTACGTGTGAAAAACAGACCATATCTATTTGAACAGGTCACAAAGGTACTTGGTTTGGGCAATTCACTTGGAATGATTCTAAATATTCCTGGAGGGGAGAGATTCCACCATAATGTCTTACTTTTTTTTTTTAATAGCACTGTGCTCAACAGGGAGCAGAGAGGCATTTCCAAGACACCTTGAAGCAGTTTGGACTGGATGAAGAATTTATAAAAAATAAAGGAGGGAAAGCCAGCAATCCAGTAAAGAAGGGGCAGTCTGCATTACTAAGGTATTTTCAGGACACATAATGTACAGGTGAAACTCGGAGAATTAGAATACCGTGCAAATGTTCATTCAGTTCAGTAATGCAACTTAAAAGGCGAAACAAATCTATGAGATAGACTCATTACATGCAAAGCAAGATAGTTCAAGCCTTATTTTGTTATAATATTGATGCTTATGGCTTACAGCTTATGAAAACCCCAACCCCCCAATCTCATGTACCCCATAATCATCACATAAATTATAAAATCATGCACGGTGTGGACAAAGTAGATAAGGGAAAACTGTTTTCCCTATCGCACAACACTAGAACTAGGGGACACTCCATGAAACTTTTGGGTACTAGTTCTCAAACAAATAAGAGAAAGTACTTTTTCACCCAGAGGATCACTGGTCTATGGAACTCCCTGCCAGAAGAAGTGGTGACAGCTGTCAGTCTTGACAGCTTTAAGAAAGGATTAGACAAGTTCATGGAGGACAAGTGTATCAATGGCTATAATTATGGCTACCTAAGGACAACCTCCAGGTTGGAGAGATAGGCAAGATATCTCTCAATGCCATTTCCAGGGAATCCTAAGCAGGTGAAGGCATCTCCTTGGGAATACCCTGAAGGAAATGGTGAGCCACTGTGTGAGACAGAATGCTGGACTGGATGGGCTGTGGCCTGTTCCAGCAAGGCTGTTCTTATGTTCTTAATCTCATGTGTGCTGTATGCCATGATCATCACAATTATAATGAATTAAGGCATGACATATCTCGCTTTGCATGTAGTGAGTGTATCTCATATATTTGTTTCACCTTTTAAGGGAAATGAATGAACATTTGCACGGTATTCTAATTTTCTGAGTTTCACCTGTATCTATGTAAAAGCATAATAATGCTGGCTTGCAAAGCAATCCAAAAGCCAGCCAAAAGACTAGCAAGCAATTGGATACGATGGAACTGTTCTTTGCCTGTCACTTGGTATTTCTATCTTGGAGGCTCCCTTATATCCACAAAAAGCTATAGGTGCAGATACATTTCCAACAGCATTCCCATCCATGTTATGGCCTGAAAGAGAAGCCTCTGATTCCCTCAACATGACCATAGATCATATGCTCACCTGAAACTACTTTGTTTTCCTTTCTTTTAGTGTAAATCAGGGGTGGGAAAACTACGGCCCGCAGCACCAAATCATCTGGCTGCCACTGACACCGGAAGTGGAAGCATTTACGACAGCCATAAACGCTCCCGTGGCTGTCATATATGCATTTATGACAGCCACGGACACGTTTTACAACAGGGAGAACCACCAGTCCGGCCCACTCAACTTTCTGAGGGAGTGTGGCTCGGCCCCTGACTTAAAAAGGTTGGCATCTCCTGGTGTAAATGATTGAGATGCAGGAAATAACAAAGTAATCTCCATCTCTCAACTCCATGCTCTGGTTGCAGTAAACTAGTCATGCTTATGAACTGCTGGTTCCTCCACCAGTTAATCTCTCCCAGGACCTTCAGATTGTTCTGAAAGATGTGTAACATTTGTTAGTCAGCCTGGCATTAGGAAAGTCAAACGGTCTCCTAACCTACATCACAGTGTTATTGAGAGTAAAATAGCAGGGGGGGGGGAGGTAGTAAACTTCTTAAAGTGATATGCATCTGCATGTGATAAGCATGTCAGCAGGACTACAGCTATCAGTAGTCCTTTATTGGATCACTTTTAAAAAAAAAACATTGCGCGAGCTTTCGAAATTCAAGATCAATTTTTCAGGCATGCATCGATATTTCATGGATAGGACAGGAAAATTATGAATCAATGTCCCAAAAGTTTATGGCAAGCAGTTCTGCCAGGCTTTGCTGCTTAGAGGTTATGACAGTCAGGCTTTGACCAAGGCCTTGCCTAAGGGCCTCTCTGTGTTCCCAGCAAACGGCTTTTGCCAACCTGCGCTGTGGAACTTACCCAAAGACTCCAACCCAGGAGGCCTGAGTGCCGTCCTTGCAGCAGAATCCTAGGACTTCTATGCCTTAGCAGAGCCCAGCAAAGTATTATGGAGAGTATTGTTTAAGTGTGGTAGCGTGAAGTGTCTGTGGCGTTTGGCTTAACTCTTTGCTTACCCCCTCCTCCAAAGAACAGGCGTTGTTGATGAAATAAAGAAGTTTTATTGTTCACGAAGCATATTGAGGAATAGCAGTTTCTTGAAGTTCAGGATACAGAATCAGCATTCAAAAATACTAATCAAAAAGAGCAATTAGGGAAGTACCTTGAGTCGGCCTTGGTCAAGTGAGCGGTATAGAAATTTAACTAAATAAATAAATAAATAAAATAAGTACACACTCAGGCTTCCCCCCAGAAAACCAAGGAAACCTGACTAATCTAAATAATCATTTTGGGTAGGCCCAGAGACCTGGCTTGGTCCTCCGGATAACCCAGACTCCAACTCTAGCAGAATTGCACTAGCTATCCAACCCATGTGTCTATAGGAAAGAACATGAGCTTGGCCTACCTAATTAGTATACAGCCAACCAGATCCCAGGGATTGTATAAACATACCCCGGTTCTCGTAACAATTATCAGGCCTTTCCCAGTTCAGGATGTTGACAGACATTCCAAAGCAGAGAGAGAAGACAAAACATGGCTTCTCTGAACCACCAAACAGTATATATGGCTAGACGGTAGAATCCAACAGATACAACGAAATCCGTCTCAAAGAAAATATGATTTATTTCTCTTGTTTGCTTGAAAAGTTAACAAAAAAAATTCCTTACTTCAGGCAACAAAAATAATTCATAGAATTGTAATATATCAAGAAAACCGAAGCTAATCCGGTGTAGTAGCTTTTCTCAAAATCGCTTCCTCGGGGTTTTCTATAAATACAATTAAAGATACATCGTTATCATATATATACAATTATACATCTATGTACACGCAATATTATCAGATATTGGATCATGTTTTAACAAAGTTTCCTAGCAGATAAGTCTCATTAATATACTTTAAGGAACTATCATTCTACCTTAGAATTCCAAAAAGTGTAGTATATTATCTTACCTTAACCGATTAGTGAAATCTATTTTCTCTTATTTATATTATTTAATCAGCATCACAGACTCTTTGATTACTCTTTAGTGCCTACGACGTTGATGGACTTTACAACTACTCCTTTCTTATACTATCTGCTGAATTGCACAGCTGTACCATCCTGTAATCAAGGTCTTACTTCTTAAAGTGACCACGTCTCCCCAGTTGATTACAAAAAACAGCTCAAATCATGTTCATGGTTTAGTCCATACGGGAAAAGAAACACACTGAAGATATTAAGTTTGTAACACTAGAGAAACTAAGCTTTAAGAAATTTGGGAGAATCAATATAGAGAGACAATTGTTGCGCAGAGAGGCCTTTTATATTCATTTATTTAACTCTATGGTCCCGTATGGACTAAACCATGAACATGATTTGTTAACTTCTCTGAGCTACCTGCAAGATAAAGGTTGCAGAAAGAATTACCAGGCCTTTGCAAGGAGCAAAGCTACAATTCTAAGATACTGTACATTAAAACCAAAGTGGCTCCAAGTTGAATAACTTGGGCCTATTTCTGTTACAGAGGTGAATTGTGGAAAACAGCAGGCTATGGCTGGTATCCCTCATTTAGTAAACACAGGAAACCAGGTTCTGCATATTCCCTGTAATTTAATTTGTGTCAGCACACTTACTGAAATAAGAGAATGGATTGCAGCATTCAGAATAATTGTTTTTAAATCAACAGAACTCATACAATTCAGAGGGATACCGACATCGTAAAGGAACTTTCTGAAGAAGGGCAAAGAAGATTGGAATTAACATAGGAATCAAGTGGAAATTTCTATAGGCCTACTGCTTTTTAAAGTAAGATTAATGAATTCATGTTTATACAATTTGTGGCAAGAAAATGGAAGCTTTTGTACTTTATTTACATTAAAATGTGAATCATAGTGTCTGCTAGCAAATTGGTTATATTGCAGTTCTTTTAGGCAATTTCACAAGTTAAGTTTTCCAAAGGTTTGGCTTTGAACTCTCACTCTGTGCACTCTGTTGTGCTAGTGTAGATCTTTGCAGTTCTCAGATAGCTTGTATGCTGATGATACTCATGTAGACTCAAGGAATGCTTTTTGCATTAAGCGTTTATTCTCAAATCTATAATGTCAAAATGCACAAAAATCTGTTAAAGGTATTAGTTTGCGGTTTGTCTTTTAACTACATCTCATTTTTAAATCTTTACAACTCTACTTGAGAAAGTGTCGTCAAAATCCTTAGAAGTCGTTGCTTTTCTTTGAATTATTCCATACTAGCAGCTTTGCCCCGGGGTTGTTTTTCCCTGCGGGAGGGAAGGGCGGTTCGGCCGGCGCCCAGGGAGGACACAGGGCCGAAGGACCAGGCCATGGCCTCCTCCCCAGGTGAACGGGGAGTGTGCAGCGGGCGCGTTCGGCACCCTCGCATTCTCCGCCGCTCAGCGAGATGCAGTTGCCGGGTCCTTCGGCTCTGCATCCCCGGGTGAACGGGGAGGGTGCAGCGGGTGCCTTCGGCACCCTTGCATTCACCACTGCCCGGGGAGACGCAATGGCTGGGTCCTTCGCCCCTGCGTCCCCGGGCGAATGGGGAGGGTGCAGCACAGTGGCCGCCTGTGGTGCAGCAGCCTTGCTATGTGCCCAGTGATGACGCCAGCTCGGTTGCACACTGGTGCATCCTGGGATTTTTTTTTGGTGGCTCCAGTGGGGCTTGTGCCCCACCCACGTCATCTGGACCCCCTTCTTTGACCGAAGTGGGTTGCAAGTTAGGTGGCGTGTGCTGGTCAGGTGGGTGGGTGGCGGAGGGGGGGAAGGCAGCCTGGACCCACAAATGTACAGGTCTCCTTTATAGATTCATTTAAGTTACACAGTAGTTTTAATATTCATTTTAAGGTTGAGAAAGGCTATGTCTCAAAGGGAGAGGCAATTACGTCATTAGCATCCCAATTCATACTCACCACACTTCCCACGTTAGCAGGTGGTTAAAGAACGGGACATCAATCAGAAGGGGAATCCCAGGAATTAGAACATTGCAACAAAACAACAATCAGATTCTCACATCTTTCAAATTCTAAAGGAAGGTGTGAGGAGTGGGTAAAAAGGTATAAAAACCCGAAGTTTTTATTCCTCAGGAGGGTTCTTTTCCCCAGGTATGCGGGAGCTCTTCTCATTCAATTCCTTCAAGCTATGGAACTTCCATAAGCCTCGGATGAGGGCGGAAAGCTCACACTTTACCAGCTATGAGATTAGCCACGCTCTTCTTATTTTACTAGATTGACGTTTAGGAAAGAATCGTTTAGTTCTCCACATGCTTATTCTTCATATTATGGATTTTATAATGCTTCAATAAATCTCCGAACGACAACAGACTCCAGTCTTTGCTGAAGAAGGGAGTATTGCTACTACACTGATAACAGGTGCAAGTCGGGGGAATAAGGCTTTGCACTCTGCAACAATATAACCTTGGAGGAGCGAGGAGCACAAAGGGACATTAAATCAAAGAGGAGGAGGATTCAATCCTTCAGGGAGCTACTTTCACTTCCAACAGGCCTGGGAAAACCTTATCAGTGGACATTCCATCTTTGAGGTAACATTTTTACGCCTCGCTACTTTCCCATGGCAAGGCTTTCTCTGTGTGTTGTTTGGGGGTTTGTTTTGGCAATTGGCAACATATAAACAGGACACTTACTTTGCCACATTAATTTGCTACCACTGTCCCAACTAGAAAGCCGGCATGCCATTTCCCAATCACGCTTTAACTTAACCAGGCTCCGTACCGGCCGTAACACGCACGGAGAGTGGAGCACCACGGCCTGGGCCCTGAAACACCAGAGATGAATGGGGTTTGGGAAAGTGTTGAATTTGGGGTTCCGTGCGCAGCTCGTCAGTCCACCCCGGGACACCTCTGACAAAAAGTGTATAACATAATTCTTGGCTGAAAGCTAGTTGGACAGCAGCAGAATCAAATTGCTACAAATTGAAAGGCTGCCTTTGTGGATTTTGGAGTGCATATGACTTTGTTGCATGGTGTACAATTTGCATGCATACTGCTGATGACATCATCTTTGCTATGTATGTGTAGCTGTACAACAGGATTTCAGCCACTTCTGTAAAAGATCCTCCGGATCTCCAAATACAGTAGAACCCCGCATAACAAAAAAGCCCCGTTCCACAGAGCTCTTTGCTGTGCGGTTTTCCCCCCGCTAAGCGGGTAGAATGGGTGATATCCCGCATAACAAAAAAAGTTAGTTATATGGGGTTTCTGTTAACCGGGGTATACCCCACTTAGCGGAAACCCCGTAAAACAGGAAAAAAATCGTTATGCGGGGTACAGTTGCCGCACAAACTTCATTGTATGAAATTTGCATTATACGAAGCATTTGTTATGCAGGGTACCACTGTAAATAGATTTGCAACAGTATTTCTTAATTTCTCAGAAACTCGAAATATTTCCGAAATCTCTCTTCACCCTAGGAAATTTGTTGTAGCTATTAAAATTCAGACTATAGTATTCTAAGGTAGCCAGGTTTTAACAACACAATCTGAGGGGCTAGTGTGATTGTGCAGTCTTAAATGAAAGAAATAGACATTGAGTATGAACAGGATCATAGGCTTAAATTACAGATCCGCCTAGATTCCAGAAGAGGATTTCAATTATTTACAAAGCAAATACTAGAATGTTTGACAACTTGTCTTATTCCAGCTGCCGGGAATGAACCGTAATGTGAGTAACATGTATCCCGCTTAGACCATATCCTATCTTACATAAATGTATTTACTGTACCTGTTTTTAAGTCATTTGTTACCCACCTTGAGCCTCTTGAACAAGGCAAGGATATGAATTACTCAAAATAAAGCGACACAAGCATCTCAGGAATTGGAAGTATACAGTTTATTTACAACAAAATAATCACTGATTTTTTTTACCTCTGATTCTGCTTAAATTAAAAGCCCTAACAAACCTAATAGTTAAAAATGAATATATCACAGCAATAAGCAAGGATGTTTGAGGCATTCTTCTGAATAACATCAGATCTTCAGTATGGAGCAAGAGCAGCATTAGTGAATATATCCACATGTAGCAAGAGGATGTGGAAGATCCAGCTCAGAGCACCACAGATCCACCCCTAGAATTCAGAAGCAAGAATAGGACTGCAGCATTTAGTGCAGGATTCACTACTATCTAAAGATACTTCTTCAAGAAGAACAAGCCAGTACAATGCTGAGCTTATGAGCTGTTTCAGGAGAAAAACAAAAATTATAATTATAAGAGCATGATCACCTGGTTTCGGCCCCATATTCAACAGCAATATTGTTTGGACTTCAACAGGGGCTCCTCAGTTGACTGAAGCAAAATCACATTGGAGGCCTCTGGTTGGACAAGTCATGAGAAGTACGCTAGAGGCACAGCACAAATTCTGGGAACTCAAGTACCAAATGGCTTCTTAAGCACACGCCACAAGCTTGTTCTTTAGCTTCAAAGGTTTGTCCTTTTGTTAACTGTGAAGTCAATGGAATAATTTTACTTTCATTAATACTTGCTCAAACATAATGTAGAACGGTTAAGACTGCTGTATTTTCTGGCGTATAAGACTACTTTTTAACCACGAAAAATCTGTGCCAAAGTCGGGGGTCGTCTTATAGGACAGGTACTTAACTGCAGCTTGTTTCCCCTTGCTTCATATGTCCGGCGCATATGGTGGGAGTGCCGCGGCCGAGTCCCTGCTCTGTGCGGGGAGTATGAAGCAAGGGGAAGCAAGCTGCACACATCTTCCTGTACCTCGAGGAGAACGTGAGCGTGGATTGGCTCTCCACCAGAACCTGCCCATTCAACTCGGAGGGCTGCACGTCTTCGGGTTGAGTGTGGGTTAATTTTTATTTGCTGGACATTGGAAGAGAGGTAGTCTTATACGGCAAGTATATTCCAAACTCTATATTTTAACTGGAAAAGTTGGGGGTCGTCTTATACGCCGGAAAATACGGTAGTTAAAAGTTCAGAAAACACCGGGGTAAAGCACTTCTCTGGCCAAAGGCAGAGCGTTTTACCCCTGGAAAAGTGCTTCTCCAGCCAAAGGCACCCCTGTGCTATTAGCAAAAGGGATTCTCGCTGGTCCCCTTGTGGAAACAATAGGGGGGGCACCAAGAATCCGTTTCGCTAACAGCGCAGGGGTGCCTTTGGCCGGAGAAGCGCTTCCCCAGGGGTAAAGTGCTTCTCCAGCCAAAGGCACCCCTGCGCTGTTAGTGGAAGGGATTCCCACTGGTCCCCTTGCAGAAACAGCAGGGGGCCACAGAGAATCCATTTCGCTAACAGCGCAGGGTTGCTATTGCCCTGGGAAGGGCCTTACCCCTGGGAAAGCACTTCTCAGGGCAAAAGCACCCCTGCGCAGTTAGCATTTCCATGGCGAAAATCATTGTACGAATCATCCATAGGGAAAATCGCTATACGATACATGTATTGTACAGCGATTTTTTCGTACGATGGACTCATTGGAACCAATTAAAATCATTATACGGGGTTTTACTGTATCTAGTATACCATTTTCTTTTTAGGCTCTCACTATATTACAAACTTACAGCAAGTAACCAACTAATCAGAGGTGTGGCTATATTAATTAAGAATTAAAGCATTTGTTTATAGAGCTTTGATCCTAGCCTGGAGGACAACAAAGAACTATGATTTGTTAATCTGGTTGTAATAACTGCCAAAAACACTGTGTGAAGGACAAATGTGAACAACATACAGTCTGTATGTAATCCACATTATATTCAGAAAGGAGAAAATTAAGGACACCGAAAACACCAAACACTAAAGAATCATGAGCAGAAGGAAAATAATTGCTAGTGAAAGTGGGAAAATGCAATGCTATAATAAACAGATTCTGTTACTGATCTCATGTCTGCATTGAGATCACACAAATCTCACTTCCCTTTTATCACACAATGTTCATAAGCATACATCAGGACATCTTGGGATCCAACTGGTGCTTTGGATTCTGCTGCTTGCAAACTGCAGCACTTAAACATCACGAGGAGGTACTTTGTGTCATGCAATGACATCTTATTGGTTGTAAAAATACCAATACTGATCTAAGGCAAAACAACCTTACCAGAAACTATTATACTTAAAATCAAAACTGTAATAACTCTTCTTACATAAAAATGCGGGGGAAACGAAAGTTTCCTCAAATTAAAATTATGCTGTTGGAAACAGGATAGAAACTTTACAGACTGACCTGTGGATTTACTGAAGTAAAGAAGAAACTCCATAGGAATGCCTTGATGTTGACAGAGACAACAGATGATGAGATGGCAAAACTACATCAGATGCTGAATGGAGAGAGTTTGTTGTTGCTTCAGCAAGAACCTCTGCAGAGAAAACACCGGGGGGGGGGGGGGGGGGCGGGAGTTATGCCTCTTAAATGTTCCTTAAGGATTGTTTCTCCAGGTAAATGCCAAAAGAAGTGCAGTTTTGGAAAACTACCAAACACACGGCTGAAGTATTCGCCTTAAGTATTCACATCTACAGTGTCTGAAAGCAATATGTATTTAACCACATTTTTGGGAGTCATCATATGTTTAGGAAGCCGAACAGAAAAAATCAGAAGAAGCCAAGGCTAAGGCAAATGGTCTTCCCTTCAGACTAAAGAGTAACATTTGTGCTACATGCTCATGAGGCAAATGTTCTTGCCTACTTATCATATACAGGCGAAACTCGGAAAATTAGAATATCATGCAAATGTTCATTCAGTGCAGTAATGCAACTTAAAAGGTGAAACAAATATATGAGATAGTCATTGCAGCATGCAAAGCGAGATAGTTCAAGCCTTACTTTGTTATAATATTGATGCTTATGGCTTATGAAAACCCCAACCACCCAATCTCATGTACCCCATAATCATTGCATAATCTCATGTACACTGTACACCATGATCATCACAATTATAACAAATTAAGACAGGACATCTCTCGCTTTGCATGTAGTGAGTCTATCTCATATCTTTGTTTCACCTTTTAAGTGAAATGAATGAACATTTGCACGATATTCTAATTTTCCGAGTTTCACCTGTATTTTGGCCTTAAGGCTAAAGAATATTAAAAGAATATGCTATATACAATTATGCATTTTGCAAAGTATATTCTGTTGGAATAAAAACTAGGCAATGGGCAATTTGCACCTGCGAATGCTACACTATTCTCATCTCATATTTACTAGAATAGCTTTTTCAGTCTATAAGGTAAACTCATATGCACCTGCTGTAAATTAGATATCCAGGTAGTTCTCACACTTCCAAGTCCAACCACAAAACTGATCACAATCTCAGCTTGGGTCAGAAAAAGTGGAAAGGCCTTCTCCAATGAAATGTAACCAGGAACACGTTTCAATGGAGAAGGCCCTTCCGCTTCTTCTGACCAGATGGCAAATATGATCACCTGTCTTAGCAAGACATGGGCACAAGCATTAAAAAAAATCACATTCCTTTCTCTCAAACCCTACCTTCAACTATCTTGTCTAAGAAAAAATATACTAAATACACGAACTGAAATAGACTGTCAGTAAATATTTAAACTGGGGACTGTGGTGGCTTATTGGTTAAGATGCTGAACTTGACTAGGTCAGCAGCAGTTTGAGACCCAAGTGCTGCATGACAGAGTGAGCTCCCATCTCTGTCCCAGCTCCTGCCAACCTAACAGTCCAAAAGCAAGAAATTGCAAGTAGATAAATAGGTACCACTTCGGTGGGAAAGGTAAGAGCATTCTGTGAGCTGTGGCGTCTAGTCATGCCTACTACATGACCACGGAAACATCTGCAGACGCAGACAGCACTGACTCTTTGGCTGTAAACAGTGATCACCACCACACCCTAGAGTTGGATATGACTGGCTTTCAAGCAAGGTCAGCCTTTACACTGTTTCTCAGAAATTATATGAATATAATTATGAACTATGAACAAAGTATACAAAGGTGTCTCTGGCTTCCTCAATCTACTATTGCTAATGTTTACTGTACTGCTCTTTTCATAAGAACATAAGAACAGCCTTGCTGGAACAGGCCACAGCCCATCCAGTCCAGCATTCTGTCTCACACAGTGGCTCACCATTTCCTTCAGGGTATTCCCAAGCAGATGCCTTCACCTGCTTAGGATTCCCTGGAAATGGCATTGAGAGATATCCTGCCTATCTCTCCAACCCGGAGGTTGTCCTTAGGTAGCCATAATTACAGCCATTGATAGCCTTGTCCTCCATGAACTTGTCTAATCCTTTCTTAAAGCTGTCAAGACTGACAGCTGTCACCACTTCTTCTGGCAGGGAGTTCCATAGACCAGTGATCCTCTGGGTGAAAAAGTACTTTCTCTTATTTGTTTGAGAACTAGTACCCAAAAGTTTCATGGAGTGTCCCCTAGTTCTAGTGTTGTGCGATAGGGAAAACAGTTTTTCCTTATCTACTTTGTCCACACCGTCCATGATTTTATAAACTTCAATCAGGTCACCTCTTAGACGCCGTCGTTCAAGAGTGAAAAGGCCCAACCGTTGCAGCCTCAGATGGTAAGGAAGGTGTTCCAGTCCCCTAATCATTCTGGTTGCCCTCCTCTGTACTTTCTCCAACTCCATAATATCCTTCTGGAGGTATGGCGACCAGAACTGTACACAATATTCCAGATGGGGCCTCACCATAGATTTATAAAGAGGCAAAATGACACTTGCTGACTTATTTTCTATACCCTTCCTAATGATCCCTAACATTGAGTTTGCTTTTTTCACTGCTGAGGCACACTGGGTTGACACCTTCATTGAGCTGTCCACCAGGACACCAAGGTCCCTTTCCTGGTTTGTCGCAGAGAGTTCAGACCCCATCAGTTTATAAATGTAATTGGGGTTTTTTGCCCCAACATGCATCACTCTGCACTTACTGATGTTGAAGCTCATTTGCCACTGTTTTGCCCACTCCCCCAGTGTCAAGAGATCCCTCTGGAGCTCTTCACAATCTCTCACAGTTTTCACTACCCTGTATAATTTAGTGTCGTCAGCAAATTTGGCTACCTTGCTTTTTACTCCTACCTCTAGATCATTTATGAAGAGGTTGAAAAGCAGGGGTCCCAGTACTGAACCTTGGGGGACCCCACTCTTTACTTCCCTCCACTTGGAGAAGTGTCCATTTAGTGCTACCCTCTGTTTCCTGTCCCTTAGCCAGTTGCTGATCCAGGACAAGACCTGTCCCTTTATTCCATGACTGGCAAGTTTATTCAAGAGCCTTTGGTGTGGGACCTTGTCAAAAGCCTTCTGAAAGTCCAGATAAACAATGTCAACTGGATCCCCCTTATCCACATGCTTGTTGACACTCTCAAAAAATTCCAACAGATTAGTGAGGCATGATTTGCCCTTGCAGAAGCCATGTTGGCTCTCCTTTAGCAGCGCCTTCTCTTCTATGTGCCTATTAATTCTATCTTTTAGGATGGTTTCCATCACTTTACCTGGGACACATGTCAAACTGACAGGCCGGTAATTTCCTGGATCACCCCTGGATCCTTTTTTGAAAATTGGTGTTACATTCGCTACCTTCCAGTCATCAGGCACAAAGCCTGATTTGAGGGAAAGATTATATATTTTGGCTAGGATATCAGCAATTTCATCTTTAAGTTCCCTGAGAACTCGTGGATGGATGCCATCTGGTCCTGGGGATTTGTTAGTGTTTAGCTTAACAAGACATGCAAGGACATTTCTTTGTCCACTAAATTATTTCATGCCAATAACCAACCATCATTGTCTCACGCTTCGTATGAAGTCATCTCTTTATTAAGACAGAAACAATCTCTCACCCTCTTTTACGCCAATGATTGAGTCTGTGTCTGGCAGGTGCAAGGATTCCACACCAAGGCTGGGGGGAGGAGGGCTCATTGACACCAAGTTCTTGCTGTGCACTTCAGAGTCTTCCAACAAACTACTGCCCATCAGTGATTCTGTTGCAAAATACATATATATATATATATTGCTATAAGTTGAACAGTTAACTCTGGACCTGCAGAGTTTGGTCTCCTGCACCCCACAGAAAGAGACTCCTCTATTTCTCGAGGATCTGAACTGTGGAAAAGTATTCTTTTTCTGTTTATCCTTACTTTAATTGAGCTCTTTTGAAGGCCTAAATCAGGGGTGCCCAAACTTTTCAGGCCACGGGCCAATCACGTAGTTGAGCAGGCCGGTCACATGGTTCCCACTGGAAACAGAAGTGTATGCACAAAACGCTGTCGTAAATGTGTTTTGCGCATGCAAAACCCTCGCGAGTGAGGTGGCACATAGAACAGGAAAATAAATAAATAAATTTAACTTCTGCTTCCGGAGTAGCGCAGGCCATAGTTTAGGCACCCCTGGCCTAAATTCTTAGTGTGAAAATGTGACTGAACAGAATCTTTGTCCTTGAAGAGAAGCAGAGATTACTCACACACATCAAAGTCTGTGCTATTTTGACAGTAAGGAAACCTTCCATGTTTTATGGTCAAAGACTAGTCAACATTTTTAGTTTTTGTTCGTTTCTAAAACTTCCCACTTTCCATGCAAAACACACCCTCCTAACAAAAACTCAAATTCTATCCCCAGTGCATCTCAACCTATGGAAAATAAGCTTATACTATATTTCTAAACTGACCCACCCCCTCCACAACCTGGGGGACCCATTCATACTTTACCAAACAAGCCAGTTTCTACCTGTTGGTTCATGCTGCCTACAGCTAGCTGTTCCAACTCTGGAATGATGCTTCTTCATGTGTACGTTCCTACTACCACTCTGAGAAAATGTCTTCCCGCAGATTTGACACTGGTGTGGCTTTACTCCTGAAGTAAGACACAAGAGCTGCTGAAATAGGGATTAAAATTCTTAACCTGAGGCAGGTTTATAGGTTTAGCTCTGAACAATACTAATCAGTTCACAGCCAAGTTGTCAAGAAATTTAACCAATCTGAAGCTTCAGGTCTGTATGGCAGTTAAGTCCTAAAGCCAGTTCTTTATAGAGTACAGGTCAGTAGAAATGAGATCTTACAATATTTTACATTGAGCAAGAACATCTGATGAGATGAAGTTCTCTTACCTGAATGGACAACCAGATGTTTACGAAGGCTGGAATATTCAGCAAAGGAACGACCGCAGCCCTGAGCCTCACATAAGAAAGGTTTTTCCCCTGTGTTACAACAAGCTACAATTAGGGTACTTACTGGCTTTGACTGATCGAGAAATAGCAAACCTTGACACTCCAAATGTTCTTGGACCTCAATTGCCAGAAGCCCAAGCCCCCTGTGAACCCACATGAATGGGTTTACTGTGATTCATCCGGCCCACGCTGCCCTCGTCGCTCCCGGAAGCGGAGGTAAAATTCGCTTTTTCTCAGCTTTGCTCTTTGAGGTCTGTTTAACTAGAGATGAACTGAATGTAGGACTTTCTAACTGCAAACATGGCCCTCCCAACAAACTACACTCTCTCCTGTAGACTGCAGGAAGATTCAATGTTTGTGGCAGTAACCATAGTCCTCTCCAAGCTTATTAACAACCTACCCCTCCAGTTCAAGGGTCCACTTGTGGACATTTCCTCCCCTACAGAGGCCTTTAGATCATGAGGCTATTTTTCAAATACACCTCTCTCTATGTATTACAAATGGAAAAGAGGAAGACCTAATATGAGACAGACTGACTCACTAAATGAAGTCACACCCTTAAGTTTATAAGACTTTATCAAGACTGTTAATGATATGACCAATCGGAAGTGATTAATTCCCAGATTGCAATTCCCCAGAAGTGACTTGCTGGCACATAACAGTAACATTATTTGCAGCATGTATTAAGGCCTAATCAGAAGTCACCTTTATCTCACCAAAATAATATTTTACAGCAGATAGGAAAGGGAAACAGAAGTGCACAGGCTGCATTATATTCATAATCTGATGAGAACAATGCAGAATAAATCTTAACACTTGAGCACTGGAATAAGAGAACCTTCTGGAAAGACAGGAAAGAAACTCACCAGTGTGAATCCGCAGATGATTCTTCAGATTCCCGGCGGTTGTGAATTGTTTCCCACAGCCTAACTCACTGCAGATGAATGGTTTTTCACCATTGTGCGTTCGCATGTGTACCTTTAGCCTCTGGAGGACATAGAAGCTTTTCCCACAGTCTTTTGCTGGACAAATAAAGGAACGATCATTCCTACAAAACAGAATAACTACCTTAACACAGTTATACCTATTACTATAAGCAACCTGTTCTCTGCTGCTGTTTGGCTCTCCGTAAAAACGGCACATACGATTTTATGCTTTATTGCAATTCAAAACAAGAGGGGTGAAAATGAAAAATGGTATGGCCAGAGGTACTGGCTTTAATTTAAGAAGCAGTTCATGGGAAAAGCTGAGAAATCATTTTTTAAATTGAGACACCTAGCCTTATTGTTTTTGTTTCTTTCATAACTTAAGTATTTTTACCAAAATGTTAGGCAAAACAAAAATATGAAACTATTTTGGACCAGTGACTTACAAACCACAAGCAGCCTCAGGAAGTTCAGAAAAACACAAGACTGGTATTATAAGATGTCTTGAGTACAGTATGTATATGAGTTAGGTCCTTTTTTAAAAAACTGAATTTCAGTTGATTCTCTCTGAATCTCAATACTCGATTGTACACAGCAAGAGCTAATTATTACCTGGTTAAATATTTATATAGCCTGAAGAACCCTACAAAATCACAGTATAGCAAGTCTATACACCTGTGGGTTTTTAGGTGATATTTGAAATGGGCTGGCCACACAAATGTCCTATCACAGCCCTCAACTGTGCACTTCAACTTTTTCTCCACGCGAGGCAAGTGAGGGATGGGGCTGGATTCTTTTGGTGGGTCTCCTGAGCAGACATGAACATTTTCACCTGAAATAAAAAGTATTACGTTAAGGCAACAATGTAGACCAATATCAAACCAGCCTATGAACTAGAAACAATTCTAATGTTCATGTCTAGCCATTCCTACAAAGCAAATCTTGCTTTTCTTCATGTGTCAAATTTCACGCATGCCCAAATGACAGTAAAGTGGCTGCATTTCATTCGTAGTGATATTATGGAGACGGCACTTGTCACCAATGCACTTGCATCAATACAATCATAATTATACAAAAGAGTGTTGTAGATGTAAAGAAAGGAATGGGAGCTATTTACATTTATGGTGGGAGTGTAAAGAGGTGTATAATGTACGGGGGAAAGCTTTTGAAGAAATAAATAAGATATCATATATAAATATATATATTAGTCCCAAGGTTGCATTTAAGTGATATAACGGTAGGTAAATATAAGAAAAAACTTATTATAATTATGATAACAGCCATGAAACTGTCGATAGCAATGAACTGGAAAGTGTGGATCTCCTTAAATTTGGAAGAGTAGTATAAAGAAATATAGAATATAGCATTGAACGATAAGCTGATATATGACTTAAAAATTAAAAAGGGAACAATAAAGAACAATGAATTTTTACAGATGTGGGGAGACTTCACTGACTATGCGTTTTTTAAAAATCTAAAGGATTTATGCCAGGTCAAGAAACAAAGAAAGGTATTAAAGTTAAAACAGAGAATTAAGATATGTGAAATAAACAAAAAGATCCTAAGGGCAGAGGGTGCACTTGTCAAATATTAAATATGTTTTATGACAGGGGTGCCTCAACATTTTTGGGCCGCAGGCTGGTCACAAAGTTCCTTGAAGCAGAAGTAAAACGTACCTTGCAATCTGTTTTACAACAAGATAGATTTTAGGCTGCCATTTTCTCTGCTTAAACCAGGGGTGCCCAAACAATGGCCCACAGGCCGGATCCATGCCGACGCCAATTCATCCAGCTTGCACCACCCTCATCGCTACCAAAAGTGGAAGTAAAATGCACCCATGGCATTTTACTTCTGCTTCCAGGAACGATAAGGGCAGTGTAGGCCAGATGAATTGGCATCGGGGGACAGATACGGTCTGCGAACCGGAGTCTGGGCACCCCTGGTTTATGCAATATAAACAAGGATGAATATTTAATAATTAATAAGCCAAATATTGTAGTGTTTTTCCTATTGTTTTTATTCTATTGTTTTGCTTTTTTATATACAGGTGAAACTCAGAAAATTAGAATATTGTGCAAATGTTCATTCAGTTCAGTAAAGCAACTTAAAAGGAGAAACAAATATATGAGATAGACTCATTACATGTAATGCGAGATAGTTCAAGCCTTACTTTGTTATAATATTGATGCTTATGGCTTACAGCTTATGAAAACCACAACCCCCCCAATCTCATGTACCCCATAATCACCACATAATCTCATTTAACCACTGTACACCATGATCATCACAATTATAATGAATTAAGGCATGACATCTCTCGCTTTGCATGTAATGAGTCTATCTCATATATTTGTTTCACCTTTTAAGTGAAATGAATGAACATTTGCATGATATTCTAATTTTCCGAGTTTCACCTGTATTTTATGTGTATATCTTTATATGTGTTTTGAAAATTAAAAAGTGATACCCTCAAGGAATAACAACCACTGCAGTAAATTAACCCATTTTTTTTAAAAAAAGAGAGAACCTCTTACTGTTATTGCTTGATTTGGCATTCTTGGCTAGCTGTGCACGAGTAGCAGCAATCAAGCTGTCATGAGCCAATTCCTGGACACGTAAAAACCACGGAGTACTGCTGTCAGTGCTGTCATTGGAGAAGAAATCATTCCCAGAATCCTCTGTTTCATCCTGGACAAAAACCAGGTGCTCTGAGGGAGAACCGAGGCCTAGAGACGAAAATATTCAGGCATTTAAAAAATGAGCAAAATCTCTTGCCTCCCATTGTATTGCAAGGTACTTCTACAGACATTTAATGTGAAGCAGATTTCCACATTCTTAAACTGGATCACTGGTCAATCTGGCCCAGCACTAGGAAATCTAACTACTGTATCAGCAACTCTCCAGGGCAGGGGTGCCCAAACTTTTTGGCCCGTGGGCCGGTCACATGTTTCAGCGGGCCAGTCATGTGGTTCCTCCCACCAGAAGCAGAAGTAAAAAACACCTTGCAATCTGCCATTTTCTCTATTTAAACCAGGGGTGGCCAAACTACGGCCTGTGGGCCAGATCCAGCCCCTGATGCCAAGTCATCAGGCCCACACTGCCCTTGTACCTCCCAGAAGCCCAGAAGTGCAAGTAAAACGTGCCCAGAGGCAAGTTTTACTTCCACTTCTAAGAGCGACAAGGGCCGCGCAGGCCAGATGAATTGGTGTTGGGGGCCAGATCCAGGGTTTCAGGCAGAATTTCCTTCTACCTTACCTGATGTTCATCAGGCTTGACCTGGTGGTTTTTGAAATCAGACTAAATAGGGTGTTACAGCTTTATACTACTCCTGTTTCTAAATCAGCGGCATCAAAAAAAGTACCATACATAACAATGCATACTGAACATATACCTCTTGCATTTCAAGAGCCCTGGCAGCACAGTGGTTAAGCTCCTGTACTGCAACCAAAAGGTTGTAAGTTCTATCCTGACCAGGGATCAAACTCAGCCTTCCATCCTTCCAAGGTTGGTAAAATGAGTACCCAGTATGTTGGGGGCAAAACTGATTTTGTTATGGAATGTTTTTTATATTTACACCTGTGAGCCGCCCAGAGTTGCCTCGGCGAGAGGGCAGCAATACAAATATGAACAAACAAATAAATAAATAAATAAAATGCTAATTCACTTGTGATTTAACTAGATACTAAAATGTAAATTACCTGTTCTTGTTAAATTGAGAAGAATAAAGGAAGTGCTATCACTGGGCTGAAGATCTTGTAATAAACTGGAAGTATCTGGACTTGGCAGAAGCTCAGGCGGCTTCTGCACTGTTTGTGCCCTCGTCTCCTCACCGTCAGGCCCAACATTCACCTGGAGGCTTCGCAGAACAGCAGAAGAAGAAACGTCCTTTGAAGAACTGGAGTGACTTGGCGAGTCATCTAATGAAAAAAAGTGTGTAAGGTAGAACATTCAGAAGCATTCTATTCCCACAGAAGCCAACCAAATGCATTTCTATCACACCAATTATCATGTTTTTGCCACAAAACTAGTAACAAAACCAGCAAATTCTGCACTGCCAGCTAAAAAACTGCTATTAGTAGTACTAACACCCCCCCCCCTTTTCTTTAATTATAAAAGGTGTATCTCTTTTGTAGAGGCATCCTAGATCCAAACAAAATACTCTAGCCACTGCAATTCTTTTCAGTACAGATTATCCTCATTTTATTAGTTTGCAATCCTATACAAAATTAGCTAGAAGTATGTCCCACCGAAACTGCAAGTAGATAAATAGGTACCACTTCAGCAGGAATGGTAATAGCATTCTGTATGCTCTGGTGTCCAGTCATGCCTGCCACATGGCCACAGAATGTCTGGACATGCAGACAGCGCTGGTTTTGGCTATAAACGGAGATGAGCACCAAACCCTAGTGTCAGATATGACTGGCTTTCGATCAAGGGCAACCTTTACCTTTACCTATGTCCCACTGCACAAACTGGGCCTTACCACTGAATAACTAGGCAAAGGATTGCAATGTTAATCTCACAAAAACATATTAACTGGGTTTTGCTTGTTTGGTTTGGAATAATCAAGCTTCACATTTTACCTGGCAATATTAGTCTGTTGCATTCTGGAGATTCAGTAACAGGAAGGAGAGACAGGCAGGTAATATCTTTTGGTTCCGATTCCACAAGCCCCTGTCCTAATGGAATGGATGTGTTCTGAACAAACTGAACCAGCAGCTGGGGAAAAAGCCAAGGTATTAAAACAGCAGCAAATGACTAGAATTCTCCCCTTCCCATTCTACAACTCCATCTGCAAAAGATAGTAAAAGTAGTTTTTAAATTAGACCTGCCAATTAAAAAGTACATTTTTTCTCATCCAAGAAGCTAATATAATTATTGTATGTTATTTATCATCTGCCATAATTGCTTTTCTTGTAACATTTCTTTCTGATTAACTATTAATCCCTACTAGAATATACCCACTAAGTAACAACAGCAGCATGTTGTCAAGTTGATTCTGACTCAGTGAAATTATTTCCAGGGTTTTAACGTAGACAATATTCAGAATTTGTTTCCCATTCCCTTCCTCTGGGGGCATCCAGAAACAGCAACTTGTGCAAGGCCACATAGGCTAGTTCTTCTCCCAGGTAGCACAGTGGGGAATTGAATGCCAATCTTTGGCTCTGTAGCCAGATACTTTAAAAAACACTGAGTTATCTATTAATTCAGAATTATGTAAATCAGATTGATTCAATGGCCTTGTTCTAGTTGAGACTATCAATTAGAGTTACTGTACCTCAATATATTTTACAAGGTTATTTATATTTCAAAGTATAATCTTACCCACTCCCTATTCATAATCCTGTCTAAGGCAAAAGAATTACAGCTGCTATAAGTCTAACTACTCTAATGTCAGACGGGCAATGAAGATATGCCAGGCAAGATGTGTTCTATGTAAATAATCAAAATAGCATAAAGGACTATTGAGTGTTTTTTTTGTAAATTAAGTCTTACATGCAACACAAGCATGTACAGTTTACTCAGACATGTGTGTTCAATAGGGCTTATTCTCAATTAAATGTGCAGGCTAAGTGATATCTACAAAGGGTAAACTTTCAAATATCTGAAAAATCAAAAATTATATATTGTAAAATTAAAATTGACTTTCAACAACCTTCAATTACAGGGATACCTCATACAACGTCCAAACTTGGTTCCACAAGTTTGGACTTTATACGGATTTGGACTTTGTATGAGGCATGCAAAATCCTAGCCGTGATGCCTCATACAACGTCCAAATCCTTGCCGCGATGCCTCATACAATGTCATTTCCATAGAGATACATTGTACTGTAACAGCACAGATTTCAGGGCAAAGTCAAGGAAACAGACCGGAAACGGACAGAACTTTAAGAAATCATTGTCTAAAGGCTAAAAACATTACAAAAACTTGACAAACAACCCTGATTGTCCAAGAACCTGAAGAATGCTGCAAAAATCCCAGGCATGCTTCTAAAAATTCTGACAAAAAATTCAAAAAAATCCAAAATCACGCTCAAAACCACTCCTAAACACTCTTTGCCTCATGCAAAACCCACAAGAGCAATGCACACACGTGTCCTGCCTTTTATACTGCCCAGGCACAATGCAACCTGGGAAAACCCCAATGCCTCATACAACGTCACACGATTTTGTATGAGGCAACTTTTTTTAAGGAATTAGGCGATGTTGTATGAATCCGATGTTGTATGAATCCGATGTTGTATGAAGCAGACTTTGTATGAGGTATTACTGTAGTTTTCAAAGTAAGTGAAATATTTAAGGAACAGTTTTACAAGTGCCAATCCACATCCCCAATGAATCGAACCTAGGTCTCCTAAATTCAAATCTATCACTTTATTCACTACACCACAGATGGCTTTCAAATTATACTTTGTTAATACAAATCAGTTGAGAAACTTGGAAATCTCTAACAACATAGATAATGCTGTTGACGTACATATTTAACATACATACTACAGTACAGAACATTAAATAGCCAGTATTTGCCACAACATGTTCTTAATACAGTAACTGAATCACAAATCTACAATTGCTAACCTCTGGTTTGGATTCTAACTCATCCGATAACATCGATTCAAGTTTCTGATTCCCAAAAAGTAGGTCTGGATAAGGCACCAAACTTAACAGCTCAAAGCAAACAGTGTTCTGTGTTTACACACATATTTTAGCCTCACACCTCTGTGAGGATCTTCTTAGGAAAAGTTGTAATGGACAGCTGCAGTTTCACCTAGAAAATAAAATAAGACAAAGTAAAATAAACCATGAGTTTAAAGCAGGGGGTCTCAACTTTTTCAAGCCGAGGGCCAGGTCTCGCTCCCTCAGACAGCTTCGGGGGCCGGACAGCTATTTTGCCCTGCCTGCCACACATGGCACATCCGGGTGTGGCGGAGGCAGTGGGGACTCACATGAAATGGTGTTGCAGGCCACATCTGGCCCCCAGCCGTAGGTTGAGAACCCCTGGTTTAAAGCTACCAAATTGTTATTCTTATTGCTTTATTTTCATAGTTTATGCACCAACTCACAGACAACTAAGTTCAACCATACTGTAGCCTGACTTCTCTGTGCTCTAACAACCCTTCCTGCTGCTTCTATTCCCTTAGTTGTTAAATAGCAGCCACTGTGTACATCAGCTTTGGCCCTGAGTATGCTGCTCCAGTATGAAGCACATTCACACATGCAAAACAAGTTGACACTACTGTTAATGAAGCCATGGATATAGTGAGAGGATGCCTCAAACCTACACCAGCTGAGAAAATATACCCTGTTGGTATCGCCCCACCTAAGGAGAGAGGTAGCAGTGGACGTAGAGAGAACTAAGCAAAAGAATGACCCTTAGCACCCTCTGAATGGAGATGAGCCTCAAGTCCACCGGCTCAGATCCAGGGAGAGCTTTATTGGCAAGCTCAAACATTCCTGAGGGGACGCAAGAGCAAAACCAAATTAGAAGATGGAGAAAGGAGCTCACTGGACAAGGAACAACATTAAAGGAGGATGTGGCTGAGAAACTCAACCTCCTGCTACATTATACTTAGAGGATCCTGAACAGGTTGAGGGCTGGAGTCCCTAAATACAAGACCAACATGCTCAAGTGGGCGCTGTTGGTGGACCACAACATGCTGTGCGAATGCAGAAGAGATACAGAATCGGCTCATTGGCTGGTCTGCTGACTATTACTGGAGACGTGTGCTGATGAAGATTTAATTTTGGCCAACAAAAAGGCCTAGAAAGTGGATTCATTTTGGCAGTCCAAAGTTTGAACTGGACATGGAAGAAAGAAAGAAGCTGCAGACTTTTAAGAAAACCAAGATAATGGCAACAGGCCCGATCAGTCCCTGGAAAATAGATGGGGAAGAAGTAGAAGCAGTGACAGATTTTACATTCTTAGGATCTAAGATGACTGCAGATGGTGACTGCAGCCATGAAATAAAAAGGCGACTGATTCTTGGGAGACAAGCTATGAGAAACCTGGGGAACATAGTGAAAAGTAGAGACATCACCTTGTGTTGCAAAATTTGCATAGTCAAAGCAATGTTTTTCCCAGTGGTAATGTATGGGTGTGAGAGGTGGACCATTAGGAAGGCTGAGCGCAGAAGAATAGATGCCTTTGAGATGTGGTGTTGGAGGAGAGTTTTGAGAGTCCCCTGGACAAATAGGTTGATCTTGAAAGAAATTAGTCCTGACTGCTCCTTAGAAGGTCAAATAGTAAAGATGAAGCTGAAGTACTTTGGACATCAAATGAGAAGAGAGGATTCACTTGAGAAAGCTTTGATGCTGGGAAAAGTGGGGGGCAAAAGAAGAAGGGGGCGGCCAAAGATGAGATGGATAGATGGTATTGTAGACACAATGGGCCCAGAGCTGGGAGGGCTGAGGAGGATGGTGGAGGACAGAGGAGCCTGGAGGTCAATGGTCCATAGGGTCGCAAAGGGTCGGAATCGCCTGTGCAACTGAACAACAAAAATTAAGCCTCCTTGGCAGAGACCCAGATCTTAGAAGCCTTAAAATCTCCCCAGCCAACAAACCTACTCCTGTTCCTCCATTACACACCTCGTAGTATTTTCCAGAGGACACCTTAAAGAGGGCTCCCGACGCCCCCAGGAAGCGGACAAGCCACCCGGAGACGCCCCCCCCCCCCAGGCCTCCCGTCGACCAGGCCAAGCCAGGCCCCCTCCCCCACAAGGCACGGAAACCGGAGAGGAGCTCTTTCTAAGCCCGGGACTCCCCCCGGGGCCGGAGGGCCGAGCACCGAGACGCCCTCCCTCCGCTCCTGGGAGAGAGGGAAGGGAGGGAGCGCCTAAGCACGGCTTCCCTTTTCTCTCCCCCCCCCCTCCCCGTCCCCGGGACAAGCCTCCCTTACCGGCATCTCAGAACGGTCCGGATGTGAGGCAAGCAGACGGCCACCGGAAATGCTGAGTGCCGCTCTAGCAGCAGCCACGGCCAGAGAGAGAGAGAGAGAGAGAGTAGAGAGAGAAGACGCGGCAAAGAGGTAGAGTCGCGTGGATGGGAGCATTATGCTGCACTTCCGGTTTCTCTTCGCCTGCCTGCCGCTGAACTAAACCCTCGCGGATGAGACCCGGGCATAGCTGTCAAGTATCCCTTATTGGCCAGGAAAACCCCTTATTTTACCCTCTTTCCCACCGTCATCCCTTATTAATTAGACTGCAATGCCCTATTGCCACCATTAGAGGGCAGCACAAGATAAACATAGCTGTCAAGTATCCCGTATTTTCCTGGAAATTTCCCTTATTTCCAAATCCAAAACTTGACAGGTATGGACCCGGGAGAGGGGTGTTACTTACCCTCGGATATATTTTGCTCTGCCAGTGCCGGAGCGAACGTCAGGCGAACTGGCTGGGGGAGCGGCTCTACCCTAGGATAATATATTTATATACAGTATACTGTGTACTGTAAGGAGTGCAGACAAGGCTGCATTCTGTCACCCTGCTTATTCAACTTATACATAGAGCACATAATGCGCAATGCAGGGATGGAGGAATCACAATATGGGATCAAAATTGCTGGGAGAAACATCAGCAATTTGAGATATGCAGACGATACCACCCGAATGGCAGAAAGTGAGGAAGACCTAAAGAACCTCTTGATTGGGCTGAAGGAGGAGAGTGCAAAAGCTGGCTTGAGACTCAATATCAAGAAAACCAAGGTAATGGCAACAGGCCCGATCAGTCCCTGGAAAATAGATGGGGAAGAAGCAGAAGCAGTAACAGATTTTACTTTTCTAGGATCTAAGATCACTGCAGATGGCGACTGTAGCCATGAAATAAAAAGACGATTAACTCTGCGGAGACAAGCTATGAGAAACCCGGGGAATATAGTGAAAAGCAGAGACATCACCTTGAAAGCAAAAATTTGCATAGTCAAAGCAATGGTATTCCCAGTGGTAATGTATGGATGCGAGAGCTGGACCATTAGGAAAGCTGAGCGCAGAAGAATAGATGCCTTTGAGATGTGGTGTTGGAGGAGAGTCCTGAGAGTCCCTTGGACAGCAAAGAGAACAAATAGGTCAATACTGGAAGAAATCAACCCTGACTGTTCATTGGAGGGACAAATAGTGAAGATGAAGCTAAAGTACTTTGGACATCAAATGAGAAGGGAGGACTCACTTGAGAAGGCCTTGATGCTGGGAAAGGTGGAGGGCAAGAGAGGAAGGGGGCGTCCAAAGATGAGATGGCTAGATGGTATTGTGGACACAATGGGCACAGAGCTGGGCGGGCTGAGGAGGATGGTGGAGGACAGAGGTGCCCGGAGGAAAATGGTCCATGGGGTCGCAAAGGGTCGGAATGGACTGTGCAACTGAACAACAACAACAAAAAGGAGTGCAGTCTCTCAAGTGGCTAAGACGCTGACTGGGAGGCAGTTCGATTCCCGAGTACTGCAGGACACAATGTGCTCCCATCTTTGCCCCAGCTCCTGCCAACCTAGCAGTTTGAAAGCAAGAAATTGCAAGTAGATAAATAGGGACTACTTCGGTGGGAAGGTAAACAGCATTCCGTGCGCTCCAGTGTCTAGTCATGCCTGCCACATGACCACGGAAATGCCTGCAGAAGCAGACAGCGCTGGCTCTTCAGGTTTGAAACAGAGATGAGCACTGAGCCCTAGAATAGGATATGAATTTTATTTATACCCCGCCCTCCTGGTGCATGCACCACTCAGGGCGGCTTACAACATAGAAAAAATATACAATATCAAAATACAGTATCACAGATGCAATACAATTACAGTTACAAATACAAATTACAGGTTACAAATAAAAAAATACAATATTAAATACCAAATACCAAGGCGACAAGATGGTGCTTTGGAGCCAAGATGCTCCCAACTTCCCCGCGGCCAATGCCAGACCAGGGAAGGAGCTCAAGCAAGGAGGAGGAGGCAACAGTTCTGGTGTCCACACTGCTGCAAAGCCTCAGGTGCTCCCAACTTCCCCGTGGCCAATGCCAGACCAGGGAAGGGCTAGAGTTGGATATGACTGGCTTTCGAGCAAGGGAAACCTTTACCTTACTGTATAGTGATATATATAAAAAGCACTGCAGTGGCTTAGTGGTTAAGATGCTGGACTTGATGGTCGGCAGGTCAGCAGTTCAAGAGCCAAGTGCTGCGCGACGCAGTAAGCACCTTTTGTGTCTTGCACGGAAGACAAAGAAGGAGTCGCAATGAGGACTAACACAGGTTTATTGGTTGATGATCAGCACGAACATGTGGTAATGGCGGAGGTACATCACATTATATACTGTCTTACAACACATTTGAATCTTGTAGCACGGTAGCTCATTGGCCACTACCGGTGGGGGCGTTGACTTGGGGCACGCCCCCTCTCCGTACTTCTTGATCGTGCGGGGTACTTCTTGATCGTGTGGGGAAGTTCCCGCGGCTGTCCGTGATTTGGGGAAATGAACCATGTGAGTATGAACGCTCGCGGCTGCCCTTTATGGGCGGCTCGCTCGCGTTCCTTTAACAGCTGTGATACATTGTGATATGGGGCTGGTTACATTCATTTCCTTAAAGCAACAGTGACCATGCGTACACAACATCCCTCCCCCCTAGGATGGGACGAAGTCCCTTAACCATTGTGGCTTGCCGCACATGCGTCTGGGGCGTGCGGCCGCTTGCCCTAACACAGGGGAGCCCGTGGCTCCAGGTTCCACGCGGTCTCGTCCTGCAATGCAAAGTGGGGACCCGTTAGTGGTTCTGTTGTGAGGCTGCGTTGACCTTGCCTGTGGGGACGGGAATGGAATGAACAGTTGGGAAGTGAACCCTTGCCTACTGCCAGTAGAGCCCGGGGACCCACCTAGCACGAACTTCGGAACTGACGATGAGACTCTCGTGGACCCGCTATCTCCCGCTGCCTGATCGGGGGTTTGGGGATTTGAAGCTGGCGAGATTTCGCTGGTCGCCTGTCTGTGTGGCGTTTGCCTTTTGGGGGCCGGGACTATGGTGTACTCTAGCATGCCCGAGCTTTGGGGACGTGATGTACCAGGGGCTGAACTGAAACCCCTCTTCTCGCTAGGACGGGTGGGGGACCACTCCGCTAACTCCCCCTGGTACGGGAAATTATAATCATCTTCATATGCGGGGACAAACTCATTCCTCTCTTTCAAAGTGTTCTCGGACGCCTCCGTGTCTCCCCCTTGGGTAATGCGGGTGGGGGAGGACCCTAACGCTGATTCCCCCTCACTAGTGACTCGCCTTCGGAGCTGATCGGCGTGCCGTCTCCATGTTAGCCCTGAGTTCGTCTCGACCCTGTAGGAGACTGGCCCCGTTTGCTCGATGATTGTCCCCGGTACCCACGCTGGCCCCGAGGCCGCGTAGTTCCTGCAATGAACCGGGTCCCCTGTGGAAAAGTTCTTAGAGCTCCCCCCCCCCTAAATTTATATTTCTCCCTTCATCCTCCACCCTGGACGGATCCATCCGGTCAAACAGCGTTGCCGGGCGCCTCTTCATAAGCAGCTCGGCCGGGGAGAACCCTGACGCTAGGGGGGTGGTCCTGTAGGTGATTAGGAACTGGCACAGGTGTAGGTTCAGGTCGCCGGGACCCATGCGCCGCAGTGCGTCCTTCGTAGTGCGCACTTGGCGCTCTACCTGACCGTTTGTGGCGGGGTGGAATGGGGCAGCAGTAATGTGTCTGATTGCGTTCCTCTCCATGAAGGTTTGGAACTCGGTCGACGTGAAGCAACTTGCGTTGTCGCTCACGAGGACGTCTGGCAGGCCGAAGCAAGCAAAGAGTTTGCGCAACTGCTTTATGGTTGTCGCGGAGGAGGTGTTGCTCACGGGAATTACCTCCAACCACTTGGAGTAGGAGTCGACAACCAGTAGGAACGTGGCCCCGCGGAAGGGCCCCGCGAAGTCGACATGGATACGAGACCACGGCCCGCGGGCTGTGTCCCACTCTCTATGGGGTAATCGGGACTCCTCGGGCCGGGAGCTCTGGCAGCTCTCGCACGTGCCCACTAGACGCTCTATGTCAGCGTCTATCTGTGGCCACCAAAAGAAACTTCTGGCTAGGGCTTTGGACCGCACGATCCCCGGGTGACTGGTGTGTAGTAACTTCAGTACCCTTGCCCTTAATTTCTCTGGGATAATCACCCGCTGGCCCCAGAGTAGACAGCCCCTTTCCAGGGAAAGTTCCACCCTGCGCCTACAGAACGGTTTGAACGGTTCCTCTGGGGGAGTAGTGGGCCACCCCTTTTTCACCCATGAGCTAACCTGGGCTAGGATCTTGTCGGCCGCCGTGGCTTTGGCGAGGTCGGCCGGGACAATGGGGGGTGAGTCGAGGGACTCGATTAACATGACCTGGTGGTCCTGCTCTACCTCGCATGCGGAATCCCCCAAGTTAGGGAGGGGAGATCGGGACAGGGCGTCTGCATGGGAGATCTCCTTCCCTGGGCGGTAGACTAACTCGTATTGGTAGGCGTTGAGGAATATGGCCCAACGCAACATCCTGGGGGAGAGAATTTGGGGGGTAGGTTTGCCGGTAGTGAAGATTCCCAGAAGCGGCTTGTGATCAGTCACTACCGTGAACTCGCGGCCGTATAGAAAATCATGAAACTTTTTGGTCCCTGCAATTATGGCCAGTGCCTCCCTGTCTGTCTGCGCGTAATTGCGCTCAGCCTTCGAAAGGGACCTGGAGTAGTAAGCCACCGGGGCCTCCCGCCCGCTCTCTAACACGTGGCACAGGACCGCCCCCACCCCCACCGGGGACGCATCACATACCAGAACCACTGGCCTCCTAGGGTCAAAATGAGTCAGGACCGCATCTGAGGAGAGGAGTGATTTTAACTCTCGGAAGGCTCTCTCTTGTTTGTCCCCCCACCGCCAAACCACGTCCTTTTTTAGCAAGGCGTGCAGTGGCTCCGCAACCGATGCCTTCCTAGGCAGGAACGAGTGATAGAAGTTAAGGAGCCCCAGAAACGACTGCAGCTCCGGTTTTGCGGTGGGGCGAGGGGCGTTCTGCACGGCTGCAACCTTGGACTCTGAGGGCCTGATCCCCTCTGGGGTTACCTTGAACCCTAGGAACTCAACCTCCCTCGCAAAAAACACACACTTGTCCTTCCTTAGCCGAAGCCCCGCTTTCTCGAAGACTGAGAGGACCCCATCTAGTCTTTTAGCTAATTCTACCTCGCTCCCCGCTGTTATCAGCACATCGTCGAAGTATGGTAGAACTCCTGGAAGCCCCTTTAAAAGGCGTTCCACGAGGGATTGGAAGATCCCGGGGGCCGAGTTCACGCCGAACTGAAGGCGCGTTACCTTAAATGCCCCCTTATGCGTTACTATGGTCTGCGCAGCGGCAGCGGCTGGGGTCACTGAAAGTTGCTGATAGGCCTGGGCTAGGTCTAACTTGGCGAAACACCTCCCCCCATGGAGTGTGGCCAGCAGGTGGCTGACCACGGGCACTGGGTATGCGTTTGGCCGAATGGCCTTATTGATCGTACATTTATAGTCCGCACAAATCCTGACCTCCCCGTTTGATTTAAGGGCCGTAACAATCGGCGTCTCCCACTCCGCCGAGTCAACTGGAACCAAAACCCCCTGCCCCACCAATTTGTCCAGTTCCGCCTCGATCTTGTCCTTGAGTGCGAAGGGCACCCTCCTCGGCTTAAGGCGGATGGGCCGGATTTCTGGGTCCAACTCGAATGAAACTGGGGGTCCCCTGTAAGTCCCGAGCCCCTTTTTAAAAACGTCCGGGTGCGCATTGCAAACGTCCTGCATTGGGTCAGTCTCTATGGCATGGATGCCGGACAGTTCTATTCCCAGGGGAGCAAACCACTGCGTCCCTAGGAGGCAACACTTCCCCCCCTTGAGGACCACTAGGGGCAGCCTTTCGGAGAAATTCTTGAACTTCACCTTGAATTTCCCCACCCCCAACACTGGGATCCCGTTTCCCTGTACGTCCCGCAGATGGGACCGCTTGGGCCGCGCCTCTGGGGGGATGCACAAGTACTCCCTCTGGGACAGTATGGAGTATGACGACCCTGAGTCTATTTCCATTTTTACGGGGCGCCCCTGCAACTGTACCTCCACGTAGAATCGCCGGTGCTCCAGGGCCACGCGGTGTACGCCGTCCTCGCCGTGAATGGTGGACACCTTCCTGGAACCGGCCGCCTTCCGCTGGTGGTGCTGGGGATGGCTGGAACTGCCTTTGCTCTCGGATCGCCCGCGCCTGCAAACTCGGGCGATGTGCCCCTTTCGACCGCAATTGTGGCACTCGGCCTTGCGGAAGGGACACCTCGTGCGGTCGTGGGCCACGCCACAGCCGTCGCAGCGGCGGTCCTGCCGCTCTCGGTCTTGCCGCCGCTCCCCGCGCTTCCTTACTCTCTGGACGCCGTCGTCCTCGCTGGTGTAGGAGTCCGCCGTTACGGACGAGTCGTCGGAGGTCTCTGGAGTGCCGGCGGGCGACCTAGGTGCCCGCCAGGCTGCCTTTGCTGGAGTCCGCCGTGCCGCTTGAACGGGGGACTTGGCCCGCTCGGACGCTGTGCTGCGGGCCTTGAACACCTTGACCCCGCTCCTGGCCGCCTCGGCCGCTTGCGCCTCTCGCAACACCTCATTGAACGAGAGGTGCTCGTCGCGGGTCATGAGCTTCCGTTGTAGCTCCTCGTCCCGCAGGCCGCACAGCAGACGGTCTCGCAGAGCCTGGTTCAGGTCGTCCCACTTGCAGTGCACGGCCGCCAGTCGAAGGGCCGCTGCGTAGTCGGACACGGACTCGCCTGAACGCTGGTCCCGCCGATGGAACGCGACCCGGGCCGGAAAAATCGACACGGGCGGCTGGAAGTGTGCCCTCAGCAGCTCCAGGAGTTGGTCGATAGGCACTGCTTCAACCTTCTTTGGCGCCGCCAAGTTCATGAGAATGCGCAGCGTGGCCGGTCCCACCTGGGCCAGGAAATGGGAGCGTATCAACGCGTCGTCGTCGATGCCGGCTGCTTCCATCGCGTGCCGAAACTGGCACTCGTAGAGCTCCCACTGGTCAGGCTCGCTGACGTCGAAATGGTACGTCTTGACTCTGGGATTCGCCATTGATCCCACCTTCGTCGCCAATTTTGTGTCTTGCACGGAAGACAAAGAAGGAGTCGCAATGAGGACTAACACAGGTTTATTGGTTGATGATCAGCACGAACATGTGGTAATGGCGGAGGTACATCACATTATATACTGTCTTACAACACATTTGAATCTTGTAGCACGGTAGCTCATTGGCCGCTACCGGTGGGGGCGTTGACTTGGGGCACGCCCCCTCTCCGTACTTCTTGATCGTGCGGGGTACTTCTTGATCGTGTGGGGAAGTTCCCGCGGCTGTCCGTGATTTGGGGAAATGAACCATGTGAGTATGAACGCTCGCGGCTGCCCTTTATGGGCGGCTCGCTCGCGTTCCTTTAACAGCTGTGATACATTGTGATATGGGGCTGGTTACATTCATTTCCTTAAAGCAACAGTGACCATGCGTACACAACAGCACCCACCCTCTGTCCCAGCTCCCATCAACCTAGCAGTTTGAAAGCAAGAAATTGCAAGTACCGCCGCTTCGCCGGGGAAGGTAACAGCTTTCCTTGTGCTTCGATGTCTAGTCATGCCTGCCCCAGGGCCATGAGCACGGAAGCACTGGCTCTTTGGATGTAAATGGAGATTAGCAACGTACCCGAGGGTCGGGTACAGCAAAATTCATAGTCTACTTTCCATCTTTTAACAATAAGTAATCTCATAGTTGTTACCATTACAATAATAATTTCTGCCTTCTTTCTAACCAGTTATTTCCAAAATTAATTAATAAAGTTATTCTGGGACACATCTCTAATTTTATAGACAATATTTGGTTAATTTCTTCAAAAACTTTCTTCCATCCGCATATTTCATTTAGAGCAGTAGATAACCAACCTTTTTTTGGCCATGCCCTGCCTATGCATCTCTAAAAGCTTGATCTCCCTCCACCAACATATAATTTTTATCATTCAAAAAGTGAACTATTCACAAAAGACCATTAACTTGGTCTAACTCTGTAATTGTTAACCTTGGCACTCCAGCTGTTCTTGGACTTCAGTTCCCAGAAGCCCAAGTCTCTGTGAATCTACATGAATGGGTTTACTGGCATATCTGAATATTGGTGATCCCCATGGCGATCAGTCATGAAGGTTGTCCTGGAACAATATAATGCAGTGGCTTTTCATCTACCTTCTGCATCACAGCATGACTCCTGTACCACTGATTCGGTTTCTTAAGTCTCTTTCTGGTCCTCAGTCCTTTTGGCACATAAAGTCCTCCTTGGCCCCAGACCAGTATTGATGAAGCTGCCGCCCTCCATCAAGATGAATTCAAGTGGGATTTAATCCACCTAGGGATCATCACCCTTCCCTATGGATTTTGGCACCCAAGGCTGTTAGTCCTCTGGATAGTCAGGTTAGTTAACCGCCACCTGACACTGGCAGTAAATTATATAAAGAGACATAATGAAAAACAGGCAGGATAGGAGCACATTTTAATTAGATGTGGCAACAAACCTGGTAAGCAACTCTTCGCCTGCTAAGAGTTAAGACCACAAAGGAGAAAAGACATTGATGACGGAGAGACTAATAAGAATTCCAGTGGGAGTTTAAATTCCTCCAGCCTCTTTTTTCCCTTCCCCCTTTGGTTCTTGAGTGCCTGGAAACTACTTGGTTTAGAGGAGTTGAAAGCTGCAGGTGGGAGTAGAAAAGTGCTTAATAATTAGAGGACATCATGTTTGTTGTTTTGTTTCAAGCTCTGTTCTTGCAGTCATACTCTCTTTGCACCACTCGTTATGTTCAATGATTTCATCATTGTGTTCTACGGAGTACTCTCTTTGCATCACTGTGTACTGCAGAGTATTTGTATGGGTAGGTTTTTGTTAGATTTGTGTCACACCTTTCCTCCAATGAGTTTGGTCAGCCTGAGAGAATATGACTGGTCTAAGATCACTCTGTAAGTAGTGTTATCTAACATGTATTTATAAAGCTGTATGATGAATAAATAAAATACATACTCAGTAAACCTCATAGCCAAGTGGAAATTCTAACTTACTGTAACATCCAACAACAACCACCCTAGTACTTTATATTCTTTTTTTAACTGAGAAAGAAGCTTGTGTCCAATTGTCTTTTACTAAGTTGTTCTTTTTTGTTTGTTTGCCTGAAAGAAGAGGTACACAAAGGGATGACTCTGCGAGGCAGAGGAGTAGGCCAAGTTAAACAATTTAACACACTCCACTTTCACAACAAATGCCAAGAAGACACTCAGTGTAAGCTGCTATAGTCAAATAGACTAAGTTTAGAGCACACAGTTGCCCTAACACAGGGGTAGGCAACCTACAGCCTGTGGGCCAGATCTGGCCTGCAGGCCCAAATTATCTGGGGGGCCCTCGCTCCTGCTACCACCACCAGAAACAGTGTAAACAGCTGTAAAAAGCATCTGCGACTGTCATAAACACGTTTACAGCGGGGGGGGGGGGGGGGAACCACCAATCCAGCCTCCTCAACTGTCAGATGGAGCATGAGCCAGCTCCCAAATTGAAAAGGTTGGCAACCCCGGCCCTAAGAGGAAGTCTAAGGAATTAGACTTAAAGTAGTTCTAGTGGCACACTAGAGATACAAATTGATGAACAGGCTCAAGGGAAAATCACTGAGAAGACAAGAAAAATTGAAACATTACTAATGGATAGAGAAGGGGAGTCTTCTTCTTCTTCCATGTCTAAGCCAGATGTGAAACTACCAAAATGAAGCCACTTTTGGTGAATTCATTTCCGCAGTTCCTTTTGTCACGAGTGCTCGGGGGTCTTTAGACTAAAATTCTGCTCAGGGTTTTGAAGCAGACATCAGTCCAAAGATTTATAATGAAGTGCGGAGAGAATTGTAAAAAACAAACTTTCTCAGAGATTCTTACTAGGGCTCCCCAGTTAATGGGACTTTGAGATGAACCGTCTCACTCTGAGATAATCAGCTTCAGCTGACAATTAAAATAGCTGCATGGGAAATTTATGAGAATTCAACCTCATAACCCAAATAATGCCCCTCTACAAATCTCTCCTCATGAGGCACTCCAAGAGTCCAGTTTTCTCCTTGAAAAATAACGAATGGTCGGTAGATAAGAAGTTCCTACCGCAGGCTAAGATTGACTTCTACCTCCCTTCTGTAGAGAGAACAGCCTGGCACTTTTCAAAGATAAAATATCTTCTGGCTGGACACCTAAACATTCCCTCTTTAAACTAAGAGGCGAATAAAATCAATCTACCCAGTATTCAAAATAGCAGCACTTTATTGGCTTACAATATTGAGGTAGATTAATATACAGTTATAATAAAAATTCAGGAATACAAAAAGAAATCATAAACAAAACATAAACATGAATAACTAAGCTGTCTAAATAGATCTAAGAAAGTGGGGTGAAAAGCCCCTCATAGGTTCAGACTGTCATGGTCTGGCCTATGGGGGAAAAGAGAGGTAGCTTCTCTCTGGCTGAGAGAAGCTTACCCTATCGTGATCTTCTCTACCTAACATCAGGGTAAAAGGATTCTTATTTATACACTTTTCAGTCAGACACCTGCATCAGAAACAGGTGAAAACTTCCAACTATGTCTCGAGGAGACAAGCTGGCTGGGTGTGTGGGTGTTACGCCCCCCTACCCACCTGTTTGGGACATCTGCTAATTACGTGAGTCCGTTATCTCTTGTGCCATCTTCTTATCTGGTGAGATGGACAAAGTGTCTGGGTGTCAGACTTCAAGTCTGCACATCAACTGCAGGTGTCTCAATGAACATATTTGTCTAAACATCTGTTCTAACGAACACCTGTACGTTAGTATTACATCATAGTAAACAACTTTAATGAGAGCAAAGTTCACTCTTTTTAAATGCCAATTCCTTTACACCTTTCACTTAACCCAGTGTGAGAAAGATTAGCTGACAACACAAAGTTGCCATCACCAGGGTATGCCTGATTGTGGTTCTAAAATACCACAATCTTTGAGGGACTCTTTCTGTGTACCCTGAGAACGGGATTAAGAACAAGAAAAACATTAGCATAACAAGGTAATTGTAAGATTTTATGACAGGGGTTCCCAACTTAAGGCCTGTGGGCCAGATCTGGTCCAGTTAACCATTTCATGTGGGCCCCCACCCCTCCAAGGGAATTTTAGAAACAAAATGGCCAGCCCTTTGAAGCTGTTGGGATAAAATGGCCATCCCCATCATGCAGGCAGGGCAAAATGGATGTCCAGCCCTCAAAGCTGACTGAGAGAGCGTGACTCAGCCCCCGGCTTGAAAAGGTTGGGAAACCCTGGTTTATGAGCTTCTCCTGTGCCTAAACTAAGGTGAAATAATATTGCATCAATTTTTGCTAGTTAAGTGTGATGACATATCCAGGAAATTAGCAAGTGCCATACACAGATGAAATATTGGGGAAGGTAGCCTGGAAAATTTGTATCTACTCTGCCCTTGATCAATAATATTAGCAGGCATGCCTGCAGAGAAAACCAAGGTAAAGTCAGAATCCATGACTCTTGTAGTCTGTTTGAATTTAATCGGGTTCCTTTTGGATTGTGCAATAACATAGCCACTCTCCAAAGATTGCTAGATATCCTTTTGGCTCAATTCAGAGAGTTTGCAGAGCTTATCTAGATGACATAGCTGTGTTCTCCAATTCATGGAAAGAACATACGGAGTATCTTTTAGGTTATCTCCCGGTGCTAAAGGAATTGAATTGACAATCTACTCCACAAAATGCAAATTTCCTTAAACACCAGGTAGGCCAATGAATTATTAACCCTGTACAGAATAAGGTAGAAGTTATTAAGAACTATTTTACTCTAAGACTAAACAATAGGTTCTTTTTAGGATTGGAATGGTTGGCTAGATAGCTCAGTGAATTAGGTGGTGTGGAACTATAGGTTGATAATTCAATACTCTATTGTGTGTCCAACTGTCCAAGGAGAAAAGACAACTTGTGTGGCCATGGGCAAGCTACATAGTCCCAGGGCAGTCCTAGAAGAAGCGAATGAAAAACTATTTCTAAATACTGTACACTATATTTAGAAAAATATGGAAAGGATCACCATAAATTGGAATAGATTTGACAGCATATTAGGCTGTTATAAGGAATTTATCTCAAACTATAGTCCAATTGCATTTCCACTGAGAGGCCTGATAAAGAAGCAGCCCAATGCATCTCAGAGAACCAGGAGATATCAAGACAAATTCTAAAAGCTTTTGAACATCCTTATATCTATCATTGATGAGTAAACAAATTTTCAAAGGATCATTTGGTTTGAGGAGAAACAGTTTTCTTCAAAGAGGTTTAAAGGCAAATTGCTGTTAGCCATATGATATGTTGTTACCAGGCTAACTACAGGCTCCAGAATAACTGGATTGAATTTACAGTGACTCCTGTTGTAGCGCTGTGGTGGCTTAGTGATTAAGATGCTGAACTTGACAACTGAAAGGTCAGCAGGTCAGTAGTTCAAGACCCGAGTGCAAGACAATGGAGTGCACTCCTGTCTTTGTCTCAGCTCCTGACCCTGCTGGTCCCCCCGCGCTGGCCACCCCAGAAGTGTGAGGTAGGCAGGGGCACCGCTTCCAGGGCTCGGGGTGCAAGCATTGCACTGTGTATTGGTAACATACAGCGTGACACCTCAATTTTAGTTAGATAGATAGATAGATAGATAGATAGATAGATAGATAGATAGATAGATAGATAGATAGATAGATAGATAGATAAAGAAGTTGGTCCTAATGAGTGTTACCTGAATCCCCAATCATCTATCAACTTTGTCAAAGTCTTTATGACAGGAAGAAGGAAGGAGTAACTCCAGACATACTGGTCTTGAGTTTGTCCAAGGCTGAAGGACTCTATCTCCAATCAGAAAAGAGAAAAGTTATCAGTACTGTTGTAACCTTTTAAGTCAAAAAGAACATGAATATACCCAATTATTTTTTATTCTGACATTTTTTGGATTGGGGGAGAGAGAGAGAGGAGGGAAAAGTATATAAAACTTGTATGCTTTCTTTGTATGGCTGCTGCATTCTTGACAAGCATCCCTTGCTTGTAAAGATTTATGCCATGGGCTCGTATTGATAGATAATAAAGCAACTAAGATTTGAAATGAATTTTCTCCTGGATTGCTTTCTAACTCAATTGGGCCATGAGAGTTTGAAAAGAACAGAGAGGTGCCAGCTGCGATTGACCTATAAGCGATGGTTCAGGGTGAGTGAAAACGGGACTCACCATAAATCTAAAAACTTTTCTGAGAGCATTGGGCATAAGTTCTTAGAAACTAAAATTAATTATCTAGGCATAATTGGGTATAAGTGTCTAGAATCTAAAACTTCTGCATTCAAACTTGTTTGGATATAAGGGTTTGAAATACAGTAATACTTTGTTGTGTTCTAATGGAGTGATCCCCTACATGGATAACAATGTATCTTAACCAATGTAACCTTGCCAACGGGTAACAATGTAACCTTCAGCTGTATCACATAAACCCTGTAATAGGACGCGAGCTAATGACCACCAGCTGGAAGCAGCGAGCGTCCAGGCTCTCTCGGTCCAAACTCATCAAAAGGCAACAGCGCGGGAAGTCTCCCGCCACCACCTACACCTGGACAAGAAGGGCGTGACCAGCAATGACGTCACGCAGACAGTAGCCAATGGGCTATCCTGGAGCCACGTTCAAATGTGTTACTACCGTATATAAAGAGCTATTGATCCGCCATTACCTCATGTTCCCTCTGACCACCATGTAATAAACCTGAGTTAACCCAGCCCGAGGCTGTGTCCTGTGTCTTGGTTTTCATACACTAAATTGGCGACGAAGGTGGGATAATGGATTCCCAAGGAGCCAGGGCACAGAGCGGGTTCAACATCACCACACCGCAAGACTGGGAGCTTTTTGAGATGGACTTCCAGGCGGCACTGGTGGAACTCAAAGTCAAAGAAGACGAGGAGGAAAGAAAGAGGGCCATCCTCACCAGAATGCTTGGGATAGAAACCAAGCGAGCGCTGGTGGGCATCATTGCACCGAAGAAGGTGAGCGAGTTCAAAGCCGATGACATCATGAAGCTGCTGCGTGAGCGTTTCCGACCCTCGAGGGCAATGTTTCCCGCTCGGAGCGCGTTTTGGAGGTGAGTCCAAGCGCCGGACGAGTCGGTTGAGGCATTCGTAACAGCCATGAGAATAGCCGCCGCCCCCTGCAGATGGGACAACCTAGAAATGGCCCTCAGGGACGGAGTCCTGTGTGGCCTGAAGGACAAGGAGGTGCAGCGCAGCTTAATGAACAAGGAGCCACCACCCACGCTGGCAGAGGTTGTAGAGGCCGCGGAAGCCGCGGAATCCACGAATGCGGGAGTGGACGAGATGCACCAGTGGCGTGAGTGGCGTCCTAGAGCCGGCAAAGCGGAAAATTCGGTGCACGGAAAGTCCGGACAGTCGGTGCACGCAACCCGACGGGCCTCGAAGTCGTCCACGGAAGGCAGCGACGGCGAGGAGGTCCAGAAGGTCCGAAAAGGGGGGCGCCGCTGCGATGGTTGCGGAGCGGCCCATGAGCGCGCGAGGTGCCCATTCAGAAAAGCCGAGTGTTACACCTGCGGTCGTCGGGGGCACATCGCCAAGGCATGCAGAAAGCGGAAGGAGGGCCGGAGGCAGTCGCAAGACCGTTCGGCCAGACCGGACCGTCCAGCGAGGTCCAAAGATGGCGCCCAGACCACGAGGAAGCAGGACGGCGTGGGCCGCATCTCGGGCGACAGCGAGGACGACACTCCCGTGTTCAGCGTGTCCGCGGGACAGTCTCATTACTTCGTTGAGGTATTAGTACAAGGGGCCCCTATCATGATGGAAATCGACTCGGGGTCCTCCTATTCCATAATTCCCCAGAAAGAGTTTTTGAAAATCGACCCCCACGTGCGGCCCAAACTTAAAACACTGAGGTCCACGCTGCGAGACGTACAGGGGAACAGCATTCCAGTGTTGGGGGTCGGGAAATTTCGGGTCAATTTTAAGAGGCATTCTGCAGAACTGCCCCTAGTTGTCCTTAAGGGGGGAAATTGCAGCCTCCTAGGGACGCAGTGGTTCCAGCCCTTAGGTTTGTTCATAGGGGGAGTGCATACAGTGGGGGGGGGGATCCAATACAAGCGGTGTGCGACGCGCATCCCGCCGTCTTTGAAAAAGGACTTGGAAAGTTCAAGGGACCCCCTGTAGCCTTCGACCTAGACCCGGAGGTCCGCCCGATAAGACTCAAACCGCGCAGGGTGCCATTCGCACTAAAAGACAAAATAGAGGCGGAACTGGACAAACTGGTGGGCCAGGGGATTCTTATTCCTGTCGATTCCGCGGAGTGGGAAACTCCAATTGTAACCGCTCTGAAGGCAAACGGGGAGGTGCGCATTTGCGCTGATTATAAGTGTACAATTAACAAGGCAATCCGCCCTAATGCATACCCGGTGCCGGTGGTCAGCCACCTTCTGGCCAGGCTGAATGGGGGAAAGTGTTTCGCTAAACTCGATTTGGCACAAGCCTATCAGCAACTCCCTGTAACTCCCGCCACGGCCGCGGCACAAACAATAGTCACACATAAAGGGGCGTTCCAGGTGTCGCGTTTACAGTTCGGCGTGAACTCGGCACCCGGCCTTTTTCAGTCGCTTGTGGAACGCCTCCTGAAGGGGCTGGAGGGGGTGTTGCCTTATTTTGATGACGTGTTGATAACAGGGGGGAGTGAGGCCGAACTGGCAAAGAGATTGGATAAAGTACTGACGGTGTTCGAGAAAGCGGGGCTGCGGCTGAGAAAAGACAAATGCGTTTTTTTCGAAACTGAGGTTGAGTTTTTAGGGTTTCGGGTCACGCCAGAGGGCATTAAGCCGTCCAAGTCCAAAGTAGCCGCCATCAAGAACGCCCCTCGCCCCACATCCAAAACGGAGCTACAGTCATTTCTGGGGCTCCTCAATTTTTACCATACCTTCCTTCCACGGAAGGCGTCCGTGGCCAAGCCACTCCATCGTTTGCTAAAAAAGGAGGAAACATGGATGTGGGGTGACGAGCAAGAGAGGGCGTTTAAAGAATTGAAGCAGCTCCTAACATCTGAGGCAATCCTGACGCACTTCGACCCCAAGCGGCCAGTGGTCTTAGTCTGCGACGCATCCCCGGTGGGGGTGGGGGCGGTGCTTTGCCACGTGTTGGACGACGGAAGGGAGGCCCCGATAGCGTTTTATTCAAGGTCCCTGTCCCAAGCAGAGCGTAATTACGCACAGACCGACAGGGAGGCACTAGCGATAGTAGCGGGAACCAAAAAATTTCACGATTTTCTGTATGGTCGGCCATTCAAAATCGTGACTGACCACAAGCCCTTGTTGGGGATTTTCACCGCAAATAAGCCCACGCCACAGATCCTGTCCCCAAGAATGCTGCGGTGGGCTATCTTTCTCAACGCATACCAACACGAGTTGGAATACCGGCCCGGGAAGGAGATCAGCCATGCAGACGCACTCTCAAGGTCTCCTTTGCCCTTGTCGGGGTCCAGCAGGCAAGGGCAGAGAGAGACCACCAGGTCTTGTTAATAGAGGTTTTAGATTCACCCCCAATCGTGCCAGCCGACATTGCCAGGGCGACAGGCAAGGATAGAACGCTGGAGAAAGTTAGCTCATGGGTACAGAAGGGGTGGCCGGCGTCATCCCCGGGTACGGAATTCGACCCATTTTTTCGAAAAAAAATAGAGTTGTCCCTAGAGAGGGGGTGCCTTTTGTGGGGCCAGCGGGTGGTGGTCCCTACGTCCCTGCGTCCGAGGGTGCTAAAAATGCTGCACATCGGCCACCCGGGCATCGTCCGTTCCAAGGCGCTGGCCCGGAGTTACTTCTGGTGGCCACAGCTGGACGCGGACATTGAGCACATGGTCGGCACTTGTGAGGCATGCCAGGGCTCCCGACCGGAGGCGGCCCGCCTCCCGCATAGGGAATGGGACGCAGCAAGGGGGCCATGGTCCAGGGTGCACGTAGACTTCGCTGGCCCGTTCCGAGGAACCATTTTTCTCCTGGTAGTAGATGCGTTCTCCAAGTGGCTGGAGGTTATCCCAGTAAAGAGCACGTCCTCCGCCACTACAATTGGCCAACTTAGGAGAGTCTTTTCCACGTTCGGTTTACCCGACACTTTGGTCAGCGATAACGCTAGTTGTTTCACCTCCGCTGAGTTCGGGGCATTCATGGAGGCAAACGCCATTCGGCATGTCACGTCCGCGCCGTTTCACCCGGCCACGAATGGCCAAGTGGAACGGCTGGTGCGGACAACAAAGGATGCGCTGCGGCGCATGGGCCCGGGGGACCTAAATCACCAAGTATGTCAGTTTTTATTAGCGTATAGGGTGACCCCCTTAGCGTCAGGTTACTCGCCGGCAGAGCTGTTGATGCGGCGAAAACTGACCACGATCCTGTCCAGGCTAGACCCGACGAGAGTCGAGGACAAAGGAAAAAACATAGGGTTGGCAGTCTCGAAAGGTTTCGCCGTCGGCGATCCTGTTCACTGCAGGAACTACGCCAGCGCAGGTCCAGCCTGGGTACCAGGGACGGTTGTGGAACAGACGGGGCCAGTGTCGTACCGGGTCGAGACTAGCACCGGTCTCCTCTGGAGGAGGCACGCGGACCAACTTAGGCACCGAGTGAGTGGGGGGCCGGTCAGTGGGGCTCAGCAACAGGATTCAGCGTTAGGGTTCTCCCCCACCCGTTTAGCCCAAGGGGGAGACAGCAACGGACAACAGTCCCAAACAAGGGGGGAAAGCAGCGGCCCCGACTCATACCCTTTTGATACGGCAGCTCTATCAGAGGCCGGGGAAGGGGGAGAGGAGTTCGCGACCGCTGCCCCCGAATTTAATTCTGATTTTGATTTTGCGAGCCGGGGGGGTTTTCGGGAGTGTTCCCCCACCCATCCAAGCGAGAAGAGGGGTTTTTCGTTAGCCCCCAGTGTCCCCGGTTCTTCCCCAATAAAGCACACACCTCCCAACAACGCCGCGGAGCCGCGGCAAGTCACTAACGAGTCTCCCTCTCCAATTACAGGACAGGAAACCTGGGGACAGAGAGAAGGTAGCAAACCCGGGGAAAGGCAGCCCGCAGCGAGACCCCAGCGTGTTCGAAATAAGCCATCTTGGCTGAGAGACTTCGTCTCATCCTAGGGGGGGGAGTGCTGAGTTCGAGATTTCGTCTCATCCTAGGGGGGAGGGGTGTTGTGTTCTAATGGAGTGATCCCCTACATGGATAACAATGTATCTTAACCAATGTAACCTTGCCAACGGGTAACAATGTAACCTTCAGCTGTATCACATAAACCCTGTAATAGGACGCGAGCTAATGACCACCAGCTGGCAGCAGCGAGCGTCCAGGCTCTCTCGGTCCAAACTCATCAAAAGGCAACAGCGCGGGAAGTCTCCCGCCACCACCTACACCTGGACAAGAAGGGCGTGACCAGCAATGACGTCACGCAGACAGTAGCCAATGGGCTATCCTGGAGCCACGTTCAAATGTGTTACTACCGTATATAAAGAGCTATTGATCCGCCATTACCTCATGTTCCCTCTGACCACCATGTAATAAACCTGAGTTAACCCAGCCCGAGGCTGTGTCCTGTGTCTTGGTTTTCATACACTAAATACTTAAAATGCAAAGAGTCCTTCATTTTTATAAGTCCTTTATTGTGACTACAGAGACATAAGAGCAGCAATGATGCAAAGAAAGTGAGACAACAAACTGCACTCTTTACAACAAGTTTTCAGATGGTGAGAGCCATTAGTTGCCCCTGAGAAAGAATACTATGCCACTGTATATGGTTTCCCATGCATACATGCATCCAAGCTGTATAATAATCTGTCACCTAAAGTATGCATTTAGTGAGGAAGCCATTGTCAAAATCTTTTGACAATAAAATTTGCTACTGAAAGCAAGCAAGCAATTTCCTTGTAGATGTCAAGGTTAGCATGCTTCAGGGAGTTCCAAGCAAGCCTCATAAGAATAGCTGTTCTGGATCAGATCAAAGGTCTATGTAGTCTGAATTTGAATTCATCTGTGCTTTGACACCCTTGGAATTGAACTGAATGTGAACAGAAACTAGAAAGTAATTGTCCCTGTCTAGCTATTTATGAATGTCTGGCCAAGTTATCCTGCTAGATCAGGAGTTCTCAACCTATTTAAGCTGGACCCGGGTCATAATCCCTCAAACATCTTTGTGGGCCGGACGGCCATTTTGGCTTCCTCCACCGCATAACACTTCCGGGTGTGGTGGAAGCAGTGGACAGCCACATTAAATGGTGCCACGGGCCACGTTCGGCCCACGGGCCGCAGGTTGCGAATCCATGTGCTAGACAGAGTAGACCATACCAACAGCAACTCAACATCGAGTGTCAGATGGCGGTTAACTAACCTGACAACCCTGAGACCTTGGGTGGTGAAGTCCACATGGAAGGGTGATGGTCCCTAAATGGATTAAATCCCTCTTGAATCCATCTTGATGGATGGCAGCAGCTTCATCAATACTGGCCTGGGGCTGAGAAGGATTTTGCATGCCCAAAGTGCTCGGGACCAGAAAGTAACTCATGAAACTGGATCAGTGATACAGGTGTCCTGCTGCGATAAGGAAAATCTTCATGACTGATTGCCATGAGGACTAGCCATTATTCAGAACCAGCACAAGAAGAATAAGAATATAGTTTTATTAAAATATTATAAAATTATAATGAAGATAAACAATTTTAAATAAATGTACTGTTTCTCAATTGGTATGAAGACAAAGTTTGTATTTTGAATGTCCTTATATAAGGTGCAGCCAGCAAACTACCACTGCAGCTTCAGAACTGAAAGGCACCAAAGAAGTCCTTGAGCAAAATCCTGTCCAAATAAACATGTCATCTAGCCAGCCACTAAGCAATTTAGACACAATAAGGGGTGGGGAGTGTCAATAGTGTTTTGGGGCAAGCTTTTGTAAAGTCCCCCTAAGAAAATGTTCATTTCTGGGAAGAGTTTACAAGTTTCCTCTACTCATGGGCACCAAGTTGCACAGAGTACTGTCCTGTTCAGGGGAGGGAGTGGGCAAAGTGAGCCCTTTGAGATTTGGTGAATGCAAATCCCAAGAATCCTAATTAGCACAGTCAGTGAGAGGGACAATGGGAGTTGTAGTCCAAACAATACTTGGAGGGCTACACTTTCCCAGTCCTGATCTAGCCTCTGGAAAGACACCTCATCTAATATGATTCTGACATATAATTGCCATAAGTATTAAAGCACAGGGTGTTACAGTAGACACTTGCAAAAAAAATGCATGTTTTATTACATCAACTTGGCAGATTGTGACCATGTATGAAGTCAAGTATTCACTTCAACTGACTCTAGGACACAAGCACGTGGCTTCATTTTGGCAGTTTCACATCTGGGCTAGACATGGAAGAAAAAGAAGAAGTCTGCCTTTTAAAACAATATTATTATTCTGGTTTGAAAGGATTTTTATGGGAGAAACTCAACTCAGGGGATGCCTGAATGAGGCTCATTTCATGTCTCCAAGAGCTGGGGCAGAGACGGGCGCTCAATCCATCATGCAGTACCTGGGTCTCTGTCGTGTCCGGCCCTTATAAGCAATAGTCCAGGCAACGATGAACAGAACAACAACAGGAGTTTATTCAACAGTCATACAGGTTACATTTACAAGGTGCTCTGGACATGAGATGGCTATACAAATCCCTGTAATCAGTCCCTCTGGATTCTGCCGTAGGAGAGGCAATGCCTAAGCTACACCTTATGGAGGTAGTGTGTAGAGGAGACCCAGGCTTAGCTTGTTACTGGCTAACCTGTGCGTGTAGCGTAGTATAGATCTGGCCCGGCCCCACCCTTGTTTACCCATGGGCCTTATATAGTGTCTCCCGGTGGTGGCTCCTTGATACAAAGTAGCGACCCGCTGGACAAGCATAACCAACCGATCATAACACAATATATAAGTATGAACCAATCAGGAACAGGATCCAAACTTGCAACCAATCACAGAACTCTAATTAGCATAATGAGCATTGGTTTTGCACCAACTTTAGCTCCTAATTTGGATGGCGGGAAACTGCCATTTTCTCCTTGCAAGGCATTGCCCGAGCAACTTGCAAATCTGCCTTAATACACAACAGTCTCAAACTGCTGATTTGCCGACCTTCCAGCTAACAAAGCAAGCTTCTTAACCACATAATACTGGGATTAATTAGATCAGTCTATCCCAATTTGGAATACTTCTAGTGTTGCAAACTGGAATATCCTCATCTAATTATTGTAATTCCAGTATTATAAGGGGCCCTTTAAAAATTCTATTTTGTTTTTAGATGTGTTAATTTTAGCTTTGTATGCTATATGCTGGTGGTGCATCTGACACAAATAAAAGAAAGTTTTGAATACTTTTATGTTGAGCCTCTATATTATTCACTGCAGAAAACAGTCCAGAACATTAAAGGGCTTAGCACAAAATAAGCTAAACATACACACACTGAACAAGGCAGTAGGACTCAGGTGGAGACGAAAAGGCCTCAACAGATTAAGGCTGTTTTTAAGAACATAAGAACAGCCTTGCTGGAACAGGCCACAGCCCATCCAGTCCAGCATTCTGTCTCACACAGTGGCTCACCATTTCCTTCAGGGTATTCCCAAGCAGATGCCTGCTTAGGATTCCCTGGAAATGATATTGAGAGATATCCTGCCTATCTCTCCAACCCGGAGGTTGTCCTTAAGTATCCATAATTATAGCCATTGATACACTTGTCCTCCATGAACTTGTCTAATCCTTTCTTAAAGCTGTGAAGACTGACAGCTGTCACCACTTCTTCTGGCAGGGAGTTCCATAGACCAGTAATCCTCTGGGTGAAAAAGTACTTTCTCTTATTTGTTTGAGAACTAGTACCCAAAAGTTTCATGGAGTGTCCCCTAGTTCTAGTGTTATGCGATAGGGAAAACAGTTTTTCCTTATCTACTTTGTCCACACCGTGCATGATTTTATAAACTTCAATCAGGTCACCTCTTAGACGTCGTCGTTCAAGAGTGAAGAGGCCCAACCGTTGCAGCCTCAGATGGTAAGGAAGGTGTTCCAGTCCCCTAATCATTTTGGTTGCCCTCCTCTGCACTTTTTCCAGCTTCATAATATCCTTCTGGAGGTATGGCGACCAGAACTGTACACAGTATTCCAGGTGGGGCCTCACCATAGATTTATAAAGAGGCAAAATGACACTTGCTGACTTATTTTCTATACCCTTCCTAATGATCCCTATCATTGAGTTTGCTTTTTTCACTGCTGAGGCACACTGGGTTGACACCTTCATTGAGTTGTCCACCAGGACACCAAGGTCCCTTTCCTGGTTTGTCGCAGAGAGTTCCGACCCCATCAGTTTATAAATGTAATTGGGGTTCGTTCCCCAACATGCATCACTCTGCACTTACTAATGTTGAAACTCATTTGCCACTGTTTTGCCCACTCCCCCAGTGTCGAGAGATCCCTCTGGAGCTCCTCACAATCTCTCACAGTTTTCACTACCCTGTATAATTTAGTGTCGTCAGCAAATTTGGCTACCTTGCTTTTTACTCCTACCTCTAGATCATTTATGAAGAGGTTGAAAAGCAGGGGTCCCAGTACTGAACCTTGGGGGACCCCACTCTTTACTTCCCTCCACTTGGAGAAGTGTCCATTTAGTGCTACCCTCTGTTTCCTGTCCCTTAGCCAGTTGCTGATCCAGGACAAGACCTGTCCCTTTATTCCATGACTGGTAAGTTTATTCAAGAGCCTTTGGTGTGGGACCTTGTCAAAAGCCTTCTGAAAGTCCAGATAAACAATGTCAACTGGATCCCCCTTATCCACATGCTTGTTGACACTCTCAAAAAATTCCAACAGATTAGTGAGGCATGATTTGCCCTTGCAAAAGCCATGTTGGCTCTCCTTTAGCAGTGCCTTCTCTTCTATGTGCCTATTAATTCTATCTTTTAGGATGGTTTCCATCACTTTACCTGGGACACATGTCAAACTGACAGGTCGGTAATTCCCTGGATCACCCCTGGATCCTTTTTTGAAAATTGGTGTTACATTCGCTACCTTCCAGTCATCAGGCACAAAGCCTGATTTGAGGGAAAGATTATATATTTTGGCTAGGAGATCAGCAATTTCATCTTTAAGTTCCCTGAGAACTCGTGGATGGATGCCATCTGGTCCTGGTGATTTGTTAGTGTTTAGTTTAACAAGACATGCAAGGACCTCCTCCCTGGTTATTTCTATCTGGCTTAATTCTTCGGTTTCCCTCCCTACGAAGATAGGCTCTGTTTTGGGCATGTGGCCTCTGTCTTCTTCAGTGAATACTGAAGCAAAGAATTCATTGAGTCTCTCTGCAATCTCTGTTTCCTCTTTAATAACCCCTTGCCTTCCATTGTCATCTAATGGTCCAATGGCCTTCCTAGTTGGGTTCTTACTTCTAATGTACTTAAAGAAGTCTTTGTTATTTCTCTGAGTATTATTAGCTATACGCTCCTCAAAGTCTTGCTTTGCTTTCCTGATTGTTGCCTTGCATTTGTTCTGCCAGAATTTATGTTTTTGCCTGCTGTCCTCATTCGGACAAGCCTTCCATCTTCTAAATGAGCTTCTCTTGCTCTTGATCACTTCCCGAACAGCTCCTGTAAGCCACATTGGAGTCCTCTTGGAGCTGGCAGTGCCCTTTTTCCTTTTGGGTATGCATTCCAATTGAGCCTCTGTTATTGTTTTTGTAAACAGCCTCCATGCCTCTTGGAGTGTTTGGACTCTCTCAATTTTCCCTTTCAGCTTCTTTTTTACTAGTTTCCTCAACTTTGGGAAATTTCCTTTTTGAAAATTTAAGGTCTCTGTGTTAGATTTTATCAGTGACTTGCGGTCTATGATCAAGTTAAACATAATTGAGTTGTGGTCACTGTTCCCTATTGGATCAGTCACATTAACATCTTGCACCAGATCCTGAGTATTACTCAGGATCAAGTCAAGGATTCTTGTACCTCTAGTTGGGTCTTCAACCATCTGTCCCAGGGAACAATCATTTAGCATATCTAGGAACTTTATCTCTTTATCATGTGCTGAACAACAGTTCACCCAGTCTATGTGAGGGTAATTGAAGTCCCCCATTATAACCAGGCTTCCCTTCTTGGATGCCTCCTTTACAACATTCTCCAACTGCCAGTCTCCCTCAAGAGTTTGGGTCGGAGGCCGATAGTATATGCCTACTGTTAGACCATCCTTGTGGCCTGGTACTCTTACCCACAGAGCTTCTAATGGTGACTCCAAATCACCTAGATATTCCAATTCATACGATTTTATCACTTCTTTGACATACAAGGCCACACCACCTCCCATTTGCCCCTTCCTATCCTTCCTGTACAGTTTGTAGCCTGGGATAACTGTATCCCATTGGTTATCATCCGTCCACCAGGTTTCAGTGATACCAATAATATCAATATTCTTATCTATTGCTAAGTATTCCAGCTCCCCTATTTTGTTCCGGAGGCTTCTGGCATTTGTATACAAGCATTTATATATGCTTTCCTGATATAGTCTTTTGAGTCCAGTTGCATTGTTAGACTGCCTCTTGCATCCTTCTGCTAGAATGCTAGTGACTAGCTCCTCGCTCTGCTCAGTAAATTTTGCATCCTCCTCACTACTCAAGTACACACTTTTCCGAACCGGATGCTGCCCAGCTCCTGTCGGCTTTCCCCCAGTTATCAGTTTAAAAGCTGCTCTGCAGCCTTTTTAATGTTGAGTGCCAGCAATCTGGTCCCATCATGGTTCAAATGCAACCCATCCCTCCTGAACAGATTTGGCTTGTCCCAAAATGTTCTCCAGTTCCTGACAAATCTGAAACCCTCCTCTCGACACCACCGCCTCATTCACGCATTGAGGCTTCTGAGCTCTGCCTGCCTGGTAGGTCCTGCGCGAGGGACAGGCAGCACTTCTGAAAATGCTACCTTGGAAGTCCGGGACTTCAATCTTCTTCCTAACAACCTGAATTTGGCTTCCAGGACAGACCGCTTGGCCTTCCCAACATCATTGGTACCAACGTGTACCATGACAACTGGCTGGTTCCCAGTTCTCTCTAACAATCTATCTAGATTTCTTGTGATGTCTGCAACTTTTGCACCTGGCAGGCAAGTCACCATACGGTTATCATGTGCATCACAAATCCATTTCTCTGTATTTCTAATTATTGAATCGCCTAGTACAAGGAGCCTCTCTCCTGCAATCTGTTCATCTACATGCACCTCATCAACCATATTAAGGGAGAGAAACTCAGTTTGTTCCTGTAGTTTATCATCCTGGATTTCATCAAGTGTGATGAAGGAGAGATCATCAGGTGGAACCAGTTGTTCCTCTGTGTGTTCCTCATCAGGTGTGATGAGGGAAAGAGCCTCAAATTTATTCTGTAATTTCAGACTCTCAGAGTGATCCCCTACTCTTTTCCTCCTTTGAGTCACATTCCTCCAAACATCTCCCTCCTGAGTTAGTGAAGGGCCTTCTCCCTCAGAACTGTGCCCTGTCTCTACTTTGTCCAGCATAGTCTGTTCCGCTCTGTCCAAGAACAGCTCAAGCTCCTTAATTTGTTGATGGTTAGATATGCGGGCCTCTAGCTGCTGGACCTTCTCTTCTAGTAGTGCAACCAGCTTGCACTTGCTGCAAGTGTAGTTCTCCATATGCTTTGGCAAGAACACAAACATGGCACAAGTATTGCAGGTAACTACAACTGTTCCCTCAGAATCCATTTTAACAAGTGCAGTATTCCGGGCCTCAAAAATGTACATGTTTACTACCTTTCTACCTAGTAAGACTATATTCTTCCTTTGTTACTAGATTGCAATTATCAATTTAAATTAGTGGAGCCCTCTAAAGCAGCTCTACTCCAACTGCAAAACTTACCAGTGCTCACTTCCTTTGTTTGGCTCTCCTCAGCAGCAGCTCTGCTTAAGAGCACATGCAGAGTCAAAAGGGCTGACCCTGAAAGAGCTTAGAGCTTTTAAAGGCTAGTGTGGCTCCGCCCCTATGAGTCACAGTTCAGGGAAGGGCCTGGTGTGGCTCTGCCCCCTGCTTCTGGAAGCTTCAAACTGCTTCCTCTGTTTGAACAGAGGTGGCTCTCAGCAGTTTAAATTATCAATTTAAATTAGTGGAGGCCTCTAAAGCAGCTCTACTCCAACTGCAAAACTTACCAGTGCTCACTTCCTTTGTTTGGCTCTCCTCAGCAGCAGCTCTGCTTAAGAGCACATGCAGAGTCAAAAGGGCTGACCCTGAAAGAGCTTAGAGCTTTTAAAGGCTAGTGTGGCTCCGCCCCTATGAGTCACAGTTCAGGGAAGGGCCTGGTGTGGCTCTGCCCCCCTGCTTCTGGAAGCTTCAAACTGCTTCCTCTGTTTGAACAGAGGTGGCTCTCAGCAGTTTAAATTATCAATTTAAATTAGTGGAGGCCTCTAAAGCAGCTCTACTCCAACTGCAAAACTTACCAGTGCTCACTTCCTTTGTTTGGCTCTCCTCAGCAGCAGCTCTGCTTAAGAGCACATGCAGAGTCGTTTTTTAAGTCATCCAATAAGGGCATCATCTTCCGCTTGCATTTGTTTTATGTATGGAAACATCTTAAAGCGAAGGGTGTATGTGCTTGGTCTGTGGGGATGAGGACAGGTTTAAGCAGTCACCCCTCTGCTGGACATCCTCCTTAGTTCCTGTGAATAAATAGTTATTTAGCATGTTTGCCCTTCTTATTATTTTATGTCCAGATCAAACTTTGGACTACCAAAATGAAACCACTTTCTTGGCTTTGTCGTTGGCCAAAATTAAATCTTCATCAGCACATGTCTCCAGTAGTAATTGGCAGACCAGCAAATGAGCTGGATTCTGTATCTTTCCACATTCACACAGTATGTTGCTGTCTGCCAGAAGCCCCCGTTTGAGCATGTTGGTATTACATTTAGGGACTCTAACCCTCAACCTATTCAGGGTTCCCCAAGTGACATCAGGGAGGTTGAGCTCCTCAGCCATATCCTCTTTTAATGTTATTCCTTGTCCAGTGAGCTTTTTCCTCCATCTTCTAAATTGGTTTTGCTTTTGTGTTCTTTCAAGAGTGTTTGTTCTTGCCATAAAGCTCTTCCTGGATCTGAGCTGGCCACGTTTGCCCTGTCTGTATGAATTGCAGGAAGAACTACCATCTCATGACACCTTAAGGACTTTTAAGGTTTCAGGAATTATACTTCACTTGACCCAGAATGGGAAGATTTAGGGGTTTGCCTTCAGCTCCAATCTTCCCCTCAGGGCTAAAGGAAAAACAAATGTCACATAATGCCATAATCATCAGGTACTTGTACCCTTTCTGATTATCAATTTGTTATTCAGCTAGAAGTAAATGCTTCGTTTCCACCGTTTGATGTTCACCATAACTTAAGTCATATGAGGACTAGGGAAAACTGCAGCATCACTGGGCGCTTTTATTTGTGGAAACCACAACCTAAAATACAGAAAATGCAAGAGGAAGGCGATACCTTTACTGGATCAGTTAAAAAATACAACGTTGCGTGAGTTTTTGTGATTCAAGACCACTTATTCAGGCATGCCTCAATTTCTTGTGGATAGAGTAGGAAAATTATAAATGAAAGTCCCAAAAGTGTTTCGTTTTTTAAGTCATCCAATAAGGGCATCATCTTCCGCTTGCATTTGTTTTATGTATGGATCACACAGCTGTCTTTATTTATAAAATACAGCAGTGAGTCTTTAAGGTGCCACAACGTTTTTGTTTATTCCTAAAATATAGCAGTGAGTCTTTAAGATGCCAGAACGTTGTCTTGTTTATTCTCTAAAATACAGCAGTGAGCGTTTAAGGTGCCACAACGTTGTTGTTTTTGTTTGTTTATTCTCTAAAATACAGCAGTGAGTCTTTAAGGTGCCACGTTTATTCTTTTTTTGTTTATTCTCTAAAATACAGCAGTGAGCGTTTAAGGTGCCACAACGTTGTTGTTTTTGTTTGTTTATTCTCTAAAATATAACACTGAGTCTTTAAGGTGCCACAACGTTTATTCTTTTTTTGTTTATTCTCTAAAATACAGCAGTGTGTCTTTAAGGCGCCACAACGTCGTTGTTTTTGTTTATTCTGTAAAATACAGCAGTGAGTCTTTAAGGTGCCACAACGTTGTCTTTTATTTGTTTATTCTCTAAATTACCGCAGTGTGTGAGTCTTTAAGCCTTAAGGTGCTATATACAATGCTTTTTTGGTCTTGTTTTGTTTACTCTTTGGTACACAACATCTTCTTCTTCCTCGCCCTCTCCCCCCCATTCAGCCTTGAAGGGCGAAATAATGGTGGCGGCTGCTCTTTTGACAAAGGATGGCGTGGCGCGTTCCTCTGTCCAGCCTCTGAGAGAGCGCGTGAGAGGCTCACACGGGCCTCCCGCTCCCCCTCCCCCCCCGCCGGCTCTTCTTCTCTGCTGAGTCACCAAAGCCACCCCCCCCCCCCCCGCCGGCCGAGTCCATTTTGGTACGCTCCGCCTTTTGCGCTTGCCTTTGGCATTGATGCCTCTTCCGCTCCATCCCATTCTCGTCCCACCACTCCTCCTCCTCCTCCCCCCTCGTTCCGCCGCTGAATGGTACGCGCCTCGCTCGCTCTCCCCCCGCACGGCTAGGCGCAGTGGTTGGCTCCGGCGGTAGCAGCAGCAGCAGCAGCAGCAGCAGCCGCCCCAGCAGCGCCCAGGCTCGTCCTCCTCCGGTCCTCCCGCCCCGCCTCCCTCCGCCCGCCTTGTGTGTCATTGATGTTGTTGCTTCTGTCGCAGGAGCCCGAGGGGAGGCCGGGGCCGGGCGCGGGGCGGCGGCCGCCCGGGGCGGCGGCGGCGGCGGTGGGGCCGGCCATGTCGTCGGTGTGCGGGGCGCCGGTGGGCGCGGGCTCCCTGCCCAGCGAGCTGGTGGTGCACATCTTCTCCTTCCTGGCCGCCCCGGACCGGCTCCGGGCCTCGGCCGCCTGCTCGCACTGGCGCGAGTGCCTCTTCTACCCGGCCCTCTGGCCCCGGCTGCGGCTCAGCTTGCGCGTCTGCCCGGCCGAGCGCCCGCGCCTCGACTTCCTCATGCGCAAGTGCGGCTGGTTCGTGCGGGAGCTGCGCGTCCAGTTCGCGGCCGACAACTACCCCACCGGAGGAGGAGGAGGAGGCGTACTCTGCGAGGAAGAAGCCGTCGCCACCGCCGCCGCCACCACCCCGGCGTCGGCCAACAATGCCGCCGCCGCCTTCTCCTCCTCCTCGGCGGTGGATGGGGAAGCGCCGCTCTGCCCGCGCTGGCTGGAGCTGCTGAGGACCTACCTGGAACTCGTGCTGTGCGTGCTCAGCAGCGTCCGCAACAACAGGTAGCGGGGCTTGGGTTGGGTTGGGGGCACCGCTGTGGGATCGGGACCCTCCCCCCCCCTTGTGTGGGGAGGACCCGAGAGCCAGGATGGCGTGGGGTTGCTTCTGTTGCTTCCTTCGTTAATCTCGCCCCCCCATCCCTCCCTGCCATTGGGGGTTCCTGCCTTTCGAAGGGTATAGGTGAGGGGTGCCCAAACTTTTCAAGCGTGGGCCAGTCACGTGGTTCAGGGGGCCGGTCACTATGGCCCACGGGCTGGATTTGGCCTCCGATGCCCTCGTTGTTCCTGGAAGCGGAAGTAAAGCATGCCCGTATGGGGTGTCCAAACTATGGCCCATGGGCCAGATATTTGGCTCCTGGTGCCAATTCATCCAGCCCACGAAGCCCTCGTTGCTCCTGGAAGTGGAAGTAAAACGTGCCTGTATGGGGTGCCCAAACTATGACCATATGGGCACGTTTTACTTTGGCGTCAGGGGCCAAATCTGTCCCTTTGGCCATATTTTGTTGCCCCTGATTTAGGTGACTTTGGGGGTCTTTTTAATTTGAAGTGGTCACCCGTGTTAGATAACTGTATCGTCTTGTATACATATGTATGTGTATAAAGATATTATAAAGTACAGGAGTTAGTCCTTAAGGTGCCACAACTTTTTTTTTGTCTTTTTTTTTGTTTACATTCTGATATGCTAGCACAGACTAACAGGGCTACCACTTCAAAAATGGAAGTGGCAGTAAAGTGCACCTGTATGGGGTGCCCAAACGATGGCCCATGGGCCAGATTTGCCCCCCCCCCCAATGCCAATTCATCCTGCATGAAGCCCTCATTGCTCCCGGAAGCAGAAGTAAAACATGCCTGTATGGGGTGCCCAAACTATGACCCATGGGCTATATTTGGCCCCCAATGCCAATTCATCCGGCACAAAGCCCTCATTGCTCCTGGAAGCGGAAGTAAAACGCTTTGTGGCTTTGGGCTGGATGAATTGGCATCAGGACCCAAATCTGGCGCATGGGCCATAGTTTGGGCACCCCTGATTTAGGTGACTTTGGGGGTCTTTTTATTTTGAAGTGGTCGTCTGTGTTAGATAACTAAATCGTCTTATATACATATGTGTGTGTATAAAGATATGTACTGTATAAATGTATACCATGAAAATCCATCTTATGTCTGACAAAGTGGACTTGATCCACGAAAGCTCACATTAAAATACAGGAGTTAGTCCTTAAGGTGCCACAAAGTTTTTTTGTCATTTTTGTTTTGTTTTGTTTACACTCTGATAGGCTAACACAGACCAACTAGAGGCTACCACTTCAAAAATTTCTAGATTGTCTTGTGTACACATGGTGGAGTTTAAACTCCAGGCACATACATGCTGCATTCACTGAAAATTTCTCATTTATCCCAAATAACCCCATTTTATGAGCCGCATTAGTCTGTGCATAGCCTATCAGAGAGTAAACAAAAAAGTTGTGGCACCTTAAAGACTAACTGCCGTATTTTATCATCTTAGCTTTGGTGAAGCAAGTCTACTTTGTCAGACATAAAAGTGAGACTTTGTGGCATCAATACATGTATAATATAAATACAGCAGTGAGTCTTTAAGGTGCCGCAACGTTTGTTGTGGTTTGGTTTTGTTTGCTTTGATATGCCGTCTTTTGTCATGTGAGCTTTCTCAAGTCCACTTTCATCAGACCTAAGAGGGAGACCTCATGGCATCAATACATAATATAAATACAGAATTGAGTCTTTAAGGTGCCACAAAGTTTTTGCCTTTTTTTTTGTTTACTCTCTGATATGCTGTATTTTATAATGTTAGCTTTCCTGGATCAAGTCCACTTTTGTCAGACATAAGCAGTGAGACATGTCAGGTCAGAGGCACACAAGGGTTGGCTAGCCTAACAGATAAGATAACATGTTGTTTTGTTTTTTTACAACTGGTATTAACAGAAGGCCCCTGATTGGGGTTCAGATTTGCCCTGCTGTTTGGCCCTGTGGAGTTCAACTGGTGGAGCTGCTCCTCTGGAAGAGGAGACCTACCTGTTGGACTCCTGCATGTCACGCGCAGTTAAAGGTGCATGAATGCGAGCGGGAACAGTGCAGAGAAGTACCCGTGGCTGCTCTGGGGAAGGATAACAAAAAGGAACACACGTACGCACGTCACCCACTGCAGCCGCAAATATGAAAAGAAGGTGCCTGTTCCAGTGGGCATTTCATGTACTGTAGGGGAAGCCTCATTTCAAGGAGGCAAAGGGGCTTTTGGACCCAGCACAGTTATATTTCCCAGGTGCTTCCTATTTTGGTTCCTTTATATGCTTGCCAGGTGTTGAAACAAAAGCTTATGGGATACTTTTGACTCCTCCACTGGCAGCTGATGAATGATTGATCATATTCCTGACCTGTCCATTGCAAAGTGTGTTTGCAATGATCCTAACATAGACTTTAAGAGAATAACAGAAAGTAGCATCTGATGAAGGGAACTGTAGCTGTGAAATCCCAGGTGTTTTGGACATCACCCCATATCATGAGTAAGCATGTTAACTGGGACTGATAGGAGCTGTAGTGCAAATATTGGGGTGCCAGGTGGGGAAGTTTGGCAAAATAAAAAATTGTATCAAGACTTTCTCATGCCTGTTCTTGGATAGAATCTTGCAAATCAGATGCTATAGATATCCTGTAAATTCTCTGTTATGGCATTTGATATATTTGGGTAATATATACTAAGTAACTTCACAGCATTTTTTTTTTGCAGAGAAGTATCAGCATAAAGTTTAGGATCTCATCAGTTTGAATGAAAAGAATATAGATTAGCATTTGACAAAGTGGTCATAGTTCAGTGTATGTACAGTATTTCATTAGTAAACATTTAACATTAACACTACAGTGCTACTCTTAAGTAACCAAATACCCCCTCTCAAGGCCATTTAATGAAAGAATAACCTGATTCGATTGGTGATGCATGAAGGCTATGTACGTGTTCTCATTGTTTTTTTTTATAACACTTGCTTCTTTCTGGTTCACACAGATCAAAATGTTCTTTCATAAAAGATTGTATACTCATTACCATACTGTGCTCTTCTCAAGCCAACTTTGATAGTGTATTCCTCAGTTATGACGCATGTAAGTTCCAATTTGGGGTGTAAGAGCATTCTCTTATCTGGCTTTATTTAAATCATGATTCAGAATACTAAACAATCACAGTTAGAACACTATTTTTATGCTATTTTAACAAGGTGAGATGAGAATTGAAACTCAAATCTCCAGTTAGCTCTCAATATCTTGGCCACTGTGATGCACTAGCTTTTGTCACATGAGGAACCATGGATACACCTACAATGAAACCAAGTTATGAGCTGTGAGTCAGAAAATCATAACTTGTCATACCTATGTTCCCACTAGGTGAGCTATTATAAGGGTCTTTTTGTTGCTCATAATTCTTTATGCCATACACTAAGTTGTGGAAAAATCAGCTGTAGGAAGGGAAAGTTGCCATCTCAAGCTGACAACTTGAGCCAATTGGAGGAATAAGTTGAGAAGCAGAAGAAAAAATAAAGGCAACAGAGAACAAATAGTAACATTTGGTATGTCTGGAGCCAGGGTTGATGGGTTTTTCCCCAGGCCTGCTGCTTGTCTGGCCAGGTTATCCTGTTATGGTAATAGAGTAGACCATACTGCCAGTGACTCAACGTCTAGTGTAAGGTTAACTAACCTGGCAACCCTGAGGACCAACAGCTTGTGTGCGAAGTCCACAGGGAAGGGTGATGGTCCCCAAGTGAATTAAATTGCACTTGAATCCATCTTGATGGAAGGCAGCAGCTTCATCAATACTGGTCTGGGGCCTGATGAAGACTTTGTGTACCAAAAGGGCTCAGGATCAAAAAGAGACTCATGGAACTAGATCAGTGGTATGGGTTTGATGTGATGCGGAAGGCAGAAAAGTTACTGCATTATATTCTCAGGACAGTCCTCATGGCTGATCGCCATGAGGATCACCAATATTTGGATTCTGATATGTAGAACAACAAGAAGAAAGCTGCCTGACCAAGTTGCACAAACATTGGACCTCTGCAATATCCTAAATGTAAACTAAATCAGTGGACAGAGATAGTACTACCATTTGTCCTTTGATGTCTGTAATGTTATTGCCTCTCTAGAGCAGAACAGAAGAATATGAGGAATGTAGACTTTCTCCTTCTTTACTATAGTACCTGAAGAACTAAACGTTATATGTTATAAAGATGTAGGCTATGATCTGTAGTTTCCATCCTTACTTGGAAGTCTCCCAAAGCATAGTAATGGATATTTTTGAGTAAAAATGTGTACTTTTCCGATATTAGAAACGCATTGCACCCAAGAAATTCTCTTTATTTCTCTCACTGGGTACAAACTTGCTTATGGGTTCTGGATAATCTCTTCCAAGCATTTTACAGGAAATCTTATCTTCAGTTGTCTGAGTTGTGTTAAATATTTTGTAGATAGCATGTGTATTAACTGTATTGTTGTCCCTCTCCCATCCCCATAGTACTCAGTGCAGGAACTTTTATAAGAACTTTTGTAAGACTATAAAAGCCCTTAGTTATTTTCTGTTGCTGCCATGAACCAAAAGTAACTGATTGATTTGAACCACTGTAGAGAGACCATGCAGAGTCATATACTTCGATCCTGCACATCTAAACCAAATTGAATATGTGCATGCAAATCAAAGAATAATAAGCTCATAATTAGTTCTTCAACACTTATTTTCTCTTTTCCTCTAATATAGTGGGAAACTACTGGAAAAAACCTCTTTGGTTTGGCCTAATTACTTTATTTGCAGCTGAAAATGTGAAATAATTTATTTATGAATCACAGCTCTGGGTTAATTTTCTAGCATTCTTAATTTCAAATACACCAAGCTGATTAATAATAATAATAATAATAATAATAATAATAATAATAATAATAATAATAATAATAATAATAATAATAATAATAATAATAATAATAATAATAATATTCTGGGTTGAAAGAATTTTTGTGGAAGAAACTCTGCTCAGGGAATGCCCAAATGAGGCTCCTTTCATGTCCCCAAGAGCCGGGACAGAGACGGGCGCTGAATTTGTCATGCAGTACCCAGGTCTCGAACTGCAGACTTGCCAGCCTTCCAGCTAACAAGGTGAGCTTCTTAACCACTGAGTCACCACAGCCACCTAGCTGATTAATAAAGATCCTGGACTTGTTCTTTCTGTTGTTTTAGTGTCCTTTTCTCCACTAGCAGCTTGCTTATGGTTATTATCACATTTGGTTGCTGTGCAAGAGAAATTATGTGCTGATATTAATCAGAGTAGCTGTCTGATAAAACTGAGAAAGCCACAAGAAAAGGCTGAAGAGTCATAATAGTATCAGTAGGTAACTGTAAAACAAGGCATTTATTTCTGTCACTGAACTTTGGAACAAAAAGGCCACAGTAGAAGCATTAACTGAAGGAAAAACCCTAGCAACAGCCACTGGTTGTGCAGGATTTTAGTGTGTTTCAGTACAGCGGAAAAATTTCATATCATTGCTGTATTAGGCTATGGTTTCAAATAAAAGGAGATATTTTGTTGCAGTAACCACGTCTTTGAAATAGCTTGCAAGCTAATCATTCTTCAATCATGGGATGTAGAAATACTGTACAATAAAAATAGAGATGAAAACATTATCTGCTAAAACCTTAAAATAGCATGGAATTGAAAAGTATAGATTCCTATGCTTTGAAACAAAATATTAAAAAGGTTAAAATTCAGAATAGAATTCTGGATTGGCAGAATGTGGAGGTCCATTTTCTGACTTAATAATAATTTCATGTCAGAAATACTGGGCTGAAAAGATTTTTGCAGAAGAAACTCCACTCAGGGAATGCCTAAATGAGGCTCCTTTCATGTCCCCAGGAGCTGGGACAGAGATAGGCACTTAATCCATCATGCAGTACCCGCGTCTCAATCTGCCTATTTGCCAGCCTTTCAGCTAACAAGGTGAGCTTCTTAACCACTGAGCCACTGCAGCCCCCTGAAAAATAGACATTTTCTGAAGAAGGTAGAGCTCTTATTTATATATTTATTTATGTACTTATTTTTCCCATTTCTATACTGTCCCATAGTGTTGCCACTCTAATGTACAATAAAATTATGCACTAAAACATATAAATACAAAACAATAAAATACAGTACATTATACAATAAAATATAATAAGTAGCTGCCGCCACTGTTTATTGCGTAAGTAGCTGCCGCCACAGTTTATTGCATTTTATACACTAAAATGCAATAAACTGTCACTAGCTAAAACTATACAAAAATACACAAATAAAACCCATTTGGGCATGTCAGGACAGTATGCATTATAGTAGAAAACAGCTTTATCAAAGTCATTCTTAATTTCCTAAAAACAGAGGGATGGTACCAGGAAGCCTATTCCAGAGGGAAGGGCCCATGCCTAGGAAAGTTCATTTCACTTTCTTTACCTCCTTGGTAGTTCTCAACATCAGGGACGATTAGGAGTGTGTGTGATGAGTAGGTATTTTGTGAGAGAGACTGTTAAGCCAGTCGTATGCAACTCAAGGATGCAGTGCTCATTTCAATTTACAGCCAAAGAACCAGTGCTGTCTGCAGACATTTCCATAGTTGTGTGGCATGCATGACTAGACTCCAGAGCACACGGACGGCATCTTAACCACTAAATCACCGTGGCCCTCATCACCTAATAACAACATTTTAAATTGGCCATGGAAACTAATAGGGAACCAATGAAGGTGTGCCAAGGCTTGGGATATGTGATCATATCTGCTACTAACAGTTATTATTCTGGCTGCTGTATGTTGGACTCACTAAAGTGTCTGTCCTGACTTGCTGTACGTAGAGAGCATTTCAGTAGTCTGTTTTAGAGATTGCCAACTCATGAACCACTGTTTTTAGGTGTTTTGTGTCCAGGTAGGAGCAAAGGTGAGTAATTAACCAAAGTTAATAAAAGACATTCTCAACCACAGTAGAAATTTGCATCTCCAGAAAGATAGCTAGGTCCATGAATACTGCCAGGCTATGAACATGATCTTTCATGGGGGTGTAACCCTATCAAGGCCAGGTAAATATCCTTCTAACCAGTCCAATGATCTTCTTAACAGTAGGATCTCCATCTTATCTGGTTTCAGTTACAGTATATTGGACCTCGTCCAGTCTATTATCGATGCCAAGCAGTCAAGGAGCTTCACAGCATCTCCTGCAGATGAAGTGAAAGAGAGGTAGAGCTGGGTGTTAACCATGTATTTGGTGACAATTAACTCCAAATTTCTGTATGACTTCTCCCAGTGGCTTGATAGACAGGTGTAGTCGTGTAGATGTTAAAAAGCATTGGGCAGAGAGCTGATCCCTGTGGGATACCAGAAGTTCCAAGAGGTAGACAATACCTCCTCAAGCTGTACCATTTCAATGTAATTATGCAAACTATAATTTGCTTCCAAGTAGCTGAGTACTCATTTTACTGACTTTGTGAGGATGGAACTAGTCTGGCCAGGTTATCCTGCTATGATAATAGAATAGACTATACTGCCAGCAACTCCCTGAGGACTAACAGCCTTGGGTGACAAAGCCCACAGGGAAGGGTGATGGTCCCCAAGTGGATTAAATCGCACTTAAATCCATCTTGATGGAGAGCAGCAGCTTCATCAATACTGGCCTGGGGCTGAGGAGGACTTTGCGTGCCAAAAGGGCTCAGGACCAGAAAGTGACTCACGGAACTGAATCGGTGGTCCTTGTATCATGCTGCGATGCAGAAGGCAGATGAAAGGACACTGCATTATATTCTCAAGGCAATCGTCATGGCTGATTGCCAATATTTGGATTTGGATACGGCAGAAGAAGAAGGGAGAATTGAAGGTTAAGTCAACCTGGTCCAAAATGCGGCTGCCCGGGTGGTGATGGGGTGTGGCCGTTATGCTCGTGCTTCGCCACTGCTCCGGGAGCTGCACTGGTTGCCAGTATGTCTCTGGGTGCAATTCAAGGTGCTGGTTTTGACCTTTAAAGCCCTATATGGTAGTGGGCCAGGTTACCTAAGAGACCGCATCGCCCTGAGGACGTCTGTCCGTCCAACCAGAGCGGACCGGAGGGGCTCTCTAATTGTTCCATCAGCCAGAGGGGCTCGCCTCTCTGGCACAAGGAGGAGAGCCTTCTCCGTGTCTGCACCGGCCCTCTGGAACCTCCTGCCAACAGAATTACGTCTTCGGACGGAGCTGCTGCCTTTCAGAAGGGATCTTAAAACCTGGCTGGCAGGTCAAGTGTGGGGTGCGGGTGGAAGGGTAACCACCATGGGGTGGTTGGTGTAGAGGAACTCTTCCCCATGGTGCCTTTTCGATCCTGCAGCCCTTGCTTTTTAGGGGGTGGGTAGTCTTAACTTTTTTTACTGTTTTAACTGTTTTTAGGATTATTATTGTATTTGTGAATTGTCTGTAAACTCCTTGGGTTGCCCTGGGGTTACTTCTTATGTTGTTAGCCGCCCAGAGTCGGCCTTGTGTTGAGTGGGCGGGATATAAATTGAATAAATAATAATAAAAAAATAATAATAACCTTGTAGCTAGCTGTTGGGCTCAAACTTGGATTTTGAGCAGAGTTTTAACTGCAATACTGAAGGTTAACCTCTGTGCCACAGGGCTTGGCATGAAGTTGCAGCCCAGCAACATTGAGGGCTATTTGTTTACCAGCCCTGCTATAAAGCAAAAGTTCTAAAATGACAGTAACATTTCTAGGGCTTTGTAGAAATATTGATCATAAAATATTTTTGATTACTCTTTGGAAACTCAATAGTATAGTCTGGTTTTTAAATAAGATGACACTCAGAAGAGTTCTGTACCCATCAATAACTGTCTCAGTTCCCTCTGTCTTTGGCACCTTGTGAGAATTGACTTGTGGGGGGAAGTCTATAAAGCAGCACCAAATTGAGGGGCTTCTATCCTTTCAACCTGATTTACAGAAATTAATGATAGTAGTCCCTCCCCTCCCCAATGGAATATCAGTATTGTGGTCCCTATATTGTTAAAAGATGATTGAAGCAAACCAGCTAATTTTTGCCCTATCAGTTTGCTGGATATGTTTCATCAAAACATATAATAAATATTTGTCAAAAATTAAATCATAGGCTTTTGTCTACCGAGATATTTCAGAAGAACAGGTGGGCTTCTAATGTAATTGTTCAACAGCGGGTCACTGTGTTTCCAATTGAAGTGCAAATTTTTATATGTGGCAGTTATCAAGTGCAAATTTTTATATGTGGCAGTTATAAATTTCCTAGCAGCTTTTGATGCTAACATGAGAGCACCTAAGACTCAAGTCAGGATAGATCCTTCAGGTCTGCTATTAGTTTTGATGTCAACTACAATTAATTAAAAATAAATGTAAATAAAACTTATTTTATAATATTATTTTTAATTTATAGTTTAAATTTAAATTTAATTAAAATAATATTATAAAATAATATTGGTGTACAAATGAAGGTTTATTACCTGTCTCATAAGAACTGTGTGCTGGCTGAATAGCTCAGGTAATTAAAAATAATTGTGTCATTAAATCAATTCTGATCTATGGCAATGTTTTTCATATTATTCACGTTATTTGGTTAATGGGAATAATATTCAGGATTTTTGCTCAATTAAGCAGTTTAAATGAATCAAGATTGAGGAAGATTGTCAGTTGGCAACATGTTTGCCCAAATACATGCTCTGTAGTCCTCCTCACTTAATAGGATGTGAAGGAAGTATGTACTGTTGTTTGTACTTTTCAAATCCCTTCCTCCAAATTAATAGAACAATACTCTCTTCAGCAGCAGATTACCAAGAGATTAGGAAAGTTGGCCATAGCTTTTTGGTGTGATTTGGACAAATTTAAATATTCACCTTTCTTACAGCTATCATTTCTACCTTATTGTATGCCTAGAAGTGGCATAGTATCTTATTAAATTATTTACTGTGATATGATATTCTCTTGGATAGCTTTACACTACAAGATGACATCCTTATCCCACAAAAATACTATTAATATAATTACCGTATTTTTCGCCGTATAAGACGCTCCGGCATATAAGACGCACCCAATTTTAAAGGAGGAAAATCTAGAAAAAAAAGATTCTGAACCAAATACTGTACTAAAATATTTTATATCAACTGTATAAAGTAAACAGCAGTTTAAGAACAATTTTATGTCAACCATGTAACATATTAAGAACAATCTTTACTCTCATTAACAGTCAGTAAAGTCAGTAAACAGTGAAAGTAACAAAAATCAGTCTGTAATGTTTTTATTCGAACCCCAAGAATTCCTCTTCTTCGCTGCTATCAGAAATGAGGAAGGACAGATCCTCGCAGTCATTGTCATCACTTTCTTCCTCACTGGTGTCAAATAAGACGTCGTCTTCTGTTCCGTCCAAGGCATTACTAATGCCACACTTCTTGAAGGATTTTACAACAATGTCCTCCTTCACGGAGTCCCATGACCTTTTAACCCATTCACACACTTGTGTGATAGTGGGCCTCTTCATCCGCCCAGTAGGCGTCAGATCATGGTTCCCAGCTGCCATCCAGGTGTTCCACTCCTCACGCATCAGAACTTTGAATGGCTTGTTAATGGAAATGTCCAGAGGTTGCAGCTGGCTAGTGAGGCCACCAGGAATCACAGCTATTTGGGTTTTAACTTCCTTAAAGTTCTTTTTAGTATTTTCCGTAATGTGCGCTCTAAACTGGTCAAGCACCAACAAGGAAGATTTCTTCAGAAGACCGCCAGGACGTTTGGACCACACTTTGTCAATCCACAGCCTCATGCCATTTTCATCCATCCACCCTTTATCGTGAACATGCACGACGACTCCCCGTGGGATTGTTTCTTTTGGGAACGTTTTCCTTTTAAAAATCAACATCGGAGGCAGTTTGGTACCATCGGCACAGCAGGACAGCACAACCGTGTAGTGGGTTTTCTCATGCCCTGAGGTTTTTACGGTTATGGTTTTTGCTCCTTTGTTATCTACGGTTCTGTTAGATGGCACATCAAACGTTAGCGGGACTTCATCCATGTTCCCGATCTGGCTAATTTCAAAGTTATTCTTCTTCCTCGCATCAATAACAAACTTGTGAAAAGAAAGAATCTTTGATTCGTATTCCTTAGGCATTTTTTGTGCAATTCTGGTTTTGGTGCGCATAGAAAGGCCAGATCTCTTCATAAATCTATAGCACCACGATGGTGATCCGGTGAAATCCCGAATGCCTTTCTCCACAGCAATACGTCTGGCCTCATAGATTATCATTTTTGTTGAGACAGAAAGTCCATTTTGCCTGTGATGTGCGATCCACTCCTTCACTTCCACCTCTAACTCTGGCCACTTTGCAGTTGGTCCACGTAAGGTGTGCTTGCCTTTATCCAACTTTTGGAGCTGATCCTCCTGTTTCCTCCACTCTCTTATCATTTTCTCAGTTGGAGGTGGCCCGAAGTGTCTCTCCGCTGCTCTATTCCCATGCTCCTTAGCAAATTTAATTACTTCCAGCTTGAAAGCAACTTTATATGCCATTCTCTTCTGCTTAGACATCTTGAGGAGATGGTACTATAATTTTTCTGCAAGAAATGTAACCCCCTCATATTTAATCTGGTGCTCTCTAACCCCCCCATATTTCCTCTGGTGGTCTCGTAACCCCCTCATATTTCATCTGGTGCTCTCTAATCCCCATATTTAATCTGGTGGTCTCATAACCCCCTCATATGCCATCTGGTTTGAGTGAATGCTGCTGGAGAGAATGTTGTGGGATAGACTGCAGCCTTGGTTTACAGACTGTTACACTGACCACAAAGGGTAACATACATGTGTCATGAGAACAGCTATATGGGGAGAAGGCCAATGGCAAATTTATAATCATATGGGGGCACAGGAACAGCCATACTGCAACTTTAAATCATCAGTAAAATCAGCCAATGCTTGGCTTTAAATGTTCATTATGCTCTAAGCTCTCCTAGACCCTAGGTGTGTGTGTGTGCATGTGTATGCACATTTTACATTTCATTTACCCTGTAGTTGGTCCGCCTGATCACTTTCTCACATACACCATACACGTTGTCTGTGATCTACCCAGAAGGCACATTATGACGTAGGGAGGGCGGTGTGTCTTCTCCCCGTGATTCGGGGGCGGAGCTTGTGGAGCCATTCTTCTGCCCATCAATCATGGGCATCCAATAGACTAGTGGGGGAGGAGCAAGACCGGCAGTATGAGGTAGGGAGGGCGGTATCTTCTCCCCGGGATTCGGGGGCGGAGCTTTGGCGGATCAATCCTTCTGCCCATCAATCACGGGCATCCAATCAACTAGGAGCGGGGCGGGGCAGAGTACGGACAGCAGTAAGCATTGGCTGGAGGAGGCGGAACGAGGAGGCAGACATGCGGACATTTCAGGGCAGCATGGATTGATCGGGTGCCCGGGAGATATGCAGAGAAGCGGCGAAATTGTGCCCACACTGCCCAGCAAGGAGTGAGACTGCTCGGGGAGACATGAGGAGACGCAGCCTGCGCTGATGGATGGAGGTACCGGCAGTAAGCTCAGCATGATGCCCGTGCAGCACATGGTTAGACTGTCGGGAGGGGGGCATGGCGCGCTATAGGAGGGAGAGGGAAGCCCGAACACACACAGCCTGGCCGTGCAGGGAGGGTCACAGAAGTCACCACAGCCCGCAGTACGTGCCCCAAATCCAGCCCGCAGCACACACTGCATAAGGAGAGGACTGCGAGCAAGCGCCACACAAAGTTGGGGGCAGTTTTAATGCATGTAAAATGTGTATTTGCCGTATAAGATGCACCAACTTTCCCCCCCCAGTTTTGGGGAAGAAAAAGTGCGTCTTATACGGCGAAAAATACGGTAAATTAAAGTGAAAACTTCCTATCCCTCCCTTCAGCTTCCAACACTTCTTAGGGCAGGGGTTCGCCTGCAGCACCAAATAATCCGGCCCCCGACCTCGCTCTAGCCACTGCTGCCAGAATCGGCCACAGACTCATTTATGGCCATTGTAAACATGTTTACTAGAGCTGTAAACGAGTCCGTGGCCATCATAAATGTATTTATGACAGCCACAGATGTGTTTTATGGCAGCGTTTCTGGTGGGGGGGGAACCACTAGTTTGGTCTGCTCAGCTGTCTGAGGGGCGTGGTCCAGCCTGCGGCTGAAAAACATTGAGAACCCCTGTCTTAGGGTTCCCCTTTCGGCTCAAGGAAGCCTTTGGGAGCCTTGGGGTGGGTTTGTGTGAGACTGTCCATACCTAAAATTAGCCATCTGCTGTCTCCCCCCCCTTTTTTTTTTTTTTTGGTAGGAGTGAGTCAGTGATGATTTCTTTATATATTAAACCCCCTCCTGCTGTATCCTGAAGCTTCTAGTGCTTTCCCAAGTTTGAAAGTGAATCCAAGGAAGCCTTAGAATCTGAAGAGGGAGGGATAGGATGCTTTCAGGTCAATCAAACAAAATATTACCAGCATGAGATGCTGATATCCTACTTGCAGTAGTAGTAGTGCCACATACTGTGTAGTGCATGTCTCCAACCACTACAGCATATCAGGCAAGGAGGCCCCTCATTGTTCCTTCAGCAATAAGGTTTTACGGGACCAGGTAGCTAACCTGACGCCCAACCCTCCTCCTCCTTTCTCATCTGGACTTCATATTGACAGTGGCAGAATTCATCCTACTTGTACAACTAAAAATTATAGCAAGAGGTTTTAAGCGCTTTACTTTTATATCCAGCAATTCAGTCATATCACTATTGTGTGCCATATTAACTAATCACATTAAATATGAGCTCCCGATAGCTTGTCATTATTACCACCATAGGTTAGAATCACCAGTGCAGGTGGAAACAATGTTTAAAGCAGTGTTTCCCAACCTTAGGCTTCCCCAAAGCACTGATCAGCCAATGTATTGACGTAGTCTTCTGGGAATTGAAGTCTCCCTGTGGGGCATGGGCCCTGTTAGGGGGTCCCCAGGGCCCAGCTGCACCTTTATGCTCTTCAGGTCGCAGAGCTCCCTAATTGTCTTCTTAGTTGCGCTTAGAGATTTTGCGGCGGCCTGCCTGCGGCACGCACCTTTGTCCAATTTTAAACTGGCTCATATGAGGGAAAATGGCAATCCTGCTGTGGCACAGGTGTTTATCTATTTACAAGGGCAAATTAGAAAAAGTCCTGAACGGCGCCACTTCCCACGCAACCCAAACTTCTTTTGCTGAGAAGAGACTGACCCTGGGAAAGTTTGCCTTCAAAGAAGAAAGTGGGCCGAATTGATAAGCTCCCAGGCCAGAAACAGTTACCCAGACTCCCTTCTGTCGCATCTCCTCTGGATGGTGGCTTGATAGAATAAGTCTTTGTTGACTTCTCCGGGTGTTATCTCTTCTCCACGGTGCCTCCCTTTTCTTGATGGAGTAAGACACGCTACTCAGAACTTCTTAGTTTAGCAGCGTTTTATTGTAGCATGGCAAATTGTCCAAAATATGCAAAGTAAAGACTACAGAATCTTATATACTCTGTACTGAAACACAAACTCAATAAAATAAAGAAAGGCAATAGCTAACTTAAAAAGCATCTCTAAAAAGGCGGGCTCGAAGCCCTCATGGATGGCTTCTTGGGTTCAAGCCATTTTAGAATAAATTGAGAATAGTTTTCGCTGGCATCGGAAAGTGCTCCTTTCGAAAGACAAAATGCCTCACCTTTTATATCTTTTTTAGATCACTCACCCACCCTTTGGAATCTGGAAGATGCTTTGATGGGTGCTTGTTTTGACTATTCTCATGCTGATTAGGAATTACAGGTGTCTCCTTATCTCTATATCTCATCACTTTCCCAGATGTCCCTTTCCTTTGCGTGGGATCCAAGAATTTGGCCTTGCTAATTGGCACATCCGTTATCTGTTCACGTGCTAATGTGGAGTGTGCTTAGTCATTGTGCTGCAAATGGCGTCGCAGCAGTTCTCTTTCTAAGTGTTAGACTACTCAGATCTAAGAGATGACATGTGAAGTACCCGTACAATTGTTCCCTAAATGAATACAAAGTAACTTGAATAAAAAGTAACTTCCCTATGGATTTCATGACAGGCCCCATGTTGAGAACGTAGCTGGTGATATTACAGCACATAAACACAAAGATGCATTTGGCCTGACATCAGGTTTTGCTCTTAAGAGTAAACAGCAGCTTTCTTCAAGCCATTAGTTGAGGCAGATCTCAGGAATTGACCTCTTTATCTAGGCCAGCTCATTGAACTGTATCAAAATGTACATATTGATTAGTATGGTAGTAAGTAAAAAGGAAGATGAGGAGGAAACAGTATTTCCTTTCTTTTCACCCCAAACCGATAGCAAGAAGTTACTTACTCCTCACTTCTAGAATATAAAGTGCTTTATTGGTATGTTAGTGTGATTAAACTGAAAACACCCCATCCACTCTTGTGAGTGAATGAGTGTGTGTTGGGGGGGGGGTGGGTTACAGCATCTATAGATTATACAACCACACACAACTCTCAAATAACAGTGTTGTTCTTTTAGCTTCCACAGTACCTGCAGGAAGAAATGCCAGGCTGCAGAGCTAAAAATAGTTAGTACTTGATGTTCTTGGATACTAACTGCTGCTTCTAATTAAAATATTCTTATGTTTGCGGCCTAGTTTTTCTAAGTGAAACAGGTAGATCGGATATGAAAGATGACCTCTTAGAAAATCTTTGGAAGGCAATTTATTGACAAGCGCTGCACTGAAAGAATTGCTGTATATAGCACATGACATTGCTGCAACAATTACGTAGTCTTTGGATCAGTGTTCATCTGGTGTAGGAGTTCTTCAGTTGTTGTTCAGTCACACAGTCGAATCCGACTCTTCGCAACCCCGTGGACCATACCATACTAGGCTCCTCAGTCATTTGGCATCCTCCAGAGTCTGCCCAGATCCAGACCCATTGTGTCAGTGATACTGTCTAACCATCTTGTCCTCTGCCACCCCTTCTCCTTTTCACCTTTGATTTTCCTAGCATCGGGGCCTACTCCAGTGAGCCCTCTCTTCTCATTTGCTGGCCAAAATATTTGAGCTTGAGCTTCACTAGCTGTCCTTCCAAGGAGCAGTCAGGGTTGATTTCCTTTAGTATTGACTGATTTGATCTTGCAATCCAGAGGACTCTGTCAAGAGTCTCTTGCAACACCATGTTTTCCAAATGTGCAGGCATATTTAGTGCAGCACTTTAATGGCATCATCTTTTAGGGTTTTAAATAGCTCAACTGGAATACTGTCTATCTACAGTACTGGCTTTGTTTTTCTTCTTCTTTTGTGTCCAGATCAAACTTTGAACTGTCAAAATGAAACCACTTTCTTGGCTTTTTTTGTTGGTCAAAATTAAATCTTCTTTGGTACATGTTTCTGGTAGTAATTGGCAGACCAGCAAATGAGCCGGATTCTGTATCTCTCCATATTCACACAGCGTGTTGTGTGCGGCCCCCACTTGAAAGAGCCTCCTCAAAGATTGTGGATACTTTTTACATTTTTGAACCACAATCGAGTGTTCCCTGGGCAACAACAACTATGTTTTGCCAGCAAATATTTTGTATTTTGTTTTCCATTTGTAAACTTCATTAAAAGTAATCAAGGAAATTTTTTTTAGGTTTCCTGCTTTGTTCTCTGTAAAGATCTGGCAAATTTCCTAATCTGTACCAGACAGAATCCAATTCAAGAGCGTCTAAGTCTAAGAAAAGATTAGCCAGGGCATAGGACTATGCCAGAGGCAAACAATATGGGATTTCCCCCAAAAAATGTTACAGCTTTGTTAAAAGATAGCAGGGCAGCTTGAAATGTATGTAAGGATGTGAAGTTGGATGAGAAAGAAAACTACTTAGACACCTTTTCCCCATTACAACATTTCATTGGGAGAAGAAGTCATCAGTGGAAGAAGTAAACTTCCAGGAAGGAAGTATTGGTCAAAGTCATTTGCTGTTTAACTACATTTGCTTTGCTCTAGTTATAGGAAGTAATCCTGGGGGGGGTTCTAACTGCAAGAGATTTTGTTGAGGTGTATGTTTGCCAGGATCATCAACAGACCTCTGTCAGTTTGTTTACTTACCACATTCTTAGGAATATTCAGAATTCACATCCAATATTTCTGACATATCTGATTTTAAATGCTGGGCTCTCTTCTGCTTTTGCACAGGTTGTATTATTGCCTCAAAATAGCTAGTTTGATAAGTCAAATGTGGTTTGGTTAGAAGGAACACAATTCTTTCTTCTTTAGTAAATGCTGTACTGCGTGGTTGTATTGTTTCATTTCTTTGGCAGAACACAGAATTTTAGATATTTTCAAACACATTATCTGTGGCTTACACAAGTCTTTTTTTTACCTATAGGAATCTCCAGAAATTAAGTCTTTTTGGTGATATAAGCATTCTACAGCAACATGGAAGTATATCGAATACATACCTCAGCAAAGTGGATCCAGACGGCAAAAAGATTAAGCAGTGAGTTGTCCCATAGATATTATTTCATGAATGAATCAAATGGGTATATTGTTTCAGACACACTAGTTTGTAAATATGCTGGGTTTGGGAAATATGGTCTATTGAATACGTCTGTCTTATTTGAGCATTTAGTAGCCTGAATCGAGCAGAGGCATTTATGCTTTAAAAATCTCTGTAGTGCCTATGTTCTTTGATACATTTTTCTTTGTAAATAGGAATGGCCTTCCCCCAAGAAGCCATTTGCAATTCAAAGAATCATTGTTGTTTGGTTAAAGCACTGTCATAGAAATTAAAATATCAGAACAAGATCTCAAATTCAATTAATTCAGTTCCTTGCTGCAAGAATAATATCATTGAGTAATCTCGGTGGTAAATCTGAGGGTATCCAGGCTACAGCAGAAAAATCAAGAGAAATTACCCCTCAACATGTTGATTGCAGGATTCATAAGTGGTGTACATGCACTTCTGCATGACAGTGCTTGTCCAGGCTTTTACAACTACAGTAAAACCCCGAGTTACGAAAAAAATCGGTTCCTGGACCTTTTTCGTAACTCGATTTTTTGCATAACTCTAGACATCCCCATAGAGAGGCATGGAAAAACAAAAAAAATGTAATTTAAATGGAGTGATCTCCTTACCTTTGCTGCTGCTTCCTCCTGCTTCTCCAGAGTGGGAACCGCGCCATTGCTGCCACAGCTCCGCCGCACCTGCCGCCTCTGAGAGGGCCAGGGGACCCAATCCGCGCTGTTTCCAACGTCTCCTGACCTTCCCGGGCGGTGCTGCAAGGCAAAACTTGCAGCCGACGAAAGAGTCGTCCCCGTCGTCCGTCCGTCGTCCCCCCCCCCCGCATTTGCCTTGCAGCACTGCCCGGGGACCAGCTGCCTCCACTGCCACCATGGTAAGACTTCCGGCGGTGGTGGTGGGTGGATTATTAGCGATCAAAATGGCAGCAGTGCCATTTTGATCTCTAAAGACCTGCATCAGGGTTTTGCTGTATTTCGTAAACCGGGGCATTTTTGTAAATTGGGGCATGGATTTTAGCACAAAACCCTTTCATAAGTTGAATTTTCGTAAATCGAGGCATTCGTAAATCGGGTTTTTTACTGTAGTTGGATGTAACTTACAATTTTATATCATTACTTCAGTACAGCAAACGTGGATTTACTGGCCTAAACGGTGTACTTTGAAGTAGACATTAGGGCTGATTCAACTGGTATATACATAATTCATTTTGTACATGGATTTGCAAAAGAATCAGTGAAGTGCTGCCTGTTGGAATCAAGCTCGCTCTATGGTACTTGTTTTATGATAACCATTTCTCACATTTCAACTTTTGACTATTGTTTAAATAGCATGCTCAAAGTACTAATACCCAGAATGGATGCAAACACTACTGAGTCCATCATGCTGCATTCGCTCGTGTAATTCAGGAAAGACAGACCTTTTCATAACATTGATGTTTGAGTATTCCTGCATTTTAAAAAGCAAGGATGTTCCCCAAAGAAGGGGAAAATTTGCAATTGAAAGCAAAAGTTGTGATTTGAACTATTCCCCAAAAGTATGAACATTCCGACTGCAGACCAACTCTTTCCTCACTCAGAATATTTGCTAACTGCATCCTTCTTGTACACTAACATCCATCCCAAGTAAACACGATAGCACGGTGGTTCCCATGCCCTGCAGGGGGACTTTAATTCCCAGAAGCCTAAGTCAGTACATTGGCTGATCAGTGCTTTGGGGAATTGACTTAGGCTTCTGGGAATCAAAGTCCAAAAACCAAAGGTTGGGGACCACTGCTACAGCATCTCCCGCTAGTCACCTCATTCCCTATATAGTACCACACTAATGATGTGGAGGACCTGAATCAAATCATAGTCATTGATAATGCCTGTGTCTACAAATAGTAGATTTGCAGTGCAGCCTTATCCACTGTTACATAATGTTTAGTAGTCCAGTCTAAACTTTCTATTTTTGGAGGAAGGAAGTCTTTGTTATGCTTAATGATCTTAGTCCTACACAAGCAGAAGCTTTTTCTCTTTAGGCAATCAGAAAGTTAAGGTATAAGATTCAGGATGTAACAGTGTGGCCATGTTTTGATGTGGAGTGGCAGAAAAATCTGTGGTTTGAGTCTCTTTGGTTTTGTGGGTACAGCTATAATCAATTTTTTCGCTTTGAAAAATGAAATGTTTTTTCATATATATTTTTTAAATAGAGCTTCAAACCAATGGGCAATTCTTCTACAAGAGCTTCAGAAATACCGGTACAGTGGAATCTCATATAATGAAAATAATTTGTTCCGTGAGGCTTTTCGCTATGCGATTTTTTTTGTTATACAAAGGATGCTTCATATAACAAAATTTCCTATGGGGAAATTTGTATAACAAAAATCTCCATTGGAATGCATTGAAAACCACCCGGACCACAGAAAAAACCCTGGGAGAAACGTTGCTTTGTATAACAAAAATTTTTGCTATATGAGGCAGTATTTTTCTTCAAATTCCTTTCGTTATACAAATTTTTTGTTATAAGAGCCCTTCGTTATATAGGGTTTTACTGTATTTATTATTCCCTTTCCTCAACATGTAACTAATGCTATACAATTTTTATTTCAGAGCTACACTGTTCATTCTTCTCTGGGCAGTATACTTTAGGACAGTAGTGTACATTGGTTACTTATCTATCAAACTAGGATCTAAATTTAAAAACATTTATTTAGTTAGTTATTTGATCCATTTATATCCCGCCTATCTAGATAGACTAGTTCCTATTCTAGGCAGCTTACAAAATTTTATTTTTGCTTTAAAATTATCTCTTGTGTTTCTTCTTGCAGAATACAGCAGCTATTTGAAGAAATATTGGGTAATAGCAGGCAACTGAAATGGCTATCATGTGGGTTTATGCTACAAATCGTAACACCCACATCTTTGTCATCTCTTTCAAACCCCATTGCCAACACCATGGAGCACCTGAGTTTACTGGACAACCACATCCCTGGTAATACCACTCTTATCACTGCAGTTGAATTGGAGCGCTTTGTCAATCTTCGCTCACTCGCCTTGGATTTCTGTGATTTTACGGCAGAAATGGCAAGAGTCTTAGCTGATAGCAACCATGTGCCTTTGTATCGACTGTCGCTTTTGGTCCACAATATTTCTGTAATGCACAAGTCTTTGGAAAACATGCCGGAAGATGAGGATTGGAAGGCACTGACACGCAACAGCGCTAATCTTCGGGTTTATATAATGGCTTTTGATATCAAGAGCGATGATATGTTGAGGATTCTTAAGCCCAGTATTCCACTGGAGAGGATTCACTTTGACAGCTACATCACTTGTGTTTCAGGAGCCGTTGTTGATCTTATATCTAGGCAGTATGATAAATTTCTCACTCACTTCATATTAATGAATGATGTGATAGATATGTCTGGCTTCCCAGATCTCAGTGACAACCGGACCGAAGATCCCCTGGTTTTACTGGCCTGGAGGTGCACGAGGCTCTCTCTTCTGGCAATACATGGTATGAAGTTCCATAGTTGCAAAACATTGACACTTTAGAAACACGTGTGTGTGTGTGTTTAATATCAAGAGAAAACTATAAAGCAGGAGAAAGTTCTTTCTGGTCACAGATATGTTATAAGCCAGTGAACCTTTGAATTTGGGACTATGGTGAGAAAACTTTGGTTGTGCAATCAGCATGCACAACTGACAGTTGCAAAAAAAAAAAATCAGTCTTAATTGGAAGAAAGGAATATTGGTTCTAATCTTGTTTGAATTAATCTAAAACACTAATGCTGTTGTGCCATTCTGTCCATGTTCTGTATAAGACCAAAAGATATTTCCTTGCAATTAACTAGAACATTTTGGGAAGGGAAAAAGACAACCTTACAAAACCAAATAATAAAATCTTGTTTGTATACCACATTTACAGCGTAAAAAACAATTTTAATTAAAATACAAAACCCTACAAAATAAACAAAAAATCACAACTTCAAAAAAACTGAGAAATCTTAACAAAATCACATAAAGTACAATATAACTACTATGTGCACTTGCCAATAGTGGGACTTATAAACCTTCTTGATTAAATGTTCTCAGTATCATTCAAATTTTATATATTTGTCCCCTCGTTGTAAAAGGATAATATATCTTGCTCTAGTTTTACTCTTTTCTCTTTCACTAATACATAGTCTAAACATTCTCCCCATAATTTCTAAAATCTGTTTTTTATTAATCCCTTTTTTACCTTCAACTCACATGTTAATTTATTATTTATAGCTATATTCCATATTTTTATACCAATCATCCAATTAAAATTCACAATCTACTTTTAATTGTTAACTATATTCTACAGCAAAGATATAACACATTTAACAATCATCTCTTTTATTCGATCTGCATATTTCTAACTTCCATTAATAATGCTATTTTAGGACACATCTCCAGTTTTATAGACAATATTTGAATTAAAAAAATAATTCCCATATTTTCTTCACATTCTTACATTCCCACCATAAATGAAAATATGTCCCAACCTCTTTTTTTTACATCTCTAACAGTCTTTTGAATGTTTTGAATTGTAATAACTTAAATGCACTGGAGACATGTACCATCTCCATATAGTGTTGTAACAATTCTCTTTAATTCTAACTGACATGTTTTTCATGATTCTTTGCTCCCATATTCTAACCCATTCTTTCTGTTTAATTTTACCTCCTAAATCCATTTCCCAACTTAATCTCAAAGTTTGTTGTTCAGCTTCATATTACAACAATATTTTATATACAGTATTTTACTTACTAGAACCGTGATGGCGAACCTTGGCACTCCAGATGTTCTTGGACTTCAATTTCCAGAAGCCCAAGCCCCCATGAATCCACACGAATGGGTTTGCTGCAATTAATCCGGCCCGCGCGCTCCTCGTCGCTCCTGGAAGCAGAAGTAAAACGCACCGGATGAATTGCAGCAAACCCATTCATGTAGATTCACGGGGGCTTGGGTTTCTGGGAATTGAAGTCCAAGAACATCTGGAATGCCAAGGTTCACCATCACGGTACTAGACCCTTTGTTGTTATTTCATTCCGTTCCATCTGTATCATCAATTTAAATTTAGTCCATTTCTCCAATTGTAATAAATTAAACCAAGATACTTGAGCTTTCTCAAATATCTTTTTATATGTTCTCTATTAGACACCTTGCTTAGCCAATCCTTCAATCTTATTAGCCCAGCTCTTTCTAATCCTTATATTAAAACTTTTTAAAGATTACAGTGATACCTCATACAACGTCCAAACTTGGTTCCACAAGTTTGGATTTTATACGGATTTTGACTTTGTATGAGGCATGCAAAATCCTAGCCGCGATGCCTCATACAATGTCCAAATCCTTGCTGCGATGCCTCGTACAACGTCGTTTCCATAGAGATACATTGTACTGTAACAGCACAGACTTCAGGGTAAAGTCAAGGAAACAGACAGGAAACTGACAGAACTTTAAGAAATCATTGTCTAAAGGCGAAAAACATTACAAAAACATGTCAAACAACCATGATTGTCCAAGAACCTGAAGAATGCTGCAAAAATCCGAGGAATGCTTCTAAAAATTATGAGGAAAATATCCAAAATTGCGCTCAAAACCACTCTTAAATACTCTTCGCCTCATGCAAAACCCACAAGAGCAATGCACGCATGTGTCCTGCCTTTTATCCTGCCCAGGCACAATGCAACCTGGGAAAAACCCTAATGCCTCATACAAAGTCGCACGACTTTGTATGAGGCAACTTTTTTCAAGGAATTAGGCGATGTTGTATGAATCCGATGTGTATGAAGCGGACTTTGTATGAGGTATTACTGTACAGTAAAACCTCGCATAAAGAGGATGTCGCTTAGATTCTAACTCACTTAAAGAGCAGAATTTTCTCTGAATGGTCACCTCGCTTAACAACTAAAACCAACCAAAAACTCGCTTAACAAGTAAACTGGGGTTCGCAATCCCCCCCTCCCCCGCTGGTGCCAAAAGTCACAATTGGTCACTTACAATGGTGTTTTGCTTAAAGAGCAAACTTGCTTAAAGAGCAATCCTGTGGAACACATTATGCTCTTTAAGCGAGGTACTACTGTATCTGGAAATTTCTCTAGATACGTTATAGAAGTCAGTGGTGACATTCCTAGACTAAATGCATTTTTTAATTTTTATATCAAATTTCAAGAGTATCCCTACAAAAGAGGTTTTCTATATCTTTTATTATTTTATTATCTTCGTGTGTAAAAAAAGAAGCCTTATTTTTACCAGCCAAGTTACATGATTCAATATCTCCCCAAATGAAATCATTTGCTATTATATTAAGAATCATCCTAATCTGGTTGGCCACATAATTTTTGTTAAATTTGGAATTTCTTCTTTCTAAAGGTCACCCTTGCTCGAAAGCCAGTCGTATCCGACTCTAGGGTTCAGTGTTCTGTTTCATAGCCAAAGAGCCAGTGCTGTCTGCTTCTGCAGATGTTTCCGTGGTTATGTGGCAGGCATGACTAGACACCAGAGCGCATGGAACACCGTTTACCTTCCCATAAAAGTGGTCCCTGTTTATCTACTTGCAATTTCTTGCTTTCAAACTGCTAGGTTGGCAGAAGCTGGGACAAAGACGGGAGCTCATTCCATCCTGCAGTACTCGAGAATCGAACTGCTGACCTCCCACCTTCCACTCAGCATCTTAGCCACTTGAGCCACTGCAGTCCCTACTTCTGGAGAAACCACAAATTTTATTTATTCTTGGTCTTTTATCCCCATTACCAATAATAATATTTGCCATAGTTTTAATTCCTCTTCTGTTAATTTTATTGGTAACACTCAAAACAAAAAAATATTTACAGATTTTAATGAACTGAGTAGGTAAAAGTGACAACAGGAGGAATAGTTTCTTACAAGAAATTGTTCAGGAAGATTGTTAGAGGGAAAGAAAGGATAAGGCCTTTATCTAGCTATTGGACTATCATGGGTTAAGCGAACTTTGGGTAGGGAAGAAAGAAGAATCTGAAGTGTAGAGAGATTATAATGGTTGGTGTTTGTGTTTCAGGTTATACTGTTTGGGCTCACAACCTGATTGCAATTGCTCGTCTTCGTGGCTCTGATTTGAAAGTGCTTGAAGTCACAGAAGAAAGCATTGATTTTGACCAAGGTGAACTGGCTGATCAGGATGTGGATCCAGTACACAATCTCATTGAGCAGGTATCCCTTGGATTGGGTCGACCTTGGCATGCAGTCATGGACATAGAATTACTCAGTGTCTTTACTGAGCCAACTCGTCATTTTTACAGAGAAATGCAAAGCTTCAGTGAAGGCATTTAGCTCTCTTTATTTACAGTTCCTGTGGTTACATATGCAAGTAGGGTCCTATTATGTTTTTCAGTAGTGTGAATTAACCCCTCTTGTGCTGTGTTTAATCAGTATTAGCTATATAGAATTATATATGTATATTCTACTTCTTGATCAAAGAACGTAGTCGGGTATTGGTTTAGAAGCTGAAAGTGGCAACGTTTAGGGCTTTCACGGTTAATGGACTTGTCTACAAAAACAAAACTCAGATGTGGCCGAAGGTTGTCTGAGGGTGCCGGCTAACTTTCTTTTTTTGTTTTGAGTAACTCTGCAACTTCACCGATTTTACTGTTGTCGGAGTTTTTGTGCTCAGGAGCCAAATTTGTTTTCCCTATCCATAGCCCAGTAGTTTTGATTGCAGTCATTGTCATGTTAACTGGTAGCATGCTACTTAAGCTTTCTTATAAAATCAGGACTATCAATACCATTTTACTATATATCTTTGCTTTGATTTCATGTACACTATCTGAAGCATGAAATACTGCCACTTTGCAATCTCCTCTTTGAATATGAATCAGTCGTCTTTTGCACTGTGTAGCTCCCTTCAGATGTTTCCCTGACTCTGAAAAGCTATAGGTTGTAGCTTCATTGTAGATTAATTATAGATTCTTTTTTCTTGTGATCTGTCAGCTTCTCTGTACAAGTTAGCTTTGGGCCCAGATTTTTTTTTTTAAAAAAAGTTAAGTCTATACTCTCCAACGGGGTAAAACCATAACATAACAATTTAGATATAAATATATAGGTCTTCTTTGCTTGCAAACAAACATTAGTCGTGAAATCCCTAGCAACTAAGTCACTGGATTTTCTCTGTCAGCGCCTGTGTCAGCTGCCAAAGAATAGATTAAAATGAAGAAGTGCCCACATGCTGGCAGGGGCCGGCCAGTTTTTGGTCAGCCAGATACTGCTAGATTGTAATATATAAGGTCGAATTTCGACCTGTGGTACACAGCTGTGCTGTGGCTCAGTCAGCAACCTCAGAACTCTTAAACATGCACCTGTTTCACTGTGAATAGTGAATGTAAAAGAAGGAAAGCAAAACAGATACAAACCTTGTTCTATCACAGGTATGAGCTGCTATGATGCATGAAGAACATTCCATGAAGTATGTTTTAAAATCTTGTTATATCTGAGAGGCTTTAAAAGCCGATTTAAACTGTTTCAGGGCAACCGCGGTACAGACGTGGTCTCTGTGAGACTTCCACCTGACCCAAGTTTTAAGTGGTACGAATGTTGTGCATTTAATGTTAAAGGACAGTCTGCAATAATAAAGTAAGTGGCCAACGTGGGTGCCCAGCAGTGCTGAGACCTGGCTGCCATATTGTAAGCTTTGGAAAACACAATTTATGCAACAGATGTCCAGATATGATTCTATTTATGGAAAAGTTTATATGTGTTTTACAAATGGTTTTACCATCTTATATTAAAATGACCTTTTGACAGGTGTGCGCTGTTTTGTCTCCAGTGAGCACATACCATGCGGATTTTATATGTACATCAGTAGAGTGAATCCACTGGCACAGTGTGTGTATATGCCAGATGTGGTGAGATTTTATCTTATAAATGTGATCAGACTAAAGTAAACTCCTGACAGAAAATGTAAGGAAACCAGCTGAGTGTTTGACTTGATGACTGATGTTGTATGGTTTATGTTAAATGTATATTCTTTTAATCAACGAATAAAGCATTAAAATTGAGCACTGCAAAATATTTTATTATGTCATCTTGATAGATGTAGCATCAGACAAGTCACACTTTCTGTTGGAAACTATTTCCTACTGTTTAAGTCCAAAAACATGAATGTTAGGTTTTTTTTTTAAAAAATGTTTTTTTTCTGTAATGCTTTAGGAGCATTTTAGGAAAAGAAACTCTGCAAAAAACAACTGAGCAGCAAGTATAAATTAACTTGCCTTATTTTGGCTGGCAGAATAAATCCTAAAAACGTACCACAAAGAAAGCTCAAGTTCCCTTTATTGTATTTGCTCATATCAAGTGTTATAAAAACTGTATAGTAGCTATATCTATGGCCCAGGAGGCTGTGGTTGGTTAGTGGTTTTAGTTAGAAGGCCAGCAAGCCTGCAGTTCAAGACCCAGGTAATGCATGACAGATTGATCACTTGTCTCTGTCCCACCTCCTGCCAACCTAGCATTTAGAAAGCAAGAAATTGCAAATAGATAAATAGGGAGCACTTCAGTGGGAAAGGATCTTGGGGACATGAAAGGAGCCTCATTTGGGCGTCCCCTGAGCGGAGTTTCTCTGGCAAAAGTCCTTTCCACCCAGAATAATTTCTGACACGAAATTATTATCTATATCCTATCTATTAAGCAGACTGAACATCTTCTAAGCATTTGTTTTATGTTCTACACTCTGAAAAATTTTGTCCTCTTTTGGGAAGACATTTTCTTAGTAGAAGCTGAGAAATAGCTTATTCTTGCATCTAAGTAAACTTTTTTACTTTCTCTTTCACTTTATTACACTGAACACGATACCAATCTAGCAAAATTAAAACTTGCATCTACTGCTGATGCTAGCATGACATTACACATTACACACTTAAATGCCCCAGTGAGACCAAGTGAGCTGAAGGTGATACGTCCCAATAGATGAGCCTAAGACCATTTGAGGAATTTTGTGGGAGATCTGGAACAGGGGTGGCCACAACAGAGACAGTCTGGCTGAGCCATACATGCAGTATGATTGTCCCTGAAATGTGCTTGATGTGGCTGGATGGTAGGGGAAGAAGGTGAATTCATGACATCAGAGGTTCACGGTAAAACTGCACTTATGCTACAATCAATCTAATTTCAAATTATACATGGTCACTACGTCAATGTTTTTTCTTGCTTCTTGTACATTACCGTTGGGCCCCTTACTGCACTATGTCAATGTGTCATCCAAAAAAGTGCATAAATATGTAGATTGTAAAGCAGATAACCAAACTGCTTGTGTTTGGTAAATTAGAAAGAAAGGATTAAAATTCTATTGTGATGGACACCAATTACCGAATGGAAGGAGAGAGAAGCACTTGAGAGTTGCAACATGTTTGTTCTTGAATGTTTTATAATGCTGTGTTTGGATACACAAAATTTCACAACTATTTTGCATAAATGCTTCTTCATGGTTCTCCTACTAGCTGGCACATAGTACAGTAGAACCCCATATAGCGATCGCCCCATACAGTGATGAAATCGCATAGCGATGAGGCTTGGAGGGGGAAAAGTCGTTCCGCATAGCAATCGTTCCTATGGGGAAATCCATGCAACAATTTTCCAATGGGAAAAAACGCTTCACGCCAAACATCGTTGTACGGATTTTATCATAGGGAAAATTGTTGCACGGATTTTCCCATAGGGAAGATCATACAACGATGAAAACCGCATAGCAATCAGCTCTGTGGAACGGATTAAAATCGCTATATGGGGTTCTACTGTACTTGCATGCATTCAAACAGGTGGAAAACCACCTTTTCCTCGCTGACATTTTACCATTTTGACATGTTATTGTTACATGGATTTATTTTCTCATTGGCTATGCTGAAGATAAAACTGGAAAATACTAACTTTGAGAATTGTGGTGAATCTGTAATGCATTAGTGTGCTGTTTCACTGACCACCATTGCTTTTAGCACTCTTTCTTATAAACATATCATGATATGTGTGAGGTTTTTAAATTATTGTACCAATCTTCTATAGCAACAAATTTTTTTTTTGAAAAAAGCACTGGAACCAACAATGGAGCAATCGAAATGAGCTTGGAGAATATAAACTTTTTCTAGATAAACAAGACTGATAGGCTACTTTCAGGAGGTAACACATAACTGAGGAATCTTCTTGGTGAAGATTTGGATTGTCCACTGATGAAACCAAATTCAATGTCCTTTAGGTAAAGGTCACCCTTGCTTGAAAGCCAGTCATATCTGACTCTAGGATTCAGTGCTCATCTCTGTTTATAGCTAAAGAGCCAGCACTGTCTGTGTTTGCACGGAATGCTGTTTACCTTCCCACCAAAGTGGTACCTATTTATCTACTTGCAATTTCTTGCTTTTGAACTGCTAGGTTGACAGGAGGTGGGACAGAGACGGGAGATCACTCAGTCATGCAACACTCAGGTCTCAAACTGCTGACCTGCCGACCTTTCAATCATCAAGTTCAGCATCTTAACCACTAAGCCACCATAGTCCTACCTTCAATGTCCTTTAAGAAGATTCAAATTGGTGGGCCACGTGTTTGCAGTTAACAAGGCATAATGTAACAGTAAAAGAATAATTATCAGAGTATTGCACATGGATAAATTGTGTTGGATCCTATCTAGTTATGTTAGAATTGTGGTGGGTAGTATAATATACTTATTAAACTTGAACTTGCATTTCTGGACACAGTCCTTGGAAACTGACTTAAAATATTTTTAAAAGTGATATATTATCCTTTTAGATACTTAAAACTATATTAAAACAAGGAGACAAAACCTGTTCAAATACACAGAGGTGTGTGACAAGGCTGTGTTGTCCCCGACACACTTTAATACAGTGGATCCTCGAATAACGACGTTACTTGGTTCCCCAAGTAGCGTCGCTATTTGAATAATGTCATTCGAATAACGTCAAAAAAGTTGTTATTCGAATAATGACGGTATTTTTACCGTCGTTATTCGAATAATTACATTGGGAATGTCGTAACATCGTTAATCGAGGGTCGACTTTATATATATCTTGGGAGAGTATTTTTTCAGAAGCATTATCAGATTTAAACATTGGCATTAAAATTAGTGGAGAATACCTGAATAACATCTGATATGCTGATGGCACAGTGTTGTTGGCCACAAACGTTGCAGATCTTCAGTTGATGCTGGATCGAGTTAGAGCTTAAAGTGCAGAATATGGTTTGGATCTCAACGGCAAGAAGATTAACTAGGGAAACGTTTTACTTCCGCTTACGGGAGCAACACGAGCCGGATGAATCACAGTAAACCCATTCATGTGGATTCACGGGGGCTTGGGCTCCTGGGAATTGAAGTCCAAGAACATCTGGAGTGTCAAGGTTTGTCATCATTGGTCTAGTAGGACTAGCATTGTATCATCTTGCAGTAGTATTCCAGCCATTATTTAAATTATCCATTCAATATACAGACCACGAGAAAATGTTAAAAGGTAAGGATGAGATACAAGATGTTTGTTTTTTAAGGTCAAAATGGCATGTATTATTAAAGTATTTTACTATTTTTCACATCTGTTTAAGTACTTTCTTCCACATGCATTTCTTTTCCATGAGACCAGACAAAATAACAAGAGTTCTTACTGGGACTAATTTTTTACATTTATTCAAATTAAAAATAATTTATAAGTTGCCTCTACACAATTTCAATTCAGTTTATGTACAATTAAACGTATTATATACAAAGTACTCTCCTAAGAATTATTCTACTAAGCTTCAATTTGAGCAACAATATACAGCCACTTAAGTAACACTGGTAGAAACTGCAGATGAAAGATGTGTTGGCTCAGCAGTCTGTTCATTTCTATTGTCAGAGGATAGGGGTGCAGGTGGCAAAAATCCAGCCCTTGGAGGTGGATACTGGGAAAAGGGTCTCACAGGAAACGGACCTCTCACTGTTTAAAGAAAATGAGCAAAGTCAAGTTTAGCTTGTATTCAAAATGCAGCTCGTTTCTTACAAAGCTAATTTTGGACAAATACTACACCCAATGACATCAACATGATCAGCAACGAATGTGGAAAGACTTTAATGTTCCTCAATAACATGCTGCTATGAGTAGTGCAGCAGTTTTTAAGGATGAGAGAGGAATAAATTTAAGCAATTTATATTTCCAACTAGCCAATTACCTAGCCTTGCCCGGGTGTTGTTTTTTTAACCGTAGGACAGCCTTTCCCATGGAAACCTCATGGGGTGTCTATGGGTCACTCCGGCCTCCCTTCCTCCATCTCTCTCTTCCCTCACCCGTCCCCTCTCTGCCTCCCTCACCCGTCCCTACCTGGGACTGTAACATCCCTTCCTCTGTCTCTTTCCTTACCCGTCCCGTGTCGACAGTCTGCCCTTATCCATCCCATACATGTGTCCCCTTTGCGTCCCTACCTAGGACTGTGACATTAGCCAGCTCAATTACATCACGATGATATCACAATCGGGTGACCTACCTCGGGCTATGACATCACTTGGACACACAAACACACCCTCCTGTTGAGTATACCTCCCTTTATAGATCAATTTAGGGGCATACACCCCAACATGGGCTGCCAGAACCCCCGAAGTGGCACTCTCGCAGGCGCAAGGTAGGCATGTGCCAAGTTATAGCGCGATTGGTGCAGGGGTGTGGATTTGTATGGCCTTTATCCAGGACAACTTTACAAATGACATCTTATGAAAGTAGCATTCCTTGACCTTATACCCTCAAGGTGTCTTGAAATAAAATTCCCATTGTTTCCAAGCAAGCATTATCATCAGTTGCTGGCTGGGAATGGTGGCATTTGCAGTCCACTCCAAGCTGGATAATGCTCTTCTAATGAGTAACAGATCTGCAACACTGCTTAACCCACGAGACTTTAACTGCTGCTTTTTCATCTGATGTTAGAGGTAGAGTAGCATACTGACCAGATAATTACCTGAATATTAACAACAACATCCTTTGCATTTTAGGATGGGGTGTCTGACTATAAGATAACATACATCTATACCTATAAAAAGGCCCCTTAACCGTTGGGTTCATTCAAAGGCTCCTGCACCCAGCCCAACCATCCCCGACTGAGCCCTCTGCACTTACCTTAACCCCCGCCTCACCAACGCCACGGGGGTCCGGAGGTCGCCAGTGGGCAGCCACCCCATGACCGCGACCAAAAAATAAAACTACGAGTCTCAGAGTCCTCTGCGCTGCGCAAACCCTCAGCCAATCAGGCTGAGGGACGCGAGCGCAGAGGAGGCTGGGAAAGCGTGACGCGGCGGTTTTAAAAGACGAACCACGCCAGCCTGAGAGGAGGGAAAGAAAGACATTCAAGGACCCATCCAGAGCCGGGAAAAGGTAGAGACGGTCATTGGGGGTTAGGGGGGATGCACAGCCCCGGTAACCACACCGCCACACCCCCTATCCCCCCTCCCTAACCCCCACTGGCCGCACCTACCTTTTGCCGGCTCCAGATGGGTCTTTGAAAGTCTTTCCCTCCCGTCGCGGCCTTTTGCATAGGGAGAAGCACTGGCCTCTCCTTCATCCCTGCGGGTGACGTGGCCTCGATGCCCACATGGACGAAGGAGAGGCCGGAGCGCCTCCTGGCCTACCGGAGAGAAGGACTCGCTTCTCTCTGGGTTGGCTGGGAACGAAAGCTGTTCCCAGCCAACCCAGAGAGAACTCTCTCTCTCTCTCTCTCTCTCTCACGCACACACACACACACACAACCAAGGGAAACACTATCCACCCACCCACCAACATACACACACACATACAACAAACCTTCCCTCAACGTACCTGCATACAGCATCAGCAAGTAGCCTCCGCCCTCTTCCCGTCTCCTCTGAATGTCTCTGTCTAACTCACTAACCCCTTCTGGTGGTCTACTCTATCTGTCACTCTCTCTCAATCTCTCTCTCTCATACATACAGACACCTTCCAGTCGTCACGTTCAGTGTCTTAACCACTAAGCCACCACATGTCAAAAATATTACAGGAACAATCTGCACATAACTCTAGTTAAATTTCACTGAAAACAGTGGAATAAACAACTTGGGCACCATTAGCTAGATGCATTAATTTAGACCTTATTAAAGAGACACTACTTAAATGTACCTAACTTTTCCAAGATTGCATCACAAGTTATGATGGTTTCTGAACATTTCCCCACAAATGTATTTAGACAGATGTACATACTTGGCATCAGAGGACGAGGCGGACCAGAAAAATCCCTAGGTCCATATCCAGGGGGAGGCCCATATCCAGGAGGAGGTGGCATTGGTGGGAATGGGAGGCCCCTTCTCATGAAAGGCCCTCTTGCATCCACTGGAATTAGAGGAGCTCTCAGTAGTGGAATTGGTGGCCCATTTGCAGGCCCAAAGGTTTCACTTTCAGCTACAAGAGACTGGTCTATCCTGTTGACCATATTCTGTGACCAAAAAATAAATAAATAGGCAAGTTAATTAAAGACATTTTTATTTTTAAAATGTTATTAAAATACAAAAAAGGCAGATAAAATACAACACAACAACAAACCTAAACATACATACAGTACATATATTACAATATACAGAACCCCAGATAACGTCAGCACCGGATAACAACAAAACCGTATAACGACAGCACATTTTTAGAAAATATGTGCACCAGATACCGTCATTTGTCGTTATCTGGTGCATCGCGTTTGATTTCCTACCTGTTCACGCTGGTTAGGGATGGGGGGTCGCCAATTTTGGGTCCCTGTTTCCAGCTCTTTGGCTCCCCAGCAGTGGCTGGGAGGACCTATTCCGCGCTATTCCTGCCTTCCTAGGACCTTCCTGTGCCACACAACAGCTGAAAATAGTTGTGGCTGCCATTTTTTGGGGGGGGGAGGACTTAAATTCCCAGAAGCCCAAGCACCCTGTAAAAATGCATGCGGTGGCCATTTTGTTTAAAGGGTGCTTGAGCCTCTGGGGACTGAAGTAAAAAAATGGTGGCCGCAATTATTTTCAGCTGTTACGCAGCATAGGGAGATCCTAGGAAGGAGGGAATAGAGCAGAATAGGGCCTCCCAGCCTCCCAGACGCTACTGGGGAGCCAGAAACAGGGACCCAAAAATGGCTATTTTTTCCATCCCCAACCAGCATCAACAGGTAGGAGATTGTGTTGTCCTTTTTGTAGGGGTGGGCAGAGGCGCGGATCGTCTCCCCCGACCCTCACGAAGGCACCCAGGGTGGCGGAGAACCTAAAATGGGCAAAGGAGTTTCCCCCGGCGTTTTGCCTTGCAGCAGCGCCCGAGCAGGTCAGGGGGCATCGGAAACAGCGCGGATCAGCTTCCCTGACCCTTACCAAGGCAGCCAGGCTTTTTTTGTTTGTGCGTGTGTTAGCATGCACCAACGACAAAAACCGGTCAACGACACAACTTGTGGAATCAAGTTTTGTCGTTATCCGGGGTTCCACTGTAACTCTACATCTGGGGTTCCCAACCTATGGCCCACAACACCATTTCATGTGGTCCGTCACCATCACCCCCGGAGGTGGACGTGTTTACATCAGCCATAAATGTGCCCACAACTGTTGTAAGCATGGTTACGTCAGCCATAAATGTGCCCGCAGCTGTCATAAATGTGGTTACATCAGCTGTAAATGCACCCGCAGCTGTCGTAAATGTGGTTACGTCAGCCATAAATGCACCCGTGGCTGTTGTACACACAGAAGCAGGCGCATTTCCGACTGTTGTAACCGTGTTTATGACAGCCGTAAATGCGCCTGGTTCCAGGGGCATGGTCTGGCCTGCTCAGCTGTCCAGGAGGCATGGTCAGGGCCGCAGTGTAAAAAGGTTGGCAACTCCTGCACTACTTGCACCCGCCACCCGTGGGGCATATAAACCTCCATTAAGTGTTTTTCATGTTGTTACATTTTCATATTAACCCCTTAATCTCAAAAAGATAATACATCATTTTCTACCTTTATTCCTTTCCCTTTCACCAATACATAGTCTAGAAATTCTCCCCAAATCTCTAAAAGCATTTTTATTGCTGCTACTCCTGTGCCTAGACCAGACGTGAAACTTGTTAACCCCTTTTTTACCTTTATCTCACATGTTAATATATCATTTATAGTTATATTCCATACCTCTTGATACCAATCATCCATTTCGAATTCCCAGTCCACTTTCCATTTTTAACAATATTCAATCTCATTGCTGCTACAAATATAATACTCATCTCTTTCTTTTTCCATTCTATCTGCGTATTTCCAAAATCTATTAATAATGCTATTTTAAAAGACATCTCCAAATTCATAGATACTAATTTCCATAAAAAACATTTCCCATGGTTTCTTTACATTCCTACATTCCCACTATAAATGAAATGTATTTGTTTGTTTGAATTTATATACGCCCCTCGCTGGAGCGACTCTGGGTGGCTTACATCACTAAAAATCCAGATAAAACACTAAAAATCATTAAAACCCATAAAAACTCATAAAAACACTCACCCATCCACCCACCCCACTGAAGAGAAGGACATTATTTCATGAGCCACCGGGCGGGGCCCACCTCCCCATCCATGCCCCACACACGCCCTGCCAGCCAGGTTTTTAAGTCCTTTTCTAAAGGGCAGCAGCTCTGTCTGCAGCCGCAGTTCTACCGGCAGGATGTTCCATAGGGCCGGGGCGGACATGGAGAAGGCTCTCCTCCTTGTGCTAGAGAGGTGGGCCTCTCTAGCTGTTGGTACCACCAGAGAGCCCCTCCGGTCTGCTCTGGTTGGATGGGAAGACATTCTTGGGGCGATGTGGTCTCTTAGGTAACCTGGCCCACTACAATGTAGGGCTTTAAAGGTAATCACCAGCACCTTGAATTGCACCCAGAGGCAAACTGGTAACCAATGCAGCTCCTGGAGCAGTGGGGAAGCACAGGCATAACGCCCGCATCCCATCACCACCCGGGCAGCCGCATTCTGCACCAGCTGCAGCTTCCGAATGGTCATCAAGGGTAGCCCCATGTAGAGCACATTACAATAATCTAGTCTAGAGGTGACCATAAGGTCCAAATTCTTTTTTTACATCTCCAACATGCTTTTGAATATTTTATATCATAACTAGCAGAGGTTGCCCGCCGTTGCTGGGCTGTTTAAAATGAGTTTTTTTTATTATAGACCATTAGAAAGGCTGAGCGAAGAAAAGTAGATGCCTTTGAGATGTGGTGCTGGAGGAGAGTTTTCAGAGTCCCTTGGACAGCGAGAAGAACAAATAGGTCAATAGTAGAAGAAATTAGCCCTGAGTGCTCATTATAAGGTCAAATAGTAAAGATGAAGCTGAAGTATTTTGGACATCAAATGAGAAGAGAGGATTCACTTGAGAAGGCCTTAATGCTGGGGAAGGTGGCGGACAAAAGAAAAAGGGGACGGCCAAGGATGTGATGGCATTGTAGATACAATGGGTACAGAGTTGTGTGGACTGAGGAGGATGGCGTTGCCGGGCTGTTATAAACTGTGATCAGTTGTTGTTGTTGTTGTTTTGGGGGGGATTAAAATAAAGAACAAAGGATGATATATTTTTCCCTTTTTTATTTTACCAAATAATGTTTTATAATGTGTCTTTTTTAAAAAGTGTGTGTTGGTGGTTAAGGGTGGTTTTGGGTGTGCACAACCACCACCACCCATAGAATACCACTCCAATCACCAACACACATATTAAAAATGTATGGCAAGGCAGGAGTGTCGTTCGTGTGTGTGTGTGTGTGTGTGTGTGTGTTTGTGTGTGTGTGTGTGTGTGTGTGAAAGAGAGTGAGAGAGAGAAGCTGTGTGTGTGTGTGTGAGAGAGAGAGAGCTCATTAGGGAAAGGAGTAGAAGAGGAATGTGTGTGAGAGAGAGAGAGAGAAAGAGAAGCTGTGTGTGAGAGAGAGAAAGAGAAGCTGTGTGTGTGTGTGTGTGTGTGAGAGAGAGAGAGAGAGAGAGAGAGAGAGAGCTCATTAGGGAAAGGAGCAGAAGAGGAATATGTGTGAGAGAGAGAGAGAAAGAAAGAGAAGCTGTGTGTGTGTGTGTGTGAGAGAGAGAGGTGTGTTGGTGGTTAAGGGTGGTTTTGGGTGTGCACAACCACCACCACCCATAGAATACCACTCCAATCACCAACACACATATTAAAAATTTATGGCAAGGCAGGAGTGTCGTGTGTGTGTGTGTGTGTGTGTGTGTGTGAGAGAGAGAGAAGCTGTGTGTGTGTGTGTGTGTGAGAGAGAGAGAGAGAGCTCATTAGGGAAAGGAGTAGAAGAGGAATATGTGTGTGTGTGAGAGAGAGAGAGAGAAAGAGAAGCTGTGTGTGTGTGAGAGAGAGAAAGAAAGAGAAGCTGTGTGTGTGAGAGAGAGAGAGAGAGAGAAGCTGTTTGTGTGTGACAGAGAAAGAAGCTGTGTGAGAGAGGGAGAAAGAAAGAAGCTGTGAGTGTGTGTGAGAGAGAGAGAGAAAGAGAAGCTGTGTGTGAGAGAGAGAAAGAACGAGCTGTGTGTGTGTGAGAGAGAGAAGCTGTGTGTGTGTGAGAAAGAGAAGCTGTGTGTGTGTGAGAGAGAAAGAGAAGCTGTGTGTGTGTGAGAGAGAGAAAGAGAAGCTGTGTGTGTGACAGAGAAAGAAAGAGAAGCTGTGTGTGTGTGAGAAAGAGAAGCTGTGAGTGTGTGTGTGAGAGAGAGAGAAAGAAAGAGAAGCAAGGCAGCCCGCGGTAAGGAAGCCCAGCGGCGGGGTGTGTGTGTGTGTTGTGGGCTTCCCTTACCGGGGGCTGCCTTGTGGCCCGCGGTTAGGAAGCCCAACAGCGGGGGGGGGGGTTTACTTACCGGGGGCTGGTTTCCCTGGGACGTGCTGGCTTTCTCAGAGTTCTGCGCGCTCACGGCGCGCAGGACACTGGGGATTGTATTTTTTCATTTGTGCTTTCCCTTTGTGCTTCTTTTTTTTCCGTGCGGCTCGTTTTTGATTGGCCGCGCAACGTTTCCCCACGTTCTTTGTGCTCCCGCCTCTCAGCCTGATTGGCTGTGGCGCAGCGCGGTGCAAATAACGTTGGGAAATGAAGTAGTTTCCCTTTTTTCGCGTTTGTGGGGCTGTTGCCCCACTGCCACTTTACTCAATCCTTCGTTGACCTGCGGACCCAGTCCGCCCGTGTTCCCGAAGGGTGAGTGCAGGCAAGTAGGGCCAGCTGTAGGAACCTATAGCAAGTTCCAACGGTTAACCCTTGGTTTTATAGGTTAAGATTACAATACTTAAACGTACTAGAGTCAAACCATTTCCATATTGTTGTATAAGAATTATCTTTAATTCTGACATAATTTTCATAATTCTTTGTTTTTATATTCTAATCCATTCCCTCAATTTAACCTCCTAAATCCATATCCCAACTTGTTTTTAAAACTTGTTGACTTCACATTCAATTAACATGTTATATTTTTCTAACTTACTAAACACAGTTATTCCATTCCATCTGTATAGTTAATTCTTCATACTTTGTTAGTTGTCTATAACTACCATGATGTTTTAACCAATATTTAGTTCATTTTTTCCAACTGTAGTATGTTAAACCAAGATAATTTAACTTTCTCAATATTTTTACATGTTACCTATGGGAGACTTTGCTTAACCAATACTTCAATCATATTACCATGACACTTTCTAAATCTTTTTCTAAATCCTTTTTAAAAATTTTCTCTGAATTTCTCTAGATCTGTTAGGAAGGCAAACGATGGATTAACAAGGAGAGTATTAAAAATAATTATATAAATGAGAAGAAATTGAAAGCCGGTGTAGTAGCCTTAAATATTTTCAAACCTTTTGATTCAATAGAATGGCTAACATTTTAAAAATTAATTCAAGTTCTGGGATTTGGAGAAAATTTTCAACAAGTAATAAAACAATTATACTCAAAGAAATGGGCTTCAGTACTGGTTAATGATGGTCTAACACGTGATGGCTAACCTTGGCACTCCAGGTGTTTTTGGACTTCAATTCCCAGAAGCCCTGATCAGCAGGAGTGCTGACTTCGGCTTCTGCAAACTGAAGTCCAAGAACACCTGGAGTGTCAAGGTTAGCTATCACTGGTCTAACAGAATAAATTAACTTAAGCCAAGGAACTAGACAAGGGTGCCCTTTATCACCCAATATTGTTTATATTAAGGATGAAGACGCTGGCAAATGTGATAAGACAGGATAGAACAGTGCTTCCTAACCTTTGGTTTTTGGATTTCAATTCCTAGAAGCCTAAGTTAATTCCCCAAAATGCTATTCAGCCAATCTACTGAGAATGGAAGTCCCCCTGTGGGGCATGGGCCCCATGTTGAAAACCACTGGGATAGAAGGAATAAGACAAAAGAATAAAGTAAAGATTAACTTGTTTGCTGATGACAGGTTACTATTTATAAAAGAACCAAGGAAAGCTTTAGACATAATTCATAGTAATTTGGAAAGTTTTGAAGAGATAAAGGGCTAAGAAAAAATTGGGATAAATCAGAGGTGGTTTTATTTATGATAGGCAGGAAATGGAGGGAAACAAAGTAAAATTCAAGATTAAAGTTCCTGGTAAATCAAATTTTAAATAGCTGGGAATAAATATTACTAAGAATTTGAAGAATTTAAAAATAATGAATTTTGGTAAGGTGAAAGAAGACATAAAGGAAAATTTAGAAGGTATAAAATCAAGATTGTCATGGTTTGGGAGGATAGCATTTATGTAAAATGAAGATCTTACCTTATTTTTTTTTAATGTTACCAATAAAATCAACAGGAGGGGAATTAAAACAGTGTCAAATGATAACTATTTTTGCAATAGAGATAAAAGACCAAGAATAAATTAAAAATTGTGGTACTGTATGTGTCTCAGAAAGGAGGTGATTAAGGAATCCCAAATTTTTTAATAATTTTTTATACCCAATCAGATTAGGATGGTTCTCAATATAATAATATTAAATGATCTGGTGAGATATTGAATCACATTAATGGGGGGATATATAAAAAGATTGTTTTTATAACCAGAAAGGAAAGAAAATAATAAAAGATATAAAAACCTTTTTGAAAAACTATTTTTCAAATTTGGTATAATAATGTAAAAAGTATTTAGCCCAGGAACATCACCAAAGATACTATTTTACACTAGTTACTAGAAAGGCAGATGAAACCAGAAACCTTTTCATTCCCCAACCACGACTTGCACCCCAACTTTCAAGTCACAAACACTATTACAATGTCATGCAACTATTATCTTGTTTCTCAGAATGTGATTCATAAAATACTTCAGGAAAATCAATCAAGAATTGACATTTCCAGAAAAAACTTGTTAAAGAATTCCACTAAACAGGATTCAGTAAAAAGTATTTTCTGACTTCTTGTCTCTTGCTTACAGTGTCATTAGGATGATCTTTAATTCCATTTCCACTTAAGTCCATTTTTGAATTGTTTTCATATGCCTGTCCGTCTGGATGTGGTAGAAAATAAACAATAGCATTAATTAGCTACAACACATTTCTTTCAAAAATGGAAACAGATGGGCACAGAAACAAAGCAGCTGTGAAATACAATGTTTTCATGCATTTATTAAACACAATGTTCAGTAAGAATGTGCCAATGATTCTGTACTAGAGCTGTGAAGGCCCGAAAAAACGGAGATTTTTATTATTATTATTATTATTATTATTTTGGGGGGGGACTGTTTTTTTTTCCTTTCAGAAGTCCGCGCAAAAAATGATTTCTTACCCACAAACCCCCTACTAAAATCTCTCCAGCTATGAGGTCAATTTCATAGTAAACTCTTTCACAGCGACAAAAAAGAGCTGCTTAATCAAGTGAATGCATGTTGTAATTCTGCTAGTCCTGAAAGTCTTCTAGAGTTTGGGTGACTGGGATAAAATCTTTCTGCTCTTTGAGAAGGAAGTGGCTGCTCATTAAATAACTGACCTACCATTCAAATAAAGGTATGATTTATATTTAGTAGATGATCTTAGAAATACTCAACAATGCCTATCAGCCAATATTATTCTGTATCTATTATGTCATGGAATATACAAATCCCAAGAGTAACCTATTCTCATTAATCAATGAACAAGAATCTGAAATCTAACTTACACTTATGGAAGTCCTCTACCATGTACTCTATAGGGTTCTGGAATCTGTGTCAGAATTATTAGAATTACTATTATGTGAATACTGTGCCATTCTGAAATAAAATCTTCTGAAATATACTATGAAATACCACCAAAGGCTGGTTCTGGGAACTATGATCTTGCTAACTGATTTAGCCTGTGAAGGGGAACCCTTGAGGCATTGCATTTTATCACTGTAATTTCAGAAATAAAATATGTGTACAAAAGAAGAATGGGCTATGTTTACTTACCTGTATGAGAACTAATTATCCTCTGATCTCTATCCCATGGAGGTGACAAAGATCCAGTGTCAGAAGATGGTCTGTAGTGATCAGATAACCTATCAGAATTCATCTCCCCTCTTTCGCTGCCAACATCATATGTGCCAGTGTTTCCTGGTCCTCTCGATCCTAATTGAACAAGTTACGATGAATGAAATCACTGAGTCGTCTTTGGGACAATTTTTGAATGCGCTTAGAAAAATAAAATCAACAATATCCCAAAACACAGATTGCCCAAATAAACCATGTTTTATTTGAAGAGCTATGGTGTGACTGACCACTTAGTTCCTTCCTCTCCTCCCCTTCCCCAATTACACCACTACTCCAAGGATACCTCTCTGTTTTATTTTTTCATGATTAACCACAGCTTTGCCTGAACTGATTAATATTTACTAGTTTGTTGAAATGCTCACAACCTAGGGCAGTGGTGGTGAACCTAGGGCATGCGTGCCAAGGGGGCACTCAGAGCAGAGTGCCCCAGCAGAGTCCACCCTGCCCTACTGCCCAACAGCCCAATGGGAGCACTTCCTCCCTACCCCAAGCACAGAGTTCATCCTGCCCCTCTGCCCAGCAGCCCAATGGGAGCACTTCCTCCCTCCCCTGTCTGGGGTATGGTGGGGTGGCTCACATGTGACGTGAGGGTGGTGCAGATGGCAGTCTGGGCACTCGGTCTCTAAAAGGTTCATCATCATTGACCTAGGGTCTGAAGCTAGCTACAATTGGTTGGATTCATACAAAACAACAAGCTGCTGTTGATCGAAAAATAAAGCTCAACCTTAGAACTCCTCCTTGCAGCCCACATGTACTGATAAAGCATGGTTCGGGCATTTCAACCAGCTGATCCAGAGAGAAGAGAAAGCATGGCCCGTGGCCCTCAGAAGCCCCTTCCTCCTTTTGTGATCTGAAGTTCGGAACACCTGCACTCTTTCTAGCAGAGTGTCAAGTGCTCAGTCAGTAAAAAGAACAGCAAGTACTGAGACAGATGCTGTGAGAGGCAAAGAAAACAACCTTGCCAAAACAAAGTCTGCATTATATTCAGATTCCTTTCACTGAGCAAAGAAAGGAAAGAAGAATGTTAAAGCCCTTTCATCAACCTAATCAGTGCTGGCAACATCTTGGGGAGGGGGGGGGGGGGAAGGAACCTTTCTCTCTCATTCCTGCTTTGCTCCTCCCCAGGCAGCTTGAAGAGACCTCATCAAATTCAATGGCCCCTCCCACTTAAATCACAAGTTACACATTTCAAGAAAGAAATTGTAAGAGATGAGAATTTTTTTTTAGATTTAGAAAACTAGCTGAAAAACTATTAAACTAGTAGGAGAGTATTTCAAGTGGAATTAAGAGTGTTTTCTTTTTCTAATTATATAGTCAAGTTTTCACCTTCTTGAATACACAGGTTAACGTAGTGAGGGGATTTGGGTGCACCAGGAAAGCTCAGAGCCATGCTGTTAGGAGGCCAGGCTTCATTAGGAACCTGGACTTCTAGCAGGATCACCCAAAGCAGAATGGTCACAGCTGACCATTTGCCCTCTTCAGGAGTAGTGGCCACATCAACAGAAGAGCGTGGATAGTTCTAATGGTGATGAGGGCAGAGAAACTATTGCTACTGAGCAGCAACAGTATCTGAAGGTAGTACTGGCAGAGCAGCTTTCACAGACAAAAGTAATGATCCTGAAGCTTAATTTTGTTGCAATTGCACAGAAGAAAGCTATGGTACATGCTGTTCAAGCATGGCTTGCTTTATGGCACTGAAGTGATTTAATATGTCACCTATTTGACTATACTTTTTCAGGTGATGTAATTTCAGAAATATTTCTATCCTTTCTAACAAAAGCCAGGAAAAAAAAGAAACAACTCTGAAATTGTTCACTACCTGCTGTCAATGTCCATCAGGTATGAACAAAACTCGTCTGTTTCTTCTGCTTTAAATTACAAATAGACTTGTCTATTTCAGCTAGAAGTTGTGATATAACTGATCTACTCTTCCTTTCTCCTTGCTTTCTTAGCTTCAAAATGTGTCATTCAGTTCACTTTCATTAATCAAAGGAAAAAGCAATATTGCTTAAAATTAATTAATGTATATAAGAACATCTTTATCTTTGTCCAATCATCCACCTCAAGACCACACTTGAGCTGTAAAAAAATTCTGTAATTTGCAAAAATAAATCATGTCCTAGTCATTAATAGTTTATCAAAACAGAAAACAATCCAAAACTACCTGCTTGCTCATCTAGGAATAAGAGGATTGAGCAGAAGTAAAACAGCTACAATCAATTCTCTAAATGGCAGGATGAGCACCAGAAGAAAAATTAAAAACTTTAGTCAGGGTGTAAAAGAGCCCTTCCATGAGCTTAAAATACCAGAAGGGCACTTTTGGATCCATTTCACATGTTAATAAAAATAACTTTTAATACACGTTTATTCCCAGCTATTTAAAACTTTTTTCAGCACTTCCAAGTTGGAGGGGGAAGCAAACAGCTGATTGTCAGGGATAAGTCCTGCACATTACCAGAGTTGGCCACTAGAGGCCACTGTCAGAAGTGCTGAAAATGCATTTAAAACCAATTAATCCCTTCCAGAGGTCAGGAAAAAGTGAGAGGAAATGTCTTTTTTATCTGTTCAAATCTCTTTATAAAGTGGTGAAAACATGGTGAAAAATTCCAAAGTGAGCTTTATAAAGTTTGGAACAGAAAAAAAATTTTTTTCTGACCTCCAGTATCGATTATTTGGTTTTAAATGTATTCCTATGGGAAACCACGCTTTGAGATAAGAAATTTTCATGATATGAAAACCCCCGAGGAATGAATTAATTTCATAACTCAGGATTCCATTCTAACTCAATAATTATGATTCCTGTTTAAGCATAGAAGGGTTCTTTTTGGTATCCTTCCATAATTCCATCACCAAGAAAGGAGAGGGATAGACTAAGAGGAGAGAGAATCAATAATAGTTTAAATTTTCAAATTTAAGAATTGTACCTCTTCCTCCTCCACCTGGAAGCACAGGTGAAAATCTTAAGGGACCCTCCAATAAAGTTGGGGGGGAAAGAAAAGCTCTTGTTTCAGATGAAGGTCTGCTCATTGGTGAGACTCCATATGGGGAATGCTCTGGAATAGTTAAAACAAAATACTAAAATTCACAAGGTTAGTGTTATTGGGCGTATACACAGAATAACAGTTCATGGATCACTTCAGATCTTAAGATTTAATTTGGGACACAATAAAGTAAATTGGTTGACTTCTATTATCAACCATGGAATAAAAAAGCTAAATAAGTCATCTTTAGAAACCTTCAAGTAATGCTTCAAATTTTTTGGAAAATCAAAGGGAAGATTCCACTGGGAATTCAAACTATATATGCTGATGCTATTATATTAAATGGACATGATGTCTACATTCATTAAGAACCAGCTATGTTTACCTAAATATTTCACTAAACCTATTGAGGATGTCACTATACATTACAATACAATGCATATTTACCTCTGCCAAATGTTCTAACAGGAACATCAAGAGCATATGGATCTTTTTTCAAAACATCATATCTGAATTCTGATTCTGTTAGCCTGCAGTAAAGAACAAACCCTTATAATCCACCATTTCTCTTCTTTTTATGACTCAATTATTCAGCTGATATAGGTGACCTCAGCTAATGAAACAAATTTAAAGCACTAATGATTACATTTTTTCTTTAAATAAAGCCATTTAATGCAAACCTTAGTGTCAAAATAGGGCATGCATACACACAGAATGCTACAACATCCCTAGCCATGTCTGCCTCTCTCAAGTCTTTGGATCAGGGTGTGATCCAGAGAGGCCCAAGTAATATATGCAACAGGACTTTCTCTTCTCTTTTATCCTCCTGCAGTCCCTTGCACCCCTCTTAAGAGCTGCTCTTGAAAACAAAGGACCCTTCTGAACAGGATCAGAAGTGAAGTGCAAGCATGAATCATATGGAGGTTGGAAATGAGTAGATATTAGGGTGAGGAATGGTGCAAAGATCCCAGCTCTTCTCACCACACTGCAATCACATTCAAGGGGACATAATTTCAGAGTGGCCCTCAAAAAACAGAATTATTTTCCATTTGCTAGTATAGTGAAACCTTGGTTAACATTAAAAATCGCATAAAATAGCAGCTCAGTTTACAGAATTTTTTTGGAATGGATTAATTGGTTTTTAATGCATTACTATAAGAAACCACGTTTTGGTTAATGTATTTTAGTTTTCAATGCATTCCTATGGGAAATTGCATTCAATATATTCTTATGGGAAATTCAGTTAAAGTAATTTTTGCTGTTAAGAAACGTCCTGGAGAATGCATTAATTACGTTAACCGAGGTTCCACTGTATCTGAATATTCAACGTATACTGGTTTGCAAACTTTTCAGACCAAGTTTACTTGAGATTTAAAAAATACCCAAAAGTTATGAAACAACTTACTCCTCAATCCTAAATCTGTTTACAAAATTAATGGTTTCAACATTTTTATATAGTATTTGCCCACATTTTTAAAAGCTGCACATGTGATGATATAGCAGAATCAGTGGACTTGCAACTAGCAGATAAAATAGCTGTTTGCAATGGAAGCTACTCTGGCATCCTATCCTAGATAGGATCATCCTGCACTGGTATGTGCCAGCATCTCATCAGAAATCTTTATCATCATTTCAAGAAGGTAAAAATCTACAATGATGCTGGCTCTTTACTAGCCAAGTAGTCATCAGGCTAAAACATAACAAGTAATCCTATGTCCTGGTGTCATATATTGGCTGGACAATAACGCTTTATTTAGCACAATCTATAAAAACATTTTTATCAGTACAAAAAAATTTACATACTTTTGCCTAATGTGCCAGTTTTCTTTTCTTATATCACTGAGATGCCTTTCAGCTGCCCGGGATGATAGCTTTAAAAATATACACACAGACAATTTTATTGTCAAATACTCCCATTCCTTAAAGTTGGTAAGTTGGTAACTTTTTTTTACTTGCCTCCTAGAAAAGTCTATCCGAAGGTCCTTACAATAATTTAAATTACACTACAGGAGCACATACTATTTTCTATCTGTAACTGGTTTGTAAAACAACCATATTCCAAGGCTCTGCCCATAGCAATGCATGATGGAGTGGTTTGAAATGAAGTTGTCACAATTAATCACAGGATGTACGTAAGCTTGGCTTCTGAGGAATTTATAAATGATTTAGTTCAATGACTACTGAGAGAAAAGAGAAATCTGGAATACTGATGTAAGTCCTCCCCATTCATTTTGATGGAATAATATTTAATTATCATGTGAGCTGCCGTGAGTCGGGTTCCCTGATTGGGCGGCATACAAGTGTGAAAATTAAATTAAAATTAAATTAAAATATGGAGGCATTCTGTAAAACTCTGGTGGCCAAAATATGGCCTGTGGGCCGGATCCACCAAATCATCCAGCTCATGCAGCCCGCGCCACAACCTGAAGCAGAAGTAAAACACGTTCACGCATGCGCAAACTCTGCCGTAAATGCACCCATGACTGGCAAAAATGTGTTTACGACAGACGCAGATGTGTTTTACGGTGGGAGGAACCACGTGGACTGGTCCTTGGCACGAAAAGCTTGGGAACCCTTGCTGTAAATAAAGCCTGTGTAGTAAAATTAACAGGGAACTGAACACACTTGCAATTATTATGCACATTTATCTGAACACAAATACCTGGATAAGGGCAATCTGTTCAAAATGTAAGAACAGATTTGCCTTAAGTATTACAACTTCAGCTGGTTGGATAGCTCAGTGAGTTAGTTATCTGGCTGCAAAGCCTGGGAATTCAATTCCCCTCTGTCCACCTCAGTAGGGCCAGCCTGTGTGGCCCCGGGCAAGTTGCACTGTCCTAGGGCACAGAACAAGATAGAGCCACCTCTATCTACTCTCTACCCAGAATTCCTTGCCGGCACACAATTATTATTACATTATTAATATTACAACTTCACATTGCCTTCATAATTTATGGTAACTTCCTATCAAAATATATTCACAGTTGACAGCATATTTTGATTTTCAAATGTTTTCCTGGAAAAAAGAAGAGATTGTAACCACAGCTCCCAGGTGGAGCAAATTAACACTAATATGGCTGATACCCAAAAGTTTCAGGGAAACCGTGCTGTTATTCCTGGCAAAAAACAACAGAGTATATTATGATTGGTAGAGGAAAGATTATGCATGCACTATAGTTATTACTGTATAAGCCATTAGTGTCAGTTCTTTCTCCCCTTCTGGATTAGTGCTATCGCAGTAATTCAGCTGTGGGAAAATCTGCCATATGGACAAATGTTTGGATTTAATTTGCACGATTCTCCTGAGGTAAGTGAAGCGTCTTGAAACGGGTGTAAGAAAGGGGTGGAGTTTTCTTTTGTCATGATAGAAAGATTAGCCTTAAAGTAACATTTTGTTCCACTGACTACAACAATGTTATTACCACAGGACAGGACATTTTACTGTTTTTCCTTAAAAAGGCAGCAGACAGCATCTATTAAAAATATACTGAAACCAAGCCAAAAGTGATTAAAATGCAACAAGTAGACACCAATCGTTGTTCCGAAAAGACACAATTCAGAAGGGAATGTGTACTTTATAGTATCCAGAAGGTGGAAATGTTACTTTCTGGGACTAAAATCCTCAGAATCCCCAAGGAAAAATAGCCAGTGACTCTAGTAGCATCTATGGGCACATAGTGCTCATAAGGCTCTTCATGATAAGCTTGCACTTTTGGGGCACAGTTTATTTACTTTGAAGAGCAATTTAGATCTACTAAATTAACAAAGCAATCCTATGATCTCTCTTCCCTTTATTAATCAAGGACTTGTCTCCTTCTCTATTACTGGCTCTGCACTAAAAAGGGTTCTTTCTGAAGTGCCACAGAATAGCTCTTGAAGGCGTCTAACTGATTCTATGCCCTATTACCGTAATGGTGAACCTTGCCACTCCAGGTGTTCTTGGACTTCAATTCCCAGAAGCTCAAGCACCCTGTGAATCCACACAAATGGGTTTACTGCATATCCACATGGATTCACAGGGACTTGTGCTTCTGGAAAATGAAGTGTGGATTTCCAGGGTGTGCCAGTAAACCCAACTGTGTGGATTTCCAGGGACTTGGGCTTCTGGGAATTGAAGTCCAAGAATACCTGGAGTGCCAGGGAAATTAATACAGAACTCTATTAAGTAGCTTTCAGGAACATATTGCCAGGGGGTTTTAATACCAATTTTTAATTAGGGATTTTCTCTTATTATTGTTGTTACTGCTGCAAATCCCACCCCACGCTTCAATGTGGCACAGCAGTGACCCTGGCCATCCAACAACCATAGTGGCAGGGGTGTATTCTCCTGGCAGGTTCAACCATGCCACAAAGGTGTCAGCCAGTGGTCCAAAACAGTTCTCCATTCTGAAACCGCAGGTCAGCTAAGTGGGGTTGGTTGGGTACTCAGGCAATGCACCTGGCCACTGCATTGCTCTTACATGGCCAACTTTGACATGAACCCAGCCAGCGGTGTTGCCATATTTAAAATGGCTAAAGGAGCATAAAAAACACGGGCTTCAGTCCCCTTCGTGCTATCGGACCCTGCTATGGTAGGGATAGGACCTCCCGATGGTGAGAAGCTGCTAAAATCTCAGGGATCGGAAACGGTGGGAGACGATGTTTTAATCCACCACGTCAAACTAGATGTGTGAAGTACAGATCAACCAAGTATTGTGGTTAAACTGGTGTATCGCCCTATTGGTTGTATGTTACTGCATGGGGGTAGTTTTGCGGGTGGGGGATTCAGTGTTTATTCCATAAACTGCCCAGAGTAGTGGATGCTCACTAATGGGGTAATATACAAGCCAAACAAACAAACCACTAATTCATGGTTTTTTAAGACAAATAATTAAAATAACAACAGAGAACGAAGGTGCAGTGAAAGCCATGCACACATCTGGATTTTAAACAGCCTCCAGAGAACATTCCAGACAGCTTCTCCACTTCTACCGTTAGAATTTAAAGAAACAGATGGGGAAGCCGGACAAGGTTGTTCAGGATCATTACAGGAGAGAGGTACAAATACACATATACACAATCCAAGTCAGTGGTGCACATATTGGCCCTACAAATGTTTTCAGATTTCAGCTCACACCATCTGCCCCCATGGCTATGCTGGCTAGAGCTGAATGGCATGCTAGATTTAAAACAAATTAGGGGACAAATTCTGTGCCACCCTTGCTCTCAATGCTGTACACACAAATGTACACTTTGCCACCTGAAAAAGCAGCAGACAATACCAGGCTAACCACATCTAAGCAACGCACTGTGCTTTTCAAATTCACAGAAGAGTTCTTCCATTTGCAACTTACCCAATTGTCATGACTTTTCTTCTCATGATACATTAACTGTTAAAAGAAAATGAATCTATTAGTTCAGAGGGTACAAGTAGGGGGAAAAGTGTGACGCTTCTCAAAACTCAGCACTATGTTAACAGTGGAAAAATACGGTGTCATGGCAGTCCCGATGCCCTTTACCTGAAAACTTTCCTCCTTTGGCCTGTCCACTCCACTGTGCTTTCTGCCATCCCCATTACATATGCGACCCACCTGTTAACCCCTTTTCTCCTCCAACCCATATTATCTATGCAAGGGGTACCCAAACTTTTTGGGCCATGGGCCAGTCACATGGTTCAGGGGACTGGTCACTCCGGCCTCCGACACCAATTCATCTGGCCTGCAAAGCCCTCGTTACTCCAGGAAGCAGAAGTAAAACATGATGAATTGGCGTTGGGGGCCGGCTCCGGCTCCCGGGCCGTAGTTTGAGCACCCCCTGATCTATGCTAACCAATCACTCTGCACCTGACCTGCATAAATTAATGCCATGAAGTCTCACTCCCATGTCTGATGAAATGAACTTGATCCACGAAAGCTCACTTTGAAATATAACAGTTAGTCTTTAAAGTGCTACAGCGTTTTTGTTTTGTTTATTCCCTGATATGCATGAAACACAGACTAACACAGCTACTATTCCAAAAAATCCACCCATATTGTCTGTGTACCATGTTGCAACTTTTCTCTCTCTTTGTTATACCTGCCTGCTTTTCTCCCTGGTCTTTTTTTACTCCCCACCTTTTTTGCTATTTGTTTCTTCCCTCCACTCCTATCTTTCCCACTACAGTAATACCCCACTTAACGTGTGCACCGCACAACGTTAAAACCACACAATATCAAGAAATCTGAGGGAAAATGTACACTGCACAATGTTAAGTTAATGTTGTGTGATGCAAATTTTCCCTCAGATTTCTTTGCGTCTGAGCGGACGGGGAGTGAGTCCGTCGGCGATTTTGAGCCCGCCAACACCGCCGCAGCAGCTGCTCCCACTTCCCACCGGTCTGATGGGCCGGGGATGGAGTCTGTTGGCAGCGGCGATTTTGAAGCCACCAACGTCGCCATCGATGGACTCCCTCCCCAGCCCGTCGGGACAGTGGGAAGTGGGAGCAGCTGCTGCAGTGGACCCCATCATTGGTGGACTCCTTCCCTGGCCCGGCCAGATGGCCGGGCCGGGAAGGGAGTCCCGCGTTGGCAGCGGCGACTTTGAGGCCACCAACGCCGCCACCACAGCTGCTCCCACTTCCCACCGGCCAGATGGGCTGGGGAAGGGGGCTGGGGAAGGAGTCTGGCGGCATTGGCGTTGGTGATTTTGAAGCCGCCAACGCAGCTGCCGCCGGAAGCCGGGCTTGGGAGCCTCCTTCCGAAGGAAGCCAGGCTCAGAGACTCCCAAACCCGGTTTCCAGGAGCATTGGCAGCCTCAAAATCCTCGCCGCCAACGCCAGACTCCTTTCCCGGCCCGTCCGGCTGGTGGGAAGTGGGAGCAGCTGCTGCTGCGACATTGGTGGCCTCAAAATCGCTGACGCCAATGCCGGACTCCTTCCCTGGCCCATCTGGCTGGTGGGAAGTGGGAGCAGCTGTAGCGGCCCTAAATCAATGCCGCCAATGCTGCCAACGCCAAACTCCCTCCCCGGCCCATCGGTCCATCCGGGCCAGGAAAGGAGTGTGCCGCCAGCGGGGTCTGCAGCAGCAGCTGCTCCCACTTCCCCCAGGCCAGATGGACCAGGGAGGGAGTCCATTGGTGCCAGCGATTTTGAGGCCGCCAATGCTGCAGCAGCTCCCACTTCCCACCAGCCGGATGGGCTGGGGAAGGAGTCCGGTGTTGGCGGTGGCAATTTTGAGGCCGTAAATGCAGCTGCTCCCACTTCCCACTGGCCAGGCAGGCCGGGGAGGGAGTCCGCCGTTGGCGGCATTGATTTTGAGGCTGCCAACGCTGCCGCCAATGGACTCCCTCCCCGGACCGGCAGGCGGGAGGTACATATACAGTACTGTATCGCACGACGTTAAAAACCGTATAACATTAAAGCTTGTGGAACCAAGCTTTAATGTTACGTGGGATATTACTGTATTTTACTTTGCTAATATGCAACAGCACATAAATCAATGAAAGAACTTTTTTTAAAAAAAAGTGGGCCAAGCACTCTGACTAGAAAAAAGACACCAATTCAACAGAATACTTCTAAATCTAGACCACTGTTTCCCAACCTTTGGTTTTTGGACTTCAAATTCCCAGAAACCTAACTCAATTCCCCAAAGCACGGATCAGCCAATGTACTGACTTAGGCTTCTGGGAATTGAAGTCCCCTTGTGGGTGTGGGTGTGCCTCATGTTGGGAACCACTGATCCAGTGAAAAAGAAACAGAGGTTTGAAAGAAAAGGCCACAGGGTGCTTCAAGAATAGCCAATACCATTTTTAGACCACTAAAAAAAGTCAAACAACCAAGCTAACTTGGGGTTTGGCTTTTAGTGGTCTAATAAATGTATCATCTAGTCTTGCATTTACGTAGAGCTTTGAAGGTTACTTTAAAAATAAAATCAACTTAAATCAACAGCCAGAATCCTGCTGAGGACAGACACCTGCAAAAGCATAACTGCATAAACGGCAGCTTGCTGACACTAATTAATGAGCTACCACTGGCTGTGCCCTGGTCATGTAGCCTGACATGTGATCAGGAACATGTTAAATTAATAGTATTTCACCACTGCAGTTTACACAATTATGCTTGCATTGGTGTAAACCCACTACAGGATTCAAGCCAATGAGAATACACAACATAGCAAGGTGCTTTCAAACTGGCAGCTTTCCCAAAATTTCAAGTGAAGTACAACATCTTGTAGAACATCAAGTACTGATTAAGAAAATAATGTACACACACCTGGTTCTGGTAAGAGTGAACTGTTCTTTCCAGTTCTTCTTCTAGATCTTTTGCCCTTTGTCTGCAATGGAATTATTAAAAACCAAGGGTAATTATTTAAAATCAGATAGTACAGCTTAAGTTCAACAAGAAATGTCAATGATGAGTCACACAAAAACAAGAATCTTATCTTATGATGAAGTACAAAGCAGAGCTAATCATGCAAGATCATTATCAAAGCAGACCAGAACCTTTCTGCTGTCATCCTTTTTATTTATTTTAGAATAATCCAAAGCTTATTTCAATCTAACCCAGAAAGTAAAAACTGACTACCTTCTGAAATTCTCTTATATGCTCTAGTAGTTATATCTACATTGGCAAAATGATCTCTAACACCACTTCTGTTTTGGAATCCAACTTGAACATTAGGCATGTCTTTGTTCATTTGTAAATGGTAAAAGTGGTAAAATGGTAAAATCTTGACTATCACTTCAGTTGAATGAGGAATTAAAGCAATGGTCCTGTAGCTACTGTAATCCTTGGCTTCTCCCTCTACTTGAGACTTGAATGAATTTTTCCTCATTTCTGGAGGGTCGTACCCAGTCGGTGTGGTTGGAGAGTGAGAGGTCCAGCGCTAGGCCCCTACAGTATGGGGTGCCTCAGGGCTCAGTGCCATTGGGTGAGGTTATCCGTTCCCATGGGGTAAGATATCATCAGTATGCTGATGATACCCAGTTATATATCTCGGCCCATGGGGACCCTAGTGATGCAGTCAATGTCCTATCCAGATGTCTGGAAGCGGTTGGGGTCTGGATGGGGGACAACGGGTTACAATTGAATCCCTCCAAGACTGAGTGGCTTTGGATAGGGGGTCCCACGTTATCCAGGGAGCTGCCAACTTTGGTCTTGGATGGGGCTGTTTTGCCCCAGACAAGACCCGGTACGCAACTTAGGGGTCCTCCTGGATTCGGGGCTGCTATTAGCAAGTCAGGTGGCAGCTGTGGCCAGGAGGGCTTTCTCACAGCTTCGCGTCATCCGGCAGTTGTGTTCGCTCCTGGACCGGGACTCCCTGCTCAGGGTCACACATGCTCTGGTACCTCCAGGCTAGATTATTGCAATGCGCTCTACATGAGGCTGCCCTTGTCAACCATTCGGAGGCTGCAGTTGGTCCAGAATGCGGCAGCCCGGGTGGTGATGGGGCGCGGGCGTTATGCTCGTGCCTCACCATTACTTTGGGAGCTGCACTGGCTACCAGTTTGCCTCCGGGTGCATTTCAAGGTGCTGGTTTTGACCTTTAAAGCCCTTCATGGTAGTGGGCCAGGATACCTTAGAGACCGCATCGTCCCAAGAGTGTCCGCCCGTCCAACCAGAGTGGATCGGAGGGGCTCCCTAATTGTTCCATCTGCCAGAGGGGCCCGTCTCTCTGGTACACGAAGGAGGGCCTTTTCCGTGTCCGCACCGGCCTTGTGGAACCTCCTGCCTATAGAGTTGCGGGAGCAGATGGAGCTGCTACTTTTCAGAAAAGACCTAAAAACCTGGTTGGCGGGGCAGGTGTGGGGACCAGATGGAAGAGTGGCCCCCGCCTGTTGGCTTATAAATTAAGCCCCCATTTCTTTTAATTGTCAATGAAGGCAGTTTTAATGTGGGTTTTTAAGAGGAATGGGGTAGGTGGGTGGGTATGTTGGGTTTTAATTGGTTGTATTGTTTTATGTGTGTTTTAACTTGTTGTGAGCCACCCAAAGTCGGGTTTACCTGATTGGGCGGCATATAAATTTGAATACAAATAAATATAAATAAATAAATAAAATGAATGTTAAAGATTTCTAGTCTGTAGGCCACTGTTTCTATATTTGATGGTACAGTCTTGGTAGTATTATTGATAGATTCAATATCCGTAGCATAAAACAAATGTACTGGTACCCCATCTTCTCCTGCTCATTTATTTCTTCCATATGCTCAGAGAACAACTTTCATTTACTTCCTGAAATTGCAGGTTCTTCATGAAATGTTTTTCTTCGAAGGAACCTTTCACTTTTGCAATTGTTCTTCAGGATAGTTTCCACCTTCTCTTTATTTTATCATCCCTAGTCTTGATTCATATTTCCCTTTGATTTGGTTCTTTAGAAGATACCTCTTATTTTCCCTTTCTGGTCATTCTGTTTGGTTGAATCATTACAATAGTTTTCTTTGTCCCTTCATGAAACTGACTAAAATGCTGTATTAAGGATTCTGGCCATATTTCTGTCATCTTTTACTACTGACTCTTCTCTATGATTAACAATTTTAAGAGTAACACCAGGCATCCATCACAGCTTTTGTCTTAGCTAGAAAAATAATATTCTGCATTATTTCACTGTGTTTACTGGGCAATGACAGTGTCATGTCTACTTTCCCCACTAAATTAACAATAGCAACAGCCTGGCCCTGGGCATGGAAGTGTATTACAGTAGAACCCCGGTTAGCGACAGCATCGGACAACTACAAAATAAGATAATGATGCTAGATTTTTAGAAAAGTCATGCACTAGACAGCGTCATTTTGTCGTTATTCCGTGCATCGTTTTTGATCTCCTACCTTGTCACGCTGTTTGGGGCTGGGAAAAAACGCAATCTTTGGGTGCATTTTTTTGGCTCTCCAGCAGGCTCTGGGGGGAGGAGCTTTTCCGCACTAGTACTGCCTTCCTAGGAGGTCCCTGGGCTACAAAACAGCTGAATAAAGTTGTGGCCACCATTTTGATTAAAAACAAAATGGTGGCCTAGGGACCTCCTAGGAAGGCGGGAATAGCGCATAAAAGCTCCTCCCTCCCCCCAGAGCCAGCTGGAGAGCCGAAAAAATGCACCTGAAGATAGCGTTTTTTTCCCGGCCCCAAACAGCGTGACAAGGTAGGAGAGCACGTCGTCCTTTTTGTGGGGGTGGGGTACCGCCTCTGGGAGGCTCAGGTAAGCCGATTCGCCCATTTTGTGCCCCCTCTGGGAGGCTCAGGGAAGCCGATCCATGCTGTTTCCAACACACACACACACACCCCGGTGGTGCTGCAAGGCAAAACCTCCAGCTGATGAACGAGTTTCCCCCGGCATTTTGGCTTGCAGCACCGCCCAGGGGGTCACGGGGTGTCGGAAACAGTGCGGTTAGGGTCCCTTGAGCCTCCCAGAGGTGGCAGGGGTGCTGGAGAACCGAAAATGGGTGAAAAAAATTCCGTCACAACAGTTTTTCTCGCCCGTTTTGTGCCCTCCGCCGCCCTTGCCCCCTCTGGGAGGCTCAGGGAAGCCAATCTGCGCTGTTTCCCCCCCCCCCCCCCCCCCCCCGGCAGTGCTGCAAGGCAAAACCTCCAGTTGACAATATGCAATACATGCACCGGACAACGACATGACTTGTGGAAACAAGTTTTGTCGTTGTCTGGGGTATTACTGTATCATGCTGATAGGAACTAACTCAACTACTGTTCTCTCATTCATACCATTTATAAGTTGTTCAGTCTAGTTTTCAATTAACATTCCTACATTCAATAGTGGAAATAACTAGGTAATATATTATTACCGATAAGTGTTCAGTTCTTCAGCAGCATGAATAATTTTCTCATCCATTTTGGAAAGCTTTTCTTCTTTCTGCAAACGTTCTCTTTCTTCTACAGTCAATTTCCTTTTTTAAAAAAATTAAGCCTTTCATTAGCCACAATTCCTAAGGAAACCATCATGAGAAACATGTAGTTTCTTCTTTTAAAAAACCAACTGAAATGTATACTATTCTATATTTTTCCAAATAAGCCGACTGCCAGGGAATAACAGGCAATAATAAAAACTGTGTCAAATTTTTGAATGCTTTTAAACTTACAATTCTGTCCACCTTACAAGGAAACAAATCTCAATAAATACACACAGGGCTGGGCTGGATTGTAAAAGAACTTCTTCAATATATTCTGAATTTTGTGGATTTATGCAGACATCTACCAACAATAATAATTGTAATGGAAGTACTAGAGGGACTTGCCAGCACCATCCACCTCTTGGACGAATAATTATACATATGCCTACATAACATAATTATCTACAAATTACCGTACAAATGGCCAGAGTCCTCTTGGGAAACACCACACATACAACAGTATCATGTCAGCGGTTCCCTTCTTGGCAAGATATCCAACACATGGCTGTGCATCCAATTCAGCAACCAGTGCTGAGGTGTAACGGACACCTCAGCAAAAGGAGAAATTGATTGCACAACTACCACTATGTGCACAGTTGTGGTTGTTGGTTTTTTTTTTAAACAGGACTCTGGTCAATAAATCCAAGCTCATGTAGGAACTGATTACAGAACTCATTAATCTAAGTCCCAACCATCATGTCTAAGTTCTATGGTATTAAACTTTCAGGAACAGTGTGCTCTCAAAAGCCTCCACTCTACACTCCCCTCCTCCCTATTAGTTTCTCTTTTACAGAGGTCATCCACAGCAGAAGCAATAAAGCTAGCGAAGTATTCTCCCTTACCTCTATTCCCACACCACTAGGGTATCCTTTCAATAATGTGCCTTCTCTTTGCAAAAGGATCGGGAACAGCATTAGGAAGCAGAAAAATCATATAACCACATCTCTGCATGGATGATGGAAAGCTTTTAGTATGTTGCTCCTTTTTATTGAGGCTTATACTGCACACTAGCTACCCGGTTACCCCGAAAATAAGACATACCCATAAAATAAGCCGTAGCAGGATTTCTAAGCAATTGCGTAATATAAGCCATACCCCGAAAATAAGACATAGTAATAGGCATGGCTATGCAGCATACCATGTTGTACCATACTTAATAAAAATAAGACATCCCCTGAAAATAAGCCATAGTGTGTCTTCTTGAGGAAAAATAAATATAAGACAGTGTCTTATTTTTGGGGAAACATGGTAGTTGGCTTGTCATAATGACCACTAGTTTATAGGATAGAGAAATGCTATTTAGAAGCTGAAAGAGAAAAGGAAGTATGTGTGCCCGAGAAATCATGATGGAAAAGGCTTAACATTTAGACCCAAATTGCCTCAAGTTAAGAAATATTTAGACATTACCTGTTGCAAGCCAAGTTGTGCAACTTGGTGTGCAAGAAATAGTGTCTACAAAGATTTCTTAATATGAGGCAATTCATCTCTTTTGTGTAACTGAAATAGAATTCCCATCATGTGTTGTGTTGAGAAAAAGAGAGCGAGATTAAGATAGAAATGAGTATTTGCTAAAACTAATCTATAAGTGCTGGTAGGGGGAAGAGATATTAAACACTGGTGCTAGCCTGTGCCAAGAGTATAAATTACTGAAATAATCTGGCTGTGTTGGTTTATGCAAACATTACAGCATAACATCGAGATCCAAGTATTAGAAAATAAATTAAATAATAAAACAATCAACCAGCAATAAAGCAATTAACCCCTACTACCAATACCTGTGAAGGTTCATTTCATTTTCTTGATATAGCTCTGTCATGACTTTAAGCTTCTGCTGAAGCTTCTCGACTTCATATTCTAAGTCTCTAATTTCAGACTGCGAAACAACATGTTTCTTTTGCTGACTTTCAATGCGTTCTGTAAGACAGAGGGAATTACAAATAACTGACAATTAAAATACTTAAATAAAGAGAACCCATTCCAAAAATTGAATACAGGCACTTTATATTCTGTTCTGATGCAGAGGGGACATGAACTTGTCTCAAGGAGACCTGAGCAGATTTAAATATGCATGCTATTCTTGGAGCATAACTCTATGTCAGTCGTTCCCAACGTGGGGCTCTTGCCCCACAGAGGGACATCAATTTCCATAAGCCTAAACCAATATTTTTGGCTGATCAGTGGTTTGGGGAGTTGATTTAGGCTCCTAGGAATTGAAGTCCAAAATCCAAAGGTAGGGAAAAACTTCTCTATGGAAAACTTCTCAGAGGGTAGCATTAGTCTTACTAACCTGAGCAGACTACTAATAATTGAAAAATGGCTGACCACCACCCCATTACCCCCTGCACCCAATATACAAATTACCTTTTTAAAATTCCACACAAATCTGTGAACCAAATTTTGCTAATCCAAATGAGGATATTAATCTGTGAAAGAGGAGGCGGTGGCAGCTACCATCTTGAAATAGACTTAATATTGATGCCACACTGTGCAGCGTTAAGACTACTGAAACTAAGCTCAACATATCAGTCTATAAAGACAACAGCCACGCTAACAAATGTACATGATTGATATACTCTAAACCCTGTTTTCTGTTTCCTCTTTGGGAACTGGGTGGGGTAGCAAAAAAAGAAGAGCCGGGGGAAAAACAAGTATTAATTCTCTATTTCACCTGTAATCAGCATCAACACCACAAATTCATTCCTGTCTCCATGTTACAACAATTTGCAGAGGTAGAAGGACAGCCATGCACATGGCTTATCAATTTAAACCAGGGGTTCTCAACCTACGGCCCGTGGGCAAGATCTGGCTCCTGGGCCAAATTGCCACCGATACCGGAAATGCCCCAATGTCACTGGAAGTGCTTAAATCACAGCATTTTCACACCGAAAAACTATGAAAACATGGTGAATATTTCAAAAACGGCACGAAAATGTTCCTCCCTCGCTCTCTCCTCCAAAGGAGGCAGCGGAGGTGAGAAAAATGCCCAGAAATGCAGCGCAAATGCACTTGCTGCCACCGCAAAGAACTATGAGACCAGCACCTCATCTGACTAAGGGGGTGTGGTCAGGAAAAAGTTGGGAACCCCTGATTTAAACAGCACACTAAGATGTTTTACTCCACTCACTTTAAAAAATCTAATTGCTGCTAAACCCATAAGCCCTTCATGGCATGGGTCCAGGGTATCTAAGAGACCGCATCTCCCCAAGGCTTTCAACCCATCCCACCAGGGCAGACAGGAGGGGCTCAGTTGTGGTCCCATCTGCAAAAGAAGTCCATTTTACAGGGACCAGGAGGAGAGCCTTCTCCGTGTCTGCCCCAGCCCTGTGGAACCTCTTACCACTAGAACTCAGTCTCCAATCGGATCCCCTATCCTTTAGGAAGATGTTAAAGATATGGTTGTGCCAGCAGGTGTGGGGTGAGTCCAATTCCACCTCACAGGCCTGCTGGCTCATATAGCCTGCCTGAGGGATCCAGTATATTTCTGTATTTTTGTTGTTGTTTTATCTTGGGGGGAGGGAAGATCGGGGTAGTTTTTTTATGTTTTAGGTTTGTTCTGGGTTTTATATACTGTTTTAGTGGGATTTGATTGTTTTTAGCTTTTGACGTTTTTAACTGTTTTTATTCATGCTGTTAGGGACAGCAGTGGCTCAAGTGGCTCAGACGCTGACTGGGAGGCGGAAGGTCAGCAGTTCGATTCCTGAGTACTGCAGGACGGAATGAGCTCCCGTCTTCGTCCCAGCTCCTGCCAACCTAGCAGTTTGAAAGCAAGAAATTGCAAGTAGATAAATAGGGACCACTTCAGTGGGAAGGTAACAGCGTTCTGTGCGCTCCGGTGTCTAGTCATGCCTGCCACATGACCATGGAAACGTCTGCAGCAGCAGACAGCGCTGGCTCTTTGGCTTTGAAACAGAGATGAGCACTGCACCCTAGAGTCGGATACGACTGGCTTTCGAGCAAGGGAAACCTTTACTTTACTTTATTCATGCTGTTAGCCGCCCTGAGTGGTGTTCCCCACCAGGAGGGCGGGATATAAATTCATAAATAAATAAGTAAAAGGTTCCTAAAATTTGAATTAACAGACAGCAGTCTGTGCAATATCACCTTAGTACTTTTAAAAAAAAACTCAGCACTTAAAAACTATACAAACATTTGTGATTACCTTCAAGTTCTTCTTTGGTTTTGTTTTCTTCGGTTAGTTTGGCATATATTTGATTTCTTTCTGTTTCCACTGATTTTAGATGAGCATTTAGCTACAATGAAGAAAAAAGATTTTTTTAAAAAAAGATAGAAGACCGTATCTGAAGCAGAGACTAGAAAGAAAGAAAAAAGTTTGAGCCAGAGTTTTGTCAGCAGAACTCTGCCTACAAGGCACTCACCTGGGACAGGAAAGAGCTGTGATGGTGAACCTTGGCACTCCAGATGTTCTTGGACTTCAATTCCCAGAAGCCCAAGCCCCCATGAATCCACACGAATGGGTTTACTGCGACTCATCCGGCCCGTGCCATCCTTGTCGCTCCTGGAAGCGGAAGTAAAGCGCGCTCATACGGGCGCGTTTTACTTCCACTTCCAGGAGCAACAAGGGCGATACGGGCCAGATGAGTCGCAGTAAACCCATTCGTGTGGATTCACGGGGGCTTGGGCTTCTGGGAATTGAAGTCCAAGAACATCTGGAGTGCCAAGGTTCACCATCATGGGGGTAGAGGGATTTAACAGGATTCCTTCCCTTTCAGCTTTTTGAAAATCAAGAACTGAAGGGTAGGCCTCCTCTGAAACAATATGACTGAATCTATGGGTTGTGATGGTGGTGTAAGATAAGAATAACAACCACTTCACCCCTGCCTTCCAACAGGAGCTTCAAATGGATCTAAGAATGATCTGTTCTGTGAATGGAGCCCTTCTGCTTTGAGAACAAAACCTCTGGATCCAACCAAAGAAGTTTGAAAAAAGCTTGCAAACAAACTTAAGTTACGTCAAAACTACGTATTGGTTTTTACTCATTCACATAAAAAGACTTCCAAGGCAGTTAATGAAATGCAGGAAGTGTTCATATATTCTTATATTTGTTACCAAAGCAATAAGACATGCAGACTGGCAAGGTGTAGACATTGGACATTTTCTTCTTTTGCTTCTTTTTACAAGTTTTTAAAGACAGCCTTAAAAATCATGAATTACCTTTACAGCATTAATCAACTTCCTCACAGTTTGTTTTTCCTGTTCATCTGGTAAAAGAGACAAAAAAATTATCAAAAATAAATGATAGAAATCTCATTCTAGATTTTTAAAAAAAGGCATGTATTATTTTTAAGTGCTCAACACTCCTTTCCCGAGCGTTGCTCCAAAAGTTGCTTCTTGCTTTACAAACAGAAAGTAGGATAAGAAGGACAGCAAAAAGAATCAATCAAACTCAAGGAAACACTGGTATTTATTTCTGAAATAGAGTCAATATGTTCACTCTATTCAAAGCAAGAGATACGCTGTGTGGGCTGCTTATTCAAGGATGAAGAGATCATTAAACTGATCTCAGCTGTTGGGGACATGAAAGGAGCCTCATTCAGGCGTCCCCTGAGTGGAGTTTCTCCAGCAAAAAATCCTTTCAACCGAGAATAATTTCTTACACAAAATTATTATTATTAAAGTGATCTGTTCAGACTAGTTAGCCAGGATATGGAGGGGGAGAAATTTTTAATGACTTGAGGTTTCACTCATAAATACAACAGAATAAACTTATTAAAGTACATAGAATGCCTTGTATGACATGAAAGCGAGTTAACTTTAAAACTGATCTGAAAACAATGCTTCAGAAGAGTTGTAATTGCTCCTGAAGTACAGAAACGTTTTAGTTACAAGGGATTCTAACCTCAAGTCACTTAAAAATCAGTCTACATATAAGGACCTTCCCTCCCTCCCTCCCTGTTGTAAAAATATAACAGAGGTGTGGTCTTGTATGTACTCTAAAGGCTCCCGCACCCCTGGACCAATCCCGCTGAAATTTGGCACATACGTACCTTGGGCTGGAGAGATCAGCACTGTGAGGGTCTCGAAACCCATGGGGGGCATACGCCCCCAAATTGGGAAGCAATTGTTCTATACAATGTGTGTGTTTACCAGTGATGTAATTGAGCTGATATCATAGTCCCAGGTAGGTTGAGATTGTGACATCATGTGACTAGCTCAGTTGTAGCCCTCTGAACTTAGCTGTAGTTTTCACAGTAGGTGGAAGGCAAATGGGGGGCCTGGTCGGGCTGGCACAGTGGTGGTGACAGAGGGCTTTGAAAGGGCAGGGAGGGCACGGGAGCCACGGAGGCGTCCGGGCCCCCCTCTGGAAATGGCCACCTAACCTCCGCGGTGGAGGAGGCGGCCACAGTGGCCGAAGCCGAGGAGGGAGGGAAGGTCCGAGGGCTCTTCAACGGCTGTGTGCTGCTCTCTAACCAGGTGGCCGGACACATGTATGGGAAGGATAAGGGTGGTAAGTGACCGTCGACGGAAAAGTGGGATGGGTGAGGGAAGAGAGAGAGATGGAAGAAGGGAGGAAGGGTTGACCCACATACACCCCACAAGGTTTCCAAGAGGGAAAGGCTGGCCTACGTTAAAGAAATTAAAAACCATACGAAGCCGGGTAATCAGCTAGTTATGTTATATTAACTGGAAAAGTATTAAAAGCAAAATTAGCATAATATCCCACATGGATAAGGCTCCCCAGCAGCAAACCAAAACTCTATCTCTCCCTGCCAAAATATCAAACAGGGGTTCCATATATACATTTTTAAAATCAGAATACAATATCTTATCAAATTATATCATACACAGGTATGAGTTCATAGAAACAGACATATAGGGATATTTTCTGGTTATAAAGGGACTGTGGTGGCCTAGTGGTTAAGACGCTGATCTTGATCACTGAAAGTTCGGCAGATCAGCAGTTTGAGACCCAAGTGCTGCATGACGGAGTGAGTTCCCATCTCTGTCCCACCTCCTGCCAACCGTGCACCCCGGTGTCTAGTCATGCCTGCCACATGTCCACGGAAAAGTCTGCAGAAGCAGACAGCACTGGCTCTTTGGCTATAAACATAGTCGGATATGACTGGCTTTTGAGCAAGGGCGACCTTTACCTTTGGTCATAAAATATTGTTTATCACGGAACTTTTCCTGTGAGAAGGGCCAGGTTACCTTAGAGACCGCATCGTCCCAAGAGTATCTGCCCATCCAACCAGAGTGGACCGGAGGGGCTCTCTAATTGTTCCATCTGCCAGAGGGGCCTGTCTCTCTGGCACATGAAGGAGGGCCTTCTCTGTGTCCGCACTGGCCTTGTGGAACCTCCTGCCAGTAGAGTTGCGGGAGCAGACGGAGCTGCTGCCTTTCAGAAAAGAACTAAAAACCTGGTTGGCGGGGCAGGTGTGGGGCCCGGATGGAAGAGTGGTCCCCGCCTGTTGGCTTATAAAATAAAGCCTCCAACCTTTTTAATGCGGGCAGTTTTAATGTGGTTAGTTTTTAATATGAATGGGTATGGGTTTGGTGGGTAGGTAGGTTAGGGGTTTTAATTGTTTTATATGTTTTTAACCTGTTGTAAGCCGCCCTGAGTCGGGTTCATCTGATTGGGCGGCATAGAAATTTGAACTATAAATAAATAAATAAGTTTCACCCTTAGCTCATGCACAGCAGCTGCACAACCTCCATATATGAATATGTCTGGTTACAGTAGTTTAAAGACTTACATTCTTGACCGACTACAACATTCTTGGCTGGCATTAACTTCATTCCTCCTCACCCAAGGCAATGTTTGAATGTCCCTTTTCCATTTCTCTCATCTCAACTACTTTTTTGCCTTTCAAGGTTTGAAATGGGGCCATTCAAAAATTACGTGATCCATTTTTTGGGGGGAAATTGACCTCCTCCCCCCATGTAATCCGACCATAATTTTCACTTCAACCCCCCCCCCCTTTAAAATTACATAATCCAGAGCTTCAGTATCAAAACTCTAATTTTTAGAGCTTTTCACTATTGGTGAAATAGAAATAGACTGCACAAGCAATTCAATAATCTCAAATCAGATCAAAATTCCCAGAGATCACTTTTAAACCTAAAAAAGTGCCATGTTTCGAAACCACAACAGCTCCAAATAGATTACGTAATTTTTGACCTGACCTCCCCCCCGCCACCGCGTAATTTTCCGTAATTCAGATGGCAGACCCCTTCCCCCCTCAAGGATCACGTAATTTTTGAATGGCCCCAATGCACAAAGTTATCATATTCTGTTGATGCAGACATATTTATAAAATACAGTAGGTTACATTTCTAAAACCTGAAAATATCATTTTCTTTTTTCTTCTTGTTTTGCACAACAAAGAAACAATCTTTTACCTAAATGCTCTCTATTTTCTGTTTCACTTTTTGTATCCTTCTCCCAATGGCTATCTTCAGCAACATTATTCTCTCCTATTGCACTACTCCAGTCCTTCGTCTTCAATAAGCACTCAGTCGTTGACTTTATAGTATGAAACAAACAAAAAAATCAGGAACAATTTAAAAATTTATTTAACATATTAAATCCATCTAGGTAATATACAGAATGAAAAGTTTTCAAGGTCTCTTGCCGGGTCCAAAGGAATAACAACTTCCATGGTTGAAAACCCCCAATTACTCAACTCTCTCTCCTTCAGCAGCATTCTAAATTTGTGTTTGACCAATCTTTGATCTCAAAGATCTATTTAGACTTCTATGAAAATCCTGGGTGTTTTTTTTTGCCTATATATTTATTATCCTTACAAATTACAGTCAAACCTTGAGATAAGAATGGCTCGAATTAAGAAAAATTTGAGATACAGCTGGAAATCTCAGAAAAAATCAGGTTCAAGATACAATAGTCTCCCCAAAGCAGTTCTCTTACACAGCATTAAATATCATCCAGAATGAGTTACCAGAAGATGTTGTACCAACTTAAAGAGCCTTTTTGCAGTTACAGTACCCACTTTTGATTGCTAGTACACAGTGCTTTTACCTTGACTTGACTTTCTTTGTTTCTAAGTGTTTCTTCCATATCTGCTTTAGAGCATTCAATTATGTTTATTTGTTCACTTAATTCACTACATCCCTTTTCCCATCTTTCAACTTCGTGTAATAGCTGGAAGGAAAATTTTACAATATTAGTACTTACTAAATAAGTACTTATATCAAATTGTTACCGTATTACAATTAAATGACATTTAATTCAATAAGGTCTGCATTTTACCATAAATGCTTATCATTAGATCAATTTATCGTATGATGAACTTCAGTTGTCGATATTAATGCTTATATACAGGTGAAACTTGGAAAATTAGAATATCATGCAAATGTTCATTCATTTCACTTAAAAGGTGAAACAAATATACGAGATACTCACTACATGCAAAGCGAGAGATGCTATGCCTTAATTCCTTATAATTGTGATGATCATGGTGTACAGCGTACATGAGATTATGTGATGATTATGGGGTACATGAGATTGGGGGGGGGGGGGTTGGGGTTTTCATAAACTGTAAGCCATAAGCATCAATATTATAACAAAGTAAGGCTTGAACTATCTCGCTTTGCATGTAATGAGTCTATCTCATATATTTGTTTTACCTTTTAAGTTGCATTATTGAAGTGAATGAACATTTGCACGATATTCTAATTTCCCGAGTTTCACCTGTATACAGTGAACACAAATTGACCATAAATAAAATTAAATCAATGACACCCAAAATCTGTATATCTTACTGATATTCTACAGATTTGCCTTCTAGCAAATTTAAGGAAAAAATTTCCACATATAGCATTTAAAACCATGTTTTTTAAAACTTTTTTTAAATGCCAAGGAATATACTACTCCAACCAACATAAAGATAGAAATATAGAAGAGAAAAACATTATTATCTTAACCTAGGGTTAACCGTTGGAAGTTTGTATAGGTTCCTAAGCCTGCCCCTACTAACCTGCACCCACCATTTGTGCACATGGGCGAACTGGGTCCGCAGGTCAACGAAGGATTGAGAAAACCGGCAGTGGGGCAATAGCCCCACAAATGCGAAAAAAGGGAAACAACTTCATTTCCCAACGTTCTTTGCACCGCGCCGAACCACAGCCAATCAGGCTGAGAGACGCGACCACAAAGAACATTGAGAAACGCGCCGCGGCCAATCAAAAGCAAGCCGCAGAAAAAAACTCACCACAACCACAAATCACAAACCCATAACTACAAGCCCCAGAGTCGTGCGCAACATGAGCGCGCAGAACGCTGAGGAAACCGGCGCCCGAAAAATTTAAAAAAAACTCACCGCCTCACAGCCACGCAAACACCAACCGCCCTTCTTTCCCTCACCAACGGCGCCTGAAAGTCCCGATTGGAGTTTCCCCTTTAACATCAGTAAGAGGGGGGTGGCGATCCCCATCTCCGCTAGCTCACCTGGGTTTGGGAGGTTTGTGGGGACAAAAGGGATCTGTCCCCCCAACGCTTCTGGACCCAGTAGACCAGGGAGAGGGGATCGAATCCACACACACCCCAAAAAAACACCGTCTTTAAAGAGATGAAACCAAGCGGTTTCTTCTCTTTAAAAACGTAGGGTTTTTTTAGGAGGGGCGATCGATCCACTCTCCCTGGTCTCCTGGGTCCAGAAGGGTTGGGGGGACATACCCCTTTTGTCCCCACAAACCTCCCAACCCCCGGGGAACCAGTGGAGAGGGGGATCTCAACCCCCCACCCACTGATATTAAAGGGGAAACCCCGATCTACTTTCACGACTCCACACAATCAAAGCACCATAAGACAATAAAGCCCCCCCTCCCCAACGCCCGCGGTCTGGCCATCGGAAATACCCCCCCCCCAATGCCGCATAAAGCGGTGTTGGAATTCCCGCGGTCCGGCCAGCCAGGCCGGCCCGTGAAAATAAAACAAACCCCTCCACCCCCAAAGCCACAACAAAAAAATTTTTAAAAATAATTTACAAGAAACACCTTAAAACACAATCAAAAACATCCAAAAATACACAAAAACAAACAAAAACAACACCAAAAAACAATACAAAGTAAACAAAAACACAATCAAAAACAAAACAAACAGTCAAAAAAATACAAAAAAACCCCACAAAACCCCCACAAAATACAGAAAACAAGCCAACTCACCAACACATGTCCTACCTGCACAACGACTGGAAACAAAATGAATAAAGAAAGAGACTACTTACCGGAAGAAGCTCCACCCAGAGGCCAGGAGAGGAAAAAACAGTCAAAATACAAGAAAACCCCTACCACCACCACCTGCTGGCCACAATAGTAAAAACAATTCAAAAACACACAACAGCCCCAAACAAAAGGCCACAACAGTAAAAACAAATCAAAACAATAACACAAAATCACAATTTTACACAAAAGGTCACAATAATAAGACAAAAAAATTACACGAAAACACAATTTAACACAAATCACAAACATATGTCAATAAAATAAAATACAAAATTTATTAAAATCCTGTGCTGAGTTCTAACTTAAATAAAAACCCAAAACAACTAAACACATTTTAAAAACATTGAATGTAAAAAACCTTTACTTTCACATTATTAAAATTATTACCTACGGTACAACTATTTAAAAAAAAAACTAAAACATTATTCAGTTACATAAACCAGCCAGCCAAGCCAAAAAAATTTTGTATAAATAAACATTTTAAAAATTACAGACTAAGCAATTTTTAACAAGCATTAACACAATTTAACCTTCCAACACAATTTAAAACAGCCCGACAATGCTGTTTTTAAAAGTGGCTTAACATATTATTTAATTTTTACTAATGACTTATCTGCTTGTAGATTTAATTGGTTTTAAGTTTCACAGTCATGTTTGGCTTTATTTGATTTTAATGTTTCTATAGTTGAAGTTGTTTTTACTTGCTACTTTTGTTGTTTTACAATGACCATAAGCCACCTTGGGCACTGAGTAGTAGAAAGGCAAGATGAAATTATAACAAATGAGGTAGAAAATTCTCTTCCATAAAATTATGCTGTGCAAGCTGGATAGCATCATCAGTTGGCACTGGCAATATTTAACATAAAGTGAAAGCTTTCTACATCCCCCTCTCCATTTCACATCTGAGGCTCCCTCAGACCTCAGGAAAACTTCGGGGAGCTAAAGAATGGGACAGGGAGCCTTTAACAGTAAAATAAAATGGCAACCACAACATTAACAAAAGATTGGGACTGCAAAAGTAACCCAGCAGTAATTTTTAACTCTTAAAGCATTCTCTCCCATTCCAGGGCTCCCCAAAACTTTCCCAAGGTAAAACGGAGCCGTAAGAACTGAAATGGTCAAACAGCAAGCTTTCAATTCATTTCAGTACCATCAGTGTTGGGAAACTATGTCATTCAGATTGTGCGGTGTATCTTTATACCAAAGAAGTTTTGGTTATTAAATAATAATAAAAGCAAACATTTGGGGAGCAGCCTAATTCGAAAAGATTTTAAGGTTAGGTGCATCAAATTTCCCAAACATCAGGATAACAGAATCGTGCAAAATCAACAGAGGAGTGTACTCCTCAAAGACAGTCTGCCAGGGATTATATGCTGATGATGGGCAAACCAGCAGTGGGTGATACCAAAGCCAAATAGAAACAAAGCTAGTTGTTCTCTTCTCTGCCATCTCTTCCTTTCCACCAAATAGGATGCTGGATGAAAACAAATCATTTCTTGCCCATTCCTACCCTGAAAGATGAAGTACTCAACTGATTTATCCCACAGAAGGCATAGGCATAAAATGGAATCATTTGCAACCATGCCTTGCCCTCTATCTTTTTTCAACTTTCACGGAACTACATGCCCGTTTAAAGAGATGTGCCACTGTCTTAACAGTATTGCAAACACATTTTTTTCTTTTTAAAAAATGTACCAGATCATACAGTGCAGAAAATTCATACCTGCTTCTCACTTTCATAAAGGTGTCTGTTTTCCTCTACTGTATTTTCTATAGCTGTCTTCAGCCTCTCTCTGTTAATCTCATATACCTTCCATGTAGTTTTGGCCTAAATGAAATAGCAAAAAAAATCCTTTTACCATCAATGTGTTAAAAGAAACATAAAATCATACCCACACTCTTGGCTGCTTCATTTCTATCCCTTTATTTTGCAGAGATTTTCTGTTGATTTTCTTTAGGATGATTAGCATGGCAGAGAAGTTAGAGCAGTGGTTCCCAACATGAGGCCCATGCCCCACAGGGGGACTTCAATTCCCAGAAGCCTAAGTCAGTACATTGGTTGTTCAGTGCTTTGGGGAATTGACTTCGGGTTCTGGGAATTGAAGTCCAAAAAACAAAGGTTGGGAAACAATGAGTTAGAGCAGGGGTTCACAACCTTTTCCTGCCATGGGCCAGACACGCCCCCAACACGCAGCTGTGGGGTCCAGAGGCAGGTTGCTACCAGTGTTTATGTTTTTGTCATAATCGGCGGTGGCAATCGCATGTTTTGCAGCTTTTTGTTGGGTGCCCAGGCAATGATGTCATCGCCTGGGCGCCTGGCATGGAACCAGGAAGTCCCAGAACAGCGCACTTTCCCTGCCGAAGCGCCATGGAGGAGCGTCAGAAAGACCCCAAAATGGAGCGATTATGCTCCCCAAAGCCTCCCACTGCCAGGAGAAGTGGCAGGCTGTGCAAAAAGCCGCAAAACTAATGCGATCGCCGCCGATGCCGAGGTAAGTAACGTATTGCAACTTCCAGCGATGAGGGGTGGTCCTAGAGGTGCCTGGGTGACCACTGTAGGCCAGATTAATGATATGCATGGGCCAAATTAGGCTGTAGGTTGCGAACGCCTGGGTTAGACTATAGCTTCAAACTGACTAGATTGTACACTTCATCCATTTCTACAAACATTCATGCCTGTAAAGATCTCTGTGTGTGCGTACATGCATAAATAAACTCTGGAATATTGTACAGCAAGTACAGCTGCACTTATAGAACCCATTTCCTTCTGCCAAACGGGTGATGCTCTGCAAGATTAGCAACAGGCATGTGGCTTTCTGTTCCCCTTGCATCTCTACAATTCTCAGAAAGCAGTGAAGCAATTCTATATGTAGGGGGGAAAGTAATGGACTCTTCTTTCTCCTCCAACACTTAACTGCCTCAGTTTTTGATCTACACCTAGAAACTCCTGGACACAAATCTGGAATCCAATAATGTATTCCTGCATAGCAATAGCAATTGTACCTACATGCTGCCCCATAACATTTAGTGGAGTCTTTGGGCAGGTCACAAAGTAATTAGCATTTTGCACCCAACATGCTGGGTGCTCATTTTACCAGCCTCAGAAAAATGGAAGGCTGAGTCAACCTTGATATCCATCAGGATTGAACTCAGATCATGAGCAGAGTTTGGGATGCAGTGCTGCAACGTAATTACTGCACAAGGCTCTGTAGATTTAAAATGTAGATTTAATAAGAAATACAGTAGAACCCTGTATAACGAAAAAGCTCCATTCCACGGAGCTCTTCATTATACGATTTTTTTGTTATGCGAATCACTATTAACGACACCCTGCATAACCTGTATAACAGGGAAAACATCTTATTTTTTTCATTATGCGGGGTATCGCCAATAGTGCAAAAACACTTCATTATACGAATTTTTCGTTATACGAAGTGTTCATTATACAGGGTACCACAGTATTATAAAATTTTAAAAATTAAGGGAAATGTAACCATTGATAATTTTTAAAGTGGACAGTAAGAGGGACTTCATGTGCAAACCTCTGCCAGATTGGCCACACATTATCAATTAAAGAAGGATCTCTTAAGATCTGTTCTGTGTGGTTTCGGGTTTTACATACTATGGCTATTGTTTTTCCTCATAATCAACTTGTTATCCAATTGCTATTTCAAGTTTAAAAAAAAAGAATATTTTTAGATGAAGTCTATTGCTGCAGAGATGAAAACAACACAAAGTTTCCAAAGCACACCCATCTCTGTACATGTAGCCGTCTCATTCTCTTTTCTTGACTAAAGACACTCCTTCTAAAATAGTGATAAGCAATTAAACTTATATACCACCCCATGTCAAATTATTCTCATAATAAGAGCCAGTGTAGACCACAAGAATTTAACAGGAAGGTGAAGAGATAACATCAAAGAAATATTACAAGAACAGCAAATAACACTGGTGGAGGCCTCTAGAAATGCCAGAACAAGAACCTTGCATCTCCCTCAACACCCAATAGGGTAAAAGAGAAAGCAAAGAAAAAGACGACAAAAGAGAAATTTCAATACAGAACAGCAGACTATAAGAAAGAAACAAGATCTAAGCTTTTGCTACCCTTCTTATAACTATTCCACTAAGGTATCTACATAAATATGCTAACATTGGCTTACTTCAGCTATTTGCGACTGGATGGATTTATCTTCATTTTCTAAAGATTCAATTCTTCTCTGTATTTCAGTCACCTGAAAAGACATTAGAAACAAGTTTATTTAAACAGTCCGTTTTTTCTACCGTGTCTAGGTGAGACTTTAAACTGCCAAAAAGAAGCCACCTTTTGGTGAGTTCATTCTGTAGTTCCTTTTGCCTGACTTATTCTGAAGATTAGCTGGCACAAGATTACTGTTGCCCAGAATATGCCCAACCGTGGTTCAAAAATACCACAATCTTTGAGAAGGCTCTTTCTGTGTACTTGCTGTGCCGTCCGTTAATAATAGTTGATATTGCCTCATTAGAATAGATATGCTCCAACATTTTAGTAAAATACATTTCCATATTTGCCAAATTATCATCTTTGCAAGAGACAGCATTTAAAACATTTTATTTGTACACTGCTGTTGAAATACTATGCATGAAAGGAGGAATCATATTAACTACCTTCTTTTTCCTCATTCCCCCCTTAAATACAATTCCATTCCTCTAAAATGGTCATTCTAATCTTTTTTTAAAAAGCCTAATATCTTATGGAAGTTATCAATTCTAGTGTCCCTCAAAACAGATACTGTTATGCACTTTGTCAAAGGAAAAGTACTCAGAATAAAAGGCATACCAAGTCATCCTGTTCTGCTCTTTTTGATTGCTCTTCTTTCAGTTCTTTTTCTAAGTGTTCTATTTCATTCTCCAACACAGAATTTGAGCTATTCAGTTCTTCACATTCTGTCTAAAACAATCCAGTTACAAAGATAACTTGAGGCCATTTGTAACTACAATCCATAATTCAAAATGTTAAATCCAAGTACAGTATTTATCTCAACTAGAGCAAAGCCACTGAAATGGTTTTTTATCCTACCATTTTATGTAATTCTCATTCATTGAATGCTTCTTCTCTTCTAGGGATAGTAACTGAATTTAACACAGTAGATCTCAGATACATTTATATCCCACCCATCTGGGATATTTTCCCACTCTGGGGAGCTTACAATTCAATAACGGCACATTAAAAAACACCCACACATTTTTAAAAATCAAATACAGTAATACCCCAGATAACGATCCATCTGCACAACGACGTATTCGGATAACGATCCTGGATTTTCTGAAAAGTCATGCTCCAGATACCGATGTTATGTCGTTTGCAGGGCATTGTGTTTGATCTCTCTGAGGCTCAGGGGAGCCGATCGGGGCTGTTTCCGACCCCCACCCCACTTGTCCAGACGTTGCTGGAAGGCAAAACAGCGGGGGAAACTCTTTCGTCCGCCGCAGGTTTTGCCTTCCAGCAGCGTCCAGACAGGTGGGGTGAAGGTCGGAAACAGCCCCGATCGGCTTCCCTGAGCCTCAGAGAGGCACCCGCGCTGATAGCATATCACAGAGGCACCCATTTTGATTTTTGTTTTTTCTCTTTCCAAAATGGTGGAACCCACTATTTTCACTTGTAGCTTGGCTCTGGAAGGTCCTAAAAAGGCGGGGTTTTCACTGAATAGGTCCTCCCAGCCTCCCTGACGCTGCTATGGAGCCAGAGAGCAGGAAACAGTGACCCTATGATGGCGATATTTTCGTCCTCAACCACCTGGAAAGGTAAGGGATCACCCCATCATCCTTTTGGTGGGGGTGGGCAGAGGCAGTGCGGGTGCCTCTCTGAGGCTCAGGGAAGCCAATCGGGGCTGTTTCCGACCCACCCACCCCACCTGCTCGGACGCTGCTGGAAGGCAAAACCTGCAGCTGACGAGGGAGTTTTCCCTGCTGTTTTGCCTTCCAGCAGTGTCCGGACAGGTAAGGGGTGGGTCGGAAACAGCCCCGATCGGCTCCCCTGAGCCTCAGAGAAGCAACTGGGGTTTTATTTTTCTCGTTGTCCATTGCATGCACTGGACGACAAAAACGCATAACGACACGACTTGGGGAACCAAGTTTTGTCGTTATCCGGGGTATTACTGTAGATATATATATTTACAACAGCCAGGTAAAATGTAGGCTTCAGAAATGCTTTTCAAAGTGAGAGTATATTTATTTTAAAGATTTGTAGCCTATCTCTTGATCAGGCATCTGATTAGACCTAATTAGATGCTGAACAAGAATCAGGAGATGCTAGAGATACTTCGTTAGATTATAATTCAGCATTTTAAACTTTAGACTGATAGCATATCACAGATGAATATTACTTGCTCTAAAACATGGGTACCCAAACTACAGCCCATGGCACCAAATCATCAGGCCCATGCCACTCCCGGAAGCAAAATGTACATGCGCAATGGCCATGCTGCGCCCTTGCATGTGCACAACACTGCCATAAATGACCCACAGCTGTTATAAATGTTTACAACAGCCACAGGTCATTTAGGACAGCATTATGCGCCCATGCATGCACATTTTACGTGACCAGCCGGCGTCCTGAAGTTTGGGCACCCCTGCTCTAAAATAATGTATGCACCTGAGAAGGATATTTTTAAAAACCAATTTTTGCAAAATAGTTTAATCATGCATATTGAAGTCTATATAATACACTTCCTTTTGCATATCTGATTCCTTTTGCATATCTGATTCTGCTACTGTTAGCTATGCTGATAGGACCTATAAAAATAATGACAAGGTACTCCCTACACATCCATAAGTCTTACTCAGGATCTCTCCATTATATCTGACATTCTATAAAAGTGAGTTTTACACACATACTGTACTTTATAAAGATGAATGTTATAATGCACTTTCTATTCTTTTCCTACCTGGAGGTCTGATGAAATGGCAGACCCTTGCAGAAAGCTGGCATCTTTCAGGGTATTATCTAACTCTTCATACTAAAAAGGAATCATTATTAAAAGGAGAAAAACACTTATTATAATCAAATGTACCCAAAAGTAAGCCCCAGTGAACAGAACTGAACTTATATCTGTGATTAAGCTGTCCAAATACTGTGTGCACAAGACGAATCATTTAAATAATCTTTAAATTAAACATTAACTCTTTAAATAAGCAAGAGAAAACAATAAAACAGAATCTTACAACTCATGTTTTGGAGTAATCAGCATTACCTCTTTTTCGCAGAAACTGAATTTTTCAAGTAATACACGTTTGTCTTCAATTAGTTCAGCAACTTTACTGGCAAGCTGTTTTTCTTTTTCTAAAACAAGAAATAACTAAATATGGTATTCTTTAATGGAGAAAAATCGATTTCATCCCAATTTTCAACAAGATTGATACCCATTCAGAAAAAAAATGAACTTACCTACATAAAGTCTACTTCTAATCTAGAAAAGAAGAAGAAATATTATTTGTTTAGAGAACTGAAGCTCAGGTTCCAATCTTGGAAATAATATATCAGGGTTAACCTACAGAATTCTTCTCACAAGGGATCATCTGGCTGAAATTAACCACAGTTAAAAATAACCAACCATTTCCATTATTATGTCTGTCATTGGCTCAGAGCTACAAAACCAACTGTGAATGAACACTACAAACAACTGGTGAGAGCCTAATAAAGTTACTTTTTAAAACTACAACTGTGGGTCGGATTCTGCTAGCCAGCCACCTAACCAGCATGGCACTTGTATCTGTATCCAAAAAAAAGGAACCTAACCTTTCTAAACTGCTCTGAGACAAGTTTTCCCCATCACATCCTCCTCAGTTCCTGATATTCATCCAGACCACCTCTATCTATACAAAAAAGATGCCCCAAGCATAATTTGTATTTGTTTTGCTTTCTTGTTGTGAAACACAAACAAGCTAAAGTTTATATAATTTTTCAACAAGAAAACCTCAAAATTAATATAATAAAATCTTTTTTAAATGATGAGAAAGGAACTGAGCTGGCCATTTGGATAAAAAATTAACAAAAATTGCTAGCTTCAAAACAATTAGACAATTAAGGGTTTATATCCACTGATATAAGCTATTAATTTGTTGACTGGTTTTGAAAATGAATCTGTGCTCCCATAAGATAAAGAGAAGTCTATTTTCTTTAAAGAAAATGGATATGATAAAATGCACTAGAATTTTGAGATTGGTTTTTCTTAGTTTATTTTTTAACATTTTTCAGATTCAGTGCGGAAATATAAAATAGCCAAAATAGAGACATGTTCCCTTTTATACTTATACAGAAGAGAACATTAGTCATAATGGATAAAGGCAAAACCAGAACATTTCAGATAACATGTGATTAGAAGATGAAAATAATTCAGTAATGAAAAGATCAAAGAGACCTTTTCTCACCTTTAGATGTATGCAAATTAGTTTCCGCTGTTTGATTAGTTTTCAAAAGTTAACTAGGAATTTCTTTGAAGTCTGATTTCAGAAAACCAGAAGATTGCCTCAATCACCCCATTTTACATTAGCATGCTTTCAGTTCTAATTCAGAGGTATTTACAATACCTGATTATGGCTTCAATGTGTAGATTCAGTCCCAGCCACCCTGTATAGGACATGTTTCCCCATAACATTCCCTTTACTTACAGCTTGATACTAGTACAGTATTTTAAAAGCATTTTTTGCACAGACTGATGTAACTCTGTATGATCAACTGGCATACTTACTGATTGATAGCTCCTGCACATTACAAGTAAGATAATAAAAATCACAATTTCCCATGGGCAGCCATAAAGATCTGGACCGGGTCTAATATCTTCAGGCAATGCTGCAACAACCTTTAAAAAAGAAGAAAATAAAATACCAAGTTTTCCCTCAACAACAGTTTGTTTACATCAATTGCAGATTTTTTAATGCAGGGGTGGCCAAACTATGGCCCGAGGGCCAAATCCAGCCCGTGGCAGCAATTAATCTGGCCCACACTGCTCCCAGAAGCAGAAGTAAAATGTGCATGTGCTGAATGTGCCCGCACATGCGCAGAATGCTGCTGTAAATGACCCGTAGCTGCCTGACATAAACGCATTTACGACAGCCGTGGGTCATTTATGGCAGCGTTCAGTGCATATGTTCAGTGCCCACGCATGCACGTTTTACTTTCGCTTCCAGGTGGGAGGAACCATGTGACTGGCATGCTCGACCATGTGACCGGCCCGTGGCCCGCAAAATTTGGGCACCCCTGTTTTAACGTATTAACTCAGAAGTACTGTATTCCAGAAGATAACTTTTTTATATATAACTAGAAATAAATTCTACAGAATCGCTGACAGAGAGAAGGGGAATAATTATTTTATAATAAGCAATAGTACTACACATAATGTACATGCTTTGCACTATCTAGCTGCAATTTTGTAATTCAGCTGCAAAGTCTGGTGTAGTATGTTTACTTCCTTAGAAGTAACAGATAGTAATACTATAGCTGGCATGCCACTCTTATTTATCGAACAGCTTTTGTTCAACAAAAAGCAATCATTATCTTTCTACTATCAATTCCTTAAGAAAGGAAAATATATGTTATCCAATGTTTGTTTCCACCAAAGTTATGTAGCCATTAGATTAACTAAAGCTTGCTCTTAAATAATCATACACATTATTATGGCTCTAAATTGCAATGCTAGACAAACCTACCTGTAGGTAACTCCTACTTAAACTAATTGAATTAACTACCAGACAAGCATGCATCAGATGAAGCTAATAGTGTACTTCAAACTGCCACCAGAATTAAGGATACTAAAAAGATGATCCTAATATGTTTGAAGTAACCTGATAGCACATAACAACAAAACAAAGATGCACTAGTATAAAGGATAGTAAAATCAGCTACAGAATGATTAATACCAGTTAATAAGATGATCACCATGTAGTTACTCCTACCCTATCACAAAATAACAAAACAGCTAAAGAGTGAATGATATGAAATAGAATACCAGAGATCTGAAGTTAAAAATCTAGCTGATAAATTTAAATTAATAAATGAAATTCAGACTGTTTCTCCAAATTATTAGCCCTTCTTGCTCCTTTGGGGTTGCTAAATTACAATGTCATAGTACTAGGAAGAGCCATATCTAGAAAAGCTTACCTTACACAAAACTGGAAGAATAACAGCAGTGTCAGGCTCTTCTAGATTCTTAAGAAAGTTATGTCTCTTTAGCCCCCAGTGAGCACTCCCTATCCTTTTAAAAACTTCTCAATTTTCTACTTCCGTCAGCCTTTCACATCCTTTGCAGATTTCAGCTCAACCCTTTATTTTTCTTGTCCTTTTCATTGAAACCACACAAGGTAATGATGGCTAGGGATTTGTCATGATTTATCCCCCCTCCTTCCCAATCATTTCAGATGCCAACTTCCAGAATTCTTCAGACAAAATTCAGGAAGTTCCAGCACAGATCCACATCTATGAGGACCTTCCTTTTGCTCACCTACAACAAGTCTAGTCCTCCAAGACTCCATGGATCCAGGCTGGCAGCTTAAACTACACCAAATACCTTGCAGTTTACTCCCACTTACAAAATGGGCGATGCCAATGTACTTTTTGTTGCCCACACGATGGAAAGGCTGCATCGAATCCAGCTGCCTTTCCCCCTCTCAAAGTGACTTTTCTCTCTCCTGAAGCAGGGCTTCTGGTGGTTTTATCCCAGAACAATTCAAAAATGGTTTTTTTTCTGTGCAGATTTGATTTTTTTTTTTGGGGGGGGAGGGGTGTCTGTAGCTGTTGATATTGCTAAATCTACCAAAGGAATTGTTCAGCCTTAGTAGTGGGGTTTTGTTGTTGTTTTTCTTTCTTCTGCATTGGTGTGTATTTGACCACAATATCTGGAGTGTGTAAGGAACAACGCACCCACATTATCCCACTATCATAGGACTCGGTCCACCTTCCAGAGACATGTACCCATTCAGGAAGTCCTCACCACATTTGTGGTGCTTCAGACTACCTGTGGTCCTACTCCAGGCTAGCAAAATCTGTGCTAGGTTTCAATCACTGGTTGTTAATGCTTACAGGTAGGATATGCAGTGTGAATTAGCAGAATGTAACATGGCCAATAAAGGAAATAAAGGAACTGGAAATCTCCCACCAGCTTATGCTCTATGATATGTACAATGTCTTCTGTTTCAAGGTAGCTTTCATTTAAAATAAAAATAGCTTAGGTACAAAATATAAAAAAGGAACATTTTTACTTTTTCCCTTTCCCAGAATAAAACAAGAAAGCTGTATTTCCTGGCTTAGCCTAGCCAGCTAATACGTTTGATTACATTTTTCTACTGTTTACTCACAAGCCCGCTCCTTCCTCTTCTCCTTGAGAGCACATGTGACGCATAGTCCTAGTCCACCTCATCAGAATCATGCCGCTTCTTCCTCACATTCCAATATAACAAAACCCAATTTCCATCTCTTTTCCCACCTCTTCCTGGATATTAACCAATAAAATTACAGCATACAATGTCCATCATTCCTAATTCTGTTTTCACTGTTTTCAGTTTTTTGTTGACTATTTTCAAAAGCAAATTAATCAGTACCTGGCTTGAAGGCCCTTTCCCAGGCTTCTTCATCCCCTGCTTAGGTAACAAAGAACTCAAAAAATTACTTTTTCTCGCTAAAAGCAAAAGTCCTGTTTTAATTCATGGTGGAGGGCAGAAGCGCCTGGAGGAAAATGGTCCATGGGGTCGCAAAGGGTCGGAGTCGACTGTGCGACTGAACAACAAATTCATTACAGGGTGTTAAAACAGTGGTGGTGGAGGCAGGAAGACAAATGATGGGCGAGAAGGGGGGAGCCTGGAAATGGCACAACCAGCACTCTCAGGAAAAGATAATAAGGACAAAATTGTCCTTTGCTCTCTGGAATACATTTCTCCCTCCTAAGTGACAGCCAAATGCTTGGGATGCACCTCCATTTAGCATGGGTTTCAAATGCAAGGGTTTGCTTTCAAGTGACGTCGCTGCCTTGTTCTTTTTGATAAATTTGCAACCTTCGTCTAATGTGTTATTCATAACTAATCTATGAGAAAGGATACACAAGAGGGAGCAAACTGATGACATCGAATTGATGTTGGACCTAACTTTCTCAACTTTAAAGTCACGCTCTGAACAACATCCAAATGTTTCATGTCATAATATCAAAGGTATAGTTTCTGAGCCAATTATTATATGAATATGTATATATTTTTATCTCTGCTGTCTCTCTCTGGATCCTTGTCTTGTAATCTTTCTAGTCACACTGTTCTGTAAACTTATCTGTTATGCTAGCCAATCATTGTGTGCCTCTGTATGAATCAATGTCATGAAGTCTCACTCTTCTGTTTGATGAAGTGGACTTCATCCATGAAAGCTAGCATTAAAATACAGGAGTTAGTCTTTAAGGTGCCACAACACTGCTTTTATTTTGCTTTGTTTGCTCTCTGTATGTTTGCACAGACTAACCCAGATACCACTTCAAAAACTGTCCAAAAATGAGTACAGTGGTACTTCACTTAAAGAGCATAATGCATTCCACGGGATTGCTCTTTACACGAATTTGCTCTTTAAGTGAAACACCATTGTAAGTGACCAATTGTGACTTCTGGTGTGTGTGTGTGGGGGGGGATGCAAACCCCAATTTCGTTATTAAGCGAGTTTTTGGTTGATTTTAGTTGTTAAGCTGAAGCGAGGCAACCATTCAGAGAAAATTCTGCTCTTTAAGTGAGTTAGTCTCTAAGGGAGGCGCTCTTTATGTAAAGTTTTACTGTATGTCACACTAGTCCACAGCACACAAACACTTCCCCAAAATCATGATGGCCTACTAATTGCCTCTCTCCTTTCTGGTTGGGAGATTTTCTTTCAGCATTGAGGCACTTCACTGTCATTCAACATTCCCAGCCCCAACTTTTTTTAATTGGTTTGCATCATTTATGTTTTTGTTGCCATTTATAATTTAGCTCATTTATGTCTATTTTTCTATTGTAAAGGGGTTTTTTTTACATATCCCAGATGTAAAGGGTATAAATGTAAGTAAATAAATAGTACATTTACTTGAACCACAGATGGTCACACAGTCTAAAGTACTATGAACAAGTAAAGGTAAAGGTTTCCCTTGCTCGAAAGCCAGTCGTATCCGACTCTAGAGTTCAGTGCTCATCTCTGTTTCAAAGCCGAAAAGCCAGTGCTGTCTGCTTCTTCAGACGTTTCCGTGGCCACGTGGCAGGCATGACTAGACACCGGAGCGCACAGAGCGCTGTTACCTTCCCACCAAAGTGGTCCCTATTTATCTACTTGCAATGTCTTGCTTTCGAACTGCTAGGTTGGCAGGAGCTAGGACAAAGACGGCAGCTCATTCCGTCCTGCAGTACTCGGGAATCGAACTGCTGACCTTCCGCCTCCCAGTCAGCGTCTTGGCCACTTGAGCCACTGCAGTCACCATGAACAGGTGACGTGTAAATGTTGCCTTTGAGCACGTACAAATTGCAGCACCCTCATCCCTTGAACAACGGCACACACCCATCATCATCACACACACACACACACACACACACATTCAGGCCACGCTAGTGTGATGTTTCAGGTCAATAATAAATGCAACCTTTAGCAGTCTGGCGCGACCCGTCACTGCAGAAATTAAGTAATGTTGGCACCACCAAAGCAAAGGGAATGTGTGTGTGAGTCAAAGGTCGATTGCACCACAACACACACTTGCCAATGCCCCCGCCCCCGGACTCACATTCCGAGCACTTCCCAAGACCAGCTCGTAACAACGCTGAGCGCTCGCCCTCCAGCCGAGCCCGAAACCTTCAACGCCCTCCGGGTCATCATGGCCAGCAACGGCGGCACCGCTGGCAGCAGCCATCTTATGGCCGCAACCACCGCTCGAGTCGGCGACGCGACCCCAACACAGCGCCGCCGGCAGCCCCGCCCACCACTTCCTTGACGCCGGGCGAAGGAGCGGGACGTACCACTGGCGCCGCAAGAAAGGGGGGGGGGAGAGTTAGGGAGAATCGAAGCTGAGACGGGGATGGGGGGGGAAGCGGTGGAGAGGACGTTTGCTATTGGCGTCTCCAAAACAGATTAATATACTGTACTGGACTGCATTGGTCAAGAGGCTAAGACGCTGACTGGGAGGCGGAAGGTCAGCAGTTCGATTCCCGAGTACTGCAGCATGGAATGAGCTCCCGTCTTTGTCCCAGCTCCTGCCAACCTAGCAGTTCGAAAGTAAGAAATTGCAAGTAGATAAATAGGGACCACTTCGGTGGGAAGGTAAACAGCGTTCCGTGCGCTCCGGTGTCTAGTCATGCCTGCCACATGACCACGGAAGCGTCTGCAGAAGCAGACAGCGCTGGCTCTTCGGCTTTGAAACAGAGATGAGCACTGGAACCTACAGTCGGATACGACTGGCTTTCGAGCAAGGGAAACCACTGTATCTGGAGTGTGAGAGGAATGAGTGTGAGAGGGATGATACCAGAGGCACAGGAGGGCACCGCTTCACCACTTGTGCTGACTTTGACATTTTATTTATTTATTAATTTATTTATCCCGCCCATTTGGGATCTTTTCCCATTCTGGGCAGCAAAGGTAAAGGTGAAAGTTGCCTTACTCGAAAGTCAGCTGTATCCAACTCTAGGGTCCAGTGCTCATCTCCGTTTACAGCCAAAGAGCCAGTGCTGTCTGCAGCTGCAGACGTTTCCATGGTCATGTGGCAGGCATGACTAGACACCAGAGTGCACAGAATGCTGTTTGCCTTCCCACCAAAGTGGTACCTATTTATCTACTTCCAATTTCTTACTTTCGAACTGCTAGTTTGGCAGAAGCTGGGACAGAGACGGGAGCTCACTCCGTCCTGCAGTACTCGGGAATCGAACTGCTGACCTTCCGCCTCCCAGTCAGCGTCTCGGGTCTCGAACTGCTTATCTGTCAACCTTCCAGTCATCAAGTTCAGTGTCTTAATCACTAAGCTATCACACTCCCCTAGGTGATATACAACATATTTAAAAAATATTTCCAAAAACAATTAAATGTAATAAATTATAAATATGAACAAGAACAAAAATGATAACCCCCAATAATAGCAATAGCAACAGCACTTATATACCTCCCCAAAGCACTTAGAGCACTCGCTGGGCAGTTCACATGTTAAGTAGACCCCCACCACCACCACCACAAAAACCATGCTGGGTCCTCATTTTACCGAGGTTGGAAGGGTCAAACTCACAATCTTTTGGCTGCAGTACAGCAGTTTCACTGCGCTATCAGTATTTATTGATGTCGAAGCATTGTATTGTCTTCTGGTTGTTTCATTTTACCGCAATAACAGGACATAGGCATGTACCACTTATAGTTGGTACGTGTGTGAACAAAATGTCCTTCTTAACTCAAGGACCATGCAAAATAAAAAGCTGACTGATGGAGGGATCCATTTAGAATCAGCCATATTTTACATTCTCAGAATGTTTTTAGGGATCTAAGTCTTCAGCTGGCTCCCACTAAGCTTACTTACATCTTGCCTTTCTCCCAGAAAATGGTACTCACAGTAGCTAACAGTAAAACACCTTTCCCATAGTGCTTCTTCATGTCAGAGCATTGTACAATTTAAAATTGTAGATGTATATGAAATATAGAAAAAGTTCAAATCATTAAAATGTTAAAATTAGACTATTTTTGAGCGGTGGCTCAGTGGCTAAGAAGCTCGTCTTGTTGGCTGGAAGGTCAGCGAGTTGGCAGTTCAAAACCCGGGTACTGCACAACAGATTGAATGCCTGTCTCTGTCCCAGCTATTGGGGACATGAAAGGAGCCTCATTTGGGCGTTTCCTGAGTGGAGTTTCTCCCACAAAAACCCTTTCAACCTAGAATAATTTCTGACATGAAATTATTACCCATTTCTTAGATCTTTTGTACATGTCATAGGGCAGTGGTGGTGAACCTATGGCATGCATGCCAGAGGTGGCACTTGGAGCCCTCTCTGTGGGAACCCGTACAGTCACCCCAGCACAGAGTTCACCCCACCCCTCTGCCCAGCAGCTCAATGGGAGCGCGTCTTCCCTCCCCTGTTGCTGTGTTGGCACTTTGCGATAAATAAGTGGTTTGGGGTTGCAATTTGGGCACTCGGACTGATTTTCATCCTTGAGTCTATGGGCTGTAAAAGGAAATTCCAATGCTATAAAGAACAATATTGCATAGGAACCTGGTATGTATGTATCTTAACCTATAAAACCAAGCGTTAACCGTTGGAACTTCGCATAGGTCCTAAGCCAGGCCCTACTAGCCCGCACCTATCATTTGTGCACACGCCCGAACTGGGTCCACAGGTCAACGAAGGTTTGAGAAAAGCACCAGTGGGGCAAGAGCCCCACAAACGCGAAAAAAGGGAAACAATTTCATTTCCCAAACGTTCCTTGTGCTGCGCCAGAGCCAATCAGGCTGAGAGGCGCGAGCAAAAGGAACATTCGGAAACGCGCCGCAGCCAATCAAAAGAAAACCACAGGAAAAAAAATGACGCACAAGCCAAAAATGCAAACGCCAAACTACAAGTCCCAGCATCCTGCGCGCCATGAGCGCGCAGAACACTGAGGAAGCTGGCGAGCAAAAAATGAAAATAAAAAACACACCAGGAGCGCAAGTCCGCAGCAGTCAGACACAGCGCCTCAAAGAAAAAAAGCCACAAAAACAGGGGGGGGCAAGGGGGAAAAGGTACTGCCCCCCCCCCCCTTGAAAGTGAACCCATTCCCAGGTAAGCAAAGCCATCGGACGGCGCTCCGCCCGCTGACTTTACTTACTGCAAAAAGGTTTCTCTTTCAGCAGAGAGGGGATTCCCCTCCCTCCACACACACACACACACACACCATATTAAAGAGAAGAAAAAAAGCGGTTTCTTCTCTTTAAAAATGGAATGTTTGGGAGAGGGTAGAATCGATCCCCTCTCCTGGGCCCCATGAGTCTGGAAGGTTTGGGGGACAAAAGGGGTCTGTCCCCCCAAACCTTCTAGACCCAGAAGACCAGGGAGAGGGGATCGATTCCACCACCACCCCAACTCAAACGGAGTTTGGGGGAGATTCCCCCTCTCCGCTGGCTCTCCTGGGTCCGGAAGGATTGGGGAGACAGACCCCTTTTCTCCCCCCAACCCTCCCAACCCCAGGGGAGCCAGCGGAGAGGGGGATCGCAACCCCCCACCCACTGATATTAAAGGGGAAACCCCGATCTACTTTCACGACTCCACACAATCAAAGCACCATAACACCCCCCCCCAACGCCGCCTGAAGCATTCACAACATAAAAACAAACTTTTAAAAATAAATCAATAAATAAACACTTAAATAAATAAATAAAAACACAAAAACAACAATCAAAACCATCCAAAAATACACAAAACAAAACAAAAATAACACCAAAAAATAAAAAGTAAACAAAAACAAAAATTAAGAAACACAAACAGCACCCAGCCAAACACCACAAATTCAAAAACAAAAACCATCCAAACACCGCAAAACCCAACCACCACCACACCCGCCCACAAAATAAAGAAAACAAGCCAACTCACCCCCATGTCCTCCCTCCACGACGACCGGAAATGAAATGAGGAAAGAAAGAGACTACTTACCGGAAGAAGCGCCACCCAGAGGCCAGTAGAGAAAAAACAGCCAAAGTAAAGGAAATACTCAACAGCCCCACCCAGAGGTCACAATAGAAAAAACAGTCAAAAGCATAACATTACATCACACATTCACACAAATCACAAATAAATCTCACAATAAACACATCTAAACACAGTTTAAAAACATTAAATGTAAAAAAAACATGTACTTTCACATTTTTTAAATTATTACCTAAGGTACAACTATTTTAAAAAAACAACAACAAACTAAAACATTGTTCGGTTAAAAAAACAATTTGAAAAAATTATATCATCCTTTTCTCTTTTTTAATCCACAAAAAAACCCAAAAAAGATGAAAACATTTTATAACAGCCCGCCAATTTTTTTTGGGATAAATTAACATTTTTAAAAAATAAATTATAGACTAACCCAGGGGTGGGCAAACTTTTTGACTCGAGGGCCCCAATGGGTTCTTAAACTGGACCGGAGGGCCAGAACAAAAGCATGGATGGAGTGTTTGTGTGAACTAATATAAAGAGAACCCTCCGCTCTTTCGGATCCGCGGGCTGGATAAAACAGCCAGATCCAGCCCGTGGGCTGTAGTTTGCCCATGGCTGGACTAACCTTTACTTTACAAACATTATAAAAAAAAACTTCCAACACCACAGGCCGGATAGAACAGCCAAACGGGGCAGATCCGGCCCGCAGGCCATAGTTTGTCCACGGCTGGACTAACCTGTACTTTACAAACATTATTTTTTTTAAAAAAAAACACACCTTCCAACACCATTTAAAACAGCTCGGCAACGCTGGACAACCTCTGCTAGTAATGTATAAATCAAGGGGTCGAGCATGAGATGGCAAGACTGAAAATTGACAACCTGGGAATTATTTAACTAAAGTGGATGGTAATGGGCAAATTTAACTCAGGAGAGTATTATATCTACTACTGTGGGCAAGAATCCCTTAATGGGAACTCAAGCTAGACATCCTGGAGTAGCCCTAGAAAATATTACTAACAACAAAGTTTGTAGAGATGATGGTACTGTATTCCAATTCAGCTATTCAAAGCCCTTAAAAATGATACTCAACATGGCAGCAAATTTGAAAAACACAAAAGCAGCCACAGGATTTGAAAAGATCAGTTTACATTCAAACTCCAAAGAAGGGCAATTTCAAAGAATGCTCAAGCTATCACACAGTTGCACTCATTCCACACACTAGCAAGGTCATGCTCAAGAGCCTACAAGCTAGGTATTAGCAGTACTACCATAAAACTACCAGAAGTACAAACTGGGTTCCAAAGAGGCAGGAGAAGTAGAGACCAAATTGCCAGCATTCACTGGATTTGGGAGAAAGCATGGGAGTACCAGAAAAACGTCTACCGTATTTATTCGAGTATAACGCGCACTCGTGTATAACGCGCACCCCTAATTTTCCATGAAACCTCGGTATAAAATTTTGTTTCACACCACGCATTGAAATTGACATAAAAAACGTTGTTGAACACGTGCGGCCATGAAAAAAACATTTATTGACAACGTAAACTGGTGTAAGCACAATGCCAAAAAGCATTAAAAATGCTTCAAACTCTTTTCCACTGACTATATCCTGAGTGCTGTTAGGATTGGCCGCAGCACATCACCTACGACCACTGAGAGAGAGCTCCACTCATTCCCCTTACTTTAAAATGCATCAAAGTCAGATTCATCATCAGATACACCAAAGAGTTGCCATCTAAAGGGGAACCAGTTATATCGGTGAAAAAGAGCACGCCTTAAAATATTGAGGGAGGGGGGGGATAATCAGACCCACCTGTTGCAGAAAATGCAATCCGAAACGAGCACTTCCGACCCCCAGGAGCCTCGCTCGAACTGCGAGCTACCTCCGGGCCACGCCTCGTCTCCCGCACCACCCAATCAGATCCTGTCAATTTCTTCAAAGCCACCCCCCCACCTCCCCTTCACCCGCCGCAGCAATAGACAGCCGACCCAATTCTAAAAAGGAAGTAAAAGAGGCTCGTTTATAACGCGCACCCAGTCCTCGTGTATAACGCGCACCCAAACTTTGATTTCTTTTTTTGGTATAAAATTTTGCGCGTTATACACGAATAAATACGGTATTTCTGCTTCATTGACTATGGGCAGCAGAGAATAAGATGTGTTGTGTATTGAATGTAGCGTGTTGAATGTAATTGTAACCACATGAATGGGTACAGGTAACACTGTAACCTTCTGTATGAGGACGCGAGCTAGTGGCCACCGGGGGCAATAGCGAGCGCCCAGCTCTCATGGTTCACATTACTCAAATGCCTTCAGCTGCGTGGGAAAGATTCCTGCGCTCACCTCACCTGGACAAGAAAGGCGTGACCAAGGATGACGTCACTTGGATAGCAGCCAATGCCTGTCGAAGAGCCAGATTCAAGTAGATAGCCACCGTATAAAAGGAGCTGTTTGTCCGCCATTACCTCATGTTCGTACTGTACTCTATGCAATAAAGATGTGTTAGGCTAGCTTACAGCCGTTTCCATTGTCTTGATTCCCATACACTAAATTGGCGACGAGGATGGGATATGGATTCCCACGGGGACAAGACAATGGAAACGGCTGTAAGCTAGCCTAACACATCTTTATTGCATAGAGTACAGTACGAACATGAGGTAATGGCAGACAAACAGCTCCTTTTATACGGTGGCTATCTACTTGAATCTGGCTCTTCGACAGGCATTGGCTGCTGTCCAAGTGACGTCATCCTTGGTCACGCCTTTCTTGTCCAGGTGAGGTGAGCGCGGGAATCTTTCCCGCGCAGCTGAAGGCATTTGAGTAATGTGAACCATGAGAGCTGGGCGCTCGCTATTGCCCCCGATGGCCACTAGCTCGCGTCCTCATACAGAAGGTTACAGTGTTACCTGTACCCATTCATGTGGTTACAATTACATTCAACACGCTACATTCAATACACAACATCCCTCCCCCCTAAGATGGGACAAAGTCCCTTAACCAAACTGGTTTCCCGCATGTGCGTTTTGGCCGTGCGGCCGTTATGCTTGACTCGGCCATGCCCCCTCGTCTGTGTCCTCCTGGTTCTTGTCCTGCAATTGGAGAGGATAACTCGTTAGTGACTCGCCGCGGACTTGCCGCTTTGGGATGGGCAGGCGAAAGGGGAGGAAGGGTTTCTGATGCGGATGTGGACAAACCGGGGGCACTAGGGGCGTTTTTCAGGAAGAGGGTTGAGTTGTCCGCAGAAAGGGGGTGTCTGTTGTGGGGGGAGAGGGTGGTGGTCCCACAGGCACTAAGAGCGAGGGTGCTACGGCTTTTACATGTCAGCCACCCAGGGATTGTGCGCTCTAAGGCGCTGGCCAGAAGCTACTTCTGGTGGCCTCAGCTAGACGCAGACATTGAACACATGGTGAACACCTGCGAAGTTGCCAGAGCTCTCGGCCTGAGGAGTCCCGCCTCCCACACAGAGAATGGGACACAGCTAGGGGACCGTGGTCCCGCCTCCACATAGACTTCGAGGGCCATTCAGGGGTTCATTTTTTCTGCTTGTGGTGGACGCATACTCCAAGTGGTTAGAGGTAATTCCAATGCGCAACACCTCATCAGCTGGGACCATAAAACAACTGCGCAAACTGATATGCACGTTCGGGATACCTGACGTCATAATCAGTGACAATGCGAGTTGTTTCACGTCAGCCGAGTTCCAGGCGTTCTTAGAGTCCAACGCCATTCGGCACATTACCTCAGCCCCTTTTCATCCTGCAACAAATGGCCAGGCGGAACGTCTGGTGCGCACAATGAAGGAAGGGCTGCGGTGCATGGGTCCCGGGGATCTGGACCGGCAGCTCTGCCAGTTTCTGTTGGCATATCGGGTGACGCCATTGGCGTCGGGGTTCTCTCCCGCGGAACTCCTCATGAAGAGGAAGTTACACTCATTATTAACTAGGTTGGATCCCACCCGGGTCGAGGATAGAGGAAGAAACATTGAGCACAGCCCCATCAAAAACTTCCAGATAGGAGAGCCTGTTCATTGCAGAAACTACGCCACCACGGGGCCAGCATGGGTGCCGGGGGTAGTCATTAATCAAACAGGACCAGTCTCATTCTGTGTCGAGACCAACACGGGTCTCCTCTGGAGGAGGCACACTGACCAACTTAGGCACCGAGTGATTTGGGGGCCGGACAGAGGGGCTCATCAGCAAAGTTCAGCGTTAGGGTTCTCTTCCACCCGTTTATCCCAAGGGGGAGAAAACGAAGGGCAACAGTCCCAAACAGGGGGGGGGGGAAGTTTAGGGTCAAACTCATATCCTTTTCATACGCCAGCTCTATCCAGTCCCAGTCCCTTGAAAGAGAGGAACGAGTTTGCCCCTGTAGTTCTACCCAGCCCCTCGAAGGAGGGAAATGAGTTTGCCACTGTTGCCCCTGAATTAGATTTTGAGTTATCAAACCGGGGGGGGGGGGGTTCGGAGTGTTCCCCCACCCGTCCAAGCGAAGAGCGGGGTTTTTCTTTAGCCCCTAGTGCCCCCGGTTTGTCCACATCCGCATCAGAAACCCTTCCTTCCCTTTCGCCTGCCCATCCCAAAGCGGCAAGTCCGCGGCGAGTCACTAACGAGTCATCCTCTCCAATTGCAGGACAAGAACCAGGAGGACACAGACGAGGGGGCATGGCCGAGTCAAGCATAACGGCCGCACAGCCAAAACGCACATGCGGGAAACCAGTTTGGTTAAGGGACTTTGTCCCATCTTAGGGGGGAGGGATGTTGTGTATTGAATGTAGCGTGTTGAATGTAATTGTAACCACATGAATGGGTACAGGTAACACTGTAACCTTCTGTATGAGGACGTGAGCTAGTGGCCACCGGGGGCAATAGCGAACGCCCAGCTCTCATGGTTCACATTACTCAAATGCCTTCAGCTGCGCGGGAAAGATTCCTGCGCTCACCTCACCTGGACAAGAAAGGCGTGACCAAGGATGACGTCACTTGGACAGCAGCCAATGCCTGTCGAAGAGCCAGATTCAAGTAGATAGCCACCGTATAAAAGGAGCTGTTTGTCCGCCATTACCTCATGTTCGTACTGTACTCTATGCAATAAAGATGTGTTAGGCTAGCTTACAGCCGTTTCCATTGTCTTGATTCCCATACACTAAAGATGGCTAGATGGCATTGTTGGTGCAATGGGCACAGAGATGGATGGGTTGAGGAGGATGGTGGAGAATAGGGGTGCCTGACGTGCGATGGTCTATGGGGTCGCAAAGGGTCAGACTCTACTATGCGACTGAACAACAAAAAAAGCCTTTGATTGTGTGGATGGCAACAAACTCTTGTAGGTCCTTGGAGCGATGGGAGTACCAGACCACCTCACCTGTCTTCTGAGAAACCTGTATGCAGGTCAAGAAGTGTCAGGACCAGGTACAAAACAACTGATTGGTTTAGAATAGAAAACGGAGTATGACAAGACTGTATTATTTAACGTATACGCAGAGTACATCATATGCAATGCAGGGCTGGATGAATCGCAAACCGAAATTAAGATTGCTGGGGAAAATATCAGCAACCACAGATATGCAGAAAGTATCACCCTAATGGCAAAAAGTGAAGTCTAAAGAGCCTCTTGTTGAGGGTGAAAGGAAAGTGCAAAACTAGGCTTGAAACTCAACAAATGGCAAATACCTGTAGAAGGGGAAGAAATTAAAGCAGTGATAGACTTCACTTTCTTGGGATCCAAGGTCACTGTGGATAGTAATTGCAGCCATTAAATAAAAAGATGCTTACTCCTTGAGAAGCAAGCTATGGCAAACCTAGGCAGCTGTTATGTATGTTAACTGTGTTTTCTGACAGGAGCGGAATGTATCTTTTCTCATGTATCTATTCTTATGCAAATAAGTGGATCAAAAATGTGCACACTCTGTTAGCAATGGGCTTGTTGTATTAGTGTTACTGTTACTGTTTATAGTGTATATAAGTCCGAGTTTTGCCCCATCCAAACTGTGTTCAAACCCCACTCAATAAAGAGCTGAATTTAACTACTTCACTCGTCTGCTTCTTCATTCCCTGAACACGAAAGTAGCATAATAAAAAGTAGAGATGCCGCCTTGATGACAAAAGTCTACATAGTTAAAGAGATGGTCTCCCCAGTAGTAATGTATGGCTGTGAGAGTTGGACCATAAGGAAGGCTGAGCAGAGAAGAATAGACACCTTTGAAGTGTGGTGCTAGAGAAGACGTTTGAGAGTCCTCTAGACTGCAAGGAGGTCAAATTAAAGGAAATCAACCTTGACTGCTCCTTGGAAGGACGGACACTGAAGCTCTAATACTTTGGCCCCAAATGAGGAGAACTCACTGGAGAAGGCCACGATGCTAGAAAGATCAAAGGCAAAAGGAGAAGGGGGCAGTAGAGGATGAGATGGTTAGACAGTAGGTGTGGACCTGGGTGGACTGTGAAAGTTGTTAGACGACAAGAAGCCTGGCATGCTGTGGTCCGTGGGGTCATGAAGGGTTGGACTCAACTGTGCAACTGACCAACAACCAAATGCTGCATTAATTGAATGTATTTACATTCATAGTAACTTGTCCTGTTTCCAGGTAACCCCATTTTACTTGATCATTCTTTGATATTCTTACTTTGTTCAAAGTCTATAAAGTGACTTCCAGATGTCCAGCCAGAATCTTATCTTGGTGGGAATAACACGTTGACATTATCCATTCAGCAAGGTGTGTTTTTGCTTTCCACAGCAGGTATACTTGACTACAATTGCTATTAAATTCTGCTTCTTATGCAGGGCATAATGTAATTTTATTATTTATTTTAACAGCATAGTGAGTTGTGTGAAAGTTGTGGCTTTCTTACTCAGATTTCTGACAAATTATTCATCAGTGTGTTGTTTAAATGCACATTGACTGACTATTTATTATGCAGCTACCTAATGTAATAACACTTTTACTATAACAAGTTTGTGACATTTTCAAAGTGGTAGATGTAAAACAAAACAAAAATAAGGACAATAAGATAGTAATAACATTTGAGAGCCGGCCTTTTTACTTTGAAATTCACCAGCTGTTCAGTTCTCACACATTGAGGTCATATATCTGTTTCTCACCTACGTGACCCACATATCATTAAGTATTTAGAAAGGCAGGAAAAACTTGATCACAGGCTCCTTGTTGCACAGACCTAGAAGCACAAAGCACAAGTTCCAACATTGTGCAAGCCGATCTTTCTCTTACTACTGAAAACCAGCTCCACTGGACCAGTATCAGCATGGAGGCAAACTTTGCCTTTTCTGCTGTACAGTGGTAGGGAAAAGCTTACACAAGCATAATTCACAAGTTGCTTTTTTCAATTCAGGAAGGAAGTAGAAAGTAGTCAGAACATAGGCTATATGTTGTGCATGTGAGCACTGCCTTTCATCTATTTACTGTGGTATTTTCCCACACACACAATTATGCTGTTCTCACAGCTGTGACATAAGATGTGGCTTAGGCATGCATGGGATCACATTGTTAGTAACTGAGATTTTCTTTGTGAGAATGTGAATCCCTATTATGTGCCAAAGTTTTGTTGTTGTTGTTGTTCAGTCGCACAGTCGATTCCAACCCTTTGCGATCCTATGGACCGTTGTCCTCCAGGCACCTCTGTCCTCCACCATCCTCCTCAGCCCACCCAGCTCTGTGCCCACTGTGTCTACAATACCATCTATCCATCTCATCTTTGGCTGCCCCCTTCTTCTTTTGCCCTCCACCTTTCCCAGCATCAAGGCCTTCTCAAGTGAGTCCTCCCTTCTCATTTGATGTCCAAAGTTCTTCAGTTTCAACTTTACTATTTGATCTTCCAATGAGCAGTCAGGGTTGATTTCTTCTAAGATTGACCTATTTGTTCTCCTCGCTGTCCAGGGGACTCTCAAAACTCTCCTCCAACACCACATCTCAAAGGCATCTATTCTTCTGCTCTCAGCTTTCCTAATGGTCCAGCTCTCACACCCATACATTACCACCGGGAATACCACTGCTTTGATTATACGAATTTTTGTTTTCAAGGTGATGTCTCCCAAGAATCAGTCGTCTTTTTTCTAGAACCTATGTTCTCGAAAGTGTTTCAGGCCAGAAACAAGTGAAATAATTACTTTTTCATCCTGTGCCTGATGTCCCTTTCCCTCCCTATTTAATAATTATAGTCACTTTTGGATACTAAGAAATTAGAAGGAGCTACTAAAAATCAGAGCATGTAATCTCTAGGCTAGGGGTCAGCAACCTACAGCCCGCGGGCCGAATTCGGTCTGCAGCACCAAATAATCCTGCCACTGCCCTCACTCCAACAGCTGCGGCCGCATTTACAACAGCCACGGACATGTGTACAACAGCCATGGACACGTATATGACAGCCACGGACAAGTTTATGGCAGCTGTAAACGTGTTTACGACAGCCGTGGACGCATTTACAGCAGCATTTATGGCAGGGGAACCACCAGTCCAGCACCCTCAACGGTCTGAGAGAGCATGACCTGGCCCCTGACTTAAAAAGATTGCCGACCTCTGCTCTAGGCATATGACCTCTGTTATATCTCTCCTTTTCAAAATTAACTGCTACAAGAAAACAAAACAAGGCCCAAGTTATCTTTTTTCGATCAGAGGGACCAAAAATAACGTTGCTAGGAACTTACATACCAATGTACTTCTCGTTGCCTGTGTTCAAGGACAGAAATGCTAAACAGAAGACTGTAATATACTAAGAACTTTGTACTAGTTAAGATACTGTAACAGCATTGTTTTATGAGATTTGGGTCTGTAGTTGAATTTAGACAGAGACCAGAGAAAGCATATATTTAAATTTAATTTAATGGCACTTTTCTAATGCAGATTGGCAAGCTATTTATATTTATTTTCTTGTAACAATTTGCCCCTTTTCTCAAAACTAAGGTCAGCTCACCTGCCAGCCGTCCTCATGATGTTATTAAAAATGCTAAAAAGAAAACTAAAAAAGGAAGAAATAATAAATAGAACTATAGAGGACGGCACATTGTCTATGTGGCAGTTGGCACTCTTTTGCCACAGTTAAACTTTAACTAGTTTTAGAAACACTTACCTTTTCCTCTGCAGTCTCCATTTGTGGATCAGAAATACCATTCATATAAAATTACTTTTTAAACATGTTTAAGAAAGTATTGTTAATGTTTTTTAACGAGATCCTGATCCAAGTAGTAAGAGCTTTTGTAGTGCCTGTTTCCAAATGAAAAAGAGATCTAGCCTTGACATTTAAATGTTTACAGGAGGGGTACAACAGGGAGGTTAATGACAAGCGACTTCAATATAGTATAGTAGTAATCCTAAAGCCTCTTCAGCAGAATAAAAATATCTGTACTTTAAATAGTTATGTGGAAGAGAGGATCTTAGCAATTTGCCATAGAATCTACATCTGGTACATAACTTTTAAAAGTGCTACTTTTTCATACAGTTATGTACAAACGTTTGGGTCTTCTGTAAGTTCCATTCAGTCAATGAGTCTACAAGTGGTTAGGACTTATAAAGTTCGGTTTCACTTACCAGTGATAACTTTCGTTCTTCGAGTATATAGTTTGTGAATACACACTATTGGGTTATGCGCCTGCGCAGAACGGCCGATCGGAGGCTTGAAAAGCTATTGGTCAAAAGTTTTGGCGGTAAGACCGCCCACCGTACCGCCCACCCTGAGGCGCCCGCGCGCCATTTTACCTCAGTTCCATACTTAAGCCAAGCACAGGAGAAACCAATTGATCTCATCCATGCAGCTCAAGAGGGGAGGCAGGGTGGGTAGTGTGTATTCACAAACTATATACTCGAAGAACGAAAGTTATCACTGGTAAGTGAAACCGAACTTTCTCCTTCGTATAGTTTGTGAATCCCCACTATTGGGAGATTAGCAAGCTCACACTCACTTGGTCGGTGGGCAGTCGGATGAGATGATCCCACGATGAGTATGATGGTCAGGTTGAGCTGTCAAGGGCGATGGGTCCGGAGACCCCTGGTGAGGACGACACGGCCAAGCCTGGCGTCCGCAGTGGCTCTGGTGTTAATGCTGGACAAATGTAGAAGGTCTGGACCAGGTGGCCGCCTTACATATATCCTCCAGCGGTGTGCCCTCCAGGAAAGCAGTGGATGTGGCAACCGCCCTGGTGGAATGTGCGGTGGAGGTGGCAGCGAAGCTGACTCGTAGGCCAGGTAGATGGTAGACGTGATCCATTTGGAGAACCTCTGGGCAGAAATGGGTTCGCCCTTGGACTTTCCTCCATAAGCCACAAACAGGCGTTGCGACTTCCTGAACTCCCTTGTCCTGCTGGTGTAAAACAATAAAGCCCGTTTCACATCCAGCGTGTGCCAAGTCCTTTCTTGGGTGTTGGAGGGGTTCTGGAAGAAGGTTGGCAAGGAGATAGTCTGTGCCATATGAAACTGGGAAACCACCTTGGGCAGGAAGGTGATATCCGCTTGGAGAACCACACGGACATTGAAAAACTGAAGAAAAGGTGCGTCCACCCGCAGAGCAACCAGTTCACCAGCTCGTCGAGCAGACGTGATAGCCACTAGGAACGCCGTCTTCCACGTGAGGAGATGGACATCCGCGGTAGCCATGGGCTCGAAAGGAGCCCTGGTGAGCGCGTTGAGAATGGCAGACAGTGACCATTGAGCCGTCGGAGTCCTGACCGGAGGGAAGGCATTTCGTAGTCCTTTGAGGAAATGCTTCACCGTTTGGTCTCGGAAGGCACCAGAAGCGGGCGAACCAGTCGGAGAGTGAGCCACCACCGCTGCGAGGTGTACTCGGATGGAGGTGATGCTGAGGCCAGACTCCGCCAGGTGGAGGAGGTAGGTCAAGACGTCCTGTAGTCCCACCTGTGAAGGGGACGTCTGTTGGGATGCCAGGAAGGCACAAAAACGTCTGTATTTGGAAGCGTAGGACTTCCTTGTGGAAGGGCGCCTTGCTAGTTCCAGGATCCTGGACAGTCTGGGGTTATCCTCCACGCGGTGAGGTGGAGGCTGGGTAGGTCCGAATGGTGAAGCTGGCCGTGCTCCATTTGGAGAAGCGTCGGTGACTCCAGCAGTGTGCGATACTGTGACGACATGCGTAACAGCAGCGGAAACCAGGGTTGGCGAGGCCATGCTGGGGCCACAAGGATTGCGCTGGTCCTGTGTTGGTACATTCTGGTGAGAACCTTCTGGACCAGAGGAAACGGAGGAAAAGCGTAGCAATAGTCCTGATCCCACTGTTTCATGAAGGCATCGCCCTCGGAGTTCATTCCGATGCCTGCCCTGGAGCAGTACCTGTGGCATTTCTTGTTGGACTCCGATGCAAAGAGGTCGATGCTCGGCGTCCCCCAGGCCTCGCAAAGCGACTGAAATACCTCGTCGTCCAGTTCCCATTCGTGGGTCGTCGAGGTGAGGCGGCTGAGATGGTCGGCCAAGACATTCAGTTTGCCCTGAATGTGCACTCTAATCGGGAAAATGTGCCTTTCCAGGCACCATTCCCAGAGCTGCACAGCGTGGTAAAGAAGGGTGGTGGATCGCGTTCCTCCCTGCTTGTTCAGATACGCCACCGCCGTGGTATTGTCCGAGGCCACTTGGACCGCCTTGCCGGTGAGTAGGATCTCGAAGGAACGTAGGGCCTTCCAAATGGCCAGGAGTTCCAAGTAATTGATATGGTGCACCATCTCCTGAGGTGACCAAGGGTTGTTGACCGTGAGAGTCCCGCAGGCGGCCCCCCAGCCAAGGTTGCTTGCGTCGGTCAATATCTGCAACGAGGGTTGTGGGGGGTAAAAGCTCTTCCCCGTTGCCACGTTGAGTGGTGTTGTCCACCACAGCAGTTGGTCCCTCAGCTCCGGAGATGGAGTTAACCGTTTGGACTGGCTCTCCCGGAGCGCGTCGAATTCGTGAAGGAGCCACGACTGCAGGGACCGGAACTTCAACTTGGCGTGGGGGATCACCGCCGTCGTTGAGGCCATGAGGCCTAGAAGTCTCTGAGCCTTTTTTGCCCGGATGCACGGTCTGCTGCGAAGGTCGCTGACCCCTCGCGCGATGTCCTGCAAGCGTTTCTGGGGTGCAAAGGCTCTGGTGGCAAGCGAGTCGAGTACCGCTCCAATGTACTCGACGCGTTGAGAGGGAATCAACTTCGATTTGGTGAAGTTGATCCTGAGGCCGAGACTCTCCATGAGGTGGACCGTGAATTGCGTGTCCCGAATGGCCGATGAGCTGGTGGGGGATACAATCAGCCAGTCGTCGATGTACGGGAAGACCCTGATTCCCCGCTGACGAAGGAAGGCAGCCACTGGAGCCATGCACTTGGTGAAGACCCGTGGCGCCGTGGCCAGACCGAACGGTAGACACCGGTACTGGTACACAGAATCGTCGATGCGGAATCGAAGGAACCTTCGGTGGTCCTCGAGGATGGAGACATGGAAGTAAGCGTCCTTGAGGTCTATGACTGTGAACCAGTCCCCCTTGTTGATGAGGGGAAGGACGGTCTGTAGGGTCACCATCCGGAACTTCCTGGTATGGATGCACTTGTTGAGGCGACGTAGGTCCAGAATTGGGCGAAGTCCTCCGTCCTTCTTCTGAACCACGAAGTACCTCGAGTAGAAGCTGTTGTCCCAGTCGGGCGGCGTCACCCGCTCGATGGCTCCCTTGGACAGAAGAGTTGATATTTCTTCCTCCAAATGGGGGGACGAGGTGGTGAAACGATGTCTTCCTACCCGAGGCGCCCGCACGAACTCGATGGCGTAGCCAGAGGACAAGATCTTTAAGACCCACCGGTCGTCCGTGATGCCTGACCATACCTGGAGGAAGTTCCGGAGGGGGAGGTACGGGATGTGGAGCGAGAGAGACTCGGCCGTCGCAGCTTCAAACACGGGACTTGGACTTCGCGTCGGAACGCTTGCCCTGCCCGTAGGGCTGGTAACGGGGCTTGTGCTGGCGCCGTTGCTTGTAGGAGCCAGACCTGGGCTGTTCCGACGGGCCATCTTGTTGCTGCGGGTTCCCCTGATACCGCCGCGTGAAAGGTTGGAACCTCGGCCTGGCAGGTGGAGCCGGCGTGGTGAGCCCCAGGAACTTGGCCGTGGAGTTCGTCTGCCGCATTTCGTTCAGGACCTTGTCCGTGTCCTGTCCGAACAGGCCCTGTCCGTCGAAGGGAAACTCCTCGATGAGCTTCTTCATAGCATCATCGAGGGAGGTGCCCCTAAGCCAGGCGTGACGACGGAGCAAGATAGCGGAAGCCATGTCCTTCGCCGCATAGTCATTGATGTGCCTGGCCGTTCTCATTTGCTGCTCCGACAGGAAGTCTCCTTCGGATGCCAGCGCGTCGATCCGTTTCTGGACATCGGCGGGTAACGTCGCCGTCTCGGCTTTCACCCGCTCCCAGAGGTGGGACTGGTAAAGGCCCATGGCAGCCGAGTAGTTGGCGGCGCGGAGGAAGAGGGAACCGGTGGTGTAGAACTTATGGCCCACCGCGTCCAGCTTCTTCCCCTCCGGGGTCGAAGGCACCGGGAAGCCGCTGGTGGCCGTCCTGTGTTGAAAAGCCTTGACCACCAGCGAATTTGGCAAGGGGTGAGCTTGTAGGAACTCGACGTTCTCGTCCAGGACTCTGTACATGCCGTCGAGCCTGGACGAAACGGAGTGCGCTGACACTGGTTTCCTCCATGTCGCCTTCGCCGACGTCAACATGGACGGAAGCATGGTGATATGAACCGGCCGAACCGCTCGTCTGTCCAGTTTGGCGGTCATTTGGTCCTCGCCTTCCAGTGGGGGCTGGTCCACTTTCAGGTTCAGGGCGGTCCCCAGGCGCGTCAGCATAGCCGTAAGCGAGCGTTGATCCTCACCACGCGGTGGGTCAACCGCGCCGATGGCTTGGTCCGGTGTCCTTTCGGCGTCGACGTCTCCCTCATCCTCCTCCGAGGACGCGCTGGAGTCATCGGAGGACGAGGGAGGAACTCTTACATCCACGTCGGGACCACGCCAGTACGGCCTGGGCAGGCCGGCGGGATGGGAGTCCACCGCATTAACGTCTGGACCATACCGAGACGATATGGCTGGGCCAGCGGAGCGGACACTCGACCCTCGGGAGGTCGGAGGGGCCACAGCAGGGCCAACATCCCTGGGGCTTGCGGTGGTCGGTACCGGAGCCGCAGAGGCCGCAGGAATGGAGGTCTTGAACTGGTTGGCAAATGTCTGAGCCATGACCTCAAACATTCCCCTGAGGAACTCCATCTGGGATGGATCCGGCACCGGCGGGAGTGACGAAACGGTGGCCAACGAAACGGTGGCTGGTAGAATCGGTGACGAAACGGTAGCCGGCATGGTGATTGCCGCGTCGTCGAGCGTTGGAGTCCTGAGCCTTGGGGAGACGGAAGCCTGCCTCGTAGGCGAACGGGCCCTCCCACGAGGGGGAGACGGGAGAACCTGAAGTGGGCGAGCTGGAGCCCCAGCCCTGCGTCCTTTTTCCGGAGATCCCGAGGAGGACCGACCTCCCCAGATGGAGGACCCGGGCGACGGACATCTCGCAACCGAGAACGGAGGCGAAGGTCCCGGCGAGGCAGGCGGGCGCGGAGTAGGCGGGAGCGATCGCCTCTTCTCCGACCCGCGTTTCTTTTTCTTCTCCCCGTCCTTGTCCTTCTTCTTCTTCTTCCTAATAGAGAGCATGGAAGAAGAAGCTGGAGGAGGCTGGGAGGCACCAGCAGAGGTAGAGGCAGCCGCGGCGGAAGCCAAAGCGAGCTCCATTAGGTGGGCCTTGAGCCGGTTGCTCCGATTCTGCACTGCAAGACGGGTGAACTTCCTGCAGTGAGGACAGGACTGGCCCTGGTGAGATTCACCGAGGCAGAAAAGGCAAAGGCTATGGCCGTCGGAAGCGGGGAACTTCTTGTGGCAAGCCGAGCACTGCTTGAAAGCTGCAGCCATCAACGAAAAAATTCTTCCAGTGGAAGGATCCAGAAGACGGGCACCCCGAAGGGCGGGCCAGCCGCCACCCCCTTGAGGGGGGAAACGGTGACCGGAGCGAACAGGCAACTGAGTCCACCAGAAGGAAGAAACAGCGCCGGGGTGGCGATCCTGCCCGAGGGACAAGATCGCCGGAAAAAATTGTTTGAAATCGGTAAGGCTTTCCCTCAGAAGGGCGAGCAAAAAATTGAGAAGCTCTCAACGATCGTCCTGCTGCTACGGCGGAAAGAAGAGAACTGAGGTAAAATGGCGCGCGGGCGCCTCAGGGTGGGCGGTACGGTGGGCGGTCTTACCGCCAAAACTTTTGACCAATAGCTTTTCAAGCCTCCGATCGGCCGTTCTGCGCAGGCGCATAACCCAATAGTGGGGATTCACAAACTATACGAAGGAGAACTGGATTTAGTTCTATGTTTTTTCATAGATATGTACTGCTTTTGGTTTGCTGTGACAATATTATCTTGGCCATAATGTGCAAATCAAGATTTTATTACAATCGGAATAACCAATGGCATTGAGATCTAACTCTCGACACCTGAAGGGGTAAATAGAGGAAGTAAAGGAGAAGTAAAGATTGAGATCTAAATATTAATCAGTTCATAATGAAGTCTAATTCAGTGATTCTCAACATTTTCAGGCCGCGGGTCTGACCACACCTCCTGGGCAGCCGATCAGGCCAGTCATGTGGTTCCTCCCACTCGGAAGCGGAAGTAAAATGCATGCCATGCATGCCCAGAATGCGTTTCACTTCCACTTCCGGGTGCAGCGAGGGCATCAGGGGCCAGATGAACAGGCATTGGGGGCCGGATCTGGCCCACGGGCCATAGGTTGTAAATGCCTGGCTTAATTCATATTTTAACAAACCCTGCTGAGTTCCATAGAAGTGGGAATTCCTTAAAACATGCCAGCCCAATATGAGGAATAAAATGGGCATTGTATTTAGATATATTGATGCAAATTTAGAATGAATTGGTATAATTTAAATAGAAATTCTGTTGCAGGACAGTTTTGCACCTATTGGAAGCCTTACAAGAGAGGGTTGTCAGGACTCGGGATTTTGCCCTCAGTTTGGGGCTCCACTGTCTGAGATCTTTACTACATGGTCAAATACTATGGGATTTGTTCCACACATAAAACAGGTGAATACAAAATTATTTTTTCCTGACCACATGACACAAAGGCTAATTTCAATCTGTCTGATTCTTTTTTCTCTGTCAGAGTGTATACATTTTAAAAACAGTCCTGAAAGCATTTACCCTTTAAAAGCCTTATGAGCCTATTTGAGCCAACTAAAACAGGGAAAACTGCCAAGCAAGAGTTACATGGGGAGGGGGAGAGAAAAGAGAACCAGAAGAAGGACAGGCTGTGATTCACCCCTGCTTGTAGAGACAGCTCACTCAAGGGACCATAGCAAGAGTCCCAAGGAGGGGGAATCGACTATGTTAACCCCTCTAAAATATAAATACAGAACTCTTTACAGTTAAACTCCAGCGTCTCTGGCTTTTGCCAGTTACACTTGAACATTGACTGATGTCTGGGCACCTTGCCAAAGAAGAGTATGTAGTGTCAACTATAGATAAGGATTCTCACTGAAAATGGAAATGGCATGGCATTGCTTTTCATTGTTCTGTGATGCAGTTTGCTTCGGTGTTTTACAGTATTGAGGCGTTCTCTGTTATATTGATTACCAGATTTATTTCATTGTGAGCTTTTGTAGATTGTTTGTTGCCCATAAAGGAAAATTGGATGCTGCATACTGAGAAATTTGAGATTCAGGGGGTCATTCTCATGGCTTCAAGACATGCCATTTGGACTGCTTACTTTTTAAAGTATCTTAAATGCTCTAGAATTGTTGGTGGAATTTACAAGTTAGGGTATAAATTCAGCAAAGACTTTCTACACTACTGGTCACATAGTATTTTGCTGAAGGATCCAGTCCCCCATTACAATACATCACAATGGTTCAACCCTACACCCCAGACCTTGGGAATAACATGTTGCTGACCTGATCTGCAAACCCTACAAAAAGTAGAAGCACAATTTCCCTCCATCCCACACTTCCTCTTTTTCTCCCTGCATGTTTGCCTTTGATATTAACAGAACTACTGATGTAAGTAAGGAAGACTTACTTTCAGGCTAAGCTCTCTAACATATAAATTGTGTCACAACAAATTTAATGTAGTGGACAAAAGGTAAAAGGCACAAGAGAACCATTCAGAGATCTAATTAACAGTCTAATCAATGTCATCTTTCATTTCAAGGAAACTTAGATTATACTTATGAAGGTAATTTCTGTGGTAATTTTTTCCCATGCCACAAGGATAAAGATGGATTACACATGGAATTTCTGCAGTTAAATTTAAATGAGTATGGCATTATCATATTATTTTTCTTCTCTGGACTGGAAGTTCATGTTCTTATTCCTACAAACCGGTTTTACTGGCTGATTCATTTACAGCTTGCGTACTACTAAATCTATGGTGAGGCCCCATCTGGAATATTGTGTACAGTTCTGGTCGCCATACCTCCAGAAGGATATTATGGAGCTGGAAAAAGTGCAGAGGAGGGCAACCAGAATCATTCGGGGATTGGAACACCTTCCTTACCATCTGAGGCTGCAACGGTTGGGCCTTTTCACTCTTGAACGACGGCGTCTAAGAGGTGACCTGATTGAAGTTTATAAAATCATGCACAGTGTGGACAAAGTAGATAAGGAAAAACTGTTTTCCCTATCGCACAACACTAGAACTAGGGGACACTCCATGAAACTTTTGGGTGCTAGTTCTCAAACAAATAAGAGAAAGTACTTTTTCACCCAGAGGATCACTGGTCTATGGAACTCCCTGCCAGAAGAAGTGGTGACAGCTGTCAGTCTTGACAGCTTCAAGAAAGAATTAGACAAGTTCATGGAGGACAAGGGTATCAATGGCTATAATTATGGATACTTAAGGACAACCTCGGGGTTAGAGAGATAGGCAGGATATCTCTCAATGCCATTTCCAGGGAATCCTAAGCAGGTGAAGGCATCTCCTTGGGAATACCCTGAAGGAAATGGTGAGCCACTGTATGAGACAGAATGCTGGACTGGATGGGCTGTGGCCTGTTCCAGCAAGGCTGTTCTTATGTACTCACTGTTGTAATGTCTGGCAAGTGAGACAACTGAAAAATAAAATCTTCTGAACAACAACAATACAAGGCATGAGACCTCATGTGCATATACGCTAGAGTCCAGCTTTCCTGGCATGATAGTGATTTGCACCATGTGGTAGCATTTTAAGGTGGCCACATGAAAAAAGTGGACAAATCTCAGCTTCTTTTTTCATGTCAAGACCAAACTATGTACTGCCAAAATTAAGCCACTATCTTGTTTTACCCTCCACTAATTTCAATGATGAAGAAGATTTAAGCTATCCTGGAGAGGAAGTAGAGAGCAGTGGAGAATGGGATGCGTATTTGATTCCTTTAGCAAAACCTGGGACCCAAATATAGCTGCAATTGAACTTCTTCTAATTTCAGAACAGGCAGGCTTTAGAACTGGCAAGAACTGTGTATCTTAAATTTTAATCTAACGAAGCATGTAGATGATGATTTTCAAACACATAAAATGTGTGATGATATGTTGCAATGATCTCCCACAGGGTAGTGTCCATGCACTATTGCTTTTTAACATTCCTATTCTCCAAAAGTTTCATCTATGCTGATGTATAGTATAATTTCGTGTCAGAAATTATTCTGGGTTGAAAGGATTTTTGCTGGAGAAACTCTGCTCAGGGAACACCCAAATGAGGCTCCTTTCATGTCCCCAAGAGCTGGGACAGAGACGGGCACTCAATCCGTCATGCAGTACCTAAGTCTCAAACTGCCAACTTGCCGGCCTTCCAGCTAACAAGGCGAGCTTCTTAATCACTGTGCCACTGCAGCCCTTATCTATGCTGATGATATTAGCCTTGAGTCCCTTGACAGTCTAGGGGAGAAAGTTTGAGTCAATTGAGCACTAGAGTTAACGTCCTCTGCATTAGAAGATCTTTCCTTATACTGTACTGTATTATAAAAACAACCAGCTGAACGCAAACCCTTTTCTGTATCTTCCTCAGCATAGAAGCAGAGGTAAAGGTAAAGGTCGCCCTTGCTCGAAAGCCAGCCGTATCTGACTCTAGGGTTCAGTGCTCATCCCTGTTTATAGCCAAAGAGTCAGCGCTGTCTGCGTCTGCAGACGTTTCTGTGGACATGTGGCTGGCATGACTCAACACCGGAGTGAACAGAATACTGAGAGGAAGCAGAGAGGAAGCTCCAATTTATCTGTGAAGGCAACATTTTGACCACTGTCATACCCCAAAGTATGGTTTGAACCCCAACTTACAAAAAACATTGTCTAAACGCCAAACAGAAAGTTGCTGTGAGAAATAACATACAATACTGTACTTTGGAAACTGGCTGGTTTAGACTGGGGTGCAATAAAAACCCATTATTCTACTTGGCGGCAGTGTGAAACAATAAATGTATTCTTAACTTCCACTACACAGCATTGTGTCAAAGAATGAGGAAAAAAGAAGCTTAACTAGTTGAAACAAATTGAAATAATTGAAGCTAATTGGCTGAAGGGAAAAGATATTTAAAATCCTTCCTGAATATCATAGTTTTAAGCTGTTTTTAAAATAAATTTAGGGAAGGGGCCTGGCTCAGCTGAACTGGTAAGATGTTCCATAATGTGGGTGCCACCACCAAAAAGGTTTGTCTGTTTGTTGAAGTCTTCCTTGACAATCTCACTGTTGGCACCTAGAGCTGCACTGTATGAGTGGATTATTTAGTTGTCATTGCCCCTCCAGCAATATATTGAGAAGTGCTAGAAAATAATGAATGAAATATGGTACTACAGCACCATCCACTTCATAGACACCAACCCCCACCTAGTTGATGGCTTAAATTAAGAAAACATTCTGTACTCCTCTCAAGTTCAAAATATGAAACCAGATGAGGCTAAAGCTATGAAAAGCAAAAATAACACTGGATGAATTATGTATGCCGAAGAGTAACGACAGGACAAGATTCAGGTTGGACCATCTTGAGGCCAGTTAATAGACTTTGAAGCAAAGGAGGAAGATCAAAGAAGAGTCAAATAAAATAGAGCTACTTGGACACAAGACAAATTTTCTGTGAATATGAAGAAATTAAATCACTGCAACATTTGTGTGCATGCAAATTATGCCCCACTATGTATAGAGATGAAGACATACTAAATGGTCAATATATGCTATTGAAGCCTTCTTGTAAAAATAGTCTAATTATTTTAACATTTTAATTTGTTTCTGAATTTTACCTATATTTCATATATGTCCATAATTTAAAAAACACTCTGAAATGAAGAAAGAAATATCCATCATAATACCATAATCTAAACACATTTTTCAGCATTAGCATGTATGTGTTATAGAAATTAACATCTTTTATCCTATTGCTGTGTAGAGAAACCTATGGCATATGTGCCAGAGATGGCACACAGAATCTTCTTTGTGAGCATGCGTGCTGTCGTGTGCAAGCCCCACCCCATGCCACCAGCACCAATGCCAGCGCCACTTCCCCACCCTCCCCTCTACCTATGGGGAGGCAGGAGGAGAGGCTGAAATCCCACCTGGGAGGTGTCAGCAGGGACAAGGTGAGGCAGTGGGTGCATTTGCAGGGGAGGTGGGCACACTCATGGGGGTTGGGCACACCCATGGGGGGGGGTTGGACACACCTGCAGGGGCGTGTCAGGTGCACCCATGGGGAGGTCGGGTGCACCTGCGGGGGGTCGGGCACATCCACGGGGGTATCATGTGCAATCATGGGGGGCACACTCATGGGGACGCATGTACCCACAGTACATCACTGGAGGTATGCCGGCAACATCACATGGATGCATGTGCATGTGCAGTGCCTGCCTGCGCGATACCTCATCCTCCTTGGACACTCAGTCTCTAAAAGATTTGCCGTCACTGTCCTATTGTATGTCAAGTTATGTTCAATAGTAATAGAGAAACAGAATTCACCTATATAGATCTTGGGGCTAAACTATATATTAGAGAGGGGGTGGAGAACCATAATTAGAAAAGGGGAATTTCTTAACTGCCAAAAGCTTTCACCTGAGTAGAAACCAATAGGAATTGAAAGATGATTAATCACTGGGTCACAACACTTTTTTCAAACAGAGAAAACATTGGGAAGCTATGGGGTGGATATGGCATGTACCTTGAAAATGCAGATCAATATGTTAAAATTGTGGAAAGGCAGTTGAAGATTTATATCATCTATCTACTGCATCTTGCTTGCTATCATGGTAAAAGTTGTAATTGTGTTGTGATAGAAAAGCAAGGACAAATAACTCACCTTTTCACTTACAGATGTCATCACTGAAAATCCAGATGCTATAAAGGCACAGAAATCATTTAAATGCAGGATAATCTGAAATAGCCATCCTTCTGTTTCATGTAAAAGTGAAGGAAAAGAGAAAATAAATGCTATAGTTTATCTTGCCTATGGATACATATTTATATTTAATATATATTATATTAGTTTATCTATAAAATTATATGGCTTACCATTACTAAGAACATAGTCTTGAATTAGATTTCCCCCCGGTATTTTTTCTTCTAAATCCTGCTGATGTTGGCCATTTTTTAGTGAAGTATGTATTTTCTTCTCCATATTTTCTGTAGGTATATGTTTTGCTTCAACATGTTGGCCATTGTTAGGTTTCTCATCTACATTTAAAAGACAGTCGACTTTAGGAAATTTGCTATCAGTTTCCTTGTATCGGTTATACCTACAAATACTATACTTGTAAATGATAAACAGCAGATAAAGTTTTGACATAGTGGTCAAGCAAGATCCAGTTCTAGTTTGGTGTCCCTTGCCAGCGAAATATGGATTTTCTTGCCTCCCTCTCCCTTTTCAGTCTTTCACAGTATAAAATGACTCCTGCTTCACAGGACCCTCCATTCCTTTGAGGTAGTTCAGGGGTGCCCAAACTTTTCGGGCCATTGGCCAGTCACGTGGTTCCTCCCACCAGAAGCGGAAGTAAAATGTGCCTTGCAATCTGTTTTGCAACAGGATGAGATAGATTTTAAGATGCCATTTTCTCTGCATAAACCAGGGGTGCCCAAACTAGGCCCATGGGCCAGATCCAGCCCCCAATGCTAATTCATCTGGCTCATGCTACCCTCATCACTCCCGGAAGCAAAACGCGCCCGTATGGGTGCTCCTGGAAGCATATGGGTGCGTTTTATTTCCGCTTCCAGGGGTGATGAGGGCAGCGCGGGCCAGATGAATCTTCCTACAGATATGAGGGAGTTACCAATTCTGAAATACAGTAGTGGGATCAGCCAGTCATTGACCACGGGACTGTGACACAATACAGTACAATAATTACAAGATCTCTATTTCTATCTTTGGTTCCCACTTATTTATTTATACAAATGTTTGGTTAAATAATCCAGTCTAACTTAATATGCACATTTAGTCAATGTTAATGGATTAAAAAACCTGAATATTAAGAAACTGCAAAGTTAAATGGTTAAATAATTGATAGCCCTACTTGTATAACTATCAGATTATGTGTTGTGATCGTATTTTTTCTTTTTGGGATGTTGCTTTTTCAAAAATTCTGCAGATCAAAGGAAATAATGCTTCACGTTTTCTGTTCTAAAACTTGTGTCCAGTAAACTAGATACACAGAGCTACATCTTAATATTAATATTGTGTTCTTAAGTGGGAAATTATCCTACTTAGAAGAACCTTAGAAGAGCCATCAGTTACTTTTTACACTGGGGGCGGGGTCATCAATCAGAGGTTTTTTTTAAAAAAAATGTTTTGTTCTTGCTTTGCAATGTTTATTATCAAAATAGTAGTCTAATACCTGATTCTGCATTTCTGTCTTCGCACTTGTTTCTGATGTCCAGCACAAGACTTTGTAGCTCCAGAAATAAATCCATTTTGTTTTTCCAACACTGCTCATGTCCAGTATTTAATTTAGGCTCATATTCCACTGAAGTGGTCATTTGCCTGGTTTCCCTACAAATATCTTCACGGGGAAAAGTGATTATGCCATGATGTAGTTTTTCCAGTTCTTGTTCTATTTGCTGAAACTGATGCCTTTCACATAAATGTGCTTGAGATTCCCTTTTGGATTCTTCAGTTAGTTTTGAATACAGTTCCCAGAAGTCAGTGGTTACTTGTATATCCAACTCTGTATCAATTATTAATTTATAATTTTGAACAGTTTCTGGGAAAACAGGTTCTGTTTTTTGAACTACAGGTATGATATCTTTTTGGCTGTCCTTTTTTGAATCTGCAGTGGCAGATTTTTCCTCTGTGCTGTGTGCTTGGACTTCTGATCTGTGTTCCTTTATCGTAAAGTTATCGAAATCAGTGGTAATTTCTGTGATCTGAACTTTGTGCTTGTCTTGCTCAAAGTCACTTATAATATCAGCTTCCTGCCTTTCTGCTCTAATCTGGTTTGTTATATTTGTACTATCTTTATTTTTTGTAGACTCTTGATTACTCATAATACTTTCCTCAGCTCTCTTGTTATTTCCATCATATACATCCTTGTGTTCTGTTTCTTTTTCTGTTTCTATGTCTTTTGAGCCTTTCTCTTTACTACCTCTTGCATGTTGAGAACAAGCTATTTCTTCAGCATGATTTAGATTGTTAGGGAGAAAAGGAAATCTGTCACAGGCAAATGGTCCATCATTCGTATCTACAACTGAATAGTATATGTCCAATCCATCTTTACTGTATGGTGGAATTTGCTCCATATGACGATCCACAGTCTTAAAATGTTGAGGATTATCATGTGAGGAGAGTTTACTAGGATTAATATTAATATCTGTATCACTTTGGACTTCTAAGTGCAGGACTGTATTTTCACTAAAAATACTTTTGGGTACATTAATTTGTTCCTGAAGTAAATTATCATTGTCAGTTGTCTTTAAACTATTCTCTGCTTTTTTCTGAGATGTTACACCAAGTAAGTTTGGCATTGTGTCCATACTTCTTTGATGAAACTTAGATTGAGAATCTTCTGAATTTGCAATATCATTGATCTGAGTTGAGATTCTGAGGTTTTCCACTTCTGTATCAACTATTAAATGTGTCTTTGAATCAGGTACCATCTGACTTATGGATTTTTCCTTGGGACCTAAACTCAATAAATTGCTATTTTTTCTGTATGAATCCTCAAATTTGGAAGATGAGAATGTTTCAGTGTCTGATATCTTATGATGGGAAGTTGAGATTTTTTGCTCACCTTTTAACTTTTGCTCATCCATCTTCTTATAAGTCAGACTTGGAGACATTTGACTTGAATGTATACCTTCCTTAGAAAAAGTATGCAGACTATGGCCATAAATAACCTTTGCTGTTAATGACGAATCACTAACTTGAGCCTTAACAAAATGTTCTGTTGTTTTTAAATCATTTACCTCTTCACTGCCTTTTCCATCTATCTGTACTTCTGAACTCTGAATCTCATTTTTTTGTATAGTGTCAGTGACATAATTATAAATCTGCATGTGGCTGCCATGGTCAGAAGTGTCTTTTTCATTCTGAAACACTTCTAGAGGTGTTGTCCCTGGTGGTAATCCTTCCTCATTTAACATGTTTACATCTTTCTCATTTGTTTGTTTGACTGCATCATCTTCTGCACTGTGCTCACTGCATCCTTGTATATTTTCAACAATATGTTCTGAAAAACTCTTTTGTTCTTTTCCCCCTTCTTTAGGAAATTCATTCATACCCTCCTTAGCGATTACAGTTCCATCCACCTCACCATGATGATAATTGTTGTTTACACAAAAATTATCTTTCATAGCAGCAGGTGACAAACTTTCCATACTTTTTGTGTCTACACGTTTAATTTCCTGGTTATAAACGTCTTTCCTGATGTAATGCTGTTTATCTGGCGAATTGACTCGATTTCCTAGTGAAAAAGAGGCTTCTCTCACCTCTGGATTATGAGCACTATGTTTATCTTCTGGATTAGAATGAGCCTGTATTTCCAAACTCTCCAAAGTGCAATTCCAATGTAATTGTATACACTCACCATTGGCAAGTCTGTATTTGGACTTAGACTTTCCTGAGAGATTAGGTGGTGCCTGCTTTTGAGCTGATTCATCATCCTGTGTTTTTATTCTGTTTTCTTCATTACTGATTGTGATTGAAGATGACACCAATTTTCCCACCTCAGAAGTACTAACATACATGTTTTCTGATAGCTTTTCAATAACATTCTCTTTTAAGAGAATCTGTTCTTTCCCTTCCTTATCTCCGTTGAAAATGTTTTTGTCACCCTTTTTACCTTGGGAGCTTAACTGACCAAATTTTAGCTCCTTGTCTGCATGTTGAACATTAATATTTTCTTTAGTTATAAAGCCCTGAAAATTAAGTATGTTTGTAAAGTAACTAATAGAGAAGAAAGACTGTTTTTGAGGATCTTCCTGATTTCCCTCCCTTGTCGATTGGGTAACTGTTGGGTCAAAACCTCGACCTATGCTATGAGAAGGTAGAAAATTATCTTCAGTTGATTCCTGTAACCACTCAATAATTACAGACTCATGCCCTGGCTCATTATCTGATGTGCCCCTTTTAAAACCAAAACCTCCATACCAACCTGACTGGTCACTTCTTCTTTCTGACTCTGTTGTTATAGCTTTGGTATTTATATTTTCCATAACTTGATTTCCTGGTTCAGAACTATGCTTCACTGTCATGTCTGCAAAATCAATGGAGACAGATGCATCAGCTTCATTTAGGTCTGCATTTTCCTTTTGCTCATATTTTTCATCTTCTTTTGATGTTGCTTCTACTGTTTCCTTTGATGTGTCCTCATTGTATTTTTCTTTATTTTGTTCTTCAAAGGGCACTGTTTCATCTATTTGTTTTCTTGTGTGTTCATCTGTCAAAGTTGATTGTGCATTTTGAGCTGATGGTTTTGCATCATGGTCTACATTTTCTCTCCCAGAGAGTGTTTCTTTTACCATGTTTTCCTTAGAGTAACCAAATGTTAAAACATTACTTAGTCCCAGATCAAACCAATTGGATTCAGATGGCTCAGAGCCACTATGCTCAGAGTCTCTATGTCCTTCTTGTCTAATTTCAGATTCTGAATGGACATCAATATTCCCAGCAACTGTGGAGCTGTCATATAGTTCTGGATTGTTTTCTTTGTAAAGCAAATCAAGTCCTGATTTTTTGCTTCCATAATGCAGCAGATCTGTCAATGTACTCTGAAACCACCCAGAGGTCTTTGGTTCAGTTTCACCCTCTTCATTTAGTTTTTTGAACTCATCATCCTCTGTGACTGTTATTTTCCTACCTCTGAATGCAATTTCTTCTATAGTTTCTGGGATTTTGCTAAAAACTTCTTTATTTTCTCTATTTTCCAAGCCAAACCAATCTGCAAAATTAGAAATAGTCCAAGTGGACGGAGTTGGGACTGGTTTTAGAGTTTGACTATTTTGCTGTTCCAGCTGAATAATCTCATCTTGCCCAGTCTCACTGTCTTTGAATTTTGAATCTTTATGGCTTGTAATTTCCAGAGAATTGAAGTCTTTAGAATCACTGACAAATTCATATTTCTCGGGAAAGGTCTCTTTATATTCCTTTATGGAGAGAATGCTTCTATGTTTCTGGAATTCATCTTTAGGCATTTTAAATTCAGAGTCTTTTTCATCTGTATGAAGAAATATATGTTCATATCCTTCATCAGGTTGATTAAGTACGCTTTCTTCATTTTCAAAGACATAGTTTCCTCCATCAAGACAAAGAAAATCAGTTTCCTAAAAATAAGAATACATTTTGAAATGAATGTAAGAGTCTCACTGCACTCTTAATATTTTACAAATAGGAGCAGTGAAGAATCTCCACTTTTCCTTCTTAATATAATTATTAACAGACTTACACAACAGCAATAATGGTAAGCTATTAAATACAGTAAAACCTCGCATAAAGAGTGCCTCGCTTAGAGACTAACTCGCTTAAAGAACAGAATTTTCTCTGAATGGTGTGAGAGTGTTTCAGATGGTTCGGCCCAATAACTCCAGAGACAGTATATTATAATTAAAGTCTTTTATTCTCACTGCCCGCATGGCAGTCAGTGACTGTATCAAGGATCAAAGATGGAAGAAAAGGCGGGTATGAGGTGGAGGTGGTTCTTTTATAGGGTTGGATGAGATCAGAGGCATAAGGTTCAAGGGAATAGGGTTACAGTGGCAAGGCATTGTGGTACATGTAGTTCAGGTCAGTTTGATATTACATCTGACAAAACCCCTTCTAATATCATATGGACTGACTACATTGAGTGCATACCTGAGCATTTTATTTTCTAAGACACAAACTGCCAAACAGGTACTCATGCTGAGCTGAGGGGAGTGGTTTGGTCAGTATGTCTGCCACCTGTTCCTTTGTCTCACAATGTGTTAGCTCTATAAAGCCTTCTCTTATCATCTGTCTCACGTTCTTGCACTTGATATCTATATGTCTAGATTTCCGGTTTATAGTTTCACCTTTTGCTATCTCTATGGCCGCCTGGCTATCTTCGTGGATGGTGATGGGGAGCTTGGGCTTTTCCCAGATAAGGGAGATCAGTTCGTTTATCCAGATAAGGTCACATGCAGCGTTTGACAGGCAGACATATTCGGCCTCGGCGGTGGAAGTAGAAACCAGTCTCTGTTTCTCGGTGCGCCAGTATATTGGGCTGCCATTCAACATCACCATGTAGCCGGATGTGCTCTTCCTGGTTCCTGAGCATCCGCCCCAGTCAGCATCGGCGTAGCATGACAGGTTGATTTCTTCATCTATTCGAGGGGTGAGCAGTAATTCTGTCTCCATGGTGCCCTTCAGGTATCTCAGCAGTCTCTTGACGGCCGCCCAATGAAACGTCTTTGGGTTACTGGAATGGCGTGAGAGAAGGTTCACTGCCAGCGTAATGTCGGGCCTGGTCCAGTTGGCTATGTGTAACAGCGATCCAATGATGGATCTGTAGAGGCTGACGTCTTCGAACTGTTCCCCTTCCTCGTAGGCGTTTTTCAAGAAATCTGTTTGCATAGGCGTCCCACAGGGGTGAGCGTTTGACATGTTGCATCTGTCAAGGAGTTCAGCTATTTTCTCCTTCTGGGAGAGTCCAAAGCCATTGGGTATCCTTGAGACTTGCACCCCTAGGTATTTGTTCACTCTCCCCAAGTTTTTCAGGGAGAATTCATTTTGCAGTCCATGAGCGAACTCGTCGCATTTGGACTTACTTTTCCCAAAGTACAATAGGTCGTCGACATACACTAGGACCTTTTCAACTTCCTCTGGTGATTTCCTTAGAAATACACATTTGTCGGCTTCGGCTGGGAAGAAGTTCAATTGCCTCATTGCCTCGGCCAGACACTCGTACCACCTCCTGCCGGACTGTTTTAGGCCATAGAGGCTTTTGCTGAGTAGCCACGTTTCCCCTCTATTGTGCCCAAAACCAGGTGGTGCTCTGACGTATATTTCCTTGTCAAGGTCTGCATGGAGGTATGCTGTCTGTACATCAAACTGGTACACTTGTTCCTCGAGGATGGTTGCCATCACTAAAGCGGCCTTTACGCTTTCTGGCTTCACTGTGGGGGAGTACGTGTCTTCGTAGTCGTCGGGGTATCGTTGGGTGAATCCTTGGGCGACTAGAAGCGCTTTGTACATTACCCCTTCATTTTCCAACGATTTTACTTTAAACACCCACTTTGTCCCCACTGTCCTCTGGCCCTCAGGAACCTCAGCAGGAGCGTACACTCCGAGGGCCTTGAGGCTCTCCATCTCCCTTTCCATTGCCGCCTGCCACTTGTCCTGTTCTTCGGGAGGCAGTTTGTCTATGTCATCAAAGCTTGCTGGTGTCCCGGGGTAGGTGTTTATGCCCAGCACATACTCCTTTAGTCCTTTGGGAGTTAGGCCTTTGGTTGGCCTGGTTGACCTGCGGGGCGCCTCTGCTGGGGTTTTTGGAGGTTCAGTCTCCACAACACTAGTGGTATTTTGGTGCGACCGCCTGGTCTCATCCTTCTCTGGTGGCGTGTCCGCTGGTCTGTTGGGCCTTGAGTTGGACGAGGGTGCTTTGGTTCCCTCTTGTGCTGGCTCATTTGTCATTACCTCGTTTGCGTGTATCTTACTCCAATTCACGTGTTCATGGAACGTGGCCGACCTGGAAATCACTATTCTCAGGTTGTGGTCTAGGAAGCGGTATGCCTTCGAGCCCGGTTCATACCCCATGAACCTTAGCTTCTTCGTTATCTTGTCCCCCTTCATTCTTAGTTGTTTCGGTATGTGTACGTCTGCGAACACACCGAAGATGTGAAGGTGGCTCAACTTGGGCTTCTGCCCGTACATGGCTTCATAGGGTGTTTTTCCGATAACGCCAGACCATAGCCTGTTCAGTGTGTACCGTATTTTTCGCCATATAAGACGCACTTTTTCTTCCCCAAAACTGGGGGGGAAAAGTTGATGCGTCTTATACGGCAAATACCTCTTCCCGGGGCCCTCGCCATTCGGCCCGGGAATGGGAGGCAGATGCGTCTCCCCGCCATCCGAGCCCTGCCTGCCGGGAGGGCTCAAAAGGAGACGCCGCCGGAGCCCTGGCCGGCAGGCAGGGCTCGGAGGGCGGGGAGACTCTGCCTCCCATTCCCGGGCCGAATGGCGAGGGCCCGGGAAGAGGCAACGTGGCGGCGGCGATGGCGGGTCTCGGGCGGCGTCTCCTTTGGAGCCCTGGCCGGTAGGCAGAGCTCGGAGGGCGGGGAGACTGCCTCCCATTCCCGGGCCGAATGGCGAGGGCCCGGGAAGATGCAATGCGGCGGCGGCGATGGCGGGTCTCGGGCGGCGTCTCCTTTGGAGCCCTGGCCGGTAGGCAGAGCTCGGAGGGCGGGGAGACTGCCTCCCATTCCCGGGCCGAATGGCGAGGGCCCGGGAAGAGGCAACGTGGCGGCGGCGATGGCGGGTCTCGGGCGGCGTCTCCTTTGGAGCCCTGGCCGGTAGGCAGAGCTCGGAGGGCGGGGAGACTGCCTCCCATTCCCGGGCCGAATGGCGAGGGCCCGGGAAGATGCAACGTGGCGGCGGCGATGGCGGGTCTCGGGCGGCGTCTCCTTTGGAGCCCTGGCCGGTAGGCAGAGCTCGGAGGGCGGGGAGACTGCCTCCCATTCCCGGGCCGAATGGCGAGGGCCCGGGAAGAGGCAACGTGGCGGCGGCGATGGCGGGTCTCGGGCGGCGTCTCCTTTGGAGCCCTGGCCGGTAGGCAGGGCTCGGAGGGCGGGGAGACTGCCTCCCATTCCCGGGCCGAATGGCGAGGGCCCGGGAAGAGGCAACGTGGCGGCGGCGATGGCGGGTCTCGGGCGGCGTCTCCTTTGGAGCCCTGGCCGGTAGGCAGAGCTCGGAGGGCGGGGAGACTGCCTCCCATTCCCGGGCCGAATGGCGAGGGCCCGGGAAGATGCAACGTGGCGGCGGCGATGGCGGGTCTCGGGCGGCGTCTCCTTTGGAGCCCTGGCCGGTAGGCAGAGCTCGGAGGGCGGGGAGACTGCCTCCCATTCCCGGGCCGAATGGCGAGGGCCCGGGAAGAGGCAACGTGGCGGCGGCGATGGCGGGTCTCGGGCGGCGTCTCCTTTGGAGCCCTGGCCGGTAGGCAGAGCTCGGAGGGCGGGGAGACTGCCTCCCATTCCCGGGCCGAATGGCGAGGGCCCGGGAAGAGGCAACGTGGCGGCGGCGATGGCGGGTCTCGGGCGGCGTCTCCTTTGGAGCCCTGGCCGGTAGGCAGAGCTCGGAGGGCGGGGAGACTGCCTCCCATTCCCGGGCCGAATGGCGAGGGCCCGGGAAGATGCAACGTGGCGGCGGCGATGGCGGGTCTCGGGCGGCGTCTCCTTTGGAGCCCTGGCCGGTAGGCAGGGCTCGGAGGGCGGGGAGACTGCCTCCCATTCCCGGGCCGAATGGCGAGGGCCCGGGAAGAGGCAACGTGGCGGCGGCGATGGCGGGTCTCGGGCGGCGTCTCCTTTGGAGCCCTGGCCGGTAGGCAGGGCTCGGAGGGCGGGGAGACTGCCTCCCATTCCCGGGCCGAATGGCGAGGGCCCGGGAAGATGCAACGTGGCGGCGGCGATGGCGGGTCTCGGGCGGCGTCTCCTTTGGAGCCCTGGCCGGTAGGCAGGGCTCGGAGGGCGGGGAGACTGCCTCCCATTCCCGGGCCGAATGGCGAGGGCCCGGGAAGAGGCAACGTGGCGGCGGCGATGGCGGGTCTCGGGCGGCGTCTCCTTTGGAGCCCTGGCCGGTAGGCAGAGCTCGGAGGGCGGGGAGACGCATATGCTTCCCATTCCCGAGACCCGCCATCGCCGCCGCCGCATTGCATCTTCCCGGGCCCTCGTCATTCGGCCCGGGAATGGGAGGCAGTCTCCCCGCCCTCCGAGCCCTGCTGCCGGCCAGGGCTCCAAAGGAGACGCCGCCCGAGACCCGCCATCGCCGCCGCCACGTTGCATCTACCCGGGCCCTCGCCATTCGGCCCGGGAATGGGAGGCAGTCTCCCCGCCCTCCGAGCCCTGCTGCCGGCCAGGGCTCCAAAGGAGACGCCGCCCGAGACCCACCATCGCCGCCGCCACGTTGCATCTACCCGGGCCCTCGCCATTCGGCCCGGGAATGGGAGGCAGAGTCTCCCCGCCCTCGGAGCTCTGCCTGCCGTCCAGGGCTCCGAAGGAGACGCCGCCCGAGACCCGCCATCGCCGCCGCCGCATTGCCTCTTCCCGGGCCCTCGCCATTCGGGCCGGGAATGGGAGGCAGAGTCTCCCCGTCCTCCGAGCCCTGCCTGCCGGCCAGGCCTCCAAAAGAGACGCCGCCCGAGACCCGCCATCGCCGCCGCCACGTTGCCTCTCCCGGGGCCCTCGCTGCTTGGCCCGGGAATGGGAAGCAGAAAAGGGACGATGATGCCAGCCGCCTCGAGCAGCTCCCTGGTCCCACCCCGGCAGCCCATGCCACTGGCCCCATTGGAGAGAGACAGGTACAGCACAGTATTTGGTTCAGAATCTTTTTTTCCTAGATTTTCCTCCTTTAAAATTGGGTGCGCCTTATATGCCGGAGCGCCTTATATGGCGAAAAATACGGTAGTTGGAGTACAGCAAAGCTTCCCCCCAGTATGAGAAGCTTAGGCCTGCATCTTCAATTGCGCATCTGATCATGGTCTGGAGCACTCCGTTCCTTCGTTCGGCGACTCCGTTCTGGAAGGCTGAGAATGGTGCGGTTTTGTAGTGTAGCATCCCCTTCTCGGTTATCCAGTCTTGGAACTCTTTGGACAGGAATTCCGATCCTCTGTCCGTCATCAGTTTCTTTATGTTGGTGTTGTTCTGGGTTTGCACCCTTTGGTAGAACTCTTTGAACTTGCTGAAGGTCTCGTCCTTGCTTTTGAGGGTGTATACGAAACCGTATCGGCTGTAGTCATCGACTATCGTCAAGAAGAATCTCTTCTGGCCCAAGGATCTCTCGAGTGGCCCCACCAGGTCGAGGTGGACCAATTCGAAAGGGTGGCTTGACTTCCTGGAGGATGTCTTCGGTCGTGCCTCAGTTTTTGTCTTGGAGCTTTTGCATACGGAGCACTCCAGGTAGTTCTCACAATTCTTGATCCTTAGTCCTTTTGAACACCCTAGCATCTTCTTGACTGTCGGAAAACCTATGTGTCCCAATCTCCTGTGCAACAGGTGCGCGCACTCATCATGTATTTGTTTCCCTATGGATATCCTCAGTGTTCTATGCTCTGCGCTGCCGACCCCTTCATTTCTTGTGGGACTGCCGTAATCATTGTTTTCCCTTTCTGGGTCTTCATGTTCGGGTTCCCTGGGGTCGTCTGTGGTGCAGTCCTGCATCTCTTCATCGTCAGTGCCGTCGATTAGGCCTATTGTGGCCTGTCCATCCTCGGCTTCCTTGGCAATGAGGTACGGTAGGCCGCCTATGAGCTCCACTCTTCCAATCTGCTTTCCCCTTCTTTCGATGGACACCCTCTTGTTTTCGAAGACTATCCTGAGGCCGGTGTCTTCTGTGAGCTTGGTGATGGCCAGGACATTATATGGAATTTCAGGGGAGTAAAGGACGCCTTTGACCTGACCAATTCCAGGGATGAGTACGTCGCCCCTGCCGGTTACTCTTGCATGTTCCTGGTTGGCGACTTTGATTCTGAAGGAATCTTTTTCAAATGAGTTGAATATTTCCTTGTGGCATGATGTGTGGGTGGTTGCCCCGGAGTCGATCAGCCACCGCTGTAGGTGTGCATTTGAAGACCTGTCTGCCCTGTGGCTGCTGGTCCCTTCACTGTGCTTGACCACGTTCACTGAATCTGGTTTGTATCCATCTTGCCCCTTCTGTGGCTTAAGCTCTCTCTTTGGGCTAGGTGATCTTCGTCGTCTGTCCCCCCTGTCGTTGTCGCCCTTGTGTCTGTGTGGGTATTCGTCCTGTGACCCACGCCTGGGTCTCGGAGTGTCCTCATGGCGTCTTTGATCGCGTGTGGGTTTGTGTTTCCTTGGTCCACATGTGTGACACTCGAAACTAGGGCTCCCCTGTTCAGGGAAACTGACTCTTTTGCGTGGCCTGTCCTCTCTGCGTGTGGTGGCCCTACTTCTCCTAAGGTTATCCTCAGCTATGAGTTTCTTAGTAATGTACCCCAATGTGGCATTGTCACTTCCCAAATTATCCAGCTGAGTCAGGAAGTAGTCCCAGCTTGAATCGAGGGAGTTGTATATAATGCTAATCTGGTGCTGATCCGTCACGATTTCCCCCCTTCTTATGAGGTCGGATCTCATGTTGTTTAATGTCATCAGGTGCTCGCTCATTGTTGATCCCTCTTTCATTTTGTATGCATACAACTCTCTCAATAGCAAGCAGGTCGTAGTCCTTTCATTGCAATAAAACATTTCATACAATATTCCCCAAACCTCATGCACAGTTAGCCCATCAGGGATACTCCCATACATTGAAGTGTCAATAGAGCTTAAAAGCAAACAGAACACTCTGTGGTGTAGTCTGTCCACCTTTAGGGTCCATGGCTTTCTTGGCGGGTCCTGAATCAGGTACAGTGCCCCCTCCCTCATCAGAATTACCTGGAATTGTTGTGCCCAGTCCATTAGGTTCTCCCCAGTCATGCGAAGGATTGGGAAGTTGTGAGGTAGTTGGCTGTGCTGGCCGGCATTGCTTCCTTTGCTGGATCTGGCCTGGTGCCCTGGGCTGTCTCTATATTGGCAGTGGGGGATGGGTACACATATATTTGCTATTGGATGTCCCATTTGCAGTTTTTCTGGTCGCCTGTAGAGGGAGTTCGCTGGTCCTCTGCCCATGGAGCGACCTGAGTTGACCTGCAGTTCCTCTTCTTTGCCAGAGAGGGAGTTCTCCTGCTCCTCTTGCGCCTGCGTGAACCTCATTGTTTGCTGGCTGCCGAGGTGAGCGGATCTCTGTCTCGGAGGTCCTGCTGCTTCAGGTTGGAGCGTCGGTGAGGAGATGCTTTCGTCGCTGGAGCTGCTTTCTTCATCGGAGGATTCTGTGGAGCTGTCGCGTGATGGCCGCCATCTTTGCTGGACTGATGGGGGTTCGGGTCGTCGTAGCTCCGGCTCCTCGGGTCGTGGCTCCGCGTGGATGCGTGCCTTGCGGGTCTCGCGCCCCTCCCGATCGCGGTAGTGTGTTTCTGAGGGGGGGCTGCGTCCCCTTCGGTTTCTAGCTGGGAAGGGTTTGCGGTGGCTTTCCTCCGAGGAGAGGTCATGTCTCCTTCGGCCTTTGATTGCGAAGGGGGCCTCTGCCCATGTGAGGAGTTCGGCCCGGTTGTCAGCAGCGCCTCTCTTGGGGGCGTGGTGCCTGCTTGGGGGTCTCCGCTCCTCTTCTAGTTCCTGGGGGCTGAGGGTCGGCATTTCTAGGGTCTGTGTGTCCACCCTCCGGGGTCCCAGGGCCATTTCTTTCCTTCGCGTGGTTGGGACGCGCGGGTTATCTGCGGGTATCGTTGTCCCGGTGGATTTTCCCACTGGTGTGTTCGAATCTAGGGCCGCCGCTTGTAATTGGTCGGCTAGATTTGAACTCGGCTCGGTGCTTGGGGTTCCCGCCATGGAGGATCTCGGGGTAGAGCTTACCGTGCCGTTGGTGTGGGGTTCATCTCCGATGTTCATCAAGGCCAGTAGCTCTGCCGTGGGGATCATTCCTCTCCCGGCTATCGCCCTGTGGATTTTGGTTGTTAGGCTTTCGTCTTGGTCGTCCCTTTCGGTGGGTGCCCCTCCGGTTTCGGCCTTCGTTTGGCCATCTGGGTCCGTCTCCGTGATGGTCCGGTTGGGGTTGTCCTCTTCCATTACCGTTTGGGGTCGTGCGATTGCCTGTTCCAGAGTTTCGGGTCCAGTTGGTCTTTTGTTTTAATTTTGGAGTTGTTTGTGGGCGAACCAAACCTCTGCTACCATTTTGTGAGAGTGTTTCAGATGGTTCGGCCCAATAACTCCAGAGACAGTATATTATAATTAAAGTCTTTTATTCTCACTGCCCGCATGGCAGTCAGTGACTGTATCAAGGATCAAAGATGGAAGAAAAGGCGGGTATGAGGTGGAGGTGGTTCTTTTATAGGGTTGGATGAGGTCAGAGGCATAAGGTTCAAGGGAATAGGGTTACAGTGGCAAGGCATTGTGGTACATGTAGTTCAGGTCAGTTTGATATTACATCTGACAAATGGTCGCCTCGCTTAACAACTAAAACCAACGAAAAACTCACTTAACAACTAAATCGGGGTTTGCAATCCCACCCACCCACCAGAAGTCACAATTGGTCACTTACAATGGCGGCGCTTTTTTCAAGTGTTTCGTTTAAAGAGCAACTTGCTTAAAGAGCAATCCTGTGGAACGCATTATGCTCTTTAAGTGAGGTACCACTGTAATTAACTTGGTAAATATATATTCATTTTAAACTGTAGTTTGTATTTAACCGACATCAACTTTACTGTTTTGATGACACCAAGATCAGAATCCTGTTGGGGGGAAGTGTGCACACAATGCCAATGTTGCAGCATGTTTTATCCAAATGTATCAAAATTACCATCCGTAAAAAAAAAATAAACCTATACTTTAAGCAGAGAGGTACTGTACAGCCATAAGTGTAATGCAAATAATAGGATTCTATATGAAATTTGGTCCTGTGCTATTTTAGTTGAATATAAGTTACTGGGTTGGATCCAGGGTTCCTCAAATTTAGAGCAATCTCGGAGAAATCCATGGGACTTAATGGGAAGTAATTATTAGCTTAAGATGGTCTTCTTTTGGTGGGCTTACTCTAAGTATGATCTCACTAGATCCCAGAATTGATCATGCATTAAGAAACAGACACAACAAAGAAACACTTCCTGTGCTTCCAGGGAGGGTGGAGGGATCACTGGTCCATGCAACTCTCCCCTGGTGGCACAGTGGTTAAACTGCTGTACTGCAACCAAAAAGTTGTGAGTTTGATCGTAACCAGGGGTCAAGATTGACTCAGCCTTCCATCCTTCCGAGGTCGGCAAAATGAGTATCCATCATGTTGGGGGCAAAATGCTAATTAACTTGTGAACCTCCCAGAGCATTATGGGGCAGTATATAAGTGTGACTGCTTTGCTTTACCTAATGCTGCAGCAGCATTTTGCACCTTACAGAGTGGACCATTTGTCACCCCATGGATGACAGCAACTACCTTATAATAAAGATCAGACTTTCTTCTTTCCTTGACCTAGCCTGACCTGGATAATTTGTGCAAGACAGGAATTCATGCTCAGACAAGGTCAAGCTATACAATATTTAGGAAATATTGGTGCCAACTACTATCAGTAAGGTAAAGGTAAAAGTCGCCTTTGCTCGAAAGCCAATCGTATCTGATTCTACGGTTCAGAGCTCATCTCTGTTTATAGCCAATATAGCTGTCTGTGTCTGCAGACATTTCTGTGGACATATGGCAGGCATGCCTCAACACGGAATACTGTTTACCTTTCCACCAAAGTGGTCCCTATTTATCTACTTACAATTTCTTGCTTTCGAACTGCTATGTTGGCAGGGGCTGGGGAAAAGACGGGAGCTCATTCCGCCCTGCAGTACAATTAGCTATCAGTACAATTAGCCATCAGGAACAGAGACAATTGAAGTAATCGCAAGAACAGAATAGAGCAAAACAAATAAACCTTTGAATTTCATTTTTTGGAAGGTTTAGTGTCTTGCACGGGAGACAAAGAAGGAGTCGCAGGAAGGACTAACACAGGTTTATTCATAGATGGTCAGTATGAACATGTGATAATGGCGGAGGTACATCTCATTATATACAGTAACATAATGCATTTGAATCTTGTTGCACGGTAGCTCATTGGCTGCTACCGGCGTGGCCTCGCCCAGGTCACGCCTCTCTTCTTGTAGTTGTTTTCTGTAGCTCTTTGTCATGCGGGGAATCTCCCGCGGCTGTTCGTGATTTGGGGAATGTGGACCATGTGAGACTGAACGCTTGCAGCTGCCCTCTATGGGCGGCTTGCTCGCGTTCCTTAACAGCTGAGATACATTGTGGTTGTGGACTGGTTACATTCATATATTTAAAGGAACATTGTACATGCATACATAACATCCCTCCCCCCTAGGACGGGACGAAGTCCCTCAACCATTGTGGCTTGCCGCAAGTGCGTCTGGGGCGTGCGGCTGCCTGACCTAATACAGGGGAGCCTGTGACCCCTGGTTCCACGGAGTCTCGTCCTGCAACGGAAAATGGAGACTCGTTAGTGGTTCTGTGGGGAGCTGGCGATGCCCATGTCTTGGGAGACGGGAATGGGATGAACAGCTGGGAAGTGAACCCCTGTCTATTGCCTGAGGAGCCCGGGGACCCTCCCAGCACAAACCTCGGGACCGACGAGGATGCCCTCGCGGTCCCGCCACCTCCTGCTGCCTGTTCGGGAGTTCGGGAGATTGCGGCGGGGGCGGGTGAGCTCCCGCCGGCTGCCTGTCTTTTAGGGGCCGGAGCTATGGTGTACTCTAGGATGCAAGAACTGGGGGGGCTGGAGGTACCAGGGGCTGAACTGAAACCCCTCTTCTCGCTAGGACGGGTGGGGGACCACTCCGCTAACTCCCCCTGGTACGGAAAATCATAATCATCACCAAACTGATCCCTCTCTTTCAAAGTATCCTCCTCCGTGGATGGGAACCCAGGATTCGCGTTTGTATCCGCGGGTTCCGCCGTGTCTCCCCCTTGGGTAATGCGGGTGGGGGAGGACCCTAACGCTGATGCCCCCTCCCCTGTGACTCGCCTTCTGAGTTGGTCGGCGTGCCTTCTCCAGAGTAGACCTGAACTGGTTTCGACCCTGTAGGATACCGGCCCCGTTTGCTCCACAATTGTGCCCGGTACCCACGCTGGTCCCGAGGCCGCGTAGTTTCTGCAGTGAACCGGGTCCCCTATCGCAAAACTTTTGGAGCTCCCTCCCCCTATGCTTATATTCCTCCCTTCATCCTCCACCCTGGACGGATCCATCCGGTCAAAAAGTGTTACCGGACGCCTCCTCATGAGGAGTTCGGCTGGGGAAAAACCTGAGGCTAAGGGGGTTGTCCTGTAGCAGATGAGGAACTGGCACAGGTGCAGGTTCAACTCACCGGGACCCATGCGCCGCAGTGCGTCTTTCGTAGTGCGCACTTGGCGCTTTACCTGACCGTTTGTGGCGGGGTGGAACGGGGCAGCTGTGATGTGCCTGATTGCGTTTCTTTCTATGAACGTTTTGAACTCCGCAGACGTGAAAGTACTCGCGTTGTCGCTCACGAGAACGTCTGGCAGGCCGAAGCAGGCAAAAAGCTTGTGCAACTGCCTAATGGTTGCCGCGGAGGAGGTGCTGCTCATAGGGATTACCTCCAACCACTTGGAGTAGGAGTCGACTACCAGTAGGAACGTGGCCCCGCGGAAAGGCCCCGCGAAGTCGACATGAATCCTGGACCATGGCCCGCGGGCCGTGTCCCATTCCCTGTGGGGTAGCCTGGATTCCTCGGGCCGAGAGCTCTGGCAGCTCTCGCACATGCCCACTAACCGTTCTATATCCGCGTCTATCTTGGGCCACCAAATGAAACTCCTGGCTAGGGCCTTGGAGCGCACAATCCCCGGGTGACTGGTGTGCAGTAGCTTTAGCACCCTCGCCCTTAACTTTTCGGGGATGACTACCCGCTGTCCCCAGAGTAAGCAGCCCCTTTCCAGGGAGAGCTCCACTCTGCGTCTGCAAAACGGTTGGAATTCCTCACCTGGGGAAGTGGTGGGCCACCCTTTTCTAACCCAGGAGCTGACTTGGGCTAGGATCTTGTCGGCCGCCGTCGCCTTGGCGAGGTCGGCCGGAACAATGGGGGGTGAATCGAGGGCCTCAATCAGCAGGACTTGGTGGTCCTGCTCCACCTCGCATGCCGGGTCTCCTAGGCTAGGGAGAGGGGATCGGGACAGTGCGTCTGCATGGGAGATCTCCTTCCCTGGGCGGTAAATTAGCTCGTACTGGTAAGCGTTGAGGAATATGGCCCAACGCAGCATCCTGGGGGATAAAATTTGGGGGGTCGGTTTGCCGGTAGTGAAGATCCCCAGAAGCAGCTTGTGATCAGTCACCACCGTAAACTCGCGGCCATACAAAAAGTCATGGAACTTTTTCGTTCCCGCGATTATGGCCAGGGCCTCCCTATCCGTTTGCGCGTAATTGCGCTCAGCCTTTGAAAGGGACCTTGAATAGTACGCCACTGGGGCCTCCCGCCCGCTCTCTAGCACGTGGCACAGGACCGCCCCCACCCCCACCGGGGACGCATCACATACTAGGACCACTGGCTTCCTTGGATCGAAGTGAGTCAGGACAGCATTCGAGGAAAGGAGTGACTTTAGCTCTCTAAATGCTTTCTCCTGCCTGTCCCCCCACCGCCAAGCCGCGTCCTTTTTTAGTAGGGTGTGCAGTGGCTCCGCGACCGATGCCTTCCTTGGCAGGAATGAGTGATAAAAATTGAGGAGCCCTAGGAAAGACTGCAACTCTGGCTTTGCGGTGGGGCGAGGGGCATTCTTTACGGCCGCAACCTTGGACTCCGAGGGGCGAATTCCCTCTGAGGTTACCTTAAACCCGAGGAACTCAACCTCTCTTGCGAAAAACACGCATTTGTCTTTTCGTAGGCGAAGCCCCGCTTTTTCGAAAACTGAGAGGACCCCATCTAACCTCCTAGCTAGCTCTGCCTCGCTCCCCGCTGTTATCAGGACATCGTCGAAGTAGGGGAGGACACCTGGGAGTCCCTTTAATAGGCGTTCCACGAGGGCTTGGAAAATCCCGGGGGCCGAATTCATGCCAAACTGGAGGCACGTCACCTTAAAGGCCCCCTTGTGGGTTACAATCGTCTGTGCGGCGGCAGCAGCTGGGGTTACCGAGAGCTGCTGGTATGCCTGTGCTAAGTCTAGCTTGGCGAAACACCTTCCCCCATGTAACGTGGCCAGTAGATGGCTGACCACAGGCACCGGATATGCATTTGGCCGAATGGCCTTATTAATCGTACATTTATAATCCGCACAAATCCTGACCTCCCCGTTTGATTTAAGGGCCGTAACAATCGGCGTTTCCCATTCCGCCGAGTCAACTGGAACCAAAATCCCCTGCCCCACCAGTTTGTCCAGTTCCGCCTCGATCTTGTCCTTTAGGGCGAATGGCACTCTCCTTGGCTTGAGGCGGATGGGCCGGATCTCTGGGTCCAGTTCAAAGGAGACTGGGGGCCCCCTGTACGTCCCGAGTCCCTTTTTGAAAATGTCCGGGTGCGCATTGCACACATCCCGCATTGGGTCAGTCTCGATGGCGTTAATGCCGGACAGTTCGATTCCCAGGGGAGCAAACCACTGTGTTCCCAGAAGGCAGCATCTCCCCCCCTTGAGGACGACTAGGGGCAGTCTCTCGGAATAGTTCTTGAATTTTACTTCAAACTTTCCCACCCCCAACACTGGGATCCCATTTCCCTGCACGTCCCGCAAGTTTGACCTTAAGGCCCGCAGTTTGGGCCGCACCTCTGGGGGGATGCGCATGTACTCTCTCTGGGATAGGATAGAATAGGACGACCCCGAGTCTATCTCCATTCTCACTGGGAGCCCCTGTAACTGTACCTCAACGAAAAAACGTCGGTGCTCCAGTCCCACGCGGTTGACGCCTTCCTCGTCGAAACCGGTTGAGACCTTCCTGGTGCCGGTCGCCTTCCGCTGGTGTCCCCGGGGTTGACTTGGGCCGCTCTTGTCCTCGGTCCGTCCGCGCCTGCAAACTCTGGCGATGTGCCCCTTCCGGCCGCAGTTGTGGCACTCGGCCTTGCGAAACGGGCACCTCGTGCGGTCGTGGGGCGCCCCACAACAGTCGCAACGGCGGTCTTGCCTTTCGCGGGTCTCACACTTCTCCCCGCGTTTCCTTATCCGCTGGACGTCGTCCTCCTCGCTGGAACAGGGGTCTGCCGTTGTGGACGACTCCTCGGACATCGCTGGTGAGCCGGCGGGCGGCTTGGGGGCCCGCCAGGCCGTCTTTGCTGGTGTCCGCCGAGCCGCTTGCACTGGTGACTTGGCCCTCTCGGACGCGGTCCCTCGGGACTTAAACAGCCTGACCCCGCTCCTGGCCTCCTCGGCTGCTTGGGCCTCCCGCAGTACCTCATTGAACGTGAGGCGGTGGTCGCGGGTCATCAGGCGCCTCTGCAGCTCCTCGTCCTTCAAACCGCACAACATGCGGTCTCGGAGGGCCTGGTCCAGGTCGTCCCATTGGCAGTGCACCGCTGCCAGCCTGAGGGCCGCCGCGTAGGCGGACACAGATTCACCGGGGTGCTGGTCTCGCCGATGGAACGCGACCCGGGCTGGGAAGATTGAGACCGGCGGTTGGAAATGCTCACGAAGCTTCTCCAAGATGCGGTCGATGGGCACTTCGTCCACCTTCCGGGGGGCCACCAGGGTCATCAAGATCCGCATCGCGGCCGGCCCGACCTGGGACAGGAAGTGTGAGCGCATTTTCGCGTTGTCGTCGACGTCGGCGGCTTCCATCGTGTGCCGAAACTGGCACCCGTAGAGCTCCCACTGCTCGGGTTCGCTGACATCGAACTGGTACGGCTTGACTTTGGGATTCGCCATCGATCCCATCCTCGTCGCCAATTTAGTGTCTTGCACGGGAGACAAAGAAGGAGTCGCAGGAAGGACTAACACAGGTTTATTCATAGATGGTCAGTATGAACATGTGATAATGGCGGAGGTACATCTCATTATATACAGTAACATAATGCATTTGAATCTTGTTGCACGGTAGCTCATTGGCTGCTACCGGCGTGGCCTCGCCCAGGTCACGCCTCTCTTCTTGTAGTTGTTTTCTGTAGCTCTTTGTCATGCGGGGAATCTCCCGCGGCTGTTCGTGATTTGGGGAATGTGGACCATGTGAGACTGAACGCTCGCAGCTGCCCTCTATGGGCGGCTTGCTCGCGTTCCTTAACAGCTGAGATACATTGTGGTTGTGGACTGGTTACATTCATATATTTAAAGGAACATTGTACATGCATACATAACAGAAGGGTTCTCAAAGAAATTAAAATATCTATTAGCAAAAGTCTTGTTGCTCAGCAGGGTAAATTGTGACAGATTATGCCCATCAAATCAATGGGAATTTATTGAGTCAACTCCACTTTAAATTCATCAATTCAAAGAGGCTTAATCTAACTGTGAATTAGTTTAGTAAATCAGAATTAGAGTTAGGCCATTTGAATTAGTGGAAGTTATGGAGGCGGTAGCTCATTAAATCCCATTGATTCTACCGGATTACTTTGCTTCAATTTACTACACTAATCAAAAGGATTTTGGCCATTGTGATATCATATCATCTTACCTTAGTTGGCACTTCTATTTCTTTTGTGATGAAAACCTCCTCAGTCTGGACAGCATCCATTGGGAAATATCCAAAATCTGTACCTTTCTATATGTAAAAAAATTTGAAGATTTTGCCTCTTATTGTATGAAAACACTGTATTTTCTCATTTACAAAGCATTATTTAACAATAAACCAATGAGAAGAACCTTTGAATTTCTTTCTATTATGTCTAGGTAATTAAAAATAACTTATTCCTCGCTTAACAAATGGCTCACTTAACACAAAAATCACATAACAAAAGGAAATCCATAGAAAATAGTGGTTCAGTTAACAATTTCCCCCCAGAACGGCTTAATTGGTTTTCAGTGAATTCATATGGGAAACCGCATTTCGGTTAACAAATTTTGGTTTTCATTGGATTTCTATAGGAAATTGCATTCAATGCATTCCTATGGGAAATTCGTTTTACAATTTTTTCATAGTACAAAAGGTCCTGGAGAACGCATTACATTTGTTGACCGAGGTTCCACTGTATTTTGTGTATGGATCTCATGGCTGTCTTTGTTTGTTCTTCTCTTAGAGAAATTTCTTCCTAATTTCTTGCAGGTAGCATATAAAATGTTAATTTGTTTTATTTTCACATTAGTAAAATTATTCCTATTTTGAAATATTTTGAAATACACTTATTTATTGAATTTATATCAAATTTTTAAAATAGAAATGGGATTCAAAATGACTTACAAATACAGATAAACTGTAAATATATAATTAGGCCATTAAAAGAAATCCAATTTCATCCATAGCTCATAGTATGCTTACTCTCTGAAATATTAGTTAATTCTACATAACAATATTTCAAGTAAACACTATATTTTGCTCCTTTTACAGAAACCATTTCAAAGCAATATTATTATATTAAAAAGCCAGCTACAAAATTATGCTGAATTTACTAACAATTAGTATGAAACTAAATTAAATATTTTAAAAACTATGAAGCTTATGTTTTTTGCATTTATACATCTCAAAATCTTTAGTCGCTGCAGAAATTTTTATGTGATGAAATACTTACACTTCCTGCCCATAAATCTTCCCTTGTTCTGGAAAGTTTGAAGTATACAATTATCTCTTCTCCTGTTTTGAAGTTCAAATAACGGCAGTCAGGACCTGTATAGTCTTTAATAGCTTGCACTCTGCTCATTGATGCTGGATATATGTAAAAAGTTGAGGTTACATTAGAAGATCTTTGTGATATTACTAATCAAGGTATGTGAAACAAAGTTAGTCAAATGGAAACAATTTATTTCAGCAATCAAATTACATGTTAGCACATATATCCTTCTATTATATTTTGTCTCAGGCATTAAATTCCTTTACAGCTCTGCATCGGAGAAATCAGATTTACATATAAAATCCATATTTACCCCCTGACAATCAGTCATAAAACAAAAACAAATTGATTTACAACACAGTTAAAACTAGGTCAGGTTGGATAAACAGATGTATTTTAGCTCTAAAGAGAGCTCTGTTTCTAATGATGGGCTAACTGTATTGTCTAGAATTCAACCTGATTTAAATACAGTGCAATATCAGATCAGCAAATAGGGATGTTGGATGAAGGACAGCATTGCTGTAGGAGAAAGCATGTGGCTGTCAAGATACTAATAAATTTGAGTCCCAGTACCAGAGCGGGAACAATACATGGTGGCTTAGTGGTTAAGATGCTGAATTTGATAACTGGAAGGTTGGCCAGTCAGCAGTTCAAGACCCAAGTGCTGCATGATGGAGTGAGCTTCTGTGTCTGTCCCAGCTCCTGTCAACCTGGCAGTTCGAAAGAAAGAAACTGCAAGTTGATAAATAGGGACCACTTCGGTGGGAAGGTAAACAGCACTCCGTGCGCTCCGGTGTCTAGTCATGTCTGCCGCGTGACCACAGAAACATCTGCAGGCACAGACAATGCTGGCTCTTTGACTATAAACAGAGATGAGCACTGAATCCTGGAGTCAGATATGACTGGCTTTCAAGCAAGGGTGACCTTCACCTAAACTCATATTCATGCAACTAGCAAATCTGACATACCCTCAATCTGATAAATTAAGGTTTGATTCAAACATAAAATTGAACATAGAATTTTTATTAGTAAAACATACAGTACTGTGCAAAAGCCTTGGGCCACCACCAGCAGGTTTGATAATACCCAGCTTGTTGGGGGCAAATTGTAGTTTGCCTAATTACTTTATAAACCATCCAGAGAGTGCTTTAACACTATGGGGTGGAATATGAGCAGCTGTATTTGCATTTTATTCCTATATTCATTGATTACACAGTCATATACTTGTTAATTCAGAAGTAAACTCTGCAATATCTATGAAGTTTACAACCAAGTAAAAACACATAGGATTGGAAGATTAACAGCATAGAAAAATTACAAAAGAATGCTAAAGTAATAAGAAATAAAGCAAAAAACAAAACACCACACCACTATACAGTAAAACCTCGACTTACAAATGCCTCGAGTTACATAAAATCCGACTTACATAATGATTTTGTGCTAAAACCATGTCCCGATTTACACAATTTCCTATGGGTTTGCTTCAAATTACATAAAAATTTCATTTTCCCTATGTGTTTGCTTCGAGTTACATAAAAAAATTATTTAAGCAAAAGCCTATGGAACTGACTTTTTTTCGTAAGTAGGGGTTTTACTGTATTAATCAGTTATTGTTTCAAGGTGTGTGATTTTTATTGAAACTTTGTTGACTAACTCTTTCACTGAACACTGAATCCTTTAATCCCATCCAAATGGCTTCCTGGAAATAATTCCTGTTTTGAAAATAGACAGATGAACGTCCTATAAATATAATATTTTGACAAGCATTTCTTAAGGCATTCTTTGTGTTTTCAACTAATTTTTTTGCTGTACTTTGTTTTAACCTTTTTAATTATTAGTTTTTCACATGATTACTTGAAGTAGTAGAACTTTGTACTTACTTTCGCATTCTGGGTCACCGCATTTTTTCTTGTCTGACAACACCTTTGTACTCTTGATGTTTGTTGGCAATGAAAGAATTAAAAGTAACATTCGTATTTCACAAATCCTCAGCATTCTTGATGTTAATCCTAAAATACTTTTAAAATTCAGTACTGATCTTCATTTACTCCCTTATTCAAAGCAATTTTTGTGATTCCAGCTTACTATTAACTATGCCTACTGAAATGTCCTTTCAGCAATCAGCAGAGTTGAGTCCTATTTATGCAGCTTAATTATTAACTTCAGTGTTTTGACATACGTCCTTCCTGCCCCCGCCCCATTTCAAGCAAGTATTGGCACATAACAGACTAAACAAAACTTCTACAAAAATGGGAACTAAATTCTGCTACAAACACAATGCCAGCTCTGTCCCCAACACAATTTGAAGATTGGCAACACAATCTTTGGCAACACAATTAGAACCACAGATAATCTCACTCATAACATCAGGGGCCTGTTTATTTTTTCTTCTGCTGTATCTGAATCCGAATATAGGCAATAATCACGGCGATCAGCCATGAAGACTGTCCTGAGAATATAATCCGTGGTCTTTTATCTGCCTTCCGCATCACAGCATGACACCTGTACCATTGATCCAGTTCCATGAGTCACTTTCTGGTCCTGAGTCTTTTTAGCACACAAAGTCCTCATCAGCCCCAGGCCAGTATTGATGAAGCTGCTGCCCTCCATCAAATGGGATTCAATCCACTTGGGGACCATCACCCTTCCCTGTGGACTTTGGCACCCAAGGCCATTAATCCTCAGGGTTGTCAGGTTAGTTAACCGCCACCTGGCACTCTCTGCTGAGTTGCTGACAGTATGGTCTACCACTCTATTACTGTTGTGTTCTATTACTGTATCTTTTACAATGTACCCATTCACGTGTATCCAATGTAACCATGCTTGTGTAACATTATAACCAGCAGCTGCTTAACTGTAGCCCTTACAATAGGACGCGAGCTAATGACCACCGGGTGGCAATAGCGAGCGTTCAAGCTCTCCTGGCTCAGACTCACCAGCAAACAACAGCGCGGGAAGATTCCCGCCATCACCTACACCTGGACAAGAAGGGCGTGACCGTCCATGACGTCACGCGGACAGTAACCAATAGACTGTTGAGGAGCCACATTCAAAATGTATAGCCACTGTATATATTGAGCTACCCATCCGCCATTACCTCATGTTCCCCCGGATCATCATGCAATAAACCTGTGTTAAGCCAACCCTTCGGCTGTTTCATTGTCTCTGGTCCCATACACTAAATTGGCGATGAAGGTGGGATATGGCTGCCCACGGGACCAAGACATGCGCCGGTTTCGAAATCAGGAGACCGGCAGACTGGGACATCTTCGAGATGGACTTCCAGGGAGCCCTGGTGGAATCCGAAGTCGCGGATGAGGCAAAGAAAAGGGCCATCTTCACCAGGATGCTGGGGCCAGACACCAAGAGGGTCTTGGTGGACCTGATCGCGCCGAGGAGGGCGAGTGAATTCAAGGTGAAATAACTCATGCACATGCTGCGCGAGTACTTCCGGCCCTTGACGGCAATGTTCCCCTCTCGGAGCGCGTTTTGGAGGCGAGTCCAAGCGCCCGGGGAGACGGTCACCGACTTCGCAGCGGCCCTGCGACTGGCGGCCGGCCCATGCAAATGGGAGAACGCAGAAATCACACTAAGAGACTGCGTGCTGTGCGGCCTGAGCGACGCCGAAACTCAGCGCACATTGATGAACCGGGAGCCGCCCCCCACGTTGCAGGAGGTCCTGAAGGAGGCACAAGCCGCGGAAGCTACAAAGGCCGGGGTCCAGGAGCTCCAGGACTGGCGGCCAAAGACGGGCAAGGCAGAGACTTCGGTGCACGTTTCGGTGCACACGGCCCGGCGAGTTTCGAAGTCGTCCGCGGAGAGCAGCGACGACGAGGACGTCCGGAAGGTCCGGAAGGAAGGCCGGCGTTGCGACGGCTGCGGAGCGAACCACGACCGCGCCAAATGCCCCTTCAGAAAGGCCGAGTGTCACAACTGCGGCCGCCGCGGGCACATCGCCAAGGTCTGTAGGAAACGGCGCGAGGCCCGGAAGAGTTCGAGAGACCGCGCGACGAGGCCCAAGGACGGCACCCAGGCCACGAGGAAGTGAGATGGCGTGGGCCGCATCGCCGACGACAGCGAGGACGACGCACCGGTGTTCAGCGTGTCCGCGGGACACCCCCGTTACTTTGTTGAGGTACTAGTACAAGGGGCCCCCATTAGGATGGAAATTGACTCGGGTTCCTCATATTCCATCATTCCCCAGAAGGAGTTCCTGAAAATTGCCCCCCACGTGCGGCCCAAACTCAAAGCTTTGAGGTCCACGCTACGGGACGTGCAAGGGAACTGCATTCCAGTGTTGGGGGTTGGAAAATTTCAGGTCCAATTTAAGAAACACGCTGCGATTCTCCCCCTAGTTGTTCTTAGAGGGGGGAATTGCAGCCTCCTCGGGACTCAATGGTTCCAGCCCCTGGGTTTGTTCATTGGGGGGGTGCACGCCGTTGCCGTTGGGACTGACCCGATTCAGGAGGTGTGCGAAGCGCACCCCGAAGTCTTCAAAAAGGGACTTGAGAAATTTAAGGGACCCCCGGTAGCCTTCGACCTAGACCCTGAGGTCCGCCCAATAAGACTCAAACCGCGCCGGGTGCCATTCGCGCTCAAGGACAAAATAGAGGCGGAACTGGACAAATTGGTGGGCCAGGGGATTCTTGTTCCTGTTGATTCTGCGGAGTGGGAAACTCCAATTGTAACAGCACTAAAGGCCAACGGGGAGGTGCGCATATGTGCTGATTACAAGTGCACCATCAACAAGGCCATTCGCCCTAATGCGTATCCGGTGCCGGTAGTCAGCCATTTGCTGGCCAGGTTACATGGGGGAAAGTGTTTCGCTAAACTCGACTTAGCACAAGCCTACCAGCAGCTCTCGGTGACCCCAGCCGCAGCGGCTGCCCAAACCATAGTCACCCATAAGGGGGCGTTCCAGGTGACGCGCCTTCAGTTCGGCGTAAACTCGGCGCCTGGAATTTTCCAGTCACTCGTGGAAAGCCTCCTGAAGGGGCTCGAGGGGGTGTTGCCTTATTTTGATGACGTATTGATAACTGGGGGGAGTCGGGCCGAATTGGCAAAGAGGTTGGGCAAGGTTCTAGCCATATTCGAAAAGGCGGGGTTGAGACTGTGAAAAGACAAATGCGTCTTCTTCGCGACCGAGGTCGAATTCCTAGGGTTCCGTGTCACTCCTGAGGGAATAAGGCCGTCCACATCTAAGGTAGCCGCCATCAAGAAAGCCCCTCGCCCCACCTCCAAGCCCGAGTTGCAGTCGTTCCTAGGGCTGCTGAATTTTTACCACTCCTTCCTTCCCCGGAAAGCAGCCGTGGCCGAACCGTTGCACAGATTGCTTAAAAAGGACGAGGCATGGAAGTGGGGCGACGAGCAAGAGAGGGCATTTACTGAGCTAAAGCAGCTTCTGGCGTCTGATGCCATCCTCACCCATTTCAACCCCAAGCGCCCAGTGGTCCTGATATGTGACGCATCCCCGGTGGCGGTGGGGGCGGTGCTGTGCCACGTGCTGGAAAACGGGAGGGAGGCCCCGATAGCGTTCTATTCCAGGTCCCTGTCCCAAGCGGAGAGAAACTACGCCCAGACAGACAGGGAAGCATTAGCGATAATTGCGGGAACAAAAAAGTTCCACGACTTCCTGTACGGCCGCCCCTTCACAATCGTAACCGATCACAAGCCCCTGCTAGGCATTTTTACCACAGATAAGCCCACGCCACAGATCCTGTCCCCAAGGATGCTTAGGTGGGCCATTTTTCTCAACGCGTATCAGCACGCATTAGTGTACAGGCCCGGGAGGGAGATCAGCCATGCGGACGCTCTATCGAGGTCCCCCCTTCCCCAGGATAACAGCCACGTGGGCGGGGAGGAGCCAGACCACCAGGTGCTGATGATAGAGGTCCTCGACTCGCCCCCAATACTGCCCGCCGACATCGCCAAGGCGACCGGCAAGGACAACATTTTAGTAAAAGTTAGCTCCTGGGTGCAGAAAGGGTGGCCAGCGTCCTCCCCGGCAGCGGAGTTCGACCCATTTTTCCGAAAGAAGTTAGAGTTGTCCCTTGAGAGGGGGTGCCTTCTGTGGGGCCAGCGAGTAGTGATCCCGACGTCCCTACGACCGCGGGTACTCAAACTCCTGCACATCAGTCAGTGTGCCTCAGCAGTGAAAAAAGCAAACTCAATGTTAGGGATCATTAGGAAGGGTATAGAAAATAAGTCAGCAAGTGTCATTTTGCCTCTTTATAAATCTATGGTGAGGCCCCATCTGGAATATTGTGTACAGTTCTGGTCGCCATACCTCCAGAAGGATATTATGGAGTTGGAGAAAGTACAGAGGAGGGCAACCAGAATGATTAGGGGACTGGAACACCTTCCTTACCATCTGAGGCTGCAACGGTTGGGCCTTTTCACTCTTGAACGACGGCGTCTAAGAGGTGACCTGATTGAAGTTTATAAAATCATGCACGGTGTGGACAAGGTAGATAAGGAAAAACTGTTTTCCCTATCGCACAACACTAGAACTAGGGGACACTCCATGAAACTTTTGGGTACTAGTTCTCAAACCAATAAGAGAAAGTACTTTTTCACCCAGAGGATTACTGGTCTATGGAACTCCCTGCCAGAAGAAGTGGTGACAGCTGTCAGTCTTCACAGCTTTAAGAAAGGATTAGACAAGTTCATGGAGGACAAGGCTATCAATGGCTATAATTATGGCTACCTAAGGACAACCTCCGGGTTGGAGAGATAGGCAGGATATCTCTCAATGCCATTTCCAGGGAATCCTAAGCAGGTGAAGGCATCTCCTTGGGAATACCCTGAAGGAAATGGTGAGCCACTGTGTGAGACAGAATGCTGGACTGGATGGGCTGTGGCCTGTTCCAGCAAGGCTGTTCTTATGTTCTTATGTTCTTATCAGTCACCCTGGAATTGTGCGCTCCAAAGCCCTGGCACGGAGCTATTTCTGGTGGCCCCAGCTAGACGCCGACATCGAGCACATGGTCGGCACTTGTGAGCCTTGCCAAAGCTCCAGACCAGAAGAAACCCGCCTGCCTCACAGTGGGACGCGGCGAAGGGGCCGTGGTCCCGGATTCATGTAGACTTTGCTGGCCCGTTCCGTGGGACGCTGTTTCTCCTTGTGGTGGATGCCTTCTCCAAGTGGTTGGAGGTCATTCCGGTTACAAGCACGTCCACGGCCACAACCATAAAGCACTTGCGGAGGGTTTTTTCCACGTTCGGTTTACCCGACACTCTCGTAAGCGACAACGCAAGTTGTTTCACGTCCTCTGAGTTCAGGGCATTCACAGAAATCAACGCCATTCGGCACATCACCTCCGCTCCTTTTCACCCTGCCACAAACGGCCAAGTAGAGCACCTTGTGCACACCACCAAGGACGCACTGCGGCGCATGGGGCCCGGGGACCTAAACCATCAAGTGTGCCAGTTTCTGCTAGGTTACAGAGTGACTCCCCTAGCGTCAGGGTACTCCCCCGCGGAGCTGCTTATGCGCAGGAAACTGACCACCATACTAACTAGACTAGACCCCACGAGAGTAGAGGACAAGGGAAAGAACATTGGGATAGAGGATACAAAGAGTTTCGACGTGGGTGCCCCCGTGTATTGCAGGAACTACGCCAGCGCGGGCCCGGCCTGGGTACCGGGTGTAATCTTAGAGCAGACCGGTCCCGTCTCGTACCGCGTCGAGACCGGCACTGGTCTACTCTGGAGGCGGCACGCAGACCAGCTCTGGCGCAGGGTCCCCGACGAGCAGGGCACGGACCGCGGGAAACAGGATTCAGCGTTAGGGTTCTCCCCCACCCGTTCAGCCCAAGGGGGAGGAAAGGGGGGCCATGGGTCCCCACCAAGGGGGGAGGAAAGGGAATCTGTCCTCGTAGACATCCTGCGGGATCGGTCAGCAGAGAGAAGGGAAGCCGATCTCATAGATATCCCGCGGGATCTCCCCACTAATACGGATACCCCAACAGAGTTAGATTTTGATTTTCAGAACCGGGGAAGTTTTGCGGAGTGGTCCCCCACCGGTCCAAGCGAGAAGAGGGGTTTTTCGTTAGCCCCGAGTGTCTCCGGTCTGCCCACAATGGAGTTTTTCCCTTCCCCCAAAACCGCCAAACCACGGCAAGCCGCTAACAAGTCTCCCTCTCCCATTTCAGGACAAGGGACCAGGGAACGAGGAAGCAGTAGCGCCCCTGGGGCAGGTCAGCCCACATCGCGGCCCAAACGCGTTTGCAATAAGCCATCTTGGCTGAGGGACTTCGTCCCATCCTAGGGGGGAGGGATGTTGTGTTCTATTACTGTACCTTTTACAATGTACCCATTCACGTGTATCCAATGTAACCATGCTTGTGTAACATTATAACCAGCAGCTGCTTAACTGTAGCCCTTACAATAGGACGCGAGCTAATGACCACCGGGTGGCAATAGCGAGCGTTCAAGCTCTCCTGGCTCAGACTCACCAGCAAACAACAGCGCGGGAAGATTCCCGCCATCACCTACACCTGGACAAGAAGGGCGTGACCGTCCATGACGTCACACGGACAGTAACCAATAGACTGTCGAGGAGCCACATTCAAAATGTATAGCCACTGTATATATTGAGCTACCCATCCGCCATTACCTCATGTTCCCCCGGATCATCATGCAATAAACCTGTGTTAAGCCACCCCTTCGGCTGTTTCATTGTCTCTGGTCCCATACACTAAAATTACCATAGCAGGATAACCTGGCCAAACTGTTTACTTGTTCCTCTGCTAATATGATCTATGTCATCCTTTGCCAACAATGCCCTTTTGCACTCTATACAAGACAAAAGAATTAAGGAACAGAAATCTGACATCAGGAATGTAGTATTAGTAGCAGCAGTTCCTTCTCATACTGCATGGTATCATTACTGAGATATGATGAAATTTAATTATGTATGTAGGGACTGCAGTAGCTCAAGTAGGTAAGACGCTGACTAGGAAGTGGAAGATCAGCAGTTCGATTTCCGAGTACTGCAGGACGGAATGAGCTCCCGTCTTCGTCCCAGCTCCTGCCAACCTAGAAGTTCAAAAGCAAGAAATTGCGAGTAGATAAATAGGTAACAGCGTTCCGTGCGCTCCGGTGTCTAGTCATGCCTGCCACATGACCATGGAAACGTCTGCAGAAGCAGACAGCGCTGGGCTCTTCGGCTTGGAAACAGAGATGAGCACTGCACCCTAGAGTCGGATACGATTAGCTTTCGAGCAAGGGAAACCTTTACCTTTACCTAATTACGTATTGGATTATAACGTATGTTTTTTGTTTATACTTGATTTGTTGAAAACTGTATGTGTATTTTTCTTTGTTTTTTTAGTATTTTGTATGTATGTTTGTGTTTGTATTTTTTGAAATTCTAATTTTAAAAAAATCAGAAACTTTGTGTAAATGCCATAGTGGAGTGATTGGCCTGTTGCTTTGGGGAGCTGGTGGCTCTTTGCCTGGTTTCAGGCAAATAAAATTGCTTTCAGCTTCCACCATATTTTTGCATTTGCTTGTCTAGCAGTTATTAAAGAGTTAAAGGAGCCATTATGTGTTTATGTTTATGTTTATTGGATTTATACCCCGCTCCACTCAGCCCAAAAGGCCAACTCAGAGTGGCTTACAACAGCGGTTTTGCTGAAAATGTTTAATTTGCTCAATACAGATATCGTTGAGTCCTGCTACTTTACCTCTGACATCTTCTTACAGCTTCCTCTAGTTCTGCCAATATGAAAGCAGTAGTCAGTTCATTAGCTTCTCTCTGTTTGGTGTCTTACACAGGAGACAAAGAAGGAGTCGCAGGAAGGACTAACACAGGTTTATTCATTGATGGTCAGTATGAACATGTGGTAATGGCGGAGGTACATCTCATTATATACAGTACATAATACATTTGAATCTGGTTGCACGGTAGCTCATTGGCTGCTACCTGCGTGGCCTCGCCCAGGTCACGCCTCTCTTCTTGTAGTTGTTTTCTGTAGTCCTTTGTCATGCGGGGAATCTCCCGCGGCTGTTCGTGATTTGGGGAATGTGGACCATGTGAGACTGAACGCTCGCAGCTGCCCTATATGGGCGGCTTGCTCGCGTTCCTTAGCAGCTTGGCGAAACACCTCCCCCCATGTAACGTGGCCAGTAGGTGGCTGCATTTGGCCGAATGGCCTGATTAATCGTACATTTATAATCCGCACAAATCCTGACCTCCCCGTTTGACTTAAGGGCCGTAACAATCGGCGTTTCCCATTCCGCCGAATCAACTGGAACCAAAATCCCCTGCCCCACCAGTTTGTCCAGTTCCGCCTCGATCTTGTCCTTTAGGGCGAATGGCACTCTCCTTGGCTTGAGGCGGATGGGCCGGATCTCTGGGTCCAGTTCAAAAGAGACTGGGGGGCCCCTGTACGTTCCGAGCCCCTTTTTGAAAACGTCCGGGTGCGCATTGCACACATCCCGCATTGGGTCAGTCTCGATGGCGTTAATGCCGGACAGTTCGATTCCCAGGGGAGCAAACCACTGTGTTCCCAGAAGGCAGCATCTCCCCCCCTTGAGGACGACTAGGGGCAGTCTCTCGGAATAGTTCTTGAATTTTACTTTGAACTTTCCCACCCCCAACACTGGGATCCCATTTCCCTGCATGTCCCGCAAGTTTGACCTTAAGGCCCGCAGTTTGGGCCGCGCCTCTGGGGGAATGCGCATGTACTCTCTCTGGGATAGGATAGAATAGGATGACCCCGAGTCTATCTCCATTCTCACTGGGAGCCCCTGTAACTGTACCTCAATGAAAAAACGTCGGTGCTCCAGTCCCACGCGGTTGACGCCTTCCTCATCGAAGCCAGTTGAGACCTTCCTCGTGCCGGTCACCTTACGCTGGTGTCCCCGGGGGTGACTTGGGCCGCTCCTGTCCTCGGTCCGTCCGCGCCTGCAAACTCTGGCGATGTGCCCTTTCCGGCCGCAGTTGTGGCACTTGGCCTTGCGAAACGGGCACCTCGTGCGGTCGTGGGGCGCCCCACAACCGTCGCAACGGCGGTCTTGCCTGTCGCGGGTCTCACGCTTCTCCCCGCGCTTTCGTATCCGCTGGACGTCGTCGTCCTCGCTGGAACATGGGTCTGCCGTCGTAGACGACTCCTCGGACATCGCTGGTGAGCTGGCGGGCGGCTTGGGGGCCCGCCAGGCAGTCTTTGTTGGTGTCTGCCGGGCCGCTTGCACTGGCGACTTGGCCCTCTCGGCCGCGGCCCCTCGGGACTTAAACAGCCTGACCCCGCTCCTGGCCTCCTCGGCTGCTTGGGCCTCCCGCAGTACCTCATTGAACGTGAGGCGGCTGTCGCGGGTCATCAGGCGCCTCTGCAGCTCCTCGTCCCTCAAACCGCACAACATGCGGTCTCGGAGGGCCTGGTCCAGGTCGTCCCATTGGCAGTGCACCGCTGCCAGCCGGAGGGCCGCCGCGTAGGCGGACACGGATTCGCCTGGGCGCTGGTCTCGCCGGTGGAACGCGACCCGGGCTGGGAAGATTGAGACCGGCGGTTGGAAGTGCTCACGAAGCTTCTCCAAGATGCGGTCTATGGGCACTTCGTCCACCTTTCGGGGGGCCACGAGGGTCATCAAGATCCGCATCGCAGCCGGTCCCACCTGGGACAGGAAATGCGAGCGCATTTTCGCGTCGTCGTCGACGCCGGCGGCCTCCATCGTGTGCCGAAACTGGCACTCGTAGAGCTCCCACTGCTCGGGTTCGCTGACATCGAACTGGTACGGCTTGACTTTGGGATTCGCCATCGATCCCACCTTCGTCGCCAATTTGGTGTCTTGCACAGGAGACAAAGAAGGAGTCGCAGGAAGGACTAACACAGGTTTATTCATTGATGGTCAGTATGAACATGTGGTAATGGCGGAGGTACATCTCATTATATACAGTACATAATACATTTGAATCTGGTTGCACGGTAGCTCATTGGCTGCTACCGGCGTGGCCTCGCCCAGGTCACGCCTCTCTTCTTGTAGTTGTTTTCTGTAGTCCTTTGTCATGCGGGGAATCTCCCGCGGCTGTTCGTGATTTGGGGAATGTGGACCATGTGAGACTGAACGCTCGCAGCTGCCCTCTATGGGCGGCTTGCTCGCGTTCCTTAGCAGCTGAGATACATTGTGATTGTGGCTGGTTACATTCATACATTTAAAGAGACATTGTACATGCATACATAACACTCTGGATCTCTCTTGGATTTTTTATTTCTATTATTCATTGGTTCCTCTGGTTTGATCTGGTGTCAAGTCATGTAGTGTCTAATCTGGGGTGGGCATACATACCAATCTCCCTGTATCAATTTAATCCCACCATCTTTCTCCCGAAACTAGTTTGAAGCCCTTGCTGATTCAAGGTGCATGGAAATTTAGGACTAAGAAAATAATCTATAGCTTTCTCCTGTCTCTTGTAACTAGAGACAAACTCCTTTCCTGGTTGGTATTTCACAACAGCCAGACCAAGTAATCCAGGTCGAATTGAGTCAAAGTTAGAAAATGTAGTGTAGCATCAAGCCCTTTGGTCAAGGCACCTTTGGAACAATGTTCCAAAACAACAAAAAAAAAGCATATCAGAGAGTAAACAAAACAACAAAAGAGTTATGGCACCTTAAAGACTAACTCCTGTATTTAAATGTGTTGTTTTGTTTACTCTCTGATATACTCAAAAAGGCAGTTGCAATGCAAATGCAAAACAGCAATTCAAAGCAAAGGATTAAAATAAAATAGTCAGATATTTCCCATATCCTAAAGAAAACAAAGATCTAGGTAAAGGTAAAGGTTGTCCTTGCTCGAAAGCCAGTCTGTAGGGTTCAGTGCTAATCTCTGTTTATAGCCAAAGAGCCAGCGCTGTCTGAATTTGCAGATGTTTCCATGAACACGTGGCAGGCATGCCTAAACACTGGAGTGCGCAGAACACTGTTTACCTTTGCTGTGATGTGGTTCTGCAGCAGAATGACAAAGACACGCAAACTCCAAGAATCAAAATGATAGCTTGTCCTGTTTATTTTGCAGCTCATATTTATATTCACATCTTTAGCTATGCAATACTAGTGCAATACTAGTGTTTAATAAAGGAACTACATCTGCGTGTCATTAACAGACTCTGTCATATTTCACTGTCATATACCAGATAAACATACTTGGCACCAGGACCAGGAAGGTTGTCAAAGAAGATATACTGTATATGTTTAGAGTAAAGAAATCTGGGGAATGAGATTAGAAAGGCCCCGTGTCAAGGTCCAGGGATCTGGCTCGAAAGGGGTCAAAAGACCATTTATCCAAAGTAGTAAATCGCAAGTTCAGTTAAAGGGGAGTTTCCTGGGATGCTGAGGGGGTGATAGTTTGCCATCACCACTAAAGAATGCAGGTTAATTGTTTTCTCCCTTTTGGAACTTGCTGAGCTAAATAATAAGAGAATAATATATTTGGATGACTTTTGGGGCACAAACTAATGTCATTACTTCATACCTTCCCACCGAAGTGGTCCCTATTTATCTACTTGCAATTTCTTGCTTTCAAACTGATAGGTTGGCAGGAGCTGGGACAAAGACGGGAGCTCACTCTGCTGTGCAGTGCTCGGGAATCGAGCTCCGACCTTCCAGCAATCAAGTTCAGCATCTTAACCACTTGAGCCACCACAGTCCCAAGCCCTAATTCTAAGTGATCATGATGCAAAGCAAACCTGAGACAAAGTGGCTGGCTCTCAAAACTTACTCTAAAGAAACTTCATAGTTGAAGGTTCCCTAACAAGAACTAAGAAGAACTAACTAGAATTACATCTACCATCCAGCTGCAATTAATTATTATTCTCGTCTGTCATCCTAGAATTAACCAATCAGGCAACATTAAAGGTAAAGGTTTCCCTTGCTCGAAAGCCAGTCGTATCCGACTCTAGGGTGCAGTGCTCATCTCTATTTCTAAGCCGAAGAGCCAGCGCTGTCTGCTTCTGCAGACATTTCCATGGTCATGTGGCAGGCATGACTAGACACCGGAGCGCACGGAACGCTGTTACCTTCCCACCAAAATGGTCCCTATTTATCTACTTGCAATTTCTTGCTTTCGAACTGCTAGGTTGGCAGGAGCTGGGATGAAGACGGGAGCTCATTTCCGTCCTGCAGTACAACATTACATCATAGCAATTATTTTCCTCCCTCCAAAGTCCTCTTTTCCATGGTAATGATTTGTTGCCAATTAGCATGGAATGCATATTGGGCATTGCTGCATATATTTCACTCTTTCCTGTCCTTGGATTCTCTGTGTCAGTTCGCCTTATCAGCCACCTGTGAAAAGACATCTTAGAAAACAAGGCATTTTCTTCTAATTTCTTCTCCATTCCAGATGTTAACCCTTTCCTGGGAAAGTGAAGAGTCCTGCAGCCATCTTTAAATCAACACCAGCTTTCTGGTGCATTAGTTTGTCCCCAATGACAGGACAGATTACATGTTTTTTTTAGAAATCAAAAGGTTCCCCAAGTTGGGTTGTTGTTGTTTTAATTATACTTCTTGCAGAATGGTATAAAGTTGAATAGCTAAGTAGAACTGACCCAGAATGAGTCTGTGGTAAGAGAGAGATCTATCTATCTATCTATCTATCTATCTATCTAGATAGATAGATAGATAGATAGAAAGAAAGATAGAAAGATAGATATTAATGCACTATTGCATCATAGGCTTGCTAAAAAAATTAATCTGGATTATTAGCCTGATACTTGCTACTGTTAAATAAACTGGGTAATTTAGGATCATATATAAAGCACATTGAATGGGATTCTGCCCATTTTATAATTTTTGTTGTTGTTGTTCAGTCGCACAGTCGATTCCGACCCTTTGCGACCCTATGGACCATCGTTCTCCAGGCGCCTCTGTCCTCCACCATCCCCCTCAGTCCTCCCAGTTCTGTGCCCACTGTGTCTACAATACCATCTATCCATCTCATCCTTGGCCTCCCCCTTCTTCTTTTGCCCTCCACCTTTCCCAGCATAATTGCCTTCTCAAGTGAATCCTCCCTTCTCATTTGATGTCCAAAGTATTTTAGCTTCATCTTTACTATTTGACCTTCCAATGAGCAGTCAGTGTTGATTTCTTCTAAGATTGACCTATTTGTTCTCCTCGCTGTCCAGGGTACCCTCAAAACTCTCCTCCAGCACCACATTTCAAAGGCATCTATTCTTCTGCGTTCAGCTTTCCTAATTGTCCAGCTCTCACATCCGTACATTACCACTGGGAATACCATTGCTTTGACTATTCTAATTTTTGTTTTCAAGGTGATGTCTCTGCTTTTCACTATGTTCCCCAGGTTTCTCATGGCTTGTCTCCCAAGAATCAGATGGTTCGGCCCAATAACTCCAGAGACAGTATATTATAATTAAAGTCTTTTATTCTCACTGCCCGCATGGCAGTCAGTGACTGTATCAAGGATCAAAGATGGAAAAAAGGCGGGTATGAGTTGGAGGTGGTTCTTTTATAGGGTTGGATGAGGTCAGAGGCATAAGGTTCAAGGGAATAGGGTTACAGTGGCAAGGCATTGTGGTACATGTAGTTCAGGTCAGTTTGATATTACATCTGACAAAACCCCTTCTAATATCATATGGACTGACTACATTGAGTGCATACCTGAGCATTTTATTTTCTAAGACACAAACTGCCAAACAGGTACTCATGCTGAGCTGAGGGGAGTGGTTTGGTCAGTATGTCTGCCACCTGTTCCTTTGTCTCACAATGTGTTAGCTCTATAAAGCCTTCTCTTATCATCTGTCTCACGTTCTTGCACTTGATATCTATATGTCTAGATTTCCGGTTTATAGTTTCACCTTTTGCTATCTCTATGGCCGCCTGGCTATCTTCGTGGATGGTGATGGGGAGCTTGGGCTTTTCCCAGATAAGGGAGATCAGTTCGTTTATCCAGATAAGGTCACATGCAGCGTTTGACAGGCAGACATATTCGGCCTCGGCGGTGGAAGTAGAAACCAGTCTCTGTTTCTCGGTGCGCCAGTATATTGGGCTGCCATTCAACATCACCATGTAGCCGGATGTGCTCTTCCTGGTTCCTGAGCATCCGCCCCAGTCAGCATCGGCGTAGCATGACAGGTTGATTTCTTCATCTATTCGAGGGGTGAGCAGTAATTCTGTCTCCATGGTGCCCTTCAGGTATCTCAGCAGTCTCTTGACGGCCGCCCAATGAAACGTCTTTGGGTTACTGGAATGGCGTGAGAGAAGGTTCACTGCCAGCGTAATGTCGGGCCTGGTCCAGTTGGCTATGTGTAACAGCGATCCAATGATGGATCTGTAGAGGCTGACGTCTTCGAACTGTTCCCCTTTCTCGTAGGCGTTTTTCAAGAAATCTGTTTGCATAGGCGTCCCACAGGGGTGAGCGTTTGACATGTTGCATCTGTCAAGGAGTTCAGCTATTTTCTCCTTCTGGGAGAGTCCAAAGCCATTGGGTATCCTTGAGACTTGCACCCCTAGGTATTTGTTCACTCTCCCCAAGTTTTTCAGGGAGAATTCATTTTGCAGTCCATGAGCGAACTCGTCGCATTTGGACTTACTTTTCCCAAAGTACAATAGGTCGTCGACATACACTAGGACCTTTTCAACTTCCTCTGGTGATTTCCTTAGAAATACACATTTGTCGGCTTCGGCTGGGAAGAAGTTCAATTGCCTCATTGCCTCGGCCAGACACTCGTACCACCTCCTGCCGGACTGTTTTAGGCCATAGAGGCTTTTGCTGAGTAGCCACGTTTCCCCTCTATTGCGCCCAAAACCAGGTGGTGCTCTGACGTATATTTCCTTGTCAAGGTCTGCATGGAGGTATGCTGTCTGTACATCAAACTGGTACACTTGTTCCTCGAGGATGGTTGCCATCACTAAAGCGGCCTTTACGCTTTCTGGCTTCACTGTGGGGGAGTACGTGTCTTCGTAGTCGTCGGGGTATCGTTGGGTGAATCCTTGGGCGACTAGTCGCGCTTTGTACATTACCCCTTCATTTTCCAAAGATTTTACTTTAAACACCCACTTTGTCCCCACTGTCCTCTGGCCCTCAGGAACCTCAGCAGGAGCGTACACTCCGAGGGCCTTGAGGCTCTCCATCTCCCTTTCCATTGCCGCCTGCCACTTGTCCTGTTCTTCGGGAGGCAGTTTGTCTATGTCATCAAAGCTTGCTGGTGTCCCGGGGTAGGTGTTTATGCCCAGCACATACTCCTTTAGTCCTTTGGGAGTTAGGCCTTTGGTTGGCCTGGTTGACCTGCGGGGCGCCTCTGCTGGGGTTTTTGGAGGTTCAGTCTCCACAACACTAGTGGTATTTTGGTGCGACCGCATGGTCTCATCCTTCTCTGGTGGCGTGTCCGCTGGTCTGTTGGGCCTTGAGTTGGACGAGGGTGCTTTGGTTCCCTCTTGTGCTGGCTCATTTGTCAGTACCTCGTTTGCGTGTATCTTACTCCAATTCACGTGTTCATGGAACGTGGCCGACCTGGAAATCACTATTCTCAGGTTGTGGTCTAGGAAGCGGTATGCCTTCGAGCCCGGTTCGTACCCCATGAACCTTAGCTTCTTCGTTATCTTGTCCCCCTTCTTTCTTAGTTGTTTCGGTATGTGTACGTCTGCGAACACACCGAAGATGTGAAGGTGGCTCAACTTGGGCTTCTGCCTGTACATGGCTTCATAGGGCGTTTTTCCGATAACGCCAGACCATAGCCAGTTCAGTGTGTAGTTGGAGTACAGCAAAGCTTCCCCCCAGTATGAGAAGCTTAGGCCTGCATCTTCAATTGCGCATCTGATCATGGTCTGGAGCACTCCGTTCCTTCGTTCGGCGACTCCGTTCTGGAAGGCTGAGAATGGTGCGGTTTTGTAGTGTAGCATCCCCTTCTCGGTTATCCAGTCTTGGAACTCTTTGGACAGGAATTCCGATCCTCTGTCCGTCATCAGTTTCTTTATGTTGGTGTTGTTCTGGGTTTGCACCCTTTGGTAGAACTCTTTGAACTTGCTGAAGGTCTCGTCCTTGCTTTTGAGGGTGTATACGAAACCGTATCGGCTGTAGTCATCGACTATCGTCAAGAAGAATCTCTTCTGGCCCAAGGATCTCTCGAGTGGCCCCACCAGGTCGAGGTGGACCAATTCGAAAGGGTGGCTTGACTTCCTGGAGGATGTCTTCGGTCGTGCCTCGGTTTTTGTCTTGGAGCTTTTGCATACGGAGCACTCCAGGTAGTTCTCACAATTCTTGATCCTTAGTCCTTTTGAACACCCTAGCATCTTCTTGACTGTCGGAAAACCTATGTGTCCCAATCTCCTGTGCAACAGGTGCGCGCACTCATCATGTATTTGTTTCCCTATGGATATCCTCAGTGTTCTATGCTCTGCGCTGCCGACCCCTTCATTTCTTGTGGGACTGCCGTAATCATTGTTTTCCCTTTCTGGGTCTTCATGTTCGGGTTCCCTGGGGTCGTCTGTGGTGCAGTCCTGCATCTCTTCATCGTCAGTGCCGTCGATTAGGCCTATTGTGGCCTGTCCATCCTCGGCTTCCTTGGCAATGAGGTACGGTAGGCCGCCTATGAGCTCCACTCTTCCAATCTGCTTTCCCCTTCTTTCGATGGACACCCTCTTGTTTTCGAAGACTATCCTGAGGCCGGGGTCTTCTGTGAGCTTGGTGATGGCCAGGACATTATATGGAATTTCAGGGGAGTAAAGGACGCCTTTGACCTGACCAATTCCAGGGATGAGTATGTCGCCCCTGCCGGTTACTCTTGCATGTTCCTGGTTGGCGACTTTGATTCTGAAGGAATCTTTTTCAAATGAGTTGAATATTTCCTTGTGGCATGATGTGTGGGTGGTTGCCCCGGAGTCGATCAGCCACCGCTGTAGGTGTGCATTTGAAGACCTGTCTGCCCTGTGGCTGCTGGTCCCTTCACTGTGCTTGACCACGTTCACTGAATCTGGTTTGTATCCATCTTGCCCCTTCTGTGGCTTAAGCTCTCTCTTTGGGCTAGGTGATCTTCGTCGTCTGTCCCCCCTGTCGTTGTCGCCCTTGTGTCTGTGTGGGTATTCGTCCTGTGACCCACGCCTGGGTCTCGGAGTGTCCTCATGGCGTCTTTGATCGCGTGTGGGTTTGTGTTTCCTTGGTCCACATGTGTGACACTCGAAACTAGGGCTCCCCTGTTCAGGGAAACTGACTCTTTTCCGTGGCCTGTCCTCTCTGCGTGTGGTGGCCCTACTTCTCCTAAGGTTATCCTCAGCTATGAGTTTCTTAGTGATGTACCCCAATGTGGCATTGTCACTTCCCAAATTATCCAGCTGAGTCAGGAAGTAGTCCCAGCTTGAATCGAGGGAGTTGTATATAATGCTAATCTGGTGCTGATCCGTCACGATTTCCCCCCTTCTTATGAGGTCGGATCTCATGTTGTTTAATGTCATCAGGTGCTCGCTCATTGTTGATCCCTCTTTCATTTTGTATGCATACAACTCTCTCAATAGCAAGCAGGTCGTAGTCCTTTCATTGCAATAAAACATTTCATACAATATTCCCCAAACCTCATGCACAGTTAGCCCATCAGGGATACTCCCATACATTGAAGTGTCAATAGAGCTTAAAAGCAAACAGAACACTCTGTGGTGTAGTCTGTCCACCTTTAGGGTCCATGGCTTTCTTGGCGGGTCCTGGATCAGGTACAGTGCCCCCTCCCTCATCAGAATTACCTGGAATTGTTGTGCCCAGTCCATTAGGTTCTCCCCAGTCATGCGAAGGATTGGGAAGTTGTGAGGTAGTTGGCTGTGCTGGCCGGCATTGCTTCCTTTGCTGGATCTGGCCTGGTGCCCTGGGCTGTCTCTATATTGGCAGTGGGGGATGGGTACACATATATTTGCTATTGGATGTCCCATTTGCAGTTTTTCTGGTCGCCTGTAGAGGGAGTTCGCTGGTCCTCTGCCCATGGAGCGACCTGAGTTGACCTGCAGTTCCTCTTCTTCGCCAGAGAGGGAGTTCTCCTGCTCCTCTTGCGCCTGCGTGAACCTCATTGTTTGCTGGCTGCCGAGGTGAGCGGATCTCTGTCTCGGAGGTCCTGCTGCTTCAGGTTGGAGCGTCGGTGAGGAGATGCTTTCGTCGCTGGAGCTGCTTTCTTCATCGGAGGATTCTGTGGAGCTGTCGCGTGGAGGCCGCCATCTTTGCTGGACTGATGGGGGTTCGGGTCGTCGTAGCTCCGGCTCCTCGGGTCGTGGCTCCGCGTGGAGGTCGGCTTCCTTCTCCGGACGTTCCCTGCGTTTGGTTCGGGCAGACAGCGGGTCGTGGTAGGTCTCACTTTCTTTGTTCTGTCTTGCGTGTGCTTCGGGTCTTCCCGCGTGGATGCGTGCCTTGCGGGTCTCGCGCCCCTCCCGTTCGCGGTAGTGTGTTTCTGAGGGGGGGCTGCGTCCCCTTCGGTTTCTAGCTGGGAAGGGTTTGCGGTGGCTTTCCTCCGAGGAGAGGTCATGTCTCCTTCGGCCTTTGATTGCGAAGGGGGCCTCTGCCCATGTGAGGAGTTCGGCCCGGTTGTCAGCAGCGCCTCTCTTGGGGGCGTGGTGCCTGCTTGGGGGTCTCCGCTTCTCTTCTAGTTCCTGGGGGCTGAGGGTCGGCATTTCTAGGGTCTGTGTGTCCACCCTCCGGGGTCCCAGGGCCATTTCTTTCCTTCGCGTGGTTGGGACGCGCGGGTTATCTGCGGGTATCGTTGTCCCGGTGGATTTTCCCACCGGTGTGTTCGAATCTAGGGCCGCCGCTTGTAATTGGTCGGCTAGATTTGAACTCGGCTCGGTGCTTGGGGTTCCCGCCATGGAGGATCTCGGGATAGAGCTTACCGTGCCGTTGGTGTGGGGTTCATCTCCGATGTTCATCAAGGCCAGTAGCTCTGCCGTGGGGATCATTCCTCTCCCGGCTATCGCCCTGTGGATTTTGGTTGTTAGGCTTTCGTCTTGGTCGTCCCTTTCGGTGGGTGCCCCTCCGGTTTCGGCCTTCGTTTGGCCATCTGGGTCCGTCTCCGTGATGGTCCGGTTGGGGTTGTCCTCTTCCATTACCGTTTGGGGTCGTGCGATTGCCTGTTCCAGAGTTTCGGGTCCAGTTGGTCTTTTGTTTTAATTTTGGAGTTGTTTGTGGGCGAACCAAACCTCTGCTACCATTTTGTGAGAGTGTTTCAGATGGTTCGGCCCAATAACTCCAGAGACAGTATATTATAATTAAAGTCTTTTATTCTCACTGCCCGCATGGCAGTCAGTGACTGTATCAAGGATCAAAGATGGAAAAAAGGCGGGTATGAGTTGGAGGTGGTTCTTTTATAGGGTTGGATGAGGTCAGAGGCATAAGGTTCAAGGGAATAGGGTTACAGTGGCAAGGCATGTAGTTCAGGTCAGTTTGATATTACATCTGACAATTTCATGGCTGCAATCTCCATCTGCAGAGATCTTAGATCCTAAGAATGTAAAATCTGTCACTGCTTCTACTTCTTCCCCATCTATTTTCCAGGAACTGATCGGGCCTGTTGCCATTATCTTGGTTTTCTTGATATTGAGTCTCAAGCCAGCTTTTGCACTCTCTTCCTTCACACCGATCAAGAGATTCTTTAGGTCTTCCTCACTTTCTGCCATTAAGGTGGTGTCGTCTGCATATCTCAGATTGTTGATGTTCCTCCCAGCAATTTTGATCCCATATTGTGATTCCTCCATCCCTGCCTTGCGCATTATGTGCTCTGTGTATAAGTTGAATAAGCAGGGTGACAAAATGCAGCCTTGTCTTACTCCTTTTCCTATTCCAAACCACTCTGTCATTCCGTGTTCTGTCCTAACTGTTGCTTCTTGGTTCCTGTACAGATTTCTCAGGAGACATATGAGATGCTCTGGTATTCCCATCTCTTTAATCACTTGCCACATCTTGTTGTGATCCACACAATCAAATGCCTTAGTGTAGTCAATAAAGCAAAAGTAAACTTGTTTCTGGTATTCCTTTGTTTTCTCCATGATCCAGCGTATGTTGGCAATGTGGTCTCTAGTCCCCCTGCCTCTTCTGAACCCAGCCTGCACCTCTGGTAGTTCTCTTTCCACATGCTGCTGAAGTCTATCCTGTATTATCTTGAGCATCACCTTGCTGGCATGTGGGATGAGCGCAATTGTTCGATAATTTGAGCATTCTTTGGCATTGCCCTTTTTTGGGATTGGAACATATACTGATCTTCACATTTTCTTCGTGTTCGTAGCTCCAAGTGTTGCTATGGCTGCTGGAATATCTAACTAGAAAGTATTATTCCCCAAATTCTGATTCACTGTCTGTTTATTTGCTGCTGCTGTGTGGGTTTGTATGATTTCTTTTAAGCTTAATATGATTCTATATCTTTATGTTGGGAACCACTCTCAGTTGTGGTCACGCTAAGTTGGGTATTAAAAATAAGTAAATGGCAACAATTTCCAGGGCTTTCTAGGTATCCTCAGAAGCAGTTTACAATTCTTATGGGGGCACCTTGGGACTGTGCAGCTTGCTTAAAGCTGGCTTTTCTGCAACACCGTGAGAAACTATAACTCTCTCACACACACCTCTGATTCAATAGCCAGATACTGAACCACTTGAGTTATCTGGCCAGTTAAAAACATCTTACACAGATCTTACCAAGCTGAACTTTTTTTTACAGGCAGTGCAGTGTTCTTCTGCTTTTATTATCATAATTTAAGAGGCGAGAACTAGTAACATCACCAGTAAGTACTATAACTAAGCAACAATTTGAATCCAGCTCTCTTTTCCAGATCCAACGATACCCACCCAGTATTTTCTACTGTATTTTATTACTTCATCTTGTGCAACCTTACTTGGTTTCAGTTTGGTAGGTGCACATGTCAGTTCTCCAGTATTCCCTTTTCCATTAAGAGCTTGCCCCTTTTTTGGAAACAGTGGTACCTCGCTTAGAGCATAATGCGTTCCATGGGATTGCTCTTTAAGTGAGTTTGCTCTTTTAAGCGAAACACTATTGTAAGTGACCAATTGTGACTTCTGGCAGGGTGTGTGTGTGTTACGAACCCCGATTTAGTTGTTAAGTGAATTTTTGGTTTAAGCGAGTTAGTCTCTAAGTGAGGCGCTCTTTATGTGAGGTTTCACTGTATTTGCTTAATCTTCTCTCCACTGTCATTTCCTAACTCCTTTGTCCAAGATTCTTTCCCCTTCCCATTTCAAACCTGGTCTCTCACTGGTTGATATGAACCGTCCATCTTAACACAATGCCCAGTCAAAGGCCATACTAGTTGATGGAAAAAATCCACTTGCTCTGGGCAGTACTGTTTATTCTCCACTTTAAGTCCCAACTAGTTGTTAAACACAATATTGAATATGCAGTTTTCCCCCAAGACCTCTGGAGAAATTTCCAAGGAGTGGTATATTAGTGCAGAAAAGCAACAGGTAAGGACCTAATGGCTGAAATCCTGTTGCTTAGTGTAATAAGTCGGAACTAGAGTAGACCCATTGAATCCGTAGGGATTAGGTGAGTCAGCACCTGCATAAAAGTTCCATCCATGCAGTAGGTCAACTGTAGGGGCTGCAGTGGTTCAGTGGTTCAAAAGTTCCCCTTGTGAGCTGGAAGGCTGGCAAGTCAGCAGTTTAAGACCTGGGTACTACATGACGGATTGAGCGCCTGTCTCAGCTCTTGCGGACATGAAAGGAGCCTTATTCGAGCATTCCTTGAGCGGAGTTTCTTCTGCAAAAATCCTTTCAACCCAGAATAATTTCTGACACAAAATTATTAGTAGGCCAACTTTAATTGCAGATTACTATGCTGAGCAACAGAATTTCAGCCAATGCTTTATTTGGCACAGATTTCTTACGACTGCAAGTCTCATAAATGGGAACAAGTTGTACAAAAAGCTTATATAAACAAAGTTATACAGTATATTATTTTAGACATATGCTGGATGATCTAAAACTTGATTTGAAACTAACTGCTACTCCCAATACAGTAATAGCATTCTGCCTCTAGTGGTTCCCAAGTCCCACCGAAGCGTCTCTAAAATCCTGTGTCCCTCCCATGACGTAATTCTTATTATTTAAAAAATGAACTCGTTCATGTGGAGGAAGCTTAAAAGACCATTCACTGTTAATAACTCATTTTCAAATTGCTCACCTTAAAAATCAAATTGATTCTGGCTGTTGATATTTTTTGCACCAGTTGTCAACAATGGGTTGTTTTACATTTTGTGTTATCATTTTACATATTTTCTAGTTTATCTTTTTTATGGAGTGGTCTTTATGGTTTATACTCTATTGTTTTGTTAAAATGGCAAGTGTCTGCTGGGTTAGATGGACGGTATAGAAATCTAATTAAAATAAGTACATGTATACGTAAAATAACATATACATAGAGGACTGAGTAGGACTGCAGTGGCTCAAGTGGCTAAAATGCTGACTGGGAGGCGGAAGGTCAGCAGTTCAATTCCTGAGTACTGCAGGATGGAGTGAGCTCCCGTCTGTCCCAGCTCCTACCAACCTAGCAGTTCGAAAGCAAGAAATTGCAAGTAAATAAATAGGGACTACTTCAGTGGGAAGGAAACAGCATTCCGTATGCTCCGGTGTCTAATCATGCCTGCCACATGACCACGGAAACATCTGCTCTTCGGCTTTGAAACAATGAGCACTGCACCCTATAGTTGGATACGACTGGCTTTCGAGCAAGGGAAACCTTTACCTTTAGAGGACTGAGTATTGAATATAAAAAGAACTCCAATACTTTTTTAAAAAAATGTACATTTCCTTTGACATGTTCCAGGAAGCTATTTCTCCCTACCTGACAATGCACTCATCAAATGAGGTGATGAATCATTTTAATTCATTAGCCTATTAACTGTGCACAGCTTTAAAAATATTTTAAAACTGTACAGTAAGCACCCTTTTATAATACTGAGCTGGAGTCACAATAGCAAACTTTCAGAGAATATGAGTTTTAATAAAATAAGATTTTCACTTAGGTGGCTTGTTCTATCTGGAAAGCAGAGTTAACCTCCTTAAAACCAAATGCCACATTTCCTTGGCAGTAAAGGGCCAATAGTGATATGCCTGTGTAGGGATGAGGACACGTAAGAGGTGTGTGTGTCTACCTTCTCATTCCTCCTCTCCTCTTATCTGGAAGAAACAGGATGGACAATTTGCAGCTGCACAGACCTGAATTGGCTAAGTAAGAGACTTTGAGAATGAAGCCAATAGCCATATAAAGTCCATTTGAGATACAAACTAATATTCTAGGAAACAATTAAAAATATTTGACACAACTGTTCTCCAGTTAGGATTAGGTAGTGTAGAATACTTTTTAACCAATGTCATATGGAATGAATGTGTTCATTCCATCTTTCTTTCTGTAGCCTGCCTCTTGGAAGAGGGGTGGTGGTGGTGGTGGTGGTGGTGGTGAGATGCCCCTTCAAGATGATTTCAAAACACATGGGAGCCGCATGGCAGCATCTTGGGGAAGGGGTGGAGCCTGGTGTGATTGAAATGTCTTGCTGGAAGATCATTGGGGGTAAGCCCTAAGGAGAAGGGTCAATAGGAGGATCCTGATGGGAGGAGTCTTGTCCGGGAGGAAGACACCTTCCCACATTTATTCAGTCTCTTTTGGGAAGCCTGCTGGCAAACAGCCAAAATGTAGTCTCTTGGAAAGAAGGGGACCGCCAGCTCCCCCCCCAACAGATTGCTTTATCTATCTGCTTCTGATCTTTTACTTGACTGTAAAATTATGAAAATGCTTGAAGAGACTTGGAGTGATTTCTTTGCTCAATACTACCTGATGGAGAAGCCTGAACTGAGAGGGCCAGATCTAGGCCAGAGGGCCATATCTGGTACACTCTCGCAATCCCATTGCCAGGAAGATGGAAAAGCTTGGCCTGGATGTAAGCGGATTATCACATCATATACAGTGGAACCTCGGTTAACAAAAAAATCACCTAACAAAAGGAAATCCATAGAAAATAGTGGCTCGGTTTAAGGAATTTTTTTTTGGAACAGATTAATTGGTTTTCAATTCATTCCTATGGGGAACTGTGTTTTGGTTAAAGTATTTTGGTTTGCAGTGCATTCCTATGGGAAATTTTATTCAATGCATTTCCATGGGAAATTCAGTTAAAGTAATTTTCACTTTAAGAAATGTCCCGGGGAATGTATTATGTTAACTGAGATTTTACTGTATACATATTTGGTATCAGCAGGTGACCAACAAGTACAAACTTTATTAATGTACAATAAAAACCAAAAACAGTGAATAGTACACAAAGCTACCTTTATTTGGACTTTTACAAGACAGGTCCATGTATACACTGTAATCTTATAGAAAGTTTAGAAACAGCAAGTCACCTTTTTTGACCAGCTCTTTGGTCATCTACTTGCCAGAGCTGTCACATACATTCCAAGTTTGAGTTCAGTTTCCCCATTCAATATGTATTCATAAGCACAACATACATGTTAGTCCCAGGTTAATTTTACTGTGTAATCCATAGTTAATTGGCATCTGAAAGTTTTTAGTCTAATTTAGAAGTTGACTTAAGTCTTCCACCACTCTATGGCAAAACAGACATTAATGGAACTGCAAGTTTAAATTTTTTTATAAACACTGCCCTAGCAACTAGAGGGTAGGCATGGCTTGCATTAATAATTACAGGACTTTCTGAACAGGTTTTTGATGTCCAAATGACTAGAGCTGGCCTGATATACTTAGTTTGTGCCCATATATGAACAATTCACCAAACAACGTTAGTAAAAACTAGAACTGTATTAACCTTGGCACTCCAGATGTTCTTGGACTTCAATTCCCAGAAGCCCAAGTCCCTGAGAATCCACACTAATGGGTTTACTATAAACCCATTCGTGTAGATTCACAGGAACCTGGGCTTCTGGGAATTGAAGTCCAAGAACATCTGGAGTGCCAAGGTTCGCTGTCACGGGCATAACGAAAGCACAGGGGGGAAATCTTGAATTATGCACAGCTCCTTCATGCCTTGGGAATTCAGTTTCTTAGCTAATAGAGAAGAATCAACAGACAGGTTAACAACTCTGCATGAATTATGCAAATAAAGGGGAAAAGATTTCTACACAAGATGAAGTGGCAACAGGCACTCTCAAAACTCTGTAAAATGCACATTTATTTCTATAAAAATGACTTATGATACAGAATCAATTAACATAACTCAAATGGTATATCTATTAAAATATACAGAAACTCTTTAGAGAATATTTAAAAAGATGAAAGAGCTGTCAATCCGTTTATTTGAACATGTCTGAATCTTCACATAATTCTATAAGCAACCTTTTACAAAATCAGGTAAAAAGCACAAGAGTTGCCTGGTACAGAGTCTGTATTTCTCAATTTCCTTTGTTTTTTTTTAGAAAGAGAGCATGCATTTAAGGCAGCCTTTTCTTCCTCACATGGTATCCTTTCACTCAAGTAATCTTCTGCTGCAACGATTAGGCTAAGGAGCCTGGTCCTTTCTGTCAGCGCCTTTTGTCTTTCCTGTCTGATTTACGGTCTCTTTCGCTCCGTGAAGTTCTTTTGCCTGACCGACTACTTTTTGATATAGACCTTTTTCTGTCCGACCTCGAACTTTTATCCTTGGATTCTTTTGCATCTCTGCTTCTACCTTTCGAAGACTTGTGACTTCGGTCTACGCCTGAATTATCCCTTCGCTTCCGCTCCATACTCCTCCTGTGCTTCCGATCCCTATTGTGCCCACGCCCCCTGCTTCGACTTCGGCTCTCACTGCTACTAGAACTACTGCTACTTTCTCGACTGCTCGTCCCACTAGTGCTGCTGCTGCTAGAGGAGCTACTGCGACTACTACTACTGCCACTGCTGGAACTGCTGCCGCTACTACTACTTGTGGAGCTAGTACTGCTAGTGCTACTGCTAGTACTGCGGCTCTGACTCTTGCTGGTTTTGTTCCTTGCTCGACCCCTGCTCCTGCTTCTAACCTTGCTTGCCATTTCGACTGTTATGGCCTGCATTGGCTCAACCTGAATTTCAGGCGGCTTCTCAGGCACTACAGATTCTTTGTCTACCAGAGGCTCTTGATCCTGAGTGGATTCCAACTGTGGCAGAGGTTGTGGCTGAACCCCAGACTCTGCCTGAGGCTGGGCTTCAGCCTCTGATACTGTGGGCATGGACTCAGGCTCTTTCTCTTCTACCTCCTCTGTGGCAGCTTCAGCTGCAACTTCCACTTCTGGCTTGCTGGCCTCCTCCTCCAGGGTGCCAACAATTCCCTTCTGTTCTGCTTGGCCATTCCATTCCATTTCTGGTTCTACTTCTTCGCTATTCTCATTTTCTAGTGGCTCTGCATGATCTGCCTCGTTAGTTTCCATCAGATCTTGTTCACCATCTACTGGCTGCATACCTTCACTATCTTCTTTCACTAACACAACCTCCTCCTCTTCCTCCTCCTGATTTTCTTGCTGCCTATTGTTCTCTTTAACCTCTACTCCCTCTTCTGCTCTGCCCTCAGTCTCCTCTTTCTGTTCCTCTTCCTCCTCCTCCTCCTCTTCCTGTTCTACCTCTCTATCACTCTGACTAGCACCTACCTCTTTCTCCTCCCCTACTTCTTCCATTTCTACATCATTGCTCTGATTACCTGTCTCCATCTTTTCCACCTGCTGAACCGCCTTACCCTCTTCCTGCTCCTTGTTTTGGTCTTCCTTCTTTTCTTCTTTCTGCACCTCCTGGTGTTCTTTTTCCTTCACAGACTGCCGTCTGGGTCTGGCCTCCATTTTGTTAATTTGCTCAGCAAATTCAATGCGCCTAGCTTCAAAGAGTGCTGAAGAATGAGAGAACACACAATAAAACTTGCCATGGACAACCCGCAGAATTCCAATCTACTGACAGATTACTTGAGCCAGTCTATGCAACAAAGTTATCAGAAAAATAATAATCCACAGAGATACATTAAATGCATACTAATTCAACATTGTGTGCCAGCTCATTTTATCATTTCTACTTCTGGCAGGAACCCACTGCCCCCCAACTCTCTATAGTAGCTTTAGCTTCATAAATGGTAGTTAGAACATTAATTAAATGAAAGCTTCTCTGCCTGATCGTAATTTGCCATAAAAAAACACTCCCACTTTATCAATTCAATACTGAAAAGCATAAATTTGCATACGCCAAAACCCATAACATACCATTTAACTTTTTTTTGGAATCATCAAACAGCTTCTGTGTGGCAGGACACAGTCTACCAGGAATGTAGAACAGATGAGGCCTTGTCTTTGTTCTTATATATTTAATTATTTTGACATTATGTTCATTCCATTCTTCTTGCTAATAAAAAGAAAGTTTCTTCAGTATCACACATAACAGAAGACTCACACAACAGTTACTGAATTCGGACTTACTAACTTCTTCTTGTGTCTAAGTCAGACTTTAAACTGCCAAAATGAAGCCACCTTCGGTGAATTCATTCTGTAGTTCCTTTTGCCTGACCTAGTGTGAGAAAGCTTAGCTGGCACCACAAGGTTGCCATTGCCCAGGGTATGCCCAATTGTGATTAAAAAATACCACAATCTTCGAGGAGCCTCTTTCTGTATACCCAGACTTACCAACTGAGCAAGTTCAACTTTTTGTTCTAAAAGCCGCAGCTCTGTTTGCTTAGCACGTCTTTCCTCAAATAGTTCTCTCCTCTCATTTTCAACTTGTTTCCTCTCCTCCTCTGCCTGTACTTCAAGTTTTTGTTCAATTTCTTGTCGTCTTTTTTGCTGTATGGGGGGGGGGGGGGGGGGAATCAGATTTTTAAAGGGCAAGATAATAGCATTAATACTAATTATACAACTGCCATAATATACATATTTAATTAAACCAGCTTTAAAAATTAAGCAGAATTATTCTAAACGCAATATATTTGGCTCAGAAAGTTCCTTTGCTATGGTTTAGATGCAGTGTTTCCCAATCTTTGGTTTTTGGATTTAAAATCCCAGAAGCCCAAGTCAATCCCCCAAAGCTGATCAGCCAATATACTGACTTAGGCTTCTGGGAATTGAAGTCCACCAGTGTTCTGTGGAAGATAGTTTTGGGAAACACTGGTTTAGATAGCCTAGCACCCCATGGTTTAATATATGGCCCCCACCACAATTTCAACTAACAGAAGATGTAAATAGTTTTTCAGTTAAAAAAGGGAACTATTGGGGTTGGGAGTACAAGTATACCCTCCAAAATACCAGGCACGGGTACATTCTGATCTCTGTGATCTTGCATTCATATCAGCATCAAGGTCCAAATACAGGGCTCTTTAATTATTATGAGGGAGGCCATCAGTCCATAAGTTGTGGGTGGGGTTAGTAGTGACTAGATTCCAGAGGTTAACAGTCTGGTTTTCTCACTTCCTGCTTGACAATGGCACTGTATGAACACTTGTTTTATGTCCTGCTAGGCATTTTAACTGTGAAGGAATGGCAAGTAGAATGATGAGTAGAAAGTCCATTCAGATATCTTTCTTATTTTTAATACTCACACTTTAACTGGCTGTGTATTTAAAGTCTTGATTTTGGTTGTATTATATTTAGGGTGGGATGGATGGATAGATAAGAAACCATCCTACCTGGTAAGTCAATCAGAATACAAATCAGGGAACAAGGATTCAGGATGTGGTGTATACTCTTCAGACTGGCAGTTTGGGTGTTCTGCATTCATCTGCACAGCTCAAAGTGGTGTGCCAGCAGATTGTCTCATCTGGCTACACCAATACATTACTTAATTACATTTAATTTAGATTAGTGTGATACACTGTATGTGGGGCTGACTCTGCAGAGCATTCAGAAACATAAGGTCCAAATTCTGAAGCCAGATTGCTGACCTTTGTTACATTATCTCTGTTGGGTGGCAGTTTCAATACCCAATTAATTCCACATGTGATTTATGCTCTATAAAGCTGTATAGGGCTTGTGTCCAGTTTTTTTGAAGGATTATAGCTCCTGATATGAGCATCTTGATTTTTAAGATTTTCAGGGACACTCCCATTACTTTAACAGGGATGATTCCTGAGGACTCAAGATGGAGGAATTTTCATGGCTAATCCAGGCCATAGAACTTCTTTTCATAGGGAGCTTTATTGCGCTCATTCTATCCTTCTGCTGACAAAGACTTTTGCCTTCCAGTTGAGCTTTTGGCCACTTATCAGACTGCAGAGTTTTAAAGTGTGATTACTGTTTTTTTTAAACTAATAATAATAATAATAATAATGTTTCATGTATATGTCTTCCCTCTCCTTTCTGTCTTTAAGTTTGACCATTATTTAATAATACTGTAAGTTTCACAAAGCTCAGCACTCTGTCTGCCTGTAAAGCCAGAAGTTGGGAGTTCAATTCCCTATGTTGCCTCTCTAGAAAAAAAGCCAGCTTGTATATTCATGCAGTCTCAGGGTGCCTCCCAAAGAAAGAAATAGTATTCTCTACCTAGAAAACCCTGCACAGGGTCACCATAACTCAGAATCCACTTGATAGCACATAGTCAAAATGATTGTGTGACACAGAATTTTTAAAATTACAGTGGTACCTCGCATAACGAACATATCACATAGCAAAAAATTCGCATAATGAAGCGTTCGTTATGCAAGGGCGATACCCCGCATAACAAAAAAAGATCGTTTGTTATGCAGGGTTTTTGGTATGGGAACCCCGGATAATAAACATTTTTGTTCATTATCCGGGGCATCTCCTATTAGCTTCGCATAACGGGGAAAAAAACGCATAGTGAAGCAACTCGCAGAACGGAGTTTTTTCGTTATACGGGGTTCTATTGTATTTAAATTAAAATAAATAAATCTTTTCCTACTAGTTGCCATAGAGAAGTTTAGGGTGATTTCTTAGGACTGAACATGAGATCCCCAAATACGTTTTCTTGAACTTAAGAGTACCCTCTGAGAACAATTTAAGAGCTCTCTTTGCTTGTTTTCCAATTTCAAAAATGAATTTCTAATTTTAACAGTTTTAGAAATGAAACAGTGCCAGAAACATGCTGGGCATCAGTTGTAAGATTACACACAATGTTTACAAAATTTGTTCTCAATTTACTAGATATTAAATCAATACCCTCTCAGTAGCAACTGTTGACTCTTGTTTGAACTTTTGAAGAGTACCCATCAACAGACCAAATATACGCCGATTCCTGGTAGAAGAGAGGGGGAAAGGTATGACTATACCACATATTTTCATAAGGGCTTAATTATATCTGCGTAACAAATCCATCTTAAAACTATTCCAAGGGGACTGGTATTTAATATTAGCAAAAACTATTTAAAAAGCAGTAGGCAGTGGGTGATGTAAATATATACAGCAGAGTGAGAGAACCAAGGATAAAGCCAGGAGACAATATTCTCAGAAAAATAGCAGTAATACCTCATACAAAATCCGCTTCGTACAACATCGAATTCATACATCGCCTAATTCCCTGAAAAAAGTTGCCTCATACAAAGTCGCTGCGACTTTGTATGAGCCATTGGGGTTTTCCCAGGTTGCATTGTGCCTGGGCAGTATAAAAGGCAGGATGCATGCGTGCATTGCTCTTGTGGGTTTTGCATGAGGTGAAGAGTGGTTAGGAGTGGTTTTGAATGCGGCTTTGGATTTTTAAAAAAAAATTCATCAGAATGTTTAGAAGCATTCCTGGGATTTTTGCAGCATTCTTCTGGTTCTTGGACAATCAGGGTTGTTTGACATGTTTTTTGCAATGTATTTAGCCTTTAGACAATGATTTCTTAAAGTTCTGTCAGTTTCTTGTGTTTCCTTGACTTTGCCCTGAAGTCTATGCTGTTACAGTACAATGTATCTCTATGGAAACAACGTTGTACGAGGCATCGCAGCAAGGATTTGGACGTTGTATGGGGCATTGCGGCTAGGATTTTGGATGCCTCATACAAAGTCCAAATCCGTATAAAGTCCAAACTTGTGGAACCAAGTTTGGACATTGTATGAGGTATCACTGTAACTGTTCTACACAGAAAAATAAATTCTAAAAAATTCTTTATTTCTGACCAAACATCTTGGGTTCCTATGTTTATCAACAAACTTTTGATCTCATGTATGTTTCCTGCTACCTTAAGAGGAAAAGGGGGCAACCTTTGCCAATTCACTGCCCTCAGAAGCTCCCAATATCCAAATCCACCCTGCAGAATTCATGGATTCTCAAGAATAGTTAAAGTTGGACTGGGGTTGGAGGACTATAGAAGGAATAGGTGAAAAATGCTCTTTTACTGCCAGTGGAAGACAGAATTCCATTCAGGGATGCTCCCCAAAGTAAAAATCCAGGACCTAACCATCTTAAGAAAAATTAGCTTTTAAAGTTTAACAACAACAAAAGATTAGTGTTACAAACAAGACCTTGAGAATTCCAGGATTCCCACTCTTGCAACTCAGCCACAACCCTGTAAACCAGAGGGAGTTATAGCAACACTCTGTACCTCCACGTTGTTCCAAAGTCAATTGTTCGCATGGTACCTGGCACTGTGGAAGTCACAAGGATTTCCCTGGACTCAAAAAGGTGTGTGGAAAGGGGGGGGGGGAGTTCTGACCCCAACTGGAATGTATGGAGGCAACCGCTGTTAGCTTGCCTCCCAAAGATACAGGGCATACTTACAGCCCCACAGTGCAGCGGAGCACTTTTATTTAACTGTTGGAAGAAAATGCAGCATGGGAATGGCATAAAGGCAGCTGTAACTCCTGCTTTGGCGGGTTTCATTTCATTATTCTGCTTGGGCAATTCTGGCCAAATTATAGGAGTGGAAGTCTTGGAATTCTGCAAGTCTCATCTGTAATCAGCACGACAGCTTGAAAATATGCCCTTGGCATCAAAACAGCTTTGCTGAGGAGATTTTTGAAGGCAGAAAAAAATACACTTTTCCTTTACTTTAATAGATATGATCTAGATCTTATATAGAAATTAGTTTCAACTTGAACTTCACAAAACATCTTAAAATACAAATTGAATTTAACAGTAAAGCATCAATATAAATTGTATGTTCCTACACACTTATCGGAAAGTAACTACTACTGACATCAATTAGTCTGGGACTAACACTAGATGGCTTATTAAGGCCTGTATCCAATTTTTTTTACATTCCAGGAATCTTTATGTACAATAATCTAGAATCAGTACATTAGCTTTGTTACTGATATCTTACTGTGACTAGTGTATAAACACATTTCAACTTTGCAAAGAAAAAAAAAGAAAAAATTAACTGTAACCTAGGTTTATCACTTTGATATCTTGCAAACAGCAACTTATTAAGCTTCCAGGTGCAGTATGTACATCTTTCAAAAGCAGGCTAAGACTACATGAAATAATGACAGTAGTGCTGAATGAACATGAACAGTACTCAGCCACTTGCAGGCTTTTTCTCCCAAACCTACCTCAAAACAAACTTTGTTGTCATATTTGAAGTTTGAAAATTTTAATGTCACATGAATAACAGTACCTTTGTTTCCCTTTCTCATCCATAGTTTGATCCTGAATAAGGTCTCGGCGTGTTCGCTCTTTGGAGGTAGCAACAACAGAAGACTGCAACGCAGGCTACAAGAAGAGCATAGATAAGTTATGGAAACGTTTCCACATTTTGTTCAGTCCCTAGTCAACACTTTTAGGTATACATTACTTTTTTAACATCATCATCCTCTGCGTCGCTTTCGTGGCGTGATTCTCTTCTTGTCCGCCGTTCTCCAGCCAATCTACATTTAAGACAGATTGTCAAATTAATATTTTACACTAGCAGTATACTGCTGGCTAAACAATTTCCAGAAAATTCTCATCTCTAGGACACCTCAGAATATTTTAGTTCAAACTCTAACCCTTTGAATTAGCTTCTTGCAATCTGTCAAATAGTGCTTAGTACAAATTCACAAGTTGTGGAAGAGGCAGAAAAGTTCCCAGCAGCTAAAAGATTCCAGTATTAACTAACTTCACTCTTCAGCTTTCAAAGTTTGCCTTAAACATTGACAAAAGGCTTTCCAATGGCAACCCAAACCCCATGGCAATTTTTAAAAATGCTGTGGACCAACATTTTGTTAAATGTAAAAGAATGTTTCTTTATGAGTGTTCCAAAAATAAGTATTAACTTCTAAATTTTTATACACATAACGGCACAAAAGGAACCTAAATATGCAGGAGAAAGGTGATACATTAATTGGATAACTTTTTAAAAATCAAATATTACATGAGCTTTCATGATTCAACATCCTGCCATGAACTTTTGGGACTCTCATTGATAATTTTCCTGCATTTTCCACAATAAATTGGTGCATGCCTAAAGTGATCTTAATCACAAAAGCTTGTGTAATGTTTCATTTTTAATGTTTATCCAATTAAGATGTCAACTTTCTCCTGCATCTGTAAGTATCTTAAATATGCTAGTGCAGGGGTTGGGAACCTTTTTGGATGAGAGAGCCATAAACACCACATATTTTAAAATGTAATTCGGTGAGAGCCATACAATATATTTAAAACTAAATAAAAGTAAATGTGTGCATTTTATGTAAGACCAAGCGGTTTCTTCTCTTTAAAAATGGAGTGTTTGGTGGGTGGGTGGGTGTGGAATCAATCCCCTCTCCCTGGTGCCCTGGGTTTGGGAGGGTTGGGGAGACAAAAGGGGTCTGTCCCCCCCAACCCTTCCAGAGCCAGGGGACCTGGCAGAGAGGGGATCCCCGCACAGGACACATCGTTATTAAAGAGAAGAAACCAAGCGGTTTCTTCTAATAAAAACGGAGTGTTTGTGGGGGTGGAATCGATCCCCTCTCCCGGGTCTCCTGGGTCCAGAAGGGTTTGGGGGACAGACCCCTTTTGTCCCCCCAACCCTCCCAAACCCAGGGGAGCCAGCGGAGAGGGGATCGAATCCACCCCCCCCCCAACACTCCGATGTTAAAGAGAAGAAACCATTTGGTTTCTTCTCTTTAATATGGGGGGTGTCGGGGGGGGGGGGGGTAATTCCCCTCTCCGCTGGGTCCCCTGGGTTCAGGAGGGTTGGGAAGACAGACCCCTTTTGTCCCCCCAACCCTCCCAACCCCAGGGGAGCCAGCAGAGAGGGGGATCGCAACCCTCCACCCACTGATATTAAAGGGAAAACTCCAATCGGGGTTTCCCTTCTAATATCAGGGGGTGGGTTGGATTCGATCCCCTCTCCCGGGTCCCGTTGGTCCAGGAGGGTTGGGGGACAAAAGGGGTTTGTCCCCCCAACCCTTCTAGACCCAGGGAAGCCAGTGGAGAGGGGGAATCCCCCTCAAACACTCTGTTGTTGAAGAGAAGAAACCACGTGGTTTCTTCTCTTTAATAACAGGTTGTCCTGCAGGGGGATCTCCTCTCTGCCGGGTCACCTGGCTCTGGAAGGGTTGGGGGGACAGATCCCTTTTGTCCCCCCAACCCTCCCAAATCCAGGGGACCAGGGAGAGGGAATCGATTCCACCCCCCCACCCACCCCCCAAACCTGCGCTCGGCGGATAGAAGACATGTTCCAAGGCTCAGAACACGTCTTCTTTCTGCCGAGCACAGGCCACGCCCCCGTTATCTTTTATTAAAGATCTGGCAGCGAGCCAGATGCAGCCATCAAGTCACATCTGGCTCGCGAGCCATCGGTTCCCGACCCCTGTGCTAGCGTATAGCATAAGCTAATCTAGGCATCACGTGAATAACTAAGATTACTACAACTATGTAGTACATTACTATGAAAATCCAGTAGCTATGCAGTAATTGTGAATATTAATTAGATGGGGAATTATGTAGTCATTAATGAAGAAGTCACCCTGTTCTTCAATATAACTTTAATTTTCTGCTCACCTATTGGTTGCCCCTTCCAGATCCCTCTGTTTGGCTGGAGGTCCTCCTCCGCTATCCGAGAATCCACGCCTGAAACATAACAGCAGGTCAAATCAGTAGTCTTCAAACAGGTTATTTAATTAATTTATTTACTTGTTGCACTATTACATCTCTCACTAGCATGCTGCTCTGGGTGGTATAGAGTTAAAACCAAAATGAATGCATATACCTGCATAAACAAACAAAAAAAGCAAACAAACAGAAACATCCAGGAGGGTGGCAGGGGAGTCAAACTCACAACAATAATTAAAATGGTGAAAGCAAAGCTAAACAGCAGAACACAACACAAATGGCTCAGAAACCAACTGACTTAACAGACAAATCTCCAAAGCCTCCCTAAGATGACCGTTTTCAATGACTTATTGAAGCAGAGAAGCAATGAAGCTAGCTGGAGCACTGCAAGGAGGGCATTCCATAGAGCAGTGTTTCCCAAACTTTGGTTTTTTGGACTTCAATTCCCAGAAGCCGAAGTCAATTCCCCAAAGCACTGATCAGTCAATGTACTGACTTAGGATTCTGGGAATTGAAGTCCACTAGTATTCCATGGAACATAGTTTGGGAAATACTGCCATAGAACATGACCCACAAATGACTACGCCCTTTTTTCTCATCGATTTTCTGATCTCTTTTGGGGTGTGAACTATCAAATTGTGTGATATCAAAGCACAGGTATAGAATACAAAAACCATGAGAGAAGATGGTCTGAGAGGTAGCAAGATCCCAAAGGCTTGGTAGAACAGCACCAACATCTTGTCATGCACTTTGTACTAAACAATATATACACAGAATCCACTTTTATTTGTTTTGCTTTCTCAACTGTCTGTTGCGGAAGCTCCAGAAGTGTCAAATGTAGACCATATAGATCAGGGTTTCTCAAAATTTTCAAGTCAGGGGCCAGGTCACGCCCCTTCAAACAGTTGGTAAGCCAGATTGATGGTCCAGCCACCGCTGCCGGAATCAGCTGCAGACTCATTTTCTGCTGTCGTAAATGCATTCACAACAGCCATAAATGAGTCTACGGCTGATTCTGGTGGAAGCTGGAGCGAAGGCTGGATTATTTGGTGTCGCAGGCCATGGGCTGCAAACCCCTGATATAGATGTAATGCATATAGGTCAATTTGCAATACTAATACATGAAGAAAGCGAATGAGATGAATGCATGGGAACAGATGGTCAGAACACACCTGCCTCAAGGAAATGGAAAGTCATGTTTTGGCTTTCTGCCAAGGGAGAGGAACACCCTGGGTGATAACAAAACCAGCATGCTTGAAAGGAACATCTTGACTTGGGAGGAAAACAGCTGAATAAATTGGGTAAAGAGTAAAGGAGCATGGCAAGCAACCCCATATACAGTATGGCTTTCCAGTCTGAAGAGCAGAAACATGTCTGTCAGCAAAACTGAAAACCTATGTTGGACAGCTAATATAAATTGACTAATGTAGAAGTCCCACTGTTTGACTCCAAGCAGGCTGCTGGGTTGTCCCAACACTTTCATTAAGGAGTAAGCATTCAGTCACTCAGTGACTGACTGACTGACTGTATACGGCTATTGAAATAACCAAACTTACAATAAAGTTAATTTACTTGCAGCCTCACTGTTGTTTTTGAGTCCTTTAACTGGGAAGTTTTCGATTAACCTGGCCAAACAAGTTTACTAGCTTGTATAAGAAGATGCTCACTATATCCTAGTAAAAATGAAAATGCCAACCTAGCAGGATTGAAAGCAAGAAAATGCATAAACAGGAACCTCTTCGGTGGGAAAAGATCTTGGGGACATGAAAGGAACCTCATTCCAGCATTCCTTGAGCGGAGTTTCTCCAGCAAAAATCCTTTCAACACAGAACAATTTCTGACACTTAACTATTATAACACAGCGGGTCACAGGATTGCTTGGGAGGTCCATTGTGGAAACAATGGGAATGTGCTCTACTGTATAACTCTGAACACAAAGATCTTGCTTTGCAAGTAACAAGCTTCAGAGCATTTATGCAAGTTGCCATTAATATGAAGAGAGAGGTACTCTGCCTTGAAGCACTAACCAAAGAAACAATTGTGTCTAACAGGAATAGGACAGTACATATGGCATCTGTAATGAAACCCAGTGTTTCCAAATAGTGAAGTACTATTAAAGTATTATCTCTTGCCTAGATTTAAGGCCCAAGGACCTTTATTATCTAGGCAAGACATATTAAAAGCCATTTGCATTTTACTTAATGATATACAATTAATTCTAGTTTCACTGCTACTTCTAAGCTGAAAGAAGCATCTAGGGTGGCCTTTCAATGACAACCCTAGCAGCACTACACTTTTCTGTACAATATGTATCAAGATCCAGTAACTAATGCATACCGCTATTAAATTAGTTTTTCATTTGGAAACTTTTTTTCCGAGTTAAAAGATACCTGCAGCTCAAAAGCTGTGTGAAATAAGCAGTGTTCCATCCTAGTTACCTATGTTATGGCCACACTAAGGAGGGACTACAAGTTACCCTGAATGGCAAATTTATGCACTTCTTAGTGTAGACTTACGTTCAAACTACAGGCAACAGTGCTCATGCAAACGGGAATCATATAATTTTTTTGCATGGCTTCTCAAGGATACAACCCTCAGATCTCTAGTCACATTTCCTCTCTTCTTTTAACAGATATTATACCAAGTCAATGATACAATATGGAAATTGCATCTGTACCATACAATTACAAAAACGAGACATGACTTTAATTGGATTCTCTATATGGAACCGTAGGATCAGTAATTTGGTGAGCTACTTGCAATTCTTTGCTAGTAAATTGGTATATTCCACTGAACAACTGAATTCCGTAACAGGTCATGACAGCACTATCAAACTCATGAGACTGCGTAGTGCAGCTGCATCATATGATTCCATGTCCTGGCCCGCAAAATATACAATGGCATTCCAGCACATCAAACATACTTCCAACTACTCAGTGTTACAAATACAAATTTGCTTGTTACAAATAACAGTCTGCCCACTTGTAAATGATTGCAAAAATGATTCCATGCCACTTTTTCCAAAGGAAAGGACGCCTATATATGTCAACTAACAGAGGCAAGAAGACTCTATACACCAGTTGCTTAGGAATGTGAGAAAAAGGGAGCTGTTCCACTGATGTCTAGCTGGCAGGTTTATCATACTGCGACTGGTGGCTACTAATGTTAAACAATGCGCTGGATTAGTCAGACTTATGTTCTTAGGTTATGCTTGGGTACAGGTCTGCACTGCAGCAGTTTTCTCTGTGTCCTTTTCTGAACCCTCAATTCACATTTTCTACATCTCACTGTGCACTGACTGTGGTAGCTTAGTGGTTAAGACGCAGAGCTTGACACTGGAAGGTCGCCAGGTCAGCAGTTTGAGACCTGAGTGTTGCACGATAGTGAGCTCCCGTCTCTGTCCCAGCTTCTGCCAACCTAGCGGTTTGAAAGCAAGAAATTGCAAATAGATAAATAGGGACCACTTCGGTGGGAAGGTAAACAGCGTTCCGTGCGGTCCGGTGTCGTCATGGCTGCCACATGACCACAGAAACATCTGCAGAAGCAAACAGTGCTGGCTCTTTGGCTTTGAAACAGAGATGAGCACTGAACTCTAGTGTCAGATACAACTGGCTTTTGAGCAAGGGAAACCTTTACTTTTACTGGGGGGGGGGGGAGGTAAACAGCTTTCTGGCCTGCCACAGGTCCACAGAAACATTTGCAGACGCAGGTAGTGCTGGCCCTTTGGCTATAAACGGAGATTAGCACCGCACCCTAGAGTCAGAAACGACTGGCTTTCAAGCAAGGGCGACCACCATTGGGTATTGCTTGCTTCAACATACAGTAGTTAGAAACAACATTTCGGAGGAGCAGCTCCATAAGATTAATAAAAACCACTGGTTCTTCTTACCTCAGCAATAGACTTCCACGCCCCCTACCTCCACCAGGGCCTGTGAGGGTCAACAGTCTCCCTTGAGCGGGTCTTTTTTTTTTTGGGGGGGGGAGAAGGGGAGTAAAAACAGATTGCACAAATTAGCCCATTTAACCTCGACAGCCAGTAAGGTAAGTAGAGGAAGAGACCCGGCCCGGCCCGCCCCACCCATTTACTAGTCCGGCAAAGGAAGGCCTCCCTCCTCGTGCAATGGCTGCTCACTCAGAGCGCGGCCGCCCTTTTCCGCCTCGCGCCTAACGGTCTCCCCTCGAGAGGCCTCTCCATTGCCGGACGACTTTAATCTCTCTCTCTCACTCTGCCCCATCCTAAACCCTTCTTTTCCCAGCCACACCAATAGTAGTTAATACGAAATGCGGGGCCCCGACCTCCTCCTCCTCCTCCTCGGGGCGTGTGAGGCCCTCTTACCCACTCCCGCGCTCCGCCCCCTCAGGAAGAAAAGGGCGGCTGAGGAGAAAACGGCCACGGGTTCCCTCAGTGACGGAGCCGGCCGGCCTGGCTGCCGGCCTTCCCCGCTCCCCCAGCCCGGGCTCCCCTTCTGCCGCTTTCCCGGCACCCTTACCGAGCATCATTGGGATCCCGGCCCGTAAGTTTGCGGATGTTTTCGTCGACGTGCTTGAGGCTCTCCTTGGCCTTCTCGAGCTGCTCCTGGAGGGCCCGCACAGCCACCGCCATCCCAACGGCCACCGCTGCGGCCTAACCGCGGCCAAACGGCGGAGCGGTGTGCGAGACGAGGATCAAGTAAACCCCACCTACGCGTAACGTGGCTCTTTCAAACGCTCCGCCAATCGCCGCGCGTCTCAACGGGCGACTGGTAGGCCCGAGCCAATCGCTACCCGCGGGAGACTTGAATGGCACGGGCTTTGTCCACTCATCAGTCTCCATTTCAGCCAATGGAATGCTTACGTCCGTGAAGTGGCGTTGATTGCCAGCCGCCATTGGGCAAGTGTCTAGTATTGTGTCGCTGACCAATCACTTAACGCCACCGCAGAATGACATGTTTAAGAGCCAATCAGCAGGCAGATTTGTTTCTCGAGTAAGTATTATATGAAGCATCGTGACGTGACCATACCTGTAGTTGCCTTACTAATCTTCATGCGCTCTGGGATCCTATGATGCCCTGAAGAGCAAAGTGCAGCTTTAAGTCCAATTCTTTTTTTAAAATCAATTTTATTCTTTCCATAAACATAAGCAATAAAGAAAAAACAACAAATAGAGAATCTATTTTTTAATAACCCACACAACTATAACATTAAAGAAAATACTTGTACAGTAAAGGTAAAGGTTTCCCTTCCTCGAAAGCCAGTTGTATCCAACTCTAGGGCTCAGTGCTCGTCTCTGTTTCAAAGCCACAGAGTCAGCGCTGTCTGCTTCTGCAGACATTTCCGTGGTCATGTAGCAGGCATGACTAGACACCGGAGCGCACGGAACACTGTTACCTTCCCACCGAAGTGGTCCCTATTTATCTACAGTACTTGCAATGTCTTGCTTTCGAACTGCTAGGTTGGCAGGAGCTGGGACAGAGACGGGTGTTCATTCTGTCGTGCAGTACTCGGGTATCGAACTCTGACCAAGCCTTGATGCTGGGAAAGGTGGAGGGCAAAAGAAGAAGAGGGTAGTCATTCAAAAGGGCGAAGCCAGGGAGAATATCATTGACAACTCACAAAATTCCCCAATCCAAAGGCAAGAAAGGATGCTACCTTTATTAGATGATGAAAATTACAGCCATAAGCTAGTTTTTGATCTTGTAAGCTGAGCACCTGTGGATGCTATAGAAAAAAATACAAAAGTTCCAAAAATCATGACCAAATGTGAGTATATGTTAATGTAAATCAAGTTGGGCTCAAACGTTAGCTGATGGACAATAAAAGTAACACCCACTCTTTCCTTTTGTTGTTCAGTCGCACAGTTGATTCTGACCCTTTGCGACCCTATGGACCATTGACCTCCAGGCACTTCTGTCCTCCACCATCCTCCTCAGCCCGCCCAGCTTTGTGCCCATTGTGTCTACAATACCATCTAGCCATCTCATCTTTGGCTGTCCCCTTCTTCTTTTGCCCTCCACCTTTCCCAGCATCAGGGCTTTCTCAAGTGAATCCTCCCTTCTCATTTGATGTCCAAAGTACTTTAGCTTCATCTTTACTATTTGACCTTCTAAGGAGCAGTCAGGGTTGATTTCTTCTAAGATTGACCTATTTGTTCTCCTCGCTGTCCAGGGGACTCTCAAAACTCTCCTCCAATACCACATCTCAAAGGAATCTATTCTTCTGCGCTCAGCTTTCCTGATGGTCCAGCTCTCGCAACCATACATTACCACCGGGAATACCATTGCTTTCGCTACACGAATTTTTGTTTTCAAGGTGATGTCTCTACTTTTCATTATGTTCTCCAGGTTTCTCATAGCTTGTCTCCCCAGAATCAGACGTCTTTTTTATTTCATGGCTGCAGTCACCATCTGCAGTGATCTTTGATCCTACGAAAGTAAAACCTGTCACTGTTTCTACTTCTTCCCCATCTATTTTCCAGGACTGATAAGGCCTGTTGCCATTATCTTGGTTTTCTTGATGTTGAATCTCAAGCCAGCTTTTGCACTCTCTTCTTTCAACCTAATCAGGAGCTTCTTTAGGTCTTTCTCACTTTCTGCCATTAGGGTGGTATCATCCGCGTATCTCAAATTGTTGATGTTTCTCCCAGCAATTTTGATCCCAAAGTGGAGGAGGGCCCTGGCCACCTGCCTATCTGCTGTGTCTGAAAATCATGCTCTTGCTCAGTTCACTGGACAGATCCGGTGGAGCACATTGAGGGCAGAAGGCTGCCATCGCCCCTCCCAGCACACCACCCACCCCCACTGCCTGGTTCGGGACAGCCTATGGCCCAGTACTGGTCTGTGTCCTGGTGGTTGGGGACACCTGGACTAGATGATTTAATGTTATTCATGCAAACACCTTGTATAAGTGGCAAAGATTGGCCTGTAGCTTTTGGGATCTGATTTTTTTTTTGCTTGATTTCAATACAGAAATTACTTTCATCTTCCACCATATTTTTGGAATTTGTTAGTTATTTGCTTTGAATATTAGTAACTTGCTTTGAATATTCCTTTGATGTTTCATTTTTATTATGCATTTATTGGTCTTATCTGCCAAAGGCAGTTGGTGTGCTGTTTGGAGTTATATGTGTTTTACACATTGATGTATAGAGCTGGATTCTACTACAGCAGCTTTTAAGAATTTGATGATGCTGCAGTATGCTAACGGTTATGATTTTATCTTGAGATGTGCACATGTACAGTTACATTTCACTAAGGTTCTGCTTGTCATTTCTTTATATACTTCTTTATCTTTTATCTCATCTTTCATAAGCATGGCTAAATTTATTTGTTTTTATTTAATTCTCCCACGGGGCAGTGTATGATTTTAACAGTGTTTTTGCATTTTGCGTTAAACACATTTCAACATACAAATATAATCAAAATCATAATGTTAGGTGGATTAGAGGGATCTCTTACGTCTGCTCCCTAGTTGCTTTCAACCTTACAAACATCCTTGAATTAGGCCATTTTGTGTTATTTGTCCAAAGATAGCACACACCCTAGATATTTCTTTATGCACATTTATTAGGCAAGTAATTGAATGGCGTAGAGACCGGCAAGGCACGCCACAATGTTTGCCAAGAGAACCCTATGGACCAAAACAAAAGGCAAAACAAGGGGATGCTCAGCACAGCAGATCTGAAAAGGGGGAGGGATACGAAAGGGGAAGGAGAAATACAGTGTTGCAAGGAACAATACTGCATAGGGACATGGAATGTGAGGTCTATGAATCAAGGAAAACTGGAAGTGGTAAAAAATGAGATGGAAATAATAAGCATTGACATCTTGGGCATCAGTGAGCTAAAATGGACAGGGATGGGTGAATTCAGCTCTGGAAACCATCATATCTACTACTGTGGGAAAGAAAACCTTAGAAGAAATGGAGTAGCCATAATTGTCAATAAAAGAGTGAGAAAAGCAGTAATGGGATACAATCTCAAAAATGACAGAATGATGTCAGTCAGATTTCAAGGCAAACCTTTCAATGTCACTGTGATCCAAATATACGCACCAACCACTGGTGCAGATGAAGCCACAATGGACCAGTTCTATGAGGACTTACAACACCTCATAGAACAGACACCAAGAAATGATGTCCAAATTATATTAGGAGACTGGAATGCCAAAGTAGGAAATCAAAAAGTGGAGGGAATAACAGGCAAATTTGGTCTTGGAACACAGAATGAAGCAGGGCAAAGATTGATAGAGTTCTGCCAAGAGAATGCACTGGTCATAGCAAACACTCTCTTCCAGCAACACAAGAGGCGACTTTACACATGGACATCACCAGATGGACAACACCGAAACCAGATTGACTACATACTCTGCAGCCAAAGATGGAGAACCTCCATACAGTCAGCAAAAACAAGACCTGGAGCAGACTGTGGCTCAGATCATAACCTACTGATCGCAAAATTCAGGCTTAGATTAAAGAAAATAGGGAAAACACAGAGACCAGAAAGATATCACCTAGACAGCATCCCTAAAGAATACACGGTGGAGGTGATGAACAGATTTAATGGCTTAGACTCGGTAGACAGAGTACCAGAAGAATTATGGACGGAGATGAGGGACATCATGCAGGAAGCAGCAAAGAAAACCATACCAAAAGAAAAGAAGAGTAAGAAAGCAAAGTGGTTGTCTGATGAGGCTCTTAAAATAGCAGAGGAAAGAAGGAACGCAAAAGTCAAAGGAGAAAGGAAAAACTACAATCATTTGAACACAGAATTTCAAAGAAAAGCAAGGAGAGATAAGGAAAACGACCTAAAAAAACAGTGCAGAGAAATGGAGGAAAACAACAAAAGAGGCAGAACCAGAGATCTTTTCAAAAAAATCGGGGAAATCAAGGGAACATTTAAAGCAAAAATGACCATGATAAGGGACAAAGACGGAAAGGAGCTACCTGATGCAGAAGAAATTAAGAAAAGATGGAAAGAGTACACAGAGGAACTTTACAAAAAGGACCTCAACACTCCTGATAATCACAATGATGAAGAAATTGAATTTGAGCCAGACATCCTGGAGAGCAAAGTCATAAAGGCCCTAAAGAGCACTGCAAACAACAAAGCTAGTGGAGATGACGGTATCTTTAGTGTATGAGAACCAAGACAAAGGAACAGCCGAAGGATTGGCTTAACACATCTTTATTGCATGAGTGGTCAGAGGGAACATGAGGTAATGGCGGACGAGCAGCTCAATATATACGGTGGTTATACATTTGAATGTGGCTCCACGACAGCCCATTGGCTACCGTTGGCGTGACGTCATTTTTGGTCACGCCCTTCTTGTCCAGGTGAGGTAGTGGCGGGAATCTTCCCGCGCTGTCGTTCTTTGGTGAATTATGACCTGTGAGCTGGGCGCTCGCTATTGCCACCAGGTGGTCATTAGCTCGCGTCCTGATTGGAGCGGGTTACATTGCTGTATAGGTTAAAGGCACAGTATGGAAAAACACAATGCATAGTATTGAAACACAACATCCCTCCCCCCTAGGATGAGACGAAGTCTCTCATCCAAGATATGAAACACAACATCCCTTCCCCCTAGGATGAGACGAAGTCTCTCATCCAAGATGGTTTATTGCAAACGCGCTTTGGGCGTGTTGTGGGCTGGCTTGTCCCGGCTCCTTGTCCTGCAATGGGAGAGGGAGACTCGTTAGTGACTCGCCACGGCTCAGCGGCTGTTGGGGAAGGGGCAGAAAAACCGGTGGCACTGGGGACTAACGAAAAACCCCGCTTCTCGCTAGGAAGGGTGGGGGACCACTCCTGAAAACCCCCCCGGTTCTGTAACTGAAAATCAGAATTATCCCCTAGGGTTACATTAGAATGATTCCACAGGATATCTCCGGGGACCGCTTCGGACTCCTTTCCCTCCCCCCTAGGTGGGGACCACCGGTCCCCCTCTCCTCCCCCTTGGGCTGAACGGGTGGGGGAGGACCCTAACATTGAAGTCACTGTCGCGCCATCTGCGGGGCAGCCGTCCGGGACCCGGCGCCGGAGCTGGTCCGCGTGTCGCCGCCAGAGTAGACCCGTACTGGTCTCCACACAATATGACACGGGACCCGTCTGCCCAACGACGACGCCCGGGACCCAGGCTGGACCCGCGCTAGCGTAGTTCCTGCAATGCACCGGGGCACCCACTGCGAAACTCTTCGTGGCCGCTAGCCCAATGTTCCTCCCCGTGTCCTCCACCCTCATCGGATCTAGCCTGGTCAGGATCGTTGTCAGCTTCCTACGCATTAAGAGCTCTGCGGGCGAGTACCCTGAAGCTAGGGGGGTCACCCTGTATCCTAGCAAGAACTGACACACTTGAAGGTTGAGATCCCCAGGACCCATGCACCTCAGCGCGTCCTTAGTGGTGCGCACGAGGCGCTCCACCTGGCCGTTTGTTGCCGGGTGGAAAGGGGCGGAGGTGACGTGCCGAATGGCGTTGATCTCCGTGAACGCCCTGAACTCCGCGGACGTGAAGCAACTTGCGTTATCGCTAATTAGGGTGTCGGGTATACCGAACGTGCTAAAGACCCTCCGCAGATGCTTCACCGTCGTTGCTGACGAGGTGCTTGTAACTGGGATTACCTCCAACCACTTGGAGTAAGCATCCACCACGAGGAGAAAAAGTGTCCCTCTAAATGGCCCCGCAAAATCAACGTGCACCCGCGACCATGGCCCTTTTGCCGCGTCCCATTCCCTGTGCGGCAGACGCGCCTCTTCGGGCCGGGAGCATTGGCATTTCTCGCAAGTGCCCACCATGTGCTCGATGTCGGCATCTAATTGGGGCCACCAAAAATAGCTCCTGGCCAGAGCCTTGGAGCAAACAATCCCAGGGTGGCTGACGTGCAGCAGTTTGAGTACCCTAGACCTCAGGGAATCGGGGACCACCACCCGCTGGCCCCACAGAAGGCACCCCCTCTCTAGGGACAACTCTAGCCTCTTCCTGAAGAACGGGGCGAACTCGGCCGCCGGGGAGGACGCAGGCCACCCTTTCTGCACCCAGGAGCTGACGAGAGCAAGTGTCTTGTCCTTGCCGGTCGCCTTAGCGATATCAGCGGGCACAATGGGGGGCGAATCTAGGACTTCGATCAGGAGCACTGGGCGGTCTCGCTCTTCGTCGGCCACGACGCTGTTAACGTTGGGAAGGGGAGATCTCGACAGGGCGTCTGCATGGCTTATTTCTCTACCCGGGCGGTAGACCAGCGCGTGCTGATACGCGTTTAAGAAAATGGCCCATCGTAGCATCCTAGGGAACAGGATCTGAGGAGTGGGCTTGTCTGCAGTAAAGATGCCCAACAAGGGCTTGTGATCGGTCACAATGGTGAAAGGGCGGCCATAGAGGAAATCGTGAAACTTTTTCGTCCCCGCGATTATGGCGAGCGCCGCCCTGTCTGTTTGGGCGTAATTCCGCTCTGCCTGGGACAGGGATCTAGAGTAGAATGCTACTGGGGCACCTCTCCCGTTTTCCAGCACGTGGCACAGCACCGCCCTCACCCCCACTAGGGACGCATCACATATCAGAACCACCGGTCTCTTGGGGTCAAAATGGGTTAGAATAGCATCAGACGCTAGGAGTTGCTTCAGTTCAACGAATGCCCTCTCTTGGCTCTCGCCCCACTTCCACGCCTCGTCTTTCTTAAGTAGCTTGTGCAGTGGCTCTGCTACTGATGCCTTCCGCGGCAGGAAGGAGTGGTAAAAGTTTAAGAGCCCTAGGAACGACTGCAATTCGGGCTTGGAGGTGGGGCGAGGGGCATTTTGAATGGCGGCTACCTTTGATTTGGAGGGTTTGATTCCCTCGGGGGTTACCCGTAAACCTAAGAACTCAACCTCTTCGGCGAAGAAAACGCATTTGTCTCTCCGCAACCTCAACCCCGCCTTTTCGAACACCGCCAGCACTTTGTCCAGCCTTTCAGCCAACTCCTCCTCCCTTCCCCCCGTTATCAACACGTCATCAAAGTATGGCAAGACCCCCTCCAGACCCTTTAAGAGGCGTTCCACGAGTGACTGGAAAATACCCGGCGCCGAGTTCACGCCGAACTGTAGGCGCGTCACCTGGAACGCCCCCTTATGAGTGACTATCGTTTGCGCAGCAGCTGCAGCTGGGGTTACAGAGAGCTGCTGATAGGCTTGCGCAAGGTCAAGTTTGGCGAAACACTTTCCCCCGTGTAACCTGGCCAACAGGTGGCTGACTACCGGCACCGGATACGCATTTGGGCGGATCGCCTTATTGATCATGCACTTATAATCAGCGCAAATGCGAACCTCCCCGTTGGCCTTTAGCGCAGTTACAATCGGAGTTTCCCACTCCGCGGAATCAACAGGAACAAGAATCCCCTGGCCCACCAATTTGTCCAGTTCCGCCTCTATCTTGTCTTTTAGTGTGAAAGGCACTCTGCGCGGCTTGAGTCTGATAGGGCGGACCTCCGGGTCCAGGTCGAACGCTACTGGGGGTCCCTTGAACTTTCCAAGTCCTTTCTTGAAAACTTCGGGGTGCGCGTCACACACCTCCTGTATTGGGTCAGTCCCGACGGCATGCACCCCCCCAATGAACAAACCCAGGGGCTTAAACCATTGAGTCCCGAGGAGGCTACAACTTCCCCCTTTGAGAACAACCAGGGGCAGTTCTGCGGCGTGTTGCTTGTATTGGACCTTGAAATTTCCAACCCCCAAAACTGGAATGCTATTTCCCTGCACGTCCCGCAGCGTGGACCTCAACGCTATGAGCTTAGGGCGCACGTGGGGAGAAATTCCCAAGAACTCCCGCTGGGACATAATTGAGTATGAAGAACCCGAGTCTATCTCCATCCTAACAGGGGCCCCTTGCACCAGTACCTCAACAAAATAACGTGGGTGTCCCAAGGACACGCTGTACACGGGGGTCTCGTCGCCGCTGTCGTCGGAGATGCGGCCCACACCGTCCTGCTTCCTCGCGGGCCGGGCGCCCTCCTTGGTCTTCGGCGGCCGGTCCGATGGGTTTTTCTGGTCTCTACGCCGTCGTCTGCAGACCTTGGCGATGTGACCCCGGCGTCCGCAGTTGTGGCACTCGGCCTTCCGGAACGGGCACTTGATGCGGTCATGGGTTGCTCCACAGCCGTCGCAGCGTCGGCCGTCCTTCCGCACCTTCCGGACGTCCTCATCATCGCTACTCTCCGTGGAAGACTTCGGCGTGCGCCTGGCTGCCTGCACCGAGGCCGCGGCCTTGTCGGGCTGTGGGGGTCTCTCTCTGAACCCCTTAACTCCGGCCCTCGTGGCCTCCGCAGCCTGGGCCGCCTTCACGACCTCGCGTAGCGTTGGCGGCGGCTCCTGGTTCATCAGTTTCCGTTGAACCTCTTCGTCCCACAGGCCGCACAGCAAACGGTCCCTGAGGGTGATTTCGAGGTTCTCCCACTTGCATGGGCCGGCGGCCAATCTTAGGGCCGCTGCAAACGCGGCGATGGACTCACCGGGCGCTTGGACTCTCTTCCAGAATGCGTCTCGAGCCGCGAACATCGAGACCGTGGGCTGGAAATGGTCTCGCATCACCTTCAGAAGCTGTTTGGCTGTCAGCTCGCTCACTTTCTTTGGTGATACCAGGTCCACCAAAACTCGTTTGGCGGCATTTCCCAGCATCCGAGTGAGGATGGCCCTCTTCTTTCCCTCATCCGTAATGTCGGACACCACCAGCGTATCTTGGAAGTCCATTTCGAAGAGCTCCCATTCTTCCGGCTTGTTGATATCGAAACCGGCATGTGTCTTGGTCTCGTGGGAAGCCATATCCCACCTTCGTCGCCAATTTAGTGTATGGGAACCAAGACAAAGGAACAGCCGAAGGATTGGCTTAACACATCTTTATTGCATGAGTGGTCAGAGGGAACATGAGGTAATGGCGGACCAGCAGCTCAATATATACGGTGGTTATACATTTGAATGTGGCTCCACGACAGCCCATTGGCTACCGTTGGCGTGACGTCATTTTTGGTCACGCCCTTCTTGTCCAGGTGAGGTAGTAGCGGGAATCTTCCCGCGCTGTCGTTCTTTGGTGAATTATGACCTGTGAGCTGGGCGCTCGCTATTGCCACCAGGTGGTCATTAGCTCGCGTCCTGATTGGAGCGGGTTACATTGCTGTATAGGTTAAAGGCACAGTATGGAAAAACACAATGCATAGTATTGAAACACAACAGTATCCCAGTTGAATTTTTCAAAGCGCTAAAAGATGATGGCGTCAAATTACTGCATTCAATATGCCAGCAGATTTGGAAAACAAAACAGTGGCCACAGGATTGGAAAAGATCAGTATACATCCCAATCCCAAAAAAGGGCAATGCCAAAGAATGTTCAAATTATCAAACAATCGCGCTCATCCCACATGCCAGCAAGGTGATGCTCAAGATAATACAGGATAGACTTCAGCAGCATGTGGAGAGAGAATTACCAGAGGTGCAGGCTGGTTTCAGAAGAGGCAGGGGGACTAGAGACCACATCGCCAACATACGCTGGATCATGGAGAAAACAAAGGAATACCAGAAACAAGTTTACTTTTGTTTTATTGACTACACTAAGGCATTTGACTGTGTGGACCACAACAAGATGTGGCAAGTAATTAAAGAGATGGGAATACCAGAGCACCTCATATGCCTCCTGAGAAATCTGTACATGAACCAAGAAGCAACAGTTAGGACAGAACATGGAATAACAGAGTGGTTTGGAATAGGAAAAGGAGTAAGACAAGGCTGCATTTTGTCACCATGCTTATTCAACCTATACACAGAGCACATAACGCGCAGTGCAGGGATGGAGGAATCACAATATGGGATTAAAATCTCTGGGAGAAACATCAATAATCTGAGATATGCAGACGATACCACCCTAAAGGCAGAAAGTGAGGAAGACCTAAAGAATCTCTTGATTGGGCTGAAGGAGGAGAGTGCAAAAGCTGGCTTGAGACTCAATATCAAGAAAACCAAGATAATGGCAACAGGCTCGATCAGTTCCTGGAAAATAGACGGGGAAGAAGTAGAAGCAGTGACAGATTTTACTTTCTTAGGATCAAAGATCACTGCAGATGGGGATTGTAGCCATGAAATAAAAAGACGACTGATCCTTGGGAGACAAGCCATGAGAAACCTGGATAACATAGTGAAAAGCAGAGACATCACATTGCAAACAAAAATTAGAATAGTCAAAGCAATGGTTTTCCCAGTAGTAATGTATGGATGTGACAGCTGGACAATTAGGAAGGCTGAACGCAGAAGAATAGATGCCTTTGAAATGTGGTGTTGGAGGAGGGTTTTGAGAGTCCCCTGGACAGCGAGGAGAACAAATAGGTCAATCTTAGAAGAAATTAACCCTGACTGCTCATTGGAAGGTCAAATAGTAAAGATGAAGCTAAAATACTTTGGACATCAAATGAGAAGGGAGGATTCACTTGAGAAGGCATTGATGTTGGGAAAGGTGGAGGGCAAAAGAAGAAGGGGGAGGCCAAGGATGAGATGGCTAGATGGCATTGTAGACACAATGGGCACAGAGCTGGGAGGGCTGAGGGGGATGGTGGAGGACAGAGGCGCCTGGAGGAAAATGGTCCATGGGGTCGCAAAGGGTCGGAGTCGACTGTGCGACTGAACAACAACAAATTGAATGGATTCAATGGGACCTCATAAAACAACAGGATCATGTTATATGACACAGATTACTCCAAAATGCACCCCAAATTAACCAAGAACTTAATTCTTAGACATGCATCCTGAAATTATTTAGGTAGTGGTCATATGCCCTCTTTTACCAAGGGAGTAATCTTTTTGAAAGGCTGCCAGAGGACAGACTTCTTTTTAAAAGGTGTCCTCTAGCCACAATTTATACTTGGGATTCTCTCTAAATTATGTCATATGGATCCATGCAACAAAAGATCTATGCTTTCTATGATTTAGCCTGTGGGCAGAGATGGGTTCTATGGTCTGATAGTGATTTGAGGTTTCCATGTAAAAATCACATGAAATCATGATCCATGATTAACAGCTCAGATCCACATGCCATCATGCTACAAAAAGCCATGATTTTCATGGTTTAGTTTGTTGACATAGCTGGGACCTATAATTTGGGGAAGATCCTGTGTAAATATTATATTAAACGACAGAGATCCGTTTCTGATTTTAAGAATCCAGGTTTTACCTTCTTTCTACCATGCCTCTTAACTCTGTAGGTTTACTATTGAGTTGAATTGCAATTCTTTGGAAAGCTTAAATGATAACGCCATGTTCAATTCTGCATCAGCACAAATAAACTAACAAGTGCAACTGTATACAAATAATTGCCATCTCTTGTTCACTTTTTGGTGATCCAAGGAGCTGTGTGCGGGTGCCTGTTTAAATTTAAGAAAAGCAGATCCATTGAAATTAATGGGGCGTTAATACAGGTGAAACTCAGAAAATTAGGTGAAACAAATATATGCAGTAGACTCACTACATGCAAAGCAAGAGATGTCATGTCTTAATTCGTTATAATTGTGATGTTCATGGCATACAGCGTACATGAGATTATGTGATGATTATGGGGTACATCAGATTGGGGGGTGGGTGGGTTTGGGGTTTTCATAAACTGTATGCCATAAGCATAATATAACAAAGTAAGGCTTGAACTATCTCGCTTTGCATGTAATGAGTCTATCTCATATATTTGTTTTACCTTTTAAGTTGCATTACTGAACTGATGTCTAGCTCCAGTGTCTAGTCATGCCTGCCACATGACCACGGAAATGTCTGCAACAGCAGAAAGCGCTGGCTCTTCAGCTTTGAAACAGATGAGCAATGCACCCTAGAGTCGGATGCGACTGGCTTTTGAGCAAGGGAAACCTTTAATAATTTCGTGTCAGAAATTATTCTGGGTTGAAAGGACTTTTGCTGGAGAAACTCCGTTCAGGGGACGTCCGAATGAGGCTCTTTTCATGTCCTTAAGAGTTGGGGACAGAGACTGGCGCTCAATCCGTCATGCAGTACCCGGGTCTCGAACTGCAGTGTCAACTTGCCGGCTTCAAGGCTAGCTTCTTAACCTCCTAGCGTTAATGAGTCAGGACTAACTCCCATTGACTAGTTCTACCGCAAAACAAGAAAGCCAGAACATCACGGATCATCCGACCGAGCGTCTGTTCCGAAGGTTTAGGCAAAGGTTTCCCTTGCTCGAAAGCCAGCCGTATCCGACTCTAGGGTTCAGTGCTCATCTCTGTTCCCAATCCGAAGAGCCAGCGCGGTCTGCTTCTGCAGACGTTTCCGTGGTCATGTGGCAGGCATGACTAGACGCCGGAGCGCACGGAACGCTGTTACCTTCCCCACCAAAGTGGTCCCTATTTATCTACTTGCAATTCCTTGCTTTCGAACTGCTAGGGTTGGCAAACGAGCGGGTAAACCACTGCGCCAAAAAGGCCCTTCTTTCGGCCGCCATTTCCCCGCCCCTCTTGCGGCGTAGAATAGGGGCTCCTCCTCCCCTCCCAGGAACAACGCACCACCGGCTGCGGTTGCCTGCCTGCCTGGGCAGCTCCTCACTCTCGGCCTGAGGAGCTCCCTCCAAGCCGGCCTTGCCCGGGAAGAGAAGAGCGCGAGGGGCTGCTGGACTCGGAGGAGGCTCCCTTCTTCCAGCCCGGCATGAACAAGTCCGAGATGGCGGACGAGGCGCTCTTCCTGTTGTTGCACAACGAGATGGTGGCCGGGCTGTACCGGGCTGCGGAGCAAGGCGAAGGGGTGAGTGGCCGCGGGGGGGGGGAAGGAGGCATCTGCAGCTTCCCATTAAACTCCAGGTCCTCCGCCTGCGGTAGGGTATAAGCAGGCGCCCCTTCCTTAAGAAACTGCAGCTTCCACTGTCCCTGCCAGTGATGGCGAACCTTGGCACGCAAGATGTTCTTGGACTTCAATTCCCAGAAGCCCCCGTGAACCCGGCCGAATGGGTTTACTGCGATTCATCCGGCCCGCGCCGCCCTCGTCGCTCCTGGAAGCGGAAGTAAAACGCGCCCGTACGGGCGCGTTTTACTTCCGCTTCCAGGAGCGACGAGGGCGGCGCGGGCCGGATGAATCGCAGTAAACCCATTCGTGCGGGTTCACGGGGGCTTGGGCTTCTGGGAACTGAAGTCCAAGAATGTCTGGCGTGCCAAGGTTCGCCATCACGGGTCCCTGCCAAGTGACGCCTGGCGTGGCATGGTCGCCTTCTGTGGCTCTACCGGTTGCCATTTCCATTATCCAGATTTCAATCAATCAATTTAATTTATATCCCGCCTTCCTCAGCCTAGGCTGACTCAAGGCGGCTAACAATATAATCATACAAAATAACAATACAGAGGTACAATAAATCTAAAGTGGAGAGCAATACAGGTAAACATAGTATCAAAATGCAAAAAAACACTACACAACATAATTACATCATAAAAATACAATAAATATAAATACAGCGAACCCAACGTAGCAAGACCCCCATGTCCGCTGGAGAAAGTCATAGGAGCTACCACTCACTGATTTGGCGTTCATTTGGGGGCAAAGCCGATGGTGACTGGATTGCTCCCCCTCCACAAACTCCTCTTGAGGCGACAGGGAAGGAAAACAGGAGGAATTACCGGACTGTACAGAAAAGAGGAATTGTAGGAAGTTCCGTGCGCTCCGGTGTCTAGTCATGCCTGCCACATGACCACAGAAACATCTGCAGAAGCAGACAGCGCTGGCTCTTCGGCTTTGAAACAGAGATGAGCATTGAACCCTAGAGTCTCATACGACTGGCTTTCAAGCAAGGGAGACCTTTATCTTTACCTAGAAATCTGCCCCTTTAATTTTTTTTCCTGTCGCATCCCTTTTGATTCCGATTCAGTCGCATGAATTGGCTCTTACAAATGTTGATTCAATTTTCCAGCGGTGTGCCTTCAAATTAATTACAATGCAAAACCTCCTAAATAAGGGTTGTCAAGGTATGTGAGATGTGAAAGGTGTAGTTTATCTTTGCGTTTTCGTGGCTGAGCAGGAATTTGAACCCTGGTCTATTGAGTACTATTCTGATACTACTACACCACAATTTTTATTCTTCAAGTGCCATATCCAATTCCAAATACATGTACTGTATTGGGTATCATCATGGCGATCAGCCATGAAGATTGTCCTGAAAATGTAATGCAGTGGCCTTCTATTTGCCTTCTGTATCGCAGTGTGACACCCGTACCACTGATCCAGTTCCACAAGTCAATTTCTGGCCCTGAACCCAGGCCAGTATTGTTGAAGCTGCTGCTCTCACGCAAGATGGATTCAAGTAGGGTTTAATCCACTTGGGGATGACCATGTGACTAATGTAGAAGTGTTGCGCCAGATGGTTAAAGAAAAAGAACTCTTTAAGACCATCAAGCAAAGAAAGCTCCAATACCTTGAGCATATCATGAGGAATGCCATAAAGTATAGAATACTCCAACTTGCTACACAAGGGAAGATGCCTGGGAAGAGAGAACCTGCACATAGATGGACTTTGTGGCTAAAGAACCTGAGAGACTGGTGTGGTGTGAAGAACTGTTCCGAGGAGTTAAGAACAGGAAGACTATCGCCATGATGATAGCCAGTATCCTGAACGGATACAGCATTTTAAGAAGAAGGGCACCATCACCCTGCCCTGCCAACTTTGCCGCCCAAGGCTGTGAGTCCTCAGGGTTGTCAGGTTAGTTAACCTCTGCCTGACAATTGTCACTGAGTTGTTGGCAGTATGGTCTACTCCAGTAGTGGTGAACCTATGGCACATGTTCCAGAGGGGGCCACTCAGAGCCCTCTCTGTGGTGGGCACACACGTCATCACCTCAACAAAGAGTTCGCCCTGCCCCATTGCTCAGCATCTCAATGGAAGCGCTTTCTCCCTCCCCCAGCACAGTTTGCCCCACCTCTTTGCTCAGCAGCCCAATGGGAAAACTTCCTCTCTCCCTCCAGCACAGAGTTCGCTCCACCCCTTTGTTTGGGCACTCGGTCTCTAAAAGTTTTGCCATCACTGGTCTACTCTATTATCATAGCAGGATAACCTAGATCTGCTTTTTGGATTCCTATAGCCACAGAACAGTGTGGTTTTAAATGGCTAGACTAAAACTTTTGCACTTTGGCATACAATGAGAAGACAAGACTCTTTAGAAAATAAAATTGGGGGTGGGGGAGTAGGAAAAGGGGCAAACCCAATATGATCATGGCCTTGAGTTTGCACAATTTGAGAAGGGCTGTTAATGACAAACGTTTGGAAATCACAGATTGGAGTCGCCATAAATTGGAAGCAGCTTGATGGCACTGCTGTATTTGGTTTTGTTTTATTGTATTCATATGCAAACTTTCCCTCTAGGGTAATTGAACAATTAAACATGTGACTATTTTTAAAATCTGAAAATAGTTTAAAAAACATTTTTCAAAACATTACTAAAACAAGCCTACCTGAAAATTAGTATGTAAAAAATGAACACATTTCTATAGCATAAGCTTTTTGTGTGTAACATGTCTGATAAAGTGGCCTCTGGTCCACAAAGTTATATACTGCAATTTTGCTACATCTTTCAGGTATCAAATAATTTTGCTGTTTTCACTACATGAGACTAACATGGTTACCTTTGAATTATTATATGAGAAAGGGAATGCATTCATACTTCCAAGTATCTTAAAACTCACTGTTTTGCATTAAATGTTGATTGCAATGTAAAATTGGATAATGAGAAATGTGAAAAAATAACACTTGAAAATATAAGCACTCACTTGATTATATGATTTGCTTTTTTATTATTTTTATACATAAAATAGTTTTGTAATAAGCAGTTGGAGTTTCAGGAGCATTTTTTACGCAGCGCATTTGATACAAGCTTTTTATTTTGTACCTTACAGGAAAATGGTCGATGCATCACAAAACTGGAAAATATGGGATTTAGAGTAGGACAGGGTTTGATAGAAAGGTGAGTGAAACATATAGCTTCTTTCTTGATCCCTGCCTTTGGGCTAGGAAATGTTAAGTCAATTTCCCAAAGTTTTCCTAACAGCAGCAAATATTGCTAACCCTAATTTTTACGATTAAAAGTCATTTAGCATTAAAAATCGTATATTTAACTATGAGCTTAAAAATCCATGTGAAAAGACAGAAAGTTCTACTTTTAATTGTGTATTTTAATCCTGCATATATGTTCTTTGGAATATCTCATGGGCTTCTAATGCACCGATGACTTTGCCAAATATTTTGCCAAATATGTCCTCTTAAGGGGCATGTATTTTGCTTATTTCATGCTATACTAAAGAATAAGTCTAGAAGATTTACCCTCTGCATGTGCTTTATTACCTATAAGCCTTACTGATGTGAATTAAATGCTGCTGTTACTTTGGATTACTTTTTCTTAGGTTTACCAAAGATACTGCCAGGTTCAAGGATGAATTAGATATAATGAAGTTTATCTGCAAAGATTTTTGGACTACTGTATTCAAAAAGCAAATCGATAACCTCAGGACCAATCATCAGGTAATAGTATTGTAAGAATGTTGGATCTTCACAACAGTTTTGTTTTACATACCAGTAATGAATAGGCTCAGGAGAAAGGTGCAATCTTATATACTTTATTGATCTTTAAGAATAAGTATATCAAATAAATAAATGAATTTTAATTCTATTAGGGGATTTTTGTTATTCCTTTGTTATCTGAGTATGAGATAGGGAAAAAAAAGAGTCTCTGCTATTCCCTTCTACCTGGTTTCTTTTTTCCACGCAAACTAACACTTTGCATGACAAAGGTATTCTAGAAGCATCTAAAGTAGGAAAAAGGTATCTTTACTTACAGTTACCGTTTGTAGTTACATTCAGAAGGATAGGAAAAATGGGGTCTCCAACATGTGGAGATAATCAGTGGTGTGCTGGCCCACAAGGATACAGGGACTCATCCCAGTGCGCCCAAGCAACTGGCGCCCCCCAGAGGCAGGCAGAGTTAATGGGAATGTATGGGATCCCCCCCCAACCCCCCAATAGGCGCTCCCATCACTTCCTGTCCACCGTTCTCCCAAGGTGCCCAGCACACCCCTGGAGATAATATCATGTTTGTTGCTTGGTCAGCGGAAGAAGAGACTATCAACAAAACAATGGAAGCAAGAAAACAAACAGGATGAAGTGGAGGCTTTCCTCAAGAGCCAGAGGCAGGGAAAGAACTTTACCAGTCAAATTAGTGGAAAAGGACAATTTGCTGGATTACTGTTTTACACTAGATGCAGCACATGATAGCCAGAATGACCTGGGACTAAAATTACAGCATTTGTTTTTTTAAGGGGGCATGAACAAAATGTTTGGGGGTTAGAAGATGTATAGGGAGATTCCCCACCATAATACTAGAACTCAGTGTCATATGTTAAAGCCGAATGATGTATGTTTCAAGACATGTAGTATTAGATATCTCTACCGCCCATCTGAGGGACTGCGTTTGCTTAGTGGTTAAGTCACTGAACTTGATGACTGGAAGGTTGGCAGGTGAGCTCTCATCCTGCCAACCTAGCAGTTTGAAAGCAATGTTGTGCTCCCAGTATGACATCACAGGGGCCACAGAATCTGAAAATCTCTGAGCATGAAGGTATTTCTAGCGGCAACACAGCAAAATGCGGTAGGTTTTAGACAATTTAATGTTTGAAAGCAAAGTGGTTGTCTGATGAGGCTCTTAAAATAGCAGAGGAAAGAAGGAATGCAAAAGTCAAAGGAGAAAGTAAAAACTACAATCATTTGAACACAGAATTTCAAAGAAAAGCAAGGAGAGATAAGGAAAACTACCTAAAAGAACAGTGCAGAGAAATGGAGGAAAACAACAAAAGAGGCAGAACCAGAGATCTTTTCAAAAAAATCGGGGAAATTAAGGGAACATTTAAAGCAAAAATGACCATGATAAGGGACAAAGAAGGAAAGAAGCTAGCTGATGCAGAAGAGATTAAGAAAAGATGGAAAGATTACACAGAGGAACTCTACAAAAAGGACCTCAACACTCCTGACAATCACAATGATGAAGAAGTAGAACTTGAGCCAGACATCCTGGAGAGCGAAGTCATAAAGGCCCTAAAGAGCACTGCAAACAACAAAGCTAGTGGAGATGATGGTATCCCAGTTGAATTTTTCAATGCGCTAAAAGATGACGGCGTCAAATTACTGCATTCAATATGCCAACAGATTTGGAAAACAAAACAATGGCCACAGGATTGGAAAAGATCAGTATACGTCCCAATCCCAAAAAAGGGCAATGCCAAAGAATGTTCAAATTATCGAACAATCGCGCTCATCCCACACGCCAGTAAGGTGATGCTCAAGATAATACAGGATAGACTTCAGCAGCATGTGGAAAGAGAATTACCAGAGGTGCAGGCAGGTTTCAGAAGAGGCAGGGGGACTAGAGACCACATCGCCAACATACGCTGGATCATGGAGAAAACAAAGGAATACCAGAAACAAGTTTATTTCTGTTTTATTGACTACACTAAGGCATTTGACTGTGTGGACCACAACAAGATGTGGCAAGTAAATAAAGAGATGGGAATACCAGAGCACCTCATATGCCTCCTGAGAAATCTGTACATGAACCAAGAAGCAACAGTTAGGACAGAACACGGAATGACAGAGTGGTTTGGAATAGGAAAAGGAGTAAGACAAGGCTGCATTTTGTCACCATGCCTATTCAACCTATACACAGAGCACATAATGCGCAGTGCAGGGATGGAGGAATCACAATATGGGATTAAAATCGCTGGGAGAAACATCAATAATCTGAGATATGCAGACAATACCACCCTAATGGCAGAAAGTGAGGAAGACCTAAAGAATCTCTTGATTGGGCTGAAGGAGGAGAGTGCAAAAGCTGTCTTGAGACTAAATATCAAGAAAACCAAGATAATGGCAACAGGCCCAATCAGTTCATGGAAGATAGATGGGGAAGAAGTAGAAGCAGTGACAGATTTTACTTTTCTGGGATCAAAGATCACTGCAGATGGGGATTGTAGCCATGAAATAAAAAGGCGACTGATTCTTGGGAGACAAGCAATGAGAAACCTGGGGAACATAGTGAAAAGCAGAGACATCACACTGAAAACAAAAATTAGAATAGTCAAAGCAATGGTCTTCCCAGTAGTAATGTACGGATGTGAGAGCTGGACAATTAGGAAGGCTGAACGCAGAAGAATAGATGCCTTTGAAATGTGGTGTTGGAGGAGGGTTTTGAGAGTACCCTGGACAGCGAGGAGAACAAATAGGTCAATCTTAGAAGAAATTAACCCTGAATGCTCACTGGAAGGTCAAATAGTAAAGATGAAGCTAAAATACTTTGGACATCAAATGAGAAGGGAGGATTCACTTGAGAAGGCATTGATGTTGGGAAAGGTGGAGGGCAAAAGAAGAAGGGGGAGGCCAAGGATGAGATGGCTAGATGGCATTGTAGACACAATGGGCACAGAGCTGGGAGGGCTGAGGAGGATGGTGGAGGACAGAGGCGCCTGGAGAGCAATGGTCCATAGGGTCGCAAAGGGTCGGAACCGACTGTGCGACTGAACAACAACAACAAAAATGTTTGAATGCAAGTCTCCCAGTTCACTTCTTTTTAGCCCAGCTAAAGATGATCCGGCGTATGATTCTAGTTTAAGCAATAGAAGTTATACCTGTGTATAGCATCTGATTGAAAATATTCTCTGCACAGACACTAGATTATGTGCATTATAGTTTTGGCTAGGTTGTTACATTAACATATTATTCTTTTATGAATAGTCTGGAGAAAGATAGGATATTATTGTAGTAAAGAAAAAGTCAGCAAAAAAATTGATATTTTTTTGCAATCTGTTTTGCAGGGCATCTATGTACTTCAGGATAACAAATTCCGTCTTCTCACTCAAATGTCTGCTGGAAAACAATATTTGGAACATGCCCCGAAGGTGTGTATTATTATATTTTATGGAGCTCGTAAAAGTAGCTTTGAAACGCAGAATTCTTATAATATAATCTCTCATTTCTTTCCCTTAAGCAAAAAAAGATAGTCTAAAAACTTTGTTTATAATGGCTAGATGGTATTGTTGATGCAGTGGGCACAGAGATGGGTGGGTTGAGGAGGATGGTGGAGGAGAGGAGTGCCTGGCGTGCAAAGGATCGGACTCGACTATGCGATTGAACAACAACGTCCTTTATGGAAGTGTCCTTAATCTATTCTGAAAAGTGACACGCTCCCTCTAGCTTACTGATAGCTTGAGCAATCCTGTTTTGTCATGGCAACCCCTGGCACCCTTCATGGCAGGGAGCACCTCCCACCAGTTATGACTGGTGCACCAGTTTCACACTATCCTGTGCTGACCATATTAAACTGAAAGGGATTTCTGTGGAAGAATATGAATGTAGCAATGTTGTGCTCCCAGGATGATATCATAGGGGCCACAGAATCTGGAAATCTCTGACCATGAAGGTATTTGTAGCGGCAACACAGCAAAATGCGGTAGGTTTTAGACAATTTAATGTTTGAATGCAAGTCTCCCAGTTCACTCCTTTTTAGCCCAGCTAATGAACACACTTGGACCCAATACTTGAGAGAAAGAAAAATATAATTTACTTACAAAATGAGGTCAGAAGCTACATCTGTTCAGGAGTCTTGGTGACGTTGGTTTAGAAAGAAGTAAAGTCTTCCAACCATGTGTCCTGGAAGATGGAGGTGCGCAAAAGGGCAGAAAGCAATAGCGAGAAGGCCAGAGCAAACAAAGGCCTTAATTAATAGGGTCAGGTGACCCCTCAGGCAGGAAAGAACCTTTTTAATTGTAATTACAGGCAAGCAATGCAAAACAATTTCCGTTAGGTCAGGCTAGTCTTTCCTCTGTCTCTGGTTACTGCATGCTGAGGTTGCAATAAGAATACTCAACAATGGTGTGGCAGGGTTTCCACTACTCTGTGCCATCAGAATTCAGGCAGGGAGAGGAAAAATTAGTGGTCTAGGACAGATCAGAAGGAGCCATAGAAACCAAGTATGTCTCTGGAGTAGGGGAACCTCTGCCTGTGCTAGAATTACACAATAGCTTTCATTTGCAGTGAGGACTTTACCACCCCTAGGTTAAGGTCCAAAGAAAGAGCCTCCACCGCCAAACCCAATGCCTTGCTACTGTGAGCCCTGCAAGTTTTGGACCTTAACAGTTCTTCTATAAACTTTTTCCTCTACTTGTTTTCGGGTGGGCAAATTGTGGCTCTTCCAGATGAGGACTACAGCCCCAAGCATTTGCAGCTCAACACCTGGAAGGCTGTATTTTGCCCATTATTTATCTGCTTATTAAGATTATGATTGGCTTCGTGTAATGAGGTTCTGAAACTGTTACTTGACAATGTGTTCATTTTGATTATTCTGACTGCACTTTTTCAGTATTTGGCATTTACGTGTGGATTAATTAGAGGTGCTTTATCTAACCTGGGGATAAAGAGTATTGTGACAGCAGAGGTTTCAACAATGCCTGCATGTAAGTACACCTTTCACTAGCAATAGCATATAAATGATTGCTTCTACTTGAGCAAGCTGTTGTTTGGTGCACAGTGTGTAATATGAAATTACTGGTTGGCAATGTAAGGATTGGAGGTATTAATTTGAAATTGCACCTGGTAAATTGTGCAAGGTGTAGTAGGGATGAGATGGATGCCCTGGGACACTCAGGTCTCAGTCTATCCTGGGAAAGAAACAACTGTTTCTGAAACTGTGCAAGCAGAGGTTTTTGCTGAGGCTTTTAGCTGGGCCTTTTTATCACCAGGTGTCTGCTCAAGATAGTGGTGGGAGGAGAGTAATGTCTCGGGAAAAGAAACAACTGTGGATGGGAACGGAAGCAGAGGTTTGCCCTTAATTGGCATATAGTAGTGATGGCGAACCGTGGCACTCCCACTGTTCTTGGATTTCAATTCCCAGAAGCCCAAGTCCCTATGAATCCACACAAATGGTTTACTGTGCATATTCACAGGGACTTGGGCTTCTGGGAATTGCAGTCCAAGAACGGCGTGTACACACATTAAACCCATTCATGTGGATTCACAGGGACTTGGGTTTCTGGGAATTGAAGTCCAAGTGGAGTGCCGAGGTTAGCCATCCCTCGCATATAGGAATATAATTGGGTGCCAGGACAGATTGACATGGAAAGAACTAGAAGGAGGAGGTCCTTAGTAGATGGGCTAGAGTTAGTGACATAGGAGATGGAGGAGTGAGTAGATTCTGTGATGTAGTAATCAGTGGATGTAGAAATTGCCTGCTAAAGATTTATAGCTAGTTAGGGAAATAGCAGGTAACAATGCACTGCTGAACAGTCTTATTTTTATAAATGACCTATAATGCTGCTCTATCTTTCCTTTTGGCTTTTTCTATTCTTAAAAATTCTATTTTGATAATAAACAATTAAAAATTCCCAGCCAGTTTCAATTCTTGAATGAAGGGGGCAAAGAGGCCATAAGATTTATTACATTTACTCCCTGGCCAAGAGGTCTGGAAAAGGGAGGGGTGAAGTCAAGCCTGGAGTTTTGCACTTTCACCCAAGGCCTGTATAGTCCCTGTGACCTGGTCACGTAAGCCCTATGGGATTTACTGCAGCTTCCCCGTAGGCACTTTACGAGGCATCATGTATCCTGCAGGAGCAAAAAGGCCTGGTAAGCTTCACAGGTAACTACAAAACATTTGATCTTAAAATATTGCTTGTAATGGAAAGTATTTACAACAAGGTCTGGTTCAAAAGGGAAGAATAAATGAAATATTATTATTATTATGATGATTATGATGATTATTATTTCATGTCATAAATTATTATGGGTTGAAAGGATTTTTGCTAAAGGAACTCCTTTCAGGGGACGCCTGAATGAGGTTCCTTTCATGTCCCCAAGATCCTTTCCCACCGAAGTGGTCCCTATTTATCTACTTGCAAATCCTTGCTTTTGAACTGCTAGGTTGGCAGGAGCTGGGACAGAGACGACCGCTCATTCCATCATGCAACACCTGGGTCTCGAACTGCTGACTTGCTGGCCTTCCAGCTAACAAGGCAAGCTTCCTAATCACTGAGCCACTGCGGTCCCTAATAAATGAAATGGTAATAGAGTTAATTCCTATCTAGAGAAATAGTTGCAGTTTAAGTTTGCAGAACTTCCTAAACACTAAAACGGTTGCCCTACCCAATTACTTTGCTTTCACTTCTGCCTCCTGCTGAATGCCAAGGTGAGGTTCAGTTTTGGGAAACAGGGAGTGGCTAACTAGACTCTCAGTTAGGGCTACCTTCATGGATGTTATATGTAAAGTTTTCCAGTAAAAGTCTCAGGACATTCTGTTTAAAGTTTGTTAATTTAGATTGGAATTAGAATGTGATCCTGCACATTTCGATGCTGTTTTGTTAATCCTGTGTTTGAATTGTGTCTGCATTGTGGGATATTTGAAAAGGTATTGTTCACATTTATGCATTAAGGGCTACTTCCAGATTTAAGTGCAAGCAGTAGGACTGGAAGGTGCATCTACCTGACTGCCTACATCTGTCCATGGGATCCTTCTGGCTTCTTGCAAATACTGCACAAAGGGGGGTTGCTGAACGCTATGAGTTATGCTGCAGGGGAAAGTTGGATGTGTGTCACTTCCATTAGCAGAAAGCAAAACTTGTACTCACTCCTAAGGTTGCAGTCCTGAAAAGACAATGAGCTATGTTTTTAATAGATGGGTATCAGATTGTGCTGCAATTACATATCTCTCTCTCCTGTTATTCATTAAAGTTGGATAGACAAATGTGATCAAATTCATTTGGGTGCAGTTGGTTGGACAACACTATGTACAGGTGAAACTCGGAAAATTAGAATATCATGCAAATGTTTATTCAGTTCAGTAATGCAACTTAAAAGGTGAAACAAATATATGAGATAGACTCATTACATGCAAAGCAAGACAGTTCAAGCATTACTTTGTTATAATATTGATGCTTATGGCATACAGCTTATGAAAACCCCAACCCCCCAATCTCATGTACCCCATAATCATCACATAATCTCAAGTACGCTGTATGCCATGATCATCACAACTATAATGAATTAAGGCATGACATCTCTCGCTTTGCATGTAATAAGTCTATCTCATATATTTGTTTCATCTTATAAGTGAAATGAATGGACATTTGCATGATATTCTAATTTCCCAAGTTTCACCTCTATGTTCTTAAGCTAGTATCGACTTTTTGATATATGAGATATATAAATTTCTTATGCTAGGTAAGATGGTTATATAATCTCTTCGCTTCTTCTTGGCAGGCAAATTTCAAGTGATGATACAGAAGATTTAGATGTGTATAGAATCCATTTCCTGGCCTGTAAAATAAACTTTATATTTTATTTTTAATTGTTAGATGCAACTGTACTGTGTTGTGTGTAATGTTGGTTTGGCCAAAAAGTCTTAACTTTAATTTTCAGATATGGTCAATAGCTATTTTCATAATTTGTCTTGTAAATTTTTGGTGTACAAAATGTGTTATCAAGATATATTTTGTAAGTTTGTAAAGATGGAACAGAAACCTTGATTAAATGCCAAATTCTAATTTATGTTCTGTAGTTCATAGTATTTTGAGCCCGCAGTGAAAAATTTAAGGTTCAGATCAAGAGGTAGGTTTGGCAAGATCATGGTGTATTGTGAAAGCGACAACTGAGGCTGCAGTGTTTAACCAGACTCTGGCCAGAATCTTACTGGAATTTTACTCCAGAGTAAATGCAATCATATTGCCACAATGGTTAATTTCAGCTGATAAACAGGACCAGCACTTAATTAGCTGCAATTTACTGCTAGGTAAAGGTAAAAGTCTCCTTTGCTGGAAAGCCAGTCGTATTCGACTCTAGGGTTCGGTGCTCATCCCTGTTTTCAGCCAAAGAGCCAGTGCTGTACATAGCATCTGTAGGTATTTCCATGGTCATGTGGCAGGTATGACTAGATGTCGAAGCATATGGAATGGTGTTATCTTTCCTGTCAAAGCAGCACCTATTGATCTACAGTGGAACCCTGGACGACGCGCTCGCATAACAACAAAACCGCATAACGATGCTATATTTTTTGAAAAGTCATGCACCGAATAACGACATTGCGTCATTATCTGATGCATCGTGTTTGATCTCCTACCTGTTCATGCTGGTTGGGGATGGAAAAAATTGCCATTTTTGGTTCCTGTTTCCGGCTCTCTGCCTCCCCAGGAGGGTCTGGGAGGAGCTATTCTGTGTTATTCCCACCTTCCTAGGACCTTCCTGTGCCGAGCAACAGCTGATAATAGTTGCGGCCGCCATTTTTTTTGTTTTGGACTACAATTCCCAGAAGCCCAAGCAAAACAAAAAATGGCAGACACAACTATTATCAGCTATTGCTCAGCACAGGAAGGTCCTAGAAAGGTGGGAATAGCGCAGAATACCTCCTCCCAGTGCCTCTTGGGGAGGCAGAGCCGGAAATGGACCCAAAATTTGCATTTTTTCCCCATCCCCAACTAGCGTGAAAAGGTAGTTCACATCATCCTTTTTGCAGGGGTGGGCAGAGGCACGGAACGGCTCCCCTGACTCTCATGGAGGCAGACAGACTTTTTTTTTTAGTATTAGCCAATGCATACCCCAGACAACGACAAAAATTGGACAATGACACGACTTGTGGAACCAAGTTTTGTAGTTAGCCGTGGTTCCACTGTACTTGCAATTCTTGCTTTTGAACTGCTAGTTTGGCAGGAGCTGGAACAGATTACTCTGTTACACAACACTTGAGGCTTGAGATGCTGATCTTCTTTCATCAAGCTCACTTAGGTTTACTGTTGAATTTCTCACCATGAAGTAGACTCTATCTAAAAATGCTTACGACAGGTTAAAGTGGGGTTATTTAAGGTGCTATAAGACTTTTTGTGTTTTCTGCAGCAACAGAATAATAAAGCTCCCTCCCTGAAAGTCACACTTAAAACATTTTTGGAAATTTTTTATTGTAAATCATAAAAAGTCCTATAGAGCTTTACATCACCCTTCTCCAATCCTACAATTTTAAAAACATCCTGCTTTATGGTGTACTAACTTGAAGAAGATGCTAGCAGTTTGTACGTACACATCGCATCAAGCAAACGGTCCATAAGGAATTATTCAGGCACTCTGATGTTGATTTCTCCCAAGGTGGCTTAACAATCAGCAACAGTCTTTTTAAAAAGTGAAGTGCTCTTTGTGTGCAGATCACACCATCACCCCCATACCAGCCATTGAAGTCAAAATTAAATTCCCTGCACAGGAATTCCAGAGGACCTGGTTGACAATAACCACGACACTCTGTGCTCACATGCTCTTCTCCAGATTTCATCATCATGCTTTATCAGCTAGGTCATGCTGGTCAAAATACCTGTTGGGTGGTTAGGAGAAAAGTCTATGAAAATTGCACAGGACATAATATATTAGCAATCACAACAGCAATAACACTTATATGCCACCCCATAGTGCTTAGTGCACTCTGGGTGGTTCAGAAGGTAATTAGCATTTTGCGCCCAATATGCTGATTACTCATTTTACCGACCTTGGAAGGATGGAAGGCTGAGTCAACCTTGACCCAGTCAGGATTGAACTCACAACATCAGCAGTTTTGGCTGAAGCATGACTGTTTAACCATGAGGACTCATTATTTAAACATGTCAAAGAAAAACAACATATGCCACCCAGAGTCGTTGTCAAGTTGGGCGGCAATAGAAGTATGAAAAATAAATAAAATAAAAACATATATACCAAAGTATCTATTACAGACTCTGCCACTTGAACAGTGTACTAAATAAAGGTCCAAACTGAATTTTGATTGTCTCTTCAAGAAGAAAATGTGATAGCGCGTTTTACTTCTGTTTCCGGGAGTGACGAGAGCAGCGCGGGCCGGATGAATCGCAGTAAACCCATTCGTGTGGATTCACAGGGTGCTTGGGCTTCTGGGAATTGAAGTCCAAGAACATCTGGAGTGCCAAGGTTTGCCATCATGGCTCTAGTCTATATGGGATAGTTGTCTGTGATTTTTGCTACAGAGTCCATGCTACATCACAGTATCTTCCATGTCACTGGTCTGGAGTGTAGGTAGTGATGGTTGAGCTCTGCCCCTTATATCTCCAAAGAAACATCTGGTTGGAGACATGCTGCTGGGCTCACAAAACTCCTCTCCATCCCATGGCAGCTACCAGGGATGGAGCTTTCAGGGGAAAATAACTCGCAGTCCCATCAATCCGTGGGAACCTTCGCCAGCCAAATAATGAGACTAGGAGCTATCTAATGGCAGAAGAGCCCTCTTAGCTCCTTGTTGTTCCTGCACATTTTAGTGCCTCTGAAAGGCCCCAATGTACCATTGTGAGTTACAAGGAATCATCACAGCTCTCAAGGGTGCAGAGGGGCATGTTTCAGAGGTGTGAACAAACAACACAGGAATAGAGGTTAGCAAGTTGCTCTTAACCTGCCATTCGATGCCTCAGTTCCATAATTCAGCCGTGTGTGTGTGTGTGTGTGTTACTGCTAAATTAGGGCACTGTGGGGTCTATATTTCCTGAGAGTCTGTGGTTTAGTGGTTAAGATGCTGAACTTGATGACTGGAAGGTCAGCAGTACAAGACCCATGTGCTGCATGACGGAGTGAGCTCCTGTCTCTGTCCCAGTTCCTGCCAACCTAGTAGTTCGAAAGCAAGAAATTGCAAGTTGATAAATAGGGGCCACTTTGGTGGGAAGGCAAACAGAGTTCCATGTGTAGTCCTGCCTACCATACATGGAAACATCTGCAGACACAAGACAGCACTGGCTCTTTGGCTTTGAAACAGATGAGCACTGAACCCTAGAGTCGGATACAGCTGGCTTTTGAGCAAGGGCAACCTTGACCTTGAATATTTGGTCTAGTATACTGCAAGTAGAGGATGCCTGCTGGATGAGGGAGAATAGGGTGGAGTGGAGGGCTCAATGAAAGGGAAAAATCCCTGGAAAATGTCTGGAGCCACCTTTTTGTAACCACAGTTTCACTTATGAAAGTTTCCTCTGCTTAATATTCAGGACTCTGCCTTTTAGTTCCACAGCACAAGCGGCTTCTGGCAACCAAGATGCACCTAGGTCTGGATCTAAGTTAATTTATTTATTTATTCAATCGTATTTCTATTGCCACCCCCTCGCCAAGGCGACTCTGGGCGGCTTACATGTTGACAATAAAACACCACAAAGACATTTAAAACATTAAAAAATAGACTTATTAAATAATTTTTTTTAAAAAACAATTCTTAAAAAGTTCTAAAATCTAGACCAGCCATCCCACAATGGCTGTCCCCCCAGCCACCCCCCGCACCCGCTGTGCCAGCCAGGTCTTCACACCCCTGCGGAAGGGTAAAAGCTCTGCCTGGAGACAACGTTCAGTGGGCAGGAGATTCCACAGGGCCAGAGTGGACACAGAGAAGGCCCTTCTTGTTGTGCTAGAGAGGCAACCCTCTCTAGCAGATGGAACTATAAGAGAACCCCTCCGGTCCGCTCTAGTGGGGTGGGCAGATGTCCTTGGGGTGATGCGGTCTCTTAAGTACCCTGGATCACTACCATATAGGGCTTTAAAGGTAATCACCAGCACCTTGAATTTTACCCGGAGGCATACCGGTAACTCCCGCAGCAGTGATGAGGCATGGGCATAACGCCCACACCCCATCACCACTCAAGAAGCTGCATTCTGCACCAGTTGCAGCCTCCAAATGGTCATCAGGGCCCAATATAGAGCGCGTTGCAATAATCAAGTCTGGAGGTGACCAGAGCGTGAGTGACCATGAGCAAGGAGTCCCGGTCCATGTCAAGGAAGAGGCCTAATCAACCACAATATTTGGTCCAAAGTCCTGTTGTGTAAGTTATGATGAAGAAGAGAGAGAATGTCAACAGCAAGGAGAGATTTTTGGTAATCAAAATGTTCCTACTCTGTAGGAAGTCCAAAACCCAAGGCAGCTTACAAAACATAGTAACCCTGTGTAGCCTAGATTTATTTTCTTTAAACCAATGTTTCCCAACTTTTGGTTTTTGGACTTCAATTCCCAGCAGCTCAAGTCAATTCTCCAAAGCACTGATCAGCCAATGTACTGACTTAGGTTTCTGGGAATTGAAGTCCAAAACCCAAAGGTTGGGAAACCACACTGCTTTAAACCAATGAAGAAGAGCTCTGTCCCTTGCCATACCTGCCAACCAAACAAATCAACAAGTTCAGAGCAGAAACCTTTTCTTCACTCTTGTTCTCCTGAAATAGATTGAAGAAGGGAATTAATACAGTACATTGCAGCAAATGGGTAAAATATTATGAACATCAGCAATCCCAGATGTTTTGTGAACTTCTGAACAGCCAATGTATTTTAGTGAAGGTTGCCAATAATGTAAACAAGAACATCCTGCATCCTGAGAGCAGGTGTCATGTAAGCAGATAGAGTGTCAACCAGGACTCAGGAGATCTGGGTGATAATCCCTGCTCAGCATTGGAAACTGACATGGAGTCTGTGGCAGAGGTAAACCACTCCATAAACATCTTGTATCTTTTTCTTCTGCCATATCCGAATACAGTATTGGTGATCCTCATAGCAATCAGCCATGAAGACTGTCCTGAGAATATAAAGCAGTGGCCTTTCATTTGCCTTCCACATTGTAGCATGGCACCCGTTACCACTGATCCAGTTCCGTGAGTCACTTTCTGGTCCTGAGCCCTTTTGCCATACAAAGTCCTCATCAGCCCCCAGGCCTGTATTGGTGAAGCTGTCAACATTCTGGACAGTTGCTATATCGTACAGAATGGCTCGTTCTCCAAATTACTAATTTCTTTCCTTCTCTGAACTGTCACTTTCAGGATGTACTGAAGAAACCAATGGTAAAATAGTTACAACTGAGTGGAAGGAAACCTATGAGATGTCACAAGTGTCATCTCCGTTTATTCTTTTCCCCTTAACAATTAGCTGATTCCACTTACCTCCAAGACTCTCACTTTAGAGCACTGCCTGGCCAGCTGTCGAATTAGGGAGTGAGCTTCTGGTAACAATGGTTTTTCAAGACAAGCCAGCAAAGCATAAAGCCATCTGCCCTAGAGATATTTTAAAGAAAGTTGGAAACCAGAATCTAAGAATAATAATAGCAATTAGACTTATATACCACCCCATAGCGGTTAGTGCGCTCTTCTCTGGGTGATTCACAAGTTAATTAGCATTTCCCCCCAACATGCTGGGTACTCATTTTACAGACCACAGAAGGATAGAAGGCTGACTCAACCTTGAGCACTGCTCAGGATCGAACTCCCAATATTCTGGTTGCAACACAGCAATTTAACCACTGCACCACCAGGGCTTCTGGTGAACAGAATTGATTTTAACAAACAATATCCCAGACGAAGGACTCTCCACTGTGACAAATCCATGAGCAGGTTAGTCAGCACAAAACTGACATATGTTTCTTAGTGTTGTGTCAAGCCAAATTCAGAACGTCTATCAAAGCTTGATAGAACGTTGTGCATGAGGGATCTGAATCCTTTCTGAACTGTAAGCATACAGATATTTTTTTTTTGCAAGAGACAGGGGATACTCTTATTAGAGCACTAAAAAAAACACCAAGCATTATATGAGCTTTCATGGTCCATGATCATTTCTGCAGAAATGCACCAATTTCTTGTGGATAGTGCAGGAAAATTATCAATGAGACTCACACAAAAGTTCATGGCAAGATACTGTGCAAAACTTTGATTTTTAGATCTGAGTTGGAAAAAACAGCAGGCTGGATTTGATAGCTTACCAATTCTGGAGTAAATTCCTTCTCTACAAGCCAATTTGTCAGGTATTCTAAGACACTGGTTACTGTCGCCTTTCAGGAGAAAGAGAAGCAATTAAGGAAACATTCCATGACTGGTGTTTGTATATAGATCTTACATTAGCTTATACAGTAAAACCTCGACATACGATTTTTTCCCTGTTCCATAAGGTTATTTGTATGTCAAAAAATTCGTATGTCGAAAACACTTTGCATTACCAGAAGTGGCCACTAGATGTCACCGTATATTTTTTCATATGTTGAATTTTCCCTGTTAAAAATTCGTATGTTGATTTTTTTAAAGCCAGGATTTCTATTTGTATGTCGAATTTTTCGTAAGTAGAACTGGTTGTATGTTGGGGTTCCACTGTATTGTATTTCTATTTTATACAAACACAAAGGAACATCTAGAAGTTGCATAACAAACAAATAGCAGCATTTTCATCAACTTGAATATATGGAAAGTCACCCTGCAATATAAATGTGATTTGATATTTTATGATATTGCAAAGCAGCTACTGGCGTCCTCCAAGTGCCCCCCCCCCAAAAAAAAAAAAAGCTGGAGAATCAGACTGTTATAAATGACAAATACTCTAGGAAGCTCACATATCAATGAAAAGAACCTTTAGATTGTTCAGAGCATGCTACAACTTTTAGCAAGCTTTAGATGTGAAGTGTTCCTTGGGATAAGACACCATTATATTAAGATATTTGGGCAGTACCATTATGAAGACTTTGCTATCAGCCACATTTATAGAATGGAAGAAGCATTTACCTGATTCATTCTGCTAACAATGCTCAGCAATGGTGGAAAGCCAATCTAAAAAAAGAAAACAAAGAAAAGACATAATATGCAGGCTTCCGCCCACCTTAGGTAAAATATATATTTGCTGGAAATCTAAATTGATTTTTTAGGGACTGCAGTGGTTCAAGTGGGTAAGACGCTGACTGGGAGGCGGAAGGTAAGTAGTTTGATTCCCAAGTACTGCAGGACGGAAATGAGCTCCTGTCTTTGTCCCAGCTCCTGCCAACCTAGCAGTTCAAAAGCAAGAAATTGCAAGTAGATAAATAGGGACCACTTCAGTAGGAAGGTAACAGCGTTCTGTGTGCTCCGGTGTCTAGTCATGCCTGCCACATGACCATGGAAACGTCTGCAGAAGCAGACAATGCTGGCTCTTTGGCTTTGAAAGAGAGATGAGCACTGAACCCTAGAGTCGGATACAACTGGCTTTCGAGCAAGGGAAACCTTTAGCTTTACTAAATTGGTTTTAGACATGCCAAAATTTTAAAAAATACACTTGCTCAATTTTAATGAAAGCTGATCAGGATTTTAATAAACAATACAAACAGTGTCAATATGACAAAAGAAAAATCCAACCTAAAATGACTTGTTTTGGAATTGAGAGAATGAGAAACAGTTTGGATGATATTTGAAGAAGAGGGCTAGTCATCTTCTGTACTTAATCTGTAAGACAAATACTATAGGCAAGTACTACTGTCTACGCTAAACAATAGGATTTAATCTATTTACACCACTGGCAACAGCTCAGTGCAGTCCTATATACCCTATGATCTTATGTATCTCCTGAAAGGTCCATTAAGTTCTAAGAGGAGTTTATTTCTAGGGAAGTGCTAAGCACATTCCCATCTTTCAACCAAGAAGGATGGAGGTTGCGTTGAGTCATTCTCAATGACTATTTCAGGCATAAAGAATGGCAAAGGAGAAAGAGTGAGATAGTTTCTGGAAGCAAGGAAATTTTGGACATGTAGGGTAGTGCAGCTGTGTAAACCAAGTTCACAGAAAGAAGGCTTCTGAGGGTGAGAGCAAGAAGCTTGCAAAGAGTCCATGAATAGAAAATAAATTTGTGTGTAGGACTTTGAGGAGAGAAGACTAAAGACATGGCCAGATCGGTGAATGAAGAGAATATTTTAGCAGCAGAATGCAAGATGGAGATCCCACACATCTCAGAACATACATGTAACCCATTAGAGGCAGGAACAGCCCTAGGCTTCTCCAATATGGGGTGCCTCAGGGCTCGGTGCTCCCTCCTCTCCTATTTAACATCTACATGAAGCTGCTAGGAGAGATCATCCGTTCCCACGGGATGCGGTACCACCAGTATGTGGATGACACTCAGCTGTACATTTCGGCCCGTGGGGAACCCAGCGATGCTGTCAAAGTCCTATCTGGGTATCTGGAGGCTGTGGGGGTCTGGATGGGGGCCAACGGGTTACAATTGAATCCCAGCAAGACTGAGTGACTGTGGGTTGGGAGTCCTGCGCTACTCCGGGAGCTGCCATCCTTGGTCTTGGATAAGGCTACCTTGCCCCAGACAGACTTAGTGTGCAACTTGGGAGTCCTCCTGGTCTCTCGACTGCTGCTAGAAGAGCAGGTGGTGGTCGTGGCCAGGAGGGCCTTTGCACAACTCCGTGTGATACGCCAGTTGCGCCCGCTCCTGGATAGAGACTCTTTGCTTAAGGTCACACATGCTCTGGTCACCTCCAGACTAGATTATTGTAATGCGCTCTACATGGGGCTGCACTTGACGACCATTCGGAGGCTGCAGCTGGTCCAGAATGCGGCGGGCCGGGTAGTGATGGGGTGCGGGCGTTATAATAATAATAATAATAATATTAAAATTTATATCCCGCACTTTCTCAGCCGAAGCCAACTCAAGGTGGCAAATTACAACATGTCCAACAGCATACAATATAATAATACAACCATAGAAAAACACAAAAATATATTAATCACAATGAAAAATATTAAATTAAATAAAGTTATATAACCCAGTATAAACAAGAGTTCAGAGTCCAGCTCACACTCCCCAAAAAGTCTAGAGCTCAGCGCCACAAATGGGACCAATGGTCAATGTCCAGGTGGCTAAATATGCCTGGAAGGCAAAACACAGTCCTTTCCTGGGTCCTCCAAATGGACACCTGCCTCCCATTCCTGGGCCGAGTGGAGGGCCCCCCCGGGAAGAGGCAGTGCGGCCGCGGTGAGGCTCCGGTGGTCTCCTTTTTGAGCTCTCTGGGCGGGGAGATGCACCTGCCTCCCATTCCCGGGCTGAGTGGAGGGGACCCCAGCAAGAGGCAGCACAGCGGTGGCGAGGCTCCGGTGGTCTCCTTTTTGAGCGCTCCAGGCGGGCAGGGCTTGGAGGGAGGGGAGACGCAGCTGCCTCCCAATCCCAGGCCGAGTGGAGGGGGCCCTGGGAAGAGGCAGCACGGTCAGAAGCTGGATGGCAAAGAGCTGTGTGGATCCTGTGATGTTTAGCAAGGGTTCCACTTCCACTGAAGCTTTTTCCACACTCTAGGCATTTAAAAGACTTCTCACCTATGTGGATCCTGTGATGTGAAGCAAGGCTCCCACTTTCACTGAAGCTTTTTCCACACTCCAGGCATTTAAAAGGCTTCTCACCTATGTGGATCCTGTGATGTGAAGCAAGGCTCCCACTTTCACTGAAGCTTTTTCCACACTCCAGGCATTTAAAAGACTTCTCATCTTCCAGCTTCTTATGCCCGTGCCTCGCCGCTGCTCCGGGACCTGCACTGGTTACCAGTTTGCCTCAGAGTGCAATTCAAGATGCTGGTTATGACCTTTAAAGCCCTATATGGTAGTGGGCCAGGATATCTAAGTGACTGCATCGCCCTAAGGACATCTGTCCGTCCAACTAGAGTGGACCGGAGGTGCTCCCTAATTGTTCCATCAGCCAGTGGGGCTTGCCTCTCTGGCACAAGAAAAAGGGCCTTCTCAGTGTCCGCACCGGCCCTCTGGAACCTCCTGCCAGTAGAGTTACGGTTGCAGATGGAGTTGCAGCCCTTCAGGAAAGGTCTTAAAACCTGGCTGGCGGGGCAGGTGTGGGGCCCTGAAGGCAATGTGGCTCCTGCTTGCTGGCTTTTATCATAAGATGTACCCTCTCTCTGCTTCTTGGGGTGGGTGGGGGTTTTAACCATTTTTATTGTATGGGGTTTTAAAGATTATGTAAGCCGCCCTGAGTCAGGCTTGCCTGAGTGGGCTGCGAACAAGTTGAAAAATTAAATTAAATTAATTGTATTTGGATTCAGATACTAATAGTGTGATTATTTTGTCCAGATATAACAACCACCTACCTGTACATAATCAATCCCTTGATTTTCATCAATGGATTCTTGCACAGTTGTGTCTAGATAGAGCTTTTCGCCCAGACAGAATTTTTTCCAGCCTTCTTCATCATCAGATCCGGGCTGAAGAATGAAACAACACAAGAAATGTAGCTTCAGAAAAAGGCAAGAAGGAACATATTCATAAGAAGCTAAAACAGGGCAAACACCAGACAACCGTGGTGAAAATGTTAGGCTACTTACTATGACTACATTCATGTCCAACTGCTGTGACTTCCAGTGATTCCTTTTCTTGTTCACACTCTGAATGATTTAAAATAAAAATCTGTCACCAGCTATTGCAAAGGTAGTATTAGTCAATTAAATCAACCAATTCATTAAAATGTCCCAACTCCTGCCAACCTAGCAGTTCAAAAGCAAGAAATTGCAAGTAGATAAATAGGGACCAAATCTGTGAGAAAAGATCTTGGGGACATGAAAGGAGCCTCATTCGGGTGTCCCCTGAGTGGAGTTTCTCCAGCAAAAATCATTTCAACTCAGCATAATTTCTGACACAAAATTATTATTATTATTGATTAAAATAGGTTAAGGCCAGACACCTTTAAATGCGCTTGACAATTATTCAACACATACAGGCAAATGGCAAACATCATCTTTGAAACAAACATTTGTCTTGCTTCATTGGGTGAAAAATTTTCCAAGGCATAATTTTTCTGCATAAAAAGTTTCTTTTAAAAAGTCTTTCCCCACCAATTACATTAATACCAAAGAAAAGACACCAACACAGTTTAGGAGCACGATTCTCCCGTCAGAGAAACTGGAATTGACCACTTGCTGCTGTGAGTTATGAAATTTTACTTGTCCAGGCGCCACAGATTAGCATTTATACCAAATTGCCTATCAAAACCAAGTTCCATGATTATTGGTTCTACTGATGAACTGTAAGCAATGGGGATTGCTTTTTAATATGACAGCCTCCCTTTCCATCTCACTTCTGGTACTGCAACAAGTTCTGTAATCTCAAGTCATACTAGAAAGTAAAATAGAAATCATCAGATACAAATCTTATTTAAATAGAAACTGTAAGAGAAAAATGTATACCAAGAAAAGTACCATATGAGACAACTGGAACTCTGCAAGAATATTTACTGTGTCCAGCAAGGCTGTTCTTATGTTCTTATGTATACCTGGCGAACGATTGAAAAGTGAGCCACTTGTTCCCGTTGCCATTTCATAGTCGGAGAGTATCCGTCAGGGGCAGGTTGGCATCCTGAAAGCTAAGAAGACCAAATAATTTTAAATGGTTTGAAACCAGACCCATGGCATTACCATTTTAAGCTCCCTTAGTGATTAAGACACTGAGCTTGCTGACTGAAAGGTCGGCAGGTCAGCAGTTTGAGACCCGAGTACTGCACAACGGTATGAGCTCCAATCTTTATACCAGCTCCTGCCAACCTAGCAGTTTGAAAGCAAGAAATTGCAAGTAGATAAATAAGTACCATTTCGGTAGGAAGGAAAACAGCGTTCCGTGTGCTCTGGTGTCTAGGCATGCCTGCCATATGTCCACGGAAACGTCTGCAGATGCAGACAGCGCTGGCTGTTTGGATGTAACTGGAGATCAGCACTGAACCCTAGAGTATGATACGACTGGCTTTCGAGCAAGGGTGACTTTTACCTTTACCTCTCAAAGACAGGATATCATTCACAAAGACTGTATAAAGTATTCTGGTTTTGTGATTTGTATTTCCTTTTACAATTCAGATGAGTGGCATCAGCAGTTTAGTCGTAACAATAAACAAGAGGACAATCAAACTAATCAAACTAAAACACTTTCCCCTGTTTAATTGTATTTTCCGAACTCACTTGAAAGCATTAATGCATGCATATCTTATGAAAAAAACTTACTGAAATATTCACAGTCTGCTTCTTTTTCAGTTTCTTGGGATCTATCTGGGCTACAACAACATCGGGGCATTTTGCAGCTTCAATCCTACAACACAAAAACAAAATCCCAAACAAATTTGGAACATACTACTATTTCTAACAGAAGTGTACTACAGGGATTAATAAGAGGTCCAAAAAAAGACATGAAAAGATCCCTGGTTTTGACCTCTAGCTGAGAGGTACTTCCAGACATGGCTTTTATTGCACAATTGCCCTGCCCAATTCACAGCACTGTATGGATCAGATACAGTGGAACCTCAGTTAACAAACGGCTGAGTTAACATAAAAATTGCATAACAAAAAGAAATCCATAGAAAAAAGTGGCCCAGTCTACAGAATTTTTTGGGGAACGGATTAATTGGTTTTCAATGCATTCCTATGGGAAACCGTGTTTCAGTTAATGTATTTTGGTTTTCAATGCATTCCTATAGGAAATCGCATTCACTGCATTCCTATGGGAAATTCAGTTACAGTAATTTTCACTGTAAGAAACGTCCTGGAGAACGCATTAATTACAGCCGGGGGCCAGGTCACGCTCCCTCAGACAGTTTCTGGGACTGGATGGCCATTTTGCTCTTTCCCCACCACATGGCACTTCTGGGTGTGGTGGAGGCTGTGGGGGGCCACATGAAATGGCACCATGGGCCACATCTGGTCTACAGACCACAGGTTGAGAATCCCTGCTCTAGATGAACACATTTTGTATGGATTAAGTTTTCTGGGACTACAGATTCATCTGATGAAGAAGGTAGTATTTCACCATACTTTAATAATAATAATAATAATAATAATAATAATAATAATAATAATAATAATAATAATAATAATAATAATAATAATAATAATAATAATAATAATAATAATAATTTCATGTCAGAAATTATTCTGGGTTGAAAGGAATTTTGCAGAAGAAACTACGCTCAGGGAACACCCAAAGGAGGCTTCTGTCATATCCTTAAGAGCTGGGACTGAGACGGGCGCTCAATCTGTCACACACTACCCGGGTCTCAAACTGCTGACTTGCCAGCCTTTCAGCTAACAAGGCCAAATAAAATGTGCTTATCTTCCACATGCCGAATGACTTGACTGTTGTTTTTATTACTTTGTTTCATACGAGTGGGCACAGAAGCATACCTGTGTGAAAAGACAGCAGGATACACCTCAGACCAAGGTATCCTCTGAAATAATTGTTGACAGATCCTGGCACAATGGAAAAAATGGCCAGAATCCAATTAGGATTTTAGCCCAAAGTCGGGAAAATTGTATAGACGACATGGCAAACACCAGCTTACTAACAAAGTGAGGCATAACTTCGATTGCACACCATCCCGTCTCCCTTCCCCGGCCCGGCCGGTTGGGGGAGGTGGGAGCAGCCCAGGCCAGCTGTGCCTCGTCCTCGGCAGGACGTGTGTGTCCCGGGGGCTCACTCCATCGGCTCCCGGGATTCGACGTAGGTGGGAGCTGCCGCCACCGCCCGTCAGCGCTACCTGCGCGTCCTGGGGTCCCACTCCATCGGCTCCCGGGATTCGATGCAGGTGGGAGCTGCCGTGAACTGCTCCCGGGATCCTCCATCACCACCGCCACACTGCTGTCCAGGACTGTGGGCTTACAGTGGCAGCAGGTTCATTGTCTTATGACTCTGGGACATTTTGGGGGGGCTGGGGTGAATTTATTGGTATGTTTTTCTGCCGCTGTCGGGTTGACTTGTTCCCTGATACACTATTGTATTTTTATTAGAACTGTATTTATTGTATTTGTGTACTTTTTGCCTTTGTGTACATTACTATGTATTTATTTATGCTGCATTTTGCTACTTATTGTACTGTTTTCTTTGTATATTGTTGGTTGTCACTTCGAGTCGCCTTCAGGCTAAGGGAAGCAGGATATAAATAAACCATGATATGATATGATATCACATACCTGTTGGATTTTTTTGGACTAGTAGCTGTGTTAGTCTGTTTTTGAAGCATCTCAGAGAATTTTGATTCTGCATGTGCTCTTAAGCAGAGCTGATGTTGAGGAGAGTCAAACAAAGGAAGTGAGCACTGATAAGTTTTGCAGTTGGAGTAGAGCTGCTCTAGAGGCCCGCGCACCGTTAGGAACAAAGGAAGAATATAGTCTTACTAGGTAGAAAGGTAGTAAACGTGTACATTTTTGAGGCTCAGAATACTGCACTCGTTAAAATGGATTCTGCGGGAACAGCTGTAGTTACCTGCAATACTTGTGCCATGTTTGTGTTCTTGCCAAAGCATATGGAGAACTACACTTGCAGCAAGTGCAAGCTGGTTGCACTACTAGAAGAGAAGGTCCAGCAGCTAGAGGCCCGCATATCTAACCATCAACAAATTAAGGAGCTTGCGCTGTTCTTGGACAGAGCGGAGCAGACTATGCTGGACAAAGAAGAGACAGGGCACAGTTCTGAGGGAGAAGGCCCTTCACTAACTCAGGAGGGAGATGGTTGGAGGAATGTGACTCAAAGGAGGAGAAGAGTAGGGGATCACTCTGAGAGTCTGAAATTACAGAATAAATTTGAGGCTCTTTCCCTCATCACACCTGATGAGGAACACACAGAGGAACAACTGGTTCCACCTGATGACCTCTCCTTCATCACACTTGATGAGATCCAGGAAGATAAACAACTGGAACAAACTGAAGTCCTCTCCCTTAATATGGTTGATGAGGTGCATGTAGATGAACAGATTGCAGGAGAGAGGCTCCTTGTACTAGGCGATTCAATAATTAGAAATACAGAGAAATGGATTTGTGATGCATATGATAACCGTATGGTGACTTGCCTGCCAGGTGCAAAAATCACAAGAAATCTAGATAGATTGTTAGAGAGAACTGGGAAGGAGCCAGTGGTCATGGTACACGTTGGTACCAATGATGTTGGGAAGGCCAAGCGGTCTGTCCTGGAAGCCAAATTCAGGTTGTTAGGAAGAAGATTGACGTCCCGGACTTCCAAGGTAGCATTTTCAGAAGTGCTGCCTGTCCCTCGCGCAGGACCTACCAGGCAGGCAGAGCTCAGAAGCCTCAATGCGTGGATGAGGCGGTCGTGTCGAGAGGAGGGCTTCAGATTTGTCAGGAACTGGAGAACATTTTGGGACAAGCCAAATCTGTTCAGGAGGAATGGGTTGCATTTGAACCATGATGGGACCAGATAGAAATAACCAGGGAGGAGGTCCTTGCATGTCTTGTTAAACTAAACACTATCAAATCACCAGGACCAGATGGCATCCATCCACGAGTTCTCAGGGAACTTAAAGATGAAATTGCTGATCTCCTAGCCAAAATATATAATCTTTCCCTCAAATCAGGCTTTGTGCCTGATGACTAGAAGGTAGCGAATGTAACACCGATTTTCAAAAAAGGATCCAGGGGTGATCCAGGAAATTACCGACCTCAGTTTGACATGTGTCCCAGGTAAAGTGATGGAAACCATCCTAAAAGATAGAATTAATAGGCACATAGAAGAGAAGGCGCTGCTAAAGGAGAGCCAACATGGCTTTTGCAAGGGCAAATCATGCCTCACTAATCTGTCAACAAGCATGTGGATAAGGGGGATCCAGTTGACATTGTTTATCTGGACTTTCAGAAGGCTTTTGACAAGGTCCCACACCAAAGGCTCTTGAATAAACTTGCCAGTCATGGAATAAAGGGACAAGTCTTGTCGTGGATCAGCAACTGGCTAAGGGACAGGAAACAGAGGGTAGCACTAAATGGACACTTCTCCAAGTGGAGGGAAATAAAGAGTGGGGTCCCCCAAGGTTCAGTACTGGGACCCCTGCTTTTCAACCTCTTCATAAATGATCTAGAGGTAGGACTAAAAAGCAAGTTAGCCAAATTTGCTGACGACACTAAATTATACAGGGTAGTGAAAACTGTGAGAGATTGTGAGGAGCTCCAGAGGGATCTCTTGACACTGGGGGAGTGGGCAAAACAGTGGCAAATGAGCTTCAACACTAGTAAGTGCAGAGTGATGCATGTTGGGGCAAAAAACCCCAATTACATTTATAAACAGATGGGTTCTGAACTCTCTGCGACAAACCAGGAAAGGGACCTTGGTGTCCTGGTGGACAGCTCAATGAAGGTGTCAACCCAGTGTGCCTCAGCAGTGAAAAAAGCAAACTCAATGCTAGGGATCATTAGGAAGGGTATAGAAAATGAGTCAACAAGTGTCATTTTGCCTCTTTATAAATCTATGGTGAGGCCCCATCTGGAATACTGTGTACAGTTCTGGTTGCCATACCTCCAGAAGGATATTATGGAGTTGGAGAAAGTGCAGAGGAGGGCAACCAGAATGATTAGGGGACTGGAACACCTTCCTTACCATCTGAGGCTGCAACGGTTGGTCCTTTTCACTCTTGAACGACGGCGTCTAAGAGATGACCTGATTGAAGTTTATAAAATCATGCACGGTGTGGACAAAGTAGATAAGGAAAAACTGTTTTCCCTATCACATAACACTAGAACTAGGGGGAACTCCATGAAACTTTTGGGTACTAGTTCTCAAACAAATAAGAGAAAGTACTTTTTCACCCAGAGGATTACTGGTCTATGGAACTCCCTGCCAGAAGAAGTGGTGACAGCTGTCAGTCTTGACAGCTTTAAGAAAGGATTAGACAAGTTCATGGAGGACAAGAGTATCAATGGCTATAATTATGGATACTTAAGGACAACCTCCAGGTTGGAGAGATAAGCAGGATAGCTCTCAATGCCATTTCCAGGGAATCCTAAGCAGGTGAAGGCATCTGCTTGGGAATACCCTGAAGCAAATGGTGAGCCACTGTGTGAGACAGAATGCTGGACTGGATGGGCTCCTGTGGCCTGTTCCAGCAAGGCTGTTCTTATGTTCTTATGTTCAGAGAATAAACAAAACAAAAAACAGTGTAGTACTTTGAAGACTAACCGTAAAATTTTAATGTTAGGTTTGTGGATCAAGTCCACTTCGTCAGACATGGGAGTGGGACTTCATGGCATCAATTTATACACATCAGATACAAAGGTACAGAGTGGTTAGTTAGCATAACAGATAAGTGTACAAATCAATATGGCTTTTTACAACTGGTAATAGCAGATGATCTCTGGTTGTTAGGTGCCACTTTGGTGGAAAGGTAACAGTGTTCCATGTGCACTTGTCATGACTGCCACATGTCCACCGAAACGTCTGCAGACACAGACAGCACTGGCTGTGAACCCTAGTCGGATATGACTAGCCTTCAAGCATTTACCCTTACCTAACTAACCATTCAGCAAATCTAATAGCAATCAGGGACACCCTGATTTGTAAACTTATTTCTGATGCTCACCAACCCTTGTGGGCCTCTGTACCTGATGCGACGTCACGAGGTCTCACTCTAATGTCTGATGAAGTGGACTTATCCACGAAAGCTATTATAAAATAATGTAAAGGTCACACTTGCTCGAAAGCCAGTTGTATACGACTCTAGTGTTCAGTGCTCATCTCTGTTTATAGACTTTGTTTACAGTCAGTGTTTGTAGATGTTTCCGTGTACATGTGGCAGGCATGATAAGACAACGGCGTGCACAGAACACTGTTTACTTTCCCACCGAAGTGGAACCTGTTTATCTAGTTGCAATTCCTTGCTTTCAAGCTGCAAGGTTTGCAGGAGCTGTGCCCGTGTATAAACTGATCCCATGCGGTTGTATTGTTATGTCTGATGAAGTGGACTTGACCCACGAACGCTCACATTTAAATACAGGCGCCACAACTTTTTTGATTGTTTGTCTGTTTTATTTTATTTACTCTGATAGGCTTGCACAGACTAACACGGTGACCACTTCAAAAATTTCAATTATAAAAATATTGTACGCAAATTAAGTCTTTAAGGCAGCGGTGCCCAAGCTTTTTGGGCTGTGGGCCGGTCACGTGGTTCAGCGGCCTGGCCCCCGGGCCATAGTTTGGGCACCCCTGCTTTAAGGTGTCACAACGTTTTGGGTCTTTTTGTTTTGTTTTCTCTCTGATATTAGTGTTCGGATTTTGGGCAATTAAGAAAAAGACGCCAAGACACACTCACTCTCCTCCTATCGCATACATTCGCCCCCCTGCCCGCCTACCTTCCATTGGGGGTTACCGGGCTAATAATCCTCGCCCGGTGCGGGTGCGTCCCCGTCCCCGACCTCCCTTTGCTACTTACTGGACCCGCCTTAAATACTCCTGCGGCGTCCTGGGGGGCACCGAGGGGTCGAAGTCTTCCGTGAGGTCGCAATCCTCCACTGGCAAGAGCCGCGGCATGAGCTCCTCCACCGGCGACTCCATCTCAGCCCCAGCATCCCGACCTGGACCCAGTCCCGGTCCCGGCAGCAGGCGCAAACTACGCGGCGCTGCCTCCAAAGCGCATGCGCGCAATGACGCTCCGAAACCTCCTCACCCCCCCCGACGCTATCCTACAGACGGACCCAGTGCGCACGCGCACGCAGATGTCAAACATGCAGTGCGTGGGCGGCGGAGCGAAACGCATGCGCAGTGATGCCTCGCACGCGGCGCCTCCTCCCGCTAATATTTGAAAGGGGAGTCTGTGCAAGGCTGGTGTGGCGCAGTGGTCAGGCTGCTTGTGTTGCAGCCCAAGCGTTGTGAGTTCGATCCTGACTAGATGACAAGGTTGACTCAGTCTCACTCACTCTCCCCTCCTTCCGGGGTCGGTAAAATGAGTACTCAGCATGTGTTGGGGGGCAAGATGTTGGCTTGTGAACCGCCCAGAGAGTACATGGGGCGGTATAGAAGTCGTGTAATTGCTATTCTCTATCACAGAGTAAACAAAACAAAAAGACAAAAACCTCATTAAATACTAGCTACTGTACTTTATTGCTGAAATGTTTGAAGTGGTAGTGTTAGTCTGTGCAAGTGTCTGATGAAGTGGATTTGGTCCACGAAAGCTCACATTTAAATACAAGAGTTAGTCTTTAAGGTGCCACATTTTTTGTCTTTTTTTTTGCTGTTTTGTTTACTCTCTGATATACTGTATTTTAGAGGGACTGCATTGGCTTAGTGGTTAAGAAGCTGAACTTGATGACCAGATGGCCGGCAGGTCAGCAGTTCAAGACTTGAGTAACTGTGCAATATGGAGTGAGCTCCCATCTGTCTCAGCTCCTGCCAACCGAACAGTTAGAAAGCAAGAAATTGCAAGTAGATAAATAGGTACCGCTTTGGTGGGAAAGGTAACAGTGCTCCATGTAATTCCTGCCACATGACCACCGAAATATCTGCAGACACATACAGAGCTGGATCTTTGGCTATAAACAATTATGAGCACTGTACTGTAGGGTCAGATATGGTTGGCTTTTGAGCAAGGGTGACCTTTACCTTACTGTATTTTAATGTTACCTTCTGCTGCGGAAACTTGAACGTTAGTGGGTTTTTCCTTGAGTAGGATGTGTGGGGGAAAAGGAAGAGCTCTTGTACCTTCAATAGATGTTTAAAAGAGGGCGCTTCAGCAGATTTTGATGCAACTTATAGTTACTCCTCCATCAACTGCTAAACCAGTAGGAACCCTGTCTTTTTATCTTGTTTTCCCAGACCCTAAGGGATTCCTCTTCTGCCAAATCCAGGGTTCTGGATTTAAGAGATAAATGTTTGGAGTAAAGAAGTACAAATACAATATACAGTAATACCTCATACAAAGTCCACCATACAACATCAAATTCATACAATATCACCTAATTCCTTGAAAAAAGTTGCCTCATACAAAGTCACTGTGACTTTGTATGAGGTATTGGGGTTTTCCCCAGGTTGCATTGCGCCTGGGCAGTATAAAAGGCAGGACAAATGTGTGCATTGCTCTTGTGGGTTTTGCACGAGCAAAGAGTGTTTAGGAGTGGTTTTGAGCATGATTTTGGATTTTTTGGATTTTTTTCGTCAGAATTTTTAGAAGCATTCCTGGGATTTTTGCAGCATTCTTCAGGTTCTTGGACAATCAGGGTTGTTTGACATGTTTTTGTAATGTATTTAGCCTTTAGTCAATGATTTCTTAAAGTTCTGTCAGTTTCCTGTCTGTTTCCTTGACTTTGCCCTGAAGTCTGTGCAGTACAATGTATTGTGGGATCCGTGCACATAATTGGCATACTGTCCCTGACAGAACCACGGCTTGGGGGAACACTCCTTGGAGCCTGGTTCCAAGGGGACAGAAATTAGGGAGCGGATTAATAGTCATAGTTTAATTCACCGATCGCTGACCTGGCAGGCAGTTCGGACAGTAGAGTGCAAGAGATCACCGGGTGATGAACCCGATAAGCATGTAATGGGTAATCTTGCCTCCGCAGAGACTCTGAGCCCAAGAGTCAATTTAGGCAGATGTTTACTCCTGATAGCAGTAAACAATGCATGTCCGCCTGGTAGTAAATTAGATAGTAATCTCAAAGTGCAGACTTGCAGTTTTCCTGTATCGGCCACGCGCAACATATGCATGCGGTCAAGCTAGGCAGAGTATAAAGTTAAAAGCCTTCTGATCAATAAATGCTGGACTTCGCTCCATCTTGCCTCGTGTGTCTTTACTTGACCAGTCTTCTCCGGGACCGATCTGAATTCAGCTACGCTAAGAGGCGAGGCATTCCAGAGGCAGAGCATGCTCCAAAGCTCTGAGGCATCTTGCGCATCGGAAACGCGTTCCACTCAGGGTCAGCTGTGAACCCTGACGCCATCGCAGAGGACACCGAGGGCCTGTGGCGGCAGTCCAAAGTTCTGAGTCCTTCCCAGAGGGTCGTCGCACCGAATCCAGTTACCTACATCTGAGACCCGTCAACCCATCAGGCGGAGGCAGCTTCAACAGAACGGCAGGTAATATGGGGACTTGTTCACAGAGGTCAAGTCCAACCGCTAACTAGAGAGTTCACTTAATGGAAATCAAGGCCCTGGCCAGGGTAAACCGTACTCGCATTCACAGCGCCCAGTTAGCGGATCTTTTGGTGTACTTGGGGGAGCACTGTCTGTTTTATCCAGAAATGGGCATGTTAAGCCTCCAACTTTGGGACAGGATAGGGACCTGCTTTAAGCAAGAACCAAGAGCCCCAGCTAAGGTGATTAGCACATGGAGTAAGTGTAGAAAGCTCATCGCAGAGGTAGACTCAGTCCGGATAGAGACCGAGAACCTCCCAGCGCAGTCAGGGCCATCAGCCCCAATGGGTCTCTATCCGTCACTTCAGCTTAAACAGGGAAGCTTAGGGAGCTTTCCTTCAGCGGCAGCTGCAGACGCCACTGAAGGAATTCAAGGGTTGGGAAACGCTGGCGGTTCCCAGACAGTTCAAAGTTCCCAGACAGTTAAAAGTTCCATTCAGCGCATGGTAGAAGAGGAAACCATCAAAGGGGAGATATCAGCGGAAGAACTAGCTAAACGTAGGCAGTTATGCCCAGTCCGCATAGAGATGGACGCCCTCACGGGTCAACAGCAAACGGTCCACTCAGCGGTTCTGTACAAATTGCTTATGGCAATACGGAAAGCAATTACAGAAACGGGACTTTCATTAGAGGTACACTTCAGCAGATTTGTGAGACAATGATGCTCATTCCATACGACTGGAAGGTCGTCATGAGAATGAAGCTCAACCCAAGCCAGTATTTGCTATGGGACAGCGAGTATTGACTCAAAGCGCAGACAAGGGCTGCCAGGATGGGAGGAGCAGTAATTCCTGACCAGCTATATGGGTTGGGTCAGTTCGAAACCATCGATGTGCAGACCGCCTTGCCAATCGCCATGCTCCAACTGGCGGCTGAGACAGCCTTTAGGGCTTATCTCAAGGTCCCGGCACCTGGCAAAGCAGCCAAAAATTACACATCGGTTAAACAAGGTGCCCAGGAGTCCTACATGGACTTTATCAACAGACTGGAGGAAGCGATCAGTAGGCAGATAGACAACGAACAAGCCCAGCAGGAGCTTATGCTGAAGCTGGCTAAAGACAACGGCAACCTTGACTACCGTAAAATCTTGCAGTCACTGGGCAATCGTCCCGATTTGATGCTTACTGACATGATCAGGGCTTGTGCCGACGTTGGTACAGATTCCTATAAAATGGGTCTGTTAGCAGCGGCGGTGCAAAGGCAAAACTAAGGGAGCATGTCACACTTATGGCAAGATCGGTCATTTCGCTAGAGAATGCCGATCCAAGAAGGGTAATGGCCAAAACACAGGTCGTCCCAAGGCTCCGACCACCCCATGTCCACGGTGTAACAAGGGCTTTCACTGGGCCAGGAACTGTCTGACTTCGGGAAACCGGAGCGCAGGCTTGTCTCTGGCCCTGGTCCAAACAGAGACCACAGTCGCTCTGGAGGAGTCAGAGCTGGATTAGATTCACGGAACATTCCACCCTGCATTCCCGAGGCACAGGCCAGACCTAAGGGCAGTACGGGACTAGATTTGACTTGCCAGTCAGAAGTCACGTGTGACTTGCCAGGCACAGTCTATCTGGTCGATTCCCAATACATGGGACCCCTACCTAAGGGCTATATAGGTTTAGTTTTGCCCCGCAGTATCGCAGAAACACGAGGAATCCTTGTGATTCCAGGAGTCGTTGACTCCAATTTTTCAGGTGTACTCCAGGTTCAACTTTGGACATACCTACCACAAACCATTCACAAAGGAGACACGTTAGCGCAACTGATCATGGTTCCTTGTCACCCACAAGCAGGCAGCCAGGAAAGGCTCAGGGACAGCTCAGAGTCCAGGTTGGCAGACCGCTCGAGTGCAGAAGGGGCAGTACAAGGATACCAGATCTTAGCAACAGTGGAAACCAACATAGAGTGGAAGCGGCGGCCAGTCATAAAGGTTTTTTTGAACAAAAAACCTGTTGATGGGCTATTAGATACGGGAGCTGACGTCAGCGTGGTCAGCCAGAGTCAGTGGCCACGAGAGTGGGCTCTCGAGCTGGTCTCCGAAGTTTGGGGGGGTAGGTGGCGTTCAGGAAGCGTTTAGAGGCCGAGATTGGGTAGAAGTCACGATTCCTGGAGCTGACGGCACGGCGGTCATTCGGCCGCATATCTTAAACGTGCACGTCAATCTCTGGGGGTGGGACATCTTGCAACAGTATCATGCCACTCTTACCTTCGGGTAATGGCTTTACCACTCAAATGGCTTACAAACACGCCAGTCTGGGTGGAGCAATGGCCGGTCGTAGGGGAAAAATTAGTCGCCCTAAAACAGCTGGTTAAGGAACAATTAGACGCAGGACACATAGAACAGTTTGCCCATATTCGTCATTAAAAAGAAGTCAGGGAAGTGGCGACTCCTTCACGATCTAAGAGAGATCAATAAGTGTATTCAGCCAATGGGTCCGCTTCAATGCGGCATCCCAAATCCGAACATGATCCCCGAGGGTTGGGAGATTCTGGTCGTAGTCCTGAAAGACTGTGCAACGTTTTGCATGGAAATATTTGCCACAGGGGATGCTCAATTTGCCCACCCTGTGCCAAATTTACGTTCACGACGCACTGGGAAAGTTTCGAAACCTTCACCCCACAGTCTTGGTATGTCATTTTATGGATGATATTTTGATTGCAGCACCGCAACTCAGCAGCGAAATGTTTAAAGACCTCCAGACCACTCTGGGAGAGAAGGGGTTACTCATTGCCCCGGAGAAAGTTCAGAGAACCGAGCCCTTTTCATACTTGGGCCATCGGCTTCTCCATTCTTTCGCGGCACCAGTTTTGCCACAAATTAACCTCAAAGATTCAGTCACGCTCGTAGAATTGCAACAGATTCTGGGGAATATCAATTGGGCTAGACCGTATTTTAGGCTAGATACGGAACTCTTGTAGCCACTTCTCGCTGCTAACGCTAGGTAAGCAGCCAGCAGATCGGATACACATTCCGCGAGAGGCTTGCTTGACTCTCTGTGGGAATGTATCTGGATTCTGTCAGGCTGTCTCTGACACATTTTGTAAACAAAAGCCTCTTTGCTTGCATGAGAGACAACGCTCCTTATCTCTCCTTATTTGGGTTCTGACATTCTGATTGATTATGTAGCTTAAGTTTCGTTTCTGGTATACTCTGCTTGAATAAAGAGAAGCGATTAGTATCGTTTGTTCAGCCAAAGACTGGAGTCCTGTTTTCTGTCTCTCTCTGTTCTTTCCTTACTCTGAGCCTAATGAAGCTGGACTTCGTGGACTCTTAAGTTTCTATCTTAAAAGATCTGAGGATATAAATTGCTGCTTCATGAGACTGAATGAGAAGAGATCTTACATGAATCAGATTTCAACAAGTGGTGCCCCGTCGCGAGGCCATTGAATGAAATTCAAAGGAATGCTTTGAAGAACTCTGCTTCAGCATTTAGCACCTAATTATCACCTCATCGACCGGGGACAAGGTCTTCATTCACCTCCGACCAGACAGGTCCGACCAGAGGAAAGGTCCAATCAAGCGCTTGAGAATTACAATAGGGTGAGTGAATCATGGGGTGCATGCTTACTTCGGCAGGGACGGAACTTTGTAAAGATATCTCAGATCTTTTGAATAACAATGGGCGAAAGGCTGATGAGAAGGAGATACAAAAGCTAATCAAAGCTATAGAAAAAATCAGTCCTTGGGTTAAATTTGTTGAATGTCTGGACTTAAAACAGTGGAAACAGATTGGGAGAGAAATGCAGAAGCATAATGGAATTTCTGTATCAGTATTATTTACATGGGAGGAAGTTAGAGACTGCCTTCAGAGACTCACTCCAAAGAATATGTTATTCTCTCAGAGGCTTGATGGCCCCCTCCCACAGCTTTTGCCTCCAGCCAAGGGGGGGGGGGGCTATGGCAACTGCCCCTCCATCATATGAGCAACAACAGCTTAAGCCCCCTGATGGGGGTGGAGGTGGAAATGGAGATGGGACATTATATCCTGCCTTGCAGCAATCAAGCACTTTTAGCCCTACCAAAACACAGTTCTCTGCTGCTTTAACGGCAGCTGTGCTGGATATGGAACCTGTTGATGTATATCCAGTGAACAGAGAGCCGCTTGCAAATGGGAATGCTGCAATACTGCCTGCCGAGTCTAAAAAACAACTAGTGCCAGCTGATGGGGAACAAATGGTGGGGACCTCATCACAGATTGAAGCTGTTAATGCATGCAGAGTGGCAGGAAGCAAGGGTTGTGATTTAAAGAACAGCACAAGAGATCTCAGCCCGCCCGTGAAGCAACCCTCATCACAAAAGCAGGAGAAGCTGAGTAGTAAACTTGATACCTCACGTTTGGGCAGGAAGATCCTACAGAAATGGAAGGATGGCCCAAAGGAGGAATGCACAAAACCCAAGACAAAAAAGGGGTGCAAGTACAAACTAACAGATGCAGTTTGTCATAAGGTTGAGAATCAGATGCTGGAAATGAAAGAAATACAGAGGAAGAGGGGGGTGAATCTTTCCTCGATGGACAGCAGGCTGTTGCAAAAATACAAGGAGTTTTTGGCTGATTTTGAACTGCCCAACCCTCAAACAAAGAGATCAGAGTGGGCTGTCTCAAGTTTCCAGCATCAGGATGGCAGGGAAAGCAACAGGAAATTCCCTGTACTATTCTTCTGTGTGAAAGCTGCTTGCAAATTCTGGAGAAGTTCTTTGTGCTTTCACACCTCATCGGCCTGCCTTAATACAGATGGGTGTGACTGGAGCAAGAAGGAATGTGTGTTTGCCTGAAAAGCAGAAAAGGGGGGTCTGGGTGGCTTGTGAATTCAGTGAGAGTTAATTTATGGCTTAATTTCAACCTTTGCCATGTCAAGAACTGTGCTGGAGAGAAGATAGTGTTTGTTTAAGTGTTTAAGAAGAAAGCTTAATCAACATTTGGACTTTTAATTTGGACATTTTAATTGGACTACAAGGAAAAAAGTTTGTGTGGACTGTAAAGAAGAATTGGCTTTGTTTGCATTTTAAAACCTGAAAACCTTTTTTAAGCAACCTGCTCATGCTATGAGCGTGAAATGCTCTAATGATATTTGTACTGTATTGATTTACCATGCTATGCTGGTTTTAAGTTATTGAATGCAATGGAGACCTACTTCATGTAAGGAAGAAGAGAAATGTTCATGTTTTGTTCATGCTTAAATGTTTGCTTATTCTCTTGGAGGGACCTGTCTTTGCTTATGTTATATTTTGTCTTATGAAACTGCATATCTCAAGGTACCTCCAGAAGCACATGGAAGAGTTTTCAGTACCCTACACATGTAAATGGGTTTGTGACATTGCATTTGTGTTAAATGTCAGGCATGTTTCATGTTTAGTTACATGGTACTAGTAATAACAGGGCATGCTCCTGTTTCTTAGGGGAGTGTCTGCCTAAGCCATTGGTTGTTTATTGGCAACAAGGGATCCTGAGTGGAAGGATTCCTGCTGGAGCAATCCGCCCATGGAGAGAGAAGAAGGTTACTCAGCTCCAGGATGGTGGTTCACCAGTAAACTAAATGTGCTGACATTTGTTCTTTTCTTTCTTACTGTGCTTCCAGCTGTAAGAACAATGCCTCATGGGGGCAACCCCAACTTTTGGATTCGTCATGCTAACTATATGTTTGAAGTTCATGGTAAGAATGCAACATTATACTATAAGCATCCACTGGCAGTGTCTCAAATGGCTTTTCTTCCGGCATTGTTCAACACGCCAGAGTTTGTTATTGGACATTTGCAACATCTTGATAGATCTACACTCTTCTCTAATCCTCCAGAACAATTTAACAACACCCGCTGGCGAAGCATGACATTCAAGAAATACACTAAAGGACTTTGTTTCTGCTGTCATAGTTCTGGAGTCTGGAATAGTAAATGGAAGTACTGGAGTCAAGCAAAAAGGGTTTTGCAGAATGTAGGCAATTATACGGGTTGTGATGATTATTTTTGGTTATGGGGTAGTTATAACAGTTCTTATAAGCTTAATTATACCTTGTTTAACACTACTATTGAAGATATATATGATGTGTTTCCTATGTTTACTCCTGATTATTCTGCTATAGATAGTGGTTCAATTTGCAATGGATGGCAAATCAAGGATCCTAAAATGTGGTTCTTTTTTAATGGAGTTGCCACGATTTTCCATCCAGGACAATATCAATGTGCAGCATTGGGTTATTTTACCTTACAGACTGGCCATAGATTACCTGTTAGCAAAATCCGGAGGATTTTGTAAACTGGTCGGGAACCAGGGATGTCGGGTAAAATTCCAGGATCTGAATAATACTATTGAGAAAGAACTTCAGAATTTACAGGAGAGCATTACTAACAATGTACGCACTGATGTTAATCTCTTTGGTTGGGTGACTTCTTGGTTGCCTGATTTATTTGTCCTTAGACAAGTTTTCTTTTATGGGTTCATTATTATTATCTGCCTTATATCGTTGTGTTTTTGCATTAATTGTATTCCTAATCTTATTTCTATGTGTAACACATGTCCACTGCGTAGAAGGGAGACATCGGGTTTTGCACGACGGCAATTGTACTCAATGAGGTATCATCCTCTGGAACAAGGTACCATGAGTCAGGAGGGGTACGATGTCCAGGAGGACAGTGATGACATGCAGGGGTATGATTAGCTGTCCCTCTCTCAAATTTAAATGAAAAAGGAGGACATGTGGGAATGTATCTGGATTCTGTCAGGCTGTCTCTGACACATTTTGTAAACAAAAGCCTCTTTGCTTGCATTAGAGACAACGCTCCTTATCTCTCCTTATTTGGGTTCTGATATTCTGATTGATTATGTAGCTTAAGTTTCGTTTCTGGTATACTCTGCTTGAATAAAGAGAAGCGATTAGTATCGTTTGTTCAGCCAAAGACTGGAGTCCTGTTTTCTGTCTCTCTCTGTTCTTTCCTTACTCTGAGCCTAATGAAGCTGGACTTCGTGGACTCTTAAGTTTCTATCTTAAAAGATCTGAGGATATAAATTGCTGCTTCATGAGACTGAATGAGAAGAGATCTTACATGAATCAGATTTCAACAACTCTCGAAAAAGTCAATCAAGTTCTCGGCCAGAGATGGGTGAACAGGATTAGTCAGGGGCCATATGCTCCTGTTCTGAACCTATACATAGTCCGAACTGGAGCCATGTTCTCCGGAGCTCTAGGCGTAGACTCCGAGCTAGGGGCGAAAATCCCGAAACTGGGTGTATTTACCACACACCTCTTCCCGAAACATCGTCCCTCCACAGGAACTGGTTTCCGCGGTGATTTACCGAGGAAGGTTGAGAGCAAGGGATATCTCAGGGCACGATTTAGCTAAAATCGTTGTTCCATTCACCAAGGATCAGATCCAGCAGATCCAGCAGCTGATGCAGCTCGGTGACTCACTTCCGATTGCATTAGAGGGATTCACAGGATTTTTGGCATACCATTTGCCGAAAGACCCCAGACTTGTCTCGCTTCAGACATAGACAGTCAGCTTGTGTGAATTATTGTCCCTGGTTCCCCTTCAGGGAGCCAGGACAGTGTTCACTGATGGGGGTAGAACATATGGCGTTCTTACTTGGCAAGAGGGACAGGCTTGGCGCACGCTTCTGACTCTTCCGCAGAAATCCACGCAGTGGGCGGAATTGGCAGCAGTGAACTTTGCCTTGCGCACCTTTGCCAAGGAACGCTTGAATATAATTACAGACAGTCAGTATGTCCGGAATTTGCTTCACAGTCTACCGGGAGCCTACATCTCTCCCGCGATAGACAAAAACTTGTTAGGTCTCTTCCTCACAACTCAATTTCATTTGCGTAACTGTACCGAAGTGCTCTATGTCGCCCACATCAGAAGTCACTAGGATTTACCTGGCCCGATTTCCGCGGGCAATAGCAGAGCAGATGCGGCCGCAAAGGAAATTCAGCAGAAGTCAGTTTCGGGAGTCTTCACGACTCCGATTCAAAGTCATGCATTCTTTCATCACAATGCTAAAGCACTTGCACGGCAGTTCAACCTGCCACTTTCCCAAGCTCAGGGCATAGTCCGTTCCTGCCCACAATGTGCAGGGGTGGCGGGGGGCCCCCTCGTGGGGTGTCAACCCACGAGGGACAGAAGCCAACCAGGTGTGGCAGATGGATGTCACACACGTTCCGCAGTTTGGGAGATGGCAGTTCATGCACGTCTGCATAGATATGTTTTCACAGTTTGTCTGGGCTACAGCTACCCACGTGGAGCAGCATCTCCTCTCTTGTTTCGCAGCCATGTGTAAACCACGGCACGTAAAATCCGACAATGCCCCGGCTTATAGCTCCAGGCAGCTGGCCACGTTTATAGCTACCTCGGACATTAAGCACACTTTTGGTGTTCCGTACAATCCGCAAGGGCAAGCGATTGTCGAGTGGGTGAACCGGATTCTCAAGTCCTACATTGGCAAACAAACAGAAAGGGGGGAACTAGCCCTCCCCAAAAATCAGGGTCAGGCACAGCATTGTCTGAATAAGGTACTGTTCATGTAGAACCACCTCAATGTTTTTTCAGATTGCACTCCGCAGGAGAAGCACTTCCGTCACACGGAGGCTCTCCCGCGCCCTATGGTGCGTTAGCGAGTGCCACTGGATCCTTCTTGGAGGGGCCCGGTGCCACTCATAACGTGGGGAAGAGGGTATGCCACAATTATGTCTCCTTTAGGTGTCATCTGGATTCCAGCTCGTTGTGTGAAACCTCATCTCGAGTCCAATGGTGCGGAGCCAGGCGTTCCCGGACCTGCTGCCGGAGATGGAGGAATTGACTCTGACGGGGGAAACCAGGCGGAGGAGGTGACAACAGCCGATGCCAGCACCGAAGATCACATGGGGAATGGTCAAGTCCTTTTGCCAGAAGGCGACTGACATCGCGCGGCAGCAGAATGCAGAACCAACTACAGAGAACATCGTGGTTGCGGTTTTGTCCCAGATCACCTTTAATTGACGACGATCATCTTGATCCTTTCCTTGCTTATGGGGGGAGGGGTTCAAGCCGCTTCATTTGAAGCAGAAAATCTGATGCCTGGTGGAGACCTCTCTACCCGGCTGCACTACAACATCTGGGAAAGATTGGCGAACCTCGTCAATCAGTCCGATTTTTGCCTGAGGCAGGCCACTGATTCTGCCTCTCTTTTTAGTACTTGTCTCATCCCAGTGTGTCATACCCCAGGAGCGCACATCAGGCACGGTGACTGTTTAGTGAAACGGATATTTGGCCTGTTTCACAAGATCATGTATTTGACATATGCACACTGGGGAACCCAAGTCACAAAAGTCCTACCGGCTGATGCGGCCACTCTGTACACTCCCCGAGTGGCGATCAGCCCGAACTCAACTTGTGCTCGCATGACCGGCTGTTCCGCAGTTAAAGGGCCACATCACCATTGCCTCAACCCCGGCAACAGCATTTGGACTTGCAATCACCCAGAGACTATTGACTCAATGTTTGTTCATGTCACCTTGCCTTCAGGCTGGTTTTTTACATGTAACCAACACACTTGGAACTATATTCCCGCAAATGTATCTGATTCTTTCTGTTGTATCAGTCGTTTGACACTGTTGCTTCCCACAAAGGATATGGTTGCCCCAAGCACCAACATATCTGCCCACACACGGCACGTTCGTGCCACCCAGCTGGATAGTTCATGTGACAGTAATATTAGGATTCTGAGCAAAGCTGAGTATGTCTCATTGGCAGTCAGTTTGTTCAGCGTGCCAGGCTTAGCTGTAGGCAACGCTCGCAGGATTGGTGAACTGGCTTGCGCATTGGCTAAAGCCATTAACCACACCTCATCGGCGATAGTGCTGCTCAATCAAGAGCAAACAGAGCTTCGTCATGCTATATTGGATAATCAAGCAGCTATAGACTACCTCCTGCTCTTACACCATTTGGGTTGCAAGACAGTCCATGGCATGTGTTGTTTTAACCTCACGGACAACTCTCGCAAGGTACAAAGTCAGATCACAGATCTCCATACCCTGGTTAAGAATATCAAGGAAGATGCCACGTGGGGTGGGTGGGTGGAATTCGCTATGGTCGTGGTTTCCATGGGGATGGCTACAAACAACATTCAAGGCGATTGTGGGTATTGCAATTTTGGGGATAGCGGTTTGTTGTTTCGCACAATGTATTCCCTCATTGCTGTCAAAGTGTCCCCCATGGAGAAAACCCCATGGATGTCCTCACTCCACGTCAGCTCATGCCACTCTTACGGCGATCCGTCTGTCAGGTCCAATCAAACAAATAAAGGAGGAGTGTGGGATCCGTGCACATAATTGGCATACTGTCCCTGACAGAACCACGGTTTGGGGGAACACTCCTTGGAGCCTGGTTCCAAGGGGACAGAAATTAGGGAGCGGATTAATAGTCATGGTTTAATTCACCAATCGCTGATCTGGTAGGCAGTTGGGACAGTAGAGGGCAAGAGATCACCGGGTGATGAACCCGATAAGCATGTAATGGGTAATATTGTCTCCGCAGAGACTCAGCCCAAGAGTCAACTTAGGCAGATGTTTACTCCTGATAGCAGTAGACAATGCATGTCCCCCTGGTAGTAAATTAGATAAGGAACTTCCCCTGGTGAAGTCATCCCTAATGAGTAACTTGTGTAATCTCAAAGTGCAGACTTGCAGTTTTCCTGTAATGGCCACGTGCAACGTATGCACGCGGTCAAGCTAGGCAGAGTATAAAGTTAAGAGCCTTCTGATCAATAAACGCTGGTCTTCGCTCCATCTTGCCTCGTGTATCTTTACTTGACCAGTCTCCTCCGGGACCTTCCAGCCCGTATCGGGCCCCGATCCAACAATGTATCTCTACGGAAACGATGTTGTACGAGGCATCACAGCAAGTATTTGGACGTTGTACGAGGCATCGCGACTAGGATTTTGCATGCCTCATACAAAGTCTAAATCTGTATAAAGTCCATACTTGTGGAACCAACTTTGGACGTTGTATGAGGTATCACTGTACAGTGGTGCCTCGCTTAAAAAGCATAATGCGTTCCACGGGATTGCTCTTTAAGCGAGTTTGCTCTTTAAGCAAAACATCATTGTAAGTGGCCAATTGTGACTTCTGGTCGAGGAGGTGGGAATGCGAACCCCGATTTAGTAGTTAAGCGAGTTTTTGGTTGGTTTCAGTTGTTAAGCGAGGCAAACATTCAGAGAAAATCCTGCTCTTTAAGCGAGTTAGTCTCTAAGCGAGGCACTCTTTATGTGAGGTTTTACTGTACTTTATTATCTTTCAAATGATCTACACATTGAATTCGCCTTTAATTATGTGATAAATATAACCTAGCATACACAGACATAATCCATGCAAGACCTCTATCCAGCCCAGCTGTCTTGGACATGTCTTGGGTATTTGGAGCTTAGGGTGCTTCTCAAGTCATCAACATGTGGAGAACAGGTAGCATCAACAGACAGAAAAGCACCAGCTACAGCCCTATCTGGATTAATGGTCTTAGTTACCACTAAAATCAATTAGGTGTTGGATTTTTAGCTTCTCAGTGGCAGCCCTATAGTAATTGAACTCTTTACCAAACATACATTATTTCATCTACAATACACATTTTCAAGCAATGCTTAAACAACCCCCTCCAAGGGATCTCTTCCCTGCAAACTATTTTTGTATTAATAGCTTTATGTAACTTCAAGTTTTTTTATTTTATTGATCCAAATGATACCTCAAAGTTTTTTACTTCCCCCAAATTGGTGCTCTTTAGCTGTTTTGGAACTATAAGACTCATCATTTAAACCCACCATGGCTGGTCACATGGGATACCTGCCCATCTCTAGGAGATGAAGTTTGCCCCAGATTCTCTGTCAGTCACAGTTTGTCACCCTCATTACTTGGGGATAAATCTAGGCGTCTTCAATGTTCAGTTTCAACAATAATTTTCAGCTTCAGCAACAATTCCTTAGGTATCCAGAAAAGTAGTGCTGGTCTTTAAAACAGTAGCAGGTCCCCACAAAACGTAGTTCAGATGAATCTACTAGTAACAAAGGACTGCAGAACACACATTTTCCCATCTGTTAATACAGAGGGCATGTATATTAGAACATCCTCACCATGCAATGGGGTGTTAATGCAAATTATGTCTCTAACCATCCAATAGAAAAGTTTTCTAGTTTTCTACCTCTAGGGTCACCTGACATAATTAAGCTGTTTGTTGTTAGGGTCTTTTTATTCAGTCACTAGCTTAGTGCCTGGCTTTGCCCGGGCATCGTTGGGGGGGGGGGGCAACCCCTTACCCCCCAGGGTGGCAGCTGTGAGGCCAGGCCTCTGTGGTGGCCGCGGCACTGCCAGGAGTCTGGTCTTGGAGCCGCCCCTGCTTCGCTGTGGCATTTCCTGGCGCCTCCATGGACGTCCGCGCAGCCTCATCCATGCCATCCCTGCAGGCACCCTTCTCGTCGGGGGTGCCTACCTGGGCGCCGGTGCTGGGAAGGTTGTAGTGGCCTGGGCCGCGATGGCCTCCCCGCCCTGGGCGCCTGAGGCGATGGCCCATGATGTCCAGGCTTGCTGCATGCGCAAGGGCCGTTTGTGTGGCGGCCATTGCCCCGCCCCTTACGCCCTTGGGCCCGCCACACCGATTAGTCGCGGTGTGCTGCTGGGAGGTGTAGTCTTTGCATTTCCCCCCAATTTGTGGGGCGCAGGCCCTCCCATGGCGGTTCGGATCCTGACATTTATGTTGCTGCATGTCCAAGGTAGGTACGTGTCAAGCTTCAGGGGGTTTGGTCCAGGGGTATGGGAGCCCATGGAGGACCCACAAACAAACACCTGTTTTATATATAGAGATTGTGCTTTTTCAGTATATGATGTTCCAGTTTTTATTCTGTTCTTGCTCTCTCTCCAATTTTGGCTTACAAGCAAAGCAACTATTTACTAATCTTTCTAAAAGCAACTGTAAGTAAAGAACTATTTTGTTATAGTTCTAAACAAGTGTGGAGAGTTTAGTTGCTGGGCTAGAGTGGAAAGCATAATGCTTGGAGAAATTGCAAATTATAAGTAAGACTATTTGTAAAGCTGCCCCGCCTACTGCTGTGTATTAAAAACTTGACAAAAATGTGCCACATAATTCCATTCAATCTAACTAGTTAAATTAAAACTCTCTCTCAAAATGGAGACCATGTTGTCCTCTGAAACAGTAAAACTACTTTCATTCTCTGTGAAATCTGAGTTCTGGTTACTTGACCTATCTAATCATGGTTGGTTTGCTACATCTATTTTCTCATTTTCCTTCTCAGAATATGTAGAAGCTGCCCAAGGTCCAAAACCATTTCCAGTAGGTCTTTTTAAGTTGCTGAATATCAGTATTTTACAAGGTTCTGTTGCTTGAAACTACATACACAATACAATATTTACCTTCAATTGATTCACTTTACATAAGTGCGACAAGGAGGAATTTTGTAAATAACTGTTTATTATGTCTAGTGTAGAAACTTGTGTACCACCTGCTACACATTTTATTTTAAAAAAACTTTATAAAAATACAGATATGTACAGATTAGTGTTCTTCATGCCTGTTCATTTCTGGACAATTTCTATGTTAGTAATACTATCCAATAAACTTCCATTTTTAGGGGAAAAGCTGTGCACAGTAGCAAAGTTCACAAGAAAAACACAAAATCAAGTATCATATCCTTACAGTAGATCTAGAACAAGATGAAGACTTTAAAAAAAGGAATATGGGGATTTTTCTCCCTACTTAACACTAAACATACTAAACTGTATAGTTAATTTCATTAATTCAGCAATAAGCATATTTTATATTGCATAATTCTAGAGTGACAAATTGTTATTTAAAATCTTGGTATTGTACTAGCTTTTGTAAGCTAGAATTGCTACCAAATGGAAGGGAGTAAGGTATCAAAACCCAAGCTCCAGTTTTATGTAGGTATTATCACACATAAAGCTACAATATTTACGTATGTTTTACCTAGCTGGCTGGATAGTTCAATGAGTCAGATATCTTGCTGCAGAGCTATAGATTCGGAGTTTAATTCCCCATTGTGTTTCCTTGGAAAAAACCAGCCTGTGTGACCTTTGGCAAGTTGCACAATCCCAGTGCTCTTCCAGAAGGAGGGAATAGTAAACTACTCCTAAAAACTCTCTACTTAGAAAACCCTGAAAAGGGTCACCATAAGTCAGAATTGACTTGATGGCGCACAATTATTATTAAAAGATCTACACAGTATGTGTATCTTTATGTAGGTGTATAAAAGGTTTATAACCAAATATTCAGAGTTATTTAACTACAATATAGCGCTATTGTATTAACTATATCTCCGTGGAAAACAAGTACAGTACTTAGTCCATAAAATCAGCAGGTCTTTGACATGATAGCAGCATTTCATGTCTTATATGTGTTGTACTAGAGCAATTTTTAAAACACAGACACCCGCATAATGAAAAAACTCCATTCCGCGGAGCTCTTCGCTATGCGGTTTTCCCTGAAGCAAATTGGCGATACCCCGCATAATGAAAAAAGGTTTGTTATATGGGGTTTCGTTAAACGAGGTATACCTCGCTTAATGAAAACCCTGTATAACGAAAGTTTTCGTTATGAGGGGTATTGCAAATAGCACATGAACGCTTCATTGTATGAATTTTTCATTATACGAAGCATTCGTTATACGGGGTTCCACTGCACTTTGATCGTAAACAACAACAAAAAATACACATTAATTTCAGAACACAAACCATGATCTCGAAAATACAGTTGGCAATCACCTAAAGCAGTGATGGCAAACCTTTTAGAGACCGAGTGCCCAAACAGAGGGGTCGGGCGAACTCTGTGCTGGGGGGAGGGAGGAAGCGCTCCAATTGGGCTGATGGGCAGAGCAAACTGAGCTGGGGAGGAAGCGTTCTCATTGGGCAGCTGGTCAGAGGGGTGTGTGAAATCTGTGCTGGGGGAGGGAGGAAGCTCTTCCACTGGGCTGCTGGTCAGAGTGAACTGAGCTGGGCTGACGGCGCACATGCCAACAGAGAGCTGGGAGTGCCACGTTTGGCACACGTGCCATAGGTTCACTACCACTGCCCTAAATGAATGATGCAATTAATCTGGACTTACGCATGGCTTCAAACGGGGGTTGTCAACCTTTTCAAGCTGAGGGCCGCATCAAGCTCTGTCAGACAGCTTTGGGGGCTGGACGGCCACTTTGCCCTGCCTGCCACACATGGCACTTCTGGGTGTGGCGGAGGCAGTGGGGGGTCACATGAAATGGTGTCGTGGGCTGCATCCAGCCCCCGGGCTGTAGGTTGAGAACCCCTGGCTTAAAACAAGCAAATAACACCCATACGTAAAAAGAGAATTGACATTTTAGAAAAGTGAAAAAATACTGAAGCAAGAGTAGGGCATTCATAGCTGTAAACAGGAATCAAGTGATAAAATGCTACATCATTCAGTGACAAGTATCTCAACAGAAATTGGTAGGAGAGGCAATGAAATCCAGGAGAGTTTTACATTGGGCTGTGTTAAATCCTCCATGTTTCATTTCGTATGTGCCACAGGAGATGGCTCCGTGATCAGTGTGTGGGCCACTTCATGGCAAACTGTGATCCACCTTAAATAAATTCATGCCAATGGCATTTTTCCTGCTTCAGGAAAAAAATGCATTCTTGGATACGAGTTGCAGCTGACGATGATGACCTTTTAGAATAGGACAGGATGTTTTGGAAAACACCTGTTAATACTCAGCTTGGATAACGGAGGCAGAAAGATAAGGTCTAACCTTTGAAAGAGGGATAGGAGTATTGATAGTATGGGCATTTTACATTTATTTGTATACATACACACACACACATTGGAGTGACAAAATCCTGCACAATGCATGGGACAATGGTTCCTCAGCAAAAATTGATTTTTAAAAAAGGTTTTAATTAAAAAGCTGTCATAAAGCTCCAAGTGCCCCCCTAATTTCTCTGATATAAAAGGGATTTTTCAATCCACCAGAAATAGTTGCCCGAAATCCCACTTCTCTTCCTTTTGGGCACTACACGCTGAAGCCAACGTATTTTGCCAAAGGTGTTGACGGAAGCTTTACTGTTGGGTTTGCAAAACGATCACAGCATTATTCAGAAAACAGTCTCTCTGTAAGCGCGAAGAGATGTTGTTATTTATTGCCATCCACTCTGAGGAAGACTTGTCTGTAATGAAAAAGGTGTTCCAGGTGTTCCCGGTGCTGGAGGATATGTGGTAAAGCCATCAGTCTGGGATGCGTAGTTCTCCAGAGCAGAAGCCGAGTGTGCCTTTAATCAAAAATAAACACACAGAAGCTTAACAAGGAGGCTGTAAGAAGAGAGTTTAACTACTCCAAAATGCTAATTTGGCAGCAAAGGGAACCCAGATTTGCCAAACATATCAAAAGATTGAATTTGCATGAGTGCAGAATTTTTAACAATTACTGGCAAGAAAGTTTTTTTAAAAAAAGTATTGGTCATTCTGAGATTAGCATTATGCTGGATAAAAATTAAGGCCAATGAGATTTTATCTTTAAGCACTCTAGAGCAGGAGTGCCCAAACTTTTCAGGCTGCGGGGCGGTCATGTGGTGCAGGAGGCTGGTCACTATGGCCCGGGGGCTGGATCCGGCTCCCGATGCCAATTCACCTGGTCCATGAATCCCTTGTCACTCCCAGAAGTGGAAGTAAAATGCACCCATATGGAAGCGACGAGGGATTTGTGGGCTGGATGAATTGGCATCAGGGGCTGGATCTGACCCGTGGGCCGTAGTTTGGGCACCCCTGCTCTAGAGACTGTTGCTACTTCCCTCATGGTGCAGTGGTTAAACTGCTCTATTGTATCCAAAATTGCTCTGACTCAGCCTTACATCCTTCCAAGGTTGGTAAAATGAGTACCCAGCTTGTTGGGGCCAAAATGTTAATTACGAGAGTGCACTAAACACTATGGGAATGTACATAGGTGCAACTGCTATTGCTACATTCAACTGCACAGCTTTGAGGACTAGAAACTTGTTATTTAAAAACAGAACAAAATTATAAAACTGATGCTGGATTCCATTATGTTGAGATGGTCCTTCAACTATTCAACTTTCAGAACATCATCTCTTTTGTAACTTGCCTCAGGGAACCCATATAGGGGCATTCTGGAAGTAAGAGTAGGCTGTAACTATTCTTTTCATTGATTTTCTCTCACTGTCCCATCACCCCTCATAAGTAGTGAAAGATTCACCACTTTCTGTCTCCTCCTCTCAGCCTTTTCTAATCCTCAAGCCCATCTCTTTCCTGAGTGATCTCCTTTCCCCTCTTCTTTGTGAAATGTGGTCTTCTGATTAGGATAGGCTCTTCTGTGAAATGTTTTTTCTTCTAAATAAACTAGTAATCTTTGTTTAAAATTAATCTTCTGTCTGGTTTATTGCTCCAAGGAAAAGAACAATAAGGTGAGTTTCAAAGCTCACAGGAATACTAATTTTGGTTTACTTTGAGAAAGAGATCTCTTAATAATGCTTACTAAAGACCTAATAACACTTGCAATTATATACTTGTAAGTATATATACTTACAGTCAGAATTCAAATTTATAAAACATACATGGTTCCACATATCTGGATTTACAAAGACAGCAACCTAAGCACTGTTGGCCATTTCAGGGGGGAAAGCTTCCTCTTGGCTGGGGGAACTGTAGTTCCGAAAGTTTTCAATGAGATTGGGATGATAGTTATATTTTGGTATATCAATTTTAACAGGTCAGGTCTTTCAACTGCACATTGACATGAAATAAGCTTCAATCTCGTCTTTATATTACCTTGAACCTATCACACAGTGCAGAACAATACATTTAGAAATGAATACTTGCATGTATGTTCTTCCTCTTCTTGGATAATAAACATCTTAATGTGGCGAAGGGGTTTGAATAGGTCAGTGAAACTGAGAGCAATGCTGTCAGGAGGCCAGGCACCATTATGAACCTGGATTTTTGGCAGGGTCATCCATGGTAGAATGGCCACAACTGAGACACCAGGGTAAGATGTATCCGCCCTCTTCAAGGCAGCAGCGATAGTTGAAGGTGACACTGGTGGAGGAGGCAACAACAGTGACTCTAAGGCCATGATGGCGAACCTTAGGACTCCAAATATTCTTGGACTTCAATTCCCAGAAGCCCAAGCACCCTGTGAATCCACACGAATGGGTTTACTAAGATTCATCCGGCCTGCGCTGCCCTCATCACTCCTGGAAGCGGAAGTCAAACGCGTTCGGATGGGCACTTCCAGGAGCGACAAGGGTGGTGCGGGCCGGATGAATCGCAGTAAACCCATTTGTGTGGATTCACAGGGTGCTTGGGCTTCTGGGAATTGAAGTCCAAGAACAACTGGAGTGCCAAGGTTCACCATCGTGGCTCTAAGGTAACTTTTGTTAGTGTCTCGGAACTATCATCCCATGAATATAATTGTATTAGGAACCTGGAATTTCTTAATTTAACAGTTGTATTAATGTTACAAATGAACTAAAAATGCCATATTCTGATGCTTGGATATTGGTATGTGTTTAAAAGATCATGGTTAAGTCATGGCAAATCTTTATCAGGTTAACCACTAGGTGACCAAAAATAGAGGGGAAATGTAACACTTCTAGTCTGTCCTGTTGCTAGGTGGATAAAGGCAGTTCCTTGGTTAAGGCCATTAAAAAGGGCCTGAGGCTATGTCCTACTTCATTGGTTAATGCCAGTGAGGACAGGGGGGGATGTCGTTACTCTTGAACAAGAAATAGGATATAAAAAGGAGGGGATTTGTGTAGACAGAGAAGAGATGCACCCACAAAGAACACAAACACAAACAAAGAACAGAGATCTGAAAGATGAAGAAGAGAGATCTCAGCAACATGCCTCAGGCTAAGTAACTTGCTAAGATGGGTGCAGAAGTTAAAGAACTTGAATATCTAAAGAGATAGTTAGGTTATTTTGAATTCAGGTGAATGTGTATGTTCTACATTCTTACTATTTTTGATTGGAAACTGATTTTGAAAAAGTGAAAGCCTTTTATACTTTTACCTATGTTCTATTTACAATAAAAAAAAACTTTACTTCATCACAATATGTGGTTTTTGGAAAGGGGTAAGAGTTTGCCAGACCTCTAAGGTCACAGCTACTGAGTTAAAATACTTTTACATCTCTCATCTGAGATAAAAGGATATCTCAGGCAGCTTGGGAAGCTGGAAAGTCTAGGCAGACTTCTCTGAGGGAGTCTTAGGAGACCCAGATCTGAGCCTGGTAACTTAGGCAGGTGTAAATCAGTTGGGTCATAGGAGATACTAAGGCAAGGAGTCCTGTCTAGCAGACATTGGTTCTGCCAGGGAATATTTAAGGCCAGGAGAAGCCAAAGAATATGGTGGGCAGGGCAGTGGTGACAGTTAGTCATGTGCAGAAGGTAGCAATGGTAAACTCCTACTGAACTTCCTTTACCATGAAAACCCTATGATGTGGTAATCCAAAATGAAAAAAAGAGAAGATGAGACTCTCAGGTTGGAAAGCAGTCGATCAGTTACTGGAGAAGACCAAATGACAAGAATGAATAGCTCTGTCACTAGTGATGCAACTAGATTAAAGTTGAAAGAATATATACTGGATGCCGAGTACAAAGGTCAAGGAAAGTTTGATGCCGCACAACACATACAACAGGAACGTAGAACGTGAGACGTATGAGCCAAGATGTATTGGAAGCGGTAAAGCAGAAATGGAATTTATAAACATTGTAGTATTGTACTTGGTGTAAGTGAATTAGAGTGGAATGGAATGGAATGGTGTATTTTCAGTCACACAACTACAAAGTGTTCTTCTCTGGAAATGAGCAATTCAGAAAAAATGGAATAGCTGTGCGATGGAGTGAGCGCCCGTTGTCTGTCCCAGCCCTTGCCAACGTAGCTGTTCGAAAGCAAGACATTGAAAGCAGATAAATGAGTACAGGACCACTTTTGCGGGAAAGGTAACTGGGTTCCATGCACTTCGGTATCTAGAGTTGGACATGACTGGCTTTTGAACAAGAGAGACCTTGACTTTAACAGCCAACTGACAGTACAAACTCAAAATCCCAGATGAGCACATAATAGAAATAAAATAGATAATACAGTAATCAAAAGAAAAAGGAAAGGAAATTGAAAATACTGGGGGAAATAACTAAGAAGGGCTAGCTAGATAAGGTTTTCAATTGTTTCCAAAATATTTGAAGAGACAGGGCCTGTTGAATTTCAATAGGGAGATCTTTCCAAAGCAAGGTGGCCACCACTGAGAAAGCTCTCTTCCTAGTATCACTCTTTTTTGCTCCTCTCAGTGTCAACAAAGAAGCCTGAGAGGACTTTACAACATGGGTAGAATTGCTGTAGGAGAGTCACTCTGACAGGTAACAAGATTTCAAACTGCTTTGTAAATAAGCAGGAAGATCTTGAACTTTGCGTGAAATGCAATGGGCAACCAATGGAGGTGGGCCAAAACAGGAGAAAGATGTATCCCAGTGATAACTCTGGCCGCTGCTTTTTGGACCCACTGAAATGTCCGTAGCAACTTCAAGGATAACATCACCCAAAGAGCATTACAGTAATCGATTTTAGAGATTACCAATGCATAGATCAGGGGTGCCCAAACTTTTCAGGCAGTGGGCCGGTCACACGGTTCCTCCCACTGCAAGTGGAAGTAAAACGCACCTTGCAATCTGTTTTGCAACAGGATAAGATTTTTAGGCTGCCATTTTTCTCTGCTTAAACCAGGGGTGCCCAGTCTATGGCTCACGGACCAGATCCAGCCCCCAACGCCAATTCCTCTGGCCCCCACACCGCCCTCATTGCTCCCGGAAACGGAAGTAAAACATACTTCCAGACATTGCTTCATGACCTGAAGAGCCTCTATCTCAGATAGAAAAGGAGAGCTGCATATCATGTGCACTGCATATATGTATACGGATTTTCACTAACTGGAAACTTTGACTCGCAAAGTGCTTACCTTGCCCGTGCATATATTGTATTTACCTGTAGCAATGCTGATTGTGCAGATGCACTGTGCTGAAGTTCTTGTAAGGAAGACTGTGTAGCACTTTGGGCAAGTCCAGGAATGCCAGAAAGAGACAGGAGTCCTGGGAATACTGAATTTCCAGGGGCCTGAAGCCCAGAGGTCAGACTAAAATAACCAGACACAGAACACGTTCAAGTCTATCAGACAGTAGAAAAACAGTCTAGTATACAAAATTCCAAGGTGTGCTGCAGTTACTAAATGTCAAACTGTAACTATACTTTTTACAAAAAAAAAATCGCACTCAGATACAGCTGAGCTATCATATGGCCAAAAACGGTTTTGCTTGTGGAAATGCTACTGCTCATGTTTGGCATTTAGACTTAAATAACTTCAGACTGATTATTTCTCTACTTTTGTTCTTGCAGATATTTGGAAGAGACTTAAATTTTCAGAAGCCCCAGCTAGCACACCAAAATTTTGGAATTCTGGGAACTGAAATCCACACCTTTGGACAACAGAAGCACATTAGATATAGCTCATAATCAGTCCCTACTGTAGTACGTCTCTCAAAGATCCCTGCATAAATTAAAAGGCAAAGATTCAAAAATACGAAAGTATTTAGTGCCACTTACCCTAGCAAGGAGGATTGTGGTGGCTTAGTGGTTAAGATGCTGAACTTGACTGGAAGGTTGGCAGGTCAGCAATTTGAGACCCGAGTGAGCTCCCGTCAATATCCCAGATCCTGCCAACTTAGCATTTCGAAAGCAAGAAATTGCAAGTAGATAAATAGATACCACTTTGGTGGGAAAGTAAGTGACATTATGTGTACTCCAGTGTCTAGTCATGCCCGCCACATGACACGGAAACATCTACAAACGCAGACAGCACTGGCTCTTTGGCTATACATGAAGATGAGCACTGAACCCTTGAGTCGGATATGACTGGCTTTCAAACAAGGGCGACCTTTACCTACCCTAGCAAGAGAAATTTAAAAGAAATGCAAAGAGTCCCAAACTATGCCCAAGTCTCTGCTCATGTTGAGAAATTTAGATTTTATCTAAGATTTAATAAACCGATGAATTATCCATTATGTTTCAAATTGACAACCACAGAGAATGTTATTTTTTTAAAAAAAATCTCCTTCCTGCCAAGTAGATGACTCTGGCCGTAGACAACGTACCCAGCCTGTGCCACAAGTGCCGAGTTGAAGTTTGAGCTAAAGGCCGAGGCAAACCCTGGCAACACGGGCGCCGGAGATGGGACTGTGGCAGCTGCCGGCAGTGGTGTGACTGCTGCTACTGTAGAAGGAGCCTGGAGCCCAGGGAAAGAAGGGAGAGCAGGAGTGACAGAGGGAGTGTTAGACACAGGGAAAGGAGGGAAAGATGAGTTGCAGGACCCTAGAGGGACTTGAGGGACCGAAAACAGGGAAGGCACAGCGCTGCACAGGTTCAGGGAGAACGGTGGCGCCGGAGCAGCAGCCGAAGCAATGAGGGCCGGGAGGACCGTACTGGTGGAGCTGGCGTGAGGGGCAGCAATGGCCGACGTCGTCGTAGGCGGGATGGGCAACAGCGCCCCTGTTGCCGCAAGGGCCGGGTTGCCAGTAAAAGCGAAACTGCTGGTGAGCGATGTGAAAGGGGGAAGTGCATTATATACTGGGGCAATTGGAGCGATGGAAGAGGAGCTGTTGAGGGGAGAGCTCAAGGAGGAGAGGCCAGACAGAGCTGGGTTCAGGGAACTGGCCAAGCTGCCGGCCAAGGAATTCGCCGAGGTATAGGCATGCCCAAGTGCTGACAAGGTTGAAGTGCTGTGAGAAGGCCCAGCTGAATGGGACGGGCCTTTGAACCCCGAAAGAACAGGGCTTATGGGCTCAGTTTTCACCAGAACTGGAATGGCTGTGGCAGCGGAAGCAGATGAGACTTCAGGGTCAGCAGGGCTCGGACAATGCGGAAGCGCAACGGAGGAGACACAGCTGGCTGGCAGGATGGAAGATGGCAATGAGGTTAACGGGGACTGTGTGGGTAAGGCAGGTGGGGTTGTGCTACTCCTAGCACCAGCTTGAGACGGGAGCCCCGGGAAGACGGACAGGCCTGGAGTGGAGGGAGGTGGATGGACAGAGGTAGCCATGCTTGGTGTGTAACATTTGTTCACAGACGAAGCAGTGGCTTCAGAAGTCTGGCTGGCAAGAGCAGACAGAGAAGCAAGCTCAGCCGTCACAGCAGAAGGCAGGGCAGCCGGATTCATCCCCGAACTATCATTCACTGAGAGGAAGCCCTTTAGGACAGAGAGAAGCGGGTTGGACAAGTTAAGGGGGCATGAGAGGCTAGTGGCAGGAGAACCAATGGGACTGGCTATTCCCTGAGGAGTGGGCGTCAAGGACAAAGGCAGGCCAGCAAAAGTGGATGACAATGAATTGGGGTTATTAGCGGAGGTGTTAGCAGACGTTGCAGAGAAAGGCAGGCCGGCAAAGGGGGGCATGGAGGCGGATGCAAAAGCTTCGTTAGGGACGGTGCTGGCACATGGCATGGATAGGCCTTGCGGTGTGGATGCAGTCGGGAGCCCAGAAGCCAGGCCAGAGAAAGTGGCAGGGAGGGAGGTGGGGATAGCACAACAAGTGGAAGTGGCAGGAACACCAGGAGGCAAGGAGTGGGGTTTATGGACAGGAGGCGTTGTCAAGGGCTGAGATGGACGGATGGAGGAGACCGCCTGCCCTGGGAAGCCAGGCAGGGCAGAACTGGACATGCTTATCCACGGCGTGGTGGGAGAGGGAAGTGCTGGTGACGAGTGGGTGATGGCTTTCACAGAGGTCAGGGTGGGGGCTGGAGAAGCAGCAGGGGAAGAACCATGAGGTGGAAAGAGATGATTCGATTGCGCAGCAAAAGCTGGAAAGAAACAAAACCAGTAAGATTTCTTGGAAACCAGCAGAAATGCTTGTCAGTCAATATGAATGCATTCTAACACAGGTTACACAGCAATTCAAAGGCACAAAAGCAAAATAAAAGACGTGACCACAGTTTTTACAAAAAAGTAAAATGGTATGCAAAATGAGACACAGCCACTGGTTTGGTTACTGTCATCTGAACAATTCAAGCTTGGCGTTGTCCAGGTGTACAATCATTTGAGACTCATGTAGCCCTGAAGGGCTCAAGACACCAGTTTGGCAAGCACAATGCCTTCTTCTCTAAAGTAGTAATAAACACCCCGGATGGATCGTTCATCAGACGTTGGCACCACCTGAAACTCATCCTGTCCGGATGGAAGCCAATAGTAACATTGAGAAGTCAATCCTATCCTGAGCCCTGGTGGCGCAGTAGTGAAACGTCTGTACTGCAGCCAAAATGTTGTGAGTTCAAATCTGATGGAGATTAAGGTTCACTCAGCCTTCCATCCTTCCAAGGTCGGTAAAATGAATGCCCAGCACATTGGGAGCAAAATGCTAATGAACTTATGAACTGTTCAGAGAGTACACTAAGCGGTGTGGGGTGGTAGATAAATATAATTGCCATTGATAGCCTTTTGCATTAGTTTTTCCTATAAGAGGGGAATTGTTTTTAATGATATTCTTTCCCTGAGTATCGGGAGCAGAGTTTGAACCTATGGAGTGCCTCAGTATTTTGTTTCTATAAAAACTCACCTCAGGTTTCGTACATTTACTGTTAACGTTCACAAAGTCTTAAGAGACTCTGCAAGGGTCCCCATGTTTAGGGAAACAACTCCTTATGCTATGCCTGTGATGGCAAACCTTGGCATGCCAGATGTTCTTGGACTTCAATTCCCAGAAACCAAACCCCCCATGAATCCACACGAATGGGTTTACTGCAATTCATCTGGCCCACACCACACTTGTCCGTCGTGGAAGTAAAATGCACCAAGGTTTGCCATCAAGTTGCTACGCATAGTGGCTTAGTAAATTCTGATGGTTAGATACCATCTCTCCGGCAAAATATCACTAGTAGCTCTTGTCTGCATACCTCCTTTGGAGTTTCCACCTTCCAAATTCTATACTATCTTAACTCAATCTGACGTGAGGTATGAAAATCAAGAACCTATGAGGGCAAAATGAGTGGTGTGGGCAGGGAATGACTTTTCTCCTCCTCTTCCAGTGCCATCAAAAAGCTTGTCCTGAAATCTGAGCACCTTTGCTGCACAGGATAAGCTATGGAGACAGGCTTGAGAGGAAAGGCCAAAAGCACCTTACAAAAGGAAGGGCTTTGCTCCCAGAAGATGGTGCTGTTCAAAATCAGAACTTTCCCACAGCTCAAGCCATTCAGCAGGACACTCTGAACCCGAGGAGCCGCTTTGTCAAGGCAGGGCAAGGAAAGAGGGTTGGAAAGTCATCTTGTACCCCTTCCTTTCTGGTGGTGTTTCTCCAGAGTTAACTCCTAGTTCTTGAAGATTGTGATGGGGTGGATACGATACTGCCAACTTCCATGTTAGCTGTAGGTAACTCACTTGGAAATAATCTTAGAATTGCATTCTTCTTCTGCTGTATCCGAATCCGAATATTGATGATCCTCATGGCGATCAGCCATGAAGATTGTCCTGAGAACATAATGCCGTGGTCTTTCATCTGCCTTTTGCATTGCAGCGTGAATCCCGTACCAGTGATTCAGTTCCGCGAGGCACTTTCTGGTCCTGAGCCCTTTTGGCTCATCAGCCCCAGGCCAGTATTGATGAAACTGCTGCCCTCCATTAGGATGGATCCAAGTGGGATCTAATCCATTTGGGGACCGTCACCCTTCCCTGTGGACTTTGCCACCCAAAGTTGTTAGTCCTCAGGAATGTCAGGTTAGTTAACTGCTGCCTGACAATCAGTGTTGAGTTGCTGGCAGTAGAGTCTAGTCCCATGATGGCGAACCTTGGCACTCCAGATGTTCTTTGACTTCAATTCCCAGAAGCCCAAGCCCCCTGTGAATCCACACAAATGGGTTTACTGCGATTTATCCAGCCCGCACTGCCCTCGTGGAAGTGGAGCCGTACGGGTGCATTTTACTTCCACTTCCGGAAGCGATGCGAACAGCGCGGGCCGGATGAATCACAATAAACCCATTTGTGTGGATTCACAGGGTGCTTGAGCTTCTGGGAATTGAAGCCCAAGAACATCTGGAGTGCCAAGGTTCGCCATCACTGGTCTAGTCTATTACCATAGCAAGATAACCTGGCCAGTCTGGTATACTCAGACTGCATTCTCTCAAATTGCAAGTGCCTCGACACAGTGGATTTGCATGTGGGGGTCAATCATTTTGCTTGCTAACCTGGATTAGTCATGGGTATCATATTATGGAACAATGGGCATAATGATTAATTTTAACTGTGGTAAAGGAGTAACTATTGGTAGTGCTGAATTTTAGCTACCATGTTCCACATATATCATTTCAAATGTGATTCAAATAGTGTCTCAACTAAAGAAGATTCTCAAATATACTAACTAGTCTTGTTGAACTCAGAAAATTTGGGCGGGTTTAGAATTTTTAAAAGAGAGTGAAAAATACTATTAATTTATGAAACCTGGGCGGAAGTGGAAATGTAGGGAGATGGCCATTAAGTCTGGGTAAAAGATGCTGTTGTAGTGGTCAGTTAGGCAACAGAACATATCTTTGACAAGTCCTGTTACACACAGAGAAAAAGCAAGCCATTTCTCTTTCTTTATAGTAATCTTATTATGTAATTGGAGCCATGGCTGTCACCAATGCTTTTCAATTTTCCTATGTCAAAAATGTTTTAAATTAGTTGAGGTTTGATTTAGAAGTCGTAAGAGCAACATTCCTGAGATTAGTGAAATAGAGCTAGGTGCAGAGGGAGATACTGGAAGCTGTGGTTCAAAAACATAACTTTCTCAGATATTGGAGAAGAGCTACAAATATCCAGAGAATCTACTATGTCTTAATGCAGAGTTAATATTGGCCAAACTTCTGTTGCTTAGTATCATAAACCATACTAGATGAGGCCAATGAATTGATGAGGATTTAGTGAGTCAACTTCTCTGTAAATTATATTAATTCAAATGAGCTTACTGTAACTGCAATTTACGCTTAAAGTAGATCTATCTGAATCAATTCAATTTACAAAAGAGTTGATTCACCAAATCCTCATTAATTCAATGGGTCTACTCTAGTGTGATTTACAACACTAAACAACAGGATTTTGGCTACTCTGCATTTTTCATGGGTGCCAATGAATGGAGATTTGAATAGCCGGCTGTGGAGGCTCAGTGGTTAAGAAGCTTGCCTTGTTAGCTGGAAAGCTGGCAAGTCAGCAGTTTGAGACCCAGGCACTATATGACGGATTGAGTGCCTGTCACTGTCCCAGCTCCTGTCAACCTAGCAGATTGGAAGCAAGAAATTACAAGTAGATAAATAGGGACCACATTGGTCGGGAAAGATCTTGGGGACATGAAAGGAGCCTCATTCGGGCATCCCCTGAGCGGACTTTCTCCAGCAAAAATCCTTTCAACCCAGAATAATTTCTGACACAAAATTATTATAATAGGATTTTGGCAAAATGACAAATGTGGTTTAATCCACCTTTTCCTGTAAAACAAACAAGCAGTAGCCATTCACGTCCCACCAAGAAGCAAAGTGATACAGTGCAAATCACTCACAACTCAAGTGGCAGGGAACTGTTCTGCCCTCGACTACACTGGATTACCTGAGGAACCTTCTGCATAGTGCGCAAATAGTTCTGTTTCATAGTGGAAAGATTACTATCAACTTTCACAACAAAATGCAAATAGCCAACTAACACAAAAAGACAGGAATTGTTTACGACAGCAAAGTAGGACTGTGTAGCAACAAAGGAGTCACTGAAATAATCCATCCAATTGTCACGAAAGGACCATGACAGAATGTTGTGATAGTCTTCTATATCCAGGATGTTTATCTGTTTACACGGGATTTATTAGCTAAGTGGAAAGTGAACAAGCTGAACAGTGCAATCCTCTGCATGTTTACTTGAATGTTAAGTCCATTTGATTTCAGCAGGAGCAACTATCAGCTAAATGAGCACAGGACTGTAAACTATAGGGGTTAGTTGCAGTTCTTGGCTAGATGAAACATGACAACAACAACCCCCCCCCCCACTCCCCCAGTAGATTATTGATAATGTTCCTTTGCAATAAAAAAAGCTTTTAGTCAAGGGGATAAAATCTGAAAGTAACTTCCACATTTTAGTATTGTTAACTGTTAAAGCAACAGGTCTAACCTTATCAGCTCTACTTTGGAAAAACCTAAAACTGGTCACATTAACTCCACAATGAAGTTCACAGACCAGAATACTCTTTGCTTCTACTTGCACACTGGTCCAATAGGCAAGAGGCTGGACCCTTTGAGATATCATGCAAAGGGATCTTTTGAAAGGGGGACTTGTGCTATGGAAAGCTGGAGATCACAAGGAACTCTGCCCATCCACAACAGGATACTGTCCACACTAGTTTCCAGGAACCAGTGGGAAGGTAATTCATTCACTTTTAAGCAAGGGATTTGCAAAATTCCTTTACTCTTATTTCTCAGTACTCAGAAGCAGACAATGAGAACAAATTGTTAATGACACACAACAAATAAGACAAGTGTAAATAAAAGCAATCATCAAATTTTTATCTATTGAGCATTTTACAATAAGACAAATTATATTTTATTTATACTTATTGATTCTACTTTTTCATTCTAATCTCAATTCCTTCCGTTCAGCATTTAGTGCTGGTTTATTCAAGAAACCAGAAAAAAAGTGCTTTGATACATTTAAACTGCTTGCACCTTAAATTTGGTACACGTCAGTTACAACTTAATACTTTTTTACAGAAAAAATAACGCAGCTTCCAGCACACTAAATGTGTATTTTCCTTAGTCATGTTATTTTAAATTACCGTATTTATTCGTGTATAACACGCACTCGTGTATAACGCGCACCCCTAATTTTCCATGAAACCTCGGTATAAAATTTTGTTTCACACCATGCTTGATACCCTGAGATGCCATCTAACGGGTACCAGTTATATCGGTGAAAAAGCTTGTTCATAAGAGCACGCCTTAAAACATTGAGGGAGGGGGGGATAATCAGACCCACCTGTTGCAGGGTAAAGAAAATGCAATCCGAAACGAGCACTTCCGACCCCCAGGAGCCTCGCTCGAACTGCGAGCTACCTCCGGGCCACGCCTCGTCTCCCGCGCCACCCAATCAGATCCCGTCAATTTCTTCAAAGCCACACCCCCACCTCCCCTTCAATAGACAGCCGACCCAATTCTAAAAAGGAAGTAAAAGAGGCTCGCGACGGGGGTGGGACACCAGTCCTCGTTTATAACGCGCACCCAAACTTTGATTTCTTTTTTTGGTATAAAATTTTGCGCGTTATACACGAATAAATACGGTACTACACTTCATCTGTAAAAAAAAAAAAAGACAGCTTACCTTGGCTTTGGGAAGATTTTGTCTGATTGGAAAGCTCTTCATTTTCTACATATAAAGGACATAATCAGTTGAGGTTGGGATGGAGAAAAAAAGAATAGTCAATGAGGCTACAAACAAGAGTACCTATCAGGATAAGCCCAAAGGCCTGTTTTACATTGTTTATGTGAAAATTCCAATCATTATGACTGGTATGAAAATTGAATAGAGACATTTCACACAGTGCCAGTGGACTCCCTTACTAGAAATCTCGGCACACCACTGTTCAAAATGGAGGACAATCCCAACAGGCTATTTAAGAATACAGTGCTTCAGCTATGTCAAGGTCACCCTTTGATTAGCCCCATCTCATAGCTCGAGTTTTATATTTAGTACTGTGGTGGCTTAGTGGCTAACGATACTGAAATTGATGACTGGAAGGTCGGTAGGTCAGCAGGTTGTGACCTGAGTAATGCACGACCGAGTGAGTGCCTGTCCCAGCACCTGCTAACCTAGCAGTTTGAAAGCAAGAAATTGCAAGAAGATAAATAGGTACCACTTTGGTGTGAAGGTAAAAAGCATTCCAAGCACTCTGCTGTCTAGCCATGCCTGCCACGTGTCCGCAGAAACGGCTGCAGACGCGGACAAGCGCTGGCTCTTTGGCTATAAACAGAGATGAGCACTGAACCCTGTTGGATATGACTGGCTTTCGAGCAAAGGCAACCTTGACCTTCACTAATGCAATGGCACAGTCCTTTGCCCCCATTTCATTGCCAACCATGCCATTTTTTTACCCAGATCTGCCTCTTCATGAATGCCAAGGAAAGAGAGCGAGAGAGAGAGTTTGTGTGTATGTGTGTGCTTAACTATTACAGGCTCACTTCCTGCCTCTCAAGAATAACAGCCAAAATGGGACTACCCTGAAGCAAATGGTGAACCACTGTGTGAGACAGAATGCTGGACTTGATGGGCTGTGGCCTGTTCCAGCAAGGCTGTTCTTATGGAAAGCAAAGGGAAGTCTGGCAGTGGCTTGCTAGCCCAACCATTTGCACCAGGTCACTCATCTCTTGGTTATGCTGCAGTATAAACCAAGACACAGTGGGTGCTCTGAAGATACCTGTTTTACCTGTTCCTACATGAGCATATGGGGATGGAGCTGCCATGCCAGGAGCTACGACATTAGCCAGGGGAACGAGGCCTGCATTGTTGTAAGCACCTAATAAAGACAAAAAAGTATAATAATACTTTAGGCGACCGCAGTGGCTTAGTGGTTAAGCTAAGCTTGATGACTGGAAGGTCAGCAGTTCAAGACCCAAATGCTGCATGACAGAGCGAGCTCCCATCTCCGTCCCAGGCTCCTGCCAACCTAGCAGTTCAGAAATAAGAAATTGCATGTACCGCTTCAGTGAGAAAGTAAACAGCATTCCGTGCACTCCAGTGTTGAGGCATGCCTGCCACATGTCCATGGAAACATCAGCGGGCACAGGCTCTTTGGCTATAAACAGAGATGAGCCCTGAACCCTAGAGTTGGATATGGCTGGCTTTTGAGAAAAGGCAATTGTTACCTTTACTTTTATGCTACTTTCATCTCTTAAAGCCTTTTGCATTTTTCTCCCTACATGAGCAGTTAAACAGCAATAGCAATTACACTTATATACCACCCTATAGCGCTTAGCGCACGTTCTAGGTAGTTCACAAGCTTGGGTCTTCATTTTTACCAACCTCGGAAGGATGGAAGGCTGAGTCAACCTGGAGTCCTGGTCAGGATTGAACTCACAACCTTCTGGCTGCAGTACAGCAGTTTAACCACTGCGCCACCAGGGTTTTTAATAATGATGAAGCATTATTCCAGCTATTGCTGAAAGAAATATTTTAGGTCCATGATGGCGAACCTTGGCACTCCAGATGTTTAATTTTAATTTAATTTAATAGTCATATTTATATATGCCTCCCACTCAGGCAGAACCCGACTCAGGGCGGCATTACAACAAGTTCTAAAAACACATAAAACACTTTAAAAGACCCATATCTCACCCACTTTAAAAGACCCATATCCCACCCACCCATCCCACCCACTATAAAAAGAAGAAGAGAGAGTTCTTAATTGTTTACATAAGCCAGCAGGCGGGGACCGTGTTCCCATTAGGGGCCCACACCTGCCCTGCCAATCCTCTCCTGAAGGGCAGCAAATCTCTTTGAAGTCTTAGATCTGTTGGCAGGAGGTTCCAGAGGGTTGGTGCGGACACGGAGAAGGCCCTCCTTTGGGTGCTGGATAGATGTGCACCCCTAGTTGATGGCACTATTAGTGAGCCCCTCCGGTCCGCTCTGGTTGCAAGGGCAGACACTCTTGGGACGATGCAGTCTCTAAGGTATCCTGGCCCACTCCCATATAGGGCTTTAAAGGTCAAAATCAGCACCTTGAATTGCACCCGGAGACAAACTGGTAACCAGTGCAGCTCCCGAAGTAGCGGTGAGGCGCGGGCATATTGTCCGCATCCCATCACCACCCGGGCTGCTGCATTCTGGACCAGCTGCAGCCTCTGAATGGTCGTCAAGGGCAGCCCCATGTAGAGCTCATTACAATAATCTAGTCGGGAAGTGACCAGAGCGTGGGTGACCATAAGCAAGGAGCCCCGGTCCAGGAGCGTGCGCAACTGGCGAATCACCCGAAGTTGGGCAAAAGCCCTCCTGGCCACAGCCGCTACCTGTTCTTCTGGCAGCAGCCGCGAGTCCAGAAGGACCCCCAAGTTGCGCACTGGGTCTGTCTGGGGCAAAACAGCCCCATCCAGTACCAAAGATGGTAGCTCCCTGGATAACACGGGCCCCCTTATCCACAGCCACTCTGTCTTGCTGGGATTCAGCTGAAACCCATTGGCCCCCATCCAGACCCCAATGGCCTCCAGGCATCCGGATAGGATTTCAATGGCATCACTGGGGCTCCCACGGGGCGAGATGTACAATTCATCTGGCCCGCGCTGCACTCGTTGCTCCCAGAAGTGGAGTCATATGGGCGCATTTTACTTCCGCTTCCGGCAGCGTCGAGGGCAGCGCAGGCCGGATGAATCGCAGTAAACCCATTCGTGTGGATTCACAGGATGCTTGGGCTTCTGGGAATTGAAGTCCAAGAACATCTAGAGTGCCAAGGTTCACCATCACAGTTTTAGGTAACTACTAGGAGCAGGGGCTTTTTAGTAATGGCATTTGCTTTGCAGGATGCCTTCCTAATCGACACTTCACCAGACTTTGACATGCTATCTTGTAGTTATTGTGCCAAAGACACAGGACTGGCGTCCTCTTCAGTCACCTGGATGACACAATGAACCACAACACGAGTTGGCATGACCTTTTTTTATTTTTCATGAAAGAAAGTACAGTACTTTGCAGGACTTCTTGAATGCATTCAAACAGCAATCTCTACCTGCAATGACAATGCCAGCAGAACTTTCTGTTCTGTTGACAATGAACAAGATCTCAGCCACAGCTGTTTCCGGAGTCATTTAACTAAGGGGTCTCTTAATTTACTATTTCTTTGTATTGCCTTTTCCCCAGATTATGCTCACAGAGTATAAGGAAAAATCTCAGACAAGCCTATCTGGACAGTATACTCCACAAGTTGGGTGCTACCACTGAAAGCCCTTTTTTCCTGGACTATTACAGTATATTTGGCAAGGTCACTATTTATTATGATTCCGGGTGAGGAATTCAAATTGCAGGTAGATACGAATGAAGGGAGGAAACCTTTCAAATATTTTGTTCTCCAATCTACTAATCAATCTTCTGATCTTATTTTGTATCAAATTGAGTCCGCATGCTATTTTCAAAGACAGGAAATGTTGCTGTTTCCCCACAAAAGCTAGTTAACTGGGGTGGGGGGTGGGGAGATGCCAAATACACGTCTGTCTTTTTAATGGTTCCAAGAAAATATCTTTATATGTAACTAGCAGGGGTACCCGATGTTGCCTAGGTGGGGGGACCCAACCCGGGTCGAGGAGAGACCCGGGCCCGGTTCCCTCCGGCACCCACACACCCTACTACCGCTACCTGGGTGGGGGACTCAACCCGGGCCAAGGAGACCCGGGCCCTGCAACCCCCCACCTCCACCCCATTGGCGATACCTGGTTGTCTGCGTCTGTCGCCCTCCTGACAGTCCCGGCGGGGCTGGCCAAGGTCTCTTAGGGGCCTGCGTTGCTGTGTTCCGGTCATCGTCGTCCTCCCCATGGACTTGTCAGCAGCCGGCGTACGGGCGGTCTGTGCACCCCATGCCTTCCGCCTTGTCTTCTCCAGCAGGCATGGCCCGAACAGAGCGCCCCATTTGGCCTATGCCTTCCGGAGAAGGCAAGGGGGAAGGCCCACCCTGCCCTCTCCGGAAGGTAACCGGCGTACAGGTGCCCCGTTTGGCCCATGCTTTCCGGAGAAGGGCCGCCCGCGTGCCTGGAAGTCCAGACAGGCTTTTGTGCCTGTGTGGATTCTGGTGCATGCACATTACTGCCTCCCCGGACATTTCATGCTGTGGGGGGGGGGGGGGGGAGGGCTTTGCGGCCAACTTTCTGGGTGACAGACCCTGAAATGGGCTGCCGGTCCCCCATGCCGGACAACCCAGGAGTGCCAGGTAGGCAGGTGCGCAGTTCCCTGCGCAATCGGTGCAGGGGCGTTGGCGTGTATGAGTAATATACAGCATGATACCTCTGTTTTATATATAGAGAGATAGATATTAAAAGGTGAGGAATATTAAGTCTTAGGGAAGTGGGTAGGAAAAGCAAGGAACAGTTGGATCATCAGGTTAAAGAAACAGCAAGTAACACCAATTCTATTCAAGACAATTAAGATAACAGAGATCTGCTTTCAGTTATGAACATCACGGCTAGAATATATCAACAAGTTACCAAGTAGCCAGATGAGAGCTGTAAAAAGTGATACAGAGTCCAGGACCTAAGTAGTATGTTGGATAAAATGCAATCATGCAAAAAGGCAAAAAAAGAAAAGAAAAATGAAACAGTTTGACAGCCAGAATCAACCAAACCTTTATAAACAATATGCAAAAAATAAACCCCTGATTAAACTCCCAGTCATGCACTGAGTCATATAACTGAGACCGTACTAAGAATTCAGTCAAGGACTTGTTAACTAGCAGATATTTGAGGTTCTGAGTTACACTGTTACAGTTACACAGGAATACATATTCACTTGCATTCAAGTTGACATACCTAATTACGAAGAAAACCCCCCAATAATAGAGGCTACTCTCTGTCTATTGGTGATGTAGATATTTCTTCCAAAAATCAGTGGCAGAAAGCAAATTATCAGAGGAAAGAAACAGGAATAAAGCACTTACTTGGTGCAATTGTTGCATGTGGTCGACAAGGAGGAATAGGATAAGGAACAGGTTTATGGGGATTGTATGTTGCTGGAGCCTAAATAAGATAGTACCTTAGTCAACACAGAATATTTACACATTATACTATGATCAAAGTAGCTAAGGTATGTGCAACCGAAGTGTTCTGGGCTTCTCTTTTATGTTGTTGAACTGCCAGCATCTGTACTTTACTAATACAGTGGTACCTAGGTATATGAATTTTATGCGTATTCCGGGACGTTTCATATTGCAAAATTTTTTTTCATAAACCCATTTCCCATAGAAATGCATTTCACAATTTCCCATAGGAATGCACTGAAAACCAATTAATTCATTGTGAAAAAATATTTCTTAAACCAAGGCATTATTTTCAATGGATTTTCATTTGTAAACTGAAAATTACGTTAACTGATGTGTTTGTAAACCAAGGTACCACTGTATTTTATTCTAAATCACAGATTACATCATAGTAACAGCAATTACACTGATATACCGCCCCATAGGGCTTAGTGCACTTAGTTCACAAAGTAATTAGCATTTTGCCCCCAACATGCTGGGTACTCATTTTACCGACCTCGGAGGGATGGAAGGCTGAGTCAACTTGACCCTGTCAGGATTGAACTCACAATGTTTTGGCTGCAGTATTGCAGTGTAACCATTGTGCCACCAGGGCTCATGGTTCTTATTGGTTATTGTTAGGCATTCTGGGTTGATTCAGCCTTCTAAGGTCAGTAAAATGAGTACCCAGCATGTTGAGAACAAAATGTTAATTACCTTGTGAACCGCCCAGAGTGCTAATCTTTCTCACACTAGGACAGGCAAAAGGAACTACAGAATGAATTCACCAAAAGATGGCTTCATTTTGGCAGTTTCACGTCTGACCTAGACATGGAAGAGCAGCTCACCTTCCACATGTTAAAACAGAATTTCAAGATATGTTTCCTCTCTTCTGCTTTCTGTGCATCTTATCCTTTTTAAAATCACTTTTAAAACAAAGTGTTTGCTATTTTTAGCTTAATATTTATACACATCTCTAGCACACACCCCCCCAGTAAATATAGCATTTGTCTAATTTTTCACTCTGGGGTTTGTTTCCACCAAACTAACCATATCCTGTTTTGAAAATACAAAAGCAAGATTCAATCATTAACTTCTAGCTCCATTACTGATACGTACTGGTTTGGATGGTCCAAGAATACGAGCTGCTATTCCCTTGCCTTCATTAGTACATTCTTCATTCTCCTTTTTGACAGGGGAGCCCTGGAAAATAAAGAGGTTCTTCTATGAAGCATCTAATAAACTACATGGGATGAAAAGGCAGATAACACAAGTCTGTGTGCTGACTCTCAGAGGAATTCATAATGTATTCAAAGCCAGAGTCAATTTGAGAATACCTTCCAATACAAAAAAGGTGGTTTTTTTTAACATGTAAGTGGTCTACATGACTAGGCAACACAAAAAAAGTGACAGAGGAAGAATTCCAGACCACATCTTCTACAGTAAATCTAGTGGTAGTAATTTCTAAACTACTGTATGTGCAATACATCTGGAAGGATGTCCTGCTTTCCAACAATTAACAATAGCAGCAAGCAAAGCAATCACACTTATATATGCCTCATAGCACTCAGTGTTCTGGGTGGTTCACAAGTTAATTAGCATTTTGCCCCCAACATGCTGGGTACCCATATTACCGACCTCGAAAGTATGGAAAGCTGAGTCAACCATGAGTCCTGGTCAAGATCAAACTCACAACCTTTTGGTTGCAGGACAGCAGTTTCACCATTGTGCCATCAGGGCAACAAAATAAAACCCTCACTCAACTTGAAAACAGCCTGTTGAAATGGGGAAACCCTGAGGAAAACTGAGAGACACATGTATATGAAAATATTGAACTTTATTCTGATAGTGGAAATAATTCTTGGTCTGATCTGTGTGTTAAAAGGCATTCTGTTCTTTAATTTACACACTTCTAGCTAGTCTTCTGTACCCAACTTCAGTTGGTATATGAAATATGCCCACCTTGCTCTAGTGTAGGGCTTCTAAAAAACAAAAGCCCACTGATATCTAGATTCAAAATATTATACTCTCTCTCAAATCAGGACGGATACTTTCCTCTACTGCAGTGTTTCCCAACCTTTGGTTTTTGGACTTCAATTCCCAGAAGCCTAAGTCAATTCCCAAAAGCACTGATCAGCCAATGTACTGACTTAGGCTTCTGGGAATTGAAGTCCCCCTGTGGGGCGTGGGCCCCATGTTGGGAACCACTGCTCTAACCTCTCTGCCATGCTAACCATCCTAAAGAAACTGTATTATAGCCACTGTTTATTTGGCTTTAGTTTGTGGTGTGTGATTAGAGATAGAATACAGGGTTGGGATTCTTTGGGATATTATCATATGTATACTCGTATCTCACAATAATAGTTCGAAAGCCAGCACTTGAAGATTTTACACGATCCTTGGAAATCATTTAGCTTTGCCCCCCAAGACCTGAACATGTGGTTTTGAAAAAGACTTGCTTTTATAATTTGGTCAGAAATGTTCTTTCAGTTCTAAAATAATGATAACCAAGCAAGAAAGACATATTTTATCCTGTGTCGCTGAAAACTATGATGGGGTATGCAATCTTTGTAATTTCACTTGATTCTCTTACATCTTCTTTGAGATTTGTTTTGCAATGCTATGTTGGCGGAACTGACATTTTTTTAAAAAGGGTTTCAAACTAAAGAAGCGTATGTTTGCAATAAGGTTACATTCCAACATGACTGCAAAGTGAAGATCAACCATATTCAGTTGTTAGACCATACATACCGGAAAAATCCCATTTATACGGCTGGGTTTCCCCTTTGGATAAGGGTTTCCAGGAATCATACCACAGGAAGATATCATAGCATGAGGTGCTTTACACCCTGCTTTGGAAGCCTGCAATATAAGCCAAAAATCAAAACTGATTAGAATGACACTTGATTGCAGAATGAGACTTAAGATTGTGTAGGCAAGTCAGGATGTTGCCTGAATAATATGCAGTGTAAAGTTCAAATGTAGAGCTTTCTATGTTGTTTTTAAATGTAAAGATTCTAGATGGAAAGTGGGACGCTGACTATTAAAATGTGTAAAGATCCGTATTTGCCGGTGTATAAGACATACTCTCCCCTTAAAATAAACTGGAAAAATTGAGTGCATCTTATACTCCAAAGCGTCTTATACACTTGCAAATACAGTAATTTATTCTAGATAGGTAGCAGGCAATTTAGCAAGGCCAAGGCAAACATGACCCTGACTGCGCAAATGTTTCTGTAATGGCTAGGATTTTATTAAGCTAAGTACTGCTGGTGCTAGTTGTTCTGCATATACTTGTGCAACAATTGGCAGAAGGTTACTACCTCCTGTATGTTTGGCACTCATGTTAAGTTGGGTGCAACCCTCTACATATCAAGAACACAGAAATACATGGTTCTTTGGACTTGCCAGTTTTTTTGTTACCTACCAAACATTACATTCAGAACAGAATGTAGAGTCCTCAGAGAAACAGCTTTTAGCCTCAACTGCTTACAGTTAAAAAGACACATGCAAACATTGCCCTGAAAATATTCAAATTGTGCAGGTTTTATCTTTTCTATGATCATAAGATCCATTTTTCAATCCATCATGGATTCACTTCTACACTGTGCACAAGGCTTGTTGTTGTTCAGTCGCACAGTCGATTCCGATCCTTTGCGACCCCATGGACCATTGTTCTCCAGGTGCCTCTGTCCTCCACCATCCCCCTCAGCACTCCCAGTTCTGTGCCCATTGTGTCTATAATACCATCTAGCCATCTCATCTTTGGCCTCCCCCTTCTTCTTTTGCCCTCCACCTTTCCCAACATCAAGGCCTTTTCAAGTGAATCCTCCCTTCTCATTTGATGTCCAAAGTACTTTAGCTTCGTCTTTACTATTAGCCCTTCCAATGAGCAGTCAGGGTTGATTTCTTCTAAGATTGACCTATTTGTTCTCCTCGCTGTCCAGGGTACTCTCAAAATTCTCCTCCAACACCACATTTCAAAGGCATCTATTCTTCTGCGTTCAGCTTTCTTTATTGTCCAGCTCTCGCATCCGTACATTACCACTGGGAATACCATTGCTTTGACTATTCTAATTTTTGTTTGCAATGTGATGTCTCTGCTTTTCACTATGTTCCCCAGGTTTCTCATGGCTTGTCTCCCAAGAATCAGTCGCCTTTTTATTTCATGGCTGCAATCCCCATCTGCAGTGATCTTTGATCCCAGGAAAGTAAAATCTGTCACTGCTTCTACTTCTTCCCCATCTATTTTCCAGGAACTGATCGGACCTGTTGCCATTATCTTGGTTTTCTTGATATTGAGTCTCAAACCAGCTTTTGCACTCTCCTCCTTCAATCCAATCAAGAGGTTCTTTAGGTCTTCCTCACTTTCTGCCATTAGGGTGGCATATGAGGTGCTCTGGTATTCCCATCTCTTTAATTACTTGCCACATCTTGTTGTGGTCCACACAGTCAAATGCCTTAGTGTAATCAATGAAACAAAAGTAAACTTGTTTCTGGTATCCCTTTGTTTTCTCCATGATCCAACGTATGTTGGAAATGTGGTCTCTAGTCCCCCTGCCTCTTCTGAAACCGGCCTGCACCTCTGGTAGTTCTCTCTCCACATGCTGCTGAAGTCTGTCCTGTATTATCTTGAGCATCACCTTGCTTGCGTGTGGGATGAGTGCAATTGTTCGGTAATTTGAGCATTCTTTGGCATTGCCCTTTTTTGGGATTGGGACGTATACTGATCTTTTCCAATCCTGTGGCCACTGTTTTGTTTTCCAGATTTGCTGGCATATTGAATGCAGTAATTTGACGCCATCATCTTTTAGAGCTTTGAAAAATTCAACTGGGATACCATCATCTCCACTAGCTTTGTTATTTGCAGTGCTCTTTAGGGCCTTTATAACTTCGCTCTCCAGGATGTCTGGCTCGAGTTCAATTTTTTCATCTTTGTGGTTATCAGGAGTGTTGAGGTCCTTTTTGTAGAGTTCCTCTGTGTACTCTTTCCATCTTTTCTTAATCTCTTCTGCATCAGCTAGCTCTTTTCCGTCTTTGTCCCTTATCATGGTCATTTTTGCTTTAAATGTTCCTTTTATTTCCCCGATTTTTCTGAAGAGATCTCTAGTCCTGCCTCTTTTGTTGTTTTCCTCCATTTCTTTGCACTGTTCTTTTAGGTAGTTTTCCTTATCTCTCCTTGCTCTTCTTTGAAATTCTGTGTTCAGAAGATTGTATTTTTTCCTTTCTCTTTTGACTTTTGCATTCCTTCTTTCCTCTGCTATTTTAAGAGCCTCATCAGACAACCATTTTGCTTTCTTATGCTTTTCTTTTGATATGGTTTTCTTTGCTGCTTCCTGCATGATGTCCTTTATCTCTGTCCATAATTCTTCTGGCACTCTGTCTATTGCGTCTAGGCCATTATATCTGTTCATCACCTCCACCGTGTATTCTTTAGGGATGCTGTCTAGGTGATATCTGTCTGGTCTCCTTGTTTTCCCTATTTTCTTTAGTCTTAACCTGAATTTTGCGATCAGTAGGTTGTGATCTGAGCCACAGTCTGCTCCAGGTCTTGTTTTTGCTGATTGTATGGAGGTTCTCCATCTTTGGCTGCAGAGTATGTAGTCAATTTGGTTTCGGTGTTGGCCATCTGGTGATGTCCATGTGTAAAGTCGCCTCTTGTGTTGCTGGAAGAGAGTGTTTGCTATGACCAATGCGTTCTCTTGGCAGAACTCTATCAATCTTTGCCCTGCTTCATTCTGTGTTCCAAGACCGAACTTGCCTGTTATTCCCTCCACTTTTTGATTGCCTACTTTGGTATTCCAGTCTCCTAATATAATTTGGACATCACTTCTTGGTGTCTGTTCTATGAGGTGTTCTAGGTCCTCATAGAACTGGTCCACTGTGGCTTCATCTGCACCAGTGGTTGGTGCGTATATTTGGATCACAGTGACATTGAAAGGTTTGCCTTGAATTCTGACTGACATCATTCTGTCATTTTTGAGGTTGTATCCCATTACTGCTTTTCTCACTCTTTTATTGACAATTATGGCTACTCCATTTCTTCTAAGGTTTTCTTGTCCACAATAGTAGATATGATGGTTTCCAGAGCTGAATTCACCCATCCCTGTCCATTTTAGCTCACTGATGCCCAAGATGTCAATGCTTATTCTTTCCATCTCATTTTTAACCACTTCCAGTTTACCTTGGTTCACTGATCTCACATTCCATGTCCCTATGCAGTATTGTTCCTTGCAACATTGCATTTCTCTCCCCCCTTTCCTGTTCCTCCCCTTCCTCCACTCTGTGGTGTTAAGCATCCTGTATCACCTAGCCTGCTCCTTTGTTTTGCCTTTTGTTTTGGTCAATAGGGTTCTCTTGGCAAGCTTTGTGGCGTGGTTTGCTGGTTTCTACGCCATTTTTTCCTCGCATCATACATCATATCACAGTTTTAAAAGTGTAGAACATTTTAAACAAATTATTATCATGCATATTATCACACTTTAAACACAGTCTCTATGTCAGTTGCACAAGGCTTACAACCCATTTTACATATACTGTATGTATTTCCCCCCGAACCTCAGCCCACTGACCAGCTGTGTAGTAATACCTGTTCGAGAATTTTTCTGCACCTCTTCTTCTCAGACATGCTAGTTCGGAAGAGATCTTCGATAAGGCGGTAATTCTGAGCATCAATAATATTACTGCAAAACAAGGACCATTTGTTTAGCAAGTTAATAGTTACATGACCAATCAGGAGAATTATAGCTTAATGGTGTGCTTTGTGATTGTAATGGCAAAATCAAAAAAGAAAGCTGGTTTGCACACAGGAAGATCTGCTACGTCTAAATCTACAACTAGCTGCTAGATACAGGTTAATACCAGATAGTCACACTCACGGTTAGGTCAGGTGTTTCAAACATTGAGTCTTTTACCTAAACAAACATCAGCAAGATTTATGCTTGTATTAACTAAATCTAAACATGCAACACAAATCAAAAGCCAACACTTACGAAGCCAACAGTTCTAGTGCAATAAGCTTGTCTTTGCTGAAAGTGAAACAGTTGAGGATGTTCATCACTTTTGCTGCAGAAACAGCTACCATTTTCTAGAATAAACAAAAGTAAGAAGCTTCAGTCCTTACCACATGCATGTTTTAAGCTCATACAGCAAACGTTTCAAGATGGTGCCAAAAGATTTATCAGATCAAGGAATGCATTATCAGTTATTAAGACAAGCTATCCTTAGAAAGTCAGATGCTCAGTTCACTAAATAGATGCAAGTACCACAATTATCACAGGGTTGTGTACGTGCGTGCGTGCAAATCACAATAGAGCTTGGAAAACATATTCTTTGGACTGCAACTGGATGCTGGAAAGAGGATGTCTGAGTAATACAAGCCAGGAAAAGTTACTTTTCTGAGCTCATTTAGTAAAAGAGGATTCATGAAAATGTTTTCTATTTTAAAAAAACTTACATGCTGTAATGCCTTCATTGCTTTTAACTGTGGTTCAGCCCAAGAGAAGTACCTCAGTAATTCAACAATCTGCAACCAAAGACAATTCACAATTCATCAGACATGTGAGAATGTAACTTAAATGAAGTAATTTGTTCATTTCCACTAAATTCCCCAGAAATAAAAACAGCTCCTCAGGAAATGCAGAATTAAAACCTAAATGATTGTTAATAGCTAAGGAACAGTTTGGCTATTCAATTTTAAGCCTTGGATTTACATTATAACTACCACAAATTCAGCATGTCTAGATACTAAGATTTTCAAAATTAAATTCAGATTCAAAATGTTTATGACATAAGCCTACATTGAAATTTTATAACTGAAATTAACTACAACTGCACCTGAGAGCGGAGTGAGGGCAGTTCTTACTGAGAAGTCTCAATGTTTCTGTTACTCTTGTTGTTCAGTCGCACAGTCGATTCCGACTCTTTGCGACCCCATGGACCATTTTCCTCCAGGCACCTCTGTCCTCCACCATTCTCCTCAGCCCGCCAAGCTCTGTGCCCATTGTGTCCACAATACCATATATCCATCTCATCTTTGGATGCCCCTTCTTCTCTTGCCCTCCACCTTTCCCAGCATCAAGGCCTTCTCAAGGGAGTTCTCCCTTCTCATTTGATGTCCAAAGTACTTTAGCTTCATCTTCACTATTTGTCCCTCCAATGAACAGTCAGGATTGATTTCTCCAGTATTGACCTATTTGTTCTCTTTGCTGTCCAAGGGACTCTCAGGACTCTCCTCCAACACCACATCTCAAAGGCATCTATTCTTCTGCGCTCAGCCTTCCTAATGGTCCAGCTCTCACACCCATACATTACCACTGGGAATACCATTGCTTTGACAATGCGAATTTTTGTTTTCAAGGTGATGTCTCTGCTTTTCACTATATTCCCCAGGTTTCTCATAGCTTGTCTCCCCATAATCAGTCATCTTTTTATTTCATGGCTACAGTTGCCATCTGCAGTGATCTTAGATCCCAGGAAAGTAAAATCTATCACAACGGACACAAAATCATGCTGTACAATTTACAGTCTTTTGTGTTTTGTTTTAGAGCTCATACTTGGATTGATTACCAAGCTAATTCCAGAAGCCCTCTCCTGCTGGATTATGGATGTCTGATTACGAGGTGTAGGGGCAGTTCTACCATGTTTGGAGGGATCTCCTGCATCCATAGCCCCCACTTAAAAAAATGAAAACCCTTTAGCTATTCTAAGCTGCAAGGGGATTTTTCCAGAAAAGGAAAAAAGAGAGTACCCTCCCCCATTTTTGTAGAACAATATTTTGGGGTGTGGGTTACAAAATCAGCTCTTGAAGGATCAGAGATGGGGACTATGCACCCTCTGTTCTAAGGACACTGGAGAAAGTTCACATTTTCCAAAAATGTTCTTTAGACCCAAAGTGGCTAGGAGGTGCAAAAATGTGGTGGGAACTACTCTACCTCTCTTGAGGACAAAATGGCCCCTTTTATTAAAAAAAAGGGGGATAGCAGCAGCTGGATGCCACCGTGGGGGCTCTGAGCAGCCTGTGGACCACAGTGTGCTGAATCCAACCCACAATAGAAGATAAGCTAAAAGCTGGCTTATCCAAAATATCTCATAACAGCAATAACTTATTTATTATCACATTTAAAAGTAAAGGTCACTTTTGCTCAAAATTAGTTGTATTCAACTCTAGGGTGTGGTGCTCATCTCCATTTACAGCCAAAGAGCCAGTGCTGTCTGCGTCTGCAGACATTTCTGTGGTCATGTAACTGGCATGGCTAGACATCGGAGTGCATGGAACACTGTTTACCCTCCCACTGAAGCAGTACCTATTTATCAATTTGCAACTTCTTGCTTTCAAACTGCTAGGTTGCAAGGAGCTTGGACAGAAACAGGAGTTCAATATGTCGTGCAACATTCAGGTCTCGAACTGCTGACCTTCCAGTCATCAAGTTCAGTGTCTTAACTACTACAGTCCCTGCATTATATTTACTCATCTATTATTCTAATAAGCTCAATGCAGTGCATGTCACTTTTCTCTTCCTCACATAAGAACAGCCTTGCTGGAACAGGCCACAGCCCATCCAGTCCAGCATTCTGTCTCACACAGTGGCTCACCATTTGCTTCAGGGTATTCTCAAGCAGATGCCTTCACCTGCTTAGGATTCCCTGGAAATGGCATTGAGAGATATCCTGCCTCTCTCTCCAACCCAGAGGTTGTCCTTAGACATCCATAATTATAGCCGTTGATACCCTTGTCCTGCATGAACTTGTCTAATCCTTTCTTAAAGCTGTCAAGACTGACAGCTGTCACCACTTCTTCTGGCAGGGAGTTCCATAGACCAGTGATCCTCTGGGTGAAAAAGTACTTTCTCTTATTTGTTTGAGAACTAGTACCCAAAAGTTTCATGGAGTGCCCCCTAGTTCTAGTGTTATGCGATAGGGAAAACAGTTTTTCCTTATCTACTTTGTCCACACCGTGCATGATTTTATAAACTTTAATCAGGTCACCTCTTAGACGCCGTCGTTCAAGAGTGAAGAGGCCCAACCGTTGCAGCCTCAGATGGTAAGGAAGATGTTCCAGTCCCCTAATCATTTTGGTTGCCCTCCTCTGCACTTTTTCCAGCTCCATAATATCCTTCTGGAGGTATGGCGACCAGAACTGTACACAGTATTCCAGATGGGGCCTCACCATAGATTTATAAAGAGGCAAAATGACACTTGCTGACTTATTTTCTATACCCTTCCTAACGATCCCTAGCATTGAGTTTGCTTTTTTCACTGCTGAGGCACACTGGGTTGACACCTTCATTGAGCTGTCCACCAGGACACCAAGATCCTTTTCCTGGTTTATCACAGAGTTCAGACCTCATCAGTTTATCACACATCACACATCGAATCACACATAGAAAATCCTATGACAAAGACCAAAGAAAGGAAAACAATGAGTGCAGCAGGCCTAGTGCCGGCTAATAGGTTTCATAGCTTAGTGGTGACTTAAACCTGCATGTTCTTTGTCTCACTTCAATACTCTAACCCCTACACTGCACAGGCTGTTGTCCCATTGTAAAAGGAATCACAAAACTTCATTAGCAGGCATTTATTCTTATCTTCCACAGGTTTATATAACTTATTCTTCAGCATTACCTGTTCACTAGAGAAGTATCCATGTACATATTCAATGGCTTTTAATTTGTACTCCATCAATACAGCCTGTTAAACACAGAACACGTCCTTGTCAAAATCAGAATAGAAATTATATTTCCAAGACTTTCCAAGAATAAAATACAAAGATAATCAACTGAGCAAGACTTATAACATATCACATCTGAATAATACATCACTATGTTATCCTCTGTATAATTTATAAAGACTATTACAGTGGCACCTTGAGTTACAAATTTAGTGCGGTCCCCAGGATGTTTCATATAATGAAAAATTCGTAACTTGAAACACAACGTATTACCAGAAGTGGCCACTAGAGGTCACTGTGTACCATGTAATTTATAGGGAAACTTGCTTTATATTGTGAAAAAAATTCATAACTGGAGGCATTATTTTCAATGGATTTTCATTTGTATTGCAAAAATTTCCTAACACGAGACGTTCATAACTCAAGATATTACTGTATCCTAAACACAACTTATGATAAGGTAGTACTCAGTATGGAATTCCATTCATACAAACATTTTCAGAATCAGGATTCAACAAAATACTGTAGCACAAGGATATATAATCAGTGCACCCTCATTAAAATCTAGTTAGTCATTTGTTTTATAAGATGGAACATTAATCATCATTTAAATATTTTTAGAAAACACAATTCCTGAATATACAAAAGAAATGTTCCCACCTATGCAAAAATATGCTAGTTATTCAAAACGTCACTATTCAAATAACCAATCTTTTTTTTTTTTGGGGGGGGGGGGGGAAGAAATAAAAGTCATAAGCTTTTAAATGTACTGCTCTGCCAAATGGAAGAGGCAATTCTTTACCTCTTTATATACTGTAATTGTATAGCCCTGCTAGAGTTCCCCCAATCCTAATTTACCTTTCTAATTTCATCAAGCACCATCTCAAATGCTTTCTTATCCATCTCGTTCTTCAGAGTCACAGCCTCTTGACTGGTTCCAGGCAACCTTTATTGTAGAGCCCTTTTCTGTTGGGGGAAAAAAACCCCAAATAAAATAAAAGACAACCATCTGCTTGTAACGTGCACACCACTGAGATTTATGTTCATCTAGAAGACTAGAGATGATGAATTGTTTAGTGGGAGATCTCCATCTCCTGAAGCTCTGGGACTGGGAACAGTTTTAAAACCATTTATTCACACTCTCCAGAAAAGTGTATCCTGCCCACACCTATGCTCACTCTGCAAAGCCACGCAAGCACCTGCCCTTCAACTCAAAACCAGTAGCACAAAATCCTCAATGCTATAACATCTTCTCAGGAACGCCCAAGCATTCCCCAATGTCACAGCAGTTTATTTGCATGTCCAAAACAACTCTGTATGGTGATTATTTGAAGCAAGCTGACTTGCATCTAAGTTGTTTACTCACTTTAACACTTACATACTGTGAGCAATATTTCCTAGAGCCCTTGGGCTGCTGTCTCTAAGCACAATCTAAAGTCACAATTCTGTAACTCAGAAACCAAGTACTGTATCACCCACTTAAAGAACTTCCTGTCATATCTTAAATTGCTTTTTAATATCTCCAAATGCTAAAATGCTCTATCTAGGTCCTCAACCTTTTTTGCACCACGGACCAGTTTCATGCTAAACAATTTTCCCACTGGGATTGGGCACTACAAGCGCACAGGAGGGGTGTAGCCTCACCATAGTTAAGCAATGTGGAGGAGGGGCCCGGCCACCTGCCTATCTGCTGTGTCTGAAGCTCGTGCTCTTGCTCCGTTTGCTGGGCAAACCTGGCGGAGCACACTGAGAGCAGAAGGTTGCCATTGGGGACTCCTGATCTAGGTGCATTTACCACAGATCCAATTTGAAAATTTCTAATTTCCAGAAGAAAGTTGACACTCTTGACATACAAGAGTAACCAACATAACACAGAATTTGATCATGCAGATAAAAAAACAATAAACCAACTGCTGGCCTGAATGAAACCTAAGGGCTTTGATGAAGAAGCATCTATCTGCATGTGCTTACATGATCCAGCATGGACTCACAATTGCTCTATTTGAAACAATTCCCCATTATGCAAATAGGGAAGTGAAACTATGTGGAACAGATTGTTCTGCAATGGTTCATTAGCAACAATAAATTGAAATATTGTAAAATGTTGTCAAAGAGAACTAATCTAGACAGCATCATAGTTCAAGAAAATACTGCAGAAAAAGCAGTCTATTTGGAATCTACTCATTTTCCTAACCTGTTGTAGGACACATTTTAAGAAGGATATACGCTAACTGGAGCGTGTCCAGTGTAGAAAGCAAGTCCTTCATAGAATGGTTCAATGAGATGGATATAGTGATCCTGAAAAGGAGAAAAAGATTTATTCTCCCTTGCTCCAGACACAAGATTATATGAAATTCACTATTATAGTGCGACACAGAAATTGATCAGCATGGTTTTTAAAAGACTTAATTTCATTCAAGCTACAAGGCAGTTGACATTCTTGATGAATTTTTGATCAACTCTTACTTAATAATAAAATGTTTAGCTATCCCATGCTGGGTAGTGGCACCCAGGGAGCCTGCATGCATCACTGTTTCGAAGCCCCAGGACCTATGGTCACCACAGCTACCAGGAAAAAAACAGACAAATTTAACTACAGTGGTGTAATTTGTAGCATCTCCCCACCATTCCATTCCCACAAAGACCCATCTGTCAAAAGGAGGCTTCTACTCGGTTCTCTTTTTCCTCCCACTTTGTGGTACTGTATAACCTGGCTGTCTACTTCATGTCAGGCAGCCTCACCTACCTGGCACCATCCAGATGTGACAAACTACAACCTCCACTCTGCAGCCATTATGAGCAAACATCAAAGAAGTTACAACTGATGTGGAGTGCAGTCAGCTGAAGAGGGCTACTTTTTGACACTCTTCCTCAAAGCCTCAGTTGAGAATTGCCTTGCAACCCTTCTGCATTGTGGCTTAAAGGTTGCTGATGACTCCCCTGTAAACCCACTCATGCTGGGTGACCATGTTAGGGTGCCTTACCAACAGAGAGACTTAACCAGGACAGAAAACAAAACAAGTTGTGGCAGCTTAAAGACTAACTCCTGTATTTTAGTGTCAGCTTTCTGACGACGTGGACTTGATCCACAAAAGCTAACACTAAAATACAGGTTTGTTGTTGTTCATTCGCACAGTCGATTCCGACCCTTTGCAACCCTATATGGACCATTGACCTCCAGGCACCCCTGTCCTCCACCATCCTCCTCAGTCCGCCCAGCTCTGTGCCCATTACGTCTACAATACCATCTATCCATCTCATCTTTGGCTGCCCCCTTCCTCTTTTGCCCTCCACCTTTCCCAGCATCAAAGCTTTCTCAAGTGAATCCTCCCTTCTCATTTGATGTCCAAAGTACTTTAGCGTCATCTTTACTATCTGACCTTCTAAGGAGCAGTCAGGGTTGATTTCTTCTAGGATTGACCTATTTGTTCTCTTTCCCATCCAGGAGACTCTCAGGACTCTCCTCCAACACCACGTTTCAAAGGTGTCTATTCTTCTGCGCTCAGCTTTCCTTATGGTCCAGCTCTCACACCCATACATTTAACCACTGGGAATGCCATTGCTTTGACTATGCGGATTTTTGTTTGCAATGTACTGTCTCTACAGGAGTTAGTCTTTAAGGTGCCACAACATTTTGGTCTTTTTTGTTTACTCTCTGTTTAGCCAGGATAGACGCCTCCCTAGCTTCAGCAGCGCTGCCTAGGCGCGCTGGACCTGCCCCGGAGAAGCGCATCCACACGTGCTTTTACGCTAAATGCAGCGGGAGACCCGCGTGTTCTTGACGGAAGCGTTACAATGCAACCCCTTCCGTGCTTGCAGACTAGCCAGGGCCCCGGAGGTTGCCTGCTGGCGCTTCTCTCTCCCGGCATAACACGGCTCGGGGTCCAGCTTACTCCTGAGGGAACCTCCCCGAGCGCCGCTTAAGGCCCCAGACACCGAAGGAGGCGAGACCGGCCAGGGCCTAGGAAAGAAAGGCGCCGTCCTCGCCCCCGGAGCTCCCTTGCTCTTCCTCCTCCTCCTCCAGGCAGCGCTGGGCTTACCTTCAGGGGCGGCCCGGCCCGGGCCTGGCAGTCAGAGCGAGCCACAGCCGTTGGCCGGCGTCGTCGGAGCAACGCGCGCGCAAGACCCTCCTCCCCTCCGCGCGGCCAGCCCGCCCAACTCACGCCCCCCATCGTCGCGCTCGGATGACGTCACGGACAGAGCCCTCCAATGAGGGGGGCTCCTCTCAATTCCTACAGTCGGAGTGGCTGCTGGGAAGGAGGAGGAGGAGGAGGAGGCGTCACTGGACTCGGAGCCGCCCCTAAGCAGGTGCCTTGAAGGAGGAGGGAAGCATTTAGCTGCTCCATGGTCAAGTGGTTAAAACAAAAATTCACATAGTCAAAGCAATGGTTTTCCCGGTGGTCATGTATGGGTGTGAGAGGTGGACCATTAGGAAGGCTGAGCGCAGAAGAATAGATGCCTTTGAGATGTGGTGTTGGAGGAGAGTTTTGAGAGTCCCCTGGACAAATAGGTCGATCTTAGAAGAAACCTAGCAGTTCGAAAGCAAGAAATTGCAAGAAGATAAATAGGAACCACTAAGGTGGGAAGGTAACAGCGTTCCGTGCACTCCGATGTCTAGTCATGCCTGCCACATGACCACAGAAACATCTGCAGAAGCAGACAGCGCTGGCTCTTCGGCTTATAAACATAGATGAGCACTGCACCCTAGAGTCGGATACGACTGGCTTTCGAGCAAGGGAAACCTTTACCTTTACCTTTACTAGAAGAAATCAACCCTGACTGTTCATTGGAGGGACAAATAGTGAAGATGAAGCTAAAGTACTTTGTACATCAAATGAGAAGGGAGGAGGCACTTGAGAAGGCCTTGATGCTAGAAAAGGTGGAGGGCAAGAGAAGAAGGGGGTAGCCAAAAATGAGATGGATAGATGGTATTGTGGATGCAATGGGCACAGAGAGAGCTGGGCGGGCTGAGGGGAATGGTGGAGGACACGACGGAGTGAGCTCCCACCTCTGTCCCAGCTCCTGCCAAACTAGCCGGTCGAAAGTAGAAAATTGCAAGTAAATAAACAGGGACCACTTCAGTGAGAAAGTAAACAGCGTTCTCTGCACTCCGGTGTTGTTGAGGCATACTTGCCACGTTGTCCACGGAAACATCTGCAAACAGTGCAGAGATGATCACTGAACCCTAGAATCAGATACAACTGGCTTTCGAGCAATTTGTTGTTGTTTAGTCGCACCCTTTGGACCATTGACCTCCAGATACCTCTGTCCTCCACCATCCTCTTTACAATACCATCTAGCCATTTCATCTTTGGCCTCCCCCTTCTTCTTTTGCTCTCCACCTTTCCCAGCATCAAAGCTTTCTCAAGTGAATCCTCTCTTCCCATTTGATGTCCAAAGTACTTTACCTTCATCTTTACTATTTGACCTTCCAATGAGCAGTCAGGGTTGATTTCTTCTAGGATCGATCTACGCTGTCCAGGAGACTCTCAAAACTCCTCCAACACCACACTTAAAAGGCATCTATTCTTCTGCGCTCAGCTCTCCTTATGGTCCAGCGAAGACTCTGCTTGTCACTTCAACTTTTGACAAGAAAAAAACTCAATCTATTTTTTTAAACCAAAATGCCAGGGGAAAGCGCGAACGCAGTCCCCCACTACCACAAATTATGCAGTCGAGTTTCCCGCATTTGGGGAAATCGCAGGGGTCAACACACCCGAAGTGCAATGGATGAGCCTCACCCTGGGAAAACCTCCTTCGTGATCAAGGTGTCTCCCCTGCCAGGTAAGTATGCTTTGCTTTCGGCTCGACCTTACCTGTAGCCAGTTCGACGGCACTCCAGGACATAGTGGGTACCTACCCCCCCCCCCGCCCCCCCACTTCTGCCCATCGCGAAGCCTTGCGGAACTGTCCTACACGCAATTACTAATAAGACCGTGCGAAGCTTCGGGGTACCCGATGCCTCCAAATTAGAGCTCTGCCTCTGCGTGTCTCCCATTCTCCCACAATGCCCAGCGACTCCTTATCTGCATAGAGGCAACCTGACTCCTCCTCCTCGGAGGCCGTCCTGTTCTTTTGCTTACCTTTCCAACCAGTCGCAGCCTTTGATCCTTGCAAGTTACGTACCCCAGTAGTTGCAACAGGATTGAGGTTGTTGTACTTTGGCTGCATCATGAAAAGACCAAACTCACCGGAAAATGCAATATTGATCGGAAAAGGCAACAGGAACTGATTATGAGATGGCCAGACACTAAAATGGAATCCACAGCCTTGATTTACATCAAGGGCTGCTGAGGGCTGGACAATTTAGTGGTCACTCGATCATAGAATTGCCATAAGTTTGAGGAAACTTAGTGGCACATAACAAACCCAAAAATATTGTGCTATGATACTAATACAGTACATTTGTTTGAGGAGGAAAATAAAATTTTTTTGGGGGGGATAATTATGAATTTAGTAATATGACTTTCAAATTCAGAAACACAATTAGAATGTCAGTCACAATGAATTCTGATCTATTTTCTTGTACAGATTTTTAGAGACTAAATGTTTACTTAGTTTCGTGTCAGGTTTTACTCTGGGTTGAAAGGATTTCTAGGGGATGCTTAGTATTAGTTTGATGCTTGCACTGCATGATGAAATCAAAAGCAATTTCTTTGAGCTATCCTAGAGAAATAAACATGCAATTTAAGTGATCTAGGAAAATTACCACTAGTGGCACCTCACAGGGGATAACTGGAAAAATCAGTTATAAAACCACAAATATAAGGTGTTTATACCAGAACTAAGGCTGTGCTTGCTTTCATGTAGGGGTTGAACAAATTGTGGTCTTCCAGGTAGTGCTGGACTACACCTTTCATCATTTCCCACCATTTAATAAACAGAATTAAGCAATTACAGCCCGAGTCACTAAAACTTAAACATCAAAAAGTCCCACCCCAATACACATAAAATAGAGCAAATGAATCAGGAATCCGCATGAGACAACTGAACAAGAATAATCATTGTTGCTCCTGGGGTACACAAAAAGGGCCTCCTCGAAGATTGTGGTGTGTATGTGTGTGTGTGTGTGTGTGTATGTATGTACACACACACACACACACATACATGAAATACACTTATATAGGTATGTACACACATAGCATACTGTATATTTTTTCAGAGGAAAAATTTGTTGTGGAAACAATTTGATTTCTGGGTTCATCCCATTTTGAAATAAGTGCAGTACAAAATATTTCATGAAGATAAATGTTTTTGTTGTATTAAAAGGACTCTAAACACAGACTTTCACGAAGATTTTTTTGCTTCAAATGGTTTTATTGTTATTCTCCTCTGTATTCTATACCGCTTGGCCATCACTTCGTTATACATTACAGTACTGTATTATTGTATATACATACATGGCAGATGTTATATTTAGACATTGATCCTCATGTAGCATATCAGGCAGCAAGGTATCTCCAAAATTGTGTGTGTATGTGTATGCAGGTGAAACTCAGAAAATTAGAATATCGTACAAATGTCCATTCATTTCACTTAAAAGGTGAAACAAATATATGACATAGACTCACTACATGCAAAGCGAGAGATGTCATGCCTTAATTCGTTATAATTGTGATGATCATGGCGTACAGCGGTTAAATGAGATTATGTGATGATTATGGGGTACATGAGATTGCGGGGTGGTGGTGGTGGTTCATAAGCTGTAAGCCCTAAGCATCAATATTATAACAAAGTAAGGCTTGAACTTAGTTCCATGCGCTCCGGTGTTGAGTTGTGCCTGCCACATGACCACATGGAAATGTCTGCAGAAGCAGACAGCGCTGGCTCTTCGGCTTTGAAACAGAGATGAGCACTGAACCCTAGAGTTGGATACGACTGGCTTTCGAGCAAGGGAAACCTTTACTTTTACCTTTACTAAGGCTTGAACTATCTTGCTTAGGATGTATTGAGTCTATCTCATATATTTGTTTCACCTTTTAAGTTGCATTACTGAACTGAATGAACATTTGCATGATATTTTCAGAGTTTCACCTGTGTGTGTTTTTACACACACACATGGGGAATCTTTGACTTTGGATTTGATGCTTGGAAATCTTTGACGTTGCATTTAAATATTGGGAAACCTTTGACTCCGCATTTATTCCTGGAGCGAATCTCCCAGGTAGTAGGAGATTAAAACACGAAAAGGTGAAGGAGCCCGTTTTCGTTCGGAGGAGTAAGCTTTAAGCGTCACGGGAGTCCGGCGCTGGCGCCTCACAACGCCAGAAACGCGGCCCCAGCGAGCCAGCCCCTCCCGCCATCCCGGGCTCTCCTTCCGCCTCGACTCGAGGCAGAGGCAGAGGCGGAGCGGCGGGGAAAAAGGCCCTTCGGGATCCCGCCCCCGCCCCCGCCCCGCGCCCGGCCCTTGGACGTGGCAGTGCACCGGCTTCTTCCCCTCCTCCCTCAGCCATGTTGTTTGCGTTGACGAGGCCGCTGCCGTGGCGCTGGGCTTCGGTGAGCAAGCGAGAGTGAAAGGCGGGGCGGAGGCGGAGGCGGCGGCACTTACTCCTCCGGCCAAGGCAGGTAGGCAGGCAGGCAGGCAGGTCGGGCCGGGAGGGCTGGGCCGGCCTGGCAAGGAAGGGGAAGGAGGAAGGACACAACGACGGAGGCGGCCAGTTCGGCCTCAGCAAGGAAGGATAGGGTCGCCGGAGAAGAAGAAGGGGACCTTTGCTCCTCAAACTTGTCACCTCCCCTCTCAGTGCCCTGTGGGCTGAGGTGAGTCGTGGCAAAGGGGGCAGGAGTGGTGGGGTGCTGGTGGTCTGTGAGACAGGAGGGCTCAGTGGTTAAGAAGCTCGCCTTGTGAGCTGGAAGGCCGGCAAGTCGGCAGTTCGAGACCCGGGCACTGCATGATGGATTGAGCGCCTGTCACTGTCCCAGCTCCTGTCAACCTAAGCAGATCGGAAGCAAGGAATTGCAAGTGGATAAATAGGGACCACTTTGGTGGGGAAAGATCTTGGGGACATGAAAGGAGCCTCATTCTGGCGGAGTTTCTCCAGCAAAAATCCTTTCAGCCCAGAATAATTTCTGACATGAAATTATTATTATTATTACCATCCGAAAGAGACACCCCTTTTTCTTCCTCCTGTATACACGCTCCCAACGCCTATGGCTTACAAACCCCAAGTTAATTATATCAGTCATGTATGGAACCTAATGATGTGCCCCATGTTATCTGGTTGATAATAAAGGTGCCTATGGGCTGTAAGGGACTGCGGTGGCATAGTGGTTAAGACGCGGAACTTGATGACCAGAAGGTTGGTAAGTCAGCAGTTTGAGATCTGAGTACCGCACGACAGAGTGAGCTCCTATCTCTGTCCCAACCTAACAGTTTGGAAGCAAGAAATTGCAAGTAGATAAATAGGTACCGCTTCGGTGGGAAGGTAAACATCATTCTGTGCACTCCAGTATCTAGTCATGCCTGCCACACAACCACGGAAATGTCTGCAGACGCAGACAGCACTGGCTCTTTGGCTGTAAATGAAGATGAGCACTGAACCCTAGAGTCGGATATGATGGGCTTTCATGCAAGGGCGACCCATGGGTTGTAGGATGGACAATAATTAATCCCTCACCCCAAAATCTGTGGGTTGCGTTGTGAAGGGAGAAGTGCAATGACACTCAATGTCTGGGGAATTCTCTTATGTCTGGGGACATGGAGTTAGTCTTTAAGGGGCCACAATGTGTTTTTGTCCTTTTGTTGTTTTGTTTACTCTCTGATAAAGGGAATTTAGGAATGTGAGGTTTTCAAGGGGAAGCAAATGATAATTTGCTCTGCCTTCATCCCAGTTTGGACATCTTGGAGATCAAGGATGCAAAAGGCAATTAGTAGTGCCCAGGAAAACTGTCCAATCCAGTATATCACACTCAGTGTAATTCTGTACACGGTTCCTGGAAATGGATAGGGGAATTTGAAACAGCCATAGGAGATGGGAATATGACAGGTTGCCTGTAACAAATGGAGCAGAGATATGTTTCTTTTTCTAAACTCGGTTCATTCCCCCAAATGTATTATGACAGCAAAATGCTGTCAGGTTTGTGTCAAGAGAATAGGCATACTTCGTTAAAGTGCATGGCGTCTTAATGCAATAAAAATGTGTGATGGTAATGAACTTTTGGAGCTTTGGATAGATAACTTAGTGAGAGGTGAGCAGTTGGAAGTTCAATTCTTCACTGTACCTCCTGGAAGAAGAGCCAGCCTATATAAACATGGGCAAGCTGCACAGTTGCAGGGTGCCCCTAGAAGGGAATAGTAAGCCACTCCTGTGTATTCCCTATCTAAAAAGCCCTGGAAAGGGCTGCCATTATTATTATTGGATACAAATCTACCATTTGATTCACAGTCGAGGACTGGTATAAAATTAACAGTTCAAGCCCTAACCAAGGACAGTGGTGGCAAACTTATGGCATGTGTGCCAGAGGTGGCACTCGGTGCCTTCTCTGTGGGCACCCATGCAGTCACCTTAGGACAGAGTTCACCCCACCCCTTTGCTGAGCAGCCCAATGGGAGTGCTTCTTCTCTCCCCCAGCACAGAGTTTGTCCCACCCCTCTGCACAGCAGTTCAATGGGAGCGTTCACTTCTTCCCCTGTTGCTGTGTTGGCACTTTGCGATAAATAAGTGTTTTTTGGGTTGCAGTTTGGGCACTCAGTCTCTAAAACAGCCTAAGAACTGTTCAGGTAACATCTGAGTATATATGCAGTTCCTAGTAGAGTTGTTTTTTGGAGAGTTAAGATGTTCAAGTCTGATAAGTCAAAAATTTCCAAATATCGAGGGGTTGCCAACCTTTTCAAGTCGGAGGACGGATCATGCCTCCTCAGAACGTTGGCAGGCCAGACTGGTGTTTCCCTCCACTGCCATGGGGGGAGTGATCCCTCCGCTGCTGCCAAAACTCCCCCATGCCACCACTACCACCACTTCCCTGCTTACCGGCCTGCCCTGGGTGAAGGAAAAACACGGGCAGACGTAGGCATCTTCTGCTTCCCTCACTGTCGCCGCCAGAAGCCTTACATCATCCGCCCTGCTATGTAACGGCATTAGGGACATGCCAAGTCAAGCGGCAGTGGCGGGAGTGAGGGCTTGGGCCAGATGAAATGGTGTCATGGACTGGATCTGGCCCATGGGCAGTAGGCTGCCTACCCTTGATCTAGAGAGTCTTTTAGGTATTGCTCCAAGGGTTCCGATCACTGTGAGTACAACAGATTTCTTCCTCCATAGACACTCAACTTCTCTTTGCAAATCACAATATTTTGTGATTTTCTCCATTGTTTGTCTTCAATTCGTGTATCTCTTGGTATAGCAAAGCCAGTAAACCAGACGTTCTTCTTTTCAACAACAGTTATATCAGGTGTGTTGTGAGTTAGATGCATACCTGTCAACCGCGGCTCCGGACAATCCGGGATCTGCGCAGAACGGTTCTGCGCAAGTCGCCTTCTACGCATGTGTAGAAGACTTTTATGCTTGCGTAGAACCCTTTTACACTTGCGTAGAACCCTTCTACACATACATAGTCTACGCAAGTGTAGAAGGGTTCTATGCAAGCGTAAAAGTGTTCTATGCAAGCGTAAAAGCCTTCTACACATGCGTAGAAGGCGACTTGTGCAGAAGGGATGCGCAGTACCTCTTTCCCCCCGCTGCCAATTCCGGGGTTTTGGCAGCTGCGGGTGGGAAATGGCGCAAATCGGCACCGAAAATCGGGAAATCCCGGCCAATCCGGGAAGGTTGACAGGTATGGTTAGATGTCTATCCATTTGAATTTTAAAACCCCACAGGATCTTGACTTTCTAATTTTCTAAAACTTTCTCTACCTGATTTTCCCAGTGATTTTTACTGCATTCAAGTCCAAACTTCTGGCAAAGTTTCCAACTAATAATTTTTGCAACCCTGTCATGGCATTGCAAATCAGTCTGAAATTTTGCTGCCTCCGCTGTCAGATGATCTACTGCAGGACTTTGCAAACTTGGCTCTCCAGATGTTTTTGGACTTTGATTCTCAGAAGCTCTGATCTTTCTGGTAATTGAAATCCAAGAACACCTGGAGAGCCAAGATTGTAGACCTTTGATCTACTGTTACATCTTTTTCATTACAAAGTGGGCCTGGCGTTTGCACTTTATGAACTACACTCTTATTTTAAATATATGTTTTAAAGTATAGTTTAGCTCAGAAAAATGAAGCTAGTGGAAAGAAAACGGGAGAAAATGTTGTGACACTCTCAGGTTTTATGATCAAAATTAAATTATTTTTACCCATTAACAACATACAGTTCGTGGTGTGAAGTTGAAATGTAAACACATCTTATCCATTAGTCTTTAACTAATGGGAGGTTCAATTGATGGCATTATTTATTTGTTTCAGATATTTTATGTGTGTGTATGAGTGCAGTCTTAACTAACCAAGGTGGCTGAGGACTAGCTGAAACTGAGCTGAATCAAACCCCTCTCAGCCAAGAGAGATTGGAAATTGCTTAGAATTACCTTTACCTTGGCCTGACTTTATGTTGGAATAGTTACTGTACTCGTGGGCTAGAGGACGTTTGGATCTGGCTTAATTTAGCGGCTCCTTAATTCTACCCCTTCTCCACCACTCTTTTAGCTTTTCAGCTGACAGATCTCAGGCAGTAGAACTGTTTTTAGACCAGCTGATAACAGGTCAGTTTTGCTGGCATGAGTGCAGCCTTCTCTAGTAAAATACTGTACATTAATGACATGCTGGGTCCCTTTTTTGCAGATTGGGGTTAAAGGTGAATCCCAGATCTGAAGGGATGAAGCTGAAGGCTGCTGGTCTAATCAACTCATTTTTGTACCTTGCCCTTTGTAGAACATGTAACAAGCTTGTAAAATAATGTACAAAGCATGCGCTACCACAAGAAGTGCAACAGGGACGCTTTCTTTATCAGGGAAGAATGGCCTGAAAATTACAACATGGCTTATGGTATGAACAGGATCTCATCCACTCTGTTGAGCTTAAGGCAAACTAATTTACATGGAATTTGGTGATACTTCCTACCACATTTGTGTATTACTAAAGATCTAATACAGTGGTGCCCAAACCTTTTTGTGGGCCGCTGCGGGGGCCGGAGGTGGGCTGTTCCCGCTGCTGACAGTTTTGACGTCAGTACCGGCGGCGATCACGCTTTGTCTGGGCTCCTCCAAGCAGCCTCTGGCTTGGTCCCGTCTCCTCTGCAGCCTTTGTCAAAACCGATCACCGCGTCGGGGAAATTTTCAGAGACTCCTGTGTTTCAAAATTCGTGCGCTGGAAGGGTAAACCTGGCACACTGCGGTGACGTCATCCCGGGCGCGCTAGGGGGTTCTAGTGCTGTGAATTTTGAAACACAGGAGGCTCTGAAAATTTCCCTGACACAGCGATCGGCTTTGGCAAAGGCTGCAGAGGGGATGGGACCGAGCAAGAGGCTGCTCAGAGCAGTCCAGACAAAGTGCGATCGCCACCACTGTCGCAGCTGCTTATGTGAGGCAGTGGGATGGGTGGGTAAGCGGTCTGCGGTGAGCCTGGGTGCTCACCGTGAGTTGCATTAATATGCAGGGCCTAATTGGGTCCGTGGGCCATAGTTTGGGTGCCCCTGATCTAATGCCATTGAGGACATTCTTACAGGTCACTAGATGCTTTCTGATGAGGCTTATATTCTAGTTACCACTGTTTTGCTGATAGTCTTCCTTCCTCTGATCAAGCAGCAAGCATGGCGGATCACTCCATGTGTTTGCATATTCCCATCTCCCTTTATTCTACTGACTGTAACTACAAACAGTAACTGTAGGCAGGGAAAGCTGCTTCTTAGTCTTTAAATGCTTCTAGAGTGATTATATCACACAAAGTGCTCGTTTGTGTGTGTGGGAGCCAGCAGGGAGGAGGGCAATGACCAGTGAATGAAAAATGTAACCAGAGATAATCTGAGGATAGTTATTTGAAGATTTATGTAAACCACAACAGATAAAGAATAAGGGACTATGAAATGAAGACCCATTGTAAAAGGAATCAGAGGGAAATAAATTAATTTTAAACAGTACAAAGCAATGAGGAAATGAGAAGCGTAAAGCAAAGCAACATGAAATAAAATATCAGATGAAATTATAGTTATGCAAAATTAGCCACAGTTAATTCTTTATAAAATGCTATATTTGCTCCTAATCTTCCATAAGCCCTCCAGTTGAAACTTACTATGTTCAGCAGTCTTTTGCCTAGAGATTGAGAAAGACATACCACTATCTTCCAAGGAACAGGTTCCTGAAGAATGAATAAAAGAAGACAATAAGGAAGGGTAGAATCTGTCAGAAGTAGTAATCTAATTTATTGTAAAAGCTGAAGCGTCTTGAAAACTAATGCCCAAAGACTCCAGAGCAGTCAAAATCTGCAGGAGTTAAATTTACAAGAGAAAAAGTGAACTGAAAAGCATTTGAATGTGAACAAGTGTGGTTTTGAGTCTGAGTCTCTTTCTTCCAAGCAACACTTGTTTTTTTGTTTCTCTGACATCTCTAATTTTTCTACCTTTTGAGATGGCAATTTGGAGAAAAAGTACATTGCACCACCTTTCTTTATTCCCAGAGAATAAACCATTATTTTGACCTGTGAAACATGATGTGATCATAGCATCTTATCAGGGTACACTCTTGTCCTGGAGCCACTGAAAGTATCCAAATTTGTAGCCTGTCTGTACTGTTCTCTTGACTTCCAGGTTGGCCAAAGCCTTGTGACCACAGTAATCATATATCACACTTTTCTGTTTATTCCATCATGCAAAAGTCCAGGTTGGGAGGAGTCATCAGCCCTTTCTGCCAACAGGAAACAGTCATGCTGTTTATGAAACAAACCAAAGATTTCATTAATGCCATTCCACAAGGAAGCCATTCTGTAGGTCACTAATCCAATTCATAGGCCATATTTCTGTAGGCCAGTTAAGTCTACATATCCACAGGCCTTTTGTCTACTATATCATTGAATTTCAAAAGGTAACCTGATTAAAAAATATCTTAAATTTCATTCTTACTCCACCCCACTTAGCTCTGTGACAAACAGAGTTTATTTTCATGTTTCCAGTTAAATTTTTGCATGACAGCTGCTAAGGTCTATCATTCATTCTAGTTCCAAAAAAGTTTTAAAAATCCATCCCTGATAGCCAGATGTCCATTCATGCTGATATCTGGATACCCCAGTGATGTTCAAATGAAAGCATTGCTTCACTTTCTGGTTTAGTCTCTTTAATCTTGCATATGTTTTAATTGTTTGTTTTTAATTGTAGAAATAAAGCAATAATGACGACGTTCCTGGAGTTCATCCAGCAGTACGAAGACAAAGATGGTGTTAGATTCAGCTGGAATGTATGGCCTTCTAGCCGTCTTGAAGCCACCAGAATGGTGGTTCCAGTGGCCTGTCTGTTTACACCATTGAAAGAACGGCCTGACTTGCCTCCCATTCAATATGAACCAGTCCTCTGCAGCAGAACTACTTGTCGTGCTGTTTTAAACCCATTATGGTAATCTCAATAAGCGGTTCTTAAATAGCACACAAATCTTTGTGTTTTGGAATTATGAAAATAAATTTTGTTAAATTTATTATGGAAATGTATTTTCTTATTGTAACTCTACCTTTGCAGTGTTATAACGGTTGGCAGGCAAATCTATTTTATGATCTTTCCTATAGCAAAGTAACACAGAGATGATGTGTTAGTACAGTATATATATTAAAAACAACACATGCAAAGGTATGTCAACAACCCACACAATATTAAACTAGCAATGTGTCTTCATTACAGTTGGTACACTTGCCTCACCTATAATTTTTTTTCCTATTCACTAAAGTTACAAGTGGTTGCTATTTAAAAATAATAAAATTGTAATATGTAAAAATAGTTTTCACTGTGAGATATCTTCAGTACAGTTAATGCTCTAAGCACAAAATCCATTGGTTTTACCAGAGCTGCTAAAATTAACATTGTAACATTTTAGGTAGAAATAATAGGAATTCCTATCATAAAGGGTGAGACAGAGGAAATTAATATGGACAAAAATAAGAAGAAGTTGTTACTTACAGTAACTACAGTTACTTACAGTAGTAGCAAATAAAAAAAATAGAAATAAAAGGAAAAATCTCCCAATAATTGGGTAGAAACATTTTGATAACTAGTGGGCCTGAATAAAATGATGAGAGTAAATTTCATATTTTTTGGTTGTTTGACCCTGAAATCTGAGTGTATCTAACTTGCCTTCATGGTTCATTAAAGTATTTTTAAACTTTATTTTTGTAGCCAGGTGGACTACAGAGCAAAGCTGTGGGCATGCAATTTTTGTTACCAGAGAAATCAGGTAAGATAAAACATATAGAGATTTTCTTTCAAATAAATGACATCTAAGTGAAAGAAATATTTGCATGTACACAGGGGATATGGGGAAAGATCGGTATAGATAATTGTTTCAAAGTGTGTTGCATTCAAAATTTTCTTATATGGGATTCCATTTTCTCTTCCAGTTTCCTCCTACATATGCTGGCATATCTGAGATGAACCAGCCTGCAGAACTTTTACCTCAGTTTTCTAGTATTGAATATGTAGTACAGGTAAATAGCATAATAAAAATATTTGCAGCGGTTTAGACCAATAAAGTCACAACTGCAGTGAACCGTATTATAATAACATGTGGAGTGTTTGCTGAGAGTAATACAATGGAGTAGGCTTTAGTTACTCTTTCAGCAACAGTTGGCAATGATTGGTATGGTATAACAGACCTTTGATGTAACTCAGAAATTGATATTTCTGTGATATCAGTTGAAATGTATTTTGATTACAATGGAGCCAGCAATGTAGGTAATTGTGCTTTTGTTAGATACCATTCAGTTCCTTCTGATTTATGATAACCCCATGGCTTGATGACCACCAGAAGATCTTGTCTTTAACCACAGTTCTCAGGTTTTGCAAACTCAAGGCTTTGACTTCTTTTCTTGAATCAATCCATCTCATGCTCATCCTTCTTTCTTTCTACCTTCAACATTGTCAAGTATTATTTTTTCTGGTGACTCTTAACTTTTTGTGATATGTCCAAAGTACAATCAGTAGTACATATTTGTTCTCATCACATCGAGTGTCAGACAGTACATGTGTGTTTGGCAATGAAGTCTGAGAAAGTTAGTACATTTCACTTTGTCATCACGTTAGAGGAATCTGTGTGATTTAATTTTGGGTAATAAAACCAATATAACTGCCAACTACGCTCAAGGTTGACTCAGCCTTCCATCCTTCGGAGATTGGTAAAATGAGGACCCATTATGTTGGGGCAAAATGCTAAATACCTCCTGAACTGCCCAGAGAGTGCACTAAGTGCTATGGGGTGGTATATAAGTGTTATTGCTATAGTGCAGTGAGTTTAAAATGAATATTCTCACAGTGAAATTGGCCAGCTTTGATGTAGGGTTGTTACTTGCCACGTTTGTTCTGTAGTTTTCCTCCAGTAATGTTAATATTGCCCTGTTCACTTTTACTTAAAGCGTGGACCTCAGATGCCTTTGATATTTCTCTATGTTGTTGACACTTGTATGGAAGATGAAGACTTACAAGCTTTGAAGGAGTCCATGCAAATGTCATTAAGTCTGCTGCCTCCAACTGCTCTGGTGGGGTTGGTTACTTTTGGGAGGATGGTGCAAGTCCACGAGCTTGGCTGTGAAAGGATTTCCAAAAGTTATGTGTTCAGAGGGACAAAAGATCTGTCTGCAAAACAGCTTCAGGTAAATATAAAATTAATGCTAAAAGTGCTCTTCTTGTGTCTGCTCGGTCAATCCAATGCAGTTTGAGAGTTAATGAAATATTTATTGCCTTCTATAAATGGACTGCAGTGGCTTAGTGGTTAAGATGCTGAACTTGACAGCTGGAAGGTCAGCAGGTCAGCAGTTTGAGACCCGAGTGCTGCATGACGGAGTGAGCTCCCATCTCTGCCCTAGCTCCTGCCAACTTAGCAGTTCAAAAGCAAGAAGGTTGCAAGTAGATAAATAGGTATCACTTTGGTGGGAAAGGTAAAAAGCGTTCCGTGCACTCTGGTATCTAGTCATGCCTGCCACATGTCCACGGAAACGTCTGCAAACGCAGAGAGCGCTGGCTTTTTGGCTATAAACAGAGATGAGCACTGAACCCTAGAGTCAGATACGACTGGCTTTAGAGTAAGGGTGACCTTTACTTTTACCTATAAAAGGACTGATATAAATGGTAGAATACCAATGGAGGAATCTGCTTCCACAGTTGGGTTTGAGAATTGATTAGCTTCCCTGTTCCACTGCAGGGCCCCAGGGGACCATAAGAATGTATTTTCAAGCAGTACTGGGGGCTGCAGGGTAAAGAGAAAACAAGATAGTTCTGGTGTGAACCATTAGTGCACTATTAGAGTTATACATAAATACCTAAGAATTGTGATGTTTCTTACTTGATGAAAATGTCCTTGTTGATTTTCTCATTGTAGATCTGTGCATAATTTCATTCTTTTAAATATATTCTAAATAGGAAATGCTGGGACTCACGAAAATGAATGTTTCACAAGCAAGCCGTGGTCCTCAAGTGCAGCAGCCACCACCATCTAACAGGCAAGTATTTTTTAATTGAAAGTAGAAATATACTGAATTTTTTACAATATGGGCAATTTTTTAGTTTTGGAGAATAATGGTCAAGATTAAGACCCTGAAGCCTTTCCTAGTTCTAATCTTCCATTTGTCATCCCTGTAGCTGCTACTGAGTAGCTAAAACTATCTCTCAGTTTTTATCATTGCAGAATCTGAAAGATAGCAGCAGTGAAAGAACTAACCCCAAATTGCTCCCCCCCCTTTTTTCTGTTTTGAAACTTCTAGAGCAGGAGTTCTCAACCTTTTTAAGCCGGGGACCAAGTCATGCTCCATTAGACAACTTCGGGGGCTGGACGGCCATTTTGCCCTTCTTCCATCACATGGCACTTCCTGATGTGGCGGAGGTTTTGGGCCCCCACATGAAATTGTGCTGCGGGCCGCATCCGGCTCACAGGCTGCAGGTTGCAAATCCCCATTCTAGAGAATAGAACAGGCAACAAATAGGACTTCTTTATTACAACCAATAGTTCTGTTAATTAAAGTATTGTTTGCTAACCAAGTGCACTTGATTACAACTATATCACCATAGGAAAAAGCTGTACACTTTGGCTGTAAAAATAGTTAGAGTAGACCCATTTCAATTAATGAAAGGTTCAAAGGAGATGTCTCGCCAAATCCCCATTGATTTAATGGGGTATTCTAGTGTGATTTACTACACTAAGCAACAGGATTAGCGCTATTGTTAGTAATTCCAGATTGTTCTATTTATGGTCAAACCTTTGGTAGTTTGGCAAGTCAGTACTAAATCCAAATTAAAGAAATTAGAATTGCAGTACTGTATAGTATATAGTAAAGGGTAAAGGTTTCTCTTGCTTGAAAGCCAGTCGTATCTGACTCTAGGGTGCAGTGCTCATCTCTGTTTCAATGCCGAAGAGCCAGCGCTGTCTGCTTCTGTAGACATTTCTGTGGTCATGTGGCAGGCATGACTAGACACCAGAGCGCACGGAACGCTGTTACCTTCCCATCCAAGTGGTCTCTATTTATCTAATTGCATTTTTTTGCTTTCGAACTGTTAGGTTGGCAGGAGCTGGGACAAAGATGGGAGCTCATTCTGTCCTACAGTACTCGGGAATCGAACTGCTGACCTTCCGCCTCCCAGTCAGTGTCTTAGCCTGAGTAAACTACAGTTGCATGTCAGGCAACAAGGGATATAAGTATTGACTTGTTAACTAGCAGCAATTTGCTGCATCACTTTATGCCATAACTAACTAGTAGGATTCTGTCCAGCATATAAAAGAAATTCTTTTTAGCTTGCTATTTTTGTTGACTCCAGATTCTTACAGCCAGTGCAGAAAATCGATATGAATCTCACAGATCTTTTGGGAGAACTACAACGGGATCCTTGGCCTGTTCCTCAGGGTAAAAGACCTCTGCGGTCTTCTGGAGTTGCTCTTTCCATAGCTGTAGGACTGCTAGAGGTAAAGTTTTTTGTCATATGTTTGAAACCTCACAAAATCATCTTTAATTTGGTTAAAGGGCTAGAGATCTTTTTGGCTTACTTAAGAGTTAAAACAGTTTGCACTTGTTTTAAAAGTGGAAAATATTTAGTGTTATTGCTTCCTCTGATTGCAGAGATATGATACATTTTCTGTGAAACTCTTTATTTTTGTAGTTTCAGAACAGTGATTGTCACAGTAGACAAATACTTTGGACTACAACTGTACAAACATTTTATTTATTTATTTATTTATTTATATGCTGCCTTTCTCCCATAGGGATCCAATGTGGCTCACAACAATTAAAATAACACAACAATAAGTCAATATGTAGCAAAACAATACACAGGTTGCCTGCTGTACCTGCTAGGGATATGTTCTGAGACTTACCACAGACTCTCTAACCGCAGTTAACAGCAAACCACATATTTTAAATTGTAGACAGTTGCCTCTAGTCATGTCATAATTAAAGTGAAAGGAACAAAACCAGGATAGGAATACATAACTTTTTGGAAAGTTGGGGTGAATATATAGAATATTGTTAATAGAAATAAAATAAACACAAATTGAAAATATAAATCCCGTAGGTAGTGAGATGTTTAATACACAATTTGTTATTGTAATAGCAATCAATGTGATATTGTAATTTTCTGTGTGTGTTTGTGTTGTCTTTTTTTTTAGCTAAATAAATAACATTAAAAAAAGATAGTCATCTCTAGTGGCCAGCTCTGGTAACGTGCCACAGAAATATACTGTATTTGACAGCGTATAAGATGCACTCCCCCCCTTAAATTACACCGGAAAAATGGAGTGTGTCTTATACGCTGGTAACAGCCCCCCCCCCCGGTGCATTTCGGCAGCAAGAAAGGATCGGCTGCTGGAACCAGGGAAGGGGTATTTTTTAAAACCACCCTTACCCTTCACCCCCTTTCCCCCTACTGGTGTGGTTCGGTGGCCGATGTTGACCACTAGAAGCTGGGTGAAGGGCGGCTTCCAAAGGAGCTCTCTTGCCCAGATGATCCTGCCCTCCCCACCTCCTGATGGTCAGCCAGGGTGGGATGGGGTGGAAACAGTCTTAAAGGATCCTCCTTCCCCCATCCCACTCTCCCCAGCTGGTGGTGGTATGGTGGGAGAAAGGGATTCAAAGGAGCTTCCCCCCCATCCCACTCTCCTTGGCTCTTGGAGTTAATTTTGGAAATTCATGAAAAATGTAGAAAAAATTTAATTTTCCTTAAAACGTGTATAAAAATGGGGTGCGTCTTGTACTCTGATGCATCTTCTACGTTGGCAAATATGGTATATTATGTATTTTAGGATTTTTTATTGAATATTTTTAGACCTGTGGATAACTGAAACCATACTGAACCCACATGTATGGGGAAAATCTGTATTTTAAAAAAAATATTAATCATGATTAAGAATAATGTTAATTTTAAAAAAAACTTTTTTAAAAAAAATCAAATTTCATAAAGTGTTCCCTAGACCTCCACTCTTTGCTTAAAAGCCTGCCTGAAGAGGAAAGTCTTTGCCCTACAAATGGAAGGCCAAGAGAGAAGGCCAATTTGGTTTCTTGGGCAGCAAATTCCAAAGCCTAAGAACAACTACTGAGAAGGCCTTCTCACCAAATGGGCTTGGGAAGATGGAGGAACTGAGAGCGGGGTCTCCCCAGAAGATCATAAAAACCGAGTTGGTTCATATAGGGTGATATTGTCCTTTTAATAGCCTGGATCCAAGCCATATAGCAGTGATGGTGAACCTTGGTACTCCAGGTGTTCTTGGACTTCAATTACCAAAAGCCCAAGTCAGTATTTCTGCTGATCAAGGCTTCTGGGAATTGAAGTTCAAGAACACCTGGGGTGCCGAGAGTAGCCATCACGGCTATAGGTAATCACCAGTACTTTTAGTTGAGCCTGGAAATAGATTGGCAGCCAATGAAGCTGTTGTAATAAGGGAGTTACATGCAACCATTCAGCAGTCTGGCTGAAGCATTTTCAACCAGCTGAAGTTTCCAAACTCTCTTCAAAGGCAGCCTCTTATAGCATATGTTATAGTAGTCCAGCCACGTTGTAACTAAGGCATGTGTCAATGTAGCCAGTGTATAGATAGTATGAAAACGTGCCGTAAATTCACCTGTGGCACTTACGAAAGCCACGGACGCATTTTATGGCAGTGTTTATGGTGGGGGAACCACGTGTCCGGCTCGCTCAGCCATCTGAGGGCATGGTCTGGCCCTGGCTGGAAAAGGTTGAGAAACCCTGATCTACAGGGTGTCTCAAAAGTGACCATACATAGGCAAAATCCATAACAACAGATATCTTGGAACATATTTGCCAAGATTGGGGAGAAGACTTTGTGTGTGTGTGTTTAGAAAAAGGTGGCCAACATGTAGATAATATATTTTAAATATTTTATAAGATTTTGTAATTATATGCCAATGAGTATTTTGTCAATACAATTAGCTACAACTTCCCATTTTCTCTGTGTATGGTGACTTTTGGGACACCCATTACCTTAAAATGTGAATAATCAAAATAGAATAAAAAGGCAATGTAACTTTGAAAGACTAATTCTTGATTTGAAATGTATTATCTCACAGTGTACTTTCCCTAATACTGGTGCCCATATAATGATGTTTATTGGTGGACCAGCGACCCAAGGACCTGGAATGGTTGTAGGGGATGAATTGAAGTTACCCATCAGATCTTGGCATGATATTGAAAAAGACAATGCGAAATTCGTTAAAAAGGGTACTAAGGTAAGAGCATTTGGCAACTTTTTTTAAATTGTGTAATTTGGAAACTATATTTGTAACATATATCAAATGATGTAGAAATCAGACTTTATATTTCTAAAACCGCACATTTTCAGTAACTTTAAAAAGTAAGAGTGGTGGTCTAAAGGTTTGCTGTAAATGCCTGTTGAGTTTTTTTAAAAAAATCTTAACAGTGTCAGGGATAACAGTGATAGAAACAAGACCATTGCAGAAGAGAGTACCCCAACATCTCGTTCTGTCACATCTTCCCTGTAACTTCTAATGAGATGCAAATGTGAGGACATGTATTCCGTCTTCTGCTAGTGGCAGACCATCATGTGGCATGAAGTAGGGAAACTCAGAGACTGGTAACAGCTGTTTTGCCAGTAAACCAAAGCTTAATTTTTATGAGGCTGAGTGATTGAGGATGGGACAATTGAGATAACAAGGTGCTAACCCCATTCTAGAAATTATCACCTTGGATACCTTGGAGTCATTATTCAGCGAGGAGTCCATGCATTGGTAGACATCTCCACGATGACATTCCGCACATGCAAAAGGACCTGGGAAATCAAGTCCATCTGCATACGGTTTTTTAGCCATTTGGTTATCATGTCAACTGCTGGTTAGGCGGACCATGAAGTGTGCCCTCCACTTTCACCTTTCCCAAGGGATCTGATGGAGGACGCTTTGGTGAGTTTTAGTTCTGGTTTAACATCATTGACAAGAGATGGACAGCACTGCCTAGTTAGACTGCTCAAACTCCCACACCTCAACAAGGCTCTTGTGTCCTCATCAAATGGGCTTGGTAAGATGGACTAACTGAGAGAGTGGTCTCCCCAGAACATCATAAAAGCCGAGTTGGCTCATATAGGGTGATATGATCCTTTTAATGTTATCACACTCCAGTTAAAACAGGAGGCTTATGCTTTCTGCATCCAATTCTCTTTCTCAGTGTAAATGTTGGAGGTAATGTCTTTAAAAAACTGCTGTGCTCTTTCATGTGCAGCATGGACTTGGCCAGTATAATATTTATTTTGGTAAACATTTTGCAAGACTGCCACAGTATTTCTTAAATAGGGCATTCAGAAAGTGCAGTACATCCAGAATGCAGCAGTTATGTGATTAGTAGACCATGGGTTGAGTGTCCATATTAGCACAGCAGCACTGCTTCCAGGTTGGTTTCTGGGCATAATTCAAAATGTCTTTACACTATACAATTTTTTTTAAAAATTAAAAATAAAACTTCCGTTCATCAGATTTGAAAATGTTAACAACTTGAACAGAATCAGTTCATCTCAAATGTGGGAAATAAATATTTCCACTGGAGACTTGACACTCTCCTATCAAGGTGTTTGTACAGACGAGATGCTAGTAGTTCATTTTACAATTTTATACTTAATGTTTTTCAGTGTTTGAAACCTGATTAAATCATAGTTATATTAAGTGTGTTTCAACAGAGATTCAGTGTGGTTATAAGGGCTTCTAAATCAATAAGTCTTCTAGAATTATACTTGCCAGCACCAGTAGAGTCATATTTTGCATGCAAATATCAGCATGTAAAGTAGAGGTTCCCAACCTAAGGCCAATGGGTTGGATCTGGCCTTTGGCACCATTTCATGTGTCCCCTTCCAAGGGCATTCAAGAAAAAAAATGGCCACCCCCATCATGCAGACAGGACAAAATGGCCGTTTGGCCCTCGAAGTTTTTTGAGAGAGAGTGACCCGGCCCCTGGTTTGAAAAGTTTGGAAACCCATGATGTAAAGTAACAAAGGTTTCATAAATATTGTTTTTACTGCTTGTATATTACAACCCTAGGAAGCATTTTGATTGAGAAGCAAGATAAAATGTTTTAAATGTATAATTAAATACTGTCTGTTGATAAAGCAGATCTCTTAGAACAATTATGAACCAAAAATATACTTATGTTCATATGTTTGTCTAAACAAATAGCCACTAAATGGAATACAATTTGGGAAGTGTAATTTATCTTTTATGAATACTCATCCAAATTCATCCAAATTCTAAAGTAGGACATGGATGTGTATATCTTTATGAGATATCCAATGAATTAGTGTTATGAGGCATCTTTATAAAGCTGTACGATGACAGTTAATGAATAAATGCTATTTATTTTTTATTATGTAATTTTCAAAATATGTCTAGCATTTTGAAGCTCTGGCAAGTCGTGCCACTGCAGCAGGTCACGTTATTGACATCTATGCATGTGCGCTGGATCAGACGGGTCTCCTCGAGATGAAGTGCTGCCCTAACCATACAGGGTATGTGTTGCCCTTTTAAGGTAGTGGAATAACAGTAGAAAAACAATGTTCTTGTCTTCTTTTGAACCGTTATTTAAATGAACCTGTCAAAGGAAAAAATAACATGTACCGTACAAGTGGACGCCTGTGTTTCTCCTATTCTGTACATATTAGCAAAAGTTGTTACAATTAAATTTTATCTTGTCAATTTGGCTCAGGAACAATAGCATAAAATAATACAGGTGAAAATCATCACAGGTGCACCATCTGAAAGGGGATAGTTTCAGATGCTTAGACACATGCTTGCCTGAGAATGAGATTCATCCAGGCCTCGTATTTGCCTTTCTTCAACATTCTAATTGACAGCAATAAAAAACTTCTGCTTTTCACTAAATAACTGATAGATCAGCTAAATTGATGGTCAAACATCTCCAATATAACAAGCGGAAGCCTTGTTGAACAGTTCCAACCCACTATCCTCATTACAACAGAAGTAAGCTTAATAGGTTGGGGGTACTTTGTTATAGCTGCCAAATTAATGGCCTGAGCAGGAAACAAACTAGAGAAGCTATCCATAATGAAGGCTTTCCAGGCATGCAAAGTGATGATCATTGGCAAAGTAGCATAAGTGGCTACAGACAATGTTACCACTGTGCACTACATAAACAACTGGGCACAACACACTATGTCCTTTTTGCCCATTGCAGTCCAATTGTGGGACTGGTGCATGGAATGATACGTATTTCTGATGTCAATACATATGGTAGGAGAGGACAATCAAACGGCTGATTATTTCAGCAGACAGAAGACAAACGTTCATGAATGGAAACTGTCCCCATACTTATTCGAAGACATTTGCACTTATTGGGGCAAACCAGAAACTGATATGTTTACAAGCAGATCCAACAGGAAGTACAAAAAGTACTGCTCATGGGCAGACTTACATTACAGATTAGTAGTAGTGCTCTGCCAGGCCAAGGCTGGCTTTGTTCCATGGTAGTCACATCAGGCTTGGTTCACAACTTTGAAGCAGTTGGCAATGGACATTTATCAAGTACCAGTGATACTAGACTTGATAACCCAACACAAAGGGAGAGTCCATCATTAGGGGTTTGCCTGTCTAAGGCTAACAGCACAGAGAATTCACTACAATTGAAATGGGTTGTCCTAGATCAGCTGGTGTGCTTACTTGGGCTTCTGGGAATTTAAGTCCATGAACACGTGGGGCACCAAGGTTGGCCACCCCATCCTAGAGGCTGGAAAGCTAAGCAGAACTATAAATATAAATGGATGAAATTAATATGCTTTGCAAACTCAATTTGGAAACTTGATTGTTTCTAAATTACCAGGGACCTAGGAAGGGTAAACAAGACACATTGCAATCTATCTAAATGGCTAGTGAGTGCTATAATTCTGGTTTATCAAGCAACAAAGAAACCAGTGCCCCTAATTTAAAAAAGGAGCACTCAACTTGGATACTTGCTGCTTCCATAGCATTTCTTAAAGGAATTGAGAGCAGCAACATGAGCCCAGCCTTTGTTATCAACAAGCACTACAGACTGGATGTCAGAGCAAAACTGGGTGCTTTGTTTTGCAGAGCAGAAATTTCTTGTGTTTTGTTATGAGATTCTACCAGCTGGCAAGAGAGCTTGTTAGTCACCCAAATACGGGATTCACAGAGACCAGAAGAATGGTGACTTACCTGTAACTGTAATTCTTTGAGTAGTCATCTGTGAATTCACACAATCCACCTATCCTCAACTCAGTCCACTATTGAAGTGCATATTTCTCTCAGTAGCAGGTGATGGCCATGTGCAGTGGACAGAGTATTGACCAGTGATGGCGAACCTTGGCACTCCAGTTTTTCTTGAACTTCAATTCCCAGAAGTCCCAGCCCGTGTGAATCCACACAAATGGGTTTACTGCGATTCATCCAGCCCTAACTGCTCCCGGAAGTGGAACACATTTTACTTTCGCTTCCGGGAGGAACTCTCCTCAGGATATGTCTGAATGAGGCTCTTATCATGTCCCTAAGATCTTTTCCCACTGAAGTGGTCCCTATTTATCTACTTGCACTGATTTTATTGGATTGAGTGTGACTATCAAATTTATTTATTTATTTATTTATTTATTTATTTCTACGCATTTATATCCCGCCCTCCTGGTGGGTACACCACTCAGGGCGGCTAACAACATGATAAAAAAAATTACAATAAAACAAAAATAATTAAAACAGAAATTTACTTTTCTGTCCCTTGATTTTATCTGGCACTTATTTCAAAAAGCTCTTCCAGAAGGTCCGGCAACTCTTCTGAATGCTATGAGATGTGGTACTGATGGGTGAGATGCTGTAAATCAGATGGAAGCATTTTGTGCGGGTAGCACTTCCATTTGTGAAAGAGGACTGTCCTATTTGTAGTACTCAACAGCCTATTGACTCAATGCAAGTAGATAAACAGCCTATGCTGAGCTTGATGTATGCAGGATGGTCTTTTAACTTTCAGGAGAAGCCTTTGGAGAGCTAACAGGGAGATGAGAGATAAAGTCACTTTCCACTACCTCCCTTTTGCTAATCTTTCCAAGCATCCAAGGCTTTACTGTTTAATCTTTCCAACGTAAATCAGTACATTGGCTTTGGGGAATTGACTTCGGCTTCTGGGAATTGAAATCCAAAAAACAAAGGTTGGGAGAAACTGATCTAATCTGTTCTGCAATAGGTCCCATAGAGTTGACCAGTGATGCTTCAATCCTGGTTGCCTTGCTTTGTTACTACATTTTTTTTTGTATATGAGCAATGTTTTTTTGGGAAAAGACACGACTTAACAAATAATATGGTAACATTTCCATAGGTTGCTGAATATTTGTTAAAAGGGGGGGCGGGCTGCTTTTAAACACCATGTATGCAGTATTGTAAGGATGTATACAGGAATGGTGAAGCATACCTCACCATATGGACAAGTATCTCTGGTGAAGGACATGGTACAACAATTTAATGTGTAGTTCTTAATTGTAGCTTTACATTGGTCTTTGATTGTGCATAACACTGTATTGATGATCTTTATGTAGGGGTTACATGGTAATGGGAGACTCTTTCAATACATCCCTGTTCAAGCAAACCTTTCAGCGTGTGTTTACCAAAGATGCGCAGGGACACTTCAAGATGGGATTTGGAGGCACCTTAGAAATTAAGGTAAGACTTAAAATCTTCTACAAAGTTATTGGAGTAAGCAATTATTATTGTTTTGCAATACAGTAAGTCAGAGTTTTTGTTTAGACCTTCAATCCTAATTTTTGCTGTGAAACTAAGCTCTTGAGTTAGAGAGACTGATCCTGCATTTATTGCTTGACAAAACTATGATTATTTCCTTTTCTTCGGTGTCTTTTATGTATTGCTGTGGATATAAATATTTCTACACCATGCTGTGGAAATACTGCTAATCATGTTATTTAGATTCCACTCACAGTGCATATTGAACATTGAGGGAAAAGTTTTCACTCAAGAGCAGAGATGTAATAATTGCAGTACTTGGGTGTCAGGTCATGAGATCCAGGAAGTAGTTTTATGTAACATCATTGATGATGTTACATTGCCGGAAGCACTACTCAAAAGGCAAAATAATATTGACAGGGGCTGCACCTTAGGAGTAGAGTATATGTTTTTCATATGAAAGGTCTCAGATCTAATCTCTAAAATCTCTGTAGAGGGGAATGGGGAATGTATGACCCTCCAGAGTTGTTTGAACTACAGCACACATCCCCAATATTAGCTGTAATAGGAGTACAGTAACATCTAAGGGAAATCATATTTTCTATCTACGCTGCAGAGCTGCTACCAGTCAGAGTAGACAGTTTGAGTAAACAATACTGTAGTTGGTGGACCAGTAATCTGACCCTGTGTCCAAAGCCCTGTTGTGTATTTTTGCACATGAAACAGGAAAGTGATTGTCAGTAACTGGTTGCCATTAATCATCAGGATGCACACATCTTACATAAAATGAGCCCAAGTCACATACCACCTGAAATTGAAAAAGAGTCAAAAGATGTCACTCCTTTTGAGTGGATGAAACTTTCCCAACAGTATTTTGGCCAGTATAATACTTGTCTCAGTGTAACAGTTCTGTAGTTTCATATCTACAAACTATAGGGCTTTCAGCAACTTTAGTGGTATTTAGGATTAAATTCCTGCTGTAAGAGATTATCATTCCCCTCCCCCAATATCTGTACTTGATTACTATTATAAAAGAGAAGAAATGACTTGAATTTGTGCTTTGTTAGCTGGGGTTTGGAATGAATCTAATCTTAAAATGTTCTGGAAGTTATTTTGTAAGAAGAAAACTTGTCTAGGCTGCTCTATTTTTACTAAAATGCCATTCCTTTTTTCAAACTTCTGCTAGAACTGCTTTTACTTGTACAGTCAATATTACCTGAAATATTACCTGCCTTTGGATGAGATATATTTATGACTTTTTAAAATTTCACCTTGCAACCTGTGTAGACATCAAGAGAGATAAAGATATCTGGAGCTATCGGACCTTGTGTATCACTCAATTCTAAAGGACCTTGTGTATCAGAAAATGTAAGTTAACTAACCTGTAAATAATATATTTTGTTGCTTAATTATACAATCTGTGCAAATGACCTTTTTCACACATAAAATTTGCAAATCAAGTTTTTATATTTTTGTTGTTCAATTAATTTATATACTAGCCATCTGGGAGAAACTACTAGAACGCTTAAAGAGATGTGTGGCATGTGTTTGGATTAAGGGCTTGTTGCTCTTGTAATCTTATTTGAAACAGTATGATCAATATATTGCTTTATCCAAATGAACTTTTTACAGAAGGGGTTTGACGCCTGTCTTTCAGACTCCAATTTTTTCTCTCTCACTACAAACTTTACTTTTCCTACATAGAAATTCACCAGACCCTATTTTCTAACAGGCTAGTTTTTGACTATGCATTACTGTATTGTGAATTGTACAATGCAAGTTACACTGTGCCATTGTTAAGCTGTACAAACACGTATATGGTGCTAGTGGTTGCATTTTTAAAGCAGTGAATTTATCACCAAGGTTTAGAGATTGAAAGGTAGGGATGAACATATTAAATTTAAGATTTTGATTCATTTAATCACTTAAATGGTGCCTCTTGGAATTACAACCTTTAGTGATTGTTGTGTCACCACCTAGTAGTGTAGTATAACCTTATTGTTTCAGTCCAGTTTTTCTTTGAATGTGTATACCCAGTGTCTTTCTTAGTGACTATGTTTGGCATTTGTCTCACCTTTAAGGCAGCAGTCTTTCTCTTGCATTTTTAAAAATTTCTTATGTATTTACAAAGTAATCTCTAGTCTGTTCCATATTAATTAATTAATCTAGTCTATAGTTTATGATTCTGAAGGAGCATCGCTGCACCACTCCTGGGCAATTTACTGTGGAAAATGCACTGAAATAAGTGTTAACATAGGAGTTAAATTGCAATGGATCAGGCTGTAAAGCAACCACCTTCCCTGCTCAAATGGTTTACAGGAATGTGCCCCTTACCATGCAGGACTTTAAAAATTAAAATCTGTGACTCCATTTTCCCATCTGATGTCACTGCCCAGCAGCTATCGCTGATTGTGTTATAGAGAACAGTAAAAGATTTATGACAAAGACTTAACTTTGTCATATCTAAATAACTAATTAGCAGTTCTAAAGGACTGTGAATTGCTGCAGGCATTTTTTGGTATCTAGCTAGTCCTGATCTTTACTGAAATAATGTCTAATATTTTTACAGGAGATAGGAACAGGAGGTACATGTCAATGGAAAATCTGTGGTCTTAACCCACATACAACCCTTGGATTGTATTTTGAAGTGGTTAATCAGGTAAGAGAGAAATCAGAGAGACTACCGTACTTTGTTGAAAACAAATTAAAATGCTATGCAGTATTGTGTTCTTGGAATTATTTTCTAGAGCTTCCAGACTAGAGACACGAGAGGTTTGCATTGCTTGCAACAATAGTCTGATGGCTATTCATAATGTCTGGATTTGCTTTCTGAACATTAAATGACTAGGTATGACAATAAAAGCTGTTTGTCCCAGATACCAGAAAATGAAGAAATGGGATGTTTTGCTGTGATCTGTGATTTCTAAAATACATATTTCATACATTTTCAATTCTGTTTTATGTAATTTAGTGTCCTTTATCTCTCCTTTGAAAACAGCACAATGCTCCCATTCCTCAAGGTGGACGTGGAGCAATTCAGTTTGTGACTCAATACCAACATTCAAGTGGACAGAGACGTATTAGAGTAACTACTATTGCCAGAAAGTAAGTCTTAATTTTTGATATGTTGATCTAGAGATCTGTATCTAAGTGGTGGTATTGTGCTTAGCATGCAAATATTGAGCTGTTTCCAGTTGTTTCTTTGCACTAGTGCAGCGGTGCCCAAATTATGGCCCACAGGCCCAATTAGGCCCATGCATCTCCTGACCGCCCTCACCCGGCTGATGTAGTATTACATCACCTGCGGCAGCGGCAGCAATCGGGCTTCATTCCTGCTGGTCTGAGCAACCTCCACTCAGTCCCAGCCCTTCAGAAGCCTCTTGCAAGCTGGATCGCCGTGTCAGAGATTTTGAAAAAGAATCCCGGCCTTCACCCCTTTGGCCAGTTCGGTGGGAGGGAAGGAGCGAGACTGGCCCAGCTGTGCGAGGCCAGCGTGGCGGCTACAAGAAAACCCGGCCACCGCTGCAACAAACCGTGAACGCCCACCCTTCCCCCCTTTGGCCAGTTTGGCCGGAGGGAAGGAGCAAGATTGGCCCAGCTGTGTGAGGCCGCGCGGTGGCTACAAGAATACCTGGCCGTCGCCGCAACGGACCCCGGACGCCCGCCCTTCCCCCCTTTGGCCAGTTCGGCGGGAGGGAAGGAGCGAGACTGGCCCAGCTGTGCAAGGCCAGTGCGGCGGCTACAAGAAGAGCCGACTGCCACCGCAACGGACCCTGGACGCCCACCTTTCCCCCCTTTGGCCAGTTCAGCCGGAGGGAAGAAGCGAGACTGGCCAGCTGTGTGAGGCCGGCGCGGTGGCTATATGAAGACCTGGCTGCTGCCGCAACGGACCCTGGACAGCCGCCCTTCCCCCCTTTAGCCAGTTTGGTGGGAGGGAAGGAGTGAGACTGGCCCAGCTGTGCAAGGCTGGCGCAGAGGCTACAAGAAGACCCGGCCACCACCGCAACGGACCTTGGACACCCGCCCTTACCCCCTTTGGCCAGTTCGGCGGGAGGGAAGGAGCGAGACTAGCCCCAGCTGTACGAGGCCTTCGGCTCCCTCCTGTGGCCTTGCTGGTCATGGAAGGTGGGAACCCAGTTGAGGTCCATTTGTGGCGGGGCTGTGAAAATCCACCACTGCCGCTCCTGTCACCAGCGTCTTCAGACCACCGCCCATGGTGAGAGCAAGGACGGGGAGAGAGACTGGAGAAAGACTGGCCCCCAGCTGTGGGGTGACCGTTGCTGCTTCAATATCATGCTGCTGCCGGAGCCGCTGGACTTGTCATTTCCCATCATTTCCCACCCATGGTGAGAGCGGAGAGAGACAGAGAGACAGGGAGACAGGCAGATGTTACCGCAGCTGAAGACGTTGGTCTGAGCACCATCTGGGATGTGTGCTGTGCTCCATCACCTGGGGACTTTGTTAATATTGAATATATTTGATGCCTTGTAATTATGTATTGTGTGATGTACTGATATTATGCTTTTTTCTTTTTCTCTTTTTTGAATTTAATACTGTATTATTGTCTGTTTATTGCACTGAATTTATTTTTGTATTATTATTATGTTGTTATATTGTATGGATTAATATGTTGTTGCTGGCTTGAGTCAATTTTGGCCCGAGAAAGGCGGGGTATAAATTAAAATTGGATTGGATTGAAATGAAATGGAGAAGCCTTGGAAAACTTCTCTGACATGGCGATCCAGCTTGCAAGAGGCTTCTGAAGGGCTGGGACCAAGTGGAGGATTCTCGGACCAGCAGGAGCGAAGCCTGATCGCTGCTGCCGCCGCTGACATAGAAACAGTCAGCAGCGGGAGCAGCACACCTCCAGCCCACGCAGCTGTATGTTGGGGGCGGGACCAGCCCACAGAAAAAAAAGTTTGGGCACCACTGCACTAGTGGAAAGGATTTTTCTGGCATAGTGTGCCCAAATGTTGCCAAGCTCTCCATACCATTGCAGGCCCCCTATTCTTGTGATTGAGAGAATATCTGCAATAGTAATGTATATGAGAGGGGCGTGTCATGATGGAGGGCTGAGAGGGACGAGCTTTTCTCCGCTCGGAAAGGAGAGAAAAGAAAGTGGCTTTTTTAAAGTGAAAATAGTCCTTGAAACCGGCTGAAAAATGGATTAGGAAAAAGAGAAGGAAAATCAGCAGCGGAAAATATATTGGATGCCCCAAAGCAGCGCCGAGAAAAAGAGGTAGGACAGAGTTTCGATCTTGAGAGCGGGGGGATGGGCGACCTGTAATGGCGACGAGTCCCCAAAGCTTCTGATCGAAGAACGGAAATTTTGTAAACGTGAGGAGAGCGGCGTTCTACTAAAAGTGGCTAAAAGAGTGGATAAAGCATAAGTGGACGTCGGAACGAAAAGTAAGCTTGTTGGGGGGCTGAAAGAATTCCGTAGCGGGCTCGCTCGGTCTCGCCGCCCCCCCAATCGGAGACATACAGAGTTTCGAGGCGCTGGAAAGGAGCAAAGGGGAGAAGCGAAGAAGATTGAGGGTGAGCAAAGCTGCAAAGATTTATAAAGAGGAAGGGGGAAATAGAAAGGAGAAGTAAAGAGACTGATGTTTTTTTTTATTATTATTATTATTCTTTTCCCCCCTTTGAAATGTTTTATGCCGGTGGGAGCGGACAAATAAGTGGCTAAGCAAAAGGGGCAAGACAGTATTTCCTGCTTTCCTTTTTTTTTCTTTTTGATTTTTGATTTCTTTTTCCCTTTTCATTGCCTCCCCCTCTCGTTATTATGCTGTGGTCTAAGAGTATTGGTTTGTAAAGAAGAAGAGAGACGATAAGTCTGTTCCTGCATATATATATATATATATATATATATTTTGGAGATACAAAGAGAAGCAAGAAGGTGTTGTGGCATAGTTCCCTGAGAAATAAACTGCTTGTAGATTGGAACTTTGGAGAACAGGAAAGTGAACTCATCAGTGTCATTTTTATTTCTGCTGACTCTTCCTTTTTCTCTCCTTAAAAGAGATTTGGAGAACGTTTGCAATTTGCAATAGAAAGTTGGCTCCCCCTACAGTTAAATTTTTGAGACAAAATTTTTTTTTCTTTCAATTGTTGTTTTTTTTTTCTTTTTACCTGGTTCGAAGTTTTTCAATTTTTAAATTTTTTTTCTCAAATAAGATTTTCTAATTGCTTTTTTTTAGTTTTTTTTTCTTTCTTTTTTCTTTTTCCTCATCTTTTTTTGTTTTTTATTTTTATTTTATTTCTACTTTTGCGGGGGGGGGGGGGGAAATATTAAAGTAAAAAAAAAATATAAGAGGGAAATTAATTAAATTAAATTGGGACCATGGAGGTTTGAATGACTCTCTGGGTATACATGCGTGTGTATATTTGGTTGTAAATACACACGCATATATAAGACAGAGAGAGGGAGGGGGGAGGAGGGGATAAGGGTTAAGTATTGTAATTGGAAAGTTTAATAAAACTGGTAGAGTTAAAATATATGGTGAATTTTGAATGACTAAACGTTGTATGTAAATTGATAATAAGCAGTTAGAAATATATTTGAATGAAACGGCAGGGGAGAGGGAAAGAGAAGGAGAAGAAATTGGCTTGGACAAGAGGGCAAAGACCAACGTCCTCGGATAGAAGTTTCAGGAGGCTTACAAGATTGGATGAGGAGGATGAAGAGATGAAAAAAGTAACGCAACAAGAGATAAAGGACTTGGAGGAACAGGAGACAGTGAAAAAGATGGCACAACAATTACAGCAGCAGCAGCAACAGAAGACAATAGTATCACCAACGGCGCCTACTCCATCTGCGGTAAAATCAATCGTGATAACAACAGCAAAAGTAACAACGACAACAACAGCTATGACAACAGTGTCAACGACAGCGGCGATAGCAGGAACAACACCAACAACGATCGTAACTATGTCCACGGCCACAACACCAACGACATCGGCGACAGGGGGAGGAGAAGGAACAAAATCTGAATTTGAAACCCTTAACGAGAAATTTGATGCACTGGGGAATAATATTGGAAACATGTTGGCTCGTTTTAGAACAGAATGGAAACAGGATTTGCAAGATGTGGTAGTAAACATTATGAAGGGAATTGAAGGCATGAAAGAGGAAACAAAGAACATTAAAAAAGAGCAAGAGGAGATAAAAAAAGAACAAGCAACGATAAAAGTAGAGGTCATGGACTTAAGAAGGAAAGAAAAGGAAAGAGAAAATAAGGTTGGGGATCATGAAAAGAGATTGGAGAACGTAGAAGAACAACTAAGAAAAGCAAATGTTATAATTCGAAAATTTCCAGAGAATTCACCAGACAAATTAAAAGAAAGAATAGTGAAATGGCTTGACGAAATTATGGAAGATGGCTTCACGCCGCATGAGGTGGTAAATGTATTCAGGCTCGGTTCAAGAAGGGGAAAAACTGGGTCAAGGAATGTCATGTTAAAATTTGCTAATGTATCAGATAAACTGAGGTTAATGGCGCTTATACGTGAAAAAGGACCAGAGGTTTTAAAAGTAGAAGGCCATGATATTGAAGTATACAACGACATTCCAATGGAGGATCGTTTTTGGAGACAGTCGATGAAGCCAATCACAAAAAGATTCCAGGAAAAGGGAATAAGATACAATTGGAAATTTCCAAGACAATTAAGTTTTTTTTATTTGGGAAGAAGATATTTAATTAATGAAGATATTAATGCCTTGGACGTAATGACAGATGCCAAATTATTGGAAGCAGGAACTAAAGAGTGGTTTGACTTGAAGGAAGAATTGATTATATCTGGTGGTTATAGAAGAAGGGATAGCAATGGAAATGAGAATATGCCAAAAGGGGCGGAAGGAGGAATAGCTCCGGACGGGGAGTAGGTTCAGGCCCAATCCAGACCCCTATGTATGACTGCACCCCCCCCTCCCCCCTCTGAATTTCGGAGGCCATTTGTAAAAAAAAAAGAAATGGGGAGGGAGAGTAGTAGATTGTTTAGTGTATTTTTTCTTTTAGATGTTTTTTCTTTTTTTATTATTACTATTATTTTTTTGTATAAGGTGAAGGAAATGTTATATGTTGATCACATGCCCGTAGGAGGAAGTGGGAACTGTAAAAAAAGAGCGGGAGATACATATAGATGAAGGATGTAAAAGTATTAACATGGAACGTGAAAGGTACTGGTTGTCAAGTGAAGAGAAGGAGGTTGGAAGCGGCACTCAGAAAAGATAGACCGGATATAATTTTTCTTCAGGAGACCCATCAGAATTCAGAAAAAACTAATAAATTATTCTTAGGATGGACACAAGTTTACGAAAAAGCATATGGTTCCTCAAAGGCTAGGGGGGTCGCAACTTTGATATCAAATAGAGCGGGATTCGAGATGACAAAAAGTATATCAGACCCAGAAGGTAGATACTTGATAATAAAGGGGAAAATAGAAGAAGAGGAAATAACGCTGGTGAATTTGTATGTGCCAAATGAACATCAAAACAGGTTTTTAAATAAGATATACCGAATATTAGAGAAGGAAAAAACAACAAAAATGATTGTAGGGGGAGATTTTAATTTAGTAGGATCAAATATAGATAGTACGAATATGAAGAGAAGTGTAGGTGGAAATAAGACGTTTGTGTTAAATAATTGGTTGAAATCCTTGGGGCTGAAAGATACATGGAGGGTACTCAAAGGACAGGAAAGGGCCTATACATATTTTTCACAAGTGTACAATACATATTCCAGAATAGATTATATATTTGTCACGGATAATTTGATAAGTAACCTAGATGGCATAGAAATTGGAATATTTAAAGAATCGGACCATGCAAAAGTATTGTTGGAATTGAAAATAGATGCTATAAAGAGCCCGAAAAACTGGAGATATAACGCCAGACTGTTTAGAGATAAAAAAAAGTAAAGATCAAATGGTAGAAAAATGGGAAGAAAATTGGAAGTGGAATGATACAGGGGAAGTACGAATTGGTATCGTATGGGATACCATGAAAGCGATATTTAGGGGTGAAAGTATTAGGTTGGCAAGTATTAGAAATAAACAGTTAAAAAGTAAGCAAGAAGAAACAGAAAAAGAGATTAAAAGGTTACAGGAGATACATGCAATAACTAAGGATAGAAAAGTATATGAAAAGATACAGGGATTAAGGAAAGAATTAATTGGAAATGACATGGAAAAGGTAAAAAGAGACCTAACATATTTAAAAAGAGAATATTTTGAATATAGTAATAAAAACTCAAAAATGCTGGCAAGAGCGGCTAAAGAAAAGAGAGGCAGAAGAGAAATAGGGATATTAGTGGATAAGGAGGGTATAAGGCATAATAAGACCAAAGATAAATGTAAGGTGGTCAGAGAATTCTATCAAGCCCTATACTCTAAAAAGAAGATAAACCTAGACAAATTAAAAGATAGATTGGAAATGCAAATCAAAAATAAAATAAGTCAAGAGCATAAACAAAGAATGGAAGAATTAATAACTGAAAAAGAGATAAAAAAAGTAATAAATAAACTGAAAGTAGATAAAGCACCCGGTGAGGATGGACTACCTGCTGAGTTCTATAAAGAATTTAAGGATATAGTAATCCCGAAATTGTTAAAAATCTATAATAGTATTCTTAAAGGGGAACAGGTACCTGCATCGTGGTACAGAACAATAATTGTTTTATTACCAAAACCGGGAAAAGATTTAGAAAAAGTAGAATCATATAGACCTATCTCCCTGATAAACCAAGATGCTAAGATTTTTACGGCTATATTGGCAAATAGATTGAATAGTTTTATGGATAAATATATAAATAAAGACCAGGCCGGTTTTGTGAAAGGGAGACATATGGTTGATTTAGTAAGGCGAGTACTAAATTTAATAGATGTGGCAAGACAAAATAAAGAGAAAGTAGGCATACTTTCATTAGATATCTTTAAAGCATTTGATTCTGTACAATGGGTAACAATTATCGAGATAATTAAGAGCTATGGATTCGGTAATAGGTTTATAAAGACAATAGAACAACTGTACCAACAAGGATACGCTAAAATCAGGGTTAATGATGGTTTAACAGAAGAATTAAGATTAGAGGCAGGAACAAGGCAAGGATGTCCTCTATCTCCAATACTATTTATTATGGCGATGGAAATATTAGCCAACATAATAAGAGAAGACAAAAACATAGAAGGAATATTGGAAAATAAAATTAGTTTATATGCAGACGATACTTTGTTAATCATGAAACACCCCAGAAGAACCATGGAAAGGATTCAAAAGCATCTAAAGGATTTTGAACAAATTACAGGTCTGAAGGTAAATTGGGAAAAATCAGAATTGATTTTAAATAATATTGAAAAAGAAGAGCAAAGGAAAATTAGGGATGAATTTAAATTACAGATTAAAGGGAGCTTGAAATACCTGGGGATAAATATCTCTAATAATCTAGAGGACCTGAAAAGACTAAATTATGATAAACAAAAGAAGGAAATTAAGACTAAAATTTCACAATATCAAAAACTGAAGCTGTCTTGGTTTGGCAGAATAGCATTGACTAAAATGATGTTATTACCAAAGTTAAATTTTTTATTTGATGCCTTACCAATTCAGCTGACAGATAAAGATATTGAGGAATTTCAAAAACTATTTGATAGTTATTGTAATGGGGGACGTAGACCTAGAATTCTAAAGAAAATGTGGTATTTACCTCAAAAAGAAGGTGGATTAGGAATGCCTAATTTAAAGAATTATTATAAAGCCTTCCAGATAAAGAACGTAGTTAAGATATTGATGAAGGAGTCGGTTATCTGGGAGGAAATCGAGATGAAGGAAGTAAAGGAAGTTGGTAAAAGTCTTTTCTTAGACAAGGAAACAGGAAAAATATCGGTTAAAAACAGAATGATGAGATCTATGTTGGGAGTATGGAAGAAAGTTAAAATGAAATTGGCCCCAAACATCTCACCGATAATTGAAATAGAAGATTTGAACAACTTCCCAATAAGATTGGATAACGAGATTAAGGAAATTTTGTTGACAAATAGGGTTCTCCTATTGAAAGATTGGATACGAGTCTGCAAAGATGATGGGAGGAAAAGAGAGTTATATACCCAGATGAAGTTGAATTGGTTTCAGATAATTATGGTGAATAAGTGGAATAATAAATACTGGAGGGAACGAAGCTTAGAAAGAGACAGGACGGAATTTGAGGAACTAGTTTGGAAAATTAGGAAAGAGGAAATTGGTATTAAAGGGTTGGTTAGTAAAATCTATAAAATAGTAAACACAGAAAGCAACCCACAAGAAACATTAAGACATACATGGGAACAGGACTTGAACTTGAAAATAACGGAAAAGGAATGGCAAAATAAATGGAAAAAAAGAATTATGAGATCCCTATCGGTCAGAATAAAGGAACACAATTTTAAAATGTTATGGAGGTGGTACCTGACACCCGTGAGACTGCACCAGATGGATAAGAAGAACAATAAAATGTGCTGGAGATGTAAAAACAGTTTGGGCACATATGTTCATATGTGGTATGAATGTAAAGAGGTAGAAGACTTTTGGACAAAAATTGAGATCGAGATAGGGAAAATTATGGGGGTACGTCTCAGATTGGGGCCAGATACCACCTTACTGACAGATGTTGAGAATATTAAAATAGATAACGATAAGAAAGAGCTGTTGTCTATGATGTTAGTAATGGCAAGAATGTGTATTGCAAAAAATTGGAAAAGTGATATAATGTTAAAAGTGCAGGATTGGTACGGGCAGATGTGGGATCTCGCATTGAATGAAAAACTAACATGGGAACTAAACCTTAAGAAAGGTATAATAAAAGAAAGTAGATTTTGGAAAATATGGCGAAAATTTGTGGAATACTCATTGACAAGAGACGGAATAAGAAAACTGACACCAGACCAAATGAAATTTTGGGAACAATAGAAATGAATGGGAGATCCCACAACCTCCTAGGACAATGTATATAGCACCAGGGTGATGTAGTTTGTAAGTGTATGTAATACACAGTCTGTCTTAATTTTTATATTATGATTTTATCTTTATTAATTTTTTTTATTTTCTTTGTTATGTATAAAATGTTTTTTTTATGTCTTATGCTTTAAAAATTAATAAAAATTTATAAAAAAAAAAGTAATGTATATGAATAAAGTGGCATGTCTGGTAGGTGTCCCATCTGATGTAAATGGAAATACTTTCTTCTATGGCAAAAAAATTACTCAAGTGAGGTTTGTATATACAAACCCCCCCCCCCCCCCCCCCCCCCCCCAGCTAGGAGAGTTTCCAGTAGAGCAGGGTTTCTCAACTTTGGGGCCCCACATATGCTTGGACTTCAATTCCCAGAAGCCCTGATCATCAGGTGTGCTGACTTGAGCTTCTGGTAATTGAAGTCCAAGAACACTTGGAGGCACAAGGTTGAGAGCAACTTATTGATTGCATATTGGGGCCAAACTGAATGCTATGCTGAATCTGTATTCCAGAAAGAATTTAGAGAAAGTAGAATCCTATAGACCCATCTCATTGATAAATCAAGATGCTAAGATTTTCACAGCAATACTTGCTAATCGGTTGAATAATTTCATGGGGGAATACATAAATGCTGATCAAGTGGGGGTTTTGAAAGGAAGACATATGGCAGATTTGACCAGAAGAGTAATAGATTTACTTGATACGGTGAGTCAAACAAAAGAAAAAGTGGGATTAATATCTTTGGATATATTTAAGGCATTTGACTCTCAACAATGGATTTCAATTAAGGAAATAATAAAAAGTTATGGATTTGGTGTCAAACTCAGAAGGGTAATTGTCAATTATATCAGCAAGGAATAGCCACTGTCAGAGTAAACGATGAGGTTACAGATGAGGTAAAGTTGGAGGCAGGTACGAGACAGGGCTGCCCCTTATCTCCAATACTTTTTATCATGACAATGGAGTTATTAGCAAAAGCTATACGAGCGGAAGGAAAAATAGAGGGGATTATGGGAAATAAGATAAGTATGTATGCCGATGACACTCTGATAATTGTAAAACAACCAGAGAAGGTAATGTATAGAATTCAGCAACAACTAAAGGATTTTGAGGATATTACTGGGTTGAAAATAAATTGGGATAAATCGGAAATGATGCTTTGCAATATGGATGAAAAAGATCAGAAGAAGATAAAGGATATAATTAATATTCAGATCAAGAATAAGCTGAAATATTTGGGAATAATTATATCAAATAAATTGGAAGAGCTTAAAAGACTGAACTATGACAGTTTGAAAATTGAAATTAAGAATAGGATACAAAGCTTTCAAAAGTTGAAATTGTCATGGTTCGGGAGAATTGCACTTGCTAAAATGATGTTATTACCCAGAATAAATTTTTTATTTGATGCGTTAGCAATTCAGTTGAAGGATAAGGAAATTAAGGAGTTCCAAAAACTGTTTCATAACTTTTGTAATGGTAGAAAGAAATCCAGGTTACCAAAAAAGTTACCACAGAAAGAAGGAGGATTGGGAATGCCGAATTTGATGGCATATTATCGGGCATTTCAAATCAAGAATGTTGTGAAGATCTTGGCAAGGGAAAAGGTAATATGGGAGGAAATAGAGATGAGGGACTACAAACATGGGTAAAATGGTCTTTTTAGGTTGCAAATTGGGAAAGGTAGTGAATAAAAATACTTTGATGAAAGGATTAATGAATGTATGGAAGAGGATAAAGAAGGATTTGGTTCCGAATGCTTCACCCATATTGGAAATATTAGATATGGCAAGTTTTCCACTTAATATAAATGAGGAGACAAAGGAGGTACTGATGAAGAATGAGGTTATCCTGTTGAAGGACTGGTTTCGGATATGTAGAGATGAGGCTAGTAGGAAAAAAATGTTCGAGCAATTAAAAATTAATTGGTTTCAGTGATTGAGGATCATTAAATGGAACAGTAAATATATGAGTGAATATTATTTGGAAAGAGAAAAGATGGAATTTGAAGAGCTGATTCTAAAAGTCAGAAAGGGGGATAAAAATATTAAGGGATTAGTTAGTAAATTGTATACAATACTAAATAGGGATGGTGATCCACAAGAGGATTTGAAATTAAGGTGGGAACAAGAATTGAATATAAAAATAGGAAAGGATATATGGAGAAATAAATGGAAAAAGAGGATTATGAGAACTATGTCGGTTAGAATAAAGGAACATAATTTTAAAATGTTGTGGAGATGGTATCTGACCCCAGTGAGGTTACACCAAATGGACAATAAAAACGATAAAATGTGTTGGAGATGCAAGGATACTTTTGGAACGTATGAACACATGTGGTGGAGTTGTAAAGTGGTTAAAGATTTTTGGAATAGAATTGAAAAAGAAATTGGAAAATTTTTGGGCAAGATGGTAAAACTGGGATCAGGTATCACTCTGTTAACAAATGTGGAAGGCATTAATTTAAATAAGGATAAGAAAGAGTTATTAGAAATAAGGATTACAACGGCTAGACAATGTATTGCTAGACATTGGAAAAATGATGTAAACATACAAACTGAAGAGTGGTATAAAGAAATGTGGAATTTAGCCTTGAACGATAAATTGACTAGGGAGATAAAGAAAAAAAGGGATAATTTGAAAGAAAACAGATTTTGGAATATTTGGAAACCTTTTGTGGATCACTCCCTTATGGGGGATGAAAGAAAGAGACCTGTACCTGATCAAAGTGGATTTTGGAATTAATAATACTGAGACACTCTGAGCTCTCCAGGGCAATGTAAATAAACACAGGGTGATTTATTATTTACATTTATATTATTGTATTCCTACCCATAATGATACTATTTGAAAAATGAGATTGGAAAATGAGATTTAGAGAAGGTAGTTAAGGTTAGAGAATAAATTTTAAGTAACAAGTCAAGAGTTTTTATTTACAATGATGGTTTTTAGGAACTCGGTAGGTGTACATCTTTTTTTAGTTGTTGTTTTTTCTTTTCTTTTTTTACTGTGTATTTCAATAATTATTTTTTTCTTTTTCTTAAGTATTATGTTGTATACTTTTGTATTGTGTTTTGTATTTTATATGTATAAAATTTAATAAAAAAAAGAAAATAAAAGAAAGGAGCCTCAAAAAACAAACAAACAATAACACTTGGAGGCACAAGGTTGAGAGCAACTTATTGATTGCATATTGGGGCCAAACTGAATGCTATGCTGAATATGTATTCCAGATATTATTTTTACCTGTAACAGTCAGAGGTTCATGGTGCACAGTAACCCATATCAGAAGTTCTTTCCTTCAGAAAAACACAAAGTGTTTATGGTTTGTGCAAGATCCAGTTTGAAGCAATGTATAAACTGGATCTACAGAAATGTTTGTATTTGCCGCACCTCCTATGTATTTGATAATTCTTAAATAGCATAAGGGAAGCTTGTTTTAATTTTCACAATTTGGTGAAGCAACGTGGGGTTGGAAATGGCCATTATTAAATTGCCAACTCAGTGTTGTTTAAATATATAAACTATTGCCATTCTTTTGCAGTTGGGCAGATGCTCAGACACAGATTCAAAACATCGCTGCTTCTTTTGACCAGGAGGCAGCTGCCATTCTTATGGCCAGGCTAGCAGTGTACCGGGCTGAGACAGAGGAAGGACCTGATGTTCTTAGGTGGCTAGACAGACAGCTTATCAGACTGGTAAGACTTCAGGGATATTTTAAAATAGCTCTCTCAGCAGATGTATGGTAGATTTATTCAAAGTTGTTCTTCATCTGTGCCAAGGCTTATGCTCAAAAAAGACCAGTCTTTTGCCAGCCCTCTCCAGCAAATTTTATACTTTGTTTACTTTGGGTAGAATAATCAAATTGGACAATGCCATGTTTAAAAATAGCATGTTTTGAAAAAGTCTTTGCAAAAAGTTTACAGTCAAACATGAAGACCAAAATAATAACTTCAGCACAATTATATAACTACAGTCTTTAAAACGAAGAAATTTAAATTGTTAAACATCTTCTATACCTTGGTTTAGTTATTAATCCAAAGGAAGGTAGGAGTCAAAAAACGAGAAGAAGACAGAATTTTGGAAAGGTAACCATGAAGGAACTGGGGGAAAATCATAATGTATAAAGATGTATCACTGAAGACTAATGCCAAGATCACCATGGTATTCCCTGTAATGATATACTGTAGAGTAAAACCCCTTTTTATGAAAAAAAGTCCGTTCCGTAGGCTTTTGCTTGAATCGATTTTTTTGTAACTCAAAACAAACCCATAGGAAAAAAATATTTTTTTTACGTAACTCGAAGCAAACCCATAGGAAAAATGAATTTTTACATAACTCGAAGCAAACCCATAGGAAAAAGAATCTTTATGTAACTCAAAGCAAACCCATAGGAAATTGTGTAAATCGGGACATGGTTTTAGCATAAAATCGTTATGTAAGTTGAATTTTATGTAACTCGAGGCATTTGTAAGTCGAGGTTTTACTGTACAGTACTGATATTTGTGTGCTTAGAGAGTACATTGGAAAGAAAACTCCTACTCATTTCAGTGAAATTCATCTTTTCAATGTACATAAGCACAATATTCCTGACAAGGTTTGTTCTCTCCTGCCTTGAGGATTATACTCAGAAAAGACCAGAAATGAACCTGTAATGTGCTTATTCTTTTAAATTGTTTAGAACAGGTAGCAACTTGTTCTTCAGCAATTGTTCGACTTTAAATGTCATCAGCCCAATCAACATGGCCAGTTGTAACAATATCTGGAAGGCCACAAGTTTCTCACATCAATTTGTAAAGTATATCTTGGCTTCTCAAAATGTTGTAACAGAAATATCACATTCAGAACTTGATTTTTCTTCTTCTTCCAGTGTCAGAAATTTGGAGAATATCACAAGGATGATCCAAGCTCCTTCAGATTTTCAGAAACATTCTCCCTTTATCCACAGGTGAGTAGGAAGGAAGTAATATAAAAAAATTGATATTTTAACCCCAGTCGTTGCATGTCAGTACTACTTTTGGTGGGTAGAAGAAACGTAATATTAAAAACACAGAACATGCAACCAAATGCAGGCAAAGATGGGCTTTGGCAGGTAAAATGATGTAAGATGTAATATTTATTAGGTCATCCTTTCAGCTTCTGTCCTTATTTTTTTTAGACTGTGTCCTTTCAAAAATAAACACAGAATCCCTGATTTTATGTACACTGGGCTCTCAGACCTTGATTGATTTAGCAATGCTACTTGTGTGGCTGCTTTTTATCCTTTTTCACACTGTCTTTGGGGTACTTGCCCTGTAGACTTCTGTCTGTTTATAGTATGTTCTTGATTTCCCCCTGTCTAAATATAAATGTTAATTTGTTGTTGTTCAGTTGCACAGTCGATTCCGACCCTTTGTGACCCTATTGACCATTGACCTCCAGGCAATGGAGGCAATATCCAGGCAATATCCTCCACCATCCTCCTCAACCCACCCATTGTGCCCATTGTGTCTACAATACCATCCAGCCATCTCATCTTTGGACGCCCCCTTCTTCTTTTGCCCTCCACCTTTCCCAGCATCAAGGCTTTCTTAAGTGAATCCTCTCTTCTCATTTGATGTCCAAAATACTTCAGCTTCATCTTTATTATTTGACCTTCTAATGAGCAGTCAGGGTTGATTTCTTCTAAGATTGATCTATTTGTTCTCCTTGCTGTCCAGGGGACTCTCAAAACTCCTCCAACACCACATTTCAAAGGCATCTATTCTTCTGCATTCAGCTTTCCTAATGGTCCAGCTCTCACAACCATACATTACCACTGGGAATACCATAGCTTTGACTATGAAAATTTTTGTTTGCAATGTAATGTCTCTATTTTTAACTATGTTCCCCAGGTTTCTCATCTCTTGCCTCCCAAGAATCAATCGCCCTTTTATTTCATGGCTGCAATCCCCATCTGCAGTGATCTTTGATCCTAAGAAAGTAAAATCTGTCACTGCTTCTACTTCTTCCCCATCTATTTTCCAGGGACTTATATGGCCTGTTGCCATTATCTTTGTTTTCTTGATATTGAGTCTCAAGCCAGCTTTTGCACTCTCCTCCTTCAATCCAATCAAGAGGTTCTTTAGGTCTTCCTCACTTTCTGCCATTAGGGTGGTATCATCTGCATATCTCAAATTGTTGATGTTTCTCCCAGCAATTTTGATCCTATATTGTGATTCCTCCATCCCTGCATTGCACATTATGTGCTCTGTGTATAGTTTGAATAAGCATGGTGATAAAATGCAGCCTTGTCTTACTCCTTTTCCTATTCCAAACCACTCTGTCATTCCGTATTCTGTCCAAAACTGTTGCTTCTTGACTCATGTACAGATTTCTCATGAGGCATATGAGGTGTTCTGGTATTCCCATCTCTTTAATTATTTGCCACATTTTGTTGTAGTCCACACAGTCAAAGGCCTTGGTGTAGTCAATAATGCAGAAGTAGACTTGTTTCTGATATTCCCTTGTTTTTCCCCATGATCTAACGTATGTTGGCGATGTGGTCTCTAGTCCCCCTGCCTCTTCTGAAACCCGCCTGCACTCCAGGTAATGTTAATGTAATTCAGGTACTGTAACTGTTAATGTATTTACTATTTTCTCAACTTTTGCTGGGAAGGGCAGCTCTCCATTTATTTCATCTTGAACATCTCTTCCATCTTGTACAGTCCTTTTAAAGGTCCTCTTACTATCCAATCACGTTTTGAAGATTTTTGCTGTACTAAAGACCTGATCTTTGCTATCTTAGGAAATTATAAAGAGAATTATCAAGTCATTTTTGATGCATTAAACCACTACTCAGTTAAGAATTGGCACTCAACGATCCACATTTTCACAATTGTTACTGTATTTGCTTTGTTTTGCAGTTCATGTTTCATTTAAGAAGATCTCCATTCTTGCAAGTATTCAACAACAGTCCAGATGAAAGTTCCTATTATCGCCATCATTTCATGCGTCAAGATTTGACTCAGTCACTTATAATGGTTCAGCCAATCCTCTATGCCTATTCCTTCAATGGACCTCCAGAGGTATGTCAGCATGGAATCTGTAAGAAGAAAGCAAGAAAGACTGGCTGTATTTACTTCTGTTTTCCTTATACCAGAAGTGTATAACACAGAGTCTCTGGGCTGTGTGTAACCACACCTGACTTTGCAGCCTCCTAAAAACAAGGAGGTGTAGGACTACAGTGGCTTAGTGGCTAAGATGTTGAACTTGACGACTGGAAGGTTGGCAGGTCAGCAGTTTGAGACCCGAGTGCTGCATGACGGAGTGAGCTCCCGTCTCTGTCCCAACTTCTGCCAATCTAGCAGTTCAAAAGTAAGAAATTGCAACCTTCGGTGGGAAAGTAAACAGTGTTCCGTGCACTTGGGTGTCTAGTCATGCCTGCCACATGTCCACGTAAACGTCTACAAACTCCAACAGCGCTGGCTCTTTTGCTATAAACAGATGACCACTGAACTCTAGAGTCGGATGCGATTGGCTTTCGAGCAAGGGTGACCTTTACCTAAAAACAAGGAGAAATATATTTCCAAAGTATGGTTCATCTATAAAATAAGGTGCCCAGCTTATTAGGTTCTTTGTTTGGGCAAAAACCTGTCTAAATTTATAACAAAATTAAATCCTTCTGGTCACTTAACAGTTTTGATTTTCAAAACTGATGTGTGCACATGTGTAAGTGTGTGACCCCACAATATTTCCCAGTGTGCAAAGAGTTTATCCCTGGTCCTGCCAAAGTTGCCTATCCTGGCTCATACTTTTGTCTTATCATAAGGATTCAACCAGTAGTATGTTAAACAAGCGAAATAAATAATGCACTTTAAAACATACAAAGTAAACCACATATACATTAGACCATTGTCACCAAATGCCAGTCCTTGAAGAAAGGGCAGAGATACTCTACATAAGCAGAGCTGCAACATTTAATGTATTTATTCCACATTTATCTCAATTTGGGCTGTTGTACTTTTAGATTAGGGACTGCAGTGGTTTAGTGGTTAAGATGCTGAACTTGATGATTGGAAGATTGGAAGGTTAGCAGTTCGAGACCTGAGTGCTGCATGACAGAGTGAGCTTCCATCTCTGTCCGAGCTCCTGCCAACTGCACTCCGGTGTTTAGGCATGCCTGTCACATGTCCATGGAAACGTCTGCAGACACAGACAGCACTGGTTCTTTGGCTATAAACAGATGAGCACTGAACTCTAGAGTTGGATACAACTGGCTTTCGAGCAAGGGCGACCTTTATCTTTACTTCTAGATTGGCCTGAGGGATTCTGCTGCTTCTGCCCACTTTTAAGCAAATTTCCTCTCGCACTTTTAAGCAAATTTCCTCTTGCACTCGTGTGAGGCCTCTATGAGAGGATTTTGGGAGAGGCAAAGGGAGGGAAGTAAAGTACAGGAGGAGAATAAAAAAGAGATTAGTTATATACTCCTTCATTTATGCGACCATTGGCTATAGCCTGTAAACCAAATTTACAGCAATACGGAAACAAAACTGTTTGACTGTGAGAAGAAAAGACAGTGGAAACCTCCTATCCTTATAATATTATATATAAACCTAGGGAAACAGTTTGGTTTTTTGTATTCTGCAATGTAGCTAAGACACTTTCCTCTCTTTATACCAGCCTGTTCTTTTAGATAGCAGCAGTATTCTGCCTGATCGCATTCTGCTCATGGACACATTTTTCCAGATCCTTATTTATCATGGGGAGGTAAGAGCAAATTAATTCTTTTTTTTCTTTCATTTTGGAGTCTTCTTGGGATATTCACTGTACCTCAAGGGATGGAGGTGTCTATTTCTGCCAAGACCATACGTCTTTCAGGGTACCTTTTCAGAAAGTATAGGATGGCGGCAGATGGACCCCACCTCTTCTGAGACTTCTTCTTACTACTGTATATCCTTTTTCTTCCTATCACAACCATTGACTTTATCTTCCTCCACATATCACTTCTTTCTTGTCCAGTCAGAGAAAGGTTAGATTGCTCTTACTGAAGACGTGAATTTAGGACAAAGGCAATGTGATATTAGGGTAAGGGCAACAAGTTGCTATCAGTGAATATATTGTGAAGATGCTTGCATAAAGCACTCCTAACTGCTTTACTATCCAAGATTTCTCACTCTAGTTCTGTGATGGTGAACCTTGGCACTCCAGCTGTTCTTGGACTTCAATTCCCAGAAGCCCAAGCACCCTGTGAATCCACATGAAGGGGTTTACTGCGATTCATCTGGCCCGCGCTGCCCTCGTCACTCCTGGAAGTGGAAGTAAAACAGCTGGAGTGCCAAGGTTCACCATCATGGCTCTAGTTTATGAAAAGCTGTTGTTTGGATAAATTAAACAGTGTTTGACTCAGTTATTCTCTTTAGACAATAGCTCAGTGGCGCAAGTCAGGCTACCAGGACATGCCAGAGTATGAAAACTTTCACCATCTACTCCATGCTCCGGTGGATGATGCCCAGGAAATTCTTCAGTCTAGGTTTCCAATGCCACGGTACATTGATACAGAACATGGAGGCAGTCAGGTAATGTAATGCTACTCCAGTTGATACAGTCATGTTGATAAAACAAGACAACCCAAATTAATAATGGCTTTACTATATTATTTTTTATTTCATGCAATTGAAAGGGTATGTATTGTGAGTGAATATCTAGCAACTTGTAGGGCTGAGCTGTGAGTATATACTGTATTTTCTGGTGTATAAGACTACTTTTTAACCCCGAAAAATCTGTGCCAAAGTCAGGGGTCGTCTTATAGGACAGGTACTTAACTGCAGCTTGTTTCCCCTTGCTTCATATGTCCGGCGCATATGGTGGGGGGTGCCGCGGCCGAGTCCCTGCTCTGTGCGGGGAGTATGAAGCAAGGAGAAGCAAGCTGCACACATCTTCCTGTACCTCGAGGAGGAGAACGTGAGCGTGGATTTGCTCTCCACCAGAACCTGCCCATTCGACTCGGAGGGCTGCGCGTCTTCGGGTTGAGTGTGGGTTAATTTTTATTTGATGTGCATTGGAAGAGAGGTAGTCTTATACGGCAAGTATATTCCAAACTCCATATTTTAACTGGAAAAGTTGGGGGTTATACGACCAGTCGTCTTATACGCCGGAAAATACGGTAGTTTTCTCTTGTTCAATAAGAGTAGAACGGTATAAAACAATTGCACAATAATGCCGTTCACTTAGTGGGAAAATCAGGGGGTATTGAAATGGATTATAGTGTTTGTTATTGTATCTTCTACAAAACATCTTCCCTTTCCTGATGATAGTTAATGAAAAGAGATTTATCGAATTCTCTTCGAAAGGAAGTTTTTTGTGATACTACATGAAATTAATTGTACCTACTTACCTGAAACATTGAAGGATTTATATTACGAAATATCAAACTTTTGTTTACACTGAAGATTAAGTACCATTTGTTTTTTGGACATTTTTGAAATATTGAAAAGTAATTGAAGAATAATTAAGACAGTAATGAATTTTGTGACTTAACAATTTTTATTTGTATTCATTGGAGTATACAAGGATTTTCCCACTAAGTGAACGGCGTTATTGTGCAATTGGTATATAGTTTTCAGCTGCTTTGTTTATTGTTCTAAACTTTTTTTTGGGGGGGGGAGGGGAAGGTATGATTCTAATAGATCACAAAAAATCCCAGTGCCATTGGGCAGTAGCTTTTATCGGAGGTTCACAGCATACATTTTATCTACAGCTCTGCTTTTTACAATACTTTACTAAGGCAAGAACCTGCGGCTTCAAACTTTAATGTTGCTATTTGTGCATCTGTTCATCAGTTATCAAAGAATACATATACAAAATTATGACAATAACCTAATGTACACTGATCTTGGCCTTGGTTGTAAAAGAGCATGGCAAAGGATGTCATGTATTACAACCAACATTTATTGCCTAATGAGTTAATTCCTAGGTGAGAGCCTTGTCGGGGCATGGGGGCTTGAGCGGTCTAACTAGGCAGTGTTAGTGATGTTAGGCCAGGACTAAAAATCATCAAAGCATCCTCTGTAGGATCCCTTGGGCAAGGTGAAAGCAGAGGGCACACATCATGGTCTGCCTAGCCATCAGGTGACATGATATCCAAATGGCTAAAATACCACATGCAGATGGACTTGATTTCACAGGGCCTTTTGCATGTGTGGAATGTTGTCGCAGAGATGTCTACCAATGCGTGGACACCTCGCTGAATAACGACTCCAAAGTATCAGTTAATTCCTTTGTTTTGATAAATTGGATTTCAGCTATTTTATTGGCGGCCTATTGATAGCTGTGTGGAAAGATCTGTGAGTTAGGATATGGCTGAAGAGTTATAGGTTGGAAATTCAATTCTTCGCTATGTGTCCCAGGAAAAGACAGGAGCTGAATGGCCTTGGGTGAGCTGGACAGCCCCCTAGAAGAAGATAATTGTAAAACCACTCCTGAATCCTCTACCTAGAAAAATGGAAAGAGTCACAGTAAATCAGAATTGACTTGACAACATTTTGTCATTTGTTGTTGTTGTCATCATCAGCATCATCGCTGCTGTTATTGTAGAAATCCTTTCCCCTATTTTGTTGTTTCCTTTGAGTTGTAGTCTTATAAATTATGCGGAAGATAGCAAAATGTCAAGGTCATGAATTTTATCAGTACTTACTAATTTCATTGAGGTGGGTAGCATGATTAGCATAGAGTCCACTTCAGAAATATATTGTAAATTGGTGCGCCAAATAATACATGGTAGATCTTTCAAAAACTGGAGTCAAAATATTCAGTATATAAATAAGAAGTAATCATATATTGAGTTGAAAAAAGTCTCAGTCATATGGAGTAGTATCCTTTGCTTCTCATAACTTAGCATTGCTTAATATGATCTAGCTTAATGTAAACCAAAAAGCATTTATTTAGTTTGTGGTTCTCTGCTTGCAGGCTATTTAGCAGTTGCTAAAAGGCAGAAGCAAGGCTATATGATAAACATCTATGTTGTATGAAACTGGCAGATTTTCTTGTTGAAATATAAATAATTGTAACAATTATTCAGAAAAATAACTTCCTTTTGTTTCCTGTTTTTTGTTAATAAAGGCCCGTTTCCTGCTTTCTAAAGTAAACCCCTCTCAGACTCATAATAATATGTATGCCTGGGGGCAGGTAAGTTCCAGTAGAATTAACTAAAACCCAAACATCACTGGTGGTCTTATGTTTATTTTGTTAGATCTGCTAGCAATGGTTTCCAAATAAGTGATAACATATATTAAAAGTAAAAACTAAACCAACACAGCATTCTTATCATTTAAGATTACAGAAATGTGTGTTGCTTTTTGCTACCCACAGAAATAATTATTTTAATGCCTAGGACTAGTTCTTCTGTAAGGCAAAAATGGTGGAGGTAACCAGAGTTATTCTATTTACTGTACGAAATTTGTTGTCATAGGATGCTATCATGGTCTTTCATTAACAGGATTAGACAGATTATTGGAAAATCATTCAAGAATAAAGGGTGGATAAGAATAAATGATTTTTTTAAAAAATTCAAAAACATCAGATTTTAAAAACTTAAATTGAAAATGTAAAGTTATATTAGATTTTTAATTTTTAAATTTAATTTTTAAAATAAAATGCTTTTTGAGGAAAAATGTATCAAAATAATTTTCAGTTTACATTATTTATTTATTAGTCATATTTATATATGCCGCCCACTCAGGTAGAACCCGACTCAGGGCGGCATTACAACAAGTTCTAAAACAGATAAAAACACTTTAAAAAAACCCATATCCCATCCACTTTAAAAGACCCACCCATCCCACCCACTTTAAAAAGAAGAGAGAGTTCTTAGTTGTTTATATAAGCCAGCAGGCAGGGCCCGTGTTCCCATTAGGGCCCCACACCTGCCCCGCCAGCCAGGTCTTCAATCCTTTCCTGAAGGGCAGCAATTCTCTTTCAAGTCTTAGTTCTGTTGGCAGGAGGTTCCAGAGGGTTGGTGCGGACATGGAGAAGGCCCTCCTTCGGGTGCTGGATAGATGTGCACCCCTAGTTGATGGCACCATCAGGGAGCCCCTCCGGTTCGCTCTGGTTGGAAGGGCAGACACTCTTGGGACGATGCGGTCTCTAAGGTATCCTGGCCCACTGCCATATAGGGCTTTAAAGGTCAAAACCAGCACCTTGAATTGCACCCGGAGACAAACTGGTAACCAGTGCAGCTCCTGAAGTAGTGGTGAGGTGCGGGCATATCGTCCGCACCCCATCACCATCCAGGCTGCCGCATTCTGGACCAGCTGCAGCCTCCGAATGGTCGTCAAGGGCAGTCCCATGTAGAGCGCATTACAGTAATCTAGCCGGGAAGTGACCAGAGCGTGAGTGACCATAAGCAAGGAGTCCTGATCCAGGAGCATGCACAACTGGCGAATCACCCGAAGTTGGGCAAAAGCCCTCCTGGCCACAGCCGCTACCTGTTTTTCTAGCAGCAGCCGTGAGTCCATAAGGACCCCCAGATTGCGCACCGGGTCTGTCTGGAGCAAAACAGCCCCATCCAGTACCAAAGATGGTAGCTCCCTGGATAACACAGGCCCCCTTATCCATAGCCACTCTGTCTTGCTGGGATTCAGCCGAAGCCCATTTGCCCCCATCCAGACCCCAATGGCCTCCAGGCATCCGGATAGGATTTCAATGGCATCACTGGGGTCCCCACGGGCCGAGATGTACAACTGAGTGTCATCCGCGTACTGATGGTACCGCACCCCGTGGGAACAAATGATCTCACCCAGTGGCTTCATGTAGATGTTAAATAGGAGAGGAGAGAGCACCGAACCCTGAGGCACCCCATACTTGAGAAGCCTAGGGCTGGACCTTTCACTCTTCAACCACACCGACTGGGTACGGCCCTCCAGAAAAGAGGAAAACCAGGACAACACAGTGCTCTGGATCCCCAGTCCTTTGAGCCATTCCAGAAGGATACTGTGGTCAGTATAGTTGAAAGGTTATTCATAATGAAATACAGTAATACTTCATACAAAGTCTGCTTCATACAACATCGGGTTCATACAACATCGCCTAATTCCTTGAAAAAGTTGCCTCATACAAAGTTGTGTGACGTTGTATGATGCATTGGGGTTTTCCCAGGTTGCATTGTGCCTGGTCAGTATAAAAGGCAGGACACATGCGTGCATTGCTCTTGTGGGTTTTGCATGAGGTGAAGAGTGTTTAGGAGTGGTTTTGAGCACGATTTTGGATTTCTTTGGATTTTTCATCAGAATTTTTAGAAGCATTCCTGGGATTTTTGCAGCATTCTTCAGGTTCTTGGACAATCAGGGTTGTCTGACATGTTTTTGTAATGTATTTATCCTTTATACAATGATTTCTTAAAGTTCTGTCAGTTTCCTGTCTGTTTCCTTGACTTTGCCCTGAAGTCTGTGCTGTTACAGTACAATGTGTCTCTGTGTTAACGACGTTGTATGAGGCATCGCGGCAAGGATTTGGACGTTGTATGAGGCATCGCGGCTAGGATTTTGCATGCCTCATACAAAGTCCAAATCCGTATAAAGTCCAAACTTGTGGAACCAAGTTTAGACGTTGTATGAGGTATCACTGTACGGATTAGTTTTATTTACTTAGCTTTTTTTTAATATAATTTTTATTGAATTTTTTAAGACATACAGAAAAAAGAAAAAAAGACAATGACTAACAATACAATACACAAACAAATCCATAGTATCATCTTAACAAACATTACTAAATGTTTGCACATAACAATATCTAAACTCATTAATTACTATATGACCACCAAATATTAAAAACCATTATTTCCAGATCCAAAATAATAAGGACTTTCTGTGCTACTACTAATCTTTGGATAAATAATAATCACCCTGTGAATATATACATTGCCCGGAGAGTTTATTTTCTGCTCATCTCCAGAAACTTCTTTGAGATGGTACTGGTCCTGAACTATCATTTGCCATACAAGAATGGTCCACAAATGGTTTCCATATATTCCAAAATCTATCCTCTTTTAAGTTATCTCTTTTCACTTTAATCTCCCATGTCAATTTATCATTCAGTGCTAAACTCCACATTTCTTTATACCACTCTCCAATCTGTATATCAATATCATTTTTCCAATTTCTAGCTATACATTGTCTACCCGTTGTCAATACAATTTCCAATAATTCTTTTTCCTCCTTGTTTAAACCCAAACCTTCCACATTCGTTAAAAGAATGGTACTTGACACCAGCTTAACACTTTTACCCAGTATTTCACCAAGCTCACCTTCTATTCTTCCCCAAAAATCCCTTATTTTTTTACAGCTCCACCACATATGTTCATATGTTCCGTCGGATTCTCTACATCTCCAGCATAACTTATCTCTTTTATTATCCATCTGGTAAAGTCTTAATGGCGTCAAGTACCATTGCCACAACATTTTGAAATTATGTTCTTTAATTTTTACGGACATTGTTCTCATAATCCTCTTTTTCCATTTGTTTTTCCACTCAATCTCCCCAATTGTTATATTCAAATTTTGTTCCCACTTCCGTTTCAAATCCTCCTGTGGATCTGCACCTCTATTCAGTATGTTATAAAGCTTACTTACAAGACCTTTAATACTACTTTCCCCTTTTCTAATCTTCCTTACCAACTCCTCAAATTCTGTGTGTATTCTATCTAACCCTACTTCTTTTTTATATTTTTTATTCCAATTGTCCACCTTCAACTTCTGAAACCAATTCAGGTTTAATATCTCAAATATTTATTTATTTATTTATTTATTTATTTATTTATTTATTTATTCATTCATTCAATTTATATCCCGCCCACTCAACACAAGGCCGACTCTGGGCGGCTAACAACATAAAAAGTAACCCCAGGGCAACCCAAGGAGTTTACAGACAATATTAATAATCCTAAAAACAGTTAAAACAGTAAAAAAGTTAAGACTACCCACCCCCTAAAAAGCAGGGGCTGCAGGATCGAAAAGGCACCATGGGGAAGAGTTCCTCTACACCAACCACCCCATGGTGGTTACCCTTCCACCTGCACCCCACACTTGACCTGCCAGCCAGGTTTTAAGATCCCTTCTGAAAGGCAGCAACTCCGTCCGAAGACGTAATTCTGTTGGCAGGAGGTTCCAGAGGGCCGGTGCAGACACGGAGAAGGCTCTCCTCCTTGTGCCAGAGAGGCGAGCCCCTCTGGCTGATGGAACAATTAGAGAGCCCCTCCGGTCCGCTCTGGTTGGACGGACAGACGTCCTCAGGGCGATGCGGTCTCTTAGGTAACCTGGCCCACTACCATATAGGGCTTTAAAGGTCAAAACCAGCACCTTGAATTGCACCCGGAGACATACTGGCAACCAGTGCAGCTCCCGGAGCAGTGGCGAAGCATGAGCATAACGCCCACACCCCATCACCACCCGGGCAGCCGCATTTTGGACCAGCTGTAGCCTCTGAATGGTCGTCAAGGGCAGCCCCATGTAGAGCGCATTGCAATAGTCTAGTCTGGAGGTAACCAGAGCATGGGTGACCATGAGCAAGGAGTCCCGGTCCAGGAGTGGGCGCAACTGGCGAATCACCCGAAGTTGGGCGAAAGCCCTCCTGGTCACAGCCGCCACCTGTTCTTCTAGCAGTAGCCGTGAATCCAGGAGGACCCCCAAGTTGCGCACCGGGTCTGTCTGGGGCAAAATAGCCCCATCCAGAACCAACGATGGTAACTCCCGGATTAACGCAGGACCCCTTATCCATAGCCACTCAGTCTTGCTGGGATTCAGTTGTAGCCCATTAGCCCCCATCCAGACCCCCACAGCTTCCAGGCATCTGGAAAGGACTTTGACGGCATCACTGGGGTCCCCATGGGCCGAGATGTACAACTGAGTGTCATCCGCGTACTGATGGTACCGAACCCCATGGGAACGAATGATCTCACCCAGCGGTTTCATGTAGATGTTAAATAGGAGAGGAGAGAGCACCGAGCCCTGAGGAACCCCCCATTTGAGGGGCCTAGGACTGGACCTCTCACTCTCCAACCACACCGACTGGGACCGACCCCTCAGAAATGAGGAAAACCAGGACCACACAGTACCCTGGATTCCCAAACCTCGGAGCCGTTCCAGAAGGATACCGTGGTCAACGGTATCGAAAGCCGTTGAGAGGTCAAGAAGAGCAAGGATGGATGGGTGACCACCGTCCCGTTCCTTTTCTGCCTGTTCTGCTTTATATTTTTTATATTTAAAGCTTGCCAATTTTATACTTTCCCCCCTAAAAACTGACTTCATGGTATCCCATACAACGTTAAAATTAACCTCATTATTATCGTTCCACTGCCAACTTTCTTTCCAACTTTCCATAATTGCCTCTTTACTTTTCTGATCTTTAAACAAATTAGGATCGTACCTCCAATTTCTTACTCTTCGAATATTTTTTGTGCTTTCAGTTCCAAATATACTTTAGCATGATCCGATTCCTTAATAATCCCAATTTCCGTACCTTCTATATCCCCAATTAAATTTTCCGAAAGTAAAACATAATCTATTCTTGAGTAGGTCCCATGGACGTGTGAAAAAAAGGAATATGCTCTTTCCGAGCCCTTAAACTCTCTCCACGAATCCTTCAAGCCCATAACATCCATCCAATTATCCAACACCTTCCCTTTCAAACCAATTCCACTTCTAGCTATGTTTGTGCAATCTAATCCTGACCTTATCAAATTAAAATCACCAGCCACAATAGTTTTTGCAACATTTTCCAACTCCACTATTTTCCGAATTTTTTCAAGAAACTCTGCTTGATGGTCGTTCGGGGCATAAATATTTACTAACATAATTTCCTCATCCTCTAATTTTCCTCTTAGCAACAGATATCTACCCTCTTGATCAACAATCTTTTTTGTAATTTCAAATCCCAACTTCCTAGAAATCATAATTGCCACCCCTCTTGCTTTTGAAGTACCAAACGCCATCTCATAATGTTGCATCCATCCCAAATAGCTTTATGGCAAGAAGAAACATTCTTGCCACCTCTTCTACTTTACAGCAGATACTTTGTTGGTGACAGATAACGTGTTGCAAAAAGTATTAAGCAGAGGACAGTGTTCGGTGCACTCCGGTGTCTAGGCATGCCTGCCACTTTCCCATGTAAATGTCTGCAGACGCATACAACACTGGCTCTTTGGCTATACAGAGATGAACACTGAACCTTAGAGTCACATACAACTGGCTTTTGAGGAAGGGGGATTAAGCAGATGGAATGGAATAGGGGACAGCCTTAGAGTCATAGCTAATTCTGTTTTCTAAAAATCTCCATTTTCTTACAGGAGTCTGGAGCGCCCATTCTTACCGATGATGTTAGTCTGCAAGTCTTCATGGACCATTTGAAAAAACTTGCTGTATCAAGTGCAGCCTAAAAGAGAATTGAATGTATAGAAGTTTACTATGAAGCATTTCAGCTTTATTTTTCATTTTATGTGATGACAAAATGGGATGCTCTGATTTGCGCAAGCTGCCTAACTACATCTTAAAGCAATGCACTTTTCAAGGGAGAACATTTATTATCCAAAGTCTAAGTGCAAACTTAGTTTTGAAAAGTAAATCAAATTGGGACTTAATTAAAAAGAAATCCTTTTGATTGTCCTGATTACATTGTAACTGATCTTTGTTCATTGATTAATAACTTTTTACTATCTTTTATATGGTGAAAAAACATTCTGGTTTGCACTACAAATGCATACTCAATGTTGGAGAAAAGGTCCATTGTTAGCTTTGGACTTCCATGATTTGCCTTGTGGCATTGCTATGTTTATTCCTTTGGGGTAGAAAAGAACAAAGAAACTGACTATAAAACAATAAAACTCTAACTTTCTCAAATCTAAAAATATTTATTTTCTGCAATCAGTTATAGACTGATGGTTTAGTAAGTATTCTTTATCTTTTGCTAGGAAATAGTTTCTTTTTCTCCTAAATGAAGAAGCTGAACAAGCAAAAATTAAAGGAGAAGTATTGATCATTATCTGAAGCTTATATTTTGACAGTCCTCAGGATAATTTCAGTCAAAGCGTTAGTTACCGTATTTTTTGGACCATAAGACACACTTTTTCTCCCCCCAAAGTGGGGGAAAAAATGAGGGTGTGTCTTATAGTCCAAATGCTGGTCTTCGGCCAGCTGTGGCTGTTGTAAAAGGATATTTTACAACAGCCGCAGCTGGCCAAAGACCTCTACTGCCGCCTCTCAGCTGTTCTTGGATAGGGGAAAGAAAAACATATGAAAAACAAGTGGCCACTAGAGGGCGAAAATTGCAATTTCCCATTTAAATGCATTGGAAATAAATTTCTTGTATTCAAAAGTTTTCTGTTTATATGTTCCCAATGCATTTAAGTGGGAAACCAAACCTGTGCTTAAAAAGAAAGCGTTTCTCTTACCTTCAATGCCATTGTCTCTACTCCATGTTGACAAAATGGAGGGGGAAAACATGCTTCCTGGTTGAAAGGAGAGCAAGAGGCTAGGCTAGAGTATCACTTCCTTCCTCAGTGCAATTGGCCCATTTCCTCTGCAGCACCACCACTGGTTAATGGTGCAAAATACAGTACTAAATATTTTTTGTTTTGTTTTCCTGCTCTGAAAACTGGGTGCGTCTTATGGTCCAAAAAATACGGTAATTCAAACACTAAGAACAGAGGAGAGAAATGTACTGGTACTGTATATCCTCTACCTGTCACCAGTGTATAGTTAGGGGAAAACACTCATAGAAGAGTAACATAAACAAAAGCATATTGCTGCCTGTTTCCACAACTAAAGTATAGTTTTTTATTACAGCCATATAATGTTATGGCATTGAGCGGCTCTTGAGTTTTTTCTGCTTCTGTTTTATTATAAAATATGGAGTTTTCAGTTTTGTTGATACAGTATTACGCAGTACCATTGTAATAAATCTGGCAATATTCAGTTTGGACTTTTTTCTTTATAAACAAACACATTGTGGTTTAATAATAGTTTTATGTAGAACAAATGTTTTTATTGTTAAGCTGTTTGGAATTTCCTAACCAATATAACAGAATTAGTCTAAACGTAATTAATGATGGGTTTGTGATCAATTGGTGCTTTAAACGGGTTTGCAACCTACAGCCTGTGGGACAGACCTGGCCCGTGGCACCATTTCATGTGGTCCATGTTGTTGCTGCTGCCACTGGAAGCGGACACACTTACAACAGCCGTAAATGTGTCCATGCTGTCGTAAACATGTTTACGACAGCTGTAAATGCGCCCGCAGGTGTCGTAAACACGCTTGTGACAGCCGCAGATGCATTTTACGGCAGCATTTATGGTGGGTGGGGGGAACCATCAGTCTAGCCCACTCAGCTGTCTGAGGTGGTGTGGCCCGGCCCATGGCTTGGAAATGTTGAGAACCCTTGCTTTAAAGTGATTATCAATGTACTTTGGTCATCAAGTAAGAAGAGAGGACTCAGTGGAGAAGGCCCAGGTGCTAGGAAAGATTGAAGGCAAAAGGAGAAGGGGGTAGCAGAGGTTGAAATGGTTAGTACTGTAAGTCGATCAAACATCTTGTGCCACCACAACCCCATTTATTCATATGATGAAACTGAGGCTGTTGTACTTTGGCTGCATCATGAAAAGACTAGACTCATTCACTGGAAAAGGCAATAATGCTGAGAGAAAGCACAGGAACTAAATATGAGATGGCCAGACTCTAAAAAGGAACCCACAGTCTTGATTTTACATCAAGGGGTGGGAAGGCATTTTAGGATTCATAGGATTCATTCATAGGATTGCCATAAGTTGGAGGAAACTTAGTTGCACATAAGAAATGCACAAATATTGTGCAGTGTTGCTAATACATTTGTTTGAGGAGGATAATTTTTGGGGAAAATTACGAATTTAGGAATATGACTTTCAAATTCAGAAACACAATTAGAATGCACGTCACAACAAATTCTGATATATTTTCTTGCTCAAATGTTTATTATTACTTTGATGCTTGCACAGCATGTTGAAATCAAAAGCAATTTCTTTGAGCTGTCCTAGAGGCACAAGTAGACTCCTTACAAACCTACCCACTAACGCTAAAGTCCTATGCTGTATTATTCAAATAAGGGCAATCACTAAGGGATAGACAGACAGACAGACAGACAGACAGATAGATAGATAAGAATATCAAGTCACACTTGCCTCCAATTAATTTATAAACCAAAATCCCAACCTCTCGATAATTAAACTACTGTAATTATACAGATTAATTCATAAAACCAATAAACTGATGTACATAAACCAATGGGGAAAATCATATATTAACCCATAAAAAGGGTCAAATCTATACCTATAAAATGGTGTGTTAACCGTTGGAATGTGACAAAGGATGTTGCACCAGGCCCCACTAGCCCGTAATGGGCCTCCGTTCACTCGCCCGAACCCGGTTCGCAGGTAAATGTCGGGTTGAAATTTTCGACCCGGGGGCAGGAGCCCCCCAGTTGCAAACAAAAAAAGGGAACTTCAATTCCCAACGTTCCTGGCGCCGCGCCAGAGCCAATCAAGCTGAGCGGCGTGGCAAAAAACGTTCGGGAACGCACCACGGCCAATCAAAAAAAAGCCGCAAGGGAAAAACCGCTGCAGTAAGCAAACACGCGGAGCCAAAACTACAAGCCCCAGCTTCCTGTGCGCCATTAGCGCGCAGAACGCTGAGGCGGCCAGCGTGCGAAAAATAAAAGTTAAAAAAAACCGCCTGCCGCCGCTGCCATTCTTCCCCGCGGGCCAGCCACCATGGCCCATGGGGGAAACCCCCCCCGCCGCCGCTGCCCTTCCGTTCGAAGGGCCAGCCGGCACGCGAAAAATACAAGTAAAGAAAAAAACCACCACCCAGCCAGCATGGCCCGTGGGGAAAAAAAAAGAACCCTCCCCCCCGCCGCCGCTGCCCTTCCGTTCAAAGAGCCAGCCGGCGCGCGAAAAATACAAGTAACCCCTCCGCAACTGCCCTTCTTCCCCACGGGCCAGCCAGTATGGCCCGCGGGGAAAAAAAGGAAATCCCCCACCGCCGCTGCCCTTCCTTCCCACGGGCCAGCCAGCATGGCCCATGGAAAAGAAAGCACCCCCCACCATTGCCCTTCCTTTCCACAGGCCAGCCAGCAGGGTTGACTTCCTTTAGGACTGACTGATTTGATCTCCTTGCAGTCCAGGGGACTCTCAAGAGCAGTAGTTCTCAACCTTTTAAAGCCGGGGCCCGGATCATGCTCCCTCAGACAGCTTTGGGGACCAGATGGCCATTTTGCCCTTCTTCCACCACATGGCACTTCCTGGTGTGGTGGAGGCAGTGGGGGGGCCACGTAAAATGGTGCTGTGGGCCACATCCGGTCCATGGGCTGCAGGTTGAGAATCCCTGCTCGAGTCTTCTCCAGCACCACAGTTCAAAGGGGTCTATCCTTTTGCGCTCAGCCTTCCTTAGTGTCCAGTTCTCACAGCCATACATTACTATTGGGAAGACCATGGCTTTAATCATGCAGACTTTTGTTGGCAGGGTGATGTCTCTGCTTTTTATTGTGTTGCCTAGGTTTGTCATAGCTTGCCTCCCAAGAAGTAAGCGTCTTTTTATTTCATGGCTGCAGTCCCCATCTGCAGTGATCTTACATTCCAAGAAGGTAAAGTTTGTCATAGAGTCCATTATAACCATTTCCCATTAACAACCGTGATCTCCAATCTTTCTCCAGTCATTGTCTGAATATCAAATCAACATCTGCGTAACAAAAATTTACACAAAGCTCACCAACAAATAATATCAATTCTGACCACATGTTGCAACCTACATCTCAGTTTTCAGCTGACAGATCTTAGCCAGTAGAACAGTTTTTGAGACCAGCTGATACCAGGTTAGTTTTGTTGGCAAGAAAGAATTTTTGTGAGCAGGACAGGCTTCTCCATATTCTATACCAGTGATTGTAAACCTTGGCACACCAAGTGTTCTTGGACTTCAATTACCAGAAGCCCAAGTCAGCGCTCCTGCTGATCAGGGCTTCTGGGAATTGAAGTTCTAGAACACCTGGAGTGCCAAGGTTAGCCACCACTATTCTTTACCCTCTTTGAGTAAAGATTGCAGCCATCTGTAGTAAAATACATTAATGGAATACTGGGTCCCTTTTTTGCAGATAGGGGTTAAGGGGAAGTCCCATACTGTATCTGAAAGGCTGCTAGTCTAATCAACTCATTTTGTATACCTTGCCCTTTGCAGAACGTGTAACAAGCTTGCAAAATAATGCACAAAGCATGTGTGATCACAAAAACTGCAACAGGGACACTTGACACATATTCTTCAGGCATGATCTACTTTCATGGAGAACCAATTCCATGCTAGAAAAGGAGAGAAGAATGTCTTACATAAGAACATAAGAACAGCCTTGCTGGAACAGGCCACAGCCCATCCAGTCCAGCATTCTGTCTCATACAGTGGCTCACCATTTCGTTCAGGATATTCCCAAGCAAATGCCTTCACCTGCTTAGGATGCCCTGGAAATGGCATTGAGAGATATCTTGCCTATCTCTCTAACCCTGAGGTTGTCCTTAAGTATCCATAATTATAGCCATTGATACTCTTGTCCTCCATGAACTTGTCTAATCCTTTCTTAAAGCTGTCAAGACTGACAGCTGTCACCACTTCTTCTGGCAGGGAGTTCCATAGACCAGTAATCCTCTGGGTGAAAAAGTACTTTCTCTTATTTGTTTGAGAACTAGTACCCAAAAGTTTCATGGAGTGTCCCCTAGTTCTAGTGTTATGCGATAGGGAAAACAGTTTTTCCTTATCTACTTTGTCCACACCGTGCATGATTTTATAAACTTCAATCAGGTCACCTCTTAGACGTCGTCGTTCAAGAGTGAAGAGGCCCAACCGTTGCAGCCTCAGATGGTAAGGAAGGTGTTCCAGTCCCCTAATCATTCTTGTTGCCCTCCTCTGCACTTTTTCCAGCTCCATAATATCCTTCTGGAGGTATGGCGACCAGAACTGTACACAGTATTCCAGATGGGGCCTCACCATAGATTTATAAAGAGGCAAAATGACACTTGCTGACTTATTTTCTATACCCTTCCTAATGATCCCTAGCATTGAGTTTGCCTTTTTTCACTGCTGAGGCACACTGGGTTGACACCTTCATTGAGTTGTCCACCAAAACACCAAGGTCCCTTTCCTGGTTTGTCACAGAGAGTTCAGACCCCATCAGTTTATAAATCTAATTGGGGTTCTTTGCCCCAACATGCATCACTCTGCACTTACTAATGTTGAAGCTCATTTGTCACTGTTTTGCCCACTCCCCCAGTGTCAAGAGCTCCTCACAATCTCTCACAGTTTTCACTACCCTGTATAATTTAGTGTCGTCAGCAAATTTGGATACCTTTCTATTTACTCCGACCTCTAGATCATTTATGAAGAGGTTGAAAAGCAGGGGTCCCAGTACTGAACCTTTGGGGACCCCACTCTTTACTTCCCTCCACTTGGAGAAGTGTCCATTTAGTGCTACCCTCTGTTTATGTTTATGTTTATGTTTATTGGATTTATACCCCGCTCCACTCAGCCCAAAAGGCCAACTCAGAGCGGCTTACAACACAATGATATAAGTACAATTACAACAAAAAATTAATATACATCCAATTAACATACAATTATAACAGTATAATAATACAAAAATACAATATAATCATAACACATCAAAATATAGACATAATATAACAGCATGAAAATACAATAGGAAAACAATAGTCATACAATACAATAAATTACACAATGAATTATACAATAGACATTTAATTACACAGTCCCTCGGCTACTAATCCCATGGCCCGCACATTAATGAACGGAGCCAAAGAAGAAGACAACCCGGCCCCAACACAGCCGAGGCCAGGAAATGGACCGGAAACTCTGGCGGTGCGGCTTTAAATGTCCCGCTGCAACAACGCCGGTCAGCTGTGCTCCCACCTCCCCCACCGGCGGGGCGGGGGAGGGAGCCACGGTGGACTGTGGCTCCGACGGCGCTGGCGGTGCGGCTTTAAATGTCCCGCCGCAACAACGCCGGTCAGCTGTGCTCCCACCTCCCCCACCGGGGGGGGGGGGGGGCGGGGGAGGGAGCCGTGGTGGACTGGCAGGTGCCGCTCGTTCCACCGGCCGGCTGCCGGTCGAAAGCCCCGCCGGGCTTGGTGGAGGCTGGGGCGGCTTTTGAGGGCGTTGGAAAGCCCTCAGGTGCCGCTCGTTCCACTGGCCGGCTGCCTGTCGAAAGCCCCGCCGGGCTTGGTGGAGGCTGGGGCGGCTTTTGAGGGCGATGGAAAGCCCTCAGGTGCCGCTCGTTCCACCGGCCGGCTGCTGGTCGAAAGCCCCGCCGGGCTTGGTGGAGGCTGGGGCGGCTTTTGAGGGCGTTGGAAAGCCCTCAGGTGCCGCTCGTTCCACCGGCCGGCTGCCGGTCGAAAGCCCCGCCGGGCTTGGTGGAGGCTGGGGCGGCTTTTGAGGGCGTTGGAAAGCCCTCAGGTGCCGCTCGTTCCACCGGCCGGCTGCCTGTCGAAAGCCCCGCCGGGCTTGGTGGAGGCTGGGGCGGCTTTTGAGGGCGATGGAAAGCCCTCAGGTGCCGCTCGTTCCACCGGCCGGCTGCCGGTCGAAAGCCCCGCCGGGCTTGGTGGAGGCTGGGGCGGCTTTTGAGGGCGTTGGAAAGCCCTCAGGTGCCGCTCGTTCCACCGGCCGGCTGCCGGTCGAAAGCCCCGCCGGGCTTGGTGGAGGCTGGGGCGGCTTTTGAGGGCGTTGGAAAGCCCTCAGGTGCCGCTCGTTCCACCGGCCGGCTGCCGGTCGAAAGCCCCGCCGGGCTTGGTGGAGGCTGGGGCGGCTTTTGAGGGCGATGGAAAGCCCTCAGGTGCCGCTCGTTCCACCGGCCGGCTGCCGGTCGAAAGCCCCGCCGGGCTTGGTGGAGGCTGGGGCGGCTTTTGAGGGCGTTGGAAAGCCCTCAGGTGCCGCTCGTTCCACCGGCCGGCTGCCGGTCGAAAGCCCCGCCGGGCTTGGTGGAGGCTGGGGCGGCTTTTGAGGGCGTTGGAAAGCCCTCAGGTGCCGCTCGTTCCACCGGCCGGCTGCCTGTCCCTTAGCCAGTTGCTGATCCCTTAGCCAGTTGCTGATCCCTTAGCCAGTTTCCTGTCCCTTAGCCAGTTGCTGATCCAGGACAAGACCTGTCCCTTTATTCCATGACTGGTAAGTTTATTCAAGAGCCTTTGGTGTGGGACCTTGTCAAAAGCCTTCTGGAAGTCCAGATAAACAATGTCAACTGGATCCCCCTTATCCACATGCTTGTTGACACTCTCAAAAAATTCCAACAGATTAGTGAGGCATGATTTGCCCTTGTAAAAGCCATGTTGGCTCTCCTTTAGCAGCGCCTTCTCTTCTATGTGCCTATTAATTCTATCTTTTAGGATGGTTTCCATCACTTTACCTGGGACACATGTCAAACTGACAGGTCGGTAATTTCCTGGATCACCCCTGGATCCTTTTTTGAAAATTGGTGTTACATTCGCTACCTTCCAGTCATCAGGCACAAAGCCTGATTTGAGGGAAATATTATATATTTTGGCTAGGAGATCAGCAATTTCATCTTTAAGTTCCCTGAGAACTCGTGGATGGATGCCATCTGGTCCTGGTGATTTGTTAGTGTTTAGTTTAACAAGACATGCAAGGACCTCCTCCCTGGTTATTTCTATCTGGCTTAATTCTTTGCTTTCCCTCCCTACGAAGATAGGCTCTGTTTTGGGCATGTGGTCTCTGTCTTCTTCAGTGAATACTGAAGCAAAGAATTCATTGAGTCTCTCTGCAATCTCTGTTTCCTCTTTAATAACCCCTTGCCTTCCATTGTCATCTAATGGTCCAATGGCCTTCCTAGTTGGGTTCTTACTTCTAATGTACTTAAAGAAGTCTTTGTTATTTCTCTGAGTATTTTTAGCTATACGCTCCTCAAAGTCTTGCTTTGCTTTCCTAATTGTTGCCTTGCATTTGTTCTGCCAGAATTTATGTTTCTGCCTGCTGTCCTCATTTGGACAAGCCTTCCATCTTCTAAATGAGCTTTTCTTGCTCTTGATCACTTCCCGAACAGCTCCTGTAAGCCACATCGGAGTCCTCTTGGACCTGGCAGTGCCCTTTTCCCTTTTGGGTATGCATTCCAATTGGGCCTCTGTTATTGTTTTTGTAAACAGCCTCCATGCCTCTTGGAGTGTCTGGACTCTCTCAATTTTCCCTTTCAGCTTCTTTTTTACTAGTTTCCTCATCTTTGGGAAATTTCCTTTTTGAAAATTTAAGGTCTCTGTGTTAGATTTTATCAGTGACTTGCGGTCTATGATCAAGTTAAACATAATTGAGTTGTGGTCACTGTTCCCTATTGGATCAGTCACATTAACATCTTGCACCAGATCCTGAGTATTACTCAGGATCAAGTCAAGGATTCTTGTACCTCTAGTGGGGTCTTCAACCATCTGTCCCAGGGAACAAGCATATCTAGGAACTTTATCTCTTTATCATGTGCTGAACCTTGGTCAATTCTTTTCAGATTTAACATTTTAAAATGTGGGCTGTGCTTTGGTGTTTAACATTATGTGAGTGGACAAAATGGAGGGAAACCCTGCCTCCCATAAAAAGCCCTGGAGGGCTGGCAGGCCTTTGAAGGTGGCAATTGCTCTATCATGAAATTTCCTAACCAATGCCACAGAATTAGTCTAAACATAACTAATGAAGGATACATCACCTTACCTTGGATATCTTCGAGTTGTTATTTCAGTGTGGAGTCTGCGCATTGGTTCATCATCTTCCCTCATATGGCTAGTTACCATTTCTCTTAATGGGGCAATAACCTCCTTTCTTCCTTTGGTTACCGGTGATAAATATGCTGTTGCTGCTGTGTTTGGAGGAGGTTCTCTACCCATTGTTATAGGGAGAAGGTTGGTTATACCTTTTGAATTTTATTTCTCCCTCTTCAATTACATCTTTCAAGATTTCAGTTACCCTTTTCAGTTTTTCTGTGGTTGGAGAAACCATGTTTCTATCAGGGGTTTGAAATCTTCCTGCGCTTGCTAATGCAAGGTCTGGATAAATGCGTGGAACTTGTCCAGTTTGAGTTGCTGATTGTAATCTGGCATAAGGTGGTGGTCTTTGAAACAGACTTTCATCTTCTTCATTTCTGCTTTAAAATTTTAATTTTTCTTCTGTCTGCCATTCTACTTTTGGGATATTGGGTGTACTGACCACTTTCCTTCCTAATTTAGATTTCTTATCTTTGGATTTCTTTTCCTTCATTAAATATGCTTTTACACATCCAGCCTGGCATTTCCTTAGCCAGGATGGGGTCACAGCTTTTCTGCAACTACAGCTTGCCATGCGGATATGTAGGGATACTGACCCCAATGTTTATTCTGCGCTATTCTTCGAAATACTCTATTTATAAGACCCAAATCTAAGGAGCCTTCCGGAGGCCACCCTACTTGGAAAGTGGGCCATTCATATTCGCAAAACTTTCTTAACTCAAATTTAGTTAAAGGGGGTTCATGTGTCTCTGGTGTAAATACCTCAAAGTTGTCTAGGAAACACTCTAGTGGCGTTCTTGGAACGCTACTACGACCACCCATCCTAAGCTAAACACTACCACCGGCCTGGGGTACCCAAAAATCAAGGGCTACCGTCAGGAAACGCGATGGTTTAACCACCCATCCACAATATATAAAATCTCTCACACACAAAAATCAGGTTCGCCACCCTGATTTTTCCAGGAACACCGGGTTACCGCCCGTGGTTCATTAAGGACTTAGGAATCACCGTCCTGTCCTCTTAGGCTCCACTTCCACTCCTCAAATGAGTGGGCACACACAAGTATACTTCATACAGTTTCATACAATTTTATACTTGCCTGCAGGCTTTGAAAATCCAGTTCCAGCTCCTAGGAGAGTTCTCCATCTGTCTTAGCCTTCCGGATCCTTGACTGGCCTGTTTCTCTGATAGTTACTCGCCGCCTCTTCACTGATTTCCTAAAGTAGATCAAAGGTCTACTATGCCGGCATTTAGGTTATCCCTGGAGAGGCATCGTTTTATTCCATCAGGAACAGCCATCTGGAGCGACAATGGCGCCTGCTGTTTGTCAGGTCAGGCCTCGGTGGAGTTCGCCAAAAATGTTGTGGAATGAATACGAGACAAACCGCTTCCAAGCTAAGACAGATAAGGAGTTTTATTATTATTTGGCCAAACAGGTCCAAAGTCACTCTATCGGATGTAAAATTAACTTTGAACAGCAAATACATTTTCAGAGCTTTCTTTTATACTATATTGACCACAGGGAATTTCCACACATGACATCATTATTGGCACAAGCCTATTAGTTATTAATCTTATGACATTGTCATTCATATCAGGTCAAATTAAGAACTGTCATTTAGGTTAGAACATTCAGAAATTGTTCATGTGTCATGTCACACCATATTACTTCACAGAAATATCACTCAGCGTTATGTGTAAATCTCTACTGCTAGATAGAAATCCTACATTTACATTGTATGTTTATTCAGCATTGTTTGTTCAGCTTGTGGACACAAGGCCTTTTGTTTACTTTAGCCTTGTCATTATGGTGTATATTGATTAGGTCAATCTGATCTGTTTTTCATTTCAGAATAGCTTGGTGAATGATTTCTGCTTTTAAGCAGAATTAATATTAGAATTAATATCTTAATTCTTTCACTCCTATTTCAACATCACCCACTGGCTAGGTGGACCATGACGTGTGCCCTCCACTTTATAATTGCACCTATCCATGGTCCCCCCTGTGAATTAAAGTTTTGCTAACTGGAAATTTCATGGATCTAGGACAGGAGTTCTCAGCCTTTTAAAGCTGGGGGCTGGGTCATGCTCCCTCAGACAGCTTCGGGGTCTGGATGGCCATTTTGCCCTTCCTCCACCACATGGCATTTCCTGGTATGGTGAAGGCGGTGGGGCCCCACATGAAATGGTGCCACAGGCCATAGGTTGAGAATCTCCGATCTAGGAATTAGATAGGAACACTTAACTACAGCCAGGATCCTTCAGTTCATAATTCAGTACTGTATGAGAACAGGAATGAGTTTTTATAGTAGTAAAAGTTAAGAGTTGAAATAAGGCAGTAATGTAGAAGGCACATAATGTATGACAGTAGGAAAAGCTAAATTTAATCAAGGCAAAAAACAAAAAACCCCAAAAAACAGACTTAATTTTATTAAGTCTTAATTTCTATCCAATTTTACAGACAGATAATTCACAAAGGCACTGGAGCATTATGAAATTTCATAATGTAGTAATAATATGTACAGATAACAAGGACACAAATTAGGATACAGAATTGCAGCTAAAGGTGATGAGAATATCAGTACAATGCAGGCGTCTCCCTGAAGGCAACCTAATTAAGACCAGATCTGAAGTCTTATTCACACTATTAAAAAGTTGGACTGAGAACAGTGTTTGGAAACTCACAGTCATACTTTATACAAAACATATGACACCAATGAAGTTATTCATACACTTTGGAGTTCTATTTGCTCTAGTTGATTCAGTTCTCCCTTGGTCAGAGTGAGACAAATTGTTTCAGACGGCAGACTCTTGAAGGAAACAACACCCCTTCACTTGTTTCCAATGAACACTACACTTACCATCTTCTTCTGGAGAAAACAACGGTTTATGCTACACTGCAGACCCATAAAGTAGCCTTCTGCTTCAGAGGTCACAGAGCAGGGGTCTCCAAACTACAGCCCGTGGAACAGATCCGTCCCCTGATGCTAATTCATCCAGCCTGCACCACCCTCATCACTCCCAGAAGATGAAGTAAAACATGCCTGTATGGGAGCGATGAGGGTGGTGTGAACTGGATGAATTGGCATCAGGGGCCGGATCTGGTCCAGGGGCCATAGTTTGGGCACCCCTGGTTTAAACAGAGAAAATAGCAGCTTAAAATCTATCTCATCCTGTTGCAAAACAGATTACAAGGTGCGTTTTACTTCCACTTCTGGTGTGAGGACCCACATGACCAGTCTGCTGAACAACATGACCGGCCCATGGCCTGAAAGGTTTGGGCACCCCGCCATCCTTTCATCTGAGTCAGAATAAGATTCAGATTATTGATGTGGCATGATTTATAACTGCAATAAATCCATTTTAGTTTAGTCAATGGTAATTCAGTCAATTGTGTGTGAGATGGGGAAAGGTCACCAACTTGTTCTTTTTCCCAGACAGTAAAATTGGTGCCACCTGCATAGGATGCATCAAATGGAGGACTAAGTAACTATCCTTAAAGAGAACACATCCAAAGGCTCTTACAGATAAACAGCATTTTCTGGCAATGTATTACTTACAAGAAATTGATGTACCTTCTGCAATTTAGTTTTAAACCATGGTTAAAGTTATATTACTATAAAGTAGAGGATCACACTGTAGTAGACACACACAATGGTTGAAATCTTATTGCTTAGTATAACAAGTTGCAACTAGAGTAGACTAACTGACTAAATGAAGATTTTATGAGTCATATCCTCTAAATTGCTGTGATTCAATGGTCCTAGTCTACTTGTGATTTTATTATGCTAAGCAGTAAATTTCAGCCAATGGGAAACATGAACGGGGTAAGACCCCATTACCAATTTATGTCCACATATTGATTAGGGATGTAAATTGAGCTTTCCCCACTAACTTAGGTACAAGGAATTGATGATAGCAAAGTTCAGTCTCTTTGTCTAAATTCAGAATCCGGGTCTGCAGGTTAGAGGCGTTCAGAGGTAACGATTATCAGCAAGGATTATTCATCTCTTTCACAACTTTTTCCTTCTCAGTTTAATTTTAATTTAATTTAATTTAATTTAATAGTCATATTTATATATGCCGCCCACTCAGGCAGAACCCGACTCAGGGCGGCATTACAACAAGTTCTAAAAACACATAAAACACTTTAAAAGACCCATATCCCACCCACTTTAAAAGACCCATATCCCACCCACCCACTATAAAAAGAAGAAGAGAGAGAGTTCTTAATTGTTTACATAAGCCAGCAGGCGGGGACCGTGTTCCCATTAGGGCCCCACACCTGCCCTGCCAGCCAGGTCTTCAATCCTTTCCTGAAGGGCAGCAATTCTCTTTGAAGTCTTAGATCTGTTGGCAGGAGGTTCCAGAGGGTTGGTGCGGACACGGAGAAGGCCCTCCTTTGGGTGCTGGATAGATGTGCACCCCAGCTGATGGCACTATTAGAGAGCCTCTCCGGTCCGCTCTGGTTGGACGGGCAGACACTCTTGGGACGATGCGGTCTCTAAGGTATCCTGGCCCACTGCCATATGGGGCTTTAAAGGTCACAACCAGCACCTTGAATTGCACCCGGAGACAAACTGGTAACCAGTGCAGCTCCCGAAGTAGCAGTGAGGCGTGGGCATATCGTCCACATCCCATCACCACCCAGGCTGCCGCATTCTGGACCAGCTGCAGCCTCCGAATGGTCGTCAAGGGCAGCCCCATATAGAGCGCATTACAATAATCTGACCAGAGTGTGGGTGACCATAAGCAAGGAGCCCCGGTCCAGGAGCATGCGAAACTGGTGAATCACCCAAAGTTGGGCAAAAGCCCTCCTGACCACAGCTGCTACCTGTTCTTCTAGCAGCAGCTGCGAGTCCAGAAGGACCCCCAAGTTGCGTACTGCGTCTGTCTGGGGCAAAACAGCCCCATCCAGTACCAAAGATGGTAGCTCCCTGGATAACATGGGGCCCCTTATCCACAGCCACTCTGTCTTGCTGGGATTCAGCCGAAGCCCATTGGCCCCCATCCAGACCCCAATGGCATCCAGGATTTCAACAGCATCACAACACCATAACCACAATCCTCACCATGGCTGTGGGGTGGGGGACTTGGCTTTTCCTAGTAACAGTATATTGTTCTGAGCTATCTAAGTAACTAAGGTTACTTTTCCAGGAATACAGTAATACCTGGATTTACATATGCCTCGAGTTACATAAAATTTGACTTGCATAATGATTTTGTGCTGAAACCATGTCTCGATTTACACGATTTTCTATGGGTTTGCTTCAAGTTACATAAATATTCTTTTTCCTATGAGTTTGCTTTGAGTTACGTAAAAAATCATTTCTCTATGGGTTTGCTTCAAGTTACATAAAAACAATTTAAGCAAAAGCCTATGGAACGGACATTTTTTGTAAGTCGGGTTTTACTGGACATTAGAGCAAAAATGGAGCCAAGAGTTTATAAATTGAAGTTTTGGTGAGACTCATAGTTAGCATTTTGAACTACTGTACTGTACTCTGATCAATGCCTATGCTTGGAAGTATTTAAAATACCTTTTTGTGTTACTTTCACTACTTCTTGTTAGAAAGTTGCTGCTAGACTTATCATTGCTCAGTTTACACAAGCAATGTCTTGTACTGTCTATTATTACCCTTTTGCATTGTCCTTACAAGCCAGAAAAGAAAAATGCCTTTTCTCCATTTTGTGTCATCATCTTGTAATGACAGTATCTCTGTCTCAGAGCATGTTTCTTCAGTTTGTGGTATTTATTTTCCTTCTTTCTAATTTTTTTGTTACAGGTAATGGCATGTTTTGCTTTCCAATGATGATAAATTCAAAGCACGAATGGCTTCTGAACTCCAGGATGATTACATAAATGCAATTCACTATATCATTTGATCAGTTAATCTAATAATCAAATATCTAAATGCACAATATTCTCCCTCACCAAGACCATTTGGGAGTACCAAGAATTAACTCTTATAAATCCCCATTTCTCTTCCAGAATTGTATTGACTCTGGGTTATGGGCTTTGTTCCCCTCCCTCTGTTAGCAGTAAATCAGTGAATTCTTCCCATATATCTGTAAATTTGTTTGTTACTCCCTTACATGTAAGCTTATTATTAATAGGTATCTCCCAAGCTTCTCTATACCTAACTGGGAAGGGGGTACACAGAAAGAGCCTCCTCAAAGATTGCAGTATTTTTGAACTACAATGAGCGGGTACCCTGATAATGGCAATCTTGTGTTGGCGGCTAATTTTTCTTACACTAGGTCAGGCGAAGAAACTGCAGAATGAACTAATCAAAAGGTGGTTTCATTTTGGCAGTTTCACATCAGGCCTAGACACAGAAGAAGAATTTAACTTGGAATGTATATGCTGTTTTTTTTAAAAAAAAGTCCTGACAAAAATCCATCTCACTTCTGTTAACAAATTAGAAATTAATTCTTTAGTTGTCTGAGTACCTTCTTCCTTTTCAAATATTAACAATAGTGCTATTGTAGGGCATATAGCTAATTTTAGTTTGCTTAAGGTAAAGGTAAAGGTTTCCCTTGCTCAAAAGCCAGTCGTATCCGACTCGGCTTCAGTGCTCATCTCTGTTTCAAAGCTGAAGAGCCAGCGCTGTCTGCTTTTGCAGACGTTTCCGTGGTCATGTGGCAGGCATAACTAGACACCGGAGCACATGGAACGCTGTTTACCTTCCCACTGAAGTGGTCCCTATTTATCTACTTGCAATTTCTTGCTTTTGAACTGCTAGGTTGGCAGGAGCTGGGACAAAGACGGGAGCTCATTCCGTCCTGCAGTACTCAGGAATTGAACTGCTGACCTTCCGCCTCTCAGTCAGCGTCTTAGCCACTTGAGCCACTGCACTACACTGCACTGCACTTAGTTTGCTTAGTATCTTCATTTTGCACGCTTTTCTGTTAAACCACAACATTCTGATTTTCTTTAATTCTTCAATCCTGTTTTTACTATTACTTTTTCCAATATCTTAAAGGTACATCAATTCCTTATAATAATACATTGCCAGAAAATGCTGTTTATCTGTAAGAGCCTTTGGATGTATTCTCTTTAAGGACAATTAAAAATGATTGCAGATTACCATGCAGAGGTTTCAGCATCCCTAACTGTGAACACAATTACTTAGTACTCCATTTGATGCATCCTATGCAGGTGCCACCAATTTAATGTCTGGGAAAAAGAACAAGTTGGTGGCCCTTTCCCATCTCACATATAATTGACTGTATTAGCATTGACTAAACTAAAATGGATTTATTGCAGTTATAAATCATGCCACATCAATAATCTGAATCTTATTCTGACTCAGATGAAAGGATAGCACACTCTATGACATCTTAAAATTCTCCTCTTTCAACCTTTCTAGATTAGCTGGAATATTAATATCTAAATACTTAATAGACTTTCAAATATCAACATCCATTTCTTTTCTAACCATTTCTCTTTCCTCTTTATTATAAACATTATAATCTCTGATTTCTGCAAATTAATCTGTAAGAATGTCTAAATTTACTCACTTTTGCTCTAGTGAGAGTTCAGACATGCCCTGACTGAGTTTCTATTTTCTGCTTTTCTGGCTATGGTATCTGTAAGGTCTCTTCTCAACACCACAATTCAAATGAGTTGATTTCTTCACCTTTCTTTGACATTGTATGGGTGATTTTGACCTTGGTCTTCAGTGACAATTTTGCTAAATCCTAGCTCTTTTTTTTAAGTTTCAAAAGGTGAGGGAACATCTTTTGGAGAATACACATACAGCATGTTTATAGAGCTTTTAGTCCAATATAGCTTTTCTTCTTCAGGTTGCCTAACCCAAAGAATGGATTGGAAATTGGAAGATGGCTTTCTAGTCTCCATGCTGTAGAGTGAGGCATGGTAAAATTAGTTCACCTGAGAGTTTATATAGGGTGTATTTGTTTCTCTGTTGTATGAGTTGCTCTTACATCAAAGTGTTTTGGCACAGCAGGACTACAGTCAAATCCCAGCGATCCTTGCTTCTGTCCTCTCTCAGCAACCATAGTACAAATTATGGGCTCATCTTCTGGGATCCTTTAGCACTGGGGAATTCTACATGATGGAAACTTCTGTTGGAATGTATGTACTGTATACTTATTTTTTTATATTAAAAAGCCAGAACATTCAGTTACTCAAAATACTTTCAGTTTATCAGGAGGAACAGCTCGGGAATTGTTCTGCATCTTTACCACTATCTACCAACTGATGTAGTTGCTAACTCTTCTTTATGGCAGGGCTAGCCCGTAGTGCTATTAGGGGCACAATTTCCTTAGCCACATAATGATGCTACAGTTTCCATACCATCAAGAAATTATTGTCTCTCCCTTTATTTCTTCTTGTGATGGATAGGAATGTGTAATACCTTAGATGTCTTCCTGCTGCTGCCACAGCTGCCACCTTTCTCCAGCACTAGTCCACATGTTGTTGCAGTTGTACAAGTTTAAAAAAATACATAATAGGTAATTGTGGGAATTCTGAGTTTCTCTCTCCCTCAGTGGCCATTACTATGGCAGGACATTAACATTGTTTAATTGTGATTCCTACATTTGGCAACCATCCTTCCAAGTCAAATTTTCTAATGATGGTGCAACTGCTAGGTAGTATCAACATTCTTACTATATTGCACTTCATATTTTTTTAGCATTACTGGAGCACAGAGTCAAACCAAAGGGTCAAACCTCAACATTACACTCTCTATTCCTGATCATCATGTATGGGTTATCTTTCTCTGACTCAAACCCTGTTCAACCTAAACTCTCATTCTGCCTCTTCAGTCTTCAACCCTCCAGAAATGCATCCTATAATCTGTGAATAAATGGGCCCAAGAGTTGGAGTGATGGTGGACACTTGAGCTCTTCAGCACATGACAATATTTTGTTGTTGTTCAGTCATACAGTCGATTCCGACCTTTTGTGACCCCATAGACCATTGCCTTGCAGGCATCCCTGTCCTCCACCATCCTCCTCGACCCACCTAGCTCTGTGCCCATTGTGTCTACAATACCATCTAGCCATCTCATTTTGGGCCACCTCCTTCTTCTTTTGCCCTCCACCTTTCCCAGCATCAAGGCTTTCTCAAGTGAATCCTCTCTTCTCATTTGATGTCCAAAGTACTTTAGCTTCATCTTTACTATTTGACCTTCTAAGGAGCAGTCAGGGTCGAAATTTTCTAAGATTCACCTATTTGTTTTCTTCGCTGGCTCAAGTTCAATGTTTTCATTGTGATTATCAGGGGTGTTGAGGTCCTTTTTGTAGAGTTCCTCTGTGTACTCTTGCCATCTTTTCTTAATCTCTTCTGCATCAGCTAACTCCTTGCCGTCTTTGTCCCTTATCATGGTCATTTTTGTTTCAAACCTTCCCTTGATTTCCCCAATGTTTTGACATGACAATATAAAAGCAATCATTTTGGTTGGTAACATGGTTTGCCAGAAAAAGGGTTAACATCAGCAGAAAGATAAGTGTTGATGCTGCCAATGACTCACAGGTATTAGTTAGACTCATTGAGGGACCATTAGGGTAATGGCAGGATCACTCATTCTTTTTTTCAGTTGTCTATGAGGAAAAGAAGGCCACAGGAAAATGTATAGCAAGAGGAAATGGAGCAGTGGTGGGCTCAAATTTTTTTTTTACTACCTACTCTGTGGCCGTGGTATGGTGGGCGTGACCAGGGGGGAAGCCCTGCGTTGCATCCGAATTTGGACTACTTTATTTCAAAACTTGGATGAGCGGGGTCATCCAGAATTTCTGCTACCGGTTCTGGCGAACTGGTGCGAACCTGCAGATGCCCACCACTGTAATGGAGTCTTATGTTTGTGTTTCAAGTCAGGGACTGTGAGACTCACAATGTATTTTCTTTCTTTCTTTCTTTCTTTCTTTCTTGTGTTTATATACTGTCCATCTCGGTGGTTTAGAGCCATACAATACAAATATAAAGTTGTCATAACTTTATTACCAATTAGCAATTACACTTATATACTGTCCCATAGTGCACTCTCTGGGCGGTTCACAAGTTAATTACTATTTTGCCCTCAACATGCTGGGTACTCATTTTACTGGTCTAGGAAAAATGGAAGATCAAACTCACAACCTTTTGGCTGCAGTACAGAAGTTTAAACACTGTGCCACCAGGGCTCTTTATCAGTCTTTTATTTATTGACAAATATATTTAGCACTACAAGCCATCCTTCACTCATATTCTTAATGATTACCAAAATAATAATAATAAAAATATTAAGAGTAAAAACAACACTTTCAAAACTTTCAGTAGCAAAAGGAGCATCTGAGTCGCCACACCTCCTCGCCCCTCCACTGGCCGCTGCCGAGCCACCGTGCCTCCCCACTGTGCCTCCCCACTGTGCCTCCCCACCCCCTCCACCGGCGGGGAGTTCAAAAGGAGCCTCCCGTGGCCTGGGAGGCTCGAAAAAGATGCCACCACTGATGCCTCCATGCCTTCCTGCTCCCTCTACCAGCGGGGAGTTCAAAAGGAGCCTCCCGTGTCCTGGGAGGTTCAAAAAAGCCGCCGCCATCTCCCCGCCGCGCCTCCCAGCCCCCTTCACTGGCGAGGAGTTCAAAAAGAGCCTCGCATGGCCCGGGAGGCTCGAAAAAGATGCCAACACTGATGCCTCCACGCCTTCCTGGCCCCTCTACCAGTGGGGAGTTCAAAAGGAGCTTCCTGTGGCCCGGGAGGCCGCTGAGCCGCCATGCCTCCCCGCCCCCTCCACTGGTGGGGAGTTTAAAAGGAGCCTCCCGTGGTCCAGGAGGCTCGAAAATGCCGCCACATTGCTGTGCCCTCCTGCTATTCTGGGAGATGAGTTGGATTTGCTGCTGTTGGTGTTTGTGTTGTATTTTTTGTACTTTTCCTGTATTTATTGATGCTGTTTCATTCTAATATTGATTCTATTGTTATTATGTATTAGTGTATGGTTTAATATGTTTTTGCCGCCTTGAGTTGGCTTCGGCCCGAGAAAGGCGGGGTATAAATTAAAATTGGATTGGATTGGATCAAGCTGTCAGCAAGAATAAAACTGTACATAAAAAAGTTTAGGAAAACAAAAGCCATTTGCTTGGTATCAGGATACTAAGACATCAAGGGGAATAGACTTAGTAAATCAAGCATGTATTTTTAAAACGTATATGGTGCTCAAGAAGTAGCTTGGTATTTTTTCCTGGCCTATGCATTAACCTTATCTTCATGTATTGCAATTTTTTTTATTTAGTAAGCAATAAATATTAACTTCTTACCAGGTAAAATCCAACTTGCTCAGCACCTTATCTGCTCTGCACACACATGGCAAAGACTTCCCTAATTAAGGAAGGTGGAGGCCAGCCTTTGAGTTATTATTGGACTGCCTTCTTACAAGAAAGGAAGCCTACTACTCTAACAGATGTGCTTACTACCTGCTGCACAGTAAGATGGAAGATTGGATGACGGCAGCAGTTTTACTAATAAGAAAGGAAGTAAATTTGTCCCCAAACTTCTAAAACCCTGTTGCTGCTTCACAGCTTCTGAGCCCTGAGATGACATGCATTATTTTGCATTATTCAGCCCTATTCATTTTGAGGGGATGGCAAATGACTTCAGCATGCTTTTGGGCTTAATGGTGTACTGTTGTTCAGTCGCACAGTCAAGTCCGACCCTTTGCAACCCCATGGACCATCGCACACCAGGCTCCTCTGTCATCTGTCATCCTCCTCAGCCTGTCCAGATCTACGCCCATCGCGTCAACGATGCCATCCACTCATCTCATCCTCTGCCACCCCTTCTCCTTTTGCCTTTAATCTTTCTTAGCACCAGGGCCTTCTCCAGTGAGTACACTCTTCTCATTTGGTAGCCAAAGTACCTGAGCTTGATCGTTAGCACTTGTCTTTCCAATGAGCAGTCAGGGCTGATTTCCTTCAGGATTGACTGATTTGATCTCCTTGCTGTCCAGCAGGGTACCTTCAAAATTCTCCTCCAGCACCACAGTTCAAAGGTGTCTATTCTTCTGTGCTCAGCCTTCCTTATGGTCCAGCTCTCACAGCCATACATACTGGGAAGACCATTGCTTTGACTAGCGGACTTTTGTTGGCAGGGTGATGTCTCTGCTTTTTATTATGCTGCCTAGGTTTGTCATAGCTTGCCTCCCAAGAACTAAGTGTCTTTTTATTTCGTGTCTGCAGTCCCCATCTGCAGTGATCTGTCTGTCACTGCTTGTCAGTGGTGTATAAGAAGACCAAAACTCTCCACAGAATGATCATTATTTATCAGAGAATAAAAAACTCTATACATGAAAACTAAGTATGCCTAAGAAAGAAATCTTGAATTTGAATTATGCATATTAATAGATACACTGCCTGAAACTATTGAATTATGCAAGGTTATTTTTTTGTGGGGGAAGGAGAATCAGATCCATGTATGTATTCTTTTGGTAAACACAATTTACAGCCTGCAGATGGCACTATATTAAAGCTCTTCATTTTGTAGGGATCTAATGACATACAAAGTGGAACCTCATACAACAATCGCCCCGTGTAGCAACGAAATCGCAGAACAATTAGGTTTTGAAAAAAAAAAAAAGATGGCATCCCGCATAACAATTTTCCCAATAGAAAAAAAATCGTACAACAATTTTTCAATGGAAAAAACCACTTAGCCAAAAAATAATAATCGTTGTACGATGCATCCCATAGGGAAAATCACTATATGATGCATGCATTGTATAGCAATTGTTTCGTACAACAATGAGCCCCATGGAACGGATCAAAATCATTGTATGAGGTACCACTGTATTACTGTAGTTTGATTATACTGTACCATTAGACTTTACTAGAAGCCAGAGCAAAGAAAGCATATACTCAAACAAACTACAAATCCAGGTGAACAGCCTCAAGAGTCTATATGACTGTGATGGTGAACCTTGGCACTCCAGATGTTCTTGAACTTCATTCCCCAGAAGCCCAAGCACCCTGTGAATCCACACAAATGGGTTTGCTGTGATTCATCTGCCATGTGCTGCCCTCATCATTCCCAAAAGCGGAAGTAAAACACGCCCATATGGGCACATTTTACTTCCCCTTCCGGGAGCGATGAGGGCAGCATGGGCCAGATGAATCGCAGCAAACCCATTCGTGTGGATTCATGGGGGCTTGGGCTTCTGGTAATTGAAGTCCAAGAACATCTGGAGTGCCAAGGTTCACTATCATGGGTCTATGATTTGCTCACATATTCAGCTTTACTACAAGGCTTCATCAAGAGTCCAGTTAAATCTGTCACAGTTTCTGTGATTATATGACTCCAGTATAACACTTCATGGACTGTCAAAAGTGGAAAAAACTAATGAGAAGAAAGATGTTGTAGGATAACTAGTGACTTGACTCCTTTTTCCAAGAGAAATGTGCAACAACATGCGTCATCCTTCATCAGGAAAAAAGGAAACTCTTTCTTTCTTTGTATTGCACAATTTAACATTATGGACATATATTCTTTCTTTTTTCATATCCAAGCGTTGGGGTACACAGAAAGAGCCTCCTCGAAGATTGTGGTACAGTAATACCTCATACAAAGTCTGCTTCATACAACATCGAATTCATACAACATCGCCTAATTCCTTGAAAAAGTTGCCTCATACAAAGTTGCTGTGACTTTGTATGAGGCATTGGGATTTTCCCCAGGTTGCATTGTGCCTGGGCAGTATAAAAGGCAGGACACATGCATGCATTGCTCTTGTGGGTTTTGCATGAGGCGAAGAGTGTTTAGGAGTGGTTTTGAGCACAATTTTGGATTTCTTTGGATTTTTCATCAGAATTTTTAGAAGCATTCCTGGGATTTTTGCAGCATTCTTCAGGTTCTTGGACAATCAGGGTTGTCTGACATGTTTTTGTAATGTATTTATCCTTTATACAATGATTTCTTAAAGTTCTGTCAGTTTCCTGTCTGTTTCCTTGACTTTGCCCTGAAGTCTGTGCTGTTACAGTACAATGTGTCTCTGTGTTAACGACGTTGTACAAGGCATCGCGGCAAGAATTTGGACATTGTATGAGGCATCTCAGCTAAGATTTTGCATGCCTCATACAAAGTCCAAATCCGTATAAAGTCCAAACTTGTGGAACCAAGGTTGGACATTGTATGAGGTATCACTGTATTTTTGAACCACAACTGGTCGTATCCTGGTAATGGCAACCTTGTGTTGCAGGCTAATCTTTCTCACACTAGGTCAGGTGAAAGATATTGCAGAATGAACTCACCAAAAGGTGTCTTCATTCTGGCAGTTTCTTGTCTGGCATAGACATGGAAGAAAAAGAATAATCAGAGTGTTTTATAATTAGATTATTATTTTTACCAGAAGTGGGTTACTTCAGTGGTATTATCTGGGCCATTTCACACATATACTGGGACATAAACTGCATGCATATAAATGTTGCATTGATTGAATTTCTTCACAATCACAGAAAATTTGTCCCATGTCCAATTAGACCCATTTTACTTGAATATTCTTGGATCTTCTTACTTTACTTTGAAATCTATTAAGTGACTTCCAGATGGTACAAACCAGAATCTTGTCCCCGTGGGAGAAACTCTTTGACATTTTATCAATTTAACAAAGTGTGTTGTTCTCTCTAAGGTTGGCCTAGTATCTTCTGGGCTAGTTTTTAGGCAGTCAGTATAATTTTGCATGATTCATTATTAACTACATCCATTCATCTAATATATGTGCTGATTTATACCACACGGCACTAGCATATTCTATTGTGAAGTAGCAAAGGGACAAAGCTTATTCTTTGTGGGTGTGCATCCTAGTCTGACTCTACCAATTTCTTAAGTGCTGTATCTTATTTCTCATGGTAATTTTGTTTAATATTTAGACAATGATTTTTTTAAAAATATTTTTTATTGATTTTTTAACATATAAAAAACAACAACAAAGGATATATATGAAGAAGAAAAAAACAAAAAATATATATACATTAGACAAAAAGGAGATCGACATATATATGGAAAGAGAAAAAAATCATCACTAACATACTCATAAAGTAAGAATAAAGCTGCACTGGATTAAGTATAGACAATCAAATTCATCCTAAGTCATTTAATAGATTTCTACTTGATTAAGAGTTTCTATAATTAAACTAATTTGTTTTTCTAGCAATCATTAGAGATCTTTTCCTTGAAGCAAAGATACAGACTTTCCAATAAAGTACAATAAAATTCAAGTGCTTTATCACCCTAAGTGACTATACAAGGCCCAGGAGGGTGCGGTAGGACACACATTTATATTATTTCCAAAAACTGGAATGTTCAGGCACTGTCTGTTCCCATTATTATTATTTTTACCATAATCAACAAAGCGTTGCCAAATTCGAAAAAATCTGTTCTCTTTTACTATTCCCTTTTTCTTATTCAATTCCCATGTTAATTTATCATTCAGAGCTAACTGCCACATTTCCCTATACCATTCTTCGATCTTTAATGTTAAGTCATTTTTCCAATTCCTCGCTATACATTGCCTCACCGTTGTCATACATATAGACAACAGTTCTTTTTTATCCTTATCTAAATATACTTTTCCTGTATCTGTCAGTAAGGCTAAGTTTGGCCCCAGACTGACGTTTACCCCCATAATTCTGAGAATTTCTTTTCCTATTTTCTCCCAAAATTCCTTTACTATCCTACAACTCCACCACATATGCTCATAAGTTCCTAATTTGTTTTTACATCTCCAACACATTTGACTTTTATTTTTATCTATCTGGTGTAACCGCACTGGGGTCAAATACCATCTCCACAAAATTTTAAAATTATGTTCTTTTATTCTGACAGACATAGCTCTCATGATTCTTTTATTCAATTTCTTTTTCCAATTGAAATCTGTGATGCTAACATTAAGATTTTGCTCCCATATTTTCTTCAATGTTTCTTGTGAGTTGATATCTTTGTTTAAAATCCTGTAAATTTTGCTCACCAATTTTGCTCCACTTCCCCTCTTTTAATTTTCAATAATATTTCCTCAAAATCAGTGGTATCTCTTTCCAAACTATTTTCTTCCAAATAGACACTTTTCCATTTATTTACCTGTAATACCTGTAACCAATTTAAGTTCAGCTGTGTATATAACTCCACTTTTTTCTCCTTATCTTTACACGCTTTTACCCAATCTTTCAACAGAAAAATATTATATTCACCCAAAATTTCCTTGGCTTCTCTATCTAACTTTATCGGGAATTTTTAAAAATCAACTATTTCTATAATCGGAGATACATCAGGGACTAAATCCTTCTTTGCTTTTTTCCAAGTATCAAGTGTTACTTTCAACATTTTATTTTTGACCCCTACCTTATTCCTCTCTTTATCCAAAAATACTGCTTTGCCAATCTGATTTAATTCCTTCATCTCGATGTCCTCCCAAATTAATTTCTCCTTCCTTAACATTTTAACAACATTTCTAATTTGAAAAGCTCTATAATAGTTTTTAAGATTTGGTATGCCCAATCCACCTTCTTTTTGGGATAAATACAGCAAGCCTCTATTGAGTCTAGATCTTCTTCCTCCATTACAATATGCATTAAATAAATTTTGAAAATCTTTAATTTCTTTGTCATTTAATTGAATCGGGAGGGCATCAAACAAAAAATTTAATTTTGGAAGTAACATCATCTTACATAGTGCCACTCTACCGAACCAAGACAGCCTTAATTTATTATATTGCAAAAAAAATTCTTTGATTTCATTTTTTTGCTTTCCATAATTAAGGCTCTTAAGATCATCCCAATTACAAGAAATATTTATCCCCAAATATTTCAATTTTTCCTTAACCTGAACTTTATATTTATCTTTTATTTTCTTTTGATCTTTTTAAACTACATTCCATGTTATCATCTCGGATTTATCCCAATTTATCCTCAATCCTGTTACTTCCTCGAAATCATTTAGGTGTTCTTGAATCCTATCCAAAGCCCTCACAGGATGTTTTACACTTACTAGAGTATCATCAGCGTAAAGGCTTATCTTTATATCGGCGACTCCCTCAATCTTTCTATCCTGTCTTATGGCGTTTGCTAACACCTCCATTGCCATAATAAATAGTATTGGAGATAATGGGCACCCTTGATGTGCTCCTGCCTCTAATTTTACCTCATCTGTCATAACCTCATTTACTCTAATCTTGGCAGAACTTTGCTGATATAATTGTTCAATAATTCTCTTAAATCTATCTCCAAACCCATAAGATTTAATTATCTCATTAATAGCCACCCATTGAAGAGAGTCAAATGCCTTAAATATATGCAGGGATAGCATTCCAACTTTTTCTTTCTCTTTTGAAGCAACATCAATTATATCTAAAGCCCTCCTTGTCAAGTCCACCATATGCCTTCCTTTTAGAAATCCCACCTGATCTTTGTTTATATAATTGCTCATAACATTGTTTAGTCTATTTGCCAATATTGTCGTAAAATTTTTTGCATCTTGATTTATTAAAGAGATGGGTCTGTATGACTCCACCTTTTCAGGATCTTTATCCGGTTTTGGTATTAGAACAATTATAGATCTATGCCAAGAAGTCGGAATTGAGCCCCCCTCCAGTATATAATTAAATAATTTTAATAATCTTGGGACCACCCTATCTTCAAACTCCTTATAAAACTCTGCTGGCAATCCATCTTCCCCTGGAGATTTGCATGTCTTCAATTTATCAATCACATCTTTTATTTCTTTAACTGTTATTAATTCTTCCATTCTAGATTTATGCTCTAAAGTTATCTCCCCCCCCATTTGTTTTGCTAATTGATCTCTTAACTTCCCTACATTTATCTTTTTTTCAGTATATAACTCCTGGTAGAAATCTTTAATTATCTTTGTTTTATCTTTTAATTTGTTATATCTAATTCCATGCTTAATCAAAATTCCAATTTCCCTTTTACTCCTTTTTTCTGTCGCCGTTCTTGCCAACATTTTTGAATTTTTATTGCCATATTCGAAGTACTCCCTCTTCAAATAAATTAGGTCGCTTTGCACCTTTTCTATGTCCTTTCCCACAATCTCCATTTTCAACCTTTGTATTTTGTCAAAGGTCCTCATATTTTTTGTTCTTGCGTGTTCCTCCTGCAATTTTTTATCTCCTTTTCCATTTCTTCATATTTAGTCCTATACTGTCTATTTCTAACAATTGCCAACTTAATACTTTCCCCTCTAAATATCGACTTCATAGTGTCCCAAACTATGTGGTATCCAACTTCTCCTGTATCATTCCAATGCCAATACTCCTCCCAGTTTTGCATAATCTGTGTCTTAATCTCCGGGTCTTTATATAACTTGGAATCATATCTCCAATTGACTCCACTCTTTACTCCTTCTGATTTAAAAACCATCAATACTTTTGCATGGTCGGACTCTTTAATTATTCCTATCTCTATATCTTCTAGATTTTTACTAATATTTTCTGTAACAAATATATAATCTATTCTTGAATAAGTATTATAAACCTGAGAGAAAAAATGTATAAGCTCGTTCTGATCCTTTTATTTCCCTCCATGCATCTTTCAATGCTAATAAATTCATCCATCTATCCAAAATTCTTGTTTTACTGACTCCACCCCGGGTTAAGTTTGTACAATCTGCCATTGATTTTATCAAATTAAAGTCTCCTGCCACTATCATCTTTGCACAACCTTCCTTCCTCAAAATTTGATAAATCTTATCTAAAAACTTCTCCTGACCGTCATTAGGGGCATATATATTTACTAACGTAATTTCCTCCTCATCAATTTTACCTTGTATAATTAGATACCTACCTTCCGGGTCAGCTATTTTCTTGGTCATATCAAAGCCCAATCTATCTGATCTCAATGTTGCTACTCCTCTTGCTTTTGAGGAACCGTATGCTTTTTCATATATTTGAGTCCATCCTAAATATAATTTGTTCACCTCAGCTGCTTTCTGATGGGTTTCCTGAAGTAAGATTATATCTGGCCTATCTCTCCTAAGAGCTGATTCCAATCTTCTGCGTTTGACTTGGCAGCCAGTACCTTTCACATTCCAAGTTAATACCTTTATATTCTTCATAATTCACCCAAATCCTCTAAATTGTGTCCACCGCATCCTTCTATGGGCGTGTGTTCCTTTAGCCAGGAAGTCCCCTTCACCCTACATCCAAAAGAAAAAAAACAAATATATAAAATATAACAAAAAACAAAAATATTTGTTTACCCTCCCAACTTTTCTATCAAAAAAGTTATCTTTGTCTCCCAAAGGGGGGAGGGGGGGAACGTGTTGCCGATGTAAGATTATCATAGCTGTTATTCAATCCCACATGCTGATGTTAAATCTATTGCGTACCACCTACTGCACCCAGTAACTCCAAATCATCCTCCCCCTGGAAGGCTGATTTATACCCTCCTGAAACAATTAGCTCTTCCTTGAGGTCATCCCATTCCTTCGTTCCTTTCCCCACCATTTTTGCTTGTTCAAAGACATACATTGGGTCCATATCCTGAGTAATGACGAACCACCTGCCTAGATATAAAAAATGTAATTGTCTGGGGAATTTCCAATTATACTTTATGTTTTTAGCAATCAGTCTTTTAGTTATTGGTCTCATCGTCTGCTTCCAAATTCTCTCCTCTACAGAAATGTCGTTGTATACCTCAATATCCTCTCCATCCAATTTCAAAGCCTGCAAACCCATTTTTTTGAGGTGTGCCTTAACGTTCAGTTTGTCTATCACATTTGCAAACTTCAATAACACATTTCTTGGTCCTGTTCTATTCTTCCTTGAACCTAAATGAAAGACACTCAAAATATGCTCAGGGCCAAAATTGGTTCCCAATCCTAGTCCATTCAACCTGACTAAAACTCTGATTTTCAACTGATCTGGGGTCTTCTCTGAAATCTTCCTAATAACTATATTGGCCCGTCTCATATGTTCCTCCATTGATTCCAATCTCTTCTCTTGACTCCCCATTTTGAGATCTCTTTCCTTGTCCTTTTCTTTTATTTCTATGACTTCTTTTGTTATTTTGACCTGTTCTTTTTTCAACTCATCCTGTTCTTTTTAAAGTGCATTCTGTCCCTTTTCAAGTTTGTCATGGCCTGTGTTCATAGATTTAATAAGGTCAGTCATCATAGATTGAAGGTTCAATTGTCCTTTCATAATTTCAGTCTTGTCCTTGACCCATTCCTGTTCTAATTTCTGCACATCACTTTGAATTCTAATCTGTATACTGTGTAAGTCTTTTTGTATGTTCAACTCCATATGATCTAATTGGTCTTTGATCTTTTCATATTCGCTCTTAGGTGCCCCCATGTCCTTCTCATCTCTATCTTTCTGTACTTTCTGCAGTTGCTGCTGTTGTGATTGTTGTTGCTGCTGCTGCTGTTGCTGTTTCTGCTGCTGTTGTTCTAGAATCTTTCCCACTCTTTCCTGCTCCTTTGCTTCCTTCAATTCTTGTTGTAGACTCCTTGGTGTCCCTTTCTTCTTGTCTTCCATCCTAACCAGTCTTTTATAACTCCTGTCCGATGAAGTTTCACGCACCACCCTGGTCCACAGAGGCTTCTTATCCTTTTCCGCTCCCCGTCCACGTTGAATCATTCACACTACCCAATCATTCAGGATTAACAACCTTATTTATTATAAAACCTCCTATATCTAATTTACAATCTTCTTCAAATCAACATTATATCTGAAAAATAATAAAGAACAAATAAAGAACAAATATCCAATAAATAAAGAAGAAGAAAAAGGAAAAATAAAGAAAAAATATTTTTTTAAAAAACAAAAAATTATTAATTATTATTAAAATAATAACAATTTTATTTATTATTATTTTTTTGAGAGAGAAAAAGAAAAGGAAAGGAAAGAAAAGGAAAAAGAAAAAAAAGCAGGGAGAAAAGAAAAAAAGAAAAAAGAAGAGTAAAGGGGAAAGAGATAAAAAGGAAAAATAAAAAGAGAAAGAAGGAGAGAAAGAGGGGGGAGGGAGGGAAAAGGTTTCCCCCCCTCTTCTTCAATTTCTGGTACTTGTTACTTTTGGAGGACTCCAAGTCTTGTAAGTCATATATTTATCCAGCTGATATAATTGGTTAAAAATTGTAGATGATCACAGCTCAAAAAATTCAAAATTGTCCATAAACAAAGAATAGGCTGCCCCTATGTTGGTCTCAGCCTAGACTCTTAGATTATTATGTTAGCCCAATTAACTTCAGTTCGTCTGTAGGAGAATTTCCAATTCAAAATTGACTGTAGTTATTCAAAAAAGGAGAATATAGGCTGCTCATTGTATAAAGTCCAGTCGCCCTTAACTTACATCTCTCCCATACGACCTTAACAGTTTCTTCAAAGGCATGGAGGGAGAGGGAAAGGAGGAACTAGCTTGAAGATTTCACAAATTTTCTTGAAAGCAAAACAAGATACCTCTGCAGCCACAAAGTCTCAAAGTTCTATCGCCATCTTGAATTCAATGTATTTAAATATAAGGTTTATTAAATCTCCCAAAATAAGCTGTTCATACACAAGCAAAAATCTTCTTTTCCGGTGCACAGCAAATCCTTATCAAAGTCTCTGTTCCCACCTAATCCAGATAGTGTGGAGTGGAAAACAAAGCGGACAGTGAGAGGAGCTCTGTTCTTCGTGGCTCACCCGGCACTCACTCTGGATCAATGGCTGCCCAGGAATGCCCAGGGCTTGCCTCCGCCTGCCCCGACAATTCTTCCCCAGCCCCGATCCCCACTTGCCTCTGCTTAACCGCACACTCACAGTTTGCTGGCTGGTTTGTTTATTTCTCCACAGCTTTTCCTCCACTACCAGCAATTCAGCCAAGTTCAGTCCTCTCACCCAGCTCAAATTCTCCCTCCGCCTTTCCGTCTGCCTTTCCGTCCGCTCCACGTCTCACTCCAACTCAATCCTCCGTAGTCTTCCTTCCCACAATCTGCACCGGTCTACTCACGGCTTCTTCTCAGAGTCCGAAACCACTCTCGCTTTCTCGCCTTCTCTCACTCAGCAGCAGCCCCACGCTGCGCCGAGACTCGAACAGGCTAGGAGCTAAAATAGCCCATCTCCAAGTCCCCCAATCGCTCCCCAATCACTCATCCGCTCAAAATCTCAGCTCAAAAAATATTTTTGGTGGTAAATTCCTCCTTTATCCACTATAAGTGGCCCCCCTTTATCACAGCACTGGGAAAGTACTCCTCTCACATCGCCATCTTTAACCACCTAGACAATGATTTTTGCAGGCCATGAAATAAAAAGGTGACTGATTCTTGCCAGACAAGCTATGAGAAACTTGGGGAACATAGTTAAAAGTAGAGACATCACCTTACAAACAAAAGTCAGCATAGTCAAAGCAATGGTATTCCCGGTGGTAATGTATGGGTGTGAGAGCTTGACCATAAGGAAAGCTGAGCACAGAAAAATAGATGCCTTTGAAATGTGGTGTTGGAGGCGAGTCTTGAGAGTACCCTGGACAGCGAGGAGAACACACAAGTCAATCTTAGAAGAAATTAAACCTCACTCCTCCTTAGAAAGTCAAATAGTAAAGATGAAGCTAAAATACTTCAGTCATCAAATGAGAAGAGAGGATTCACTTGAAAAAACCTTGATGCTGGGAAAAGTGGAGGGCAGAAGAAGAAGGGGTGACCAAAGATTAGATGGCTAGATGGTATTGTTGATGCAATGGGCACAGAGCTGGATGGTTTGAGGAGGATGGTGGAGGACAGAGGTACCTGGAGGACAATGGTTCACAGGGTCGCAAAGGGTCGGAATCGACTGTGCGACTGAACAACAATGTTTGAAAATTTTGCCTTCTCAGCTAACTTGGAAGTTCCTCTTTGCTTCTTGGTCCTTCAAGTGGAAGGCACAGACTTTTGTTTTTTAAGGATTTGCTTTCAGTTGGTTATTTTTATAATATAAGGAAAGATCTCATAGAGGTTAACTGGTGCTCAAGGGCCTGAAAGTTTTCCCTTGGACTGTCAAGGCAAGATCATCAGCATAGATTAAGTTCCTGGCATACAGGGATAGTTGATTCTTTGTGTAAATATTACACAGTAATGGTGCCAGGTATATTTCCTTTAATTCCTGTAGCATCTGTGCTCTTTTTCAATTCAACAAAGAATCTTCAATTTTGAAATGGAACAGTGACTATTTCTATTAGTCCATGATCTTTATTAAGGAGGTAAAGCTAATGAAACTAAATGACGAAGACAAGCATATTAAACATGTGCAAGAATGGAACACAAGCTCACATAAAAAGAGCATAACAGCCATGCTCATTCAGACCAAGGTTTTAACTACTCTGGTATCCTTTTTACCATAGCAGCCAACCAGATGCTATAGATTGTTCGATAAAAAACATGATCACAGGAAGCCATACAGTTCTTCAGTCCATAAGTGTAAAGCTTTCCTTCATAATAGAAAAACACTGGTCAGTTACAATTACTTTTTAAAAAAGTAATGATTCAACACAGCATCGTTAGTCTTCTGATCTGCATAGTCAACTGCTTTCTACAAACATGAAATGGAGATTTGGAAGCAGGGCCATCATCCTTTACCTCTCAAGACTATATTGTTTGTCCTCCTTTTTATGGATAAACTATAGAATGTTTACAAAGAGCTTCCTGATCTGTGGATAAATATATAATTTATTCTCAATTAATAACAGAACTGAACCTATGACACATCTATGGAAATGCAGTTGCTTGGCTTTATGACAGCTTATCAGTCCCAAGCAGCCTGCTTTTTATACATCTGCCATGTTGTTGGCCCATTATAGGAAATTGTCTGCTTTTTTAAATGAATAATTAGTAAATGAAGTGCCATTATGTTGCACCAGGAAAAAGAAGGAAAATATTGCAGAGTGCATAATAGAATTATGGTATCTAGGTTATGATAATCTGCATTTAACACTACTTTTCTATGTTCGTTCTGCAGTGGGTTGGAAAGCAGCTATTAATAGCACCATGTCCAAGGTTGATGCAATTAATACAATGAAACTCTGTCGCTGTTCTTTCAGAAGGTCTGAAAGAACCTTCTTTTGTTGAAGTATGGTGCCCTGAAATTATGAACAGAAAAAGGATATAACACACATCTTTTGTTTGCAAGGAGAATGCCCTATAGAAATGATACACAATGAAATGCTTTTATACTGAGCCTCAAGCCTGATGCAATATAGGAATGGGCAGTGATTCCCCTGATTTTAAAGCCATATTTAAAGACCAAACTTTGTCCTCCTCTAGAGTTGCTTCCCCTATGAATTGCCTCATCACCTGGAGTTCCAAGGAAACACGCCAGTTCCATCGGACGTGAGCCAGCTCTCTGAGACCTGGTAGTCCTAGGCTTCCAGGAGCACAATGTGCTATGTTCTGAAGCATTTCTTAGGGAGGGGTGGGTGAGTGATGTGGGACTCTATTAGTTGCAGAACTGCCTGAATGGCAGCCAAACACAAGCAGCCCAAAACTATTGCCCACATGCTGGTTGCCTTCTCCAGTTCAGGGAAGGACTGATCTTTTATATCCTCTCCCTACCTAGCTCCCTATATCTGGATCTACTCCACCTTGGCTATACAGAGGTCTATTTTTATCTGGAACCCTATACTTGTTCGTCACTTGGTAATGTTGGCATTGCCAGCCTGGAGGTTGAACAGCCCCTTGAGAATGTGGACTCTTGAAGGAAGTCTTGGTTGCAGGATTGTAGGTCAACACATCGTGGTCTGTGCCAGACTTGGCAGTGGGCACCTCCCCACCCTGTACCTCTGGATCCTAAGTTTTCTCAAAATATTTGCATGCCTCTAGTTGTGGCATGGTACATTTTCTTTTCCTCCCAAGAGGTAATTATATATGTCACAAAATAATACTCATAGTTAATTTGCTCATCACCGTGCAATTTTACAGAGACATTTAAAAGTTCAGAATTCCTTTATAAAACAGCAACAATGGAACAGCAAAAATGTTTTTGTGTTTATTTATAAGATGCAGGTAAGAACAGAAGAAAGGAGTGGTCCACTTATGTATTCCAATCACTATTATTTATAGCATCACCTCAACTGTCACCAGGGGAATTATTTAATGGAAAGACAATAAGGAACACATATTATTCTCAGTCAGAGCCAATTTGACTCCTGAAAGATTCTTGCAGCTTATTCATGAGCAGAGAATAGATTCAATTTTTTCTCATGTGCAGGCATTGTGCTGTATACCAGGTCGGTTTGTAATAAGGCCCCCCTGATTCAAGATGCCATCCAGGATGGGCGGGCCGACCTGGCATGCATCACCGAAACCTGGCTGACACCTGAGGATGGAGTACCTCTTTCGGACATGTGTCCAGCTGGGTTCGGTATTTGGCACCAGCCTAGAGGTGAGGGGAGGGGCGGTGGTGTCGCCATTGTTGCCAGGGAGTCTTTGGGAGTCGCTAGGGCCACTGCTCCACAAGTGTCTGGTTGTGAGGCCCTGCTTCTACGGTTGGGCCCCAAGGGTCAGTTGGGGATCTTGCTCCTGTACCTGCCCCCTTGCAGGGTAAGGGATGCCCTGCCTGAGCTCCTCGAGGCCGCCTCGATGCTGGCGTTGGAGTTCCCGAGGCTTATGGTTCTGGGGGACTTCAATTTGCCATCGTTGGGGATGGCTTCTGAGGGGGCAAGGGAGTTCATGGCTTCCATGGCAGCCATGGGCCTGACTCAGGTAGTTCGGGGTCCGACCAGGGGCAGCGGTCACATGCCAGACTTAGTTTTCCTGTCGGAGCAGTGGCAGAGTGACCTGAGATTACAGGACTTAGTCATCTCACCTGTGCCATGGTCGGATCACTACCTGGTGACTCTTGACTTCCTGGGGGCGACACTTCATCGTAGGGAGGCAGGGCCTATTAAAATGGTCTGCCCTCGGCAACTAATGGATCCAGATGGTTTCCAGAGGGAACTGGGGGATGTACCTCTGGATCGGCTAAACGATTCACCCGAGGCACTCGTCGACCTGTGGAATAGGACGACAATAGCTGCCTTGGATGAAATCGCGCCACTGCGGCCTCTCCGCGCCCGTGGAACTAGGTCATCTCCGTGGTTCACAGAGGAACTACGGGAACTCAAACGGGCAAAGAGACGCCTAGAGCGCCGCTGGGTGAAGACCCAGGATGACTCCGATTGGACACTAGCTAGAGCCGCTATTAGGGCCTACCTAGTGGCGATGGGGGTGGTGAGGCGGCAATACTTCACCACCCTTATTGCCTCCGCTGATAATCGCCCAGCCGCCCTGTTCCGGGTAACCAGGTCCCTCCTCGGTAGAGGGAGATCGGTGCCCGGTTGGCAGGGTTCGGCTGAGGACTTTGCTGACCATCTGGTGGAGAAAATCGATCGGATTCGTTCAGGATTGAATCCTGGCGTGGATGGGGAGGGTCGGGGGGGGGGTGCCGGAGCACAGTCTTGCTGTACGATCTGGGATCGGTTTGATCCTGTTGTCCCTGATGAAGTGGACAGGCTCCTTGCAGCTGTACGTGCCACTACATGTCCTTTGGACCCCTGTCCCACCTGGTTGGTGAAAGCATCCAGGGGGGTAACAGGGGGCTGGGTTGGGGGGATAGTAAATGCTTCTTTACGGGAGGGGGTATTTCCTGCACAGCTAAAACATGCTTTGGTGCGCCCCCTCCTGAAGAAAATGTCCCTCGACCCAGCTGTCCTTAACAACTACAGGCCGGTTTCCAACCTGCCCTTTCTGGGTAAGGTTTTGGAGAAGGCGGTGGCGCGCCAGCTGCAGAGTGTCCTGGAGGAAGCGGATTATCTAGACCCCTTTCAATCGGGATTCAGGCCCGGATATGGAACGGAGACGGCATTGGTCGCACTGATGGATGATCTCTGGCGGGAGCGGGACGGGGGTTGTCCATCCGTCCTTGCTCTTCTTGACCTCTCAGCGGCCTTCGATACCGTCGACCACGGTATCCTGCTGGAACGGCTCGAAGGACTGGGGATCCAGGGCACTGTGTTGTCCTGGTTTTCCTCATTTCTGGAGGGCCGTACCCAGTCGGTGTGGTTAGAGAGTGAGAGGTCCAGCCCTAGGCTTCTCAAATATGGGGTGCCTCAGGGATCTGTGCTCTCTCCTCTCTTATTTAACATCTACATGAAGCCACTGGGTGAGATCATTCGTTCCCACGGGGTGCGGTACCATCAGTACGCGGATGATACTCAATTGTACATCTCGGCCCGTGGGGACCCCAGTGATGCTGTTGAAATCCTATCCGGATGCCTGGAGGCCATTGGGGTCTGGATGGGGGCCAATGGGCTTCGGCTGAATCCCAGCAAGACAGAGTGGCTGTGGATAAGGGGCCCCACGTTATCCAAGGAGTTACCATCTTTGGTACTGGATGGGGCTGTTTTGCCCCAGACAGACCCAGTGCGCAACTTGGGGGTCCTTCTGGACTCACGGCTCCTGCTGGAAGAACAAGTGGCAGCTGTGGCCAGGGGGGCTTTTGCCCAACTTCGGGTGATTCGCCAACTGCGCACGCTCCTGGACCGGGGCTCCTTGCTTATGGTCACTCATGCTCTGGTTACTTCCCGACTAGATTATTGTAATGCGCTCTACATGGGGCTGCCCTTGACGACCATTCGGAGGCTGCAGCTGGTCCAGAATGCGGCTGCCCGGGTGGTGATGGGGTGTGGGCGATATGCCCATGCCTCACCGCTGCTTCGGGAGCTGCACTGGTTACCAGTTTGTCTCCGGGTGCAATTTAAGGTGCTGGTTTTGACCTTTAAAGCCCTATATGGCAGGGGGCCAGGATACCTTAGAGACCGCATCGTCCCAAGAGTGACTGCCCGTCCAACCAGAGCGGACCGGAGAGGCTCTCTAATGGTGCCATCAACGAGGGGTGCACATTTGTCTAGCACCCGAAGGAGGGCCTTCTCCGTGTCCGCACCAACCCTCTGGAACCTCCTACCAACAGATCTAAGACTTCAAAGTGAATTGCTGCCCTTCAGGAAAGGAGTAAAGACCTGGCTGGCAGGGCAGGTGTGGGGCCCGAACGGGACTATGGCCCCCGCCGGCTGGCTTTTATAAGAACTCTCTCTCCTTCCCTCTGTGTGGTAGGTGGGATGGGTGAGTGGGATATGGGTTTTAAATGGGGGTGGATGTCGGATTTTATTATTGGGTGGGTTTTTTATTGGGTGGGTTTTATAAGGTTTTATAATGTTTTTATGTATTTTTTGGAGTTGTTGTAATGCCGCCCTGAGTCGGGTTCTGCCTGAGTGGGCGGCATTTACAAATGTGAATGATAAATAAATAAATAAATAAATACACCTGGAACTAGCTGATTTATTTCGTTAACAGTAGAAATGAACTCGTCAATCAAGACTTTTGTTTTCAAGTTCAGACTTACTAAACCATCACCCTTACCACCAAAAGTACTCTTATTACTTGGAAATGTCTGTTATTAAAACTATTATGTATTAACCAAGTCAATAGTGAATTTTCCATCATTAAAACTATTAACTATTAAGCAGGTTAGCATTAACCATGTACCATTATTACTATAGTTATGTATCATTATGTACTATAGTTGTAAGCTGAAATTTGTTTGCTCTTTGCAATTCCTTATTATTGGTGTAAGTTAAAATGGGAAATCAGTTCATGACTGAAAAAATACATACTGAGCAAATTGATAACTATAAACATGGCTTACTGGCAAGTTGATTACAGTATTATTTCCCTAAAATAAGGGGTATGGTTAGGTGAAATTGATCATATGTAAATTCCAGAGGTTTGTGGGCATCACAGTCAAAGTGGCCTTTATAATGCAGCTTGTTGTTGTTCAGTTGCACAGTCGGGTCTGACCCTTTGCAACCCCATGGACCACCACACGCCAGGCACCCCTATCCTCCACCATCCTCCTCAACCCGCCAAGCTTTGTGCCCATTGCGTCAACAATGCCATCTAGCCATCTCATTCTCTGCTGCCCCCTTCTTCTTTTACCCTCAGCTATATGTAGCATTAATGTTCCTGCCACAAAGAACGCCAGTGACAGGACCGTAGGGGGTGGGGTAGGTGAAGAGGAAGGGATGCTCAAGTCTCTTTTGCTGGCTGCTTGTGTGTGTATTCGTGTATTAAATGTTCATGTGCCAACCCTGAAAATAAACTCACACGAAAGTCAAAAGAAAAATGCAAAAACCTGAGTAGAGGGCTGTGCCCACCATTACAGCCTGCTGTGAACATGCAAGATAGCTCTACCAGGGCAGCTGTTTTGTAAATGTGCCCACAACACCTTTTAAATTCCACATACGCCCCAGGAGAGGAAGGTGTGTACCATATATGTTGTGTCCAAATGTTATATTGCTTTAAGACTGCAATAGCCATTAAGTCTTTGCTGTAACAGCACCATAATCATATGTTTTCAATGTACCCTGATTGGTTCTACACAAGTTTCCCATGTTAGCAAAAGCCTGGGGAAATGTATCATTGTAACTGCCATTCTGTCTGTATATAAGTTGCTACCTCGCCCCTTGTTTCCCCAGTCCGAATTACCCTAGCAGCAGGAGCTGTGCTGATAATAAATAACTGATGTTAACCCTGAACTTGCTGTTGCATTGCTAATTTCGCTCGGACTCAACAGTATACTAATGATTTGATCTGTGTTATCAAGGAAAATGAACAGGTGGCATCAGGTGTTTGCTCTTTTAGCTAGAAACAAAAGTTTTTTTACTTACTCTAGCAGCTGAAATCATTTTTTTACTATCCTAAGAATATAAAACTCTGTTATCCTTTAGGATGCCACAACATTTTGTTCTTTGCTCCCCCCCCCCAAATCGTTATCTTGTTTTGTTCTTTTTAGTTTGTGTCAACACAATCTATCTTGTGACTGTTATTAAGAAACTAACTCCTAGTCTGACTTTGAAAGTATCTGACCTTCAATGAGGCAATGGTAGGAACCAATGCATTATCTTCATTCTTGGCCAATGCAAAAAAGAGTTCTGAGTGCTTTGCTTAAAAAAATTGACTTAACACTCTTATCCTGATCACTGTTTGTTCAAAAGACATGGAAGCAAACTCAGTGTCTCTGCCATCCAACTGTTTCTCTTATATAGTTTATTTGCAACATGCTTCTAAGGGAATTAAGAAGGATAGATTAGGTTTACATTTTTCGTGACATTAATTAAATGACTGTTATCTATTTCATTTTAACTTTAAAGATAGAAGACAGAACACTGTTCCACTCAGAAAGGGTGCAGGTTCTGAAAAAAAACACATTGTCTACGAATGCTTATTTTTTTGAAGGGAGAGAGAGTACTTGAGACTTAAGACATGTCATTGGCTTGTCACAATTAACTAAATATTAAGTTATATGTAGCAGCAGCACAATAAAGTTGGGCAGGTTTTTAGGCAAATCTTAGTTTGAATGCAAGTTCTCCCAAACTTTCTCCCTGTTTAGCTCAGCGAATGAATACACTTGCACTAAATGCTTAGAGAAATAACAAAACAACAGAGAAATATGCATGTGTTCAGGATTCTTGGTGAGAATGTTTTGTTGTTGTTGTTGTTCAGTCGCACAGTCGACTCCGACCCTTTGCGACCCCATGGACCATTTTCCTCCAGGCGCCTCTGTCCTCCACCATCCCCCTCAGCCCTCCCAGCTCTGTGCCCATTGTGTCTACAATGCCATCTAGCCATCTCATCCTTGGCCTCCCACTTCTTCTTTTGCCCTCCACCTTTCCCAACATCAATGCCTTCTCAAGTGAATCCTCCCTTCTCATTTGATGTCCAAAGTACTTTAGCTTCATCTTTACTATTTGACCTTCCAATGAGCAGTCAGGGTTAATTTCTTCTAAGATTGACCTATTTGTTCTCCTCGCTGTCCAGGGGACTCTCAAAACCCTCCTCCAACACCACATTTCAAAGGCATCTATTCTTCTACGTTCAGCCTTCCTAATTGTCCAGCTCTCACATCCGTACATCACTACTGGGAAAACCATTGCTTTGACTATTCTAATTTTTGTTTGCAATGTGATGTCTCTGCTTTTCACTATGTTCCCCAGGTTTCTCATCGCTTGTCTCCCAAGGATCAGTCGCCTTTTTATTTCATGGCTACAATCCCCATCTGCAGTGATCTTTGATCCTAAGAATGTAAAATCTGTCACTGCTTCTACTTCTTCCCCGTCTATTTTCCAGGAACTGATGGGGCCTGTTGCCATTATCTAGGTTTTCTTGATATTGAGTCTCAAGCCAGCTTTTGCACTCTCCTCCTTCAACCCAATCAAGAGATTCTTTAGGTCTTCCTCACTTTCTGCCATTAGGGTGGTATCGTCTGCATATCTCAGATTGTTGATGTTTCTCCCAGCGATTTTAATCCCATATTGTGATTCCTCCATCCCTGCACTGCGCATTATGTGCTCTGTGTATAGGTTGAATAAGCATGGTGACAAAATGCAGCCTTGTCTTACTCCTTTTCCTATTCCAAACCATTCTGTCATTCCGTGTTCTATCCTAACTGTTGCTTCTTGGTTCATGTACAGATTTCTCAGGAGGCATATGAGGTGCTCTGGTATTCCCATCTCTTTAATTACTTGCCACATCTTGTTGTGGTCCACACAGTCAAATGCCTTAGTGTAATCAATAAAACAAAAGTAAACTTGTTTCTGGTATTCCTTTGTTTTCTCCATGATCCAGCGTATGTTGGCAATGTGGTCTCTAGTCCCCCTGCCTCTTCTGAAACCAGCCTGTACCTCTGGTAATTCTCTCTCCACATGTTGCTGAAGTCTATCCTGTATTATCTTGAGCATCACCTTGCTGGCATGTGGGATGAGCGCGATTGTTCGATAATTTGAACATTCTTTGGCATTGCCCTTTTTTGGGATTGGGACGTATACTGATCTTTTCCAATCCTGTGGCCACTGTTTTGTTTTCCAAATCTGCTGGCATATTGAATGCAGTAGTTTGACGCCATCATCTTTTAGCGCTTTGAAGAATTCAACTGGGATACCATCATCTCCACTAGCTTTGTTGTTTGCAGTGCTTTTTAGGGCCTTTATGATTTCGCTCTCCAGGATGTCTTTGTTCAGGTTCTACTTCTTCATCATTGTGATTGTCAGGAGTGTTGAGGTCCTTTTTGTAGAGTTCCTCTGTGTACTCTTTCCATCTTTTCTTAATCTCTTCTGCATCAGCTAGCTCCTTTCCTTCTTTGTCCCTTATCATGGTCATTTTTGCTTTAAATGTTCCCTTAATTTCCCCGATTTTTTTGAAAAGATCTCTGGTTCTGCCTCTTTTGTTGTTTTCCTCCATTTCTCTGCACTGTTCTTTTAGGTAGTTTTCCTTATCTCTCCTTGCTTTTCTTTGAAATTCTGTATTCAAATGATTGTAGTTTTTCCTTTCTCCTTTGACTTTGGCGTTCCTTCTTTCCTCTGCTATTTTAAGAGCCTCCTCAGACAACCACTTTGCTTTCTTACTCTTCTTTTCTTTTGGTATGGTTTTCTTTGCTGCTTCCTGCATGATGTCCCTCATCTCCATCCATAATTCTTCTGGTACTCTGTCTACTGAGTCTAAGCCATTAAATCTGTTCCTCACCTCCACCGCGTATTCTTTAGGGATGCTGTCTAGGTGATATCTTTCTGGTCTCCGTGTTTTCCCTATTTTCTTTAGCCTAAGCCTGAATTTCGCGATCAGTACGTTGTGATCTGAGCCGCAGTCTGCTCCAGGTCTTGTTTTTGCTGACTGTATGGAGGTTCTCCATCTTTGGCTGCAGAGTATGTAGTCAATCTGGTTTCGGTGTAGGCCATCTGGTGATGTCCATGTGTAAAGTCGCCTCTTGTGTTGCTGGAAGAGGGTGTTTGCTATGACCAGTGCGTTCTCTTGGCAGAACTCTATCAATCTTTGCCCTGCTTCATTCTGTGTTCCAAGACCGAACTTGCCTGTTATTCCTTCCACTTTTTGATTGCCTACTTTGGCATTCCAGTCTCCTAATATAATTTGGACATCATTTCTTGGTGTCTGTTCTATGAGGTGTTGTAAGTCCTCATAGAACTGGTCCATTGTGGCTTCATCTGCACCAGTGGTTGGTGCGTATGTTTGGATCACAGTGACATTGAAAGGTTTGCCTTGAAATCTGACTGACATCATTCTGTCATTTTTGATATTGTATCCCATTACTGCTTTTCTCACTCTTTTATTGACAATTATGGCTACTCCATTTCTTCTAAGGTTTTCTTGCCCACAGTAGTAGATATGATGGTTTCCAGAGCTGAATTCCCCCATCCCTGTCCATTTGAGCTCACTGATGCCCAAGATGTCAATGCTTATTCTTTCCATCTCATTTTTTACCACTTCCAGTTTACCTTGGTTCATTGACCTCACATTCCATGTCCCTATGCAGTATTGCTCCTTACAACATTGCATTTCCCCTCCCCCCTTCCTGTCCCTCCCCTTTCTCCCCTCTGTGGTGTTAAGCATCCTGTATCACCTAGCCTGCCCTTTTGTTTTGCCTTTTGTTTTGGTCAATAGGGTTCTCTTGGCAAGGTTTATGGTGTGGTTGCCGGTGTCTGCGCCATTTTTTTAGAAATGTTTTAGAAAGAAGTAAAGTTAAAGTAAAGTCTTTAGGTCTTTTAAGTCTCTTAGGCTTGCCTTGGAGAAGCTCAAATAGACATATTTTTCCTTCACAAGGCAAAAATCAAGAGAGAGAAGGCTAGAACATGCAAAGCCTTAATACATGCAGATAGGTCAGATGAACCCTAGAAGCGGGAAGTCAGGAAAACTTTCCAATTGGTTACTTAGGGATGAACAATATAAAACAACTTCCTTTAGTTTAGGCTAGTATTTCTGTCTCTATGGTTATTGTACTAACATCCACTGCATGCTGGGGGATGCACTACAATACTCAACATTAAAAACATAGTCCAGGTCACCTTTCACCAGCTTGGTGTTCTCCCTGTATGTTGGAGTCCTGCAGTCACCATGGGCAATGGCTGCACTGTCTGACATGGTATGGGTTGTAGTCCAGCCACACAATTAGAAACTGCCAGGTTGGAGAAAGCTAATGTAGATGATTGTCTTTAACAAGCCTCAGATTTGTTAAGACATTATGAAAAACAAACTTTACATTTCTGTTAGTTGTGCTCCAGAGCTAGGGGAAGTTACTTTTCTTGGGCGATAACTCCCATAATTATCCAGTTAGAAAGGCTATGTGCTACATTACGTTGAAGGAAACTCTGTCACTGTCATACTTCTGAAACAATTCCTCGCATAGGACTTCTTCTGCTATATCCGAATCCGAATATTGACAATCCTCATGGCGATCAGCCATGAAGACTCTCCTGTGAATATAATGCTGTGGCCTTTTATTTGCCTTTTGCATCACAGCATGACACTGATCCAGTTCCATGAGTCACTTTCTGGTCCTTTTAGCACGCAAAGTCCTCCTCCGCCCCAGACCAGTCTTGATGAAGCTGCTTCCCTCCATCAAGATGGATTCAAGTGGGATTTAATCCACTTGGGGACCATCACCTCAGAGTATTCAGGCTGGCTAACCACCTCCTGACACTTGGCATTGAGTTGCAGGTAGTGTGATCTTACTCTATTACTATACCAGGATAACCTGGCCAGACACATAGGATAGGACTACTACAAGGTCTTTAAGTTGGACCAGTCCTTTAGAGTTGTTTAGCAATGCAAGGACAGAACCCATGAGACACCTGCCTGCTATGTTATTCCATTATTATTATTATTATTATTATTATTATTATTATTATTATTATTATTATTATTATTATTATTATTATTATTATTATTATTATTATTATTATTATTATTATTATTATTATTATTATTATTATATTTCAACTTGTATGCTGCCCCACTCGCCATGCAACTCTGGGTGGCTAACAAAGAAGCAGAGTACTGTACCAATATGTCAAGTGATCACAATTTAATATAACAGTATCAGTGCTCAGATCTTGAATGTAGCTGCTTTGGAGGTTTTTCAGAGTTTTCTTTGACATAAAGCACAGCGTGCCCTGTAAATCACACTGTTCAGAACACTGTGTTTTCTGAGCTTTTTAACAAAAAGACCAAAAACCTATTTATAAGGCTTGCTGTGCCAAGCAAATCATCAGAAAAGAGCACATAACACTGCCATTGCTAAGAGAGCATATCAGTCTCATAGGAAGAAAATACCAGAGCAACTATTTGAAAGGATCTGGATTTTAGATTACTAACGCTCCACTTGTGTGGAATGATGACCTTTGTCACAAGGCTAGACTCAGTATACAAGAAGCTGCTTTGGACAGTCCGATTTAGGAGCAGATGGAAATTGCTATCTAAATGGCATGTAAAATTGTTAGCTTATAGATATAAGTGGAGGAGAATCTGGCACTCTTTCTTACATAGGAAAATGATTTGGATTGTCATAGCTGGGCTTGTAGTAGTTTCTGAAAAGACAGTAGTAGGGCCTGTATTTGTCTTACTTTTTGTACAAGTTTTAAAAATTGTTAATTTAGTTTCTGAATTTGTACAAAATGAACTGTCTGCATAAACCAGAGTGACTCCACAAGTCCAAACCACACAGTCTTGGCTGTACGTGTGGGTCAGCCAAATACATTTTTAAACTAAGCTGGCTGATAAGATATTTGTGGTTGTGAAATGTCTGAAAGAGCATATAGGTAAAGGTGAAGGTGCTTGAAAGCCAGTCGTATCCAACTTTAGGGTTCGGTGCTCATCTCTGTTTATAGCCAAAGGGGCAGTGCTGTCTATTTCTGAAGACATTTCTGTGAAAATGTGGCAGGCATGATTAGACACCGGAGCTCATGGAATGCTGTTAACTTCCCACTGAAGTGGTACCTATTTATCTTCTTGAAATTCCTTGCTCTCAAACTACTAGGTTGGCAGAAGCTGGGACAGAGATCGGAGGTCACTCTATCATGCAGCACTCGGTCTAGAACTGCAGACCTGCCAACCTTCTAGTCGCCAAGTTCAGCGTCTTAACTACTAAGCAACCAACCGGTTAGTGCATATAAAGTATATTTTCCTTTATTCTTCTGAATGTAGCTAAAGACTGCAACTTTACCTACTTAAGAAAAAGGGGTAATTCGGGAGTAATTTTTAAACTTATAAAATATAGTGGATTAATGAGAATTTGAACTACTGTCCCACATGCTTTCTCTGTGCAATTGTTGTTTTGTGCCTGATAATCTGCTAACTATAGAATAAAGGGAATTCACCTATGACTTTTTGTTATGTATGCATGTAATTCAGCTGCTGCTTGCATGGGATTCAGCTGCCAACTGTAGCACAGCCGAAGGAGCTCAACTCACGTGGCTCCAATCACCCAATCCGTAACTAGCGCGGGAAACCTTCCCGCCACAGGTGAACTATGTCAGGTATGCAGTACGTCCGAATGACGTCACTGGTACCGCAACCAATGGGAGCCTTTGGGGTGAAATTCAAATGCATTGTGTCATATATAAGGAGGTACGCCTCCGCCATTACCTCATGTACAGATTGACCATGCTGCAATAAAGAAGTTTTTGGCCCACCTGCTGGCTCATGTGCAATCAATCTGCCTACATCAAACTGGCAACGAGGATGGGATAATGGTGTCCCACAGTGTCACCCTCGCTCCGTTCGATACCTCACAGCCGGAGTCATGCGATCTCTACGAAGAACAGTTTCTTTACGCGATGGACGCGGAGAAAATAGAGAGCGAGGCACAGAAGCGAGCCTGTCTACTGGCTCAGTGCGGGTTGCCAACCTTGGAACTGGCAAGGAACCTCCTAATGCCGAGGGTACTCAAAACAGTACCTCTGGCCGAGATCCTCGCTGCTTTGCGGGTACATTTCCGCCCAAAGGTGTCCGTGTTCCCAGCTAGACTAGCCTTTGGCCGGCGAGACCAATAACCTGGAGACACTGTGGCAGAGTATGTGGCTGCGCTGAGGCTGGTGGCCGTTCCCTGCCGGTGGGGAGCCTTCCTGGCTGAGGCGTTGTGAGATCGTCTCCTACTCGGCCTGTGGGATGAAGAGGCTCAGTGGAAACTGTTGGCCTGGGACAAGGACATCATGTTCGAGCAGGTCTTGCAGGCCGTGCAAGCTGCTGAGGCAGTAAAGGACGGAGTACAGGCATGCAGGGCAAGAACCGCAGCCTCCGGAAACTCGACATCCACAGTGCAGGCCCACAGCTGTTCATCTTGCAGGGAGCAAGAGCTGAGAGCTGCAGCGGCCGCCGCTACATCCTCGTTGGATTCCAGCAAGAGTGAGAGCGAACCAGAGGTCCAGAAGGTGAGAAAAAGACCTTCTGAAAGGAGAGACACCACTGAAGCAAGCCGACGCTGCGAGGGGTGCAGGGGCTCACACGATTGGAAAAAGTGCCCCATCAAGAAGGCAGAGTGCCACAACTGCAGGCGTTTGGGCCACATCGTGAAGGTGTGCAGACAACGCAGAAGCCGAGACCCTGACCAGACCAGCCGCCAAAAGGACGAGGGCGTATGGAAAGTGCATGCAGGGGACACTGTGGAGAGACATGTGTCAGACCGGCGCACCCGTTTTTTTGTAAAGGTGCTGTTGCAGGGGGTCCAGGTGAAGATGGAGGTGGATTCAGGGACTGCCTACTCCATAGTATCGCAGACCGAGTTTCTGTGAATACCCCCTAGGGACCGCCCCAAGCTGAGAACCCTCAGAACGAACTTGCAGCACGTTCAGGGAAATTACATCCCAATTCTGGGGGTGGGGGTGGGGGTTCACCGTCCGTTTTAAAAGCTTCACAAAGAAGTTGCCCTTGGTGGTTCTCAAGGGGGGGGGTCCAGTTGTCTCCTGGGGACCCAGTGGTTTGAACCACTGGGCATTGCATTGACTGGCATCAACGCCTTCTGAGGCGACCTCATCCAAGACGTGTGCAATGCGCACCCTGCGGTCTTCAAGAAAGGATTTGGGGAGTACAGGGGGCTCCTGTGGACTTTGCCATTGACCCTTCCATTCGCCCCATACGCCTCAAGCCGCGAAGAGTTCCTTTTGCACTAAAGGACAAAATAGAAGCAGAACTGGATAAACGGGTGGGTCAGGGGATTCTGGTTCCGGTGGACTCCACAGATTGGGAGAAACAGATTGTAACTGCCATGAAATCTAATGGGGAGGTTAGGATTTGTGCTGATTACAAGTGTACTATCAATAAGGCAATTCGCCCCAATGCCTACCCAGTGCTGGTAGTTAGCCACTTGCTGGCCAAGTTACACGGGGGTAAATGCTTTGCGAAGTTGGACCTAGCGCAGTCTTGCCAACAGTTAACAGTTACACCTGCGGCTGCAGCTGCCCAGACGATAGTTATGCACAAGGGTGCGTTCAAGGTGACACGCCTCCAGTTCGGCGTGAACTCAGCCCCCGGAATATTTCAGGCACTTGTAGAACGCCTCCTTAAGGGTCTCCCCGGGGTGTTGCCATACTTTGACGATGTATTGATAACAGCTGGGGATGAGTCAGAGCTAGCCCAGAAGTTAGACCGGGTACTGTCTGTGTTTGAGAGGGCTGGGTTACACCTGAGACGGGACAAGTGCATATTCTATGCAAACGAGGTAGAGTTTCTGGGGTTATGGGCAAGAAGCCCATAGTGCTTGTGTGCAATGCCTCACCGGTGGGGGTTGGAGCTGTCCTCTGCCACGTGCTCGAGAACAGGAGGGAGGCACTGATTGCGTTCTACTTGAGATCTCTCTCGAAAGCGGAGCACAACTATGCCCAGACAGACAGGGAGGCCCTCGCGATCATCGCAGGGACAAAGAAATTCCATGATTTCTTGAATGGGAGGGAGTTCACCATTTTCACGGACCCCAAGCCCCTCCTGGGAATCTTTGTCACGGCTAAGCCCACCTCACAGATTTTGTCCCCTAGAGTGTTACGGTGGGCGATCTTCCTAAACGTATACCAGTTCACTCCGGTGCATTGCTCAGAGAAAGACATCGCTCATGCAGATGCGCTTTCCAGGTCTCCCCTGCCAGAGCTGGGGGATCCCGAGTGCGAGGTTCAGCAAGAGCACCAGGTGCTGCTCATTGAGTCCCTCGAATCTCCCCTAATCGTGCCTGTGGATATTGCCAAGGCAACCGCCAAAGACAAGGTTCTGTCCCAAGCGTTGGTATGGGGAAAGAAGGGCTGGCCCGTAACGTCCCCATCCAAGGAACTTGCAACTTTCTTCAGGAAGCATTCCGAGCTTTCGCTCGAGAAAGGATGCTTCCTCTGGGGCCAGAGAGTAGTAATTCCTGAGGTTTTGTGAGCCAAGGTGCTCCGTCTGGTCCACACGAGTCACCTGGGAATTGTGAAGTCAAAAAGCCTGGCAAGGAGCTACTTCTGGTGGCCCAACATAGATAAGTCAACGCGAGAAATAACAACACTCCCTAATCATAGAAATAGAAAAAGCAAAGTGTGTGTCTTTAATATAAGAAAGTATTCACATGCTAGTCCTATGGTGGGGTAACTCAAAGACCGTATTGTGGTGTATATACAAAGTTATATACAGTTTATCTATATATACACGAAAGAAAATATCAATTCACATATAGGAAAATATGTATATATACACACGCAACTAAGAATGCAATAATGCTCAATACCCCCCATATACAAACACGCACACATGAGAACCCAGCAGAAAAATCTTAACGAAAATATCCCGACCGAAATCCAAGGTTCAAGCTTCCAGTGCTAGTATGTAACAGCACTAACTCAGAATAATGCTGTTATAGTCCATAGCAAGTCTTTGGGTAGGCTAAAGAGCTAAATCGGCTATGAGAGTTGTCCGTAATGTGATCGTCGGGAAGCAGATTACATGAATACAATGAATTCCGTCAGCCGGTTCCCATGCGGTGGCAAGCATCAAGCAGTTGTAGACAAGTTCTCGATGCCCTTCCGGTACATGGACATTTCGAATAACTTTCTCAAGAGTCTACAAATACAACATGAAAAATACATGTATATACTAATGTTTGCTAAGATAGAAACCCTTTATAAAATACTAAACACACATGTAGGAGAGACGGACAAAGTACATACCTAACGTAATATTCATAGCGCGTATCGCACCTCCATACAGCTCCTTGCAATGTGTGCACTCGTTAACTGCTGACAGGTGAGTGCTAACATTTATATAATGATTCTTAGAACAGACATGTGAAAATAATCGACCTATAATTCTCTGGACTCTTCCGAAAACCTTGTGGGTGGCTCTTAAAGGTATATCCTAGTAACAAAGTAAAACAGTGTTATAGAAATGCAGACAGCTCCCATTCTGTATTCAGTCCGTGGGGCGCCAGAGTGTTAAAACGATGAATGTAGAACGCCTCTCTCTGTAAGAGAAAGCGTTCCACATCCACGATCTGGTATTTATTAGGCGAATAAGTCTCCAGTATGACCACCTTAACGTCTCTAAGTGTATGCCTCTTCTCAATAAAGTGGTTGACCAGGGGAGCAGTGACAATCTGGTTCCTTATGCGGGAGAGGTGTTCTCCTAGGCGTACCTTAAGAGGTCGTCTAGACTGTCCCACATATGCCAACTGACATGAACAGATGATCATGTAGATGGAATCTTTAGTGTTGCAATTGGAAAACCTAGTGAGGTTCAAGGTAAAATTGCTGCCTGGTAATTCCACACATTTGGTGCACCACATGTGGACACAGTATTTACAGTGTCCACATGCAAAGTGTCCTGAAGCAATAGTAGGTGGTGCAATCCTATGGGGAACGATATCGGCTCGAGAAAGGAAATTGGCAATGGTCTGTGTTTTCCGGAATCCTATAGTGGGTCGCTGTTGGCATCCTGGTATAGAATCAAGTATGTGCCAGTGCCTCAAGATGGTATGCTTAATGCGGTTGGCCAAAGGCGTATAATCCAACGACCAAAATAACCCAGATTGACCCGGAGACGGTGTGGTGTTATCCCCAAGTAAGGTACTTCTGGGACGTGAGTTAGCTTTGTTGCGGGCTGTTTCAATAATACTCCTGGGATATCCTCTCTTACCTAGAGTAGTGGAAATTTTGCTTGCTGCCACTGCGTAGTCTCAGTATTGGGATGAATTTCTTTTTGCCCTTAACATTAAGCTATATGGGATGTTTGCCTTCAAGTGGTGCGGATGGAAAGAGGTAAATTGTAGGTATGCGAAACGATCTGTGGGTTTATGATATAATTTGGTTTGTATCCGGTTATTCTCAATGAAAATTGTGAGATCCAAAAAAGGAAGGGATACTGAATTCATAGTGTGTGTGAATTTGAGCTGATTATGCTGGTTATTGATCCATAGGCAAAAGTTCTCTACAGCTGTTTGGTCTTTAAAAATAAAGAAAAGATCGTCTATGTATCTTTTGTAACAAATAATATTTGTGAAGAACGGATTAACCAAAGGATCAAGAATAAAGGTTTTATCAAAATCACACATAAAAATATTAGCTACAGAGGGCGCGAAGTTTGAGCCCATGGATACTCCTTGTGTCTGTAAAAAATAAGAGTGTTCAAACCTAAAAAAATTATATTCAAAGCATGTATCCAAGAGATCTAACAAAAAGTCCGAAGGTGGCTGATTATCAGTACGATTGTCAAGAAGATTTGTAATCAAAGAGCGAGCTTCAGTTAATGGGATGTTTTGTGTACAGAGATGTTACATCGAGTGTTAACAGTACTGCGTCAGAAGGAACTGGGAAATTCTCTAATGAATGAAATGAGCTGAATCTTTGATATATGAAGGGGAAAGTGTGGCAAACATGTGTATAAAATGATCGATGTATTTTGCTATAGGCTCTAATAGAGAATTATTCGCAGAGATGATTGGTCTGCAAGGGATGACGTCATCATTCGATGAAAGTTTATGGACTTTAGGCAGCAAGTAAAATATCAGGACTCTAGGAAACCTATTAAACAAGAACCAAAAGGTACTTTCCGAGATGTATTCCATGGCCAGCCCTCCCTGAAGGATGGTTGAAATTATATTAGAGACATGTGAGGTGGGGTTGTGGTCTAATTTCTGATAGCAGTTGGTGTTGGACAACTGGGTCCACGCTGCTTTAAGATAATCTTTTTTTTATCAAGAAGGACCACCCCTCCTCCCTTGTCAGCCGGTTTTATGACAATTGCTGGGTCTTCCCCCAGGTTTTTAAGGAGTTCCATATCTTTCCGGGATAAATTGAAATCCCTATTGTAATGGGATTCCAATTTGGCAATGTCACGGGAAACCAGTCTCCTAAAGACTTCGATAGAGGGATTGTCTACATTAGGAATAAAGGTAGAGCACGGGGCAAAAAGCCTAGACTGATCCGACGACTCCTTAAAAAATGCCCTTAACTTAAGTAGCCTGATCAATTTGAAAACATCAATCTTTGTTTTAAAGGGAGAGTATCGTGGTGTTAGAACGAAGCCCAATCCCAGGTCTAACAATTGTGCCTCTCTTACCGTGAGTCTCCGGCTGGAAAGATTGAAAACCAGGGAAGTGGTCACTTCTTCCTGGTCCGTTTCTGCGGTCTTTGGCCTAAAAAATCACTCCTATTATGTGATTTAGATGTGGTGGCCACCGCTGCGTTTGTCCTATAACGATTAGTTCTAAAATTATATGGGTCCCTAGTCTTCTCATCTGCAGATGAATCTCCCAAATCTGAATCAGTTGTTTCGTAGTCAGTCATTTCCACCGGTTGTCTCCAAGAAACTTGTTTTTGTGTGTTCTGTTTGGTAAATTGCCATCTGTATATACATTCATTTTGGTAGTCGCTCCTATCTCTATTCAGTTTCTTATTTTTGAACGCCAAGAGTGCGTCCTTGAATGCTTTGAGTTTGGTTTCCATGTCAGAGATACAAGAATGAGTTCCTCCTGTGGCAGGGGTTACTAATAATTCTTTCAAGCTGTCAATATCTTTATCTAATACTTCTATTTCCTGGTGGCATTGATCTATAATCAATAAAATGAGATCGAAGGAGCAACGATCTAGGATTGCAGTCCACCTCTTTAAGAATTCTATTTTGTTTGCAAAAAGTGTGGGACCTTTAGGCATGTGCAATCCCCTTGGTATGATCGATGACTTGTAGTACTCTAAGAGAAACGAAGAGTGTAGGTCGATGCGAATCCGTTTTTTCTCAAGATATTCAAGTTTACTAATGTCTTCATTTTGAGTATTGGTATTATGATGTAAAGAAGTAGCTTTGTTTAGAATTCTATCTCTATCAGTGATCGAAAAAGAAAATCCTTTGTCTGTCATGCCGTAATCAATCACAGTACAGTAAGACGGCTGGGGTGCAGTTCTCCCGGGGAGGGGGGGAAGGCTCAGGCGCAGTGGCCGAACCCGGTAGCATCACTGAATCGATCGGTCGACCGCAACACGTCCGATGGCCCCCACAATGGTTGAGGGACTTCGTCCCATCCTAGGGGGGAGGGATGTTATGTATGCATGTAATTCAGCTGCCGCTTGCATGAGATTCAGCTGCCAACTGTAGCATAGCTGAAGGAGCTCAACTCACGTGGCTCCAATCACTCAATCCGTAACTAGCGCGGGAAACCTTCCCACCACAGGTGAACTATGTCAGGTATGCAGTACGTCCGAATGATGTCACTGATACCGCAACCAATGGGAGCCTTTGGGGTGAAATTCAAATGCATTGTGTCATATATAAGGAGGTACGGCTCCGCCATTACCTCATGTACAGATTGACCATGCTGCAATAAAGAAGTGTTTGGCCCACCTTCTGGCTCGTGTGCAATCAATCTGCCTACATCAAACTTTTCCTTTTGTAATAAGATTATTAATCTGCATTTAAAGAAGCTCAGCAAAGAACAGAGCAGGTGAACGCAGGTGGAAACCTGAGAAGGTCTCTCTCTCTCCCTCTCTCCCTCTGCATCTTATTCAATGTAAGCTGTTAGCGCCCACACACAACTTCCAAAATATCAGTTCTCAAATATTGTTGTTGTTGATGATGTTGTTACATGTCATCAAGTTGTTTCAGACTTATGACAACCCTATGAATGAGAAATCTCCAAAATGTCCTGTCTTCAACAGCTTTGCACAACTCTGGCAAGTTATAATTTCTGGCTTCCTTTATTAAAGGGAATGGATCTATCTTGGTTTTGGCCTTTCTAGCTTCGTGCTGCCTTCCACCTTTCTCAGCATTATTGTCTTTTCCAAAGAATCCTCCTTTCTCATGATGTGCCCAAAGTAGGACAGCCTCAAACATCAAGAGCAAATATTCTCAAAGTTTTATCATTGGGCACTAAAACTCCTGTCTGATTATGCAAGTGGTAAAAGTGGCAGAGGGACAGCAGTGGCTCAAGTGGTTAAGATGCTCGAGTAATGCATGACGGAATGAGCTCCTGTCTCTGTCCCATCCTAGCAGTTCAAAAGCAAGAAATTGCAAGTAGATAAATAGGTACCACTTTGGTGGGAAGGAAAACAGCATTCTGTGCACTCCGGTGTCTAGGCATGCCTGCCATATCTCCACGGAAACATATGCAGATGCAGACAGCACTGGCTCTATAAACGGAGATGAGCACTGAACCCTAGGGTCGGATACAACTGGCTTTTGAGCAAGGGTGACCTATACCTTTACTAAAATTAGCAGAGGTATTATGAAGAAGGTAGTCTGTGGCAATGCTGTCTTGCGAAACTGGAGCTTACCTTGTTTGTGGAATCTGTTGTAGGAAAAATATCAGTCAAAGTGACAGCCATCCCTCTGGTTCTTCCTGCCATCTGCAGTTCTTTTGTTTTTATTCCAGCCACAATCAATTTCAGTCCAAGCATTGCAGCTCATTTGGGCCATGGATCAAACTATCATAATACAGTATCTAATTCTAATTGCTCAGGGAACAAACCAAGGAGAGAATTGCCCAGATGTCTTTCATTGCCATCCGGTCTGTTCTCTCTCAAAACCTTGCATTATTTTAAAATGGCTGACTGATGCCTGAAAAAGGGAACTATTTCTTCTTGATCACAGATGTGAGGATTCATTCGTCAAACAGTCAGCTGTGTTTTAGCTGCAGGCATTTTCCTCTTTCTCCACGTTAAACCCTGTAAACAAGATCTGGTTGTTAAGGTTTGAGAAGAAAAAGGACTCATCTGTACTAATTAATGTCATTCTATTTTTATGAAACTGAAAGCACCACAGATATTTCATCGCTTATAACACCCTTCATATTAAAAAGATGAACAACAAAGGCACTTTTTGTGATAGAAATAAAATTGAATTGGACTGATATTTGGATTATGTATTTATTTAAAATCAAATAGCACAATATTATTAGGTAAAATGTCTGGCCGGACAATCTGCTACGGTAATGGAGTAGACCGCAACTCAATGGCAAGTTCCAGGTGGCGGTTAACTAACCCGATTCCTTAAAGGGGTTAACGGCTACAGGTGGATGAGCCCCTTTAGGTGGAGTGATGATCCCCTCAATGGAGGAAATGCCACTGGAAACCATTATATTGGGCCCAATGGCAAAAGGAGCAGAGGAGGAACTCTGATTCCCAATGGTCATGGAGGCGGAAGAGGCCATGTCAGATGGACTGGCTGTGAAGGCACATCTTGTCAATATCCTCAAGTCTACAGCAGTCCATTGCAATCCTGGTGTTCAATCCTGCATGTCTCATTTTGTGTGTGCCGCAGGGGATGGCTCCGAGATCATAGTGTGTGGGTCACTTCATGGCAAGCTGGGATCCACCTTAAACAAATGTACGCCAATGATGTTTTTCCTGAGTCAGGGAAAAAATGCATTCTCAGATACAAGTTGCAGTCAACGCCGAATGACGACAATTATTAGGTAAGTAGCTGCAAACAAACAAACAAACAAACAAACGAACGAACAAACGAACGAACGAACGAACGAACGAACGAACGAACGAACGAACGATCAGGTAAAATAAGGAAATAGAATTTGAACTTCAACCAGTTGTTCATACAGCGTGTAGAGATAAACAGTCCCTTAAAATTGCCAATTAAAAAGTAGTGAATAGTCAAGGCTATTCATAAAGATAAGTAAGGCTTTTACCTGAGTCATCAAATGACAGCATTCTCTGACCTATTTGACTCAGTAGATATCTTAAAATAAAAATCTTAATTTATTAATACCACCTTTGACCTTGACTACAGTAATTGCAATAACCTTTCATTTTAACTTGAGTCTGATGACAATAGGTGTCCTACTGCTAGATAAGGCAGCAATCTTGGGACTTACACACCAGTCAGCTTGACATCAATCTAAGGGGAAATTCTGGAGTAGGTTATAAACAGGTCACTCTGCAAGTTCCTTTGAAACAAAGCAGTAATAACTAGAAGCCAACACAAATTCATCAAGAACAAATTTGGCCAGATTAATCTTATCTCATTTTCTTTTATTTGATAACCTCCTTGGTAAATGGTGGAAATTCTGTAGACATAATATATCCTAACTTCAGCATAGATTTTGATAAAGTGCCCCGTGATATTCTTATTAGCAAGCTAATTAGATGTAGGCTTGATAGAATAGATACCCAATTGGTTACTGAATCATATTCAAAGAATTCTTATGAAACTGTAATTTGAAGCAAACCCACAGGAAAAAGAATCTTTATATAACTCGAAGCAAACCCATAGGAAATCATGTAAATTGGAACATGTTTTTTTCACAAAATCATTAAGTAAGTCGAATTTTGTAACTCAAGGCAGTTGTAAGTTGGGGTTTTACTGTACATGGTTGAACAAGCATTGGGATTTGCAATAAAATTCAGGTGGCCTAGCAATTTAGGTAAGATGAAGAATGTCACATGCAACATTTTTTTTTTTTGCATGGTGGAAGAAAGAAGGAAGATGAGAGACAAGTTTATTAGTGACTATAGTTGTTTACTTGATATCCTGAAACATTAGTTTTAGCATTAGAGTATTATGTCATTACTGTATTTTTATGCTAAGAAGTTTAATTAAATCTGTGGTGAATACCTGAAGATATTTATATAAATCTGTTTATGTTGGATCTGTACTCATAAATGTACAATTTAATTTAAATCATAAATGTGGTGTTTTTAATGGAAGGCTACCAAAGCAGCAATGAATATTCATCATCAACACCAAGCAAAAAGTTCACTATGAGATAGCAAAATCCTTTCCTCCCAAAATGTTGAAGACTGCCTCAAGGTAGGTCTTCTCAGTATTTCTCTTATTTATTATTAAAAAACAGTTTTGCATATTTAGTCACTTCTGCCAATAAAAAAGGGACTGTGATGGCTTAGTGGTTAAGACGCTGCTCTTGATGAGTGGAAGGTTGGCAGATCAACAGTTTGAGCCCTGAGTGCTGCACTACAGAGTGAGCTTCCATCTCTGTCCTAGTTCCTGCCAACCTAGCAGTTTGAAAGCAAGAAACTACAAGTAGATAAATAGGTACTGCTTTGGTGGGAAGGTAAACATGCACTCGGGTGTCTAGTCATGCCTGCTACATGTCCACAGAAATCTCTGCAGATGCAGACAGCACTGGCTCTTTGGCTATAAATTGAAATGAACACCTCCCTCTTGAATTGGATATGACTGGCTTTCAAGCAAGGGTGACCTGCCAATAAAACAGAATTTGTTCCAACCCCAGCTTAACAGAACTCAGTGATGTAGTCAATGTCCCATCCAGATGTCTGGAAGCGGTTGGGGTCTGGATGGGGGACGACGGGCTACAATTGAATCCCTCCAAGACTGAGTGGCTTTGGATAAGGGGTCCCGCGTTATCCAGGGAGCTGCCAACTTTGGTCTTGGATGGGGCTGTTTTGCCCCAGACAGACCAGGTATGCAACTTAGGGGTCCTCCTGGATTCAGGGCTGCTACTAGCAAGTCAGGTGGTGGCTGTGGCCAGGAGGGCTTTCTCACAGCTTCGCGTCATCCGGCAGTTGCGTTCGCTCCTGGACCGGGACTCCCTGCTCAGGGTCACACATGCTCTGGTCACCTCCAGGGTAGATTATTGCAATGCGCTCTACATGGGGCTGCCCTTGTCAACCATTCGGAGGCTGCAGTTGGTCCAGAATGCGGCAGCCCAGGTGGTGATGGGGCGCGGGCGTTATGCTCGTGCCTCACCATTACTTCGGGAGCTGCACTGGCTTCCAGTTTGCCTCCGGGTGCAGTTCAAGGTGCTGGTTTTGACCTTTAAAGCCCTATATGGTAGAGGGCCAGGATACCTTAGAGACCGCATCGTCCCAAGAGTGCCCGCCCGTCCAACCAGAGTGGATCGGAGGGGCTCCCTAATTGTTCCATCTGCCAGGGGGCCCCGTCTCTCTGGTACACGAAGGAGGGCCTTTTCTGTGTCCGCACCGGCCTTGTGGAACCTCCTGCCTGTAGAGTTGTGGGAGCAGATGGAGCTGCTACCTTTCACAAAAGACCTAAAAACCTGGTTGGCGGGGCAGGTGTGGGGCCCAGATGGTGAGTGGCCCCCGCCTGTTGGCTTATAAATTAAGCCCCCATTTCTTTTAATTGTCAATGAAGGCAGTTTTTTAAAGTGGGTTTTTAAGAGGAATGGGGTAGGTGGGTGGGTATGTTGGGTTTTAATTGGTTGTATTGTTTTATGTGTGTTTTAACTTGTGAGCTGCCCAGAGTCGGGTTTACCTGATTGGGTGGCATATAAATTTGAATATAAATAAATAAATTAATAAAAAATAAAAGACTTATGCTAAAGACTAAGAGAATTGGTCAACAGTGCAAAAGACTGATGAGCTCCTCTTTTCAGGTAATATTAGCAGAGGCTTGATGGTCATTTGTCAGGGATCCTACAGCTGCATCCTGAACTGAGCAGCAACTTGGGCTGCATGAGGACATCTCAGCCCAACCTCGAAGGACACCCAGAGAGCAATTGTGATGGGAGGAGTGGCAAATGAGCCTGCAGCAGCATCTTGGTGCAGCAGAGTCCACACTGCTTGTGGCACAATTTTATTTATTGTTATTTATTTTGCTTTCTACAGTTTAAAATATATTCTCTTCATCTACTAGATAATTGTCTGTGCTCTTAAGTTAATGCACTAATAATAATTTCGCATCAGAAATTATTTTGAGTTGAAAGGATTTTTGCGGAATAAACTCCGCTCAGGGAACACCCATATGATTTTCCTTTCATGTCCCCAAAAGCTGGGAGAGAGACAGGCACTGAATCTGTCATGCAGTACCCAGGTCTCGAACTGCTGACTTGCCTGCCTTCAAGTTAACAAGGTGAGCTTCTTAACCACTGAGCCACTGCAGCCCCGAGTAAATGTATTAACACCAGGGCAGCAAAAGCCAACTCAGCTTCAATTCTGTAGTCATAATGGTGGCATGGTTTAAAATAAGGAACATGAAAGCTTAGGGTACTACCAGCCTGTGCTCTGAGCATACCTGTCAGGTATCCCGGATTGGCCTGGATTTCCCGTATTTCTCTGCTCGTTCCTCCCCTTTCTTGCCACCGTCCCGTATTTGAACGGCGGGGAAAGGGGTTACTGTGCATGCATACCCATTGCAAATGGTCTCTGTGCATGCGCAGAGGGATTCTGCACATGCACAGATGAGCTCTGGTGGTGCATGCGCACCTGGGCCAGAGCAGATCCTGTATTTCCAGGAGTCGTGCTTGACGGGTATGGGTCTGAGCTGGGCAGGGGAAAACTCATCCTTAGATGGTGTTGTGTGTGTGTGTGCTCCTTTCCTAAGTCTACAAGCTGTCTATAAAGTAAAATATTCTTGTACATGACATAGGACGAAGACTTGCAAGCTGCCTTAAAAGTGTTGGGATGGGGCAAAAAGCAACATAAAGATCAAACCAATGAATCAGTGGAGAAGGCCATTACATCCAGGACCTATCTAGCTGCTCCACTGTCCAAAGCTCCTTCCAAATCTGATTCTATTATGGAAGCTGCAGCATGTCCCAAAATCCAGAAGACAACTGAAAAAGGTGTAATCTTACCCAAATAGTAACTGGAATGCTGTAGAACAGTGTTTCTCAACCTTGGGTCCCTGGGTATTCTTTGACGTTAATTCCCAGAAGCCCAAGTCATTTGTTGATCAAGGCTCCTGGGAAGTCCAAGAACATCTGGGGGCCAAAGATTAGAGGGCCCCAACCCTGCTGTAGAGTAATTCCCATCACTGAAATGCTGGATAGTACCCTTTACTCCCCAACTCTACTTCCTACTTCCCCATTGTTGAAAGATACATGATTTTTCACACTTCCCAACTAAACCAAGTCAGATCATGACACTGCCTTTTAGGCAACAGAAGCACCGTGCTTTCCTTTTAGTATCTCAATTATATGGCCCACATGTTCTTCAGCATTTTTCTTTATAAGCTGCTGCCCGAGATTAATGTTCCATCTAGGCTATCTTTGGCTAGTAAGCTGTAAAGCATGGCTTCTTTAGATTTCATTAGATTGAATTCCCTGATTTATCTTTTCAATAAAATTCTTCAGTAAGGAGTTGACAAGGTGAAAGAGATACTGGATTTTTTGGCTGTTAAGATGTTTGTACATTGAAACTTGCATTTCTTTCTTCACCTACTAAGATGCTTACACTTTACTGTGATGTAAGTAAGCTACAAACATTATTATTATTATTTTTTAAATGATAGTTTAAAGACTTCTCTATGAGTGCTGGAGGAACAGGTGTCATCTGCAAAAGTGAAAGAAAAAATAACAGTCTTCTGTAAGATCAATAAACACATTAATTAGGATAAAAGCCTGGATGAGAGTAGAGAAGAGGGATTGAATGAAATTGTGACAAGCATTTATCTGTTTAATCTTCTAGAAAAGATAAATAATGGTTATGTTATTTTCTATTCCTCATAGTGCTACCTGTGCTAAAAAATTAAATAGGTGGCTGGATAACTCAGTGGTTTAGAGATTGGGAATTTGATTCCACATTCTGCATTCTGGGAGAAGAGCCAGCTTGTGTAGTCATGGGCAAATTTTACAGTTCAGGATGTCCCCAGAGGAAGGGAATAGTCAATCACTTCTGTGTTTTTAGTTTTTTAGTAGAAGAAACTTCTCATGATGATGCACATGTACATTTGATAAGTTCGGTGTAATGAACCACAGTGTTTTCCATATTGAATCTCAGTAGCTCAAGCGGTTAAGATGCCGAATTTGTCCCAGCTCCTGCCAAACTAGCAGTTTGAACGCAAGAAATTGCAAGTAGACAAACAGGTACCACTTTGGTGGGAAGGTAAACAGTGTTTTGTGCATTCCGGTGTCTAGTTATACCTGCCACATGTCTACGGAAATGTCTGCAGATGCAGACAGCGCTAGCTTATTGGCTGTAAACAGATGAGTATTGAACCCTAGAGTTGGATATGACTGGCTATCAAGGAAGGGCGATCTTTAGCTTTACTCCTCTCACAGTTCTTCCAGGATTATTTTAATTTAATTATTTTAATAGCTTTATTCTTAAGGTATTTAAAGAATTGGCCATTAATATTATTATAACAGCCAAAGATCTTTACACCATGATACTGGTGGAACCTAGGTCTCCTTCCATTAACTATTAGTTATATGAAACCAAAACTGACTTGTCTGATATTTTGTTTTAGTATGCAAAATAAAACAATTAGCATTCTATATCAGCATGCAACAGGGAACTGAAAAGGGTAATTGGCCTGTGATTAACTAGTCTCCATACATCTATACCTATAAAAAGAGCCCTTAACTGTTGGGTTCATTCAAAGGCTCCCGCACCAGGCCCAATCATCCCCAACCTAGCCTTCCGCACTCACCATAACCCCTGCCTTCCCAGTGCCGTGGGGTTTTGGTGGTCGCCAGTGGGGCAGCAGCTCCACGAACGCGACCAAAAAACCCCCACACTATGATTCCCAGAGTCCTCTGTGCTGCGCAACCCCTTAGCCAATCAGGCTGAGGGATGCGAGTGCAGAGGAGGCTGGGAAAGCGCGGCGCGGCAGTTTCTTTAAAAAAATCCGCCAGGAGGGAAAGACTTTTAAAGACCCAGCAGGAGCCAGGAGGTAAGCGTGGTTGGCGGGGGTTAGGGAGTGGGGGGGGGGTGAGGCACGGCCCTGGTAACCACACCAACCACCTTCCGGCCCCACCACCTAGCCCCCCTTCCTAACCCCCACCGACAGCGCTTACCTCCTGGCTCCTGCTGGGTCTTTAAAAGTCTTTCCCTCCCGGTGTGGCCTTCTACGTCTCGGTCTTGCTTCTCTCTTGGTTGGCTGGGGATGAAAGTTCCTCTCCCAGCCAACCCAGAGAGAAGCAATGCCTCTCCGTTACGTGGATTCCTTCTCTCCGGGAGGCAAAGATGCCTTTGCCTCCCGAAGAGAAGGACTCGCTTCTCTCTGGGTTGGCTGGGGACGAAAGTTCCATTCCCAGCCAACCCAGAGAGAAGCAATGCCCCTCTGTGATGGGGATTCCTTCTCTCTGGGAGGCAAAGGTGCTGCAGAGAGGGGATCCCCCTCCCCTGCATGACATCCCATTATTAAAGAGAAGAAAGCAAGCGTTTCTTCTCTTTAAAAATGGAGTGTTTGGGAGGGGGTGGATTAGATCCCCTCTCCCTGGTCCCCTGGGTACAGGAGGGTTTGGAGGACAGACCCCTTTTGTCCCCCCAACCCTTCCAAACCCAGGGGACCAGAGAGAGGAGATCGAATCCACCCCACCCCAATACTCTGTTGTCAAAGAGAAGAAACCACTTGCTTTCCTCTCTTTAATATGGGGGGTGTCGGGGGGAGATTCCCCCTCTCTGCTGGGTCCCCTGAGTTCAGGAGGGTTGGGGAGACAGACCCCATTTGTCCCCTCCAAACCTCCCAAACCCAGGGGCCCAGGGAGAGGGATCGATTACACCCCCACCCCCAAAACAATCCGTTTTTAAAGAGAAGAAACCGCTTGGTTTCTTCTCTTTAATAACGGGGTGTCCTGCAGGGGGGAATCTCCTCTCTGCTAGGTCCCCTGGCTCTGGAAGGGTTTGGGGGACAGACCCCTTTTGTCCCCCCCAATGCTCCCAAACCCAGTGGACCAGGGAGAGGGGATAGATTCCACCCCCCCCAAACACTCCATTTTTAAAGAGAAGAAACCGCTTGGTTTCTTCTTTAATAATGGGGTGTCCTGTGGGGGGATCCCCTCTCTGTCAGGTCCCCTGGCTCTGGAAGGGTTTGGGGGACAGACCCCTTTTGTCCCTCCAACCCTACCAAACCCACATTTTTAAAGAGAAGAAACCACTTGGTTTCTTCTCTTTAAAAATGGAGTGTTTTTTTTTTTGGGGGGGGGAAATTGATCCCCTCTCTGCCAGGTCCCCTGGCTCTTGAAGGGTTGGGGGACAGACCCCTTTTGTCCCCCCAACCCTCCCAGAAACAGGAGACTCAGGAGAGGGGATCGATTCTCCCCCAAACACTCCGTTTTTAAAGAGAAGAAACCGCTTGGTGTCCTGCAGGGGGTGTCCTGCAGGGGGATCCCCTCTTTGCCTGGTCCCCTGGGTTGGGGGGGTTTCCGAACGTTCCTTTTGCCGCGCCGCTCAGCCTGATTGGCTCTGGCGCGTCATGGCGCAAGGAACGTTGGGAATTGAAGTTCCCTTTTTTTGTTTGCGACTGGGGGGCTCCTGCCCCGGGTCAAAAATTTCAACCCGACAGTTACCTGCGAACCCCGTTCGGGCGAGTGAACGGAGGCCCATTACGGGCTAGTGGGGCCTGGTGCAACATCCTTTGTCACATTCCAACGGTTAACACACCATTTTATAGGTATAGATAATAAACATCCTGGCAGTCCTGGCAACAGGAAGTTGAAGTGACTGGAGTTTTCAGAACTTGGGTATAAATAAAGATAAACAGAAACAGCAAGAATGAACATGAGAGTGAGAGTTTTGCTTTCCTTGGGCATGAGTTCTAGAGCCTGAAAAAGCACAGCTGCTGAGATGGCCTCCTCTTGCTTTCGTTACCTGAGGTAGTGTCAGAACAGAGACAAAGCCCTCATGGAAGAATCTTTCAATTCAGGCAGCCTCATAAGGGACAATGGAGTCTTCCAAATACCGTACTTTGTTTTCAAGTAGTGTCAGGCTTTGAAAGTCCCAACCAGATTTTGAACTGCGTCCAGAAATTAACCTCTGGCCCTTAAAACTACTGTATTGCCTCAAATTGGGCTAAAATATAACTATCAACCAATTTAAGGATGTTCTTGACAAGAAAGTTGCTTGTTCTCTCTTCTTCCCCGTGACCTTTCCCCACAATTCTGGCTACATGGGAGAGGAAGGAACATTTTCTTTTCACAAACTTTCCAAAAGTGGTTGTCATTTACAGTTCTAAGCATTTGGGCCTAATCGGCTGTAGTGATTCCAGTGATAAATATTGAAGTTAACTGTCCTTTGCAAAGACAATTTTGTGGGGCTTAACACAGTTTAATATTTTGTGTAGATTCTTGACTTCATAACAGAACAGCTAGCCAACCATAAACTGAAAGTCATAATTCTGAGGAAAGATTAAACCAAGGAGCTATATTATAAAATGTTTACATCCTATTTTACAACTTATAAAAGATACAAATGTGCTGTAGGCAAAATGCAGATCTCATAGAAAAAGTAGGCAGCTCCCCTGGTGGCTTAGTGGTTAAGACTCTGAGCTTGGAGCCTGGAAGGTCAGGTTTCGGTACTTGAGGGCTGCACTTGGGGACGTAAAAGGAGCCTCATTTGGCCGTCTCCTGAGCGGAGTTTCTCCAGCAAAAATCCTTTCAACCCAGAGGAATCTATGACACAAAATTATTATTATAGAAAAAGTATCTGGAAGAGAGCACTGTATAGCAAAGCTTAAGCCCTCCCTGGTACCCATCAGATGTTTTAAACTGTAACTTCCACCATCCCATAACCAGCTGGTCTAAGATTAGACATGTTGGTTTAACACCATGTGAAGAAAAGGTTAGAACACCAAAGTAATCAAATGGTGTTTCACATAGACAAAGAAAGCAAGTATTATTTCCATATAATAATTTACTTTGGCTAATTTAATTACTGCCACCTCAAGCACTGACTTCTTTCAGATGTGAGAGAAAACAGCTTTCGAAAACTCTGAGGAGCCAACGAGTACCAACTACTGTACTTCAAGTGTGGAAGAAATGTGACGTTGTTCCTGTTAATTAATATTTGCATCCAACTTGAAAATAGATACTTACTGAACTCACTTGTGTGATATTTCTATTGTAAAGGTTTCCCTTGCTTGAAAGCCAGTTGTATCCGACTCTAGGGTTCAGTGCTCATCTCTGTTTCAAAGCCGAAGAGCCAGCACTGTCTGCTTCTGCAGACGTTTCCATGGTCATGTGGCAGGCATGGCTAGACACTGGAGCGCATGGAACGTTGTTTACCTTCCCACCGAAGTGGTCCCTATTTATATGAGAAGAAACCTTTGTCCCAACTAAAAACATATATGAAGGGACAGAACGTCTTCTTCAATTAGAATTCAGTGGTGTCATATTGCAGTCTCATTTTTAAAGTTTTCCAGGGTAGCCACATTAAGGCCAGTTACAAAGGTTTCTGGTAGCACAAAATGTTCTCCTGTCTGGTTTTTAAATACAGTACTACCATTTCAGCATCACATATCACGTCTATGTATTTGCCTAGCAGGTTAATGTGTGACATTTCATTTGCATGTAGTTATTAATTTGCTATGTAGTTATTAATTTGTAAGGTAAAGGTAAAGGTCACCCTTTCTCGAAAGGCAGTCGTATTTGACTCTAGGGTTCAGTGCTCATCTCTGTTTATAGTCAAAGAGCCAGCACTGTCTGCATTTTCAGACTTTTCTGCAGATATGTGGTAGGCATGCCTAGACACCGGAGTGCACAGAATGCTGTTTACCTTCCCACCAAAGTGGTACCTATTTATCTACTGGCGATTTCTTGCTTTCGAACTGCTAGGTTGGCAGGAACTGGGACAGAGACAGGAGCTCACTCCATCGTGCAGTACTTAGGTATCAAACTCTAACCTTCCAGTCTTCAAGTTCAGTGTCTTAACCATTTGAGCCACTGCAGTCCCTTTATTAATTTGTACTTGCTGCTATTTGTTCCCTTTGACTTTACTATTTACAATGATCTCCTCCAACCATATGTATATACAGCTGAAAGTCAGGACATTTGTGAAAATGATGGAGCAGATTGCAGTCCTCAAATGTTGATGACATAGTACTATTAACCTTAAAGCTAACACAAGACTGTGCTGGTTTTATTTCAACAAACTAAAGGTAAAACTGCTTAAGTGACTGGGCTCATAATTAGAAGTCAATAGCATCTTTGATTTCTGGTACAAATATTTCTTCCACACCATACCACACCCACATCAAGGCAATCAGACTTGAAAATAAAACTTGTATTTACATTTTAATAACTAACCTCCAAGCAAATCAAGCTGAGCGTATGTCTTGATTAGCCAAAGGAACTACATTTTCATCAGTTTTACCAGTTTGGAAATGAATTCAAAGACTGCACATTCTCTTCCTGGATGCAAGGTATTTTAAACCACTAGAGAGGGATTGTTTATTTTGCACTGATTCCTGAACCACCATACTCTTCTTTGTGCATGTATTTATCACCGCATATAGTTTGCCTCGTAAAATTGCAGGACTCCTTGTAGCCAGGAAATGATTTCCTCTCTCCCCCGTTCTTACAATTATAATTCTACAATAGTTCAGCGATTCATTTGCTGTCAGGTCAGGTCAGGTCAAAGAACTGTTGCAACATTATGACGGTTAAATATAATTTTAAAAATAATTGGCACCAGCTGGCAGACATGAAGCAGCACCATAGGGGTGGGACCCAAGGGTGGTACAATTATGAAGCGTTGTGCACCAGAGGTAGAGGTAGAATCAGCGACTGTTGCAGCAACAGATTACCCTCTCCCCACTTTGGATGGGGGTGGCAGACACCTAACAGTCGACTGGCAGTGGTGAAGTGGATAAGTAAAAAAGGAAGAAAATCATTTGGGGAACAGAAGGGATGGGGGAAATTGAGAGGCTGCTTGATGGCTGGAGTTGCAGGGTTTAAAAAAATGATTGGGCAAGGCTTTACAAGGGACTGCCATGGCTCAAGTGGCTAAGACGCTGACTGGGAGGCAGAAGCTCAGCAGTTCAATACCCGAATACTGCAGGACAAAATGAGCTACTGTTTTTGTCCCAGCTCATGCCAGCCTAGCAGTTCTAAAGCAAGAAATTGCAAGTAGATAAATAGGGACCACTTCAGTGGGAAGTTAAACAGCGTTCCATGCGCTCCGGTGCCTAGTTATGCCTGCCACATTACCACGGAAATGTCTGCAAAAGCAGACAGCGCTGGCTCTCTGGCTTTGAAACAGAGATGAGCACTGTGTTGATGTAAAGATGTGAGTCAGCATGGTGCCCAGAGATGGTATGCACCTGAAGCGTGCATTATTCCCCAGCTAACCCAGGTACAACAACTTGTTTGGTGCTAAACAAAAGCAGTTTACTCAAAAGTGAAGGAAGGCTTGTATGTACAGGAAAAAACAGGGACACAGGGCAGGTAAGGTCTCTTGCAAAGCACACAGTTAAATTTACTGAGGCAATAAGGTAATGTCCAATATTTCCAAGTCTCTTATTCAGTAGTAGTATTGCTCAGCAAAACGGACAAAGCAGATAGGATATGGCTTAGCAAAGAAGCTTTGTAGCTTTTCCTCTTCAGTCAGTCTTACCACAGTCAGTTCTGTGTCCAGAAGTGCTAAGGGTATTTAGGCAGCAGTCATCAGCATAGTTCTCAGCAAGATGCCATATTCAGCATCAACAGCATTCAGCCAGCATGAAGGTATCCACCAAGTGTAGCAGCCTGTGGGCATAGAACCTGGTGAGCATAGCAGCTCTGAGCATGAGAGCTGGAGGTAGGCTGGCTAGTGCCTTTCTTTATACAGTGAGCTCTAGCATTGCAGAGAGAACAGCCAACACCTGCGTTCCCTCGTAACAGAACCTTAAAGCTGTTACAGTTTTTACAATAAGGTACAATGTGTCATACAATCAAGTTAGGAGGCAAAGACGTACTCCCTAACACACTGAACCCTAGAGTTGGATACGACTGGCTTTTGAACAAGGGTGACCTTTACCTTTTCTGTTCATTGAGACTTTCAACCTGTGCCAACCTTGATTCTGCTGGGTTAATTTAAAAATATTAAAACCCTTGACCAGTGGTTTACTTAACACATTGATGTTAAGTGAAAAGAACCACCTTGACGAGACTACCGCTCATTTCTCCTGTGCCACCTGCCAGCCCGTAGGTGTTAGATTTTAACTGGCTGCTAAGAAAACTTAGTCACTTTCCATGTCAGTTGGTTTCTTTCTTCCCTTTCTTCATCTTACAAGGGCTGGCTTTGCTATCGATTGTTTACCTGCTCGCCCTCACCTCTTTTATCTTGTCCTCTTGACTGATCTCATTTGCTGCCCAACATTTCATCCACAAAGACAGGCAGGCAAGGGAGGAGCACAAAACAAACCATGCTTGTGATCTTTCCTCCTCCCGCAACATGAAGAAGGAATAACAGGCAAGTACCACATATAAGTAGTGAATTATGGACAAAAAGTAATTTTGTTCAAGCTTCAAACTATAAAATGCAACTTATTATAAAAATTAATTTGTTAGAATAATGAGTTATTTCCAAGTTCTAAACTGACTTTATGTTGATTAATGCTATAGTGCTGACTGTGTTTTGAGTAAAATATTTTCTTTACTTTTCCAGTCTTTTCATTTTAAAATGTCATGAGTCAAATGAATATTTCATATGGTCCATGTTAGTCACCCAAATGTACAACTTAATCCCCCCATCTCTAATTTCCCTTCTCTATACTCTACTTTCCAATCATATTTCTACATAATTTTCTTATTAATTCAATTCAACTTAATTTAACTTCATTGTCCACATTTATATCTCAGCTTTCCTCCAATAAGCTGACTGTACCTGTTTCCCTCCATGTTATCACTACAACAACTCTGTTAAAGAGATACAAATGTGTGTGATATTGCGGGCCCACGTCATCAAGAGGTTTTGCTGGCTGAATGGGGACTTGTAACTGCAGTGTCCAAATTCATGTCCAGCACTCTGACCCCTAATCCACACTGAGTCATCTTCTGAGGACCTGTTATATCATTTGAGAGCAGTTCAAGGTATCTTCACCAAGGTGGTTGATCCATTGATGAAGGAACACTGAATAGCACACCAAACTGTGCAACACTAGCCCTCTCCATAAATTTAGTGAGCCAAGCCCTCAAATAGCCCTGGTGGTGCGCAGTGGTTAAACTGGTGTCCTGCAGCCAAAACAGTGTGAGTTCAATTCTGATGGGGATTATGGTTGACTCAGCCTTCCATCTTTCCGAGGTTGATAAAATGAGTACCCAGCATGTTGGAGGCAAAATGCTAATTAACTTGTGAACTGCCCAGGGAGTGCACTAAGCGCTTTGGGGTAGTATATAAGTATAATTGCTATTGCTATTAGGACTGATGGGATCTCAAAATGGGGCAGGTTTGGACTGATTGACCTGCTCCATGCACATAAAACATATGCGTGTAATTGGTCCATCCCATCCCACTCATCCCACCCTCCAAAACCACCCAAAGAATGGGCAATATGCCCATATGGACAACTTCTTAGTAAGGCATTGGTCTAACTTTTTAAATGAAAAAAGTAGTATAATCTTTCCAATATCCAGTATTGATTTGTTGTCACTTATTTATTTAAGCACGAATCAACCGAACACCAAAATGTTCTATCCTTTGCCTTCTGTTTCCATCTCTGGCCCATGGTGTCAAATAATCCGGCCCCCAATCTTGCTCCAGCTGCTGCCACTGCCAGAATCGGCCATGAACTCATTCACGGCCATCGTAAACACATTTATGACAGCCATAAATGAGTCTGCAGTCATCATTAACACGTTTATGACAGTCGTGGATGCGTCTTAGGGTAGCATTTACAGTGGGGGAACCACCAGTCTGGCCCATGGCTGAAAAACTTTGAGAACCCCTGAAGTAGAGTATGGATAGAAGGAAAGGTGAGTCTGAATATATCAGCCACATGAATACTACTTTCTTGTTCTTCTTTTTTGGCTTTACCATCAGCTCTTCCCATCTTTTTTGGGGACTGCCTAGTGGTCTTTTGTGGTCCCTTGGTTTATTTTATTTTTATTTTATTTTATAGCTCAAATTTCTATGCCGCCCAATCAGGCGAACCCAACTCAGGGCAGCTCACAACAGGATTAAAACATACATATTAAAAACAATTAAAACCCCAACATACCCACCCACCTATTAAAACTAACCACATTAAAGCATGAATTCTGGAGAGCTGCACAGTATTAAGAAAATAGTGAATCACTTCAGTACAAGGAGAAAGGGAGAAGTCATTCAACAAGATTCAGCCAGCAGAAAACCATCATGCACAGAATCAAGTACAGTATTTTATGCTGGCTCTAGAAAAGTATTGGCAAAAAGAGGAAGCAGAAGGTGTGCTTGATATTGGCATGGTAGGAAACATGGTTTCCAGTCTGTTAGCTGACAGATCCATCTATTGTTCTTCAGGTGGGTAATATGGCTGCCTAAAGGATGACAGTATCATATTTATCTTTTTTGTTGTATCTTTTTAATTTTGTTGTGAGCTGCCTTGAATCCCAGTTCTCAGAGAAAGGCAATTCTAGCACTCCTGTGCGGAATCAGTTCTGGATACTAATTCCAGTCTCTCCCCTAACCAGTACTTTGCACTCCTATGTGAGACCACCCTTACATTAAAGACTGATACTTACACTTTCCCTAGTACTAAAACATGAGGAGCAAACAAAGGAACAGATGTTAACATTAACGTGGATTCCTTTGAATGTGAAAGATGTTACCAGGTGGTGGCAGTGCAAACCGTGCAATTGTATTGAATTCCTGGCCCAACTTGTTCCAAGAAAGAGTGTGCATTAAATAGGATGAGGTATGAGTAAATTCACCTGTGTATTCTTTTTTTAATTAAAAAAAGCTGATTTGCAAAGTTGCTATATCAAGTAGAGCAGGGGTTCGCAACCTATGGCCTGCAGGCCAAATCCGGCCTGTGGCACCAGATAACTGGCTCCCACCCTTGCTCCAGCTGCTGCCGCCACCAGAGTTGGCTGCATACTCATTTATGGCCATTGTAAACGTGTTTACGACAGCTGCGGACGTGTTTTACGGCAGCATTTATGGCGGGGGAACCACTAGTCCGGCCCACTCAGCTGTCAGAGGCAGCATGGTCTGGCCCACGGCTGAAAAAGTTGAGAACCTCTGAAGTAGAGTATGGATAGAAAGAAAGGTGAGTCTGAATATATCAGCCACATGAATACTACATTCTTCCAGGAAATCCTCTTGTAAATCACATGAAACAGCATGCTGTCCTCAAGATATCTGAATTTTTTTCCTTTTGTATTTCAATTTTTGTTTGTTATGTGCCGTCAAGGTAAAACTGACTTATTGTCCTCCCCTTGTTATGTAGGAGGAGAAGGCAGTGTGGTGGCAGAAATGATGGAGAGGAGACAAAGGTGCATAGTGACAGAGCAATGGCAGCAGGGGGTGGAGCCACTGGCATAAGAGGAGTAGAAGTAGGAGTTGGAGGAAGTGGTAGATCCACAGTATCTGTTAGAAACCAACTCCTATTTCATCAGCTAATGCTGGTATGTGATCAAAAGTATGGTTTCTGTAAGGCATTTTTTCCTGTGCTGCCCCTGAACCCCTAGGCATTGGTTCCAAGGATGCTTCAGAGCCTTGTACTGACTGAAGCTGCAGCTTCCCTCAGAAATGGCAACCTTCCTGAGACAGGATATTTGTCACTCCTGGAGGCCCCCTCTTGAGGTGACTTCTCCACTCAGACTCTTTCTGTCTTCTCTCTTCAGTGTTGAAAAGCAATTTAGTCAATAGATACTCCTAATGGGAACCTACCCCAAAGCCATAACTGATCAGAAGTGTGACCATAATTTTTATGTATGCAAATATAAACTGAATGAAATTTAATAGTCTGGCCTTTAGCTGAATTAAACAATCCATAATTCTGGAAGAATTACCATGTGGCTAGAAGTGTCCCAAGTACAAAAAGACATATGGATTTTCTATGGAAATGTTTTCAGGACAAGAAAGCTGACATCAAAATGGAACTGTACCTAAGGGCACATGTCCAGATAGACCAGGGGTTCGCAACCTATGGCCCACAGGCTGGATCTGGCCCGTGGTCTGGCCCACGACCTTGCACCAGCCATCCCTACCACTGCCAGAATTGGCCACAGACTCATTTATGGCCGTCAGAAATGCATTTACGACAGCTACAGATGCATTTTACAGTAGCATTTATTGGGGGGGGGGGGATCACCAGTCTGGCCAGCTAGGATGTCTTAGGGGTTATAGAAAATGTTGCGAACCCCTGAGACAGACTATCCGAAATCTTTGATGTACAGTATTCATGAACATCTTACCAGCTCTCCCCTTCCGCTGCAATCCATAGAGTTCTCTCCTAAGGCGAGCCACTGGAGGACTATTATTACACCCACAGCAGGGAGCTATTTATTGAAATAGTTCTACTTGCTACAGATACTTCTGCTCCAGTAATTTGCTCTGCTTTACAAGGTGCCTGAATGCTGTAGGATAGAATCCGATTACAGAATAAAAGCAGAAAGTATGCAGTGGGAGAGAGAGAAAATCTCTATAATTAAAATATCACAGTATGTTAGGCAGGAGCAAAGGGAGGTAGAGTTTTTATTCAGAGTGTTCATATCCTAAGAAGTTGAAGCAAATCACTAGAATAATTTCTGTCCCAGTTTGAAAACTAATTAACTTTTTGGTGCGAAACTGTGTTTTCTTCTCAGGAGAATGATTGCACTACATGACATCTGACTGCTTGAAAGTATCTTCAAAATGCCCCAGGAAACTTATGGGAAGGAAGCAAAATGGGTAAGAAAGGCTTTGACGTAGCAGCAGATGGAGATGGGCTGGAGAGACTGCTTCCATTCTAAATCTCCTTACTTTTGAATCATTACACACCAGCTGGCAGCTAGCAACAGCTGTAATTGTAAGCAGAATTTGAAAAGTTACTTTTTGAAACCACAGTTACTACTGTCCTGCCTACACAGCAGTAGACACATGCTCTGGTGACCTCCAGACTAGATCACTGTAATGCGCTCTACATGGGACTGCCCTTGATTACCATCCGGAGGCTGCAGTTGGTCCAGAATGCAGCTGCCTAGGTGGTGACGGGGTGCGGGTATTATGCCCGTGCCTTGCCATTGCTCCAGGAGCTGCACTGGTTACCAATTTACCTCTGGGTGCAATTCAAGGTGCTGGTTTTGACCTTTAAAGCCCTATATGGTAGAGGGCCAGGATATCTAAGAGACTGTGTCACCCCAAGAATGTCTGCCTGTCTGAGTAGAACAGACCAGAGGGGCTCTCTAACTGTACCATCGGCTAGAGGGGCTCATGTCTCTAGTACAAGAAAGAGGGCCTTCTCCGTGTCCGCTCCGGCCCTATGGAACCTCCTGCCGGCAGAATTACGGTTACAGACAGAATTGCTGCCCTTCAGGAAAGAACTCAAAACCTGGCTGGCTGGGCAGGTGTAGGGTTCTGCTGGGGAGATGGCACCTGCCCGCTGGCTCATTTGAACTTCCCTCGTTGCAGATGGGGTGGGTGGGCTTTTTAATTGGGTCTTTTAATGGGTTGTTAAAATGTTTTTAGTATGAATGTTTTTATATTGTAAATCTGGTTGTGAGTCGCCCGGAGTCGTCCAGGCGAGGGGGTGGCAATACAAATTGAAATAAAATAAAATAAATAATAATTGGAAAACACACACTGAATAAAAATACCTGAACAACAAACAGCTTAATATATATCAAGTGACCCTAGAGGCGGTAAACTAGAAAACTTTTCTATTGGTTGGTTATTGACATAATTTACATTAACAACCCGTTGCATGGTGGGGTTCCTCTAATATACTCAACAAATACCTCCCCACCAGCCAATGTTTGGGAGATCCTGGGAGTTTAGATCTGGTTTTAAACTAACTTTCCCGAATACTGACCAAAAGTGACTGTATTTGAAATCACCCTTAATTCTGGCGAAATGCAGTCTTGTCCCAGCATGGCATTCTGGTCATGAACGGTTGTGCAGATAGTGACACTTTCTAAAAACTGGCCAATTATATTACAATAAAACCTCGCATAAAGAGTGCCTTGCTTAGAGACTAACTCGCTTAAAGAGCAGAATTTTCTCTGAATGGTCGCTCTTGCTTAATAACTAAAAACAACCAAAAACTCGCTTAATAACTAAATTGGGGTTCACAATCCCACCGCCAGAAGTCACAATCAGCCACTTACAATGATAGCAGTGGCGCTTTTCCAAAGTGTTTCGCTTAAAGAGCAACTCGCTTAAAGAGTAATCACGTGGAATGCGTTATGCTCTTTAAGTGAGGTACCATTGTAATTGGTTTTGCTAAATGTACTTTCTAAGTTCTGAATTAAGCTCTTCTTTAAAATTTCAAGGTCCTTTCTCTAGCTCCTGGTTTTCCAGATGAAAGACCCTGCTTGAATTTTAAAGTGTTTTCTGATTTATAAAGAACTAGCATATTTTGCCCGGCAGTGCCGGGCTTTTTAAAATTGTGTTGGATAGTAAAGGGTTTGTGTTTTTTTTCTTGAACAAATGGTGCCGGGCTGTTTTAAATGGTGTTGAAAGGTTTTGTGATTTTGTGGCTTCGAGGTGCTGCGTCTGCCTGCGGCGGACTTGCGCTCCCAGTGTATTTTTTTTTTTGCGTGCCGGCTTCCTCAGTGCCGGGCTCTTTAAATTGGTTTTGGAAGGTTTTTGTTTTATGTTTATGCAAATTTTATTTTAATTTAATTTATTTCATGTTAATTAATTTTTTTACTTTAAAATTTAATTTTGGTTTTTTAAATTTTTATTTTTACACATTTTTTATTTTTTGGTTTGGTTTTTTTGAGTGAAAAGTTTCTGTTTTTTTGGAAATATTTTTTGAGATTAGTGTGATTATTTTTGAATGTTTTTATAACTTATTTGATTAATTTTGGAATTAATCTTATTAGTTTCAATATTTTTGGATGTTTTTTCTCCTTTGGCCACTGGGTGGTGGTGTTGAGCAATTTTTGTGTATTGCTTCTTCCGGTGAGTCTCTTCCTATCTTCATTTCAGTTCCGGTTGTTGTTGAGGCAAGACATCTAATAGTAAGCTCTCTCCGTTTTTTTTAGGGGGGGGTTTGTTTTGGGTTTTGGGGGGGCATTCTGTGTGTGTTTAGGGTTTTGGGTGGGGGTTTCTTTGTGGTTTTTTTGAATGTTTTTGCATTTTTACGTGTCTGTTTTTGATTTGTGTTTTGGGTATTTTCGTGGGCCAGTCTTGATGGCTGGCCCGCGGAAATACCATCGCCGCTTCATGCGGCATTTTTTTTTTGGGTATTGCCGTGGCCCGGCTGGGTTGCGGTGTGTGTGTTTGTGGGGTGGGGGTTTGCTTCGCCGCTTCATGCGGCGTTTGGGGGGGTATTGCCGTGGCCCGGGCTGGGGTGGGGTGGGGGTTTGCTTCGCCACTTCATGCGGCGTTTGGGGGAGGGTATTGCTGTGGCCCGGGCTGGGTTTGGGTTTGTGTGTTTGGGGGGTGGGGGTTTGCTTGCTGGCCTTTTTTTGTTTTGTTTTTGGTTGCCGCCACCACGGCGATTTTTGCAGCGGTTGGGGGGGTGTTTGGATTTTTTCCAGCGAGTTTGTCTCGCTGGGCTCGCCGTGTCTTTGCTGGGGCAGTGTGGGGGAGCGGGTGTCCCTCTCTTCCCCGTTGCTCCGTGCAAGAAGGCCGGTGGTTTTGCGTGGTTTAGTGATGTCGGGGTTTGCGTGGTGTCAGGGTTTGCGTGTTTTCGGGGTTTGGGTGTTTTTGGGGCGCTGCGTCCGCCTGCGGTGGACTTGCACTCATGGTGTGGGTTTGTGTTTTTATTTTTTGTGCGCCGCTTCTTCAGCATTCTGCCGCTCATGGCACGCAGGACGCTGGGGATTGTAGTTTGGTGTTTATGTTTTCGGTTTGTGCTGCGGTTTTTTCCCCTGTGGCTTCATTTTGATTGGCTGCGCCGCGTTTTCGAACGTTCCATTTGCTCGCGCCGCTCAGCTTGATTGGCTCTGGCGCGGCGTGGCAAAAGGAACGTTGGGAATTGAATTTCCCTTTTTTTGTTTGCAAGTGGGGGGCTCCTGCCCCCGGGTCAAAAATTTCAACCCAACAGTTACCTGTGAACCCCGTTCGGGCGAGTGAACGGAGGCCCATTACGGGCTAGTGGGGCCTGGTGCAACATCCTTTGTCACATTCCAACGGTTAATGCAGGTATAGATTACCACAAAGGTCAATACTGTACTGCTATTTTAAACAGTCAGCTCAGAATAATAATGCTACTTTGATCCAGCAGAATTCAGCTGCAACAAAAGTGATTGTTGCCATAATAAAATTTGCTAGTTTTAGCTTTTTAATATTTTGTCACATAAAAACTTTTGATTTATTCAACCCAGCTAAGACTGCCTTCTCAGCAATTTACCTTGGGGAAAATTTGATTCATTGTGACTTGTTTCATTGGTGTTACTGGATTTCATTTGCAAGTTACACCCCCATAAATATGTTTAAGGTTCAAGGAATTCAATAATAGTTTTACATGCCTAATCTGTGAACTAGCTTGACCTGTATAGTATAGTGAGAATTCATTCAGCAAATGTTATACAGGTATATCACTTTGGTTCATTATCCTGCTCTTTCATAAGTAGGGACAGATGGAAGACACTGGAGTTCATGCTATTGCAAATAAGACTTAGGGACTCAGAGGATGCTAGGATGGGGTTTATTATTCTCTTTATTATTACCCTTTAATAGTAATACCCTTTAATAGTAATAGGGCATGCTTGACTCTACCAGTCAAGCCCGGTGGCTGATTTAGCCTATGTGAGGGGCTGCCCCCTGGCTTGGTTATTCTGTTTTAACGGGGGTAGGGTGGGGGTGGGTTGTTCGTTAATGATGATCTGTTTGTGTTTTTAATGTTGGTTTTAACTGGGGCTGTTAGATCTGGTTTAACTTTTGTTGCTTAATTGTTTTAATTGTAATTTTTATTATGTTGTTAGCCGCCCTGAGTGGTGTACCCACCAGGAGGGCGGGATATAAATGTGCAGAAATAAATAAATAAATAAATAAATAAATAAATAAATAAATAAATAAATAAATAAATAAATAAATAAATAACCTTCAAGGGACCTGGCTGTTACCTCTTACTGTGGACATATTACACTCAAGGCGTGGAAGATATTTGGACCACTGGGCTGTAAATCTCAGGGTGTGTCTGTTGTTGTTCAGTTGTACAGTCTAGTCTATACCTTTGCTATCCCATGGACCACAGCACACCAGGCTCCTCCATCACCTGCCAACCGCTGTAGTCTGCCCAGATCTATGCCCACTGCATCAACAATGCTGTCTAACCATCTCATCCTCTGCCTCCCTCTTCTTCTTTTGCCTTCAATCTTTCTCAGCATCAGAGGCTTCTCCAGTGAGCTCTCTCTTCTCATTTGGTGTCCAAATTACTTGAGCTTTAGCTTCAGTATTTGTCCTTCCAAGGAGCAGTCAGGGTTGATTTCCTTTAGGATTGACTGATTTGACCTTCTTGCAGTCCAGGGGACTCTCAGATGTCTTCTCCAGCACCACAGTTCATATAGGGCAATAGGGCATATCTACCAACATTTGGATCACTTTTTCAGGTTGAAATTGATCCAAAGATCAAAAAATACACAACATACAACTCAAGCACGGATTATCTTCCTGAAATTTGAGTAATTTTAAACTACCTGCCAGAGATTATTTATTCACAAATTGCTGTATTCTTTTTCAATTAAGGGTGGGTGAACACATGTCAATGTATATTATATCTCTTGGTTTCTCCCCAAAAAGATAACAAACAGAAACTGACTGGGTGAGGTTTCACAATGGATGCACACGCAGACTCAAAAATTATGTGACTTTGCACACACAGAGAAACAACAACAACTGGAAATCCAAATTATTCAACAGTTTAAGACAACCTCAGCAGAGCTGAGGTCCTCTCAGGAATAGGTTTCAATGGGCACATGCAGCGATGCACTGTAAAAAAAATTACTACCCACTCTGTGGGTGTGGCTATCTGTGGGCGTGGCCTCAAACCCCCCCCCCCCCAAGAAAACCCACCTTGCTCTCTTACTTCACGGAGATGATGATGAGGAGTCACAGAGCAGCGGCACTGCTGGGAGGTGAGTGAGGTGAGTTGGTGGCCTGGCACTGGCCTCCCTCTCCCAGCACCACCGGAAATGTGTCCCTGCCGGCGGCACTGCTGGGAGGTGAGCGGGGCAAGTTGGTGGGCTGGCGCTGGCCTTCCTCTCCCAGCGCCACCGGAAACGTATCACTGCTGGTGGTGCTTCTGGGAGGTGAGCGGGGCGGGTTGGTGGCCTGGTGCTGGCCTTCCCCTCCCAGCCCTGCTGGAAACGCGTCCCATTTGCCTCGCCCAGGGCCGAAGGTGCAAGGGAAATGCGGAGATGAAAGTGTGTCTTTGGCCCTGGGCGAGGCAAATGGGATGCGTTTCCAGCGGTGCTGGGAGCGGGAGGCTGAAAGGTGGGTGTGGCTGACCAAGTGGGCATGGCCTGGAATTTCTACTACCGGTTCACAAGAACCGTTGGGAACCGGCCACAGTACAACACTGTGCACATGAATGGGGTGAGGGTATTTCCCAGAAGAATCAGGACCAAGGTGATTCTAGCTTGCAGCCAGAGAAGAGCCAGTTGGCTGATCTGAGGCAGTTGGCTACAGACCAAATTGGCAAGCAGGCAGCATTGGCTGTGATGTGCTATTGTTTTGGGCAGATGGCCTTTCAGCTGCCAGGTGAGCATGACCATTTGTTGACTCAGAACTGAGATGTTCAGGGATGTCTACACTCCAGCTCTCCACTTCCCTTACTTCAGCTCAGGACTCCCTCACCCTTGCTGCTCCTTGGATATCATAGTACCACCACACATACCTCCATTGGTGGCAGATCACAAAGCAATGATATCCAACCTTGATCATTAATCAATATTGGAGACTCCCAGCTCCAAGACCAAGGGTGAGTGAAGAATAGCTCAGTGGGCACAGAAACAGGGTGTGGGTAAACCCCAACAGGCTCAGGACCAATGTGATAGAAGCTTGCCAAGTGGAAGGAAACATAAAACAAGCAGACTCAGGGCAAAATCCATATAGGCATTGCATGGTCAATCCCAGCCAGTCCTCCCCATGACTCTGTTCTCTCACCATGTATGACATTCACTTGTAACCCAAGTTGAACTGACAGGGAAGCAAAGCTCAGGTGCCAAAATTGCTAGCTACCATTAGCAACAACTATCTTTGTTGTCTATTAGTATAATGCTCTGATTTTCTTATGGCTTTTTCAGGAGCAGGAGCAATGGAAAAAGACACTTTTGGGAACTTCAACTCTCCCAGCTAGAATTCCTTGAATTGTAGTCCAAAAACATTCCATGTTTTAAAAAGGCTATAAACAATACTACTATAGAGAAGTGCTTCATGCCAACTCTTTTAATAAGTAATACATGGTTCAAGAGTGAACAAATGTATGTGTGGCGGCGGCAGTAGAATTTGTGAGATTTCTCTTGACATAAACATGATTGATTCTACAAAAATACTCCAGAAACTACTTTGTAATTATTGTACTCATTTCCAAGTCTACAGCCTTCAGCATTAGTGCTGAGTGCAGGTTCCCCACCCCCAGGCAATAAACAGAAAAATTGTTTTTTACTTGCCAATTACTATTGACAATGTTGTACTGTACTTCATGCTGCTGATTATAAAAGGTTGTGAGAAGTGCATGTTTTCTAACTGGATCAATAACTGTGAACATTTTTTATTTTTATGAAATGTATTTCTTTCCTTTTGCTATACAGTTTTGCCTAGTACTGTATGTGAAAAATATTATCTATTTAAAAGCCTATAAATCAGAGCCACCTTTTCTAAGTGGTCCAAATTGTACTCTGTTTTCCCATGTGATCATATCCTTAGTCTCAAATGACTACATATGTCTTAGATGCTGCGCCAGTTTTCCTTAATATTGCCATGAAACCTGAACATTAAGAAGTTTACTATCTCCTGTTTAAAGATATTTGACTCAATAAAGCTAAGCCACAGCCTTAAGTTTTTAGACAGAACCCCTGTAGTGCAGTGGTTAAGTTGCAGCACTGAAGTCAAAATTGTTCATGTTGTGAGTTTTATTCTTTTGTGCTCAATGTTGACTCAGCCTTCCATCTTTCTGAGATTGGGGGCAAAAATGTTAATTACATTGTGGACCACCCAGAGTGTTCTAAATGCTATGGAGTGGTATATAATTTTAATTGTTGTTGTTATTGCTAAGTTTTGCAATGACTGTTGACAATGACACTTTTTGAGGGTCACTAATTCACAAGGAGGCTTTACTTGGAAGTAACTTGATAGCACAAAATAACAACATTCAAAGAACTTAGAACAGGGGTTCCAAACCTTTTTATGCCGTGGGCCTGACCATGCCCCCTGGACAACAGAGCGGGATTGACCATGCCCCCAGAAGTGGAAGTAAATGTGCCCGCTTCCACGTTTATGATAGCCACAGCTGATGTAACTGCGTTTACACATGCATGGGCACGTTTTATGGCTGTCGTAAATGCACCTGCTTCCATTTCCGGGTGCGGTGGCAGCGGTAGGCTACATGAAATGGTGCCATGGGCCGGGTTTGGTCCACAAGCCATAGGTTGGGAACCCCTGACTTAGAACACATACCTAATCACTGGTTCTAAATATTTTTACTAAGAAGTGAGCAGCATTATCAAGAACGAACAACTTAATACCATCAAATATGTTAGGTTGTGCCTTAAAAATCCTTCTGGGTATAAGGTGTCAAACACATTTGACATTCTATCAATTGAGATAAATCCTGTTTGATTTACTGTCAGTTTTCCTCTCTTGTGTTCCTTGAGGGCGGCTGAATTAATATGGCCAAGACAGAATAGCTGACTTTCAGATGTGTGAAAAGGGCATTTCTCCCAGATTTGAAGATTACTCTAAAAAGTCCAGGATCCAAATATAGCTGATCAAGGATACTAGAAGACAATGGTAACTTTTAATACTGCTCACTTTCTTATCTAGTACCACTGGGAAATAATTGATGGTACTATGTAATTATACTCTAGTCCTCGAGGGCAGGGAAAAAATAATCACATTTTATGTTTTTTTCAGTGAGGGGCTTAGAGAGTTAGCAAAAATCTGAAAGGGCTTGTTATTTCTCTGAAATATCGAGGGTAATACTAATTCCATTGCATTCCTTTTTGGTTTATCTATTCCACAGTGACTACAGCATTAATTCTTAATTTGTGGCTATTGCAGTAGTATAAAATATTTCTGGGTCTGTTGCAAAGCCAAAGAAATCAAGGAGATTGATTTTTGCAGCATCTGGGTCTTTTTTAATCAGAGAGATCAAACGTGCTTGTAATAATGGATAACTCTGACTTCATGTTGGAAGGACAGAAGGTATGTAAATATTTTTAAATTTTGTCATTTATTTTGAAATTATATAAATATGTCTTTTTAGGATTAAAAGAGACCTTTCCTCTCCTTTGTTGTAAACCTGATGAAATTATAGATGGTTGGCTGAAGTCTTGAAAAGTTCCAGTTTTTAAAACTTTGTTCTTTCCTTTCAAAAGCTCCTGCACATCACAAGTTTTCTTGACACCTCACCTATATCACTTATTTACAGATTTCATCCCTTACATGTCACTCTTGACAGCTAGTACAATCTAGTTGTGGTTTGAGTGATAAACTAGGACTCAGGGGAACTAGGTTAAAACCTTTGCTAAAGGTTTCCCTTGCTCGAAAACCAGTCGTATCCGACTCTAGGATTCAGTGCTCATCTGTTTCAAAGCCGAAGAGCCAGTGCTGTCTGCTTCTGCAGAAGTTTCCGTGGTCATGTGGCAGTGCACGGAACGCTGTTTACCTTCCCACTGAAGTGGTCGTATCTGCTGCTCTACAAAAAATCATTATAGAGAAGAACATTTAAAATTTAATTGACACTATTGTGGTGGCATTTCCCATATTTTGCCCATTTCTAGGTAAAATGCTCACTTTGTGGAAGGCCTTTGTATCAGTGGTGAAGGAAACTTGGGCTGGACCTTGTGGCTGAGATCCAAGACCCTGCAGCTCATGACCATCAACCTCTACTGATGAAAGATGGAGAAATAGACTGTGTGTTGATTTTTGTCGGCACTTGAGCATGTTAAGGCCTAATTGTTGTTGTTCAGTCACACAGTCGAGTCTGACCCTTTGTGACCCCATCAGACTTCTTTGTCCTCTGTGATCCTCTGCAGCCCACACAGACCTACGCCCATTGTGTCAATGATGCCATCTAGCCACCTCATCCTCTGCCACCCCCTTATCCTTTTGCCTTCGATTTATTTATTTATTTATTAGATTTGTACCCTGCCTTACTTGCACAAGTACGACTAAAGGCGGCTTCCAACAAAAATAAAAACAATATACAAACATGATATGCAGTAAACAATAATACATAAATTATACAGTATACTTTAACAAAAATAAGTAAATACCTTTACAATTTCGAGATACAATTCAATACAAAAATTAATAAACAATGCAAACCATAAGTAAAATTAATCTAGCATATACAGAATACCAAAAAATACAAAAGATAACAAAGTATACAATAATACCCAAATATACAATAATATACAATAATACAAAATTGCAAGAATTACTCTAAAACAGCACATAATGGGGGAAAGAAGCTCACGGCTCAGCGACTGCAGCAAGGGCGGGCAAAATAGTTCTTTTATAGTTACGGGAGGCCAGCGCAGGTGCTCCTACCTCCTCCAGCCATCAGGCCGTGGGAAGGCAAAGTTCAGAGAAGCCACTCTCCCCTCAGGACCAACATCGGTGGCAGCAGTGAGGCCAGGGAGAAGCGGCAGTGAAATCCCGTGGTGTCAGGCCATACTGTCTTTATATCCCCACCGAGGCGGGGCTCCAGCAGAGCGGCCACAGCTGGCCTCAAAGCCCTGGCTGATGACGGGGCCAGGGAGAGGCAGCAGTGCAGTCCCGGTCTTTCTCAGTATCAAGGCCTTCTCAAGTGAGTCCTCTATTTTCATTTGGTGGCCAAAGTACTTGAGCTTCAGCTTCAGTATTTGTCCTTCCAATGAGCAGTCAGGGTTGATTTCCTTTAGGATTGACTGATTTGATCTCCTTGCAGTCCAGGGGACTCTTAAGAGTCTCCTCCAGCACCACAGTTCAAAGGCGTCTATTCTTCTGCACTCAGTTTTCCTTAGGGTCCAGTTCTCACAGCCATACATTACTATTGGAAATACCATTGCTTTGACTATGCAGACTTTTGTTGGCAGAGTGATGTCTCTACTTTTTATTATGCTGTCTAGGTTTCTCATAGCTTGCCTCCCAAGAAGTAATCGTCTTTTTATTTCATGGTTGCAGTTACCATCTGCACTGATCTTGGATCCCAAGACAGTAAAGTCTGCCACTGCTTCCAGTTCTTCCCCTTCTATTTTTCAGGGATTGATGGGGCCAGATGCTATGATCTTGGTTTTTTTATGCTGAGTTTCAGGCCAGCTTTTGTAGTCTCCTCTTTCATCCTAATCAAGAGGTTCTTTAGGTCTTCTTCACTCTCTGCTATTAGGGTAGTCTCATCTGCATATCTCAGGTTGTTGATGTTTCTCCCACCAATCTTAATTCCAGTTTGTGCTTCATCCAGCTCTGTACTTACTCGCATGATGTACTTACTCTGCATATAAGTTAAATAAGTAGGGTGACAATATACAGCCTTGTCATACTCCTTTTCCTATTCTAAACCAACCATTAGTTCCATATCTTGTCCTAACTGTTGCTTCTTGACTCACATACAGATTTCTCAGAAAACAGATGAAGTGGTCTGGTACTCCCATCTCTTTAAGGACTTGCCACAGTTTATTGTGATCCACACAGTCAAAGGCTTTGGTGTAGTCAATGAAACAGAAATATATAATTTTTTCAGATACTCCCCTGCTTTGTCCATAACCCAGTGAATGTTGGCAATTTGGTCTCTAGTTCCTCTGCCTCTTTGGAACTCAGCATGTACTTCTGGAAGTTCTCAAGCCCCATACTGCTGAAGCCTAGCCTGTAAGATCTTAAGCATGACCTTGCTAGCGTGTGAGATGAGCGTAACTGTACGAAGATTTGAACATTCTTTGGCATTTCTCTTCTTTGGAATTGGAACATAGACTGACCTTTTCCAATCCTGTGGCCACTGCTGTGTTTTCCAAATCTGCTCGCATATTGAGTGCAACACTTTGATTGTATCTTCTTTTAGGGCTTTAAATAGCTCAACTGGAATACCATCATCTCCACTAGCTTTGTTGTTAGTAATACTTTCTAGGGCCCTCTAGACTTCATACTCCAGAATGTACGGCTCAAGGTCAAGGATTTCACCATTGTGGTTGTCAGGGATGTTAAGGTCCTTTTTGCAGAATTCTTCTGTGTATTCTTGCCATCTTTTCCTAATCTCTTCTGCATCTGTTAGGTCCCGACCATTTTTGTCCTTTATCATGGCCAGTTTTGCATTAATATGTTCCCTTAATTTCCCCATTTTTTTTGAAGAGATCTCTAGTCCTTCCTCTTCTGTTATTTTCCTCTATTACTTTGCACTGTTCATTTAAGAAGGCCTCCTTATCTCTCCTTGCTTTTCTTTGGAATTCTGCATTCAGTTGAGTGAAATGTCTAATTAGGGTGATGCTTCTTCCTTCCTTCCTTCTTTTCCCTCCCTCCCCAGTATATCTGAACTGCATAGTTATAGCGGTTTCATTCAGCTTTCATTAACATCACTCCATACTATAGGATGCTGGGATTTATAATTTGGTGATGTTAGATTTGGGTCACAGTGCTGTAACTCAGCTCTCCTATGCAGTCCACTGGCATGTGAACTCTAGAGGATCCATACAAACAACAAAATCTTTCCCTTATAGAAAGGTAAAGTTTTTGTTGTTTATATGAACCTTCAGGCAAATAGTTCTTACTTTTACTTTAAAATAAACAGTTCATCTAGATATTGTATATACATGTTTAATCTCTCTTTTGAGCATAATAATAAGTTAACATTTTACTTATGATGAAACAGTTCTTTGTTCTGACATCTTGTCTTTTTATTCCACTATTTCTAAGTATAAGATGGATGCAGGCAACCATTAGCCATTTTATGTTATTATTCCTCTACATTGCATCTATATTTCATCTGTGACAGCTATCATCTCAAAAAGGCAAAACCTTGTACTGTATCTAGAAAAAGTTAAAATCAAAAGAGATATTTCAGGCATATTCAAAAATGTAAAAAGTCCATTTCCTAAAAGTATCATAGCCTCAAGCAATTTTTATTTAGACATCCATAGAAATAACATGAATTTCTCTTACCGAGATGAATTTTTATATTTTAAAATGCTAAGAACTATCTATCTGAATTCCAGTGCAAACAACAGAAACTATCCCTTATGAAAAAGAACATTTATTGTACATTTATTGTATTTTTGGAATAGTAGCCATGTTAGTCTGTATTCATTTTTTTGTTCTGCTTTCTTTTTACCTTTTAAATATTACATTTGAAAAACAAACAGGTATTTAAAAAACATAGAGACATACAAATCTGATCAGAAGAATGAGTTCTTATATCATCATCTATCACTTTTAATTAATGAGGGAGGTGGCCCCATCAGTGAGGTGCAGCTGCAGTAGCCAGGGGCCTTTAGGGAGGCCTCTAGCTGCCTACAGATCCCATATAATTGATTATCTGTGCTACTGTTTGCTGTTAGAAGATTCTAGCAGTACATCTTCATGGACAGCGGACTTACCAAGTACAGTTTCCAGACGGCTCCTGCCTGCCACAGCCTTGTGCTATAAAATCAATCTCTTTCATTTAGGTGCAATGTTTACCCCTTCAGTCATTTTAATGAAAGAAGTGACATTCTTCTTCATGCCTTTTGGGATGACGATCACTGTCACAGAGCATCTGTGGGGAAATGATCCCTCTTCTCTTCACATGTCCAGGATTGCAAGTTTTCATTGACAAACTGGGTAATGAAACTTCTTTAAACCTCCTGCAACGTGAAATCGGCAGAAGCACTTGGTTTTGTCTGTCTGTACATTTGAACAGCTTGCCTCCAAAGCACAGATTGAAGAGGCACTTTAGAGATGAAGCTTTTAAGCTCAACTGAGCAACAGTAGTATTTCTTTTGCAGTCCCTGGACTGGATTAAAAAGTACCAGTACGCTGGCACAGTTCCCGGCTGCACAAGAAGTTCTGTCTAGATATTACTAGTAGACCAGCTTACACACCATTTGGTGCCTGGGAACAGCTCTGGTTTGGGTGCCTGGTCAGGGGAAGTGGGTGTTATATGTTGTGGTCTGGGTTCGAATTGTGCAGAGTTAAGCAGGTAGCTTTTGGCAGCAGCGGCGGTGCCCGTGTGGTTTTATCTCTCTCTCCCAGACAATAACAAGCAGTGATGCGGAGTAACGGTGCAAACAGAAAAAGCTTTTACTCAGCAGAATAGTTCATAAAGATAACATAAACAACAGATTCCTCTCTGAGAACGTAAAGCAGATAAACAGTCTGTAAGTCCTTGAGAGCAGTACTTTAAGTCCTGAGACACGGTAAAAGTACTCACTGCAACTCCAGCCTTCTCCTGGTTGGCTGTAGGTTGGGCAAAGCCCTTTTTGTCCTGGTTTGTTCCTTCAGTTGAGTTTCAGTCCTCTGAAGACTGCTCTGGCTCTTCCTCTCCCCCAGAGAGTTTCAGCAAAGCCAGCAGCTTTCACTCCAGGCAAAACAGTGAAGTCCATAAGGCAGTAAACTAGCTAGCAGTCTGGCTAGCATCCATTCAGTATGCTATGATGCAATGGCACAAAGCCTATGGCATAAAGCAGCTCTGGCATACAGCATTTGGCATAGAAGGGTTTTAGGCATAAAACGTTTTGGCATGAAGCAAAGGTGGCTACTGAGAAGTTCTAATTTATACATGATATTCTGCTCAGTCATCCACTCAGGAGATTCAGCTGGGTGCTGCTCTGCAGAGACCCTTAAATACATAGTTTCATGTATCTTATACAATACTACTTGCACACTGGTCAATATATCCCTATCAGAGGGAGTGCAGGTGCACCTTGTTTCTTGTGGCAGGGCCATGAAAAGCCGCTGCTGCTGGAGCCCTGGAGCTGCCTTGACATCTCGGCTCCCTCCTCTCGCCCCGTTGGTCAGGGGAGGTGGGAGCGCAGGTGCACCCTATTTTCTCGCGGCAGGGCCATAAAAATCCACTGCTGCCGCTGGAGCCCCGGAGCTGCCTTGACATCTCAGCTCCCTCCCCTGGCCCTGCCAGTCAGGGGAGGTGGGAGCGTAGGTGCACCCTGTTTTCTCACAGCGGGGCTATCAGAAGCTCCCACCACTGGAGCTCCGGAACTGCGGGTCAGGGGAGGTGGGAGTGCAGGTATGCCCTGTTTTCTCGCGGTGGGGCCATCGAAAGCCACCGCTGCTGGAGCCCTGGAGCCTACAGCACGGTAAGAGAATATTGCAGAGAGGCTAGGACGCGAATAAAATAGAAATCCTGACAAAGGAACCAGTTTTTGAAAAACCCGAATTTACCAGAAGGGTTTTGATTACTTTGAAGAAACATGGATTGAAATTATTGTGATTCACTTGCTATAGGATTGAATTCTCCAGATTTAACACACAGGATGATCTTTGAGTTTTGAATGAACTTTATTCATTTTTCATTTTTCCAGCAATAAATAATTATACAATAAATAATTAAGCAACATAATAAGCTGGTTGTTTATTAGAGTTCCAGTTTTATTTTTGGATACGTGCCACAAACAGTTTTTTCTGCTTTTCTGGAGCCCAGGAGCTGCCTCGACATCTCGGCTCCCACCCCTGGCCCCTGGCCCTGCTGGTCAAGGGAGGTGGGAGCGCAGATGTGCCCTGTTTCTCACAGCAGGGCCATCAAAAGCTGCCACCGCGGGAGCCAGCAGGACACTTTCTTGCCTCAGCCGGGTCAGGGCTGGTTCTTCCCTGGCTCCGTCATGGACATCTGAGCCATTGGGCTCCATCGTGGACATTTGAGCCGTGGGGCTCTGCTGTGGACATTGGGTAGCCGAGGGTATTGTGCAATTTAATTTTGTTATTGCTGTTTTTAAATGGTGTGTATTGCATTTTTTGTATTTGTTTTGTAAAATTTGTAAGGTGAAAACTGTACATTTTCTGGTATTTTTCGTTAACTTTTTTCTTGAGTCACACGTGGTGTCGAATGAGGTGGGATATAAATTTAGTAAATAATAATAATAATTGGCTCATGTGGTGGACCTGGACACTCCAATAATAATAATAATAATAATAATAATAATAATAATAATAATAATAATAATAATAATAATAATAATAATAATAATAATAATAATAATAAGGAAGGTACATCCACATTCTCACACTAAGCTACACTTTGGACTGCCTAAAATGATCCAATGTAAATTTGCCAGCAGGGCTTTTACGGTAGCTTTCCCTGCTTAACACTGGATCTTAGCCTCTATATCAGGAGTTCTCAACCTTTAAAAGTTGGGGGCTGGGTCATGCTCCCTCAGACAGCTTTGGGGGCTGGATGGCCATTTTGCCCTTCCTCCACCATATGGCACGTCCTAGTGTGGTGGAGGCCCACATGAAATGGCTCCATGGGCCACATCCGGCCTGTGGTCTGCAGGTTGAGAATCCCTGCTCTATATTATGACTCTGTTGGGATGTCGTTATTGCACACCATAATAGTTAAGCACTTCAGATCTTTATGTTTTTAATCCGTGAATTTTGTGTTGTTAGCCGCCCAGAGTAGGAAAACCTCCGAGATGGGCGGGCTATAAGTAAAATAGATAAAATAATAAACAAATCACACCTAGTTCTTCATGCCCAATCTTCTTCACCTAGGGTTTGTTTTAAAAGTCTTCAATAAAAAAGAGTCCAGTCCACTGTCAAACAGCTTTTATTATCAAGAAAACCTTCCTAATGTTTTGGCAAAATCTCTTTTCTTGTAATGAACTCATAACCTGTGTAGCTACAGAAAACTACAGAAAACAGACTTGCTCAGTCTTCCACCTAATGGCTGTTCAAAGAACTTATCACATTATCTTTCAGCTTTCTGTTTTTTTACAGGCTAAACATCTCCCGTTCCTTCAACTATTTCTCATAGGGTTTGGTTATTAGAACTTCTATCATCCTGGTTGCCTTCCTCTGGACACATTTTGGCTTATCAATATCCATATTAAACTGTGATGCCCAGAACTATGTAAGACTGATCATGATCATATGATAGCAGATGGAAGAGAGCATTTGGAATAATTTAAGAAAAAGAGAAATGAGGGGAAAGAGAGAGAAGTGGAAATGACTATATTTGGGTTGTTGACCATCCAAGTGGACATAAAGGTTTGTATTGCTGTATCAGGTCAAGCAGAGATGTCGTTGAAGATGAGGCGTTTCCTTCACAGTTATATAGCCTATCAGAAAAGTCGGGATTGACCTTTTAAAATATTTTGTTGCTTTTCAATAGTCGCTTTCATGTATACATTCCTGTGTGTGTTCAATTGTTTGCTATGGAAATTTCCACTTAGTATTATAAACGACTAAAGTAAAGCAATCACACTTATATACTGCCCCACAACGCATAGTGCACTCTCTGGGCACAAGTTAATTAACATTTTGCCCCCAGCATATTGGGTACTCATTTACTGACTTCGGAAGGAGGGAAGGCTGAGTCAACCTTGAGTCCTGGTCAGGATCAAACTCACAACCTTTTGTTTGCAGGACAGTAGTTTAACCACTGCACCACCAGGGTGTGTCCTGCCAGCCCTCTCTGTCCTGGAGAGCTGGTGATGGTGAGGTCCCCCACAGTCTCCCCCCCAAGGGCTATGTTAGTCATCATCCCCTTGGGTATCATTTGTCAATTTGAGGTCCCAATTAACCTTAACTGGGTTTTCCTGAGTCCTGGACCTGGGAGGCAGGTGAGGAGGGCTGAGCTTCATGCCAGGGTGTCAGAGACCTGTGAGCATCACACTCCTCTCTATCTTCCTCACCCTGTGGGCTGGGGCCAGACAACCTGTCACACACACATATGAGGAATGTGTCTATTCTCTCACACCATCTTTATATTTGGAGAGATCCCAGTTTACACAATTTGGGATGTATATGGCTCTGTTTTTGAAAGCTAATCAAGTTTTATTGTTTTATTACTGAGATTCATTTTGGGTTCTGTTTATGATGCCCAGCCAGCCACATTAAATTGGGCTGAAAGAGAATCCACTCTCCCCCCCCCCCTTAATAGATACTAGCATAAGGAACATAGACTGCTTTGAATACCAGGGAACAATATATAAATGCAAAGTACTGTCATGCTTTTATAGGCCACAATGTATTGCATCAAAAAGATGAAATTAAAATGTAAATGGACCTGGAGGTGAATCTTTCCATTCCCTCATCTGTTAGTTATTTGGGTCTTCCAGGACTGATAAGCAGTGAAAGCACTTCTTGGAACTATCAATCATCTTTAAAATGAAGCAGTTACACCATGCTACTCCCAGAAAGATGTCATCTCCAGTAATATATGGTTACCAAGTTAGGGACAATGATAGAGGTGAATGTGAAGAGAAGTGGAATGAATAGAGAGAGCACTTCCCACCCGTTAGTATAAGAGATACTGTAGAAGTTCAGCCTCAGTCCACAGTGTTTCAGACGTGATGTGAATTTCTGAATTTTGCTCACTTGTTTTTCACTTTCAGTGTGACTGATCTTGAAGACTCTAATATGATGACACTGCACACAACCCTAGCTATAAAGCCAGGGATGCACTGCAGCAAGTTCTGTCAGGTTCTGCAGAACCGGTAGCGGAAATTCCCCCAGGCCACACCCACTTGGTTGGCTACGCCCACCTCCATAGCCCACAGTGCAGGATGTTTGGCCATGCCCACAGATTTGGCCAGCCCACAGAGTAGGTAGTAATTTATTTTTTGTAGTGCATCACTGTATAAAGCAAATAACAAAACAAGCTGTACACACACACACATTAGAACAGCCATGCAGTATTCTACCTACGTTGAAGTCCATACAGAATATGTTGGATGAGAAATGCATAAAAGACAGTTAAAGCAATAGATAACACATAGAACACTGTTCAGAAATATTAACCCTCCTTTGCCAGTTCAGACCACTGACATTCCTAGCTCACATTGACAGGGTTTTTTTCTTTTGTTTTGGGCAACATTTGAAAGATGCTGATGACTAGTCTTTGGCAGGAGTCAAGAGGAAAGGAATTAGGGAAGAACTCTACAGAAACCCCTGTGGTCCCCATCGGGAGGCAGAGACATGCCCGACGACCTGGGGTTACCCTACCGCATGGCAACTTGTTCACTCCCAGAGGTTTCCAGGGACAAACTCCGGAATGCGGGCATCCCTCCCCCGTACCAGGAGAGACCGCCGCCGCTGTTCTCCGAGCCTTGATGGGCACCCGATGGCCATCATCCTATGATCTCTGACCTCATCCTTCTCCCTGACCTCTCACCCTTAACCCCTCCTTCCTAAAGGGATATAAAGGATGCTTACCTTAACCACGAGGCATCCAGATCCATGGTGTCCTTCCAGGGGATGCTATAAGAGAAGAGACGTGTAATTAATAAATAGTTTAAACTTATTCGAGCATCTGTGGTTATTTCAGCTAATCCATTCCTAAATCACCAGGACCAGATGGCATCCATCCACGAGTTCTCAGGTAACTTAAAGATGAAATTGCTGATTTCCTAGCTAAAATATATAATATTTCCCTCAAATCAGGCTTTGTGCCTGATGACTGGAAGGTAGCGAATGTAACACCAATTTTCAAAAAAGGATCCAGGGGTGATCCAGGAAATTACCGACCTGTCAGTTTGACATGTGTCCCAGGTAAAGTGATGGAAACCATCCTAAAAGATAGAATTAATAGGCACATAGAAGAGAAGGCGCTGCTAAAGGAGAGCCAACATGGCTTTTACAAGGGCAAATCATGCCTCACTAATCTGTTGGAATTTTTTGAGAGTGTCAACAAGCATGTGGATAAGGGGGATCCAGTTGACATTGTTTATCTGGACTTTCAGAAGGCTTTTGACAAGGTCCCGCACCAAAGGCTCTTGAATAAACTTACCAGTCATGAAATAAAGGGACAGGTCTTGTCCTGGATCAGCAACTGGCTAAGGGACAGGAAACAGAGGGTAGCACTAAATGGACACTTCTCCAAGTGGAGGGAAGTAGAGAGTGGGGTCCCGCAAGGTTCAGTACTGGTACCCCTGCTTTTCAACCTCTTCATAAATGATCTAGAGGTAGGAGTAAATAGAAAGGTAGCCAAATTTGCTGACGACACTAAATTATACAGGGTAGTGAAAACTGTGAGAGATTGCGAGGAGCTCCAGAGGGATCTCTTGACACTGGGGGAGTGGGCAAAACAGTGGCAAATGAGCTTCAACATTAGTAAGTGCAGAGTGATGCATGTTGGGGTAAAAAACCCCAATTACATTTATAAACTGATGGGTTCTGAACTCTCTGCGACAAACCAGGAAAGGGACCTTGGTGTCCTGGTGGACAGCTCAATGAAGGTGTCAACCCAGTGTGCCTCAGCAGTGATAAAAGCAAACTCAATGTTAGGGATCATTAGGAAGGGTATAGAAAATAAGTCAGCAAGTGTCATTTTGCCTCTTTATAAATCTATGGTGAGGCCCCATCTGGAATACTGTGTACTGTTCTGGTCGCCATACCTCCAGAAGGATATTATGGAGCTGGAAAAAGTGCAGAGGAGGGCAACCAAAATGATTAGGGGACTGGAACACCTTCCTTACCATCTGAGGCTGCAATGGTTGGGCCTTTTCACTCTTGAACGACGGCGTCTAAGAGGTGACCAGACTGAAGTTTATAAAATCATGCACGGTGTGGACAAAGTAGATAAGGAAAAACTGTTTTCCCTATCGCATAACACTAGAACTAGGGGACACTCGATGAAACTTTTGGGTACTAGTTCTCAAACAAATAAGGGAAAGTACTTTTTCACCCAGAGGATTACTGGTCTATGGAACTCCCTGCCAGAAGAAGTGGTGACAGCTGTCAGTCTTGACAGCTTTAAGAAAGGATTAGACAAGTTTATGGAGGACAAGGGTATCAATGGCTATAATTATGGATACTTAAGGACAACCTCCGGGTTGGAGAGATAGGCAGGATATCTCTCAATGCCATTTCCAAGGAATCCTAAGCAGGTGAAGGCATCTCCTTGGGAATACCCTGAAGCAAATGGTGAGCCACTGTGTGAGACAGAATGCTGGACTGTATGGGCTGTGGCCTGTTCCAGCAAGGTTGTTCTTATGTTCTACATCCTCAAAGAATGCCAGATCAACCTGAGATAAGGCAATGCAGCATGAAGATGTTGCTTAAGTGCATTGTAGGTTAAGCATAACAGTTGGAGGTAGATGTAGAAGAAGACAAGAGCTTAGAGCATAAGAGCGGCCTCTGGTAAAGTGGAATAATTTCATCTCACGACTCTACTATCTTGAAGCAGGCAGTGTTTGGAAAACTTACTACTTTAGATGATGACTTAGTGCCCTTAAGTTGCTTATTTACCATAGCCTTTAATAGGGGTTTGAGATATGTGATAATGTTCAAGAAAGTGATTCCTTTTTGCTGCCACTCCTTAGAAGGAGCCCTTGTGACACAGTGGTTAAGCTCTTGTAGTGCAGCAAAAATTGCTGCCATTGATGGGGCTCAAGGTTGGTAAAATGAGTACCTAGCATATTGGGGGCAAAATGCTTACCTTGTGAATTGCCCAGAGAGGCACTATGGGGTGGTATATAAGTACAATTGCTATTGAAATGCTATAGTTTATTTCTTAGGCTCCTTAGTCTTAGTAAAACACTATCCACTACACCATGCTGATTCTCCTACTAGATTACTACTGCTACAGTATGTGCTCTCAAATTAGCTTCGAGATAGATACCATTGCAACATTTCTAAAGTATGCGAGCTATTTCTTTTTTTATTCGTGTCAGCGCATTGCACACTTAAAAAAATTATGAACACCTATGAAATATATATATAATTCAGTCAAATTAAAATGTAAAAATGACTATGCTATTTTTGACCAGAAGTGGGTTACTTCTATATCTTCTTTTGTACATGTGGAAGGACATAAATTGCATGCATATAAACATTGCATTGATTGAATTTTCCCCTGATTCATGTAGTCTCATTTTACTTGATTATTTTTTAACTTCCTACTTCACTTTGAAGTCTATTGAGTGACCTTCAGATGGTTCTTCAGAATCTTGTCCTGGTGGGAAATATTCTTCAGCATGTATATCCATTTAGCAAGGTATGTTGTTTTTGTTTCCCATAAATTTAGTCTAGCCTCCTCAGGTTTAATATTTAGAAGCTGAGAGGTGACAGAAAACATTTCCTTGATTTTAGCTATCGGGGGGGGGGGGGGAGATAAAGAAGTGGATAGGTTTGGTGCTCTATTACCTGTACATTATTTACTACCACTTCTCAACATTCTTCCAGAGAGGCAATGCCAGCAAAATTACATACTTTTTCGGAGGAGATAGATTTCAGGTAGCCAGTAATAACTCTGCATGATTCATTAAGAGCTGCACCCACTTATTTGGCATGTTCTGATTTATACCATATGACACCAGGCTGAAACATCCAGTTTCCTAAGTTTGTTATTTCTGGTGATAACATTCTGTTTGGTGTTCAATCAAGGTCTTTTGTAGTTCATGTTTCAATCCAGTGTGATGCAATAGGGCAGTGTTCCAAAATCTTGCCTTCCCAGCTAACTCTGAGCTTCCTCTCTGCTTCTCTGTTCTTCAAATGAAAGTGTTATCCTGGTCATTATCTTCCATAATTTCCAAATAGCTCAATAAAATGCCCAGACTGGCTCAATCACTGGTGTAAAAAGAGGCTTCCAAAGCTCAGAGAAGTTACTTTTAATAACCTGGTGGCCATGCTGGCTAGAGGATTCTGGAAGGTGTTGTTGAAAAGACAGCCACTGTGGTATAGTGGATAGAATATAGAAGTAGGACTCCATAGGTCTTCGTGAAATTCCTTGTACAGGCATGGAAACTCACTTGGGGATGGTACTAATGAAAACACTTCTTAAATATCTTATATTCAAAAGCAACGTTTTCAAGGCAAAGATGCTCTCTTTTGAAAACTGACAATGTATTATTCCAAGAACACAACAGCCACCAATGGAGAGACCAAAAGCCACATAAATATATAGAAACCATTGGCAATTCTGTGAGACAAATTACTAACCTTTCTTCCTTTCAACAGTTGTGTCAGACACGCTTGGATACCATAGCAACCAGCAGCATGTTTGAAGTGGGCTAGTAAATTTCATCGTGCTTTTGGAGCCAAAATAGCAGCTGTTACTGTTTTACTGTGAAGACACATCACACACATTCAGTTTTGTTTGTATTCTCCAAAAATCAAACCCACTGCCTAGAAAACTACCAATTAAAACATAATTTTCAGCAGTATATTCCCTGCATAGCCATTCATATTTTAGTAGTAGTTATTATCCAACAGTCCCAACCAATGTTCTATGACCTGGTGAGTTCCAGATATTTTGTATCATAACTGTCAGTAGCCCTAGCCAGGAAGGATGATGGGAGCTCTACAAAAGCCCTGGTGTCACAGTGCTCTACTGCAGTCCAAAACTACTGACATTGTGAGTTTGATCCTGATGGGGATCAAGGTTGACTCGGGCTTCCATCCTTCCAAGGTCAGTAAAACAAGTATCCAGCATGTTGGGGCAAAATGCTAATTACCTTGTAAAGACTATTGGGTATTTTTCACAAGGTTAGCAGACTATAAGATAAAAATGAAATAAAAACAAAAACCCAACAGCAAAAATACAGAAAACAAAAGTGATGAGAGACTAGCCTAGTCTTACCAAAACAAAATGTTAGCACTTTGTATGATTAAAAATCACTCTAGAAGCATTTAAAGTAGAAAAAGATATCTTTACTTACAGTGACCATCTGTAGCTACAGTCAGAGAAAAAAAGAGGAGAAATGGAGTCTCTTGCATGCTGGAACCCCTGCATGCTTGCTGCTTGAGGATGGTCAGACAAAGAAGAGAGGGTGTTGGCTGGCTTTAAATGCTAGAGGTGGAAAAACAACTTTTCCAATCAAGTTAGTGGCAAAGGACAGTGACATTGGGCTGCAAAGCCCCCTCCCACCGACACATACCCGTCAAGTGCAGCCCCTGGAAATTCAGGAACTGCTCCGGCCCAGGTGCGTATGTGCTGCAACAACTCATCTGCACATGTGCAGAACCCCTCTGCGCATGTGCAGAGCCCATTTGCGATGGGCACGCATGCGCAGTAACCCCTTTCCCCACCGTTCAAATACGGGGTGGCAGCGGGAAAGGGGAGGAAAGAAGCAGAGAAATACGGGAAATCCCAGCCAATCCAGGATACTTGACAGGTATGCAATGACACCTGGTGTTACTGCTTATAAGATGGCCTTTATCTTAACAAAAGCAGCATAGTCAGACAGTAAAGTGTAACCCCATTTTCAGAAAATGCACCCCCCAGTCTTTTATTTCTATCTTTCTATCCCCTTTTATTAAAGTTATTCCATTTTATTCCTCTCAAATAAACTTATTTCATTCATTTTATTCTGCCACACATGTTTAGAATTGATTAGGCTTATGTGTACACAAGCACCACTCTGACCATGCACCCATTCACACACGCTTGAAGGTATATACTGCAAGAGTTGACACAACAGACTTGGCCCCTTTTACTCCTAATAAATATTATTTCATTGGCAGTTATACCTGGGATGTCAGATAACTTAATAAAAATGTTTTCGAATACCTGGAACTGTTCTATTCAAGATAGCATATTTCCTTTGCTCTGTATAGATTATGTCCCCCAAAAAAGACTCTAAAATATTTTAGATTTGATTTTAACATGCTCTGTTTGTATCTCAAATCAGGATCTTTTCTTGCACCTCAGCCTATCTCCCGCAAGCATCCAGGAAGGCTCAATGCCACAGGAAGCCATCACTTCACATTTTGCCCCAAGCCACCTTGATTCCTCTGTTTACTTGTTGTATTGTTTTGTTTACTCTTGCACCTGGCATGCTCATTGTTTTTGGGACCTCTCCTGTATTCAATTGTAGATAGTGCTTGGGCTGACTCAGGATAGATTAATTGTTGGGTGGGAATGGAATATTGCCAAGAGCCTCAAGCAATGCTCTTCCTCAGGGGAGTCTGAAGGATGCCCATCTTCGTCATTGGTCAATTCTCAACCTGGATTCAAAATCTGGACTTCTGATTTGTGCCAAATTACAATCCTGGCGCCCACTGGATGTCACCTGAATGATGTCACAACCTGCATTTGCTAAACTATGAACTCTGTCATTTCCAGGGCAATTGCTCTACCCATCACCTTTTGTTCTATGTAATTGACCTGTTTTGTCTCTGTATGATTGACCTTTTAATGTAACAAAAGAGTCTGGTGCCGGGTTTTTGTTCACCATTGTAAATCTCTTGTTTTGTAAACTTGTTAGCTAGCAGTAGAACTAGTTGAGCTCCCTTGGGTGGAGGGTATAAAAATCTCCTGATAGAAAATGTCAGGAGCGCTCTCAGCACATTTGCAAGCAAGACATCGGAACCAAAAAGAGCTGCTCACTTAAGGGACTTTAATAGGCAAAAAGGTTGAGACTAGGGCTTTTCCCGGCACCTGGCCAGTGACGCTTAAACCCCTTTTCAATAAACCAATTTTAATTTTTGCCTATATTAAACGCTTCCTCGGTCTTGGGAGAAGGGCTCCACCAGTGACTCGAACCGAAGTTGTAACTGTATCCAGTAGCCATTTTTCTGGTAACAAAAGGAAGGCCGGAAAACTCTGTGCCCTCCCCCTGAAGATGCTGAATTACAACTGTTACTATGTCTTTCTTCTAACCAGTGAACTGGGGCTAATGAGAATTGGACTCTGGCAACATCTGAAAGGCTACAGGTTTCCCAGCCTTGCAAGTGTGTGATTTAAGCAGAGACAGAAAATGGAGTGACACAATGTCTGTTAAAGATATAAACACATTGTGTCCCGACAGACTTAGGGTACAACTACCTGATGGGGGAAATATGTTTTGAACTGCTTTGATTGACAGTTTTTCAAATCGGGTCTCTGTTGGTTTCTGCAGATGAAAATCATTGTAGGTATCCAGATGACAAACAAGGGCAGAGGGAGAGAACGCTGTCATATATTTGCGTGGAGCTGTTGCAGTGGATGTTGCCTTTGATCTAATGAAGTGTCAATTGGCAATTTCCAATGGGAGCAGTGCTTCATCCCCCCTTCCAGTTTACATATCTGAGCCAGCACTAAAAATGAAAGCATTTTTTTAAAAGAAAGGAAAGAAACACTCTTTGAAGACAGCATGAGCTGACACCAACCCCCCCCCACACACACACACACACACAAACAAACACCCTAGATAAATACAGGGTATAAAATAGAGATAAGTGATGTCAAGCCAATCACAACAAAATAAAATTACACCTGCTGGCTGAATAAAAAGAGGCTATTTCCCCAAAGGCTTCCCTGCACTGAGCTTTACACTGTTTAATTGCTGATTTTTAATTTGATTTAATCTGTGCTTTGTCTAATACAAATTGTGGGGTAAGGGGTCAATGTAAGTGCCCCCTAAGTTCATTTGTCTTTCTTTTTATATCTTACCATATGATTTAAGAACTGTTTATGAAGTAGTCTTCTTCTTGGTGTTAAGATTGCTTCCTGGATTGGACTCCATGTCATTTACCATTGGGATCAAAGAATCCTATTGGAAGGCAAGAGATTCCATAAGCATCTTGGAACTTGACTAATGCCCTTTGGATGGTGCATGGCTATTCTTCTTGTATTGGACCATCCTGAAGAACCCTAAAGCTTTGACATAGGCTTGTTTTGAGAGTAATTTGGCAACTAGTATGGTGTGTGTGTGCATGAAGAAATATTATTATTATTATGTTTATTTCTATACCGCCTTTCTTACCCAACGGGCAACTCAAGGCGGTTCACAACAGTAAAATAAACACTAAAACAAAATACAGCATTACAATATCAGAACAAATAGCAATAACAATACAATAATCAGCAAAATGAAAGATAAATAAATACAAAATAATACAGTCAAATCCATATAATCAATAACATAGTAACAATAGATAAGATCCCCAGAGATACAATGTACAACAGATCATAAGCCCATACAGTGCGATACAAAGCGTCTTGCCTGATAGACCACAGCCCTAATAACACAAGGTATATTTCCCCAGGCGAAGGAGTGGAGGCGAAGCAGTCCAGCTTTTTCGTATCGGCCTGAGGCAGGACCCAGGAGTGCGAAGAAAAGAAAAGGCGCTTCCCCCTCCCCACGCAGCAGCAGCAGCAGCAGCAGCAGCAGCAGCAGCAGCAGTCCTTGAGTGGCAGCAGGTCTTCGGCTCAGCATGGTAGCCCACAGCCCTTTATCCTCCCCACAGATGGACTGGGAAGGAAGGAAGGGCAGGGTTCCCCACAGCTGTGGGAGCAGTCCTCAGGCGGCAGCAGATCTTCGGCTCAGCCGAATATCAGAAGCTTCATATTCTCCTTCCCTTCTCGTTCAACATACACTCTATCAATGTCCTGAAAAGTCTACATGGGTCACCATTGTTCATAAGCAACTTGCAGAACAACAACATACTCCTAGGTTAGATCTAGGTTGCTAGATGAATAACACAGTGGTTTAGGTATCTGGCTGTGGAGGCAAAGGTTGGGAGTTTATTTCCTCACTGTGCATCCCAGAAGAGAAAGTCTGTATAGTCATGTGCAAGCTGCATAGTCCTAGGGTGCCCCCAGAAGAAGTGAATGGTAAATCATATCTGAGTACTTTCTACCTAGAAAACCTTGGAAAGGGTCACCATAAGTTGTAACTTGATGACATACAATTATTATTAGATCTAGATTGGATTTACATGTTCCTTTAAACCTTTTCTCAGTTCCTAGCCAAGTTTATTGTTTCACATGATGCCACCTCACCCTTAAAATGGTTGAGGTTTCAGTTTTTTCCTTCCTCTAGGCAGCACCTAGACCTCTGTTTTTCCTGTATATAATTATATATAAACTCCAACATAAAGAGGAATGTGTGCACTATACAATATCAATTTACTGTTGTTCAGTCGCACAGTCGATTCCGACTCTTTGCGACCCTATGGACCATCACTCTCCAGGCACCTCTGTCCTCCACCATCCTCCTTAGTCCACACAGCCCCATGCCCATTGTGTCTACAATACCATCTAGCCATCTCATCTTTGGCCGTCCCCTTCTTCTTTTGCCCTCCACCTTCCCCAGCATCAAGGCCTTCTCAAGTGAATCCTCTCTTCTCGTTTGATGTCCAAAATACTTCAACTTCATCTTTGTTATTTGTCCTTCTAAGGAGCACTCAGGGCTAATCTCTTCTAATATTGACCTATTTGTTCTCCTTGCTGTCCAGGGGACTCTCAAAACTCTCCTCCAGCACTACATCTCAAAGGCATCTATTTTTCTTTGCTCAGCCTTTCTAATGGTCCAGCTCTCACAGCCATACGTTACCACCGGAAATACCATTGCTTTGACTATGCGGACTTTTGTTTGCAGTGAGATATCTCTACTTTTCACTATGTTCCCCAGGTTTTTCATAGCTTGTCTCCCAAGAATCAGTCGCCTTTTTATTTCATGGCTGCAATCTCCATCTGCAGAGATCTTGGATACTTTTTCCCCATCTATTTTCCAGGGACTGATATGGCCTGTTGCCATTATCTTGGTTTTCTTGATATTGAGTCTCAGGCCAGCTTTTGCACTCTCTTCTTTCAACCTAATCAGGAGCTTCTTTAGGTCTTCTTCACTTTCTGCCATTAGGCTGGTATCATCTGCATATCTCAAATTGTTGATGTTTCTCCCAGCAATTTTGATCCCATATTGTGATTCCTCCATCCCTGCATTGCGCATTATGTGCTCTGTGTATAAGTTGAATAAGCAGGGTGACAGAAAGCAGCCTTGTCTTACTCCTTTTCCTATTCCAAACCACTCCATCATTCCATACTCTGTCCTAACTGTTGCTTCTTGACTCATGTACAGATTTCTCATGAGACATATGAGGTGTTCTGGTATTCCCATCTCTTTAATTACTTGCCACATTTTGTTGTGGTCCACACAATCAAAGGCCTTGGTGTAGTCAATGAAGCAGAAGTAAGCTTGTTTCTGGTATTCCTTTGTTTTCTCCATGATCCAACGTATGTTGGCAATATGATCTCTGGTCCCCCTGCCTCTTCTGAACCCAGCCTGCACCTCTGCTAGTTCTCTTTCTACATGCTGCTGCAGTCTATCCTGTATTATCTTGAGCATCACTTTGCTAGCTTGTGGGATGAGCGCAATTGTTTGATAATTTGAACATTCTTTGGCATTGCCCTTTTTTGGGATTGGGACGTATACTGATCTTTTCCAATCCTGTGGCCACTGTTTCGTTTTCAAAATCTGCTGGCATATAGCATGTAGTAGCTTGATTCCATCATCTTTTAGGGCTTTGAAGAATTCAACTGGGATACCATCATCTCCACTGGCTTTGTTATTTGCTGTGCTTTTTAGGCTTTTCTGACTTCACTCTCTAGGATGTCTGGTTCAAGTTCAATTTCCCCCTCATTGTTATTATCCGGGGTGTTTAGGTCTTTTTTTGTAAAGTTCCTCTGTGTACTCTTTCCATCTTTTCTTTATCTCTTCTGCATCCGCTAACTCTTTGCCATCTTTGTATTTTATCGTGGTCATTTTTGCTTTGAACGTTCCCTTGACTTCCCCAATTTTTTAAAGAGATCTCTAGTCCTGCCTCTTGTGTTGTTTTCCTCTATTTCTTTTCACTGTTCATTTAGTTAGCTTTCCTTATCTCGCCTTGCTTTTCTTTGAAATTCTTTATTTAAGTGATTGTATTTTTTCCTTTCTCCTTTGCCTTTTGCATTCCTTCTTTCCTCTGCTATTTTAAGAGCCTCATCCGACAACCACTTTGTTTTCTTGCGCTTCTTTTCTTTTGGTACAGTTTTCCTTGCTGCTTCCTGCATAATGTCTCTCATCTCTGTCCATAATTCTTCTGGTACTCTGTCTATCTGGTCCAGACCATCGAATCTGTTCCTCACCTCCACCGTGTATTTCTTGGGTATGTTGTCTAGATCATATCTATCCGGCCTATTAGTTTTCCCTATTTTCTTCAGTCTGAGCCTGAATTTTGCAATTAGTAGATTGTGATCTGAGCCACAGTCCACTCCAGGTCTTGTTTTTGCTGACTGTATGGAGGTTCTCCATCTTTGGCTGCAGAGTATGTAGTCAATTTGGTTTCGATGTTGGCCATCTGGTGATGTCCATGTGTAGAGTCTCCTCTTGTGTTGCTGGAAAAAGGTGTTTGCTATGACTAGTGTGTTATCTTGGCAGAACTCTATCAGTCTTTGCCTTGCTTCATTTTGTGTTCCCAGACCAAACTTGCCTGTTATTCCGTCCACTTTTTGATTTCCTACTTTTGCATTCCAGTCTCCTAAGATAATGTGGACATCATTTCTTGGTGTCTGTTCTATAAGATGTTGTAGGTCCTCATAGAACTGGTCTACTGTGGCTTGATCTGCACTAGTAGTTGGTGCATATATTTGGATTACAGTGATATTAAATGGTTTGCCTTGTAGTCTGACTGACATCATTCTATCATTTTTGAGATTGTATCCCATTACTGCTTTTCTCACTCTTTTATTTACAATTATGGCCTCTCCATTTCTTCTGAGGTTTTCTTGTCCACAGTAGTAGATATGATGGTTTCCAGAGCTGAATTCGCCCATACCTGTCCATTTTAGCTCACTGATTCCCAAGATGTCCATACTTATTCTTTCCATTTCCTTTTTTTACCACTTCCAGCTTTCCTTGGTTCATAGATCTTACATTCCATGTTCCTATGCAATATTGTTCCTTACAACACTGTATTTCTCCTCCACCTTTCCTGCCCATCCCTTTCTGTCCATCTAATGTGCTGAGCATCCTTCCTGTTTCTTCTGATTTGTCCCTTTGTTTTGCCTTTGCTTTGGTCAATAGGGTTCTCTTGGCAAACTCCTTGGCATGCTTTGCTGGTTTCTAAGCCATTTCCCCCCCATCATACATATTATCACAGTTTAAAACAAGGTAACATCATGCATATTATCACAGTTTAGAACACAGTATCAGTTTAGAACTGATGTCAGTCAGTTCTAAACTGACACAGTGTCACAGTCACTATGTCAGTTGCTATAAGTCATCTATGTTAAGTCAACTATATTATTTCAATTCGATTACTGATCCCTTGCATGCATGCAGCAGCTCTTGCCTCCCTTCGGCTGCGAGGAATTGGTCAAAGGCGCCGACTCAGGCCTCACTGTGATGGTGGCTGCGGATGGTGTCTCCTGGGGGTGGTCGAGGGTCTCCTGTGTCTGCAGTGTCTGTGTCTGCAGTGTCAGCACGGCCCTTCCTCTTTGCCCTCCGGGGCGTTGCTACTCTAGGAGGACTTCCCTGGGCCTCTGAATGGTAACTGGGCAGTTGGGGCCTGTGTCCTTCTCTGCCTTTTCCTTCCCTGCACCCAGGTTTTAGGATGGGGTGGGAGGGAGGGGCCGATTCTTCACTCACCTCCGCCCAAGGCCTCTGGAAGGTAACTGGTCAGTTGAGGCTTAGGTCTTTCTCTGCCATTTCCTTCCCTGGACAATATCAATTTAGAAACTTCTTAATTGGATTTTGACATGGATTTTTCCAATATGTAGATCCAGTCTTAGATTATAAACATACATTACCTAATAATGATGTACTTTTGAAATGTGAAAAGGTATCTAATAAAGCAGGGATTCCCAACCTACAGCCCCCGGGTCGAATTCATCCAGCCCCTGGGCCGAATTGCTGCCGATGCCAGAAGTGGCCCTACATCACTGGAATTGCCCAAATCACTGTGTTTTTGCACTGAAATGCTGTGAAAATATGGCAAAAAAAAAATCAAAAATGGTACAAAAATGTTCCTCCCTCACTCTTTCCTCCAAAGGAAGTGGCGGAGGGAGGAAAAACGCCTGGAAAAGCAGTGCAAATGCAAATGCAAGTGCTACTGCTGCCGCCAGTGGCAGGAAGGACCATGTGACCGTTTTTTCAGCTGACTGATGGGGCGTAGTCAGGTCCCTGGCAAAAAAAGGTTGGGAACCCCTGTAATAAAGAATTAACATAGATTAGTACCAAGTCACAGAAAAATACTGATTATCTTCAATTCCTATTAAATATCTTCTTATAAAATTAAATTATTTCCGCCCGATAAGCTTTTAAATCCAGAATTCCAAGAAATTAAGCCAAAATATTAAAGATGTGTAAATAAAACCATCACCTCATCAACACTGAAGCATTTTAAGGACAGTTTATTTCAGGCAGAGAGTATGTCACCTCTTTAGCACTAGAAGGAGGGCCTTTCCGGTATCCGCTCTGGCCCTGTGGAACCTCCTGCTGACCAAACTATGCCTCCAGTCAGAGTTATTAGCATTTAGAAAAGGCCTCAAAACTTGGTTGGCTCGGCGGGTGTGGGGTGCTGCCTATGGAGCCCCCCCCCCCGCTGGTTCATATGAATGCCATCTGGGTTTTAGTCTTTGTTGTGAATGTGGAGGGGTATTTTAATGGTTTTTAATGCTTTTATGGTTTTAATTGTTATTGTGGAGATGCTTTTATATTTTAGTATTCTCATTTGTTAGACTGTAAGCCACCCGGGGGCGGCGATAAAAGTCGAACAAAATAAATTAGCAGGATCTTAACATCTCAGAGATAGCTACATTTAGATTGCAACCAACATTTGTAGAGGCGAAAGCTAATACAGGTATTGGTGTGGAAATTTGACAAACCTCCAAAGTATGCCAAAAGAAGATGTTATCCAAGGAGTTGTTGGAAATGTATTGTTTGAGTATTTTTTTTAAACAACTTAGTATGCTCCCTGTAGTTGGAGTGACTGGGATGGACTGTCTACCTATCCAGCACTAATCAATCTTTCCTTCACGGCTTCTGAATTCAAAGAGAGCTGCAGTTCACTCCACTCTGTATTCTTTCCCTCTCTTTTGTCAGTTCATGTCAGTTGCTTTGTTGTTCATTTGATTGCTAGCATGAGTACAGTAAGGAAAGCAGCCTGCACATGTTTTTTAAAATTCAAATACCTCAGAGCTTGTTATTGAGATTTTCATTGCCAATTAATGAGAAAAAGGTTGAGTTTGGGAATGTGTAGCCGTTCTCCTCTGTACTTATAGTAAAGCTAAAAGGTAAAGGTTGCCTTTGACTGAAAAGCAGTCAAATCCAACTGTAGGGTTGTTGTGTATTACGGCACATTTGCAAGTTGTGCAGACAGCGCCTTGCAAGAAGAAAATGGTGGCCTTCCGCCATCCAAATTAGGAGCTAAAGTTGGCGCCACCCCCCCCCCCCCCAGTCTAGGGCACACTCATTTTGAGGCCTATGATTGGTTACAGTTTTGGATCCTGTTCCTCATTGGTTAATTACATATATACCCGTTTATGATTGGTTAGTTATGGTTGGTTACAGTTTTGGATCCTGTTCGTCATTGGTTAATTACATATATACCCGGTTATGATTGGTTAGTTATGGTTGTCTGGTGGGTCTCTACTTTGTATCAAGGAGCCACCGCCGGGGAGACACTATATAAGCCCCATGAGTAAACAAGGGTGGGGCCGGACCGGATCTATACTACCCATTCCGCACAGATACCCAGCAATGTGCTAAGCCTGGGTCTCCTCCACTATGCTACCACTCCTAGTGAAGCTAGCCTTTGCCTCCTGCATGGCAGATTCCGGAAGGATTGATTTCATGGGATTGTATAATCATCTCTGTGTCTGGAGCACCTTGTGAGCATAACCTAAAAGACTGTTGAATAAAACTTGTTGCTGTTCTGTTCATCGTTGTCTGGACTGTTGCTTATAAGGGCCGGACATAACAAAGGTTCAGTGCTCATCTTTGTTTACAGACAAAGAGCCAGCACTGGCTGCATCTGCAGATGTTTCCGTGAGCATGTGGCAGGCATGACTAGACAATGGAATGCATGAAATGCTTTTTACCTTCCCACTGAAGTGGTACCCATTTATCTAGTTGCAATTACTTGCTTTGAATGTCTAGGTTGGCAGGAGCTAGGACAAAGATGGGAGCTCACTCCCTAATGCAGCACTCGGGTTTCGAACTGCTGACCTGCTAACCTTCCAGTCGTCAAGTTCAGCATCTTAACCACTAAGTCACCACAGTCCTTGTATTTCTACTGCATAGCTAAAGGGAATTTTACCAGAAATTCAAATCTCTGCAACAGATATAAAATTATCATCTGTTTGATTGAGAAAATTCAGAAGTAGAATGTCATCAACAGATGGCTATCCTATCCATTCTCTGCTTGAAGACCCTCTGTGGAGGAGAAGCTATGGCATGAGTATCTCTTTGGGTGAATGTGTGTGCTGGGTGGGCTGTTGATTAAAGATAATTGTAAAAGAGGAAGAACGGAACACGTGCTGATTTGCACGTACAAGAAATTGGAACAGATGCTTCTTTGTAATAGAGGCATTACAGAACATTCAGGGCAAATGTTTGTAAACACATTAGTACTGTAGCAAAGGCCTAGAGGGAATTAACTGATATCAAAACTATTTGCAATGGTTTTAATGGGTCGCAAGAAAATGTGAGTTCTTTGCATAAACCATCAGTTGCATCACTTGTGTATAGGATTCCATTTGGCTAATGGATTGCAAAAGAAGCTGCTGCTTTGAATCTAGTTCTTGCTTACTGGGGAGAATCAGCAGGGATGTGGGAAAAGTAATTTGGGAGGGTGCCCTTGTATTGACAGTGCCATAGGGAGCCTTGCTATGCAAAAGAGAAATTACATCAATGAAAATCAATGAAATAAATAAAAAGGCAAAATAATGCCTTCCTATAAAAAACGGACAGTTTTATTTCAGTGTGAACATTTTGAGATCAAGATCTGTTTGGTCAGATGTATGCAAGCCAAGTTTTTAAATTAACTGTCTAGTAAACATGTTGAATAATTTACATGATTTTTTTGGTCTCTGTTTGAAACGTTGTTAAAGTAATGTTAGCTTGTGGTTATACACCAAGGGGCTTCAAAGGTGTCAATCAAGGATAAAGGACTCAGCTCAACGGTACAAACCAAAGCAGACGTCTTTGTGATTTAGTTGTTCATTGAGCCTAGAAAAAAATATTCAATATTCTTGTCAATGACTGATCCTATTTTGCTCTAAGGGGGAAAGTGTTTGTTTCTCTCTTCAGTCCACAGAATCTTGGAAAAATGTTCTGGGGTCCCAGAAACACTGCATAAGAGAAGTCATATATATGCTGAGAGAGATCTCAGACCTTTGAAGACTCTTCCATTAGATTGTGAGAAGGTCCACTGCACTTGTTCCTTCATTGTCACAATTCCAGCTGTAGTTTGTTTGGGGATATTCAAAACAGCATTATGGGTGAACTGCTGCAGATAAGCAAAGAAACATTGTAAATACAACTTCTGCCATCTTCTGGAATCTGCCCAGATCCACGATCACCATTTCAACAATGCTGTCTAACCATCTCAACTTCTGCCACCCCCTTCTCCTTTTGTCTTTGATCTTTGGTCTTTCCTAGCATTAGGGAAAGAGCTCTTCTCATTTGGTGTCCAATGTATTTGAACTTCAGTTTCAGTATCTGTCCTTCCAAGGAGCAGTCAGGGCTGATTTCCTCATTTTTCATTGCCACACTAGAACTAATTATCCCATTTGATTAATGACAAAACATTTGTAGTGACTTGGGTATTTTGATAGTACTAATGAGCTGCAATCCATCAGGGCTGTGTTTCTCAAGCTTTGTTGAATTGCTATTCACTATTCTTTGTTTGGTCTTTGCAAACCATGGCACATGACAGCAGAAACTGAGCAATGGCCACTTATTACCTGAAATTGTATTTTCTTTCCATTCTCCACATCAAAGTCCCGAAAGAGTTATGTTTTAATTTTGGAGTCATTGCTATTTGTTCTTAGCAGAAAGAATGGAATTTACTCTGTTCTTAAAGAGCCGAAAAAGAAAAAAAAATCAGTTGAAAATCACAAGTAAAGTTCCAAATACATTGGGCATTGCACACTATTCTCAATTAGGTAGTGGTGATTATGAACTAGTAGTAGTGTTCTTGATAAGTTATGGTAGCCATTTCTTTTTCTTTTTTTAACAGGTTCATTTCTACCAAAGACTGCAGATGTAAAACCCAGGGAAAAAACAGGAGACTTAAAACTGCATGTTTGGGAAGGGAAAAAAAATAGGGAAACTGACAGATCTGTCTGTTGTTGCTATTTAGATAGATAGATAGAGTCTTATTTCTATACCGCTTTTCTCATCCCAATGGGAGACTCAAAGTGGTTTACAGCATTTAAAGCAACAAAAAGCAAAGATACAATATAAATACAAATACATTACAATTACAATAGAAATCTCCACAATATGGCAAATTCTCTATTACAGGGTACAATAAATACAAAACACAATATAGGCAATATAAAGCAAAACTACAATAATTCCTACCCCCCAGCTGATGAAAATACAGACCACAAATGTTCTACTGCCTCAATGGCCTTTCGCAGTCCTGGCCGGAGGTAGGAGGTGGGGCTGGAGGTGGGACATGGGGCCAGAGGCGCAGCAGCGGTGGTGGTTGGTGTCTTCGCTGCAGGTATTACAGTATTTAACTAAAGCCGCTGTCAGATGGTTATAAAAGTGCATGCCTGATTGCACTGGAATGGCTTGCTTTAAGGAGAGTGATTGCCCTTAAAGCGGCTCTCCTGTCTGATGAGGAACCACTTCAAAATGCAGTAGCCCTACAGCTTGACCAAAACGAGCCAGATTTGGGTAAGGCTGCATATGTAAGCCGGGGTTTTACTGTAGTAGGCTTCAAAGAGGATGATCACATGTGTTCCATAAGCACAAAATGAAATCCCAAATGTTGAAAATGTGAAACTTTCCCCCCCAGAAGTTACCAGCACATTTCATTTGTACAGAAACCAGTCTTACAGCTATGAATAACTGTAGGTGCAAGTGCTTAGCTAGAAATCCATTCTTGCAACTTGTGAAAAGCTGTAGATAAGAACATAAGAACATAAGAACAGCCTTGCTGGAACAGGCCACAGCCCATCCAGTCCAGCATTCTGTCTCACACAGTGGCTCACCATTTTCTTCAGGGTATTCCCAAGGAGATGCCTTCACCTGCTTAGGATTCCCTGGAAATGGCATTGAGAGATATCCTGCCTATCTCTCCAACCCCGAGGTTGTCCTTAAGTATTCATAATTATAGCCATTGATACCCTTGTCCTCCATGAACTTGTCTAATCCTTTCTTAAAGCTGTCAAGACTGACAGCTGTCACCACTTCTTCTGGTAGGGAGTCCAGTAATCCTCTGGGTGAAAAAGTACTTTCTCTTATTTGTTTGAGAACTAGTACCCAAAAGTTTCATCGAGGGTCCCCTAGTTCTAGCATTGTGCGATAGGGAAAACGGTGTTTCCTTATCTACTTTGTCCACACCATGCATGATTTTATAAACTTCAATCAGGTCACCTCTTAGACGCCGTCGTTCAAGAGTGAAAAGGCCCAACCGTTGCAGCCTCAGATGGTAAGGAAGGTGTTCCAGTCCCCTAATCATTCTGGTTGCCCTCCTCTGCACTTTCTCCAACTCCATAATATTCTTCTGGAGGTATGGCGACCAGAACTGTACACAGTATTCCAGATGGGGCCTCACCATAGATTTATAAAGAGGCAAAATGACACTTGCTGACTTATTTTCTATACCCTTCCTAATGATCCCTAGCATTGAGTTTGCTTTTTTCACTGCTGAGGCACACTGGGTTGACACCTTCATTGCGTTGTCCACCAGGACACCAAGGTCCCTTTCCTGGTTTGTCGCAGAGAGTTCAGACCCCATCAGTTTATAAATGTAATTGGGGTTTTTTGCCCCAACATGCATCACTCTGCACTTACTGATGTTGAAGCTCATTTGCCACTGTTTTGCCCACTCCCCCAGTGTCAAGAAATCCCTCTGGAGCTCCTCACAATCTCTCACAGTTTTCACTACCCTGTATAATTTAGTGTCATCAGCAAATTTGGCTACCTTGCTTTTTTCTCCTACCTCTAGATCATTTATGAAGAGGTTGAAAAGCAGGGGTCCAAGTACTGAACCTTGCGGGACCCCACTCTTTACTTCCCTCCACTTGGAGAAGTGTCCATTTAGTGCTACCCTCTGTTTCCTGTCCCTTAGCCAGTTGCTGATCCAGGACAAGACCTGTCCCTTTATTCCATGACTGGTAAGTTTATTCAAGAGCCTTTGGTGTGGGACCTTGTCAAAAGCCTTCTGAAAGTCCAGATAAACAATGTCAACTGGATCCCCCTCATCCACATGCTTGTTGACACTCTCAAAAAATTCCAACAGATTAGTGAGGCATGATTTGCCCTTGTAAAAGCCATGTTGGCTCTCCTTTAGCAGCGCCTTCTCTTCTATGTGCCTATTAATTCTATCTTTTAGGATGGTTTCCATCACATTACCTGGGACACATGTCAAACTGACAGGTCGGTAATTTCCTGGATCACCCCTGGATCCTTTTTTGAAAATTGGTGTTACATTCGCTACCTTTCAGTCATCAGGCACAAAGCCTGATTTGAGGGAAATATTATATATTTTCGCTAGGAGATCAGCAATTTCATCTTTAAGTTCCCTGAGAACTCATGGATGGATGCCATCTGGTCCTGGTGATTTGTTAGTGTTTAGCTTAACAAGACATGCAAGTGATTGTCTCCCCAAATCTTTACAACTATGAGAAGTTGCAAACAAAGGAACATTCAAAAACATGACTTGTATACATTGTATACATTGATGCCATGAAGTCTCACCCTTATGTTTGATGAAGTAGACTTGATACACGAAAGCTAACATTAAAATACAGCAGTTAGTCTTTAAGGTACCACAACATTGTCTTTTTGTTTTGTTTTGTTTACTCTTTGGTATGCTTGCACAGACTAACATGGCTATGATTTCAAAAATTTCTGTGAACTGCTGTTCAAACCTCATTTTCTTATGTACAATGCACATTTTCAGGATTGATTTTTCCTACACACCCCTTAATTGTTTTAGCACTCTATACACACCAAATTTCACACCTTAGACACATAATAACAGGTTTTGTAAAGAAGTGATCATAGTGTAGTTCCTAGAGTTTACATTGTACCAGGTTAAGGAATATTATTGGAACACTGTTTAGTGCTGCTAATTGGTTGTTTTACTGCATGGTTAATTTCACAGTCGTTTCTCTGTGCATACATCTTTTAATAAACTTCACTAAGGAATGAATGTGATACACCAAATGATGCATTTTCTTAAGAATTATATGAGCCATTGTCTTTTCTAAGTCAGTAGTAACTGTTGGCCTGAGCTAGAGATGTAAAATTTTCGGGGGGAAACACTGTTCCCCCCGGAAAAAATTGAAAATAATCTGATATCATACATATTTTTTAAAGAAATGATTTACAAAATATTTGAACTCAGCCTTATCTTAAAATATTTTATTCATCATGTTAAAATAAAACATTCCATAATATATATTTTATTTTTTCAATTTTTCAAAAAAAAAAAATTTGCTTCAGAACCGGTCCCCCCCCCCCCCCCCGAATTTCCCCTCTTTTCCCCGGGCCTTCACATCTCTAGGCCTGATATCTTCCAAGCACCTCCCCTTTTAGCATCTGTCCTGCACAGATGGCCTAACAGTCATTTAGGAGCTGAGAATTCAGGGATGCTGTCTGTTCTTTAGACCGGGTCTCCAACCTTTTTTGCACCACAGACCAGTGGCGAGGAGGAGGGGCCCAGCTGCCTGCAAGCCACACCGTCCAACTCGGGCAGTGAGGTATCACACTGCACACAGGCGAGGTGGGAGTGGGGATCCGGCCACAGACTTGTTCCTTCTCGCTATGTGGACCTTGGTCCCTTGCCTGCCCGCCTTTGGCCGATTTTCGATGGGAGGGAGGAGGATTGTGTGTGATGTTAAAAGATATTTGATGCTGATGTATATTTTTGATTTTTTATTATGTGATTTGTACTGTTTATTATTGTACTGATTTATTTTTTGTATTGCTATATTATATTTTGGGATTATTGCAGTGATGGGCACCAAAAAAATTACTATCACACTGTGGGCATGGCCTAACTGGTGGGCATGGCCTAACTGGTGGGTGTGGCCTAACTGGTGGGTGTAGCCTAATCGGTGGGCATGTGACTGGGTGGCCAATCTAGTCATGGCTGCCACATAGCCCATGAAAACATCTACAAACACAGACAGCACTGGCTCTTTGGCTGTAAATGGAGATGAGCACTGCACCCTAGAGTCAGATACAACTGACTTTTGAGCAAGGGCAGCCTTTATCTTTACCAATTGTTAGATCCAAAGCTGCCAGTCATATCTGACTCTAGGGTTCAGTGCTCATCTGTTTATAGCCAAAGAGTCAGCACTGTCTGTAGATGTTTCTGTGGACATGTGGCAGGCATGACTAGACACCAGAATGTTGTTACCTTTCCCACCGAAGTGGTCCCTATTTATCAACTTGCGGTTGCCAGGAGCTGGGACAGAGACGAGAGCTCAAACGGTCATGTCGGCCTTCCAGCTAACAAGGCAAGCTTCTTAACCACTGAGCTCAAGTGGCTAAGGCTCTGACTGGAAGGTGGTAGGTCAGCAATTTGATTCCCAAGTACTGCAAAACGGGATGAGCTCCTGTCTTTGTCCCAGTTCCTGCCAACCTAGCAGTTCGAAAACAAGAAATTGCAAGTGGATAAATAGGGACCACTTTGGTGGGAAGGTAAACAGCATTCCGTGCACTCTAGCCACTGTCTAGCCATGCCTGCCACATGAACATGGAAACGTCTGCAGAAGCAGGCAGCACTGGCTCTTCGTCTTTGAAACAGAGATGAGCAACCTGAACCCTAGCGTCGGATACGACTGGCTTTCGAGCAAGGTAAAGGTATCCCTTGCTTGAAAGCCAGTCATATCCAACTCTAGGGTTCAGTAGTCATCTCTGTTTTACCGTGGAGCTTCCTGGGCCAGCTGCAGTCTACCTCAAAGCAGCAGCGAGTCTTTAAGGTGCCACAACATTTTTTTGTTTACTCTCCGTCCTGCGCACCTGGGGGAAGGTGAGGGGGAGCTGATGTCATGCCACCCTGAGCAGCTCGCCTGCCCCTGCCACCGCTCCTTGCCTCCTTCTAGCAGCAGCAGCAGCAGCAGCAGCAGCAGCAGCAGCAGCAGCAGCAGCACTTTTGCGATGCCTGGACCTAGTCCTGCAGGAAGAGAACTTCATGCGGGATGTCTGTCTGACTCTGGGCATTGCAAAAGTTGCCCTGCTTGCGCCATGCTGCCTGGACACCCTGCTACCACCAGGGGAAGGGAAGAGCTAGTCCAGGTGCTGCTGGTCCAAGTGGCGTGACGCAAGCTCTTCCCTAAGTTAAGTTCCCTCTCGGGGGCAGGGAACTTAACTTAGGGAAGAGCTTGCACCGCCCCGCCTGGACTAGCTCTTTCCTTCCCTTCCCCTGGTGGTAGCAGGGTGTCCAGGCAGCATGGCACAAGCAGGGCAACTGTTGCATGCCCAGATAGACATCCTGCATTCCTGCAGGACTAGGTCCAGGCATCGTGAAAGTTGCTGCTGCTGCTAGAAGGAGGCAAGGGGAGCGGCAGAGGGGGCGGGCGAGCTGCTCTGGGTGGCGCGACGTGAGCTCCCTCTCCCCTTCCCCCAGGTTGCGCACATGCCGCCACCTCCACCACCACCCAAGTGGCACCCGCAGCCTATTAAGGAGGCAGCAGCAGCCACTCTGGAGGAGAAGGAGGAAGAACCAATGCTGTCGCCCGCTCTCCCAGAAAGAGGTGGGCAGGGTGGGGTGGGGAGGGGGCATGGCCAGCCAGGTCTACTACCGGTCCACTCGGACCGGGGTGGACTGGCTGATGCCCAGCACTGGATTATTGTATTGTATTAATTATGTTGTTTGCTGCCTTGAGTTGGCCTCGACCAAGAAAGGCGGGGTATAAATTAAAATTTATTGTTATTGTTATTGTTATTGTTATTGTTATTGTTATTGTTATTGTTATTGTTATTGTTATTGTTATTATTATTATTATTATTATTATTATTATTATTATTATTATTATTATTATTATTATTATTATTATTATTATTATTATTATTATTAATGTTCTCACTCTGTTCGCCGGGCAGACCCAGTGGAGTATGTTGAAGGCAGAAAGCTGCCATTGGGGCTATCAGGACCACCCACCCCCACGGCCCAGTTCGGGGCAGCCCATGGCTCAGTAGCTCAGTGGTTGGGGACTCCTGCTTTAGACAATTCTCTGACTTGTCCTTCCTGCTGCAGTTGTTAGGCTGATAGTCTCAGGGTCTATCCGTCTCACCTACCTTTCACCCTCTGACTCTCTGAAGAATGTATATGCTATCATAGACAGATGTCTATTTAATTGGGATTAGAGTTTAGTCCTTCCCATCTTGAATTTGGCTTTATTAATAAAGTTTAGTCATTTGTTTTAATGCCTTTAACTTCATTTATTGTGAGACTAACAGTCTATGTGTATACACAGCACTTATTCTGCTCCTGAAAGAAATCTTAATTCCCCCTCTCACTGTATAAACACTCGCAACAGTAGCAGCATCCTACAAGGAACAATGATGCAGCATTGCTATGCCCTATGTTCATTCCTGTAACCCCTTCTAAAGATCCCCCCGCCCTAGATGTGTACATAGTAATGATTTTATGCTGCCTAGTTAATTTTTGTTTCTGCTGTCCCTTTGGAGGTTTTATTTAAGGCAGGGATTCTCAACCTGCGGGCTGCGGTGCCATTTCATGTGACACCCGCACTGCTTCCACCACACCTAGAAGTACCATGTGGTGGAGGAAGGGCAAAATGGCCATCTGTCCCCGATGCTGTCTGAGGGAGCGTGACCCAGCCCCCGGCTTAAAAAAGTTGAGAACTCCTGATTTAAGGTATAGAGTACTCAGAAGGAGTTTACCATTCCCTGAATGAACTGTGTATCTTGCCTGAAACTACACAGGCTGGTTCTTCTCCAAGGAGACACAGCGAGGAACTGAACTCCTCATCTCTGGCTCTGCAGCAGCAGGAACCCAATTCACTGACTGAGTCACCCAGCCAGTCCTCCACATGTAGCAATAACACTAATATACCACCCCATAGTGCTTAGAGAACAATCTGGGTTGTTCACAAGATAATTATAATTTTTGCCCCAAACATGCTTGGTACTCATTTTACTGACCTTGGAGGATGGAAGGCTGAGTTCCATCAGGATTGTATTCACAATGTCAGTAGTTTTTGCTGCAATTAACCTCTGCACTGTTCACAAATACAGTATGAGCTAAATAATAGCTGGCTCCTTTTCTTTACCAGATAGACTGATAAAGAGTAGAAGAAAACAGATCATCTTGATTTTCTGTTTGCTTCTTGCAATCCTCTTATTCTCTCAGTGCTTTTAAGCCTTTGACTCCATTGTGCATTCTGTTTTAAGTTTCCCAGAGTTTTACTGCAGGGGAGGAGTAAGATGATAAATAATGCATATAACTAGCATGAATTATGAAGTGTGATGTGTTTCACTGAAATTCAGTAAGCTCCGTTTTGGGTTCACAGTTTATATCCCAGAGCAAGTTGAAATGTCTTGTGGTCTTGCTTCACCTTAGAAGGAGCTTTAAATAAATCAGACTCTTTTGGATTCCCAAAAGATTAAGCAAAACTGAACACTATTCTGTGGGCTGGGAAGATAAGAATTCTCATTTGATCCATCAGTTGCAGACATTTCTTTGAACTTTTCTGTGTTGCATATACAGTAAAATCTCACATAAAGAGCACCTCGCTTAGAGACTAACTCGCTTAAAGAGCAGAATTTTTTCTGAAATTGAGCCTTACCGCATGCTAAAATCAGAGCTTGGCAAAGATTCCTCTTGGGTCTGTATACAGTTCTCAGAATCTTGCAGCCAGCAAGAGAATTCTGGTGAATGGTCTTCTTTCGGACTTCTTCCCTCGGCCTGTCTGGCCTGGAGAGAAGTGGACTCAGTTGTGGGGAGTTGAGTTTGAGTTGTTTTTTAATATTATATGCATTGTTTCTTTGGTGTATGCAAAACCAAGACACAGGACACAGCCTCGGGCTGGGTTAACTCAGGTTTATTGCATCGTGGACAGAGGGAACATGAGGTAATGGCGGATCGATAGCTCTTTATATCCAGTAGTAATACATTTGAACGTGGTGCCATGGTAGCCCATTGGCTACTGCCTGTGTGACGTCATTGCGAGTCACGCCCTTCTTGTCCAGGTGTAGGTGGTGGCGGGAAATCTTCCCGCGCTGTTGCCTTTGATGAGTTCTGACCAAGAGAGCTTGGACGCTCGCTGCTGCCAGCTGGTGGTCATTAGCTCGCGTCCTCATGCAGGGTTCATATGATACAGCTGAAGGTTACATTGTTGCTATAGGCAAGGTTACATTGGTTCAGATACATTGTAATCCATGTGGAAGGTAAAACCCTTAGAACACAACATCCCTCCCCCCTAGGACGAGACAACGTCTCGAGCCCATGCTTCTAGACACTCCCCCCCCCTAGGAGACAAAATCTCTCAGCCAAGATGGCTTGTTTCGAACACGCTGGGGTCTCGATGCGGGCTGCCTCTCCCCGGGTTCGCTACCTTCTCTTTGTCCCCTGGCTTCCTGTCCTGTAATTTGAGAGGGAGACTCGTTAGCGACTTGCCGTGGCTCCGCGGCGTTGATGGGAGGTGTGCTCTTACTTAGGGAGGAACCGGGGGCACTGGGGACTAACGAAAAACCCCTCTTCTCGCTTGGATGGGTGGGGGAACACTCCTGAAAACCCCCCCGGTTTGCTAAATCAAAACCAAAATTCCAATCGGGGGCAGCGGTCGCGAACTCCTCTCCCCCTTCCCCGGCCTCTAATGGAACTGGTTTATCAAAAGGATATGAGTCGGGGCCGCTGCTGCAACTTCCTTCCCCTCTTGCTTGGGACTGTTGCCCGCTGCTGTCTCCCCCTTGGGTTAAGCGGGTGGGGGAGAACCCTAACGCTGAATCTTGTTGGTGATCCTCACTGACTGGCCCACTTACTCGGTGCCTCAGTTGGTCTGCGTGCCTCCTCCAGAGGAGACCGGTGTGGGTTTCGACCCGGTACGACACTGGCCCCGTCTGTTCTACAACCGTCCCCGGCACCCAGGCTGGCCCCGCGCTGGCATAGTTCCTGCAATGCACAGGGTCGCCGGCGGCGAAACCTTTCGAGACTGCCAGCCCCACGTTTTTTCCTTTATCCTCAATTCTTGTGGGGTCCAGCCTGGAGAGGAGTGTAGTCAGTTTCCGCCGCATCAATAGCTCTGCCGGCGAGTACCCTGACGCTAAGGGGGTCACCCTATACGCTAATAAGAACTGACATACTTGGTGATTCAGGTCCCCGGGGCCCATGCGCCGAAGCGCCTCCTTTGTTGTACGCACCAACCGTTCCACTTGGCCATTCGTGGCCGGATGAAACGGTGCGGACGTGACATGCCGAATGGCATTCGCCTCCATGAATGCCCCGAACTCTGAGGAGGTGAAGCAACTCGCGTTATCGCTGACTAAAGTGTCGGGTAAACCGAACGTTGAAAAGACTCTCCGTAGTTGGTTAATTGTAGTGGCGGAGGACGTGCTCTTTACCGGAATGACCTCCAGCCACTTTGAGAATGCATCCACCACCAGGAGAAACATGGTTCCTCGGAAAGGGCCAGCGAAATCTACGTGCACTCTGGACCATGGCCCCCTTGCTGTGTCCCATTCCCTATGCGGGAGGCGGGCCGCCTCTGGTCGGGACCCCTGGCACGCCTCACAAGTACCGACCATGTGCTCAATGTCCTCGTCCAGCTGTGGCCACCAAAAGTAACTGCGGGCGAGCGCTTTTGAGCGAACGATGCCCGGGTGGCTGACGTGCAGCAGTTTGAGAACCCTCGGCCGCATGGGTGTTGGAACCACCACCCGTTGGCCCCACAACAGGCACCCCCTTTCTAGGGACAACTCTAGCTTCTTCCGAAAGAATGGGTCGAATTCCTTGCTTGGGGACGATGCTGGCCACCCTTTCTGCACCCATGAGCTGACTTTCTCCAGCGTTCTGTCCTTGCCTGTCGCCCTAGCTATATCGGCTGGTACTATTGGGGGTTCGTCTAAAACCTCGATTAGCAACACCTGGCGGTCTCTTCCTATTCTGGCTTTTTGGTCGTCCGACAAAGGCAAAGGAGATCTCGAAAGCGCATCAGCATGGCTGATCTCCTTTCCGGGCCGGTACTCCAACTCGTGTTGGTATGCATTAAGAAAAATGGCCCATCGCAACATTCTCGGAGATAGTATCTGCGGCGTTGGCTTGCCTGCCGTGAAAATCCCTAACAGGGGCTTGTGATCCGTCACAATTGTGAACGGGCGGCCATACAGAAAATCGTGAAACTTTTTGGTCCCCGCTACTATTGCTAATGCCTCCCTGTCGGTTTGTGCATAATTTCGCTCTGCTTGGGACAGGGACCTTGAATAAAACGCAACTGGGGCCTCCCGACCGTCATCCAACACGTGGCAAAGCACCGCCCCCACCCCCACCGGTGATGCATCACAGACTAAGACCACCGGCCGTTTGGGGTCGAAGTGCGTAAGGATTGCGTCCGATGTTAACAGTTGCTTCAGTTCGTTGAACGCCTTCTCGTGCTCGTCACCCCACATCCATGTCACCTCTTTTTTAAGTAACCGATGAAGCGGTTCGGCCACGGAGGCTTTCCGCGGAAGGAATGTATGGTAAAAATTGAGGAGCCCCAGGAATGACTGCAGCTCGGTTTTGGATGTGGGGCGAGGGGCCTTCTTAATGGCTTCCACTTTGGATTTGGACGGCTTAATACCCTCGGGTGTGATCCGAAACCCTAAAAACTCGACCTCGGTTTCGAAAAAAACACATTTGTCCTTCCTCAGTCTCAACCCCGCTTTCTCGAACACCGTTAGTACTTTATCCAATCTCCTGGCTAGTTCGGCCTCACTCCCCCCTGTTATCAACACGTCATCAAAATAAGGCAACACCCCCTCCAGCCCCTTCAGGAGGCGTTCCACAAGCGACTGAAAAAGGCCGGGTGCCGAGTTTACGCCGAACTGTAAACGCGACACCTGGAACGCTCCTTTATGTGTGACTATCGTTTGTGCCGCGGCCGTGGCGGGAGTTACGGGGAGTTGTTGATAGGCTTGTGCCAGATCGAGCTTAGCGAAACACTTTCCCCCATTTAGCCTGGCCAAAAGGTGGCTGACCACTGGCACCGGATATGCATTCGGGCGAATCGCCTTGTTAATTGTACACTTATAATCAGCGCAAATGCGCACCTCCCCGTTAGCCTTCAAAGCTGTTACAATGGGAGTTTCCCACTCCGCGGAATCAACAGGAATAAGAATCCCCTGGCCCACCAATTTGTCCAGTTCCGCCTCTATTTTGTCCTTTAGTGCGAAAGGTACCCTGCGCGGTTTGAGTCTTATCGGGCGGACCTCCGGGTCTAGGTCGAAGGCTACAGGGGGTCCCTTGAATTTTCCAAGTCCTTTTTCAAAAACGGTGGGGTGCGCGTCACACACCGCTTGTATCGGATCCGCGCCCACGGCATGCACCCCCCCTATGAACAAACCCAAAGGCTGAAACCACTGCGTCCCTAGGAGGCTACAATTCCCCCCTTTGAGAACGACTAAAGGAAGTTCTGCGGAATGTCTTTTATAACGAACCCGAAATTTCCCGACCCCCAGCACTGGAATGCTGTTCCCTTGTACGTCTCGTAGCGTGGACCTCAGAGTCTTAAGTTTGGGCCGCGCTTGGGGGTCGATCTTCAAGAACTCTTTCTGGGGAATTATGGAATAATAGGACCCCGAGTCAATCTCCATCCTAACAGGGGCCCCTTGCACTATTACCTCAATGAAGTAATGGTTTTGTCCCGCGGACACGCTGAACACGGGGGCGTCGTCCTCACTGCCGTCCGAGACGCGACCCACGCCGTCTTGCTTCCTCGTGGTTCGGGCGCCATCTTGGGGTCTCGCTGGACGGTCCGGTCTGGCCGAACGGTCTTTCGACTGCCTCCGGCCCTCTTTCCGATTTCTGCATGCCCTGGCGATGTGCCCGCGCCGACCACAGCTGTAACATTCGGCTTTCCTGAAAGGGCACTTCGCACGCTCGTGGGCCGCCCCACAACCATCGCAGCGGCGCCCACCTTTCCGGACCTTCTGTACCTCTTCGCCGTCGCTGCCATCTGTAGAGGATCTCGAGGTTCTTCGGGTCGCGTGCACCGGCTGTCCTGACTTGCCGCGCACCGAGCTTTCCGCTTTGCTGGCCCTAGGACGCCACTCACGCCACTCGTGTATTTCGTCCACACCCGCATTCGTGGACTCCGCGGATTCTGCGGTCTCTACGACCTCGGCCAGCGTGGGTGGCGGCTCCCTGTTCATCAGGCTGCGCTGCACTTCCTTGTCCTTCAGGCCACACAGCACGACGTCCCTCATTATCATCTCCAGGTTGTCCCACTTGCAGGGAACGGCGGCTACCCTCAGGGCCTCCACGAAAGCCTCTACCGACTCATCCGGCGCTTGGACTCGCCTCCAAAACGCACTCCTAGCGGGAAACATTGCCTTCGAGGGTTGGAAACGCTCACGCAGCAACTTCAGTATGTCGTCGGTTTTGAAATCATCCAACGACTTCGGTTCGATCATGCCCACCAGCGTCCGCTTGGTTTCTACTCCCAGCATTCGGGTGAGGATGGCCCTCTTCCTTTCCTCGTCGTCTTTGACTTTGAGTTCCACCAATGCCGCCTTGAAATCCATGTTAAAGATGGTCCAGTCTTGCGGCTTGGTAATATTGAACCCGCTCTGTGTCCTGGCACTTTGGGAATCCATGATCCCACCTTCGTCGCCAATTTGGTGTATGCAAAACCAAGACACAGGACACAGCCTCGGGCTGGGTTAACTCAGGTTTATTGCATCGTGGACAGAGGGAACATGAGGTAATGGCGGATCGATAGCTCTTTATATCCAGTAGTAATACATTTGAACGTGGTGCCATGGTAGCCCATTGGCTACTGCCTGTGTGACGTCATTGCGAGTCACGCCCTTCTTGTCCAGGTGTAGGTGGTGGCGGGAAATCTTCCCGCGCTGTTGCCTTTGATGAGTTCTGACCAAGAGAGCTTGGACGCTCGCTGCTGCCAGCTGGTGGTCATTAGCTCGCGTCCTCATGCAGGGTTCATATGATACAGCTGAAGGTTACATTGTTGCTATAGGCAAGGTTACATTGGTTCAGATACATTGTAATCCATGTGGAAGGTAAAACCCTTAGAACACAACAGTTTCTGATATTTTTTACTGTTGCATGATTGTATTATTGTAAGGTGATGTAATATTCTGTGATTTTTTTTCAGCCGCCCTGAGTCACTATGCGAGTGGGGTGGCATACAAGTTGAACAATTAAATTAAATTAAAATTAAATGGAGTGCAAAAAAAAAAAAAGACTTCTAAGAACAGCTACAGAGAGTAAAACCAACCTATATTACAATAAACAGAGGTAAGCAGTTTGAAAACAAATCCTCAACAAAATAAGGAAGGCTAGCTAATCCTGTTCTGTTATTGTTGTGGCCCCATGCACACGACAGAGTAAGCTGGCTTGCAGCCACTGCACATGAGGTAAGGATGAGAGTCTTACCAGAGTCTGAGGGGTTAAGCAAAGCCATGAGTCAGGAATAGCCAGGTTCAGAAGCTGGTCGTTTGTTGAACCAGCGACAAAGGGATGACCCAAAGGTGTGGTCAGATTTCCAGGCAAGGGTCTGATATCAGCAAAACAGGCAAAGGTACAAGAAGTGCAGCATTGGGACCAGAGTGATTGCTCTGACGGCCTCTGATGGCGTGAGGGTAGACTTAAGAGGGCTCATGTTCAGGGCTTACAGCTGGGCTCGGTCTCTGTGCAATGAGCCTTTGCTCCCCTCCTCCGTACCTGCAACTCGTTCCTTAACACCAGTCTGCACCATTTGGACGTGCTAGGCCTGTGATGGCAAACCTTAGCACTCTAGGTGCTCTGGAACTTCAATTACCAGAAGCCCTGATCATCAGGACTGCTGATGTGGGCTTATGGTAATTGGTCCAAGAACACCTGGAGCGCCAAGGATCGCTATCACTATGCTAGGCATTGCTTCCTCATCACTGGCCTCAGCATCAGCTGGCTGAGCTGCTGTCAAGCCTTGATCAAGAGGAGGCAGACCCGGGCTAAGGGCAGGCTGCAGTACTGACAGGAGGTCTTCTTCCTGGGCAAGAAGGCAGATCCAAACTGGCAACAGGCTGAGGATCCGGCAGAAGGTCTTCCTCCTCGAACCGAGAGTCCAGGGCCACAAGTTATTTACATTGCACCATAGCTCCAGGCCCCAGGGCAGTGATGGTGAACCTTTTAGAGATTGAGTGCCCAAACTGCAACCCAAAACCTACTTATCTTGTAACTGTGCGTTTGGGTCCCCCCTCAGGTGTAAAACTTTGCACTTATCCCTGTTAAATTTCATTCTGTTGTTTTCAGCCCAATATTAAAACTTAGTGAGGTCTTTTTTGAATTCTGTCCTTGTTTTCCAAGGTATTAACTATTGCATCCAATTCTGTGCCATCCACAAATTAAATAATTAATAAAAATAATTATTCCTTGCAGTCTACTCATCTTAAGAAGCAGAATGACCGACTATGATTTGAGACAATTCCCTGAAATCTGGCAGCCTGTTAACATGTGAAGCATAGGTAAGGAATGGGAGGGGAGAAGGTTCAACATTTCTTCTTTTCTCAGTGAAATAAATGTAAACATTTCATTTTAATATTAAAGTAAATCTCTGTTCCCCAGCTTAATACCTGAAGTGTTGAAATTGTGAAAAAGAAATGCATCCAGCAGTTACCCTCTTCTTTCAGACTAAATTACTGTTTCCATTTTTGGCTTGATAGATAATTTCATGCTGTGACCACTTCATTATTCACAACCGGTAAGAAATTACTTCTCTTCTGGCTCCTGCGTGTAGAAGCTTTCAGCCTTCCTGAATTTGATGCCGCAGCTGTTCTCTTGTGAAGCTGTTTTGGCTATAGTGTGAGGAAAGTTCAGAAAAATTACCTGTTTTGGAAAATAAATATGAACCCCACCCAACGAGTGAGGGTAGTAGCAGGAGACCTCTCGTTATCATAGTCCACTCTTTTTATCGATGGCCTGGCAGCACAGGAAGCATTCCTTTTGAAAAGCAGGTGTGAAGTTGTGTGGAAGAAACCCTCACAAACTAAGGGTCAAAAAATCCCACTCAGGTTGTATTCTTGTATAAAACTAAGGTCACACCAAGTAACAAGTAACAAATGAATGACAAAATGAAAGGAAGCCTGTGTTGCTATGGGCAGAACAACTTTAAAAGCGGTGTATTAAGCATTTTGGCATTTGTAACTGGATTTATACAGCAAAAATTACTTTAAAATATATTTTCAAAATCTCATCTCTGTTCTTATTTTTGCTGCTACTAATGGTGGAGGCTGCTAGAAGTGCCAGAGCAAAAACCTTGTATCTCCCTTGACACCCAAAGGGGTAAAAGAGGAATCAAAGAAGAAGAAGAAGAATGTTTTTATCATTACTATTTTATAAAATGTTTATTATTTACTAAAACTCACCAAAGCGTCCTCTGTCAGATCCTTTGGGCAAGGTGAAAGCGGAGGGCACACATCATGGTCTGCCTAGCCAGCGGGTGATGTGATATCCAAATGACTAAAAAGCTGAATGCAGGTGGACTTGATTTTCTCAAGTCCATTTGCATGTGCAGAATGTTGTCATGGAGATGTCCACCAATGCACGGACTCCTCACTGAATAAAGAAACCAAGGTATCCAAAGTAAGGTATTATTTACATTGTACCATCCAGGACTGACACAAAACATGTGTTGTCTGAAATGAAAAGCAAATTGGTCATTCTGCCCTGTTCTAAAATAAAGAACTGTTGGATTCCCAGTTGTATCTGACTTTACTATTGGTGTATCTCCCCTACATCATTTGGAGGACCCTGAACAGGCTGAGGGTTGGAGACCCTAAATGCAAGACCAACATGCTCAAGTGGGAACTGCTGGTGGTCAACAACACACAGTGTGAATGTGGAGAGTCTCAGAGTCTGGCCTATTTCCTGGTCTGCTGATTGCTGGCAGAGACATGTGCAGGTAAGAACTTGGGCTTGGGCAACAACAAAGCGAAGAAAGTGGCTTAATTTTGGCAGTCCAGGGTTTGATTGGGACATGAAAGAAGAAGATAATATATTTCTTGTGTCCCATTACTTTTGAGCTCTAAACTGGTTAATTGAATTAGGCTGAACTGGGCTATCCAACAGATTTCTTCGACACTTGCCAGATGTGCAAAGACATGTCTAATTTTTTAGGAGTGATTATACTTTTCATCCAGCATTGTCACTAAAGGCACAAGCAGCCTTTGTGGCTCAAACGGCCTTTTATTGATTCAATCTGATGCCTTGTTTTCAACTCTTCCTGGACAAGAATAGCCTTGCTATTGTTGCCCATGGTCTGCTAACATCTTGCATGTGTTACAGTAAAGACATTTAGGGGTCTGAGGATGATACAAGCCCCCCTCTGGACCTTGGAGGGCAGATTTCTTGGCCAGCCGGCCTGGAGGCAAGCAGCAGCAGCTGGGTGGCTTGGGTGGCTACAAAACCGCTGCTGCCACCACTGTCGCCACCGGACGCTCCCTCGGCCAGCTGGTCTGGAGGAAAGCAGCAGCAGCTGGGCAGCTCGGGCGGCTACAAAACTGCTGCCGCTGCTGCCACCGCCGCCACCGGACGCTCCCTCAGCCAGCTGGCCTGGAAGGAAGCAGCAGCAGCTGGGTGGCTCAGGTGGCTACATAACTGCCGCCGCCGCTGCCATTATCGGACACTGTGGTTTTGCAGTGTTTAATTATCCCAGTTATTATTGAAGTGTTTATTGTGATAATTTGATATTTTGTAATTGTAATTGCGATATTATTTTTTTAAAAATGTTTTTTTTATATCATGTAATTCTAATTGTGATATTTGTTTCTTTGTTAGCCACCCACAGCCACTTTGCAAGTGGGGCGGCATACAAGTCAAACAATTAAATTAAATCAAATTAAAATATATTTTCTCATGTTCCACTCACTTCTAAATCATTTACTTTTTAAAATGATGTTTTTAAATGGGGAAAAATACAGTTCACACTATTAAGTGTTCTATTCCCCCCAACCAATTACAATTTGGGTGGCAGGCAGAGAGATGCTACTCCCAAAAATGCCAAAATTCCTCCTACAGACAGTAGACAAAAAGGGAACTTGGGAAAAAGGGATTTAAAAAAAGGCATCATAGGCTGAAATCTTTTTGCTTAGCAGCATAACAAGTCATACTATAGTAGGCCCATTGAATCAGTGAAATCAACTCTTCTGTGAATTTTATTGAATCAAATGGACCTACTCTAGTTTCCAACTAATGCTAAAATAAATTACAACTAAAGTAGGCCCATTTGAATCAATGGACCATCTAAAAGATGCAGGGTGCCCTTTTGAAGCTCTATAGAGGAGGCCCATGAATTAGTGGGGCTGTTTCTCTGGAAGTTGCATTGATTCAAATAGGCCTACTTTAATTTTGACTTTTTAGTCTTCCCCTGCTGTTTCCTAGGTTGCAGTAGGGGGTGGGGTAAGAAGGTCTGCCTTTGAAATTAGTCTTGAATCTTCAGTTAGTTGCAATATGGTTAACTGTGCAATATTTGATCACGTTACAGCACACAGTCAATGGCACATTTCACAGTGCTTATTTTAACCTTTAATGTCCTAGACCCATGATGGCTAACCTTGGCACTCCAGCTGTTCTTGAACTTCAATTCCCAGAAGCCCTGATCAGCAGGAGTGCTGACTTGGGCTTCTGGTAATTGAAGTCCAAGAACACCTGGAGTGCCAAGGTTTGCCATCACTATCCTAGACACTTTGTGGCAAAACTACTTGAAGACCCATTTCCTCTCATATCTACCAATTGGCCCTGAGATCATGTCTGGATGCCAGCTATGTGTACAGACCACTCTTGTGCGCCTGGATCTGACAATTATTTCCGATCATAATTATTTACAATTTAAAGAATGAATCATAGCCAAATTCCTTGTTCATCCTGCTCTCTCTCCATCCCAATGGAACATTCCAAATTTAGCTCTGATATTAGATGATGGTTTTTTCCTCACATTATGCAATTTCTATTTAAAATTTTGACATTTTCAGATACGGTACTTAATTAAAGAGGAAAAAAGGCCAACTATGGATTACACTTTTATCCTTCAATTATCAGCTAGGAAAATGTTCATAATATAATTAAAATTTAGGATGTGAAACACTTCAGAAGCTTCCTAATGAAAGCTTTTGAATCAAAGTGTGTAAAAACACTATCTTGGTTACATGGATTGCTGAACACAGACAAAGAGTGTTCTCGCATCCCTATTCATTTGGGTATGCAAAGGAGTATAACATTGTGAGAAATGTATGGCACTGTAGTCCAGAATTGCTCTCAAATAGACAAGAGGTTGTACTCTTTAACTTAAGGATAGCTTTCCTTTAAATCATATTTTTAAATACAGTGGACTGATCTCAGCAGATTCTGTTGCTTAAAAATATTTCTTTGTATCATTCCAGAAATATGAGACAGAGCCCCCTGAGCTCCTCCCCTCAGCCGGTTAGAGGGGAGTGGGAGCGACCGTTGCTCTGTGGCAGGAGGACATTTCCACCTTCGTCCTTGCCACAGAGCCCCCTGAGCTCTTCCCTTCAGTCGGTTGGAAGGGAGTGGGAGCGGCTGTTGCACATGACATGGGCCTTAAGATGCCCGAGGATGTTGCAGAGGATGTTGAGCATACCTGTCAAGTTTTGAATTTGAAAATAAGGGACATTTTGGCCACACCCCTCTGTGGGTGTGGCCCCTCTGACAAATATAGCCACGTGACTTGCTGGACTCTAGTCATGCCTACCACATGGCCATGAAAATGTCTGCAAACACAGACAGCACTGGCTCTTTGGCTGTAAATGGAGATAAGCACTGCACCCTAAAGTTGGATACGACTGGCAGATTTTACTTTCTTAGGATCAAAGATCTCTGCAGATGGTGATTGCAGCCGAGAAATAAAAAGGTGACTGATGCTTGGGAAACAAGCTATGAGAAACCTGGGGAACATAGTTAAAAGTAGAGGCATCACCTTGCAAACAAAAAATTGCATAGTCAAAGCAATGGTATTCCCGGTGGTAATGTATGGGTATGAGAGCTAGACCATTAGGAAAGCTGAGTGCAGAAAAATAGATGCCTTTGAAATGTGGTGTTAGAAATAGGTCGATCCTAGAAGAAATTAACCATGACTGCTCATTAAAGGTCAAATAGTAAAGATGACTCTAAAGTACTTTGGACATCAAATGAGAAGAGAGGATTCACTTGAGAAAGCCTTGATGCTGGGAAAGATGGAGGACAAAAGAAGGGGGTGGCCAAAAATAAGATGGCTAGATGGTATTGTAGATACAATGGGCACAAAGCTGTGTGGGCCAAAGAACCCTTTCCCCATCTTCTTTGGGGACTTTTGTTTTGTTTTCTTTCTTGTTTACTAAGTGGCTTAAGTGACTAAGATGTTGACTGGGAGGCAGAAGGTCAGCAGTTCGATTCCTGAGTACTGCAGGATGTAATGAGCTCCCATCTTTGTCCAGCTTGCCATCCTAGCAGTTCAAAAGCAAGAAATTGCAAGTAGATAAATAGGGACCACTTTGGTGGGAAGGTAACAGCGTTCTGTGTGCTCTGGTGTCTAGTCATGCCTGCAGAAATGTCTGCAGACGCAGACAACGCTGGCTCTTCGGCTTTGAAACAGAGATGAGCACTGAACCCTAGAGTCGGATACGATTGGCTTTTGAGCAAGGGTGTCTCTTTACCTTTACCTAACTCAGATCCTCTTACACAACCGTGCAAGCACACTGGATCTATGAGCTCTGACAATTCTCCCCGTGTATTTTGGATCTGCTCTCTCGTACAAAAAGCAGCTTCTTGCTCAAAAAATTGGCAGCTGTAGGAATCTATGACTGTGATGGCGAACTTTGGCACTCTAGATATGACTGGCTTTCAAGCAAGGGAAACCTTTACCTTTAGCATATAGTGATCAAGCACCATCCCCCACACCCACACCCCTCCCAAGTTAACTCTAGAACAGAAATGGAACCTCCCTCTCTCTCATATAGTGATCAAGCACCATCCCCCACCCCCACCCCTCCCGTTAACTCTAGAACAGAAAAGGAACCCCCCCTCTCTCATATAGTGATCAAGCACCATCCCCCCCCCCAAGTTAACTTTAGAAACGGAGCCTCCAGCCAGGAGGCAGGGCAGAAACAGCTCAATAAAGCATGAGAGTGAGAGAGAAGTCTCTGCCCCCAGACCAAGAGCTGATTTCCCCCTGCATATATGAAATATCGCTCACCTCTAGAGTAGACTCCTGTCCCTCCCAGCATGGTGGCTCCAAACAGCTCAGCAGCAAAAACGAAGCCTCCATATTGGCCATGTGGCAGAAGGAATATGAAAGAGAAACTACAGAATACCCCTCCCACCACCTTCTCTCTCTCCCCTTCCACAAGTGAAAAGCCTGCCACACAGCGACCTCTGGTGGCTGGAAAAACATACTGCAGCTTCGCCTGTGAGGGCGCCAGTCAGGATTTTTTTTAAAAAATAAGGGATATTATGGGGAAATTAATAAAACGAGAGGCGGGCGGGAAGAGGGGTAAAAATAAGGGGTTTCCCAGGAAAAACGGGATACTTGACAGGTGTGATGTTGAGTACCAGGCTCCGTCACTGGCATTGAGCTTGGATGCCGTCTCTTAGGCTCCCTCTGATGTTCAGCTACAATGTTTAATTGTATTTCAAGTTTTATGTAATTTACCATCTTTGTTTGTCTGTAAACTGCTTTGGGTCACCAATACGTGAGGAAAGCAGTATAAAATATACTAAATAAATACTAAATACTAAATAAATAAATATGCTCATAAGCTGTAGCATCTTTAGGAAGAGATGCTGTAATCCATCATGGGAAATCCATGTATATAGCAGAGCCTGGAAATGGTCCCCTTTTTATACTACAGTTTCCAGAATCTTTTGAGCATCATGTCTGGGAAATGTAGTCCAAAAAGTACCAGTTGTCAGCTTCGCTCACAAGATGACAAGTATTGGCCTTTCAGGGGCTGTTAGAATGCAGCTCTCTTGACCTGTTGTGATTGGCTAGGCTTGATCTCTATACTGGCTAGGATCAAAAGGAATGACCAGTTGTTAATTTTGGAGAGAAGTAGCCAATGCTCCATCCAACATTCTGCTCCATACGTTGATTTAATGATGTGTATGTACATCCAGGTATATAGAGTTAAAGACTAGGACTCAGGAGGCCTGGGTTCAAATTCCTGCTCAGCCATGGAAGTTCCCTGGGGGTGTGGAACTGATGACAACACTCTTTAAATATTTCACATACTGTACATTGAAAGCCCTATTAATATTGTTATAAGTCATTTCTAGCTTTACAATACAAAACACAAAAACAATGTACATGTTGTCTGTTTCTACATCTAGCAATGATATTGTATAACAGTGGCCAGTGTTGTTGTTGTTCAGTCGCACAGTCGACTCCGACCCTTTGTGACCCCATGGACCATTTTCCTCCAGGCGCCTCTGTCCTCCACCATCCCCCTCAGCCCTCCCAGCCCCGTGCCCACTGCGTCCACAATGCCATCTAGCCATCTCATCCTTGGCCTCCCCCTTCTTCTTTTGCCCTCCACCTTTCCCAACATCATTGCCTTCTCAAGTGAATCCTCCCTTCTCATTTGATGTCCAAAGTACTTTAGCTTCATCTTTACTATTTGACCTTCCAATGAGCAGTCAGGGTTAATTTCTTCTAAGATTGACCTATTTGTTCTCCTCGCTGTCCAGGGGACTCTCAAAACCCTCCTCCAACACCACATTTCAAAGGCATCTATTCTTCTACGTTCAGCCTTCCTAATTGTCCAGCTCTCACATCCATACATTACTACTGGGAAAACCATTGCTTTGACTATTCTAATTTTTGTTTGCAATGTGATGTCTCTGCTTTTCACTATGTTCCCCAGGTTTCTCATCGCTTGTCTCCCAAGAATCAGTCGCCTTTTTATTTCATGGCTACAATCCCCATCTGCAGTGATCTTTGATCCTAAGAAAGTAAAATCTGTCACTGCTTCTACTTCTTCCCCATCTATTTTCCAGGAACTGATTGGGCCTGTTGCCATTATCTTGGTTTGTAAGGACCATGAATGCACTCAGGTTGCTTTGTTCTGATTTCAAAGTCAAAATAACATATTTTGTGATGAGCAGATCGTCTTTACTATAAATTCCCAGAGAATAAAACTTTCTAGAACTGCTGGTTAGCTCAGTGGTTCAGATATATGGCTGTGGAGTCAGAGGTTGGGAGTTCACTCCCCACTGTGTCTCCTTGGTAGGGACTGAACTTGATTATCGAGTCTCTTGAGTCTCAATTGAGTCTCTTCCAGATTTGTAGTTGTAAGATGATGATTAGTGTTTCTAGTGTTATGATTTCCAGTGTCTGTATTCTACATTTGATGATCTAAGCCAGTGGCGGTGAACCTTGGCACTCCAGCTGTGCTTGGACTTCAATTGCCCAAGTCAGCACATCTGCTGATCAGGGCTTCTGGGAATTAAAGTCCAAGAACAGCTGGAGTGTCACAGTTCACCACTGTGGATTTAAGTCAACTCAGATCACCAGGGATGATCTATACCTATAAGAAAGGGTTGGGCCGTGTGTGTGCGGAATGTGTTTCCACACCCATCCAGCCTATCTTGTAATGTGCCGTTCACATTTACCTTACTTCCCTGACATCATCGCCGCAAGGGTCCGGAGGATGAGAGTGGGTCTTGTGCCCCACTTCACGCATGCACGCACACACACACACTACAGCTGAGGACCCAACGTGGCTAGCTGAGGCACCGCTGTAGACGCTGCCTCTGCCCTGCTGCCCCTTCTGTCCTCAGCCATGCCACCTGAAACAGCGGATGGAGAATAGCAAGGGCGAGAGGCAAGTATCTGTCAGGGGAGGTGCCTACCCTGGCGGATCTGTGCCTGCCGCCTTTGCATTTTCCCCCCTCTGCTGTTTCGAGGGCTGTCCACAAAACAGCTGAGGGGAAAATGCAAAGGTGCCAGGCAGGGATCTGCCAGGGAGAGCGCCTTCCCTGACGAATACCTGCCTCTCGCCCTTGCCATTCAACCTCCACTGTTTCGAGCCAGCCCTCGAAACAGCTGAGGGGGAAATGCAAAGGCGCCAGGCCGGGATCTGCCAGGGAGACGCCTCTTCTGACAAATACCTGCCTCTCACCCTTGAAATTCACCCTCCGCTGTTTTGAGCCAGCCCTCGAAACAGCTGAGAGGGAAATGCAAATGCACCAGGCAGGGATCCGCCAGTGAGAGCGCCTCACCTGATGGAGACCTGCCTGTTGCCCTGCCATACATACCTTCCCACAATTAAAAATAAAATCAATAACCCCCGGCAAGGCCGGGCAATCAGCTAATCAGCTTATACGATCATGGCACACTATCAAAGGTGAAGCAAAGGTAATTGTAAAATGTGTCTGTGATGTCATCACTATTGATCATGGTTTGACCATAAGCACTGGTAACATAGTGTACGTATTTTCAGAAAGTATGAGTCTAAGAGCCACCAGGCAGTCACTGATATTTTGCATATAGTCCAAGGATGCAACTCCCAACAGAAAGCAGTTGATACAGTTGCTGGTGTTGATTCCAAGCTTCTGAGTTTCTCAGGCATAACCACTTCAGCAGGCTCCCCCAACCCCAGAAGGAAGGAATATTTTAAGTGAATTTCTCTCAGGCTGCATCTGATATTCTTGAATACTCTGGCAGAACTGAAGTAGCATTGTTAGTGTAGAAGACACTGTGCTTGTCTTGAGCTGTGATAACTGTGCAACCTCTCCATCCTCTGGAGAGATTTGCCCTGACACCACGGTTATTACATTGAACTGAAACATGAACAAGAAAAAGTTATCTAAATTTAACAAGTATTTAAACTGATGTTAGCTTTGATTATTATGGATCAAGTGGCAGAAATAATGTTACTAATTTTATATGCAGTCCATTGCATTTTATGCAAATGAAATGAATTTTCAAGTGCTGAGAGCATCTGATAAAGGGCAAGTTAAGATGAAACAATTTTTATGATGTGTTTTAAGGTTCACTGTTATGATGATTTATTACATTTGCTAGGAGTTCCTTTAGCATCAGGGAAGGAATGAACATATCAGTCAATGTTAATGTTGTTTAAAATTCATGTGCATATTTAACCTTTGTACTGAAAAATAAATTGTGCTAGCAACATTGATGCCATGCTCCAAACTTTCATATCTTACTTTTCAAGAAGCTAGAGCTAAGCAGAGAATTGTACCAGTGCTAAGTGAGCAGAGACTGATGGTTCTAATAGGACTGTGGGAAGCTGCCTTCCATATAGTCAAGCCACTAGTCTCTCTAGTTCACTATTGTCAAATTTGTCTAGCAGCAGCTTTCACAGGTTTCTCTCAGATTCCTTCCTTGTCATACCATTTATGAACTAACTAAGCCTGTGATGATGACCATGAATGCACTCAGGTTGCTTTGTTCTGATTTCAAAGTCAAAATAACATATTTTGTGATGAGCAGATTGTCTTTACTACAAATTCCCAAGAGAACAAAACCTTCTAGAACTGCTGGTTAGCTCAGCAGTTTAGGTATCTGGCTGTGGAGCCAGAGGTTGGGAGTTCACTTCCCCACTGTGTCTCCTTGGCAGGGACTGAACTTGATTATCAATTGAGTCTCTTGAGTCTCAATTGAGTCTCTTCCAGATTTGTAGAATATACGCATATGTGCAGTAAACCCATTCGTGTGGATTTGCAGAGACTTGAGTTTCTGTGAATTGAAGTCCAAGAACAACTGGAGTGCCAAGGTTTGCCATCACTGAACTAAAGCAACCCTGCTTGGTTTTTGAAATTTGACACTATCAGATGTGTCAAGAGTAAGTAGTATGATACAACAGACAGACCTATTGCTCTGCTTGTTTTTGGAACTGCTCAGGACTAGTTTTTGCAGTATGCAGGAAGCCCGTCAAGATGTGAACTGATTTATGGATGTCAGGTTGTTGTGGGAAAACATATCCCATCATTTATTGATTTTGGCTCAGTGGAAATCAGAGAAATTACAACAGCAATTAGGTAGAGTGTTTTTCAAAAACATCCTTTATTGACCGCTGGTCCCTCTAAATCAGTATATTCTGTCCTAAGCCTACCTGGAAATACCAGAGATTGAAGATAGGATCTTTTGTTTGCAAGGAATACAGACTACCACTGAGTTACAGCCTCTTTCAATAGCAAGTGTGCTCATAAATGTGCCTTCAGTGTAACTGTCCTTCAGGTGAGTAGACTAAGCAGACATAATAAATGACTTGGTCACAGTCTTGCTCCTCATACTGTGATGTATTGCATTTTTAATTACATTATAGTTACAGGACAGAGTCCTATTGACAACCCCTGTGCATAATGTCTCTGCAGTGTAGTGTCTGAGTCATTGTTGACTTGCAGCCAGAGGTGGTCCCATTTGAAGCAATTAGACTTTCGGCTTGTTAGTGAAACCCCCCAACCCCCCTTCTGTAAATGGCAGGAGAAGAAGAACCTTATAGAGAGCAGGCAATTCTACTTATGATTCGGAACAAACAGGATTCTGGGCAATTGTTTGCAATTCCATTCATACATATGGAATGCCATTCAAAATCTCTATTCTCTTTTGGTAATTGTGTGCTTTTTGATTTTCAGCAATGCATCAAGGGCACCCTGGTTTTGCCTCTTCTTCCTGAGCAAGCCAGATGGATGGAAGGCCTTAGCCTACTAGTTGCAAATGATGTCATTAAAATCTGAGTTTGAGCCCCTGCCTGTCTTTTTGGAGGAGTCTTCTTGGGAGTAGTTCTATGAACTGTTGCTTCTGATTAGTAGACAACTAATGGCGTAGAAATGAATAAATGATGGTAGAGAAGATTAGAAGAGACTGGGAACAAACTCTCAAAGAAGATAAATCTTCTACAGTGGCATTGGAGGTAATGATTAAAATAACTTTAATTTGATATGTCCATAAGGGATTAGATAATAGGGATGGAACACTGTCCTTGAATGAGAAACTGGGGGATAGAAGAAGCATGACTATATCTTTCCCTTCTCTTTTTTTCTGTATTAGTGGGGAAGAGACTGAATTACCGTATTTCCCGGCGTATAAGACGACTGGGCGTATAAGACGACCCCCAACTTTTCCAGTTAAAATATAGAGTTTGGAATATACTCGCTGTATAAGACTACCCCTCTTCCAACGCACACCAAATAAAAATTAAAAAACATCAGATTTGATTTCAATATGGTAATTTTAATTCAAATGCTTATGGCATGCATGTATTTAGCAGAAAAACTGTCACGTATAAACATAAGGCAGTTTTTCATCAAACATGTAAACGTAAACCAGTCCATTAAACTTTTCCTAATTCACTCTAAAGCTGAATGGAAGGATAAGATAATAAACCCATGGGAGCTGCCATGCTGTTTGTTTTCTAAGCTGTCAACCCACTGGAACTGATGATGATAGAAGGGGAAAAAACACAAAAAAGAACAAGTGCCTGGCAAGTCCCTGGTGAGTTAGCAACGCCCATCATAACTGCAAGCTACAGTATTTTTACAGGTTTTGCTAACATGACAGTTTCCCTTTAAAAGCCTTCAAAATCCTCCTGTTCATCATCTGATACCATAAGTACATCAATGATATCTTGTGAAACCTTTGTAAGGCAGTCATCGTATGGATTGAATTCCGTATCAGATGGTGTGGTATCAGCTTCATCTTCATCTTGCCACAAGTAGTTGTCCTCCATACCATCTAATGAATTTGATATTCCACACTTCTTGAAAGACTTGATTACTGTTTCTGCATCAATATCATTCCAAGCTTTTATGACAAACTTGCACAAAACATCCAACTGTGGAGCACGCATGTTTCCTCCTTTTGTGAATGACTTTTCGCCGCTAACCATCCATTCATTCCACTGTTCTTGAATGCAGTCTTTAAATGGCTTGTTTAGGCACACATCCAGTGGCTGTACCAATGATGTCAATCCTGCAGGAATAACTGCTGCATCTGTCTTTAGTCTTGCAAGCCTTTCCTTGATGCTGGGAGTTAAATGAGCCCTGAACATATCCCACACCAGTAGACTATGTTTTTGAATAAGTCCACCTGGTCGCCTGCTCCATACGTTATCAAGCCATAGCTTTATTCTTTCTTCATCCATCCAGTCTTTCTCATTTACGTGTACAAAACAACCAACAGGGAACGTGAGTTTCGGCATTGTTTTTCTTTTAAAAATAATCATTGGTCTCAGTTTGGCACCATCAGCTGTGCATCCCAGTACCACTGTAAAACTGGACTTCTCATGTCCTGTTGTTTTAATTAAAATTGTTTTTTCACCTTTTTGATGGACAATTTTATTTCCAACCATATCAAAATTCATTGGAGTTTCATCCATATTTCCAATACTACTTAACGCATAGCCATGTTTAGTGCGCTGTTGTATTATGTATTGATGGAAATTATTTACTTTGCTATCAAGATCTGCAGGTAATTTTTGGGCAATTTTCGTCTTTTGCCTCAGTACCATATTATGCCTTCCCATGAATCTAGTACACCAGGATACAGTGGCCTTAAATCTGTTGCTGTGATCTGGGTTAGATTTGGCCCACTGAAGTGCAAACAAACGTATTTGATTTTGTGTCACTATATAACCATTTTGGCGATGCTCATTCACCATGTCTGCTACTTGTTTTTCGAGTTCTGGCCAATGTGGGGTGCCTCTTCTTAATGCGCACTTACCCCTTGGCATACTCTTTAATGATTTTTCATTTGCTTTCCAGTCACAAACCATCTTTTCTGTTACTCCATATTGTCTTGCAGCAGCACAGTTATTATGTTCCATGGCAAAGTTTACAACTTTGAAACTGGCTTCATATTTATTTCTTCTTGCTGGTGCGGCCATGATGGGGTTTTGACTGTTGAACATTTTTATATAAGGTATTTATACTGTATTTTATTGTACTGTATGAACAGGTACAGATACAGATACCGGTGCTTTACTGTATCTGGTACCTAGTATAAAACAACCAGCCAATCACAGAAAGTGATGTGCCTTACAACTGCTTTGATTGGTTAGAGTGGTCTGCCTCTCAGATCTTGCACATGCTCAATAGCAAGATCTGAGAGGCAGAAGGAACAGTACAGTAATTGGAGGAGGGATAAAGGAAGAGGTAAGAGGCGTGTACAGTGGCTTTTTTTTTTACAGTGGCTCATTGCCGGATGGCTGCAGCTTGCTTCTCCCTGCTTCATATAGTCACCATATGAAGCAAGGAGAAGCAAGCTTTTGTTTAACAGCTGACCCGCGGGGAAAGCCACCTGCTGCTGCCACGAGGCTGAGGGTGGTGATATTCGGGTGGCCCCTTGTTCCAGAGGCCTCGCGGCGGCGGCGGATGGCTTTTCCCACCGGTCAGCTGGTCCTCTGCCTCACCACCTGGGGGAGGGGTTTGAGGAGGAGCAGCAGCAGCAGTTGTAAGGGAAGGCATCTACGAAGCTCTGCTTGCCTGGGGAATGTGTTTCTAGACAAGCGGAGCTTTGTAGATGCCTTCCCTGAAGAGCGTGGGGCTGCCTTCTGCCAGGGAAGCTGCTGGGTCGGCAAGCGCTTTGCCTCCTCATAAGCCAGCCACCTGAGTCGCAAAGCACTTGCCAATCCAGGTGGCTTGCTTGCGAGGAGACAAGGGCTCTTTCCCAGGCCTCCGCAAACCAACTGGCTGGGTCGCAAAGTGCTTGCTGATCCAGGCGCCTCAACAACACCCCCACGGGGGTGGGGGGTGGGGGTGAGGCAGTCCCGCACTCTTTAGGAAAGGCATCTACAAAGCTCTGCTTGTCTAGAAACACATTCCCCAGGCAAGCGGAGTTTTGTAGACGCCTTCCCTGAAGAGTGTGGGGCTGCCTCCTCATGGGGGAGGTGTTGAGGTGCCTGGATCAGCAAGCACTTTGCTGATCCAGGTGCCCCCGGAGGTGGTGAGGAGCAGCAGCAGCAGCAGCAGCAGCAGCAGCAGCTGACCAGCGGGGAAATCCACCGCCGCCCGAGGCTGAGGGTGGTGATATCCGGGCGGCCCCTTGTTCCGGAGGCCTCGTGGTGGCAGCAGTGGCTGGATTTCCCCGCCGGTCAGCTGCTGCTGCTGCTCCTCCTCCCCCCTGTGGCTTTCCCTGCCAGTCAGCTGGTCCTCCTCACCACCTAGGGGGGGGGGTTTGAGGAGGAGGAGCAGCAGCAGCTGACCGGTGGGGAAATCCAGCCGCCGCAAGGCTGAGGGTGGTGATATCCAGGCGGCCCCTTGTTCCGGAGGCCTCGCGGCGGCGGCGGCAAATGGATTTCCCTGCTGGGCGGACCCTGGCTCCGGAGTACCCGGCGTATAAAATGACCTCCGAGTTTGGCACAGATTTTTCGGGGTTAAAAAGTCGTCTTATACGCCGGAAATACGATCCCTCCACATGTAAGTTTCTTCCCTAGCACGGTTTTAGTTTAGGTGTAACTAATAATAATTTCGTGTCAGAAATTATTCTGGGTTGAAAGGATTTTTGCAGAAGAAACTCCGCTCAGGGAATGTCCAAATGAGGCTCCTTTCATGTTCCCAAGAGCTGGGACAGAGATGGGCACTCAATTCATCATGCAGTACCCAGGTTCCGAACTGCCAACTTGCCAGCCTTCCAGCTAACAAGGTGAGCTTCTTAACCACTGAACCACCACAGCCTCTTAGGTGTTTTTGGACTGTCACTTTCATAGTCTCTTGCCATAGGCAAGAGCGCCTCTTCCTCAGAAATTATACCTGAAGCACCCAGGTATGTAGTGGTTATACCTAGAGAGGCAAAAAGAAAAAAAAGAAAAAAATGAAGCTATAACCACATTGAGCTTTCTCCGCTGTAGCTCCCACCCTCTGGAATGAATTGCCAGTGAGGATTAGAACTGCTCCCAACCTTATTAATATTCCATAAATCACTTAAGACCTACCTGTGTCAGCAAGCCTTTTAAGGCCTGTAGATCATTAGAACTGTGCAATGTTGATAGTGTTTTAATTGAATACTGTTATGCTTTTAAGATTTTTTTAAAAAATGCCATCAGGCTTTGTTTTCTGTGTTTTTATTGTGTTTTATTATGGGATGATTTTAAAAATATATATAATGTATATAAGATGCTGACTGGGAGGCGGAAGGTCAGCAGTTCGATTCCCGAGTACTGCAGGACGGAATGAGCTCCCGTCTTTGTCCCAGCTCCTGCCATCCTAGCAGTTCGAAAGCAAGAAATTGCAAGTAGATAAATAGGGACCACTTCGGTGGGAAGGAACAGCGTTCTGTGCACTCTGGTGTCTTTTCATGCCTGCCATGTGACCACAGAAACTTCTGCAGAAGCAGACAATGTTGGCTCTTCGGCTTTGAAACAGAGATGAGCACTGAACCCTAGAGTTGGATACGACTAGCTTTCGAGCAAGGGAAACCTAATATATATATAGTAAGCCACTGTGAGTGGTGCTTACAACAAAAGGGTAGAGTATAAATGTGAATGAATGAGTGAATGAGTGAATGAATGGGCAAGTTAAACTGGCCAGGGAATGATGGGTATCAGTATCACAACTCTTGAGACTTCTTGTTATACAAGGTGTAGCAGCAGAAGTACAAAGCCTAGGGGAGAAAATACCTCCCAACAGTTGACTTCCCACCTCTGTGATATCACAAGGGTCGATTCCCTGGATTCAGAGTTGTAACCTTAAAATCACAGGAAACAGAGTGTTGCTGAACTATCAAACCTAGCTGCCATAGTGCAGTCAATTAATTGCTCAGCAAAAACTTAAAGAGGGGGTGGGCAACCTTACAGGGCTTAAGGGTCAACTTTAGACCCCCAGCTCTTGTTGTGTGTCACACCAACCCTGGAAGCAGCCAATTCAGATGGTTTTATTTCTAAAAAGAAATGAACAGAATGTTGTTGTTTTTTTAATTTATTTGGGGGATGTGGTCGGGATTAGGGGACTCATATCCCCAAACCCCGGATGCAAAACTCAAGACTCCTGGAGTCCTGCAAGGGAGGAAATAGCATATTTTTTTAAAAGGAAATTTTAAAACATTTTTAATGGTAGACTTTAGGGTAGTGTAGGAGGCTGCCAAAATGTCCCTGGGGGTTGCATGTAGTCTGGGACCTTAAATCTTTCCTAATTGCTGCCTTCTCGTCTGTTGCAAAAGGCATGGCAATTCAAGCACACACTTTTCATAACTTGATAGCACTGTGTACCCTTTTTGCCAGACAGGTACTTTTAAAACTTAGATTAAAATAATAAAATATGAATTCATGAAAGCGATTTGAGTTACTGTTGTTGCAATATCTGACTATGAGGCTGTTTCACATCCAGCATCGTCATTTATTGATGTGAGAAAACATAATTTGCCTCAAGGGGAAAATGTCACAGAGAGGTTTTATCATTTTAATTTCTTCATGGTTACTTACATTCTTGAGTCTCCTGCACATTTTTTTTTGGATAAGGACTGAACATCTATAAATGGCATTAAATTGTTGTCATGGTTGTTGTTTCTTCATTTGGATCAACCTTCTATGTCCTTCTGTCATTGTTTCCTCCTAGCCCAGGATGTAATGGTAGCTTGGAGTATCAAACTTTAAGATGTGAATTTAAAGCCCTGACTACCATAAAACAAATGAGTGTGAATCATGTTACAATTTATGATTAAAAGTTTAGGGCAAATGAGTTAAAACTTCAATAATGAAAATAGTTCAGAGAAAGTAGTGATGCTAATGACTCAGCAATTAGCAATAGACTAGCAATTATACTTGTATGCTCCCCCATAGCGCTTAGTGCACTCTCTGGTCAGTTCAGAAGTTAATTAACATTTTGTCCACAACATGCTGAGTCCTTGTGACAGAAGCAAACCTCACCCCATCATGCTTCAAATGGCCCTGTGATCTCTTTTGACAACTGAGAAAGGTTGAAGGTAAGTGCCCAGTCTTCAAAAAGCACATTTTGTACAAAAATCACATGCTTTGAACCAAAGCAAAAGGATTTTACCTTTTAAAAAGTCGAAAGTTCTCTTGTGGGGCAGAAACACTATGGACCTTGGGTTGATTCAAATTTCTCTTTGAATTGCATGATCTACAGGGAAAATGTGCATCAGCCTACCCCAAACATGTAGTATTTTCTAGATTTTTTTCTTTTTGGGGGGGTTAATGTAATCACTACCTAAGTCTATGGTTTTGATTCTCACTGTAATCAAATGTTTTGTGTGATGGATATATAGGTAAAGATCTAAACCAGGGATTCTAAACCTGTGGCCCACGGCACCATTGCAGGTCCCCCCCTGCCTCCACCACACCAGGAGTGCCATGTGGTGGAGGAAGGGCAAAATGGCTGTCCAGCCCCTGAAGCTGTCTGAGGGAGAATGACCCGGGCCCCAGCTTAATAAGGTTGAGAACTCCTTATCTAAACTTTCGATGACAGATCTCAGAATATACCTTTTAGAAAGATTATTCAAGATGGTTAAATGGCGACACCTTCAGGGGTACTATTGTCAAGTGGCACGCTAAAGAAACGGCAGTTGTGCCCTGGAAATTTGTTGGGCAGCATGGCAAATTTTTTTTTTGCATTTCTGCTTCTAAGAATTGCTTCTGAAAGCTTGTTTTGCTAAGCTGATGGGTGATAAGAAATGTTGAGTGTCAGCCAGCTTTCCCTGGTTGCTAATAGCTTTAGCACAGTGGAAGCATTGCCTTTCAGGGGCTAAAGATATATTTGCTAGTTCAACACCAGACAGCAGCAAGCAACATTTACATGTTAATGGAACTTTGCACTCTAAGGCTCCAGCTAATCAGATCTTGAGAATACATTAGCTATTAATAAGCATTGGTGGACAGGATTCATTAGCATGTTAATGACACCTTGATAATACAGTACAGTCACTGTGGCAAACAGTCAAATCAGCTAAACTATGTACAATTCAGAAGAAGCCAAAAGGAACTCAGGTAGGCAAATGTTACAGAATCTCCTGAGAAGAGGGATTGTGGTGGTTTAGTGGTTAATATGCTGAGCTTAATGACTGGAAGGTCAGCAGTTTGAGAACCGAGTGCTGCATGACAGAGTGAGCTTCTGTCTCTGTCTCAGTTCCTGCCAACCTAGCAGTTCAAAAGCAAGAAATTGCAAGTAGATAAATAGGTACTACTTCGGTGGGGAGGTAAACAGCATTCTGTGTCTAGTCATGCCTGCCACATGTCCATAGAAATATCTGCAAATGCAGACAGCGCTGACTTTTTGGCTGTAAACGGAGATGAACACTGAACCTTAGAGTTGGACAAGACTGGCTTTCGAGCAAGGGCAACCTTTAACTTTATTTGATAGGAACTCATATAAGTGCTGGATCCTGACTGCAAATCCTACTTTTTCTTCCTTGCCCAAAGACTGTCCAGGGAAAACAGGAGTTTTTATAAGGATCCTTTAGTGGCAAAGAATCAAACCAGCATTTCTTTGACACAAGCTTTTGGGACCTATAGCTTTCTTCAACAAGAACCTGGGTGTTTTGATCAGATCTGAATGTAGGGTACAGAAATCTGTCAGCTTCACTTCCTACCATATTCAAATATTTTAAAACTTGAATTCTCTCCACCTCAACAATGAAGCAATGTATGGATTCTTGTAATTCTTCAGAAACTCAAAATGAAAAGAAAGGGTGTGAGAAAAACATGGAAATGACATAAGCTGAGACAAAACACTTAATAAATTTTAAACCTTAATAAATTTTAAACGTGTGCATAAATATTTCAAGTTATGTCACTAATGAAAAAAATTGTGAATGTTGGTACAGTACATTCTTTTCAACTCTAAATAAAATGTCATTACCAATCCCTAGCCACACTTAAATCAAACTAGATGTAGTCACTTAAATCAAACAGTTCCCAATTGCAGTTTTATCTATAGTCCTGAGAGACTGTTCAGAAAACTGCATTAACAGGGGAATAGGCTCTTTCCTCTTTCAATCGCCTCTTGTTAACTTACAAAAACCTGTTTCTTTCCATTCTTCAGCTGTTAAAAAGTAAAATAAACAGGAGTGTTGTCCTCCCTTATGTAGGGATGCCATAATTCTATCCCGCCAAACCGTGACAGCCACATGACGTCATTGCATTCTTCAAACTGCACATGCATCGGATGGGGCTGTCAGGGAGACCATGGCTCTAAGACCCCATGGAATCCCCGTCCGGGGCGGACAGCCTTTGTTTGTCAGTTTAAAATAAACTGTAGTCAAGAGGTCCCCCCCCCCCATGTGATTCTTCTTGCAAAAGACTGTTCTTGATGGTTCTATTTTTATTTGTATTTTTTGGAATAAAATTTCTTGGGCCATTCTTGAAACCACCCTTCATCCCGCTGAGGTCACCCCACCCTTCCCTTCACACACACCCCACTTAAGTAGACTCACCCCCAAACCCCACACAAGGACCCCTTGGAAGAAAGTTCTAAAGAGGGGTCTGGAACGGCAATGCAGTCCATGGCATCTCCGTTTCCCTCCGGAAGGAGAAAAGCAGGAGACAGGAAATGACTTATTTTGGAGGAGGGCCTTTGTGATGGAGGACTCTTCACTTTCTGCCCACACTGTTCCCTTCCTCTCTAGGAATACCGACCCTATGCAATTAACCCTTTGTAGTTATGTGAAGAAGGAATCCTCCATCCCAGTGTATGGTGGAGGTTTGGCTTCTTAGATATGGGTATTTTTTCCTCCCTCCTGGCTTTCAACGAAAAGGGCTGAGGATGACTCCTTGTCCCCGAAACTTCAAGGTGAGCTAAGGGATTTTTGCAAAGAGTTATTTCACTGTCTCCATGCCTTTCTTTCAATTATCTCTCTTGCAAGTGTCTCCCCACCCCGGCAGGCTTCTCAGGGTGCTGTTATGCCTTCGCCGCTTTCAAGCAGGATAATTGAAAGAAAGACAGGGAGGCAGTGAACTAACTCTTTGCAAAAATCCCTTGGTGAGGGGTGTTCTTGCTTCTTTTGTTCTAATTTAGAAATCCAGGACTTTTACATGTTTTTTCTTGAACCGGCGGGGACTGTAGGAATGGCTGGCTGCAAGGAAGACACACGGGGGTGATCGTGCGGTAAAGTCCAGCCCCGACCAGAGTTGGGGGTGCGTATTTATTACCCTGCCTTGGGGTTGTGACATGTGCCTTGGGGTTGTGACACGTGCCTATGACGCTCGTGACTCCCCTATACAGAAGGCTTGCATACGTGGCATTTTCCAGTGGTCAGCTCCAATGTCTGCTCTTGGACGTTGCCCTGTGGTTAATGGACAGCTCGCAGTTAATTACATTGGGCTGGCAAAACCCATTGTTCCTGCCCTAGTCTCAGGGTCTATGTGTATTGACTCTGGGCATCTATCTTTGTCCTCTGTCTGCCCTGGCTTGTTTGCCTAACTCCACTACAGCCATCAGTCAAGGTTTGCCTTACTCCACTAGAGTCATCAGCCTAGGCTTATGATTCATCTCTAACTAGCTAACTAGCCTGCTCCCCAATTTCCTTTCCTTCCAGGCCTGGTTGGTCCCCGGATCTGTCGAAAGCTGAGCGAACCCCTGGGGAAAGGTTTAATTGCCAATTATTTTCCCGGGCAACTCACAGGGGACAGCTTGAATCTGGGAAAATCCTGGAAAACCAGGACATATGGCAACCCTATCCTTATGAAGCAAGAGGTGAGAGGGAAGGTGCTTTGTATGCGTTTGCATGCAGATTGAGCAATCACATGTCCGAATCTATGCAAAAGGATCTATATTGTTAAAGACTAGAAGCATCCCTAGTGGAGGAGAAAAACTAGGGATACACATTTCCTGTTGTGTCTCATGATCAGTGGGAAAAGGTAAATCAGCCTACACCAAACCTGTAATACCTTCTGTGTATTTTGCTATTGCTAATCTGGTCATCCCCTCTTAGACAGATAACAAACAGCAGGTTGATACTTCATCTGCATTAGTGGGTGTCTTTTTATGTATTTATTATATTTATACCCCACCCATCTAGGAGATTTTAAAATAGTTTTTGTTTGAACTAAGGCATTTATACTTTGAAGTTTCATTACATACAAAGTAGTACAATTTTATCTGCTAAATTAGAGCTCATGTGTTTTTCATTTAGTTTAAAACAGTAAAGCTACAGTATATGCACTGAAAAAGATATACAGTATATTTTCAGTTTTCCCACTTCCCAATAATGTGTCCAAATACTAATTTGCTGTCCCTCTGCACAGCATGATTGTAGTTGTAAAACATGTGGTGGTGGGGATATAACAATATAAGAAATAGATTGTAAAGGGTTGCTGAATACACATATGATTCAATAGAATATATAAAAAATATTATGAATTCAATAAAATATACATATGATTTCATTATCTTGCTGGCAAAGGATCTGCAGCAGGTTTGCATTGATTTATCATATGGATGTACAAACAAACCAACAGCTTTATCACACTCAATACAGAAAATGTTTATCAGCTTTATTGGGCAGCAACTATTCCTGAAAGAGAGAGACAGATAATATGAAAGCTATCAGAGCCCCCATACCCTATCCACGGGAGAACTGGCATAATTTTAAAAATATGTCATTTTGATATGGAGAAGAAAGTAAACTATCCACGTAGCAGAGGTTTGGCACCAAGGCTTAGCAGTAAATCATAGGTCAAAACCACGTGTTTCTGGATGGCTGGAGCCAAAAAGTATTGTCTATGTATTCCACCTTTCAATATTGAAATTAATTAATTAAATATTCTATTCTATTTTATTTCTTCTTCTTGCTATTGTTGTTGTTCAGTCGCACAGTTGATTCTGACCCTTTGCAACCCCATGGACCATTTTCCTCCAGGCACCTCTGCCCTCCACCATTCTCCTCAGCCAGCCAAGCTCTGTGCCCATTGTATCCACAATACCACCTATCCTTCTCATCTTTGGATGCCCCCTTCTTCTCTTGCCCTCCATCTTTCCCAGCATCAAGGCCTTCTCAAGTGAGTCCTCCCTTCTTATTTGATGTCCAAAGTACTTTAGCTTCATCTTCACTATTTGTCCCTCCAATGAACAGTCAGAGTTGATTTCTTCCAGTATTGACCTATTTGTTCTCTTTGCTGTCCAAGGAACTCTCAGGACTCTCCTCCAATACCACATCTCAAAGCCATCTATTCTTCCGCGCTCAGCCTTCCTAATGGTCCAGCTCTCACACCCATACATTACCACTGGGAATACCATTGCTTTGACTATGTGAATTTTTGTTTTCAAGGTGATGTCTCTGCTTTTCACTATATTCCTCAGGTTTCTCATAGCTTGTCTCCCCATAATCAGTCGTCTTTTTATTTCATGGCTACAGTCGCCATCTGCAATGATCTTAGATCCTAGAAAAGTAAAATCTGTCATTGCTTCTACTTCTTCCCCATCTATTTTCCAGGGACTGATCGGACCTGTTGCCATTATCTTGGTTTTCTTGATATTAAGTCTCAAGCCAGCTTTTGCACTCTCCTCCTTCAATCCAATCAAGAGGTTCTTTAGGTCTTCCTCATTTTCTGCCATTAGGGTGGTATCGTCTGCATATCTCAAATTGTTGATGTTTCTCCCAGCAATTTTGATCCCATATTGTGATTCCTCCATCCCTGCATTGCGCATTATGTGCTCTGTGTATAGCTTGAATAAAATGCAGCCTTGTCTTACTCCTTTTCCTATTCCAAACCACTCTGTCTTTCTGTGTTCTGTCCTAACTGTTGCTTCTTGATTCATGTACAGATTTCTCAGGAGGCATATGAGGTGCTCTGGTATTCCCATCTCTTTAATTACTTGCCACATCTTGTTGTGGTCCACACAGTCAAATGCCTTAGTGTAGTCAATTAAACAAAAGTAAACTTGTTTCTGGTATTCCTTTGTTTTCTCCATGATCCAATGTATTTAATTTAATTTTTAATTTAATTTAATTGTCACATTTATATACCGCTCACTTGGCCAAAGCCAACTCAGGGCGGTTCACAGTAAAAAACAAAAAACAAAAACAAAACACATGTTAAAAACAGTTAAAACTACCCACCCCCTAAAAACAAGGGGTACAGGATCCAAAGGCACCATGGGGAGGAGTTCATCTACACCAACCACCCAATGGAGGTTACCCTTCCACCTGCACCCCACACTTGACCCGCCAGCCAGGTTTTAAGTTCTTTTCTGAAAGGCAGCAATTCCATCCGGAGATGTAGCTCTGTTGGCAGGAGGTTCCAGAGGGCCGGTGCAGACACAGAGAAGGCTCTCCTCCTTGTGCCAGAGAGGCGAGCCCCCCTGGCTGATGGAACAATTAGAGAGCCCCTCCGGTCCGCTCTGGTTGGACGGACAGACGTCCTCAGGGCGATGCGGTCTCTTAGGTAACCCGGCCCCCTACCATATAGGGCTTTAAAGGTCAAAACCAGCACCTTGAATTGCACCCGGAGACAAACTGGCAACCAGTGCAGCTCCCGGAGCAGTGGCAAAGCACGGGCATAACACCCACACCCCATCACCACCCGGGCTGCCGCATTCTATACCAGCTGTAGCCTCCGAATGGTTGTCAAGGGCAGCCCCATGTAGAGCGCATTGCAATAATCTAGTCTGGAGGTGACCAGAGCGTGAGTGACCATGAGCAAGGAGTCCCGGTCTAGGAGTGGGCGCAACTGGCGAATCACCCGAAGTTGGGCGAAAGCCCTCCTGGTCACAGCCGCCACCTGTTCTTCTAGCAGTAGCCGCGAATCCAGGGGGACCCCCAAGTTGCGCACCGGGTCTGTCTGGGGCAAAATAGCCCCATCCAGAACCAAAGATGGTAGCTCCTGGGTTAATGCAGGACCCCCTATCCATAGCCACTCAGTCTTGCTGGGATTCAGTTGTAGCCCGTTAGCCCCCATCCAGACCCCAACAGCTTCCAGGCACCTGGAAAGGACTTTGACGGCATCACTGGGGTCCCCATGGGCCGAGATGTACAACTGAGTGTCATCCGCGTACTGATGGTATCGCACCCCATGGGAACGAATGATCTCACCCAGCGGCTTCATGTAGATGTTAAATAGGAGAGGAGAGAGCACCGAGCCCTGAGGCACCCCCCATTTGAGGGGCCTAGGACTGGACCTCTCACTCTCCAACCACACCGACTGGGTCCGACCCCTCAGAAATGAGGAAAACCAGGACCACACAGTGCCCTCGATTCCCAATCCTCGGAGCCATTCCAGAAGGATACCGTGGTCAACGGTATCGAAAGCCGTTGAGAGGTCAAGAAGAGCAAGGATGGATGGGTGACCACCGTCCCGCTCCCGCCAGAGATCATCCATCAGTGCGACCAATGCCGTCTCAGTACCATATCCAGGCCTGAATCCTGACTGAAAGGGGTCCAGGTAATCTGCTTCATCCAGTACCCCCTGCAGCCGATGCGCCACTGCCTTCTCCAACACCTTCCCTAAAAAGGGGAGGTTGGAGACAGGCCTATAGTTGGTTAGGACAGCTGGGTCGAGGGAAGGTTTCTTCAGGAGGGGGCGCACCAAGGCATGTTTTAAAGGTGCAGGAAACACCCCCTCCCGCAATGATGCATTGATCATAGTCCCAACCCAGCCACCTGTCACCGCCTTGGAGGCTTTCACCAACCAGGTGGGACAGGGGTCCAATGGGCAGGTAGTGGCGTGCACAGCTGCAAGGAGCCTGTCCATTTCATCAGGGGCAACTGGATCAAACTGGTCCCAGATGGTATGGCAAGACTGTGCTCCAGCTCCCTCCGGACTCTCCCCATCCACGCCAGGATTAAACCCCGAGCGAATCCGATCAATTTTCTCCACTAGATGGTCAGCAAAGTCCTCAGCCGACCCCTGCCAACCAGGCACCGGGGTCCCCCTACCAAGGAGAGACCTGGTAACCCGGAACAGGGTGGCTGGGCGATTATCAGCAGAGGCAATAAGGGTGGTGAAGTATTGCTGCCTCACCACCTCCATCGCCACTAGATAGGCCCTAATAGCGGCTCTAGCTAGTGTCCAATCGGAGTCTCTCTGGGTCTTCACCCAGCGGCGCTCTAGGCGTCTCTTTGCCCGTTTGAGCTCCCGCAGTTCATCTGTGAACCACGGAGATGACCTAGCTCCATGAGCTCTGAGAGGCCGTAGTGGTGCGATTTCATCCAAGGCCGCTGTTGTCATCCTGTTCCACAGGTCAACCAGCGCCTCGGGTGAATCGTGTTGCCGATCCAGAGGGAAATCCCCCAGTTCCCTCTGGAATCCATCAGGATCCATCAGTTGCCGGGGGCGGGCCATTCTAATAGGCCCTGCCTCCCTACGATGAAGCGTCGCACCTAGGAAGTCTAGAGCCACCAAATAATGATCTGACCATGGCACAGGTGTTATGTCTAATTTCCGTAGTCTCAGATCACTCTGCCACCGCTCCGACAAAAAGATTAAATCTGGTGTGTGGCCACGGCCCCTGGTCGGGCCCTGAATTACCTGAATCAGGTCCATAGCTGCCATGGAAGCCATGAACTCCTGAGCCACCTCGGAGTCAGTCCCCAGCGAAGGCAAATTGAAGTCCCCCAGAACCATCAGTCTAGGGAACTCCAACGCCAAAGCTGCGACGGCCTCGAGGAGCTCAGGCAGGGAGTCCCTTACCCTGCAAGGGGGCAGGTACAGGAGTAAGACTCCCAACTGACCCTTAGAGCCCAGACGCAGAAGCAGGGCCTCACAACCCAGAATTTGTGGAGCGGTAGCCCTGGCGACTCCCAGTGACTCCCTGGCTATGATGGCAACGCCACCGCCCTTACCCTCATCCCTAGGCTGGTGCCAAATGTTGGTAATGTGGTCTCTAGTCCCCCTGCCTCTTCTGAAACCGGCCTGCACCTCTGGTAGTTCTCTCTCCACATGTTGCTGAAGTCTATCCTGTATTATCTTGAGCATCACCTTGCTGGCATGTGGGATGAGCGTAATTGTTCGGTAATTTGAGCATTCTTTGGCATTGCCTTTTTTGGGATTGGAACGTACACTGATCTTTTCCAATCCTGTGGCCACTGTTTTGTTTTCCGAATTTGCTGGCATATTGAATGCAGTAGTTTGATTCCATCATCTTTTAGGGCTTTGAAAAATTCAACTGGGATACCATCATTTCTACTAGATTTATTGTTTGCAGTGCTTTTTAGTGCCTTTCTGACTTCACTCTCCAGAATGTCTGGTTCAAGTTCAAATTTCTCATTATTGTTATTATCAGGAGTTTTGAGGTCCTTTTTGTAGAGTTCCTCTGTGTACTCTTGCCATTGTTTTTGATCTCTTCTGCTTCAGCTAACTCCTTTCCACCTTTGTCCCTTATTATGGTCATTTTTGCTTTAAATGTTCCCTTGATTTCCCCAATTTTTTTGAAAAACTCTCTAGTCCTGTCTCTTTTGTTGTTTTTCTCCATTTCTTTGCACTGTTCATTCAGGAAGTTTTCCTTATCTCTCCTTGCTTTTCTTTGAAATTCTGTATTCAGGTGATTGTATTTTTTTTCTTTCTCCTTGGACTTTTGCATTCCTTCTTTCCTCTGCTATTTTAAGGGCCTCATCAGACAACCACTTTGCTTTCTTACGCTTCTTTTCTTTTGGTATGGTTTCTCTTGCTGCCTCCTGCCTGATGTCCCACATCTCTGTCCCTAATTCTTCTGGTACTCTGTCTATCAGGTACAGATGTGGTATGCCCACGTTCTTGATATTGGCCATTACTCTTCCTGATGCGTTCGCTCGCTAACACACACCGCTTGAGAACCAACATGGGCGTTGATGGAAGAGATATTGGGTGCGGATTAGATTAATTGGCATAAATGATATTGCCCTGGCTGGAGGCTCTGAGAACAGCAGGGCAAGAGTTAACAGCTGCTGTCTCCAGGGCTGAGCTCACTCTTCCCCTTCTTATCCAAGATAAGCATGCTGCATCAGTGACTAAGGAAATTATCCCCGAGGACAGTTTACTGGGCCCCCAAGATAAGGCGAGAAACAATGAGTTTCGCCCATCCTGTTTATTAATTCCTCAGCCGAGGTCCAGGGTCACTCTCAAGAGCTGACACATGGAACTTGGTCAGCAGAGTGCCACGTTTGCCTTAGGCTTCTGTAAGAGAGTCACATGCTCCTTTAGCACTGAACATGGTAATAAATATTCCACATGACGGAGTTCGGGACTGGACTTTCTCTGCACATTCGTCTCACGCGCCTTTCCTTACGGCCCACCATTCTGGCCACCTGTGGGCCATTACAACATACAGGACATTAAATCTGTTCATGACCTCCACCGTGTATTCTTCAGGGATGTTGTGTAGGTCATATCTGTCTAGTCTAATTGTTTTCCCCATTTTCTTTAGTCTAAGCCTGAATTTTGCGATCAGTAGGTTGTGATCTGACCCACAGTCTGCTCCAGGTCTTGTTTTTGCTGACTGAATGGAGGTGATAAGGAAAGGCAGAAAACACTGGAAATATTGTACTGAAACTTTAGAATTATTCAAATAGCATGGCCACAGTTTTGGAAGATTTTGGGATCTGCAGTTTTTTTAAAAACCCATTTTTCCATGTTATTAATCTTAATCTTTTGTACAAATTCTGTGAGTGAGGCAGGGCAATTGCACAATAAAAAGCTATATCTAGAAGGGCACACAGACATATATACATACATAGAGCAAGTGACCCATAATTGGAGGTTACCAAAATAGCGCAAACATTAGTCTATGAGGTAAGTGAAACACAGACCCTGGAGCCTTGCATTAGTCAGAAGGGACCCTTTTCTGTGAGGAGGGAATAATAAATTAAACTGAATATGCCTTTTAAAGTTGTTTGCCAGGAGAAGAAATTACTAGTTTTTCAGTGAGATGACTATGCCAGTCTGTTTTACCATGTCTAGCAAAAATAAGAATGAGTTATGATACTTTAAAGATTAATGGATTTATCCCAAAGAGAGCTTTCGTGGATTATGATCTAGTTCTTGAGACTTACAGATTTATTTATACCATGTACTGGGTGGAGGAGAGGAGACCAAGTGGCATGTGAAAATGAACATGACAATTGCATTGGACTTTTTCCTATGACAAATGTCCAATAATAATCTGTGGTGAAAGTGCTGAAGTGAAGATGAAGCTAAAGTACTTTGGACATCATGCCATCAACAATCAAATGGTTGTGCTGCAGTGCAGTCGCATCAAGGAGAAGAATCCCTTTAGCTGCATCTGTAGCAAATACTGGGCAAAAATCTGCAATATTAATATATGTAGAGTGCTAAGAATTCTTGGTTTCCCATTTGATGTACTGTACTGAGTCTGTGAATGTAGCCCATATCAACTGTCTCTTTCAAATCTCCATTTATAATGCCTTTTCTCCACAGTTATTCTGAAGTCTGTAACCGAGTGTCCTGGGAGACTAAAGTACTCTGAAACTACTTTCTGTATGTCACTGTTTCAAGAGGTTGTCAAGTTAGTGAAAAATGGCCTCATGTTTGTATGCTTATGTTAATTTTTAATCAGTGTAGTTTTATGTGACTACATTGAAAACATATCAGTCCAGAATAAAGTTGAAAAGTTTTATCTGTGGGTCTGCTTGCCCACGTGAACCTGCCCTTGTTTTAGGCTTTGGAGGGAAGGAAGCAACTGCATTTGTTGTTGTTGTTGTTCGACTTGTATGCTGCCTCACTCACAAATTGACTCTGGGCAGCTAACAAAGATACACAATCACAATTACAATTACATGGTACCACATTATCATAATACAAAGACATACAAAATATTTTTTTAAAAAATCCCAAATGCAATTACAGAATAACAAATTATCATGATATAAAAACACTTCAAAAGACAATATATGAAAAAACATCGTAGACTCAACCCCACCAACTATGTCCTAGGGTGTGTCTGATGGCGGTGGCAGTGGCGGCGTTCTAGTGGCTGGCCGGGTCGCACAGCTGCTCCTCTTTCCCTCAGCCAGGCTAGCTGAGGGAGCACCTGGCATCGTTGTTGTCATTCTTGTAGCCAGTTGGAACACACAGCTGCTGCTCCTTTCCTCAGCTGGGCTGGCTGAGGGAGTGTCCGGCGGTGTTGGCGGCGTTCTTGTGGCTGGCTGGGCCGCACAGCTGCTGGCCGAGGGAGCGTCCGGTATTTTTGAAAACTCTAGTCTCACCCATACCACCAAAACATATTTCTTTCTTCAACTAATAATAACAAATATAAACCAAGTCATAGCTATCCAGACGAGGCAAAGTAAATTGATTTCATTTTCTGAAAGTCACCCTATTAATCTCTTTTTCACCTTCTGGTTTGTTTTGTTTTCCATTTTGCCTTCCTATATGCGTCTTCTTAAGTCTATCTTTCTTTTTCTCTCTCTCACAAATAGCTTTCTTACACCGCCTCCAGCAAATACAGAGATTGTCTTCATTCCATTAGAGATATAATAAGAGGTTCCCTCTTTCTATGTGCCTGCTTCCCTAAAGATTGCAAAAACCAGCCTGGCAACATTCCACTGTTACTTCATTTCACGCCAAACTTCGTGAAACTTTTCTTTATTCCTATTTCAACTGCTGCTATTCTTGTTGCCTTGGCATGTTACTTTTTAGTGCCAGTCTCCAGCCATTTGCGTCCATTAGTTTTCAGATTTGTGTCCTTTAGCTTTCTTGCCTAGAGATTGTTCTATTTGCTAAATGTACAATGGAAAGGGGCACCGCTGTCAAATTGTGAGGATTTTCAGTGAGGAAATAACATGAAGGGAAAGAATTAGGAATACAGTACACACATATCTATTGCTACCATTCAATTTCAGTTGGGAGTCTTTTGGTTGGAGGAAGGCTTTACGAGTGTCATTGAGTGCCAGAAAGACATATACAGTAAGTGGTTTCTAGACCAAAACAAGCCTGAATTCTCTCCACATGAGTAAACTGAGGCATCACAGCAAGGATTTGGATGTTGTATGAGGCATCGTGGCTAGAATTTTGCATGCCTCATATGAAGTCCAAATCCATATAAAGTCAAAACTTCTGGAACCAAGTTTGGACATTGTATGAGGTATCGCTGTACCATGCATCTCATTCTATGAGGAGGATAGTGATGAAGTGATTTATGCACCTGCTGAGTCTCCTGCCAGGTACCTGTTGTCAAGGGACAACTTCAATATTCCTGATCCCTCCTCTTACCTTGGATACCTTGGAGTTGTTATTCAGCAAGGAGTACACACATTGGTAGACATCTCTGTGATGACACTCCACACATGCAAATGGACCTGGGAAATCAAGCCCATCTGCGTGCAGTTTTTTTTAGCCATTTAAATATCATGTCACCCACTGGTAGACGGACCATGAAGTGTGCCCTCTGCTTTAACTTTGCCCAAGGGATCTGATGGAGGAAGCTTTGGTGAGTCTTAGTCCCAGCCTGACATCATTGACAAGTGATGGGCAACACTGCCTAGTTAGACTGCTCAAGCCCCCACTCCTCGACAAGACTCTCACCTAGCTTTTTTATTTTTAAAAAAATCAAAATAGGATGTAAAGGGTACAATAGACGATGAAGAAGTGACCTTGGTGAATATATATTCTCCAAATGAACATCAGGATAAGTTTTTAGACAAGGTATATCGAATTTTTGAAAAAGAAAAGACGGTTAAAATGATATAGCAGGTGATTTTAATTTAATTCGGTCTAGTATGGATTGCACTAACGTAGATAGGGACAAAATGGGATCAAAAACAAAGATATTAGATAATTGGATAAAACCTTTAGGGTTAAAAGATGTGTGGAGAGAATTTAAAGGAACAGAAAGAAAATATACATATTTTTCACATTTATACAACTCATATTCTAGAATAGACTATTTTTTTTGTTACTGAAGATATATTTAAGAATATAGAAGAAATAGATATTGGAATTTTCAAAGAATCAGAACATGCTAAACTTTTAATGCAATTGGGAATTGGGAAATTAGAGAGGGGAAAAAGTAGTTGGAGATATGATTCAAAATTGTTTAATGAGCCTGTAAATAAGGAAAATATGGAAAAAGTTTGGAATCAATATTGGCAATGGAACGATACAGGCGAAGTAACATATAACGTAGTGTGGGATGCTATGAAGTCGGTTTTTAGGGGAGAATGTATTAAACTAAATAGTATAAGAAATAAACATTTAAAGGATAAATATGAGAAAATTGAAAGAGAAATTGGACAACTTCAGGAAGAACATATAAGAACAGGGAAGAAAGAAACATTATTAAATATCCAGAAATTGAGAAAAGAACAGATCGGCAAGGACATAGAAAAAGTTAAAAAAGATTTGATATACTTAAAAAGGGAATATTTTGAATATAGCAACAAGAATTCAAAATTATTAGCTAGAGCTGCGAAAGAAAAGAGTGTTAGAAGAGAAATTGGCGTTTTAATAAACCAACAAGGAGTGAGATGTAACAAAACAAAACAAAGGAGAAGGTGGAAATAATAAAAGGTTTTTATCAAGATTTATATTCTTAAAAAAAAATATAAGAGTAGGAAAATTAAGGGATTATTTGGATAAATGGATGGGAATTAGAATAAAGGAGGAGCATAAAGATAGAATGGAAACACCAATAACAGAAAAAGAGATAAGAGGGGTGATACAGAGATTGAAAAGTGGTAAGGCGCCTGACGAGGATGGATTCTCAGCGGAATTTTATAAACAATTTAAAGAATTGGTAATACCAAGACTCCTGAAGCTGTTTAATTATATATTGGATGGAGGTTTATTACCGACTTCATGGCATAGATCAGTAATTGCTTTGATTCCTAAACCAGGGAAAGATTTGAATAAGATAGAGTCTTATAGGCCAATCTCATTGATTAATCAAGATGCAAAAATTTTTACTGCAATATTGGCGAATAGACTAAATGAATTCATAAAGGAATATATAAATAAGGATCAGGCTGGTTTTCTGAAGGGTAGATATATGGCAGATTTTACTAGAAGGGTAAATGATTTGGTGAATATAGCAGAACAAAAAAAGGAAAAGATTGGATTACTATCTTTAGATATTTTTAAAGCCTTTGATTCTTTGCAATGGATTACGATTAAAGAAATTATAAGAAAGTTTGGGTTTGGTATGAAATTTGTAAATTTAATTGATCAACTATATCAGAAAGGAATAACTAGAGTAAAAGTGAATGAAACATTTACAGAAGATATAAAATTAGAAGCGGGTACTAGGCAAGGTTGTCCATTGTCACCTATACTTTTCGTGATGGCCATGGAATTATTAGTGATACTTATAAGAGAAGATAGAAAGATTGAGGGAATAGAAGGAGTAAAAATTAGTTTATATGCTGATGATACAATGGTCATAATGAAAAACCCTGTGAAAACAATGGAACATATCCAAGTACATTTGAAGGAATTTGAGGAAATGATGGGTTTAAAAGTGAATTGGGATAAATCTGAAATGATTATTTGTAATGGAAATGAAGAAGATCAAAAAAAGATAAAGGAAATATATAATATACAAATTAAAGATAGTGTGAAATATTTGGGAATTAATATTGCAAATAAAATAGAAGAATTTAAGAGACTAAATTATGATAAACAAAGAATGGAAATAAAGGGGGAAATAAAGCAATATAATAAGTTAAATTTGTCTTGGTTTGGTAGGATAGCTTTGTGTAAAATGAAATTATTGCCAAAGATTATTTTTTTGTTTGATGCCCTACCAATTCACTTAAAAGAAAAAGATATACAGATTTTCCAGAGCATGATAAATACTTTTTGTAACGGGGGGAAAAGACCGAGAATTACAAAAAGTTTATGGTATATATCGCAAAAAGAAGGTGGATTGGGTATTCCAAATATTAAACACTATTACAGAGCATTTCAGTTAAAAAATGTTGTAAAAAATTATAACAAAACCTGATGTTATTTGGGACGAGATTGAAATAAAAGAATTACAACAATTTGGGAAGGCAATTTTTTTGGATAAGGGGATGAAAATAAAGGTAAATAATCCATTAACGAAAGCAATGATGGAGGTTTGGAAAAATATTACAGAGAAAATAGTGCCGGGAATTTCCCCGATAATGGATTTGGAAGATGTTAAGACTTTCCCTTTGAAAGTAGACAAAAGAATAAAGGATATACTTCTGAGAAATGATGTGTTTCTGTTAAAAGATTGGATAAAAATGATGGATAACTTGGAATTAAGAGCGGAAGTGTTTAAACAGATGAAATTGAACTGGTTACAAATAATTTTGGTAAAAAAATGGGGGAAGAGATATAAAGAGGAGCTCAGTTTACAGAGAGGGAAAACAGAATTTGAGGAGATGATTTGTAAAATAAGAAAAGGAGAAATGGAGATAAAAGGTTTAGTAAGTAAAATATATAGAATTTTTAATAAGGATGAAAGCTCACAAAATGTGTTGAGAACACTATGGGAAGAAGTTTTAAATATAAGCATTTCGGAATCACAGTGGAAGAATAAATGGAGGAGAAGAATTATGAAAAATCTTTCTGTAAGATTAAAAGAACATAATTATAAAATATTGTGGAGGTGGTATCTGACTCCAGTTAAATTGTATCGAATGGATAATAGTAAATCAAGAGATTGCTGGAGATATAAAAGTGAGCTTGGAACATATGAACACATGTGGCGGAGTTGTAAAGTGGTTAAGATTTTTTGGAAAATAATTGAGAAAGAAATTTCAGCGATTACTAAAGTCGATATAAAACTGGAGCCAGGTATAGCCTTGCTGACAGGATTGGATGATATAAATATGAGTACAAACAAAAAAGAACTGGTGTCAATAATGTTAACGGCTGCAAGACTGTGTATAGCGAGAAAATGGATGAAAATTGATGAATGGTATAAAGAAATGTGGGAAATTGCATTAAATGATAAATTGACATGTGAACTGAATGTGAAGAAAGGTATCTTAAAAGAAAACAAATTTTGGGAAATATGGAAACCATTTGTGGAATTTGTCCTTGTGAGTGATAAAGGGGATATGCCGGTACCTCAACATATGAGTTTCTGGGAAAATTAAATTAGAAATTCGATCCTCATGGTTTGTAAATATCACTGGGTGTTATAATTTGTAATACAACAAATTAATGTAATGTGATTTTCTTTTTTCTGATTTGTAATTTCTTGTATTTGTTGTATTTTTTTAATATACCATTTGTATTTTTTTTGAAAAACTTAATAAAAATATTAAAAAAATAGGACTGCACAGCTCTTCAAATGGAAGTGTATCCTATCTAAAAGAAGACTTGTGGTTACTCTATTGGAAGAATATAGTTAATACTATCATGACCACAATGGCTCTCTTTTCTTTAGTAGATCTCATTTACTCCTCACAAAGGACAATGGTATATTATATTCGGTAGTAGTTAGCCCTCATTTTGGAACAGTGGTGTGGTGGTAAATTTAGAAAAGTGGGTGCTCATCATCATCATGATAGTTGCCAAAGCCACACCCTCTTTCTAAAACAAGGAAAATCCAAAAAAGTGCAGGCATCTGTATTGGTCAATACCAATAAATCAAGATACAGTACTGTAGTACCATAGCCCGTGGTTTCTCAACATTGGGCCCACAGATGTTCTTGGACTTCAATTCCCAGAAGCCCTGATCAGCTGGTTTGCTGACCTGGACTTCTGGTAATTGAAATCTAAGTACACCTGCTGGCCCAAGGTTGAGGAACCTTCATAGCCAAATCTTTTGTAAGGTTAACAGCTCTACATCACTCAATCAGCACCAAAACACCCTCAAATACTTTCTAAACAGTTCTAAAGTACCACCTAAAGGAGGAACTGGTAAACCAATCCTGAAAGTTCTATAGCTAAAAGACCACAGGAGGAGTCACCCTAGGGTGGAATTTACTTCACAGCATACAATTATAATTTTGAAATAGGAATAGCTTGCAACAACACTGTTTGTGAGACTTCTGTTGTGGTCAGAGAGAACAGTGAAGGCCTGGTGGTTGGTGGATGATATCATAGGTCTTGTTACATAGATAGTCTTGGAATTTGGCCCTGCAAGCTCTGCTTTCAAGGACCATCCTTGATTTAAAGGCAATCTTTGTGTGAATGACTGTCCTATTGAGCACATTTAAAGATAAAGAAACCTAAGGAGAGAAATTTGAATTTTCCATCAAGTCATCCATGCATGTCAGGCCAGGCAAGCAATGCTCCTAATTCAAAGATGTATCCAGTGGTGGGATTCAATTTTTTTACTACCAACTCTGTGGGTGTAGCATGGTGCACATGGCCATGTGGCCATGTGACTGGGTGGGCATGACCATGTGACTTGCTCCTCCTTCTCTTTTGGAGTGATTTTTCAAATGTGGGGGTCTTGCTGGGATAGAAGGAAACCACCAGGAGGCTTAAAAGAGATTCTACCGGGCACAGAAGGGGTTAAGGGCACCAAGTTGATGATTCCTAGAAGGGAAGGAGACCAGATGAGGGTGCAGAACAGGAAATTGTCCCTTTTCAAAAAGGTTGTTGTGTGTTGTTGTTGGGTAACTGGGGAGGCAGGTGCAGGCCTTTGATGGGCAAGGCCAGCCGGAATTTCTACTACCGGTACAGGGGTACCGGGGCATACCAGCTGAATCCCACCACTGGATGTATCCTCTGAAGAGGGCTTGGAATAGACAGAAGCCTCTCAGGATGGCAGACATTTCTTTCTCCCTGTAGAGCTTCCCTTGTACTGTCTTGACTTCTGTCAATTTATCTCAATGAGATGCAGGTGGAACTTCTGTATTATTTACATTCCATCAGCAGGACCCCATCTTGAATTGATGGACCAATGCTTCTAGATTGTAACAAATAGTCCTACACTCTTTTTGCTCCCTGTCACAGAATGCTCCTACTGTTCTTGCTTTCCTCTCTGAAACAGATGCCTAATATATTCTAAAAGGCTGAACCTGATCCATGTGCTTTATTGCCAGTGCCACACAAACACTGCCACTTGCAAAAGAGGAATGTATGTTTGGTTTATGTGTGGCAGTTAATTAGGCTTTGATTGAGTGATCGTCATCTCTAGATTAAATGTGCATCTACTCCAATATAGCCTTGCTGGGAAGCTTCCATGGCTTGAACATGAAAACAAATATTACTTGTATTTTAAATTACAAGACTTAAATTACAATTTGCACTTTCCTTTTAATAATATAAAGTATTTGCTTGCATTGCTTAATCTTAAGTGCCTAATTGTGCTTGCCATTCTGAAAGCCTTTAGAGCTGCATAAACAAATATTCTAACTCAACAAATAAGTGATTTCTATTTCGTTGATATACACTTACCAGCTTTGTATTTTCCCCTGCCAAGAAAGCTGCCTTAAGTTCTTTTGAGAAACATACAAGATATAAAGGAACAAAATGAATGAATGAATGAAAGGAAACATGTCAAATCTTGCCTTTAAAAAGGTATGATAGAATAAAGAAAATGAAAGAATCATAAGTACAGTTTTGTTCTTCTGGGTAAAGGGAGCACATAGTATTTTTGTGTATTTTATAGTGCCTTTGTCGTTTATTTGGTTGTTTATTGTCTTATTGTTCTTTTTTATGTAATGTTCATTTATCTTTATAATAAAAAATGTATTTTTTAAAAAAAAAGCCATGCAAAAGTAATTTGAGGGATGCACAATTGGTCCATTGAAATTTGAAATTGAATTGAAATTTTAATTTATATACCGCTTACTCCCCCAATGAGCAACTCAAAGCGGTTCACAAAACAAGCAGTACAGCATATAAGTGCAATATTATCAATACAAAAATGAACACAGGTGATGCAATAGCACCAAGCATAATTATACAATAATCATTATAACAATTACAACAATTAAACATATCAGTTATCATAAAAAAAACAATTACATCAAACGAATAGGCAATGCAACATCACCAATCCTCATAAACACTATAACAGTAAAGCGTCCCGGCTTTTGCATCCCCGATGGTGTGGGGGCGGAGGCCCGGGGGTGTGGTGGCTCACCCGCAGCTGGGGGTAGAGCCAGCAAGGTTCCTCGCCAAAATCAAAATATACAATACAAAACAAAATACAATACAATACACAATATAGTTCAACAGCAAAAAGCAAAATCTTGCAAAGAATTAATAATAACATAATTCAAATACAGCAAAACAATCAATAAATCAATAAAGTCCCATGAATACTATTACAACTTCCTATCAAGAGCAACGAGTCAATGGAGACAAAACAGTGGGACCGACTGTCTGTGTATCCACTACCACTCTTATCCCTCAAGTCCCGGCAGGGCGGCGAGTCTCAGAGCACCAAGGATGCAACAGTCCTTGCCCCAGGGATCATCAACCACATATGTCTTTACCTCCCAAGGTCGGCCAGGCCAAAAGAGGAGCCAGGATGGTGTTAGCGAGAGAAGTGCCGGCAGTACCTTTCGAGGCCGAAACTCCCTCCCGTCATGCCAGCTCTTGTCCTACTGATTCAGCCTCAGTAGTGGAGGGGAGCGACTTTTGAAGCCACCGAACCAACCCCAACTGTGGCTTCTCACCTCTGTCCAGCTGTTCGCCAGGTGCCTCCACTTCCTGGGCCATGGGAAGGAGTGCGGGGCTTCGCCGGTGGTGTTGGCCGGGCATCTCTTGAAGGTGCGGAGCCGCTCGCCAGGTACCTCCACTTCCCGGGCCATGGGAAGGAGCGCGGGGCTTCGCCGGTGGTGTTGGCTGGGCGTCTCTTGAAGGCGTGGAGCCGCTCGCCAGGTGCCTCCACTTCCCGGGCCATGGGAAGGAGCGCGGGGCTTCAATTATTCCATTTTCATATTCACAATGAACTATAGTCTTAATCTTTATCAAGACTACATTCAGCCAATTCCCATGTGAAAAATAATACCTATGTACTGTCAAGTCAGTTCTGACTCATGGTCATCCTTTCCAAGGTTTCTGGTGGTGGAGGAGAGGATTCACAAAGGCAGTCTATCATTCCTTTCTTCTGGGGACATTTTAAATTGTGCAGCTCCCCCATGGCTACATAGGCTGGCAAAATAATGTATGTACTAAATTTCAGTTGTTTGGACTTCTTGTTGTAATGCAAAGTAGTTTTTTATTTAAAGATGAATTCCTCTGCTCTTTGGTTAAAAGAATGACCATAGATGGCTAATTATGTCAATAACTTGACAAAACTATTTTCTCCTGGGTTTGACTGAAAAAAGATCCTTTTTGAATGTGGAAGGGGATCCCCTCCCCCCAGTGGTGGCCCTCACACGATATCACACATTATCATGCTTGGTGGGGTTGAGTTTATACCTGTCAAGCATGGCACCGGAGATTACGGGACCTGCGCAGAACGTTTCTGTGCAGGTCCATTCTACGCATGCATAAAAGCCTTCTATGCATGCGTAAAAGTTACCTGCGCAGAAATGTTCTGTGCTGGTCACTTCTACGCATGCGTAGAAGGCTTTTACACATGCATAGAATGGACCTGCGCAGAACTGTTCTGCACAGGTCGCTTCTACGCATGCGAGAAGGCTTCTACACATCCCCTTCTGCACAGAACCCTTCTACGCATGCGTAGAAGGGTTTTACGCATGCTTAGAAGGGTTCTACGCATGCATAGAAAGGACCTGTGCAGAAGGGATGCGCAGTAACTACTTTTCCCCTGCTGCTAAATTACAGAGTAATGGCAGCTCCGGGAGGAAAATGGAGAAAATCGACATGGAATTATGGGGTAATCCCGGGCAATATGGGGTACTTGACAGGTGTGTTTGAATTGGTGACTTTTTTGTGTGTATTCTTTGAAATGTTTTGTGATGGGTTGATATTTTGTGATGGTGGTTGGGATATTTGCTGTAATGTTTCTGAAATGTTTGTGACTTGATATTTTGTACTGTAACTGTGATATTGTGTTTTCTTTGTTAACCGTCCAGAGTCGCTCTGAGAGTGGGGTGGAATACAAATTGATAAATTAAATTAAATTAAATTAAATTAAATTAAATTAAATTAAAATCACATGGATGGGAATCAAACACAGATTGCATGAGCAATCCCCAGGAACTGAATAATTTGTTAGAAAGAGACAACTTGACTTCCTGAAATCTCCAGAGGGGACACGTCTTCTCCAAAACAAAGCACCACATTGAACCTTGTTTTAGTCCTCAAGGTTTTTCAAACCCATCTGGTCACTCTAGGTTTAAAGGTCCCCCTTGACCGAAATCCAGTCTTATTTGACTCTAGGTTTCAGTGCTCATTTCCATTTTCAAAGTGCAGGTGCTGTTTGTGTCTGCAGACATTTCCGTGGTCATGTGGCGGGCACACAGAATGAGGTTAACTTTCCTACCAAAGTGATATCTATTTACCTACTTGCAACGTCTTCCTTTTGAACTGCTAGGTTGGCAGGAACTGGGGCAGATGATGGGCACTCACTCTGTCATGCAGCACTTGTGTCTCGAACTGCTGATCAACAGTCATCAAATCTAGCATCTTAACCACTAAGCCACTGCATTCCCCACTCTTCATTTAGCCTTCCTGAAAAATGGTGGAGGAAAAAAGGTCCCCTGGCCATCTGATGCTACATCTGCTGTTTTCTAATATCCTCTCCTGGCTTATAGAGTTCATCCTCAAGACTCACCTGCTCCTCTATTATCATACCTGTCAACCCGCGGCTCAGGAAAAACGGGACCTGCGCACATCACTTGTATGCAGGTCGCTTTCCACGCATGCGTGGAAGGGTTTTACCCCTTCCACGCATGCGCGGAAGCACTATGCCACTTGCTCAGCCCCTAGCGTAGAGGCTGTGCAAGTGGCGTAGCGCTTCCGCACATGCGTGGAAAGCGTTTCCCCCGCTGCCAAATTACGGGGGTTTGGCTGCACGGTGCAGGTTATGACATCAATCAACGTCAAATTACGGGGTTTTCCCGGCCAAATCGGGATGGTTGACAGGTATGTCTATTATTATTATTATTATTATTATTATTATTATTATTATTATTATTATTATTATTATTATTATTATTATTATTATTATTATTGAACTTATATACTGCTTTACTTTGTCAATTACAAACTCAAAGCGGTTCACATCATGTTCAAAAATCAACAAAACAAAAATACAGTGCAGCATCAAAATTACAATATAAAAGTCACAAAGCGAAAACAATGCATAAATACATTTGAATGTTCAAAAAACAAAATCAGTATAATACAGTAATAAACATCATAATGCAATATCATACAAATTTCAAAGCAATAAACAATACATATTTCAAGTTCAAACAGTACACATTTCAAAGGAATACGCAAAAATACACCATAAATACATTGCAGAGACTCAGTCCACTTCCCTCCAGGCTAAAACAGCTGAGGGAGAGAAAAGTCCGGCAGCAGTTCCTTCTTCCTTCCAGACTAAGCCAGCCGAGGGGAAGGTCCGGCCTTTGATCTTCCCAGGCCACAGCTAAGGCTGGTCTTCCCGGCCGGCTGCTGGCAAGCAAAGTCCATCTCTCACAAAGTCCATCTCTTGTGGTGGTAGCAGTGGCGGTGGAGGGCAGCTCTTGTAGCCTTCCCGGGCCACAGCTGAGGCTGGTCTTCCTGGCCAGCCACTGGGAGAGCAATGTCTGGCAGCGTCAGTGGCAGCAGTGGCGGAGGGCGGCTCTTGTAGCCCTCCCGGGCCACAGCTGAGGCTGGTCATCCCTGCTGGTTGCTGGGCGAGTTTAGGATATGGGACCAAAGACAATGAAACAGCCGAAGGGTTGGCTTAACACAGGTTTATTGAATGATGATCCGGGGGAACATGAGGTAATGGCGGACGGGTAGCTCAATATATACAGTGGCTATACATTTTGAATGTGGCTCCTCGACAGTCTATTGGTTACTGTCCGTGTGACGTCATGGACGGTCACGCCCTTCTTGTCCAGGTGTAGGTGATGGCGGGAATCTTCCCGCGCTGTTGTTTGCTGGTGAGTCTGGGCCAGGAGAGCTTGAACGCTCGCTATTGCCACCAGGTGGTCATTAGCTCGCGTCCTATTGCAAGGGCTACAGTTAAGCAGCTGCTGGTTATAATGTTACACAAGCATGGTTACATTGGATACACGTGAATGGATACATTGTAAAAGGTACAGTAATAGAACACAACATCCCTCCCCCCTAGGATGGGACGAAGTCCCTCAGCCAAGATGGCTTATTGCAAATGCGTTTGGGCCGCGATGTGGGCTGACCTGCCCCAGGGGCGCTACTGCTTCCTCGTTCCCTGGTCCCTTGTCCTGAAACGGGAGAGGGAGACTTGTTAGAGGCTTGCCGTGGTTTGGCGGTTTTGGGGGAAGGGAAAAACTCCATTGTGGGCAGACCGGAGACACTCGGGGCTAACGAAAAACCCCTCTTCTCGCTTGGACGGGTGGGGGACCACTCCACAAAACTTCCCCGGTTCTGAAAATCAAAATCTAACTCTGTTGGGGTATCCGTATTTGTGGGGAGATCCCGCGGGATATCTATGAGATCGGCTTCCCTTCTCTCTGCTGACCGATCCCGCAGGCTATCTACGAGGACAGATTCCCTTTTCTCCCCCCTTGGTGGGGACCCATGGCCCCCCTTTCCTCCCCCTTGGGCTGAACGGGTGGGGGAGAACCCTAATGCTGAATCCTGTGTCCCGCGGTCCGTGCCCTGCTCGTCGGGGACCCTGCGCCGGAGCTGGTCTGCGTGCCGCCTCCAGAGTAGACCTGTGCTGGTCTCGACGCGGTACGAGACGGGACCGGTCTGCTCTAAGATGACGCCCGGTACCCAGGCCGGACCCGCGCTGGCGTAATTCCTGCAATACACGGGGGCACCCACGTCGAAACTCTTTGTGTCCTCTATCCCAATGTTCTTTCCCTTGTCCTCTACTCTCGTGGGGTCTAGCCTAGTTAGTATGGTGGTCAGTTTCCTGCGCATAAGCAGCTCCGCGGGGGAGTATCCTGACGCTAGGGGAGTCACTCTATAACCTAGCAGAAACTGGCACACTTGATGGTTCAGGTCCCCGGGCCCCATGCGCCGCAGCGCGTCCTTGGTGGTACGCACAAGGTGCTCTACTTGGCCGTTTGTGGCAGGGTGGAAAGGAGCGGAGGTGATGTGCCGAATGGCGTTGATTTCTGTGAATGCCCTGAACTCAGAGGACGTGAAACAACTTGCGTTGTCGCTTATGAGGGTGTCGGGTAAACCGAACGTGGAAAAAACCCTCCGCAAATGCTTTATGGTTGTGGCCGTGGACGTGCTCGTAACCGGAATGACCTCCAACCACTTGGAGAAAGCATCCACCATGAGGAGAAACAGCATCCCACGGAACGGGCCAGCAAAGTCTACATGCACCCGGGACCACGGCCCCTTCGCCGTGTCCCACTCCCTGTGAGGCAGACGGGCTTCTTCTGGCCTGGAGCTTTGGCAGGGTTCACAAGTGCCAACCATGTGCTCGATGTCGGCGTCTAGCTGGGGCCACCAGAAATAACTCCGTGCCAGGGCTTTGGAACGCACAATTCCAGGGGGGCTGACGTGCAGGAGTTTGAGTACCCGCAGTCGTAAGGACGCCGGGATCACTACTCGCTGGCCCCACAGAAGGCACCCCCTCTCAAGGGACAACTCTAACTTTTTTCGAAAGAATGGGTCGAACTCCGCTGCCGGGGATGACGCTGGCCACCCTTTCTGCACCCAGGAGCTGACCTTTGCTAAAATGTTGTCCTTGCCGGTCGCTTTGGCGATGTCGGCGGGCAGTATTGGTGGCGAGTCGAGGACCTCTATCATCAGCACCTGGTGGTCCGGCTCCTCCCCGCCCACGTGGCTGCTATCCTGGGGGAGGGGGGACCTCGATAGAGCGTCCGCATGGCTGATCTCCCTCCCGGGCCTGTAAACCAATGCGTGCTGGTACGCGTTGAGAAAAATGGCCCACCTAAGCATCCTTGGGGACAGGATCTGTGGCGTGGGCTTATCTGTGGTAAAAATGCCTAGCAGGGGCTTGTGGTCGGTCACGATTGTGAAAGGGCGGCCATACAGGAAGTCGTGGAACTTTTTTGTTCCCGCAATTATCGCTAATGCTTCCCTGTCTGTCTGGGCGTAGTTTCTCTCCGCTTGGGACAGGGACCTGGAGTAGAACGCTATCGGGGCCTCCCTCCCGTTTTCCAGCACGTGGCACAGGACCGCCCCCACCCCCACCGGGGAGGCGTCACAGATCAGGACCACTGGGCGCTTGGGGTTGAAATGGGTTAGGATGGCATCAGACGCCAGAAGCTGCTTTAGCTCACTAAATGCCCTCTCTTGCTCATCGCCCCACTTCCATGCCTCGTCCCTTTTAAGCAATCTGTGCAACGGTTCAGCCACGGCTGCTTTCCGGGGGAGGAAGGAGTGGTAAAAGTTCAGCAGCCCTAGGAACGACTGCAACTCGGGCTTGGAGGTGGGGCGAGGGGCTTTCTTGATGGCGTCTACCTTGGATTTGGACGGCCTTATTCCCTCAGGAGTGACCCGGAACCCTAGGAATTCGACCTCGGTCGCGAAGAAGACGCATTTGTCTTTTCGCAGTCTCAACCCTGCCTTTTCGAATATCGCCAGAACCTTGCCCAACCTCTTTGCCAATTCGGCCCGACTCCCCCCCGTTATCAATACGTCATCAAAATAAGGCAAAACCCCCTCGAGCCCCTTCAGGAGGCGTTCCACGAGTGACTGGAAAATCCCAGGCGCCGAGTTTATGCCGAATTGAAGGCGTGTCACCTGGAACGCCCCCTTATGGGTGACTATAGTTTGGGCAGCAGCTGCGGCTGGGGTCACCGAGAGCTGCTGGTAGGCTTGTGCTAAGTCGAGTTTAGCGAAACACTTTCCCCCATGTAACCTGGCCAGCAAATGGCTGACTACCGGCACCGGATACGCATTAGGGCGAATGGCCTTGTTGATGGTGCACTTGTAATCAGCGCATATGCGCACCTCCCCGTTGGCCTTTAGTGCTGTTACAATTGGAGTTTCCCACTCCGCAGAATCAACAGGAACAAGAATCCCCTGGCCCACCAATTTGTCCAGTTCTGCCTCTATTTTGTCCTTGAGTGCGAATGGCACCCGGCGCGGTTTGAGTCTTATTGGGCGGACCTCAGGGTCTAAGTCGAAGGCTACTGGGGGTCCCTTAAATTTCCCAAGTCCTTTTTTGAAGACTTCGGGGTGCGCGTCGCACACCTCCTGAATCGGGTCAGTCCCAACGGCAACGGCGTGCACCCCCCCAATGAACAAACCCAGGGGCTGGAACCATTGAGTCACGAGGAGGCTGCAATTCCCCCCTTTAAGAACGACTAGGGGGAGAGTCGCGGCGTGTTTCTTAAATTGGACCTGAAATTTTCCAACCCCCAACACTGGAATGCAGTTCCCTTGCACGTCCCGTAACGTGGACCTCAAAGCTTTGAGTTTGGGCCGCGCGTGGGGGGCAATTTTCAGAAACTCCTTCTGGGGAATGATGGAATATGAGGAACCCGAGTCAATTTCCATCCTAATGGGGGCCCCTTGTACTAGTACCTCAACAAAGTAACGGGGGTGTCCCGCGGACACGCTGAACACCGGTGCGTCGTCCTCGCTGTCGTCGGTGATGCGGCCCACGCCGTCTCGCTTCCTCGTGGCCTGGGTGCCGTCCTTGGGTCTTGCCGCGCGGTCTCTCGAGCTCTTCCGGGCCTCGCGCCGTTTCCTGCAGACCTTGGCGATGTGCCCGCGGCGGCCGCAGTTGTGACACTCGGCCTTTCTGAAAGGGCATTTGGTGCGGTCGTGGTTCGCTCCGCAGCCGTCGCAACGCCGGCCTTCCTTCCGGACCTTCCGGACGTCCTCATCGTCGCTGCCCTCCGCGGACGACTTCGAAACTCGTCGGGCCGTGTGCACCGAAGCGTGCACCGAAGTCTCTGCCTTGCCCGTCTTTGGCCGCCAGTCCTGGAGCTCCTGGACCCCGGCCTTCGTAGCTTCCGCGGCTTGTGCCTCCTTCAGGACCTCCTGCAACGTGGGGGGTGGCTCCCGGTTCATCAATGTGCGCTGAGTTTCGGCGTCGCTCAGGCCACACAGCACGCAGTCTCTGAGTGTGATTTCTGCGTTCTCCCATTTGCATGGGCCGGCAGCCAGTCGCAGGGCCGCTGCGAAGTCGGCGGCCATCTCCCCGGGCGCTTGGACTCGCCTCCAAAACGCGCTCCGAGCGGGGAACATCGCCGTCGAGGGGCGGAAGTACTCGCGCAGCATGTGCATGAGCTCTTTCACCTTGAATTCACTCGCCCTTCTCGGCGCGAGCAGGTCTACCAAAGACCCTCTTGGTGTCCGGCCCCAGCATCCTGGTGAAGATGGCCCTTTTCTTCGCCTCATCCGTGACTTCGGATTCCACCAGGGCTCCCTGGAAGTCCATCTCGAAGATGTCCCAGTCTGCCGGTCTCTTGATCTCGAAACCGGCGCATGTCTTGGTCCCGTGGGCAGCCATATCCCACCTTCGTCGCCAATTTAGGATATGGGACCAAAGACAATGAAACAGCCGAAGGGTTGGCTTAACACAGGTTTATTGCATGATGATCCTGGGGAACATGAGGTAATGGCGGACGGGTAGCTCAATATATACAGTGGCTATACATTTTGAATGTGGCTCCTCGACAGTCTATTGGTTACTGTCCGCGTGACGTCATGGACGGTCACGCCCTTCTTGTCCAGGTGTAGGTGATGGCGGGAATCTTCCCGCGCTGTTGTTTGCTGGTGAGTCTGGGCCAGGAGAGCTTGAACGCTCGCTATTGCCACCAGGTGGTCATTAGCTCACGTCCTATTGCAAGGGCTACAGTTAAGCAGCTGCTGGTTATAATGTTACACAAGCATGGTTACATTGGATACACGTGAATGGATACATTGTAAAAGGTACAGTAATAGAACACAACAGCGAGCAAGTCCATCTCTTGTGGCCCCTCCTCTCTACTGGGAGGAGGGGAATACCTAGAAGGGACGCGCGGCGGCGTGGATCCACTGCCGCATGCTTTGCCGGCTCCTCCACCAGGAGAGACGGCTTGAGGCAGGAAGAGGCGGGGCTGGCCTCCTTAAAGGAGGGGCTCTGACCGCCCTTCCGCCTCTTCGCTGACTGGGCCAGGCAGCGTTTGCCCTCCACCCCCACCCTGGGTCACAGTGTGATTGTTTTGGTCGCTTCGGGGCCGGATGGGAATTTTTGCTTGAACTTAGATTGGCCGTTTGGTTCTTGGAGTTTTCGCCCATCCCACACTGTGTTGTGTATGGAGTACTGTGCCTTTAAGTAATGTAACACTCGAATGAGTGGATGTAACAATCCCCAACAGTAACACTGTAACCTTCTGTATGAGGACGCGAGCTAGTGACCACTGGGGCCAATAGTGAGCGCCCAGCTCACATGGTACCAATTCCCCAAATACCTACAGCCGCTGGAAGATTCACGCCACTACCTCACCTGGACAAGAAGGGCATGACTGAGAGTGACGTCATGCAGACAGTAGCCAATGAGCTACCGAGGAGCCACATTCAAATGTATAGCCACTGTATATATTGAGCTGTTCGTCCGCCATTACCACATGTTCCCTCTGACCATCATGCAATAAAGATGCGTTAAGCCAGGCTTCGGCTGTTTCTATTGTCTTGGTTCTTAAACACTAAACACTGTAACTGTTGGGCTAATTGCGGGGTAGTTTTGGTTCCTTTTTGGTCACTTGGTGGCTAGCACTGGTAAGGAGGCACTGGGGGACCCCTACGAGTCTGGCACACTCGGTTAGCCACAGGAAGGATAAGATAGAGGTACAGCGGCTGGCCAATCGTGTGTGCTCAGGAACAAGGTGATGCTATGCTAGATACAGCTTGCAAATCCTTCTGGTTCACCGGACACATGCAGAAGCAGAGGTTTGGTCATTTGCGCTTCTGCTTGGGGTCGATATAATTGGTTATAACCATTCCTCCTTACCAGTGCTATGGCGGCCCACTTGCATTATTGAATTACAAATAATAAAGTGGCCCAGTTTAACCCCAACACTGTTGTCCGTCTCTTTATTGGGGGAGTGGGTCCGGCAATGAGAAGCAGCACAGGAACTCAATCGTGCAATTGGCTGGTGCTGCCAGAAGTTGGGATGAAGTCACTTTCTGGAAGCACCAGTGAAGTATATTTCACTCCCCCTTGTATACTTCCCATGGGAAGTCAGAGGAACAAAACTGGGGTCTGATAACATCAAAGGGGCATGACTTCACCTTTGATTTCAGGGTTATGACTATGCCTTCAGGTCCCCAAAGGGATCTGATTCCGGAGAGAACTGAGGAACGATCCAGCCTTCTGCCCCTAAATGGCACACGAGAAGGCAGTAACTGTAGTGATTGGGACATCAGTGACATTTCTATTATGTTGGTGGCAGGTGAGTTTGAAATGCCTCTGCTGTGCAGCCTCACTTTATTGTGGGTTGCCTATTATTTGTTTTGTTACCTGTGTCCTCTGTGATAGAATAAACAATTGAAATGTGCATAAAATGAATTTGTGCTTATTTTCTGCAAACTAATTTCAGAAAGCAATCAATACAGCAAGGGAATGCGGATCTGAAATATGTATAAGAGTCTTCTCTTGTGCACCCTCTGGAGAAGATATTTTAAATCTGTTATTTTTGCACAAAGGGTAAATACACAATGAAAGCAGTCATTACATTGCATATTAAATGTTAATAATATTCTAATCATGGATTTCCTTTGATTTAATATTTGAACAAAGCCTTGAGTCACGTTTATAATTCCATTAGCACTGAGTTTCCTGGATTGAAAATGCTTACACCACAAAAAGTGTGTCTTTGGCTTATCCTCCTATTGAGCAAAAACATGATAAGCAACATGCTCAGGGAGTGAAACCTTTATTTTAACTGCAAAAAAAAACTTCAAGCGTTATGTATCTCTCACTGATTCACTTTGTATTCTTAGCAGGAACAGAAAACATTCTCTTTGTATATGTGACTTGCCTAATCCAGTTGTCAAAATCTTGCCAAGTGACAAAAAACATGTTGTATTGAGGTTAAAAACACAGTCTGAACAAATAGAGATATTTAGCAACAACTTGGTGAAATGTGAAGCAATGCAGATATGTACAGGGTATATTCATAGTGATGTGGAAACTTTAAAATAATATCTTATGCAGATACTGTACCAGTTTCTGACAGAAATAAACTTTTCCTCTATCCTGTTTACCCCATTGGCAAAATAAATCCTGGTGATGCTGCAAATAAGTTTTAAAAATTTGCATTTAAGTAAGCTGAAATAGTTGAATTAACATTTTTTTCTGCAGGAAAAGAAATGTTGGCAATAGGTTTGTGAAATTCATCAGCATAGCCTACTCCTACAGGGTGATTATTTCTACAAATATTTCTGTAGTTCTTTCTTAATGCAATTTACAATGTATAAAATTTAAAAGAATAAAATATAAATAAAGTTAATTTAAAGAACATGAACTATTTAAAAGAGTGTATATAAGAGCAATAGTGTAAAAGGTTGGCCTACATCCAGTTAAAAGATGTCTGGGACAACTAGTCTTTTTAAGGCCCACTTAGAAATAGTCACATTCTGGTCTAGAGTATTTCATAAAGAAAGATTTATTTTCCTTTTATTATGCTCTCCTTTTCTAATTAGTCTTCCAAATTATACTAAGCTTGTTATTGTTTAAATAATGTCTAATCTGTGATTTTCCTTTGTCCCCCTCCTGAGGGTTTTAAAAATTGGTTATTTTTGGAAGGGTTGGATTTAGTGTTAAGGTACTGCCCATTTGAGGAAACTCATTTAAGTCATACAACCTCCCAGATGAAAAATCTGAATGAACCAAAATATCTTCAGAAGATAAAATGTGTGTAAGTGAAGTTCAATTTCTTTCATATTTGGTAAACAAATTTTCAAAGGATCATTTGGTTTGAGGAGAAACAGCTTTCTTTAAAGAGGTTTAAAGGCAAATTGCTGTTAGCCCTATAATATGTTGTTTATCAGGCTAACTCCAGGCTTCAGAATAACTGGATTAAATTTGCAATGACTCCTGTTGTAGCACTGTGGTGGCTTAGTGGTTAAGATGCTGAACTTGACAACTGAAAGGTCGGCAGGTGTTGTGTATTGAATGTATTTGTAACCACACGAATGAGTGGATGTAACAATCTCCAATAGTAACACTGTAACCTTCTGTATGAGGACGCGAGCTAGTGGCCACCGGGGGCAGTAGCGAGCGTCCAGCTCACATGGTACACATTCCTCAAATGCCTTCAGCTGCGCGGGAAAGATTCCCGCGCTCACCTCACCTGGACAAGAAAGGCGTGACCAAGGATGACGTCATTTGGACAGTAGCCAATGCCTGTCGAAGAGCCATATTCAAGTGTATAGCCACCGCATAAAAGGAGCTGTTTGTCCGCCATTACCACATGTTCGTACTGTACTCCATGCAATAAAGATGTGCTAGGCTAGCTTACAGCCGTCTCCATTGTCTTGATTCCCAAACACTAAATTGGCGACGAAGGTGGGATAATGGATTTCCACGGGGACAAGACACAGTCACAGCAACCGGTGTTCGACGTGACCCACCCCGAGCGATGGGACTGGTTCGAGATGCACTTCAAGAGTACGGTAGCGGTTGCCGGTATCACCGACGTGGGAAAGAAGAGAGGTCTTCTCATCATGATGCTCGGTTTCCACGCAGTCCAAGCGCTGATGGACCTGGTGGCACCACCTGAGGTGGAACAGGTCTCTGTAACTGAACTGCTGGCGACTCTGAGAAACCACTTCAAGCCCAAGGTATCCTTCTTCTCTGACAGGGCGGCGTTCACGAGGAGGGACCAAAAGCCGGGTGAGTCCGTATCCGAGTATGCGGCGGCCCTCCATTTGGCGGCAACCCCATGCGAATGGCGGGAAATTCTAGATGTGGCCCTGAGGGACAGGATGCTCTGTGGGATGAGAGATGGGGAAACCCAAAGGAAGCTCATGACCCGAGGCCACGACCTCACCTTCAAAGAGGTACTACAAGAGGCCCTAGCTGCTGAGTCCATGAGGGCCGGGTACAAGCTTCTCAAAGCAAAGCCACCACAAGTAGAGGCAGCTGCATCCGCAGTCCAGGAGACTTGGAGGGTGCCCCCTGCCCTGCGCTCACCCATATCCTCAGAGGCCTCCGCCACCCCAGGCTCCAGTGAAGATGAGGGAGTCCGGAAAGTCAGAAAGGGGCTGAGTGAGAAGAAAGGGAAAGGGGGTCGGCGCTGCGATGGCTGTGGAGCGTCCCATGAGCGGAGCAAATGCTCATTCAGGAAGGCTGAGTGCCACAACTGTGGACGGAAGGGCCACATCGCCAGGGTCTGCAAGCAACGCCAGGACAAGAGCAAGCGCCCCACGAGGAGACGGGATGGCGTCGGCAGAGTCTACGATGGCGGCAACGACCCAGAGGGGGACCACGTGTACCGAGGAGTACATGCGGAAGATGACTTGGCCGTCCACAGCGTGCCTCTAGGGCAACCACGTTTTTATGTCGAGGTACTGTTGCAAGGGGTTCCTGTTAAGATGGAAATAGACTCGGGGTCTGTATACTCCCTCATTTCCCATAAGGAGTTTTTGCGCATTCCCCCCAAGGAGCGACCCAAACTCAAAGAGATGAGGGCGAACTTAAGAGACGTGCAGGGAAATGGGATCCCAGTGTTGGGGGTCGGGGACTTCGAGATACAGTATAAGGGACTCAGGAGGAAACTCCCTCTAGTAGTTCTAAGGGAGGGGGGTTGTAATCTCCTGGGAACACAATGGTTCAAACTCCTGGACATTTTCATAGGCGGCGTCCATGCCATCGGGGGGGATGAGATCCAGGCAGTGTGCGACGCACACCCCGAGGTATTCAAGAAGGGGCTCAGGAAGTACAAGGGCCCCCCAGTTTCTTTCGACCTAGACCCGGAGGTCCGCCCAATTAGACTCAAGCCACATCGGGTTCCATTCGCCCTAAAGGACAAAATTGAGGCGGAACTGGACAAACTGGTGGGTCAGGGGATTTTAGTGCCTGTGGACTCTGCAGAGTGGGAGACTCCTATTGTTACAGCGTTGAAAGCAAATGGGGAGGTGCGGATTTGCACTGACTACAAGTGTACAATTAACAAGGCAATCCGCCCTAATGCCTATCCGGTGCTGGTAGTTAGCCATCTGCTAGCTACTTTACATGGGGGAAAGTTTTTCGCCAAACTAGACCTGGCACAGGCGTACCAGCAGCTTTCAGTAACCCCAGCCACCGCTGCTGCGCAAACCATTGTAACTCACAAGGGGGCATTCAAGGTAACGCGCCTACAGTTTGGGGTGAATTCGGCGCCGGGGATATTTCAGTCCCTTGTGGAACGTTTGTTAAAGAAGTTACCGGGTGTCTTGCCATACTTCGACGACATATTGATATCTGGGGGGAGCGAATCAGAACTGGCCCAGAGACTAGATAAGGTCCTTACAGTCTTCGAATCCGCGGGGTTGAGGCTGTGTAGGGACAAATGTGTGTTTCTGGCCAGGGAAGTTGAGTTTCTGGGGTTCCGTATAACCCCTGAGGGGGTGAAACCCGCAGAGTCCAAAGTCTCAGCCATCTAAAATGCCCCTCGCCCCACCGCGAAACCGGAGCTACAGTCCTTCCTGGGGCTGCTGAATTTTTACCATTCTTTCCTGCCCAGGAAAGCATTGATTGCAGAGCCCCTGCATAGGCTGCTGAAGAAGGATGCGGTTTGGCGGTGGGGGGAAAATCAGGAGCGGGCTTTCAGGGACCTCAAGCAGCTCCTCTCCTCAGAGGCTATTGTAACCCATTTTGACCCAAAGAAGCCGGTAGTCTTGGTCTGCGACGCCTCACCAGTGGGGGTGGGGGCAGTCCTCTGCCACGTGTTAGAGGGCGGGCGAGAAGCCCCAGTTGCCTTCTATTCGAGATCATTGTCCAAGGCAGAATGAAATTACGCCCAAACAGATAGGGAGGCCCTTGCTATTGTGGCGGGCACAAAAAAGTTCCATGATTTTTTGTATGGTCGTCCATTCACCATTGTAACCGACCACAAGCCACTATTGGGTATTTTCACCTCAGACAAGCCCACCCCACAGATCCTCTCCCCCAGGATGCTTCGGTGGGCCATCCTCTCCCCCAGGATGCTTCGGTGGGCCATTTTCCTCAATGCATACAAGGGTTCATTAGAGTACTGCCCCGGGAAAGACATAAGCCACGCAGACGCACTCTCAAGGTCTCCTCTTCCCCAGCTGGGAGACTCAAAGTGTGAGATAGAGCAAGACAGCCAAGTCCTCCTCATAGAAGCTCTAGATGCACCCCCCATACTTCCCGTGGAAATCGCTGCAGCCACGGCAAAGGATAAAACTTTAGCCCTTGTTAGATCCTGGGTAGAGAAGGGGTGGCCCACAGCTCCCCCCGCAGACGAGTTTGCTGCGTTTTTCAGGAAGAGGGTTGAGTTGTCCACAGAAAGGGGGTGCCTCCTGTGGGGGGAGAGGGTGGTGGTCCCAGAATCATTAAGGGCAAGGGTGCTACGGCTTTTACATGTCAGCCACCCAGGGATCGTGCGCTCTAAGGCGCTGGCCCGAAGCTATTTCTGGTGGCCACAGCTGGATGCAGACATTGAACAAATGGTGAACACCTGTGAAAGTTGCCAGAGCTCTCGGCCTGAGGAGTCCCGCCTTCCACACAGAGAATGGGACACAACTAGGGGGCCGTGGTCCCGCCTCCACATAGACTTCGCAGGTCCATTCAGGGGTTCCTTTTTCCTGCTAGTAGTGGATGCATACTCCAAGTGGTTAGAGGTGATTCCAATGCGCAGCACCTCATCAGCTGCAACCATAAAACACCTGCGCAGGCTGATAAGTACCTTCGGGATACCTGACGTCATTGTGAGTGACAATGCGAGTACCTTCACGTCGGCCGAGTTCCAGGCGTTCTTGGAGTCCAACGCCATTCAGCACATTACCTCAGCCCCCTTTCACCCTGCAACAAATGGCCAGGCGGAACGTCTGGTGCGCACAATGAAAGAGGGGCTGCGGCGCATGGGACCAGGGGATCTGAACCGGCAGCTCTGCAAGTTTTTGTTGGCATACCGGGCGACGCCATTGGCGTCGGGATTCTCCCCCGCTGAACTCCTCATGAAGAGGAAATTGCACTCATTGTTAACCAGGTTGGATCCCACCAGGGTGGAGGATAGGGGAAGAAACATTGAGCACAGCCACACAAAAAACTTCCAGATAGGTGAACCTGTACATTGCAGAAACTACGCTACTACAGGGCCAGCCTGGGTGCCAGGTGTAGTCATTAATCAAACGGGACCAGTGTCCTACTGTGTCGAGACCAACACGGGTCTCCTCTGGAGAAGGCACACTGACCAACTAAGGCATCAACAGTACACAATATTCCAGATGGGGCCTCACCATAGATTTATAAAGAGGCAAAATGACACTTGCTGACTTATTTTCTATACCCTTCCTAATGATCCCTAACATTGAGTTTGCTTTTTTCACTGCTGAGGCACACTGGGTTGACACCTTCATTGAGCTGTCCACCAGGACACCAAGGTCCCTTTCCTGGTTTGTCGCAGAGAGTTCAGACCCCATCAGTTTATAAATGTAATTGGGTTTTTTTGCCCCAACATGCATCACTCTGCACTTACTGATGTTGAAGCTCATTTGCCACTGTTTTGCCCACTCCCCCAGTGTCAAGAGATCCCTCTGGAGCTCTTCACAATCTCTCACAGTTTTCACTACCCTGTATAATTTAGTGTCGTCAGCAAATTTGGCTACCTTGCTTTTTACTCCTACCTCTAGATCATTTATGAAGAGGTTGAAAAGCAGGGGTCCCAGTACTGAACCTTGGGGGACCCCACTCTTTACTTCCCTCCACTTGGAGAAGTGTCCATTTAGTGCTACCCTCTGTTTCCTGTCCCTTAGCCAGTTGCTGATCCAGGACAAGACCTGTCCCTTTATTCCATGACTGGTAAGTTTATTCAAGAGCCTTTGGTGTGGGACCTTGTCAAAAGCCTTCTGAAAGTCCAGATAAACAATGTCAACTGGATCCCCCTTATCCACATGCTTGTTGACACTCTCAAAAAATTCCAACAGATTAGTGAGGCATGATTTGCCCTTGCAAAAGCCATGTTGGCTCTCCTTTAGCAGCGCCTTCTCTTCTATGTGCCTATTAATTCTATCTTTTAGGATGGTTTCCATCACTTTACCTGGGACACATGTCAAACTGACAGGCCGGTAATTTCCTGGATCACCCCTGGATCCTTTTTTGAAAATTGGTGTTACATTCGCTACCTTCCAGTCATCAGGCACAAAGCCTGATTTGAGGGAAAGATTATATATTTTGGCTAGGATATCAGCAATTTCATCCTTAAGTTCCCTGAGAACTCATGGATGGATGCCATCTGGTCCTGGGGATTTGTTAGTGTTTAGCTTAACAAGACATGCAAGGACCTCCTCCCTGGTTATTTCTATCTTGCTTAATTCTTCGGTTTCCCTCCCTACGAAGATAGGCTCTGTTTTGGGCATGTGGTCTCTGTCTTCTTCAGTGAATACTGAAGCAAAGAATTCATTGAGTCTCTCTGCAATCTCTGTTTCCTCTTTAATAACCCCTTGCCTTCCATTGTCATCTAATGGTCCAATGGCCTTCCTAGTTGGGTTCTTACTTCTAATGTACTTAAAGAAGTCTTTGTTATTTCTCTGAGTATTTTTAGCTATATGCTCCTCAAAGTCTTGCTTTGCTTTCCTGATTGTTGCCTTGCATTTGTTCTGCCAGAATTTATGTTTCTGCCTGCTGTCCTCATTTGGACAAGCCTTCCATCTTCTAAATGAGCTTTTCTTGCTCTTGATCACTTCCCGAACAGCTCCTGTAAGCCACATCGGAGTCCTCTTGGACCTGGCAGTGCCCTTTTTCCTTTTGGGTATGCATTCCAATTGAGCCTCTGTTATTGTTTTTGTAAACAGCCTCCATGCCTCTTGGAGTGTTTGGACTCTCTCAATTTTCCCTTTCAGTTTCTTTTTTACTAGTTTCCTCATCTTTGGGAAATTTCCTTTTTGAAAATTTAAGGTCTCTGTGTTAGATTTTATCAGTGACATGCGGTCTATGATCAAGTTAAACATAATTGAGTTGTGGTCACTGTTCCCTATTGGATCAGTCACATTAACATCTTGCACCAGATCCTGAGTATTACTCAGGATCAAGTCAAGGATTTTTGTACCTCTAGTTGGGTCTTCAACCATCTGTCCCAGGGAACAATCATTGAGCATATCTAGGAACTTTATCTCTTTATCGTGTGCTGAACAACAGTTCACCCAGTCTATGTGAGGGTAATTGAAGTCCCCCATTATAACCAGGCTTCCCTTCTTGGATGCCTCCTTTACAACATTCTCCAACTGCCAGTCTCCCTCAAGAGTTTGGGTCGGAGGCCGATAGTATATGCCTACTGTTAGACCATCCTTGTGGCCTGGTACTCTTACCCACAGACCTTCTAATGGTGACTCCAAATCACCTAGATATTCCAATTCATACGATTTTATCACTTCTTTGACATACAAGGCCACACCACCTCCCATTTGCCCCTTCCTATCCTTCCTGTACAGTTTGTAGCCTGGGATAACTGTATCCCATTGGTTATCATCCGTCCACCAGGTTTCAGTGATACCAATAATATCAATATTCTTATCTATTGCTAAGTATTCCAGCTCCCCTATTTTGTTCCGGAGGCTTCTGGCATTTGTATACAAGCATTTATATATGCTTTCCTGATACAGTCTTTTGAGTCCAGTTGCATTGTTAGACTGCCTCTTGCATCCTTCTGCTAGAGTGCTGGTGACTAGCTCCTTGCTCTGCTCAGTAATTTTTGCATCCTCCTCACTACTCAAGTACACACTTTCCCGAACCGGATGCTGCCCAGCTCCTGTCGGCTTTCCCTCAGTTATCAGTTTAAAAGCTGCTCTGCAGCCTTTTTGATGTTGAGTGCCAGCAATCTGGTCCCATCATGGTTTAAATGCAACCCATCCCTCCTGAACAGATTTGGCTTGTCCCAAAATGTTCTCCAGTTCCTGACAAATCTGAAGCCCTCCTCTCGACACCACCGCCTCATCCACGCATTGAGGCTTCTGAGCTCTGCCTGCCTGGTAGGTCCTGCGCGAGGGACAGGCAGCACTTCTGAAAATGCTACCTTGGAAGTCCGGGACTTCAATCTTCTTCCTAACAACCTAAATTTGGCTTCCAGGACAGACCGCTTGGCCTTCCCAACATCATTAGTACCAACGTGTACCATGACAACTGGCTCGTTCCCAGTTCTCTCTAACAATCTATCTAGATTTCTTGTGATGTCTGCAACTTTTGCACCTGGCAGGCAAGTCACCATACGGTTATCATGTGCATCACAAATCCATTTCTCTGTATTTCTAATTATTGAATCGCCTAGTACAAGGAGCCTCTCTCCTGCAATCTGTTCATCTACATGCACCTCATCAACCATATTAAGGGAGAGAACCTCAGTTTGTTCCTGTTGTTCATCTTCCTGGATCTCATCAAGTGTGATGAAGGAGAGATCATCAGGTGGAACCAGTTGTTCCTCTGTGTGTTCCTCATCAGGTGTGATAAGGGAAAGAGCCTCAAATTTATTCTGTAATTTCAGACTCTCAGAGTGATCCCCTACTCTTCTCCTCCTTTGAGTCACATTCCTCCAACCATCTCCCTCCTGAGTTAGTGAAGGGACTTCTCCCTCAGAACTGTGCCCTGTCACTTCTTTGTCCAGCATAGTCTGCTCCGCTCTGTCCAAGAACAGCTCAAGCTCCTTAATTTGTTGGTGGTTAGATATGCGGGCCTCTAGCTGCTGGACCTTCTCTTCTAGTAGTGCAACCAGCTTGCACTTGCTGCAAGTGTAGTTCTCCATATGCTTTGGCAAGAACACAAACATGGCACAAGAATTGCAGGTAACTACAGCTGTTCCCTCAGAATCCATTTTAAGAAGTGCAGTATTCTGGGCCTCAAAAATGTACACGTTTACTACCTTTCTACCTAGTAAGACTATAAATTTTTTTCCCCTAGTTTGTAATCTCGCGCGCCGTTAGGCGCGCGGGCCTCTAAAGCAGCTCTACTCCAACTGCAAAACTTACCAGTGCTCACTTCCTTTGTTTGGCTCTCCTCAGCAGCAGCTCTGCTTAAGAGCACATGCAGAGTCAAAATGGCTGACCCTGAAAGAGCTCAGAGCTTTTAAAGGTTAGTGTGGCTCCGCCCCTATGAGTCACAGTTCAGGGAAGGGCCTGGTGTGGCCCTGCCCCCTGCTTCTGGAAGCTTCAAACTGCTTCCTCTGTTTGAACAGAGGTGGCTCTCAGCAGTTTCAATTATCAATTTAAATTAGTGGAGGCCTCTAAAGCAGCTCTACTCCAACTGCAAAACTTACCAGTGCTCACTTCCTTTGTTTGGCTCTCCTCAGCAGCAGCTCTGCTTAAGAGCACATGCAGAGTCAAAATGGCTGACCCTGAAAGAGCTCAGAGCTTTTAAAGGCTAGTGTGGCTCCGCCCCTATGAGTCACAGTTCAGGGAAGGGCCTGGTGTGGCCCTGCCCCCCTGCTTCTGGAAGCTTCAAACTGCTTCCTCTGTTTGAACAGAGGTGGCTCTCAGCAGTTTCAATTATCAATTTAAATTAGTGGAGGCCTCTAAAGCAGCTCTACTCCAACTGCAAAACTTACCAGTGCTCACTTCCTTTGTTTGGCTCTCCTCAGCAGCAGCTCTGCTTAAGAGCACATGCAGAGTCAAAATGGCTGACCCTGAAAGAGCTCAGAGCTTTTAAAGGCTAGTGTGGCTCCGCCCCTATGAGTCACAGTTCAGGGAAGGGCCTGGTGTGGCCCTGCCCCCCTGCTTCTGGAAGCTTCAAACTGCTTCCTCTGTTTGAACAGAGGTGGCTCTCAGCAGTTTCAATTATCAATTTAAATTAGTGGAGGCCTCTAAAGCAGCTCTACTCCAACTGCAAAACTTACCAGTGCTCACTTCCTTTGTTTGGCTCTCCTCAGCAGCAGCTCTGCTTAAGAGCACATGCAGAGTCAAAATGGCTGACCCTGAAAGAGCTCAGAGCTTTTAAAGGCTAGTGTGGCTCCGCCCCTATGAGTCACAGTTCAGGGAAGGGCCTGGTGTGGCCCTGCCCCCCTGCTTCTGGAAGCTTCAAACTGCTTCCTCTGTTTGAACAGAGGTGGCTCTCAGCAGTTTCAATTATCAATTTAAATTAGTGGAGGCCTCTAAAGCAGCTCTACTCCAACTGCAAAACTTACCAGTGCTCACTTCCTTTGTTTGGCTCTCCTCAGCAGCAGCTCTGCTTAAGAGCACATGCAGAGTCAAAATGGCTGACCCTGAAAGAGCTCAGAGCTTTTAAAGGCTAGTGTGGCTCCGCCCCTATGAGTCACAGTTCAGGGAAGGGCCTGGTGTGGCCCTGCCCCCCTGCTTCTGGAAGCTTCAAACTGCTTCCTCTGTTTGAACAGAGGTGGCTCTCAGCAGTTTCAATTATCAATTTAAATTAGTGGAGGCCTCTAAAGCAGCTCTACTCCAACTGCAAAACTTACCAGTGCTCACTTCCTTTGTTTGGCTCTCCTCAGCAGCAGCTCTGCTTAAGAGCACATGCAGAGTCAAAATGGCTGACCCTGAAAGAGCTCAGAGCTTTTAAAGGCTAGTGTGGCTCCGCCCCTATGAGTCACAGTTCAGGGAAGGGCCTGGTGTGGCCCTGCCCCCCTGCTTCTGGAAGCTTCAAACTGCTTCCTCTGTTTGAACAGAGGTGGCTCTCAGCAGTTTCAATTATCAATTTAAATTAGTGGAGGCCTCTAAAGCAGCTCTACTCCAACTGCAAAACTTACCAGTGCTCACTTCCTTTGTTTGGCTCTCCTCAGCAGCAGCTCTGCTTAAGAGCACATGCAGAGTCAAAATGGCTGACCCTGAAAGAGCTCAGAGCTTTTAAAGGCTAGTGTGGCTCCGCCCCTATGAGTCACAGTTCAGGGAAGGGCCTGGTGTGGCCCTGCCCCCCTGCTTCTGGAAGCTTCAAACTGCTTCCTCTGTTTGAACAGAGGTGGCTCTCAGCAGTTTCAATTATCAATTTAAATTAGTGGAGGCCTCTAAAGCAGCTCTACTCCAACTGCAAAACTTACCAGTGCTCACTTCCTTTGTTTGGCTCTCCTCAGCAGCAGCTCTGCTTAAGAGCACATGTTCTTAATGCCTTGATGCCTTAGTGCCTTGATACTTTGTGCCTGATGACTGGAAGGTAGCGAATGTAACACCAATTTTCAAAAAAGGATCCAGGGGTGATCCAGGAAATTACCGGCCTGTCAGTTTGACATGTGTCCCAGGTAAAGTGATGGAAACCATCCTAAAAGATAGAATTAATAGGCACATAGAAGAGAAGGCGCTGCTAAAGGAGAGCCAACATGGCTTTTGCAAGGGGAAATCATTCCTCACTAATCTGTTGGAATTTTTTGAGAGTGTCAACAAGCATGTGGATAAGGGGGATCCAGTTGACATTGTTTATCTGGACTTTCAGAAGGCTTTTGACAAGGTCCCACACCAAAGGCTCTTGAATAAACTTACCAGTCATGGAATAAAGGGACAGGTCTTGTCCTGGATCAGCAACTGGCTAAGGGACAGGAAACAGAGGGTAGCACTAAATGGACACTTCTCCAAGTGGAGGGAAGTAAAGAGTGGGGTCCCCCAAGGTTCAGTACTGGGACCCCTGCTTTTCAACCTCTTCATAAATGATCTAGAGGTAGGAGTAAAAAGCAAGGTAGCCAAATTTGCTGACGACACTAAATTATACAGGGTAGTGAAAACTGTGAGAGATTGTGAAGAGCTCCAGAGGGATCTCTTGACACTGGGGGAGTGGGCAAAACAGTGGCAAATGAGCTTCAACATCAGTAAGTGCAGAGTGATGCATGTTGGGGCAAAAAACCCCAATTACATTTATAAACTGATGGGGTCTGAACTCTCTGCGACAAACCAGGAAAGGGACCTTGGTGTCCTGGTGGACAGCTCAATGAAGGTGTCAACCCAGTGTGCCTCAGCAGTGAAAAAAGCAAACTCAATGTTAGGGATCATTAGGAAGGGTATAGAAAATAAGTCAGCAAGTGTCATTTTGCCTCTTTATAAATCTATGGTGAGGCCCCATCTGGAATATTGTGTACAGTTCTGGTCGCCATACCTCCAGAAGGATATTATGGAGTTGGAGAAAGTACAGAGGAGGGCAACCAGAATGATTAGGGGACTGGAACACCTTCCTTACCATCTGAGGCTGCAACGGTTGGGCCTCTTCACTCTTGAACGACGACGTCTAAGAGGTGACCTGATTGAAGTTTATAAAATCATGCACGGTGTGGACAAAGTAGATAAGGAAAAACTGTTTTCCCTATCGCACAACACTAGAACTAGGGGACACTCCATGAAACTTTTGGGTACTAGTTCTCAAACAAATAAGAGAAAGTACTTTTTCACCCAGAGGATTACTGGTGTATGGAACTCCCTGCCAGAAGAAGTGGTGACAGCTGTCAGTCTTGACAGCTTTAAGAAAGGATTAGACAAGTTCATGGAGGAGAAGGCTATCAATGGCTATAGTTATGGCTACCTAAGGACAACCTCCGGGTTGGAGAGATAGGCAGGATATCTCTCAATGCCATTTCCAGGGAATCCTAAGCAGGTGAGGGCATCTCCTTGGGAATACCCTGAAGGAAATGGTGAGCCACTGTGTAAGACAGAATGCTGGACTGGATGGGCTGTGGCCTGTTCCAGCAAGGCTGTTCTTATGTTCTTAAGTGATTGGGGGGCCGGACAGAGGTTCCCAGCAGCAAAACTCAACGTTAGGGTTCTCCCCCACCCGCTTATCCCAAGGGGAGAAAATGAAGGGCAACAGTGCCAAACAAGGGGGGGAGGCACAAGCTCAAACCCGTATCCTTTAGATACGCCAGTTTCCCCCAGCCTTTTTAAAGAGAGGAAGGAGTTTGCCCCTGTTGCCCCGGAGTTAGATTTTGAGTTACCAAACCAGGGTGGGGTGGGGTTTCGGAGTGTTCCCCCACCCGTCCAAGCGAAGAGCGGGGTTTTTCTTTAGTCCCTAATGCCCCCGGTTTGCCCACATCCGCATCAGAAAACCTTCCTCCCCCTTCTCCTACCCAAACCAAAGCTGCAAGTCCGCAGCGAGTCACTAACGAGTCATCCTCTCCAATTGCAGGACAAGAGCCAGGAGGACACAGACGAGGGGGCACGGCTGAGTCAAGCATAACGGCCGCACGCCCAAAACGCACATGCGGAAAACCAGTTTGGTTGAGGGACTTTGTCCCATCTAAGGGGGGAGGGATGTTGTGTATTGAATGTATTTGTAACCACACGAATGAGTGGATGTAACAATCTCCAATAGTAACACTGTAACCTTCTGTATGAGGACGCGAGCTAGTGGCCACTCGTTAGTGACTCGCTGGGGGCAGTAGCGAGCGCCCAGCTCACATGGTACACATTCCTCAAATGCCTTCAGCTGCGCGGGAAAGATTCCCGCGCTCACCTCACCTGGACAAGAAAGGCGTGACCAAGGATGACGTCACTTGGACAGTAGCCAATGCCTGTCGAAGAGCCATATTCAAGTGTATAGCCACCGCATAAAAGGAGCTGTTTGTCCGCCATTACCACATGTTCGTACTGTACTCCATGCAATAAAGATGTGCTAGGCTAGCTTACAGCCGTCTCCATTGTCTTGATTCCCAAACACTAAAGCAGGTCTGCAGTTCAAGACCTGAGTTCGAGACAATGGAGTGCACTCCTCTCTTTGTCTCAGCTCCTGACCACCTAGGTACCATTTCAGTGGGAAGGTAAACAGCGTTCCATGTTGTTGTGTCCAAATGTTATATTGCTTTAAATCTGCAATCGCCATTAAGTCTTTGCTGTAAACATGTGCCCTTTTCTGTAAGGCGCCACTTTCATATGTTGTCAATGTACTCTGATTGGTCTAACACAGGTTTCCCACGTTAGCAAAAGCCCGGGCAAATGTATCACTGTAACTGCCATTCTGTCTGTATATAAGTTGCTACCATGTCCCCTTTCCTCCAGTTCGAATTATCCCTGCAGCAGTATATGAGCTGACAATAAATCACTGATGTTAACCCCAAACTTGTTGTCGCGTTGCTAATTACTTTCGGACTCAACACATGTCTAGTTCTGCCTGCCACATGACCACAGAGATGTCTGCAAATGCAGACAGCACTGGCTCTTTGTCTGTAAACAGAGAGGAGCACGACACCCTAGATTTGAATACAACTGGCTTTCAAGCAAAGGCAACCTTTACTGACATCAAGCCCTACTATGGTTCAAAATGGCACCCTATCCATTTATTTTCTCATCTCAAAGTTTTTTAAAGAGCTACACCACAGTTTCAGGTTGTGCAGGCCTGCCTCTTTCCATTTTTTTGGTCTGGCTCTTCCCATTCCCCCCCCCCCCCCATTTGCTACCCCCTTGTTCCTCCCTCTATCACGATTGTGTCTTTGATTTTCCTTCGTCTGTCTCCATTCATACATGTGGATGTGTGATTTCTTTAAAAATTGCATTTCTGAAGATGAGTCGAAACACTTAAAAAAAAGGGGGGGAGTAGAAAATATGATTCCCAGTGTGTAATGTCATGCCAAGTGCCCAAATTGCCCATGTCAACTTTTCACACACTACATTAGAACAAAGAAAAAAGTGCTGCAATTTGACATGTGCTACAAGCAAAGTTGCATCATGGGGAACGTTTAAAGGACATTACTTTCTTTTAAAGTAGTAATGTGTTAAGTTAGATAATACTGTAGTTTGAATGCATTTACCTATGTCTGAGTACTTTAAGCTATGATGTCATTGTTTATCATTCCAATAGACCACACACCACCCATCAAGCAAGTGCTTTCGCATCACAAAAACTTGCCAAGTGTCCAAGGACACTATGATAGGAATCTAAGAGATGGGTTATCTCTCAGAGATGGAACTCAAGATAAGAACATCTGCGGAGAGGCAGGTGCATTGAACAGCTGTTTAATGCAGGTGGTTTGATAGTCAAAACAATCAAGGTTTCGGAATAATTCCATATTCCAAGGGTGGGAGTTGAGGGGGCAAAACTGTATAAAAACTGCGGGTTTTTGAACCTCGCCAGCGGTCTTCCCAATTCCTGGGGAAGCTGCGTCACTTTTTTCCAAGATGCCTTAAACTCTACGGACTTGGATTTTGTCCATGGGGGCACAGAGATGCCTGATTTAGATAATTCTTTTATTTCTAAGATGCTGATTTTTATTCTTTATTTATATATCCAGTATTTAACTTGGTGTAGATTAGATCACTTTTTAACAGAGATATTCTGCATACTTTGCTTGTTAATTTTGCTCCAATAAACGCTGCTAATTGAAGAAGCTGCGTTCTGTTTTCCCTTCCACTAGAGGAAAGGAGGGAAGAAGCAGGGACTAGATAAGAACTAACAAAGGGTGGCCTTTTTCTCAAGTTCAACTTGTGGGTTGTTTTTTTTTACCAGAAGGAGGAGTGAAGGAAGTGAAGGAGTGAAGGAAGATTCATTTCCAGGCTGAGCATTCTTATCAGCGCAACTTTGAGTTTCACTTCTAAGGTACCTACGCAACACCCCTCAAAGGCCAACTGGGTCCCTGCTAATTATTTGATCTGGGAGGTGGCAAGACGGGTCCCTGTTATTCGACACCTGTTTAGTAAGGGGTCACCATTTTAATAGCCAGTTTAATCTGGGCATTAGGAGGTCCGTCTTGGCATAGCTAGCCAGGAGCGGAGAAAAACCTCCTTAACCATGCTAACCATATTCCTAGCCCACCGTAAATCTAAAGACTTAGAACGGAGCCCGGTCTGTGTTGCCCCCTGGTCAAGGCAGGTTGCACCTACTTGCAACTGGCCCACAGCAAATACACGTTCTCTAATCATAATGTGATGTCAAGTCAATTCGGATTGATGGCAACTGTTTTTAAGGTTTTCTAGTTAAGGTCATTCTTGCTCAAAAGCCACCCGTATCCGACTCTAGGGTTCTTTTTATAGCCAAGGACTCAGTGTTGTCTGCGTTTTCAGATATTTCCGTGGACATGTGGAAAGCATGCCTCAACGCTGTTTACCTTCCCACCGAAGTGGCCCCTATTTATCTACTTGCAATTTCTTTCGAACTGCTAGGTTGGCAGGATACACTAACTATTCCGAAATGGTTTGTCATTAACTTCCTCTGGGTTATTCTGGGTCTGTCCAGCTTGCTCAGGGCCACACATGCTAGCTCTTTTGGGACCTTTTCTGGATCAAGTCCTTTATGCCATTCTGCTTTATTTCTGGGCCACTGTATGGCATTCTTGCAGGTTTTATGTGCTTGGCTACTAGCAAATATAGCCTACGCATTTAGTGTTTCTAGATGGGACCAAGGCTTTTGTTTTCTAAATTGCCCTCAGTTTTTTCATTATTGTCTGAATGGGAGAGGTCCTTTTTCAAGGTAAAGTTAGCCATTCCTTTCAATTGTGATATAATTGAGTCTCCTCTCCCAAGCTTTCATACTGATAAGGTCAGCAATGAAATGCTTTCTCTCAGAAACTCATTCTGGAGACAGAAACAGTGCTGCAGATGACCTTGCCCTTTCTCCAATTAATATTCTCTGGGGCAGAATGAGTGACAAATGGATGCAATTTGCTGTCATACTGGAACACTGTAGTCTCACCTTGCCTGGATGGCAACTCTTGGATGGATGTGGGAAAGCCTATCTGAATGCTTGGGAACAGTGAAGAGGGTTCAGTAGAAAATTGCAAGACTACAGGTGTTTTTCAGAAGTCAAGTCCAAGGTCGGGTGAATGCCTGTTTTCTTCTTTTATCCCTACAAGCATACAAATAGGGCCAAAGAAATCAGAGGCAGAAAAAGTTGTCCTCATCTTTCAACGATCAATTACAGAACAAAAGCGGGCTAATATACTAAGTGCCTATTGAGGTCTTTAAATAAAGGCTGACTTTTTGTCTTACAGTTCTAATGATGTGATTAGTATTTTGTCTTACTTGGTCTAGAAGAATTACTCCAGTCTTGTCTTTACTGAGGCGAGGCACAGCCATATCACAAAAACCATTTAGTTATTGAAGACATTGTTCTATTGTATTGTGTAGTATTGTAATTGTTGTTTTAATATGCTGTGATGTCTTGGAATGATTGAAAAAAGGTAGTACAAACCTCTTCAAATAGAAAAACAAAGCTATTGCTTACAATTGTGGCAACAGAAGATGAAGGACAATCTAATTAGAAAGACTGAGAATGAAAGCGCGGCGCCAAAATGGCCGCCACGCTCTTTGCGGGCCCCCCACCCGGACTCAGACATCCGGGTAGTTAGGGGGCGTGGCCACCCCTCTATAAAAGGGGTGGCCACGAGGCAGCTGAGCTGCCATTTTGTAAAAGCGACGGAGAGGAGAAGTTTTTTCTCCGTCGCTCTTCGTCTTGCAGAGGGAAACCTTTTCCGTGGCTGCAGCCCCTTAGCGGGATCTTGGCTACTTGATTCTTCGGCTTCCCAGCCAGCGGTTTTTTGATCCCTGGAAAGGGATCGCTCTTCATTTATGCCTCCTAAAAAGAAGGCTATGGCGAAGCAGGCTCGCCTGCGCAGGGGGCAGCAGTCGGGTCAGAGGACTGCGACTGCACCCCCTCAACAGGACCTCTTGCCGGAGGCTCCCACCGGGACCGGTGGGATGGGGCAGCTCAGGCCATGGCCCGCAGCTCTCCAGCCTCAGACCGGCCCTACAGGGGCTTCGGCCACCGGCCTGCAAGTGCCGGCCATGGGCTTTGAACAGGGGGGAGGGCCGAGCGCGGTTGGGGCTTCGGCCCCCGACCCGCAATTACCGGCCATGGGCTTTGAGCAGGGGGGAGGGCCTGGTGCGGTTGCACAGCAAGGCTTACCCCCGGCCCCTCAGGGGCCGGAGTTTTGGGCATGGCCCTATTTGGGGCCGGGCTCTCAAGTAGGGGGACCTGGGCCATTGCCCAGTGGGCCATCCAGCCCACCTGGCCCCCTTTATGCAGGGGGATCTGCGACAGCGGATGCGTTATTGGCCCGTGTGGTGGCGCTAGAGGCATCCCTAGGGATCACCAATAACCCCATTGGGGGGGGCTTCATTGCCATCTGGGGCTCCCTTCGCCCAGCCTGCTACCATGACAGCTGCCACTCTCCAGCAGGCTGCCAGTCGGGTCGAGTTGCTTGAGGCGCGCATGCCTGTGCCCGCCGCGGCCTCGCAACTTCCCGTGCATCAGGCGCTACAGACAGGTAGTGGTTGGATGTGTCCTCAGAGCTCGATTTCGGTCGCGAGCTCCGACGCCCACCGTGGGCCGGAACCCCCAGTGGGGGCGGCTCACGGGGGTGCACCCAGTGAGTATCAGGTTCAAGCTAATGTGCCCACATCACACTCCACTTCTGGGGATAGGTTCCAGTGGCCGTGGCCTCGTAATGTCGGGGCGAGTGGGCATCATTTCCCGGCTTACCCGGGTGCAGCTTGGTCGCATACTGGTGCAACATTGGGTGGGGGGTTTCCGCCCCCGGGACTGCACCGGGTGTCGCAGGGACGGTCCAGGCTCCGCTCCTGATACCCTGTGCCAATACTGTGCCGGTGTCAGCACTCCCGACAGCCAGGTATTCCTTGCCCCTCGGGGATCATTTGGCCCAGGCCACGAGGGAAAAGATTTGGCGGGGGGAGTACGTAGATATTTTCTCCCTATTGAACAGGGAACCCACCAAGGAAAAGAAAGAGGGGCAGGATGAGAAGGACAAAGAGCTGTCCCGCCGTCGCAAGCCACCACGCACATGGGCCAACTGGTTACCCGCATATCTCATTTATATGGCGGTGTACCTCAGGGCTCGGCCTGACCTGGCCATTCCTATGGTCCAATATTTGGACAATATTTACAGGGCAATGGTGGATTTTCCTGGCCCGTCGTGGTTGGCTTACGACGAGGAATTTCGAATGAGAGTGCCCTTACACCCAGAGATGAGGTGGGATGAGCCCTGTCAGAAACTATGGCTTTTATATATGACTCCCACGCGCCCGGCGCCTGGGGAGAGGTACCATTGTGGACATGCGCTCCAGCGAGCTGCTCCAACACAGACCCCCCGCCAGCTGGCGGGGCAGGGGGTTCCAGGCCGCCTGCTGTGTTGGAGCTTCTCGGCCAATGGTGTATGCAATAGAAAACAGTGCAGATACAAACATGAGTGTCCCTCTTGCGCTGGCCCTCACGCCGCCGCTGCGTGTCTGCGAGCCTGTGGGCCACGGGGCAGAGGTAGAGCTGGACAAGGAGCGGGCAGACCTGCCGCTGATGGAACTGGTCACCCAAAAGGCCCCCTCCCCGGTTAACGTAGCTATGTTGGAGCGATGGCTCTCAACTTACCCAAGGAGGAAGGATGCTAGGTACCTCCTCGAAGGTTTCCAGCGGGGCTTTCGCATCCCATTTAAAGGGGTGCAGTGCCCCCAAGATGCCCCTAATCTACTTTCCCTGAAGGGCAGGGAGGAGGTTGCCGCCCTTAGTATTGCTAAGGAGGTCAATGCAAGTAGGGTTGCTGGCCCCTTTCCCATGCCACCCTTTACCAATCTGAAGGTTTCCCCTTTAGGGTTGGTGCCCAAAAAGACCCCTGGGGAGTTTCGTTTGATTCACCACCTGTCATACCCGGCGGGCCATTCGGTCAATGATGCCATTCCTGATGACCTTTGTTCGGTCAGGTATACATCATTCGACCAGGCTCTGCGCATGGTGCGCTCTTGTGGCCCGGGTGCACTTCTGGCAAAATGTGACATTAAGTCGGCATTCCGTTTGTTGCCTGTGCACCCGGGTGACTTTGAGTTATTGGGTTTTAAATTCCAAGAAAAATTTTATGTCGATAAAGCCATGCCTTTTGGCTGCTCTATTTCCTGTTCAGCATTTGAACATTTTAGCACTTTTCTCCAGTGGGCCTTTGTTCGCAGGTCTGGGTCCCGGTCTGTAGCCCACTACCTCGATGATTTCTTGTTTGGGGGTGAACGGGGCTGGGACACGTGTACGCGTCTCCTCAATACATTTCAGACGCTAATGCAGGAACTCGGTGTCCCTTTAGTGCCCGAAAAGACCGAGGGCCCATCAACTAAGCTCACATTTCTGGGTATCGAAATTGACACGGTCTCGCAGGCATCCAGGTTACCCATGGATAAGGTCACCCGGATCACTGCGTTGATTTTGGCCTTACTGGCCAAACGCAAGGTGTCACTTCGTGAGCTCCAGGTTTTACATGGTCACCTTAACTTCGCTTGCAGGGTGGTCGCGCCTGGCAGAGCTTTTGCTCGACGCTTATGCGACGCCATGACTGGCCTATCCAGGTGCTATCACAGGGTCCGACTGAACAAGGGCATGAGGGCTGACATGTTGGGTTGGCTTAAATTCCTGAGGGACTTCAACGGGGTGTCATTTTGGAGATCTGACCTTTTGGTTTCCCCTAGGTTCCAGGTTCAGTCAGATGCCTCGGGGTCCCTCGGATATGGGATTTACTTTGAAGGGAGGTGGGCCTACAGCCGATGGCCTCCAGCCTGGAGGGGCACTGATCGTCTACGCGATCTGACATTCCTTGAGTTCTTCCCGATACTGGGAGCTGTGATGCTATGGGGCGAGGAGTGGGCCAATTCAGTGGTTCATTTCTGGTGTGACAATGCTGCGGTGGTGCACATTGTCAATTCCCAGACATCTAAATCACCCAGGGTCATGGAGTTAGTTCGCCAGTTTGTGTTGCGTTGCCTACGCCTCAATGTGCTCTTCAGGGCCAGACATGTACCAGGCATTAATAATGATATTGCTAATGCTTTGTCCCGCCTGCAGATCCCCCGGTTCCGCGCCTTGGCTCCAGACGCAGAGGAGTTACCCTCGCCGCTTCTGGATGAGATTTGGATGTTTGGCAAGGAGAGGTGAACCGGGCGATCGGCATGTCGCTGGCGCCCCGCACGCGTAAGGCGTATCACCATGCATTCAGTCAATTTAGAATATTTTGTGAGCAACTCCGATTGCCCGAGGTGTGGCCCATTCCAGTCGCACACCTTCTCCAATTTATGGTCCACCTACATAGTCAGGGTCTAGCTCCCCGCACCATAGCATCCAGGCTGTCAGCACTGGCATTCATGGCCAAAGTGAGGGGTTCTGCTGACAGCACGAACGATTTCCGTATACGACATGTTTTGGAGGGGTGGACAAGGGAACGTGGACATCGCCCGGACAATCGCCACCCTATTTCCCCGGGGTTTCTTACCCACCTTGCACGAGGCTGGCATGACCTGTGTTTTGACAGGTATGAGGCAACTCTGTTTCATGCGGCTACCACGGTGGCCTTTTTTGGAGCGCTCCGCATCAGTGAGCTGGTGCTACTGTCTAAGGCGGATGCGGCTCGTAGGGCACTGGAACTCGAAGATGTCTATGTCTCTAATGAGTGGGCTCAGTTGAGGATACGCTCCTCAAAGGTTGATCAGCACGGCGTAGGCAGTGATGTTAGACTGCTACGATGTTCCATTGCAGACATCTGTCCGGTTGGTGCCCTACAAGAGTTCATTGCAATGCGTGGTACGCACCCTGGCCCGTTTTTCTGCCACCAAGATGGGTCTCCCCTTACTAAATTTCAATTTTGGAAGGTGACCGGTAAGGCGCTGTCCAGTGTTGGCCTCCCCGGGGCTCGTTACGGCACCCATTCTTTTAGAATAGGAGCTGCTTCTACTGCAGCCGCATTTGGGTACTCTGAGGCTGATATATGCCATATGGGGAGGTGGGGATCGAAGTGTTTTGAATTATATGTTCGCCCTCTTCAAGCATGAGTACCAGATAAGTCACTGTCCTGTCTCTTTTTATTTTACAGACCCTGTGTGTCGCCGCACACCGGTGGCAGTATGGCTGGTGGGCCACAGCTATGTGCACTGGGCAGCGCAGTACGCTGCGGCGACAGAGTGGGGACCCCAGCTGGGACTACGTGCATCCGCATGTATCAGGTGGTATGGTAAGCGCGGAATGTTATGGCGGGAACTGTTGCCATTCCTTTTCTCCATCAGGGATGCTGAACCGCCTGATGTCCTGGTGCTGCACCTCGGGGGCAATGACCTGGGCCAGGTCACTGGCCTTTCTTTAAAACATACGATCTGCAGTGACCTGGCTTATTTGCATTATGTGTGGCCTGCCACAACCCTGCTATGGTTGGACATCATACCGCGTCACGCTTACAGGGGGGGTATCAACCTCCAGGCCCTTGACCGCGCTCGTCGCTCGGTGAACAGGGCAGTGGCCCGGTTCTTTGATGACAAGGGTTTGGGGCGGGTCATCCGACACCCCAACATTAGTCTCCAAAATTATGATCTTTACACAGGGGATGGGGTCCATCTGTCGCCCAGAGGTATGGACCTCTTTTTGGAAGATGTGCAAGCAGGCCTGTTGACTGAGCTGACGGTCTGGGGGGGGGCGGGCGGTGAGTCTTTATTAAGCCTCCCCGTGTGGCGGGTAGCACTGGTAAGGTAAATATTTATGACCCACAGGTATCCGGCAGGTTCGCAATTGACTGGCCAACACTAGATAGGTACAAGTTGGTTAACGTTGACCGGTCAACGACGAACCAGGCAATGGGGTGATAGCAGGAGCTATTCAGCATGCATCACCATGTGATTTTACGGATACACGTCAGAGGGTGGGGTCAGTAGATAGTTGATTGACTACGGTCAATAATTTGTTTGTTGTCAACAAACAAATTGATACAAATGGATACATTGTAGCCAATTGCCGTTGGCAATTTGGGAGGAACCTTACCAGTGTTACTGCGGCCTGCTTGCCTTAAGAATTATAATTGGCTGAGTACCAATTGAAATTTATAATTCGGACTAGGGCATGAATCAATAAATGTGGCAATACCGTTATCCACTTATACCGGTGTCTGAGTCCTTTTTTGGGGGGTGCGCCTGCAATGAAAGCGTGGTGCCAAAATGGCCGCTGCGCTCTATGCGGGCCCCCCCACCCGGACTCAGACATCCGGGTAGTTAGGGGGCGTGGCCACCCCTCTATAAAAGGGGTGGCCACGAGGCAGCCGAGCTGCCATTTTGTAAAAGCGACGGAGAGGAGAAGTTTTTCCCTCCACCCCCTCCCTAGTGAACAGTGTGATATTTTGGTCGCTTCGGGGCCGGGTGGGAATTTTTGGCTGGAACCTACAATTGGCTTCCTGGTTCTGGCTTTTTTGCCCATCCCACACTGTTGCTATGGTTTGATATAGGGGCTTTGCTATTGACTTTGGTCACATGGGCGGGTAGCACTGGTAAGGTAAATATTTATGACCCACAGGTATCCGGCAGGTTCGCAATTGACTGGCCAACACTAGATAGGTACAAGTTGGTTAACGTTGACCGGTCAACGACGAACCAGGCAATGGGGTGATGGCAGGAGCTATTCAGCATGCATCACCACGTGATTTTACGGATACACGTCAGAGGGTGGGGTCAGTAGATAGTTGATTGACTACGGTCAACAATTTGTTTGTTGTCAACAAACAAATTGATACAAATGGATACATTGTAGCCAATTGCCGTTGGCAATTTGGGAGGAACCTTACTAGTGTTACTGCGGCCTGCTTGCCTTAAGAATTATAATTGGCTGAGTACCAATTGAAATTTATAATTCGGACTAGGGCATGAATCAATAAATGTGGCCCAATGCCGTTATCCACTTATACCGGTGTCTGAGTCCTTTTTTGGGGGGTGCGCCTGCAATGTCATATGTCTTGGGGAGAAGCATCTATATTTTGCATGTGGATGTGAACAGGCTGATTCCATCGTCTGTGGCTAATGCTGTTCTGAGACTAATGAACATAATTAGAACTGTGCTTATTATTTTTGTCTCCTCTCTCATCTTCATCCAGCCTTTTGTCCAAAGCCTGTATGTGCATAAGCTAAGCATGTATCGCTTGCATAAATTGGCTCTATACCTGGCAAGCAAGTTCTGTGCAAAGCTTGAGATGACACATGAATTTGGGAGGCTGGATGAGCAAACATGGTCTTAACCTTCCATACCACATGCTCATTATTCATATGAAAAGAACTAGTACGGAACAAGCCAGTGAGCCATGTAGTATATTGAATTTGCTAGCCACAAAGATTCAACTCAGATTGTTAAGTAGCTGCCAAGAAAATTAATGTTACACTTATAATTAAATTCAGATGATTTACCAGAGCATAGGAAGGTAGCTAGTGTGACAGTAATTTTTAATAAGGGATCTAGGAAATTACATACCTATCATACTGACATCTCTTCCAGGTTAATTGCTAGAAGACATTATTAAAGGTAGGATAGTTGTCTATCTGTCTGTCTGAACAAGCTCTCATGTGGGGATGAATCAGCTGCTCAATTCCTGTACAATATCACAGACAACTCCCATTGCTGATGTGAGCATTTGTGTATTTCAAAATTTATCTGTGAGAATAGAATAATATCAAGGCAAATTTCATTTGCTTCTATATTGTTCTGTGGCAGGGAAAAAATTAAGAGTCCCATGGTACCACAAACCCCACCCCTCCCATATTTATTCTATCATTAGTCTTGACACATTTCTTCCTTCATTAAATACCTTAGTCTTTGCACTTCATGTTTAACTCTTTTTACCTACTTTGGGAGGTGGGGGGAAGGTTAATTTGTAATTTGTGAGCAGCTCTGTCTTGTCTGGATTAAGTTTTAGTTTGTTTGCCCTCATTCAGCCCATTTGTCAAATTAGAGTCTACCAAGTCTACACCTTCCTTGATTCTTCTCCTCATAGGTCTGCAGAGCTGAAAGGGGCCCTATGGATCATTGAGTCCAGCCTCTGTCGAACTCCCAAAATCTGGCTCATACCTAAACCACTGAGCTACGGGGGAGGGGGAAAATGAGTTAATCCATTCTGCAGGGTTTTCCTTATAGCGAAAAGCATTTCCTGGTTGCGGGGAGGGCTTCTGGAGGTACCAAAATGTGAGGGAAAATTGCAAAAATGGAGCGGATATGCTCCAAACTGCTAGGTTGGCAGGAGCTGGGACAGAGATGGGAACTCACTTGGGTTTCAAACTGCTGACCTGCTGACCTTCCAGTCATCAAGTTCAGTGTCTTAATCACTAAGCCACTGCAACATAGTTGATACCTAATGCTAAAAACAGGCATATTTGTGTCAAAACAAGACATTTTGTGGTAACCTTTCAATCACATCTCTATGTTCAATCACAAAGCGTGCAATGAATTACACTTTCCATCTTTTTTTCTCCTCTCAAGATCTTTGCTTAGGAGCTTAATTCAAAACATTTCTGTTCCTTTGCAAGAACTATAGTTATGCTTTTATTTTGTTATATTGCAGAGCTACTAACAAGTTCCTAGAAAGTTTTTATGCTTGGAAACAAATTAATTCTGCTGTCAATAATTGTTCCATACGAGGCACTTAAGTTATTCATTTAATCTCAAGCAATTTTAATGACTTTGCTTCCAAGGAACATTCTAACAATAAACTGCTAATGTTTTCAGTGTAATGCCTACTAGGAAGACAAGCAATAATAAATACTTCATGATCTGAATAACTGTTTGTTAGGGAGCTGCAGCATGAGTTGCAGTATTTAAATTATCAGGAACAGTTATTTTTACATTCACAGAACAGTGCCAAAAATAATTATTACACTGACAACAGGCAGTGCTCATTCAGAATAGCTTCATTAAGATCAGATGCAGAAAGGGAGGCTGATGGCACCAAAACCATCAAAACTTCTCTGTGTAGTTTCATGTAGATATTAAATAGTGTGTGGGGACAGAACTGGTCCCTGGGGAAATCATACCAACCAATGGAAATCATACCACACTCAGCTTTCCAGGAAGAACAAGAATTATTGTAAAACAATACTTTCAAGACAAATCTCAGAAAGGCAACCCACAAGGATACCATAGTTGATGATATCAAAAGCCACTGAGAGATTCAACAAATGGGACACACTCTTCCTGTTCAGGCCCCATCTTTCTTCTGTAACTAGGCCTGAAGCTAGATTGAAAAGGATCTAGTATTTCCAACCTTTGGTTTTTGGACTTCAGTTCCAAGAAGCCTAAGGGGGGGACCATCAGTTCTCCTTCGTATAGTTTGTGAATCCCCACTATTGGGTTATGCGCCTGCGCAGAACGCTGATCGGAGGCTTAAAAAGCTATTGGTTAAAAGTTTTGGTGGTAAGACCGCCCACCGTACCGCCCACCCTGAGGCGCCAGTCCGCCATTTTACCTCAGTTCTCTTCTTTCCGCCTTAGCAGCAGGACGATCGTTGAGAGCTTCCTCAATTTTTTCGTCTTTTCTGAGGGAAAGTCTTTGACGAACTTAACAATTTTTTTCGGCGATCTTGTCCTTTGGGCAGGATTGCCACCCCGGTGCTGTTTCTTCCTTCTGGTGGACTCAGTTACCTACTCGCTCCGGTCACCGTTTCCCCCCTCAAGGGGGTGGCGGCTGGCCTGCCCTTCGGGGTGCTCGCCTTCTTGAACCTTCCGTTGGAAGAATTTTTTGATGGCTGCAGCCCTCAAGCAGTGTTCTGCTTGCCTCATGAAGTTCCCTGCCTCCGACGGGCATAGCCTCTGTCTTTTTTGCCTGGGAGAATCTCACCAGAGCCAATCCTGCGCTCACTGTAAGAACTTTACTTGACTTGCAGTCCAAAACCGGAGCAACCGGTTGAAAGCGCACCTTATGGAGCTCGCTTTGGCTCCCGCCGCGGCTGCTTCCACCTCTGTCGGTGCCTCTCAGCCCTCTCAGCCTCTACCGCTTCCTCCTTCTTCTTCCACTCTCTCCATCAGAAAGAAGAAAAAGAAGGATAAAAATGGGGAGAAGAAGAAGAAACATGGCTCGGAGAAAAGGCGATCTCTCCCTCCTACACCTCGCCCTCCGGTTTCTCCAGGGCCCTCACCTCCCTTTTCGGTCTCGAGATGTCCTTCACCCGGATCTTCAATATGGGGCAGACGGTCCTCTTCGGGGTCTCCTGCAAAAGGTCGCAGGGCTGGGGCTCCAGCTTGCCCACTGCAGGTACTCTCTTCTCCACCTCGTGAGAGGGGCCGTCCACCCACGAGGCAGGCTTCTGTCTCCCCGAGGCCTAGGACTCCGACAATAGACGAACCAGCAACCACCATTCCGGCCACCGTTTCGTCTCCGGTCATTCCAACCACCGTTTCGCCGGCCACCGTTTCGTCCCAACCATCGGCGGTGGATGCATCCCAGGTGGACTTCTTTAAAGGGATGTTCGAGGCCATGGCAAAATCCTTTGCCCAACAGTTCAAGGCCTCCATGCCTGCGGCCTCTGCGGCTCCGGTGCCGACCACCGCAAGCCCCAGGGATGTTGGTCCTGCTGTTGCTCCGCCGACCTCTCGAGGGTCGAGCGTTCGCTCCGCTGGCCCACCCATATCGTCTTGGTGTGGTCCAGACGTCGATGCGGTGAGCTCCCAACCCGTCGACCCGCCCAGGCCGTACTGGCGCGGTCCCGACGTGGATACCAGGATTCCTCCCTCGTCCTCCGATGATTCCAGCGCGTCTTCGGAGGAGGACGAGGGGGATGTCGACGCCGACAAGACGCCGGACCAGGCTATCGGCGCGATTGACCCACCGCGTGGTGAGGATCAATGCTCCCTCACGGCAATGCTGACTCATTTGGGGACCGCTCTCAACCTGAAGGTGGACCAGCCGCCACTGGAGGGCGAGGACCAAATGACCGCCAAATTGGACAAAAAGGCGATTCGACTGGTCCACATCACCATGCTTCCATCCATGTTGACGTCAGCGAAGGCAACATGGAAGAAGCCGGTGTCGTTTCACAAACTATATACTCGAAGAACGAAAGTTATCACTGGTAAGTGAAACCGAACTTTCCCAGAAACCTCAGGGACCATCAGTTCCCAGAAGCTTTGGGGGGACAATAAGAACTCCCGTCCCAGACCTGGAGATGACGGGGACACGGTGGTGCCGGGAAACCACTGATGTGCGCATGCGCAAACAAACCACGCATAAGCAGAAAACCACAGGGGCATGGCAGCACTGGGAAACCACTGATGTATGCATGCGCAAACAAACCACGAATGCACAGGAAACCACAGGGGCATGGCCAAAATATGTGTGTGTGTGTGTGTGTGTGTGTGTGTGTGTGTGTGTGTGTGTGTGTGTGTGTGTGTGTGTGTGTGTGTGTGGTGTGGTGTGGTGTGGTGTGGTGTGGTGTGGTGTGGTGTGGTGTGGTGTGGTGTGTGTGTGTGTGTGGGGGGGCTCATACCGTGCCCGGAAATTTCTGATGCCGGCCCTGGCCTAAGTCAATTCCCCAAAGCACTGATCAGCCAATGTACTGAGCTTCTACGAATTAAAATACCCCTGTGGGGCATGGGCCCTACATTGGGAACCAGTGATGTAGATAATCTGCTTCATTCATGAACCACTGAGGCTGAGAAGCCACCACAAGTTTCAATATCATGTTCAGAAATTGAATGCTGAAGATTGATAATTATCCAATACAGTGGGATTCAAGGACCTTTAAAACAGAAGTCTTATTACATGATGGTACCCTGCCTTGTTATAAAGAGGCATACACACTGCCCTTATCCACTTGTCTGATCACCCTCTGGCTGGTATTACATGCCAGGAAGAGCAGTTCTCCAGCACACAGGTAGTGGCTTTTTTCTTTCCAAGGATCTTGCCCATATTGCCAAACAACACCAACAGAAACATATCCATTCTCAAGCGAGGGCCATAATTTCATGTGGGCAAAATGGCAGAAAATGGCATCAGTTGATTAATAACGGAAATAAAATTGCTTTCAGTAACCAATTGAAAGTGATAGAAGATATATTTGTGGAACTGTGTTGTTGACATATGATTTCTGTTCTTTTCTTATGGCAGAAACAAGAACAAAACAGATCATATCATCTGTCTAACTGCCATTAAAATGGTAATCATGTGCTCAACCTTTACCTTTTCTCTGCCTCTACATTCTACAGCTTGATGTTATTTTAGCAAGTATTTATACATTCTTGCTGAGGCAGCTAATTAATTTAAATGCACACTGCTATCTAGTAATAATGACCTCCAGTAACTTACAAGAGGTGAGTTGTATAATATAATATGGGATGACAGAGGTAAACATGACATAAGATGCCCATTTTGAATGGCGGCCCTGGGTTCATTATAAAATATAATTCTGGCTTAACTGATTTTTTTAACAAAATGACTGCTTATTATACAGCAATAGAAACCAGTTCAAAAATTTATTTAGAAGGCTTTGTATTTTGCTCAGCTTCCTTTTCTTACATGGCAAATGACAACATTTAAATGAATGATACAATGCTTTGTTACTCCTTTCCAACACAAAGAGGTCAAGAATCCTGAAATTGTCAGACTCTGCTTGAGAACTTTTTACCATTACTAGTCAGAAAAACAACAACATATAAATGAAAAATGAAGCTACATTTTCTTGAAACTAACATTTGGCCTAGCTCATTTAGACAATTCTTCATCGCTCAACGTGCTGCCACTCGGGGTATGTATGTGTTTTCTGTGTGCCATGTGCATCTGTGTACGCAAGAACAGCACATTTTATTCTGACACTGCTTAAAATGTAGCTTAGTATTTTCCCATTATATGCAGTTTTGGCTACAGTACCGTGCACAATTCAAAGGAAAAAAAAAGAAACACTCCAAGATCATACATTTCATTTTTGGGGGATCAATTTAATTTAATGTTCTGTACCAGGTGGGATGAAAAGATGACATACCTTCCATGCAATATCAGCCAAGGTCAAAAATGCAATTTGCAGTTTATTAAACTGCAGAAGGTCATACTTCAGTAATTGCATGCCTGTGATCACAGCTACTCAGGAGACCATGGCAGACTCTGCAAGGAATCCATCATCTTCTAGGAAAATGAATGATGTCTGCTTTTCTGTAATACATGCTGCCATTTCTGGCTTTGCATTCAATCATCTAGAGAAATAATACATTTGTCTACCCTATTCTTTCCCCAGGAATGCATTTTCAGATGCTTTGATTCTATTCACAGAGCTTTTTTTTAAAAAAAATATTATATGGTGCTGCACAATCAAGGAGGCCTGTTCACAATAATCTTGCAACTTACTATGCTTGTCCTGGTGGTTTGAAATTTTAGCAATCCTCTACATCACACACACACACACACACACACACACACACACACACACACACACACACACACACACACACACACACACACACACACACACACACACACACACACACACACACACAGAGTATATTGCCTCCCAGTAGCATGTGAGCACTTTGAAGTGGATTGATTTTTGGCTTCCATGATGTTTCTATACATTGTAATACAATTAATTTCAACAGGGACAAAATCAGTTAGTCAATTAAAGAGGCTTTGGCAGCAGTTAATGAAGATCACTTACTTTTTGGAAATAAATGATTAAAGGAAAGCAAAGCAATCATGCTTCTATCCCACCTCATAGTGCTTAGTGCACTGTCTGGGTGGTTCACAAGTTAATTAGCATTTTGCCCTCAACATGCTGGGTACTCATTCTACCAACCTGGGTAGGATGGAAGGCTGAGTCAACCTTGAGCCAACCATGAACCCTGGTCAGGATTAAACTCACAACCTTTTGGTTGCAGGACAGCAGTTTAACCACTGTGCCAACATCACTAGTAAGAATTTTTACCAGTGATGTTATTCAATCTGAGTAACTAGCCCTGGTGGCACAGTGGTTACATGATGTACTGCAGCCAAAATGTGGTGAGGTTGATCCTGATGGGGCTCTGAGATGACTCAGCCTTCTAAGCTTCTGAGGTTTGTAAAATGAGTACCCAGCATGTTGGGAGGAAATGCTAATTACCTTTAAACCACCCAGAAAGTGCACTAAGTGCTATGGAGTGTATAAGTGTGATTGCTATTGCTAATCTGTTTTCCCCACAGCTGTATGAATGGTTAACATGACTAAATATTTCCAATGAAAATAAAATAGCATCATACAAGTAGTATCATTGTATTGTTTCTATAATTGCTCTACACTTCACTGTGTTTTCAGACTTCAGAGCATGCAACGAAATTATGAGGATCTCTCAACTGAAACAGAGCTACCAGCTGACACTGCTGACACATTGAGAAGGTCTCTCTATTCACTGCAGTCAACTGGCAAACAAGCAAGAGAGCAATCGTACACAAAATGGAGTGTGAGGATACGTTTCATATATGTACTATAACACACATACTATTAATGTATATGGCATCTGCTCTACCAGTGCAGAAGGAATGCACTTGATGCTGAGATGGTATGCCTTTGTATTGTTATGCAGGAAAATGTGTGCAACGTTTGCCGTCCAGATGGTCTCTTCCCAATTGCCTCAATAGAAGCTTTTTCCCCAATGCAAATAACAGCCATGCTGTGGGAGGCAAAGCATTTAAATCTACCCATCCCAGTTTTGGATTGGCCACCCTCTGCCTGCTGTTAATGCTAATGCTCCAATCTATGTTAATTGCTTGAAGGATGTTAGGGGCGGTGGGGGGAAGCTATCCAGAAACAACTTTATACAAAGGCATACCATCTCAGCATCAAGTGCATTCCTTCTGCACTGGTAGAGCAGATGCCATATACATTACCATTCAGCCTAAGCTAGCCTGTTTCATTTTAGCAACTCATTCCAAGGACTTTCCCCTACTTACTATTTCTCTCCTTTCAAATTATCAATGCCTTTGATGTACAGTTCATTCCATTATCCTTAATTTTCCATGCAGTGCCCTCTTGAATTCCCTGTCCCCAGTCCTGATGCACCCTTCCTCACTGTGTTGTTTGAAGCACTGTGGCAAACAGAAGAATTGGGCAAACATTGAAAAATGCAGGGGTTACACCCAGTGTGTAGTGCTTGGGGATGGGAGTGAGAAATAGTTTCCAATACAACCTCTACAGAACTTCAAATCCATCGTTCTAGCACATCTTTAAAACTATGCTAGCATGGGAGCATTGAGCAAGCACAGCAATGCACACTATGATATCTCCCTTTCAAGAGTTTTCTCCCTCATTGCAGTGATAAGCACTCAATAAGGAAGATCACAACCATCAAGTCTTTTTTTCTTATTTCATGTTTAGGTCAGATTTTAAACTGGTTTTGTCACTGGCCAAACTTAAAACCACATTGGTACATGCTTCCAGCAGTAAGCAGCAGACCAGCAAATGACCTAGTGGTTATCTACTGTAAATGTAGATAATTTAATAATGATTACATTGAATTAATGGTTGAGGACTTTGGCGCCCCTCCCCCTGAGACTCCATCAACATATTGTAATGTAATGTATTGTTTGTAAGCCGCCCTGTGAGCTGTTATGGCGAGTGGGTGGCAATATAAATTTGAACGAACGAACGAACGAACGAACGAACGAACGAACAAACAAACAAACAAACAAACAAACAAACAAGCAAGCAAGCAAACAAACAAACAAACAAACAAACAAACAAACAATGACCTGGATTCTGTATCTCTCCACATTCACACATGTTGTTATCCACCAGTATCACTCAAATGAGCATGAGCATTTAAGAATTCCAACCCTCAGCCTATTCAGTGTCAAAGTGATATAGGGAAAGTTGAGTTCCTCAGCCGTATCCCCCTTTAATGTTATTTCTTGTCCTGTGAGCTCCTTCCTCCATCTTCTCATTTGGTTTTGCTCTTGTACACTCTCAAGAGTGTTTGCTCTTGCCATAATGCTCTTTGGTTTTGCTCTTTCCATAAAACACAAGAGTGTTTGTTCTTGCCATAAAACTTTTCCTGGATCTGAGTCATCAGACTTGAGGCACATATCAATTCAGAGGATGTTGAGGGTCATTCTCTTGCTTAATTCTCTTGGCATCCACTGCTACTTCTCTACTTATCATAGGTGGAGTGATACCAACAAATGGATACAGTATATGTTATGTTCTCAACTGGTGTAGGTTTGAGGCATCCTGTCATTATATGCACGGCTTCATTAACAGCGATGTCAACTTGTTTCATGTGTGTGGATGTGCTCCATACTCAAGCAGCATACTCCACCACAGAGATTCTCAGGGCTAAAACTGATGTATGTAGTGTGGTTGACCTTCTCATATATAGTTTTTCAATTTCTTGGTGATGTTGTTCTTTGCACTAACTTTACTTTTGGTATTCAGCCAGCGCTGCTTAAAAGAGAGGATCCATTTCATCAGCTACTACCCATATAATTATTCATTTTAAACCAGCCCTATGCCTAAGTTTAAAATCTCTTCAGAAACATTTCAGTTAAAAGAGATAAAGGGGTGTTTAGAAATAGTTTACCAGTGCTTCTTTCTGTTGGAGCTCCAGGTCCATGCAGCTTGCCTAAGGTCCTCTTTGTGGAAGCAAACTGGGAAATAAATTCTCAAGTCCTATCTCTGACCACCGATCTATCTAACTGTGCTAGAAACACTAGCATACTAAATGGTGAGCGCTTCAACTCTTATAGCATTCAAAAGAGAATTGGACAGCCATCTGTCATATCTGCTTTGATTGGGATTCCTGCATCGAGCAGGGGCTAGACTTGATGACCTAAAAGGCCCCTTCCAAATCAGTTATTCTATGATTCTATGCTGACAGTAATTAAAAAGAATCTGTCCGACAAAGCAAATTAACTTAATAGCACATAATGATTATCAATTAAGTAAACTATAGCTCATGAACATCCATCAAGTTAAAATGTTTTTAAATTTTAGTGTTCTCCCATAATGCTATGGAGAGTTTTTAACATTTGCTAAATCATTATTTATTTATTTATTTATTTATTTATTTATTCAAATTTCTATTGCCGCCCAACTCGGCAATGACTCTGGGCGGCTAACAACAATTAAAAACAACATCAACTAAATAAAAACCCTTAAAAACCCATTAAAAATTCGCAATAATTTTCCCTCTCACCCCATCCCTCAACAGGAAAATAATTCCCTATGTTGCCTTAAGCATTACACCAGCTATTCAAGAGATGTTGGTAAATAATAATTTCGTGTCAGAGATTACTCTGGGTTGAAAGGACTTCTGCTGGAGAAACTCCACTCAGGGGATGCCCAAATGAGGCTCTTTTCATGTCCCCAAGTGCAGCCCTCAGGTATCGAAACCCGACCTTCCAGTCTCCAAGCACAGCATCTTCACCACTAAGCCACCTCTGTGCATGTAGGATAATATTGAAAGATGTGCGGAAGAGTTGCTCCCCATCCTGACTGTTATGTTAAGTCAAAGATAGTGAAACTTTTAAAACATTCTCCCCAAAGTGAAAACATTAATACGATCAACTGGGGGATTTTCCTCTGAATCGGCTACACGATTCATCTGAGGTGCTTGTTGACCTGTGGTACAGGATGGCTACCACTGCCTTGGATGAAATCGCACCACTATGGCTTCTCCAAGCCCGCAGGGATAGATCTTCCCCGTGGTTTACAGAAGAACTGTGGGAGCTTAAACGGTCAAATAGACGCTGAGAGCGCTGCTGGGGGAAGACCCATAGCGATTCCGACTGGACACTGGCTAGGGCTGCTATTAAGACCTGCCTGGTGGTGATGAGGGTGGTGAAGCAGCAATACTTCACCACCCTCATTGCCTCCATGGATAATTGTCCAGCTGCCCTGTTCCTGCTTACCAGGTCTCTCCTTGGCCGGGAGGGGTGGTGCCCGGTTGGCAGGGTTCGGCTGAGGTTTTTGCAGACTATCTGGTGGAGAAAATTGCTCGGATTCGCTCGGGGTTTAATCTTAGCATGGATGGGGAGAGTCGGGAGGGGACCAGAGCTTAGTCTGGCTGTGTTATCTGGGATCAATTCGATCCAGTTGTCCCTGAGGAAGTGGAGAGGCTTCTTGCAGCTGTTCGCAACCAACCGTCCGGCCAAAGGACTGTCTCCCGCAGCTGTGGAGGGGCCTCGCCCTCCTCTCCCATCCCCTGCAGAGGGGGGGGGGTGTTTAAAGGGCCGTGGGATGCCGGGTCAGAGACCACCATAGGCCCTAGGACTGTCTCCCGCAGCTGTGGAGGGGCCCTGCCCTCCTCTCCCGTCCCCTGCAGAGGGGGGTTAAAGGGCTGTGGGCTGCCAGGCTAGAGACCACCGTCGGCCCAAGGATTGTCTCCCACAGCTGTGGAGGGGCCCCACCCTTCGTTTCCCTTGCGCTCCTGAGCCCCATCTTGGACCGATATGTAAAAGCTGTTGCCATAACAGGTGGCAGGAATTTACCCCGCCGCTGCTCATGGACTCGCCTAGAAGCGCTAGGACTTGCACAATTGCCGGTGTCCCCGCCTCCCGAGTTTGGAAGGACTTGGGTGGAAAAGGATTGTGCTGTGGTACATCTTTATGCTACTGTTGCTGTTTTGGCAGTCTGAATTTTGTAGAGTGCTTTTTTATAGTGTATTATATTGTAGTTGATATGTCTTTGCTATTGTATTGTATTCTGTGAGCTTGAATTTTTTGCATACTATATTTCTGGGGACTCTAATTTATTATTGTCATATTGATATTGTCTGTATAGATTATGCTGTATTGCTATGAACTTATTTATTTTATATTGGTGATTATTGTTTTGTTATTGCTGCTGCTTAGATCCTGTATTTTTCTAATTTGTATTGTATACTTATTGTTCTTAACCACCTTGAGTTGCCCATTGGGTAAGAAAGATGGTATAGAAATAAAACTTCAGCCAATCAATCAACCTCCTGCCCTTTAGATCCCTGTCCCACCTGGTTGGTGAAAGCCTCTAAGGTGGTGACGGGAGGCTGGGTCGGGGCTATAATCAATGCATCACTATGGGAGGGGGTATTTCCTGCACCTTTAAAACATGCTTTGGTGCACCCTCTTCTGAAGAAACAATCCCTCGACCCAGCAGTTCCAGCTAACTATAGGCCGGTCTCCAACCTCCCCTTTTTGGGGAAGGTATTGAAGAAGGTGGTGGCGTGACAGCTGCAGGGGGTCCTGGATGAAGCGGATTATCTGGACCCCTTTCAATCAGGTTTCAGGCCTGGATATGGTACAGAGATGGCATTGGTCGCACTGGTAGATGATCTCTGGTGGGAGCGGGGTGGTAGCCATCCGTCCGTCCTTGCCTTTTTGGTCTCTCAGCGGCCTTCGTTACTGTTGACCATGGTATCCTTCTGGAACAGCTCCGAGGATTGGGGATCCAGGGCACTGTGTTATCCTGGTTTTCCTCATTTCTGGAGGGCCGGACCCAGTCGTTGTGGTTGGAGAGTGAGAGGTCCAGCCCTAGGCCCCTACTTTATGGGGTGCCTCAGGGCTCGATGCTCTCTCCTCTCCTATTCAACATCTACATGAAGCCGCTGGGAGAGATTATCCGTTCTCATGGAGTGAGGTATCATCAGTATACCCAGCTGTACATCTCAGCCCGTGGGGACCCCAGTGATGCGGTCAATGGCCTATCCAGATATCTGGAAGCTGTTGGGGTCTGGATGGGGGACAACGGGCTACAATTGAATCCCTCCAAGACTGAGTGGCTATGGATAGGGGGTCCCAACTCGGCAACGTTATCCAGGGAGCTGCCAACTTTGGTCTTGGATGGGGCTGCTTTGCCCCAGACAGACCCGGTATGCAACTTGGTCCTCCTGGATTTGGGACTGCTACTTGTAGATCAGGTGGCAGCCGTGGCCAGGAGGGCTTTCGCACAGCTTCATGTCATTCGTCAGTTGCATTCGCTCCTGGACCGGGACTCCCTGCTCATGGTCACACATGCTCTGGTGACCTCCAGGCTAAATTATTGCAATGCACTCTACATGGGGCTGCCCTTGACAACCATTCAGAGGCTACAGCTGGTGCAGAATGCGGCAGCCCAGGTGGTGATGGGGTGCGGGCGTTATGCTCACATCTCATCATTGCTTCGGGAGCTGCACTGGTTACCAGTTTGTCTCTGGGTGCAATTCAAGGTGCTGGTTTTGACCTTTAAAGCCCTACATGGTAGTGGGCCAGGATACCTAAGAGACCGCATCGTCCCAAGAGTGTCTGTCTGTCCAACCAGAGTGGACCGGAGGGGCTCCCTAATTGTTCCATCTGCCAGAGGGGCTCGCCTCTCTGACACACAAAGGAGGGCCTTTTCTGTGTCCGCACCGACCTTGTGGAACCTCCTGCCATTAGAGTTGTGGGAGCAAATGGAGCTGCTGCCTTTCAGAAAAGAATTAAAAACCTGGTTGGCGGGGCAGGTGTGGGGTCCGGATGAAAGAGTGGCCCCTGCATGTTGGCTTATAAAATAAAGCCTCCCCATCTTTTTAATGCAGGCAGTTTTAATGTGGTTAGTTTTTAATAGGTGGGTGGGTATGTTGGGGTTTTAATTGTTTTTAATATGCATGTTTTAATCCTTTGTGAGCCGCCCTGAGTCGGGTTCGCCTGATTGGGCAGCATAGAAATTTGAATTATAAAAATCATTTGCAAAATAAATAAATAAAACATGGCCTTATTAGCCAGGGGCATTGAATCTTCACAAATATTAGTGTTATACGGCAACAATATTTCCAGCTAATTCAGTTCTTTGACTGAGGAGGAGTGGGGAGAGCAAATATTGTAGAGAAAAAATTGCATCATAAACTGTTTGCAAATTAAGCCAAATGTGCACTGGAAATCAGTGCTGTATCATCTTATGATACATTGCAAGAGCATAATGATTTTTCCTGTGTTCTTGGATATCTCCCAAGAGGGGCATTGCTACTGTCTCTCTATCAGAATACTGCAGTAGCTTTATGTGAGCTGGCATTTCCTCTGGATGGGTTAGACTACCATATTCACTATCTTTAGCCAGCATGCTCATAGCTGTGCTGATTTAATATGTCAGGAACTAGAACCTGGCACATGGGGTGAGGTGGGGAGATAGTCTGAGGAGGTATAGGCTATATGAAGGAGAGAGAGGGCACAATATGATAGTGTTGTTTTTAGCAATTCAATCCCATCATGCGTTGTGTTTGTCATGTACACTAACATAAAGATGGGAAAGGCCAGCATTTAACAAACATAGTCGTTGGTTGTTTTGAATCTAAACAGCTAATCAACAGGCTAAATGTTTCTTCATTCCAAAAGTTAGCTGCTTACTGTATATATTCTGGGTGTAGGAACTGCTACTGCTAGTTTAGTTTAGTCCAGGGGTTTGCAACCTACAGCCTGTGGGCCAGACCTGGACCATGACAACAAATCATTCGGCCAATGGAGACAACCCCGCTGCTGGTGGAAGTGGACATGTTTACGACAGCTGTAGACGCACCCGTGCCAATGCCGGCGCCTGTGCAAACACACGCACGCCTGTGCAAATGCGCCCCATACAGTTTATGGCAGCGTTTACAGTGGGGGGGGGAACCACATGCCCGGCCCGCTCAGCTGTTAGAGGGGGCATGGTCTGGCCTGTGGCATGAAAAGGCTGAGAACCTCTGGTTTAGTCTGTTTGTCTGACTGGTCCAGGTGACTTTCTGATTCAAAGTGTTAGTTTCAGAAAGCTAGTGGCATAGGACCCACTTGCAACCATCATTTCCATGCAAAATAAAGTGAAGTGCTATATTATATTTTTACCATCTATCTGACAACATTATTTAAACACAAGCAAACATTCTTTTTTCTCCTGCTGCTAAAAGTGTGCCTGAGGATTTGTACTTTAGGAACAAAGAAGAAAGAAAAGGGGAATGAGGAGGGCTTGCATTTAAAAATATTCAGCCTTAATCCTTTGGGACACACTAACCGTACCACTTTGCAAAGATTATCCAACAAATACAGAAGGCACCCACATCCTTAAAGCATAGTGGAGTATGGGGCTAGGAACAGGAAGAATTGGATTCTTGTCTCCAGTCAGCCATGAATTATCCTTCAGTTAAAACATTGGGCTATGAATCCCATCTCTGGCTAACTTTCCTCACAAGAGCTGTCTTGTGAAAATAAAGAAAAGAGAACTGAAAAATAAAATCACAGCCAAAATTAACATTATAACCTTTAATGAAAGGCTGTAAGTCAGGGGCAGATATATGTTCCTTGGTTTAGCTTGTTCAGTCACCAAACAGACTAAACATCTGGCCATGGCTGAATTAAATCAGGGAAGAGACAATGACTGGTTGTATTGGTTGAGAAGTTCAGATGACTGTCCAAGAATCTTCCAAGAAAAGAAAAGCTAACATAGAATCCCTTCCATGTACACATATGTTTTGATGGTTTTCAAAAGTAGACTGAGATTTGAGAGGGTTGCAATAAATCAGAAAAGGTCATCAAGAGGTAAGGATGTGTCACTGGAGACCAAGACCAAGCTCATTTTGCTGCTGATGTAGAATCCTTGGATTATAGGGAAAAAGAGGAGTTTTCTAAAAGCTTGGAGGAAGAACTACATTTTTGTTTTTATGGTTTTCTTTGTTTAGTAAAATGAACTTGCCAAGGTGCAAGGTCTGATGATGCAAGATGAAGTTGCATCTGTTATAGGACCTCTAACCAGAAGCTACTAAAACTGAACAAGGTATTTTAGTACATAGGCTGCAAACATCAGCAAATGAAAGTCAGCCTTATACAGTTATGTAAACTGCAGTGTATTCCATCTGTTTAAAACTAAATGCTCAGCAGCTTGCTTCAATTTAATCATTGTGCCATAAATCCCAGAAGCAGGACTCCTCAGTATAAATATAAACTCTAAATGGACTATTCACTGCTTGAATCTGGTGACAAACTGTCAAATAATTATTTAGATGCAAGTGAAGTTCTAGAACCCTTATTTTTAAGGTTATCTTTCTTTTTCTTGCATGCATGAATCTTTATATTTCCTTATGTTGTTTTGAAATTTAATGTTTGTATCAAAATATCAAGATGTGTCTCCAAGAGAGTTTCTTTAAGATACTTGGCTTTTAACTATGAGGCAACATTACAATCATATCACAAATCTTTAGTGTATTATAGAGATACCATATATACTGAAGTATAAGTCGATTATTTTAGCCTAAAAAAGGGGACTCGGCTTATACTCGGGTCAATGACCATGAGGGTCCCAGAACCGTGCTGGATTGAGATGTGCCAACAATTTAATTAATTTTACCATATTTTCATGTATTTTGATTATATAAACTCATTAGCAGCTGCTGTATTTCCCACCCTCGACATACTCGGGTCATCATATCATTTCTCTTCGAAACATCCTGTTATCCTTTTATTTATTCCTTCCTTCCAATTCTATGCTACCCCTCTGAGCAGTTAAAAACCTAATTTTCATTTAAAATCCTCCCAATTTAAACTAATCACAACATTGTTTTTAATGCACTAATGCATATAAAAAAACCTGATGCAATATTTGATAGTAACACGGGGATCAGTTTCAAACAGGCGTACATCCTTCGTTACTGGTTGGGCTAGGATCTGGAGGCTACCCTTCAATCTGGAGTCCCATCCTGCATTCACCCTAGTTTGGAACCTGAAGGGTTGAACTTCAACTCCCATCATCCTCCATCCATCTGTGTCTTTAAAATGGCAGGGGATTTAAAACTGCAGCCTGGACAGTAATCTAGGAGGCTTCTATACCGCTGTTCTACTAATAAAGGTCATAACAAAATAAAACAGAAATGCCAGGCAAAGGTACTTAATCTTTGTTTTTGCTTGTCATAGTTTTGTATGAGATGAAGAGGAAGTAGGAAAAAAAATGAAAGATGTAATAAAACACAAAGAGTAAGGGAGCTCAACTTCTCCGGGAGCTGCACTGGTTGCCGGTTTGCCTCTGGGTGCAATTCAAGGTGCTGGTGATGACCTTTAAAGCCTTACATGGTAGTGGGCCAGGATACCTAAGAGACCGCGTCGCCCCAAGAATGTCTGTCCATCCAACCAGAGAGGACTGGAGGGGCTCTCTAACTGTACCATCGGCTAGAGGGGCTCGTCTTTCTAGCACAAGGAGAAGGGCCTTCTCCGTGTCCACTCCAGCCCTATGGAACCTCCTGCCGACAGAGATACAGCTCCAGACAGAATTGTTGCCCTTTAGAAAAAATCTTAAAACCTGGCTGGCGAGGCAGGTGTGGGGCACCAATGGGGAGGTGACCCCTGCCCACTGGCTGGTATAAATTGTTCCCTCTTCTGTGGTGGGGTGTGTGGGTCTTTTTAGTTGGATTGATTTTAGATGATTTTATTGAGGATTTAAAAATGTTTTTATGTCATGTTGTGAGCCTCCTGGAGTCGCTTTGGTGAGGGGGCGGCAATACAAATTTAATAAATGAATAGATAAATAAATAAGAAAGACACCATGAAAGAGGTTATTTCCAACACTGCCAAGCAGTGGGCAGAGAAAAGAAAAGACAGCATTTACCATATCAGATAGACAACATAAAGTTGAAAGGAAAAAGAAGGAGAGCAGTAGCAATAGCAATTAGACTTACCCCAAGGTACTTAGAGCACTCTTTGGTCAGTTCACAAGGTAATTAGCATTTTGTCCCCAACATTCTGGGTACTCTTTTTACTGACCTTAGAAGGATAGATCAACCTGGAACTCCATCAGCATTGAACTTACAACGTCAGCAGTTTTGGCTGAAATACTACAGTTTAACCCAGTGTTTCCCAACCTTTGGTTTTTTGAACTGTTATGTATGTTAATTGTGCTTAAACTGTCAAGGCGATTCAAACCGCCATGTTCCTGTGCTTTCCTAAACTGTCAAACAGTGTCCCTGTTTGGCAGCTACAAAATTTCGCCAGATAGTGTAATCTCGCAAGATTTCGATATGGTGCGAAAATAAGAATCTGACAGGAGCGGAATATATCATTTTTCATGTATCTATTCTTATGCAAATAAGTGGATCGAAAAATGTGCACACTCTGTTAGCCAATGGGCTTTTATTAATGTTGTTACTTTTACTGTGTAAAGTGTATATAAGTCCGAGTTTTGCCCCATCCAAACCGTGTTCAAACCCCACTAATAAAGAGCCGAAATTCACTACTTCATTCGTCTGCGTCTTCATTCCTTGAACACTAAAAATTCCCAGAAGCCTAAGCCAATTTGCCAAAGCACTGATCAGCCAATGTATTGACATAGGCTTCTGGGAATTGATGACCCCCTGTGGGGTTTTGGAACCACTGGTAACCATTACACCATGGAGGCTTCTTCAAGGAGAGTTTGCACATAACAGCACTGTATCAATGCTACCCTGATAATGCTGACATTATGTAGTGGCTGGAGTATTAGCTTCCTGCCAGAACCTTAATAATATCAACATCATGAAATTACACTTAGATAAAGCAGCCAAAGCATTTAAATTGAACTTTTTTCCTGTATGCTTTTAAAATCATGCTTAGAAATGCTTTTTATTTTTAGATTTTTAAAAACTTTTAGGAGATTTCATAGTTTAAAATGTGCTTTTCATTATTAAATAAATATAACTTCAGGTTAGATGTAAGATGCTGTCTAAATTATTAGCTGTTACGTATAATGTAATTGTTCTTTTATCTTTAAGCATTATTTCATCTACCTTTGCTATTGCACTTTGGATTTTTATTTTTATATTCCTATTTGCAAAATGTTCATATTTTTAAGTACATGCCTGTAATTTTCAAAAATTATATGCTACTGTCAAGATTTTTGAATTCAAATATCTGGCATAACACCTTTGAAGTACTTTGAGGATACTTATTTTTAGAAGAAGCAATTATTAAGAAAGCTTGTAGAATAGGACAAGCTGATTTTTTTAACCATTATTGTAACATTGAGACCCAGATAAAATGAACTGAGAAGGTGTTTCCTGTCAGCTGGGATCGAACCTAGACTTTTGAGTTACTCATAGTGGTCTGTTACACATGAAACCTACTGAATTACATATAGACCTGGCAAGTAAAAATCTTAAAATTTGCTTTACTTGCTTTATTATGAGCCTAGAATCAAAATCCTTACAATAGAGATTTCCTGTATGAGAAGACAACTTTTTGGGCAGGGTGTGTGTGTATACAAGTATGAAACTTAACTCTAACAATGGAGGAAGACTGTGAAGAGTTCAAATCACCACTCAGCCATGAAGGATAACTGTAGTGTGTAACTTGTAAAATCACTTAACCTCTATTAGAATCACTGTAAATAAGTTCTGATATGATTGCACAAAATATAAACTTTTAGTAGTTATTACATAAAAAATTTGTAACTACTTATTACTACTATTTTGAAACTACTTGTGATGCTAAACACCTTTTCCTTTAAAACAGTGATTACCTCTACAGGTACGTACTATGGAAGAAACAACAGATGTAATCCTTTTGCATATGTCTAAGTGCAATCACCAATCGCTGCTAATTAACAAGCTTCTGGCTTTCTTTCTGATCACACACCTAATCCCATGACAAGCATATGAATATAATTGGCACCTTGTTAATTAGCAGCAATTTGCTTCTACAATTTATGCAGTTTCATGTACACATATGTAAGCAGCCAATAGGATTCTGGGCATTACATATTACTACTTACTTCCAAGTTGCACCTCATCCCCTGTCAAGTGGGGAGAGATAAACCCCTCTGTACAGCAGACCATGACCTCTTCCTCATAATTCCAAATGCTAGTGATTAACAACCTAATTTATATAACAGTGAGAAATTAAATACAAACTGGGCTTCTTGCCAGGGTTATTCAGAGATCTATGGATCTGGCTCAATTTCTCATAAATTTAAAATCAAGGACAGGGAGCAAATGGTTCAGGGTCTAGTGATGGCTAACCTTGGCACTCCAGGTATTCTGGAACTTCAATTCCCAGAAGCCCTGATCAGCAGGAGTGCTGACTTGGGCTTCTGGTAATTGAAGTCCAAGAACAGCTGCAGTGCCAAGGTTAGCCACCAGGGGTCTATGGCAATGTATTCCAACCTTTGTGCTAACAGAGTTCAGATATTCTTTACTATATTTTTGCCTAGGGATGTGTGGAAAAATATTCATACTTCAGTATCATTGTATTCATCCCACCTGCTTTCTCATTTACGTCTCTTTGTCCATTTTAGGTTTTAGACTGTGCACATTTTTTTTCTTATTGCATAGAAATTTGTACTGTAGACATATTCCCTAAGGAACCTCTTGCTGCTTGCATTTTCCTGTTGCATGCAATTTTTTGACACATTCCCCATGGCCTAAAGCACATTAGTGCATATTTTCCAATGACACACATTTATAGTCACTGTCATTTAAAAATAGTTTGCAAGGGTTTGTTAGAGAGAAGTGGGAACGAGCCAGTTGTCATGATACACGTTGGTACCAATGATGTTGGGAAGGCCAAGCGGTCTGTCCTGGAAGCCAAATTCAGGTTGTTAGGAAGAAGATTGAAGTCCCGGACTTCCAAGGTAGCATTTTCAGAAGTGCTGCCTGTCCCTCGCGCAGGACCTACCAGGCAGGCAGAGCTCAGAAGCCTCAATGCGTGGATGAGGCGGTGGTGTCGAGAGGAGGGTTTCAGATTTGTCAGGAACTGGAGAACATTTTGGGACAAGCCAAATCTGTTCAGGAGGGATGGGTTGCATTTGAACCATGATGGGACCAGATTGCTGGCACTCAACATCAAAAAGGCTGCAGAGCAGCTTTTAAACTGATAACTGGGGGAAAGCCGACAGGAGCTGGGCAGCATCCGGTTCGGAAAAGTGTGTACTTGAGTAGTGAGGAGGATGTAAAATTTACTGAGCAGAGCGAGGAGCTAGTCACTAGCATTCTAGCAGAAGGATGCAAGAGGCAGCCTAACAATGCAACTGGACACAAAAGACTGTGTCAGAAAAGCATATATAAATGCTTGTATACAAATGCCAGAAGCCTCCGGAACAAAATAGGGGAGCTGGAATACTTAGCAATAGATAAGAATATTGATATTATTGGTATCACTGAAACCTGGTGGACAGATGATAACCAATGGGATACAGTTATACCAGGCTACAAACTGTACAGGAAGGATAGGAAGGGGCAAATGGGAGGTGGTGTGGCCTTGTATGTCAAAGAAGTGATAAAATCGTATGAATTGGAATATCTAGGTGATTTAGAGTCACCATTAGAAGCTCTGTGGGTAAGAGTACCAGGCCACAAGGATGGTCTAACAGTAGGCATATACTATCGGCCTCCGACCCAAACTCTTGAGGGAGACTGGCAGTTGGAGAATGTTGTAAAGGAGACATCCAAGAAGGGAAGCCTGGTTATAATGGGGGACTTCAATTACCCTCACATAGACTGGGTGAACTGTAGTTCAGCACATGATAAAGAGATAAAGTTCCTAGATATGCTAAATGATTGTTCCCTGGGACAGATGGTTGAAGACCCAACTAGAGGTACAAGAATCCTTGACTTGATCCTGAGTAATACTCAGGATCTGGTGCAAGATGTTAATGTGACTGATCCAATAGGGAACAGTGACCACAACTCAATTATGTTTAACTTGATCATAGACCGCAAGTCACTGATAAAATCTAACACAGAGACCTTAAATTTTCAAAAAGGAAATTTCCCAAAGTTGAGGAAACTAGTAAAAAAGAAGCTGAAAGGGAAAATTGAGAGAGTCCAAACACTCCAAGAGGCATGGAGGCTGTTTACAAAAACAATAACAGAGGCTCAATTGGAATGCATACCCAAAAGGAAAAAGGGCACTGCCAGGTCCAAGAGGACTCCAATGTGGCTTACAGGAGCTGTTCGGGAAGTGATCAAGAGCAAGAGAAGCTCATTTAGAAGATGGAAGGCTTGTCCGAATGAGGACAGCAGGCAAAAACATAAATTCTGGCAGAACAAATGCAAGGCAACAATCAGGAAAGCAAAGCAAGACTTTGAGGAGCATATAGCTAAAAATACTCAGAGAAATAACAAAGACTTCTTTAAGTACATTAGAAGTAAGAACCCAACTAGGAAGGCCATTGGACCATTAGATGACAATGGAAGGCAAGGGGTTATTAAAGAGGAAACAGAGATTGCAGAGAGACTCAATGAATTCTTTGCTTCAGTATTCACTGAAGAAGACAGAGGCCACATGCCCAAAACAGAGCCTATCTTCGTAGGGAGGGAAACCGAAGAATTAAGCCAGATAGAAATAACCAGGGAGGAGGTCCTTGCATGTCTTGTTAAACTAAACACTAACAAATCACCAGGACCAGATGGCATGCATCCACGAGTTCTCAGGGAACTTAAAGATGAAATTGCTGATCTCCTAGCCAAAATATATAATCTTTCCCTCAAATCAGGCTTTGTGCCTGATGACTGGAAGGTAGCGAATGTAACACCAATTTTCAAAAAAGGATCCAGGGGTGATCCAGGGAATTACCGACCTGTCAGTTTGACATGTGTCCCAGGTAAAGTGATGGAAACCATCCTAAAAGATAGAATTAATAGGCACATAGAAGAGAAGGCGCTGCTAAAGGAGAGCCAACATGGCTTTTGCAAGGGCAAATCATGTCTCACTAATCTGTTGGAATTTTTTGAGAGTGTCAACAAGCATGTGGATAAGGGGGATCCAGTTGACATTGTTTATCTGGACTTTCAGAAGGCTTTTGACAAGGTCCCACACCAAAGGCTCTTGAATAAACTTACCAGTCATGGAATAAAGGGACAGGTCTTGTCCTGGATCAGCAACTGGCTAAGGGACAGGAAACAGAGGGTAGCACTAAATGGACACTTCTCCAAGTGGAGGGAAGTAAAGAGTGGGGTCCCCCAAGGTTCAGTACTGGGACCCCTGCTTTTCAACCTCTTCATAAATGATCTAGAGGTAGGAGTAAAAAGCAAGGTAGCCAAATTTGCTGACGACACTAAATTATACAGGGTAGTGAAAACTGTGAGAGATTGTGAGGAGCTCCAGAGGGATCTCTCGACACTAGGGGAGTGGGCAAAACAGTGGCAAATGAGTTTCAACATTAGTAAGTGCAGAGTGATGCATGTTGGGGCAAAGAACCCCAATTACATTTATAAACTGATGGGGTCTGAACTCTCTGCGACAAACCAGGAAAGGGACCTTGGTGTCATGGTGGACAACTCAATGAAGGTGTCAACCCAGTGTGCCTCAGCAGTGAAAAAAGCAAACTCAATGCTAGGGATCATTAGGAAGGGTATAGAAAATAAGTCAGCAAGTGTCATTTTGCCTCTTTATAAATCTAAGGTGAGGCCCCACCTGGAATACTGTGTACAGTTCTGGTCGCCATACCTCCAGAAGGATATTATGGAGCTGGAAAAAGTGCAGAGGAGGGCAACCAGAATGATTAGGGGACTGGAACACCTTCCTTACCATCTGAGGCTGCAACGGTTGGGCCTCTTCACTCTTGAACGACGACGTCTAAGAGGTGACCTGATTGAAGTTTATAAAATCATGCACGGTGTGGACAAAGTAGATAAGGAAAAACTGTTTTCCCTATCGCATAACACTAGAACTAGGGGACACTCCATGAAACTTTTGGGTACTAGTTCTCAAACAAATAAGAGAAAGTACTTTTTCACCCAGAGGATTACTGGTCTATGGAACTCCCTGCCAGAAGAAGTGGTGACAGCTGTCAGTCTTGACAGCTTTAAGAAAGGATTAGACAAGTTCATGGAGGACAAGAGTATCAATGGCTATAATTATGGATACTTAAGGACAACCTCCGGGTTGGAGAGATAGGCAGGATATCTCTCAATATCATTTCCAGGGAATCGTAAGCAGGCATCTGCTTGGGAATACCCTGAAGGAAATGGTGAGCCGCTGTGTGAGACAGAATGCTGGACTGGATGGGCTGTGGCCTGTTCCAGCAAGGCTGTTCTTATGTTCTTATGTTCTTAAGGGTTATATTTCTTCAATATGCACTACAATTCTTACAATATACGCATTTCTAAGCTAAGAAGTTCTTTGCCTCATAGCACATGACTCAAGAGCTTTGAATTGGGTGGTTTCATCAACAATTTCATTTCTAACAAAATTCTTTTCTTTTCCCATTTCTATCGCACGGAGTGACTGTTTTCTACTTAGTTCTGTCCAAAAATTAAGAAGATTCTGGAGATCAGGTGTAAGCCAAGTTATGTAATCTATCCATATAGGGCTGACATGACCCTCTTATGCTTGCCACTGAATTCTTCTCCTATCAACTTCATGTCAATATCACACAATTATTGAACAAATTAATCTTTATCTGCCACTACTAATAGCAGAAAATAAAGAGTAATGTCTGTCATAATTGTCAGAGAATAATATGGAGGGAATGCTTGCCTATGTTTTGCACTTGTGTCTATTTCTTTGTTTGTGTACCTTCTTGGATTTTTGATGTAACCTAAACTAGCATTATGTACAACCCTCAAGATCAGCAAGATACGTTTTCTAATTATCTTTAGTAGTAGACAGATGGAAGCTGAGAGTGCTGTGGCCTGAAACCAGAAAAAGATGCTATAGTAACTTTGCAATTTGAAACACAGCTGTCTTAAGAATTAAATAATATTTGGTTAGCCTTGAAAGTTTCACAGCCATATCAGTTACATGTAAGCTTGCTTTTGTTTGATGATTGGTAACCAAGAGGTAAGCAATGGGCTTCATTTCCATGTTTGACTGTGAAAACACAAAAAGTTTAAACAATGCACCTCTGCACCTTTCAGCTTCAGCACCTCCTACACTTTGAGGTGGGCATCTGTTTTGAAGAATTCTATACATGTTACTTTTCTGTTAGACTGTTTAATCAGGAAATCACTCCAGTTTCCTAAATCTAACAACAGAGAGTTTCCAGGAGTCAGGAACTTCCTAACTTTCAATGTATCATCAGCATACATACTTATCTTATTTTCCATAATCCCCTCTATTTTTCCATCTTCTCTTATAGTTTTTGCTAATATCTCCATTGCCATAATAAACAATATCGGGGATAATGGGCAACCCTGTCTCATACCTGCCTCTAATTTTACCTCATCAGTAACCTCATCATTTACTCTTACAGTAGCTATTCCTTGCTGATACAATTGATCAATTACTCTTCTAAATTTATCGCTGAATCCATATTTTTAAATTATTTCCTTGATTGAGACCCATTGTAAAGAATCGAACGCCTTGAAAATATCCAAAGATATTAATCCCACTTTTTCTTTTGTTTGACCTACAATATCTATTAAGTCTACCACTCTTCTTGTCAAATCTGCCATGTGTCTCCCTTTCAAAAACCCCACTTGATCTACATTTATATAATTACCCATAGAATTATTTAAACGATTGGCCAATATCGCTGTGGAGATCTTTGCATCTTGGTTTATTAACGATATTGGTCTATAAGATTCAACATTTTCTAGATTCTTTCCTGGTTTTGGCAATAGTACAATTGTGGTCCTATACCATGAAATCGGAATTTGCCCCCCATCCACAATATAATTATATAATTTTACCAACTTTGAAACCACAATGTTTTTAAATTCCTTATAAAAATCTGCAGGTAATCCGTCCTCCTCAGGGGCTTTCCCCCATTTCAAACCTGCAATTACCTCTTTTACTTCCTTTTCTGACACAGAAAATGAAAGAGAAACTAACTACAGAACGCCCCCCCCCCCCCCCACCTTCTCTCTCTCCCCTTCCACATGTGAAAAGCTACACAGCGACCTCTGGTGGCCAGAAAAAATACTGCAGCTTATTTCTTTTTTAAAAATAAGGGAAAATACGAGGAAATCAATTAAACGGGAGGGGGGTGGGAAGAGGGGTAAAAATAAGGGGTTTTCTTGGGTAAAATGGGATGATTGACAGGTATTTATATTTGTACAGTCCAAATTTGACCTTACTAAATTAAAGTCGCCAGCCACAATAATTTTTGTTGTTTTTTTTTCAAACTTTTGCGCATTTTTTCTAGAAATTCAGCTTGATGATCGTTTGGGGCATATATTATCACCAAAATTACTTCGTCATCCTCTATTTTCCCTTTTACTATCAGGTATCTGCCCTCTGGATCCGAAGTACTATTTATTATCTCAAACCCCAGTCTAGTCAAAATCAAGATTGTGACCCCCCTTGCTTTTGATGTGCCATATGACTTTTCATAGTGTTGCGTCCCTCCTAAGAAAAATTTGTTTGTATCTTTAGACTTTTGATGAGTTTCCTGTAGAAAGACTATGTCCTGTCTGCTTTTTCTCAATGCTGATTCCATCCTCCTCCTCTTAGCCACAGATCCTGTACCTTTTACATTCCATTCTCATACTTAAACTTATCACTTCCGAGTTCTCCATTAGGCATGCTGCCAACCCACAACAATTAAAACAAAACCTGAAACAAAAAACACACATTACTAACCTCCCCACTTTCTTCTTCAAAAAAGTCGCCTATATCATCCAAAGAGGGGAGGGGGGGAACGTGCAAGATGTGTGTGATAGTTAACGCTCTTGCACTCCCTCCACATTATAAAAAACCAACTTATAAAACCATCCTCTCCTATCATTCCTTTAACCCTCTATCCTTTGCTCAATTCTTCCTCCATCACTATCAATGATAAGTCTTCCTCTGCCCCTCCTGGTTGCCCTCTTGTTTTAGAGGCTCTTCTGACACATAATACAGAACCAATGTCCTGATGAAGCTGTAAGGGAAAGACTAAGTTTACCGGAACAGTCTTGACACACTTTGGACATAAGTTGACCTACTTATTTTTGCAACTATCTTGTGCTACATTGTGAAGTATTGAAGATATTATGTTGTTCTCCTTCGGATATTTTGACCTCTTTGTCACATTTTGAATGAATGCTACTTTATTGTGCCTTGAATATTTTTTATAAAATACTTGACTTCAATTTTTCCTTTGAGTGGTTTCCAGTTTTTTCCCTGTAATTCTACCACTCTAGCCATACTTGTTTTTGCCTGACAGTAACAACACTCTCTTCTTTCAACCTAATCAGGAGCTTCTTTAGGTCTTCTTCACTTTCTGCCATTAGGGTGGTATCATCTGCATATCTCAATTTGAGAAACATCAACAATTTGAGATATGCAGATGATACCACCCTAATGGCAGAAAGTGAAGAAGACCTAAAGAAGCTCCTGATTAGGTTGAAAGAAGAGAGTGTAAAAGCTGGCCTGAGACTCAATATCAAGAAAACCAAGATAATGGCAACAGGCGCTGTAAGTCCCTGGAAAATAGATGGGGAAGAAGTAGAAGCAGTAACAGATTTTACTTTCTTAGGATCCAAGATCTCTGCAGATGGGGATTGCAGCCATGAAATAAAAAGGCGACTGATTCTTGGGAGACAAGCTATGAAAAACCTGGGGAACATAGTGAAAAGTAGAGATATCTCACTGCAAACAAAGGTCCGCATAGTCAAAGCAATGGTATTTCCGGTGGTAATGTATGGCTGTGAGAGCTGGACCATTAGAAAGGCTGAGCGAAGAAAAATAGATGCCTTTGAGATGTGGTGCTGGAGGAGAGTTTTGAGAGTCCCCTGGACAGCGAGGAGAACAAATAGGTCAATATTAGAAGAGATTAGCCCTGAGTGCTCCTTAGAAGGACAAATAACAAAGATGAAGTTGAAGTATTTTGGACATCAAATGAGAAGAGAGGATTCACTTGAGAAGGCCTTGATGCTGGGGAAGGTGGAGGGCAAAAGAAGAAGGGGACGGCCAAAGATGAGATGGCTAGATGGTATTGTAGACACAATGGGCACGGGGCTGTGTGGACTAAGGAGGATAGAGGTGCCTGGAGAGCGATGGTCCATAGGGTCGCAAAGAGTCGGAATCGACTGTGCGACTGAACAACAACAACAACAACAACAACAATAAACAAAGCCCATTGGCTAACAAAGTGTGCACACATTTCGATCCACTTCTTTGCATAAGAAAGATACATTCCGCTCCTGTCAGATTCTAATTTGTGCGCCACTCAAAATCTCGCAAGACTATGCTATCTGGCGAGATTTCATAGCTGTCAAACAGGGTTTGAATTGCCTTGACAGTTACAAGCATAGTTATCATATATAACATTCCTCCCCCCTAGGTAAAACCAAAATCCTTTAACCAGGATTTGGTCAAGTTTCCCTTTTGGGTCGGACGCTTGGTTGAGCTGGCTCAGGGGCTCGTAGGGTGGGTAATCTGACTGAAGTGAGGGATTGACTAGAGGGAGAGGATTGTAAACACAAATCAAAGCCCCGTTTGTCAGATGGAGGAGCAGGGGATTGCTCAAAACCAAAATCTAACGCTGGGGATGATAAGGACAACTGAGGGTCCCTCCTATATGTACTAAAAGTGGTGGGTGCCTCTAAACAATATTGGTCATCATTAATACAGGAGTCCAGAGTGCTAGGCTGGGACAGTGTAGGGGTACACATGACCTGAGTTAGGGGAACATTCCACAATTTCCCCTTGAAATCGGTCCCTAAAACACACTTCTGGGTCAATGTTAGCTGGCTGCTGACTATTACCTCTGCCCCCTGGGTTTAAATGGGTGGGGGCCAACCCTAACATTGAGTATCTATATTCGTCCTGTGGGTCCAGTATTCTGTGTCTCAATTGATCCGTGTGCCTCCTCCAGATCAGATCAGTGGCTGTTTCAATTCTGTAAGAAACAGGACCAGTTTGATCAATCACAAAACCAGGCACCAACGTAGGACCACCAGCTGCATAATTGCGACAATGTACAGGGTCTCCAGACGAGAAACTCTTCTGGTGTTGGATCGCTATAATTGTGCCTTTGTCCTCCACCCTAAAGAGATCCAATCTGTCCAGCAAGGATGACAGTTTCCTTCAGGAGCAATTCAGCAGGGGACAGCCCTGAGGCAAGGGGGGTGAGCCTATACGTGAAGAGAAACGGACATAACTGGAGCTCTAAATCCCCTTCACCCATGCGCCGAAGCACGTCTTTGGTTGTGCGCACCTGCCACTCCACCTGGCCATTGGTGGCTGGGTGGAATGGGGCAGCAGTGATGTGCCTAATTGTATTCCTTTCCATGAAGGATTGGAATTCTGCAGATGTGAACATGGATGCGTTGTCGGACACCAGCACATCTGGAAGTCCAAATGCTGTGAAAAGCCTTCTCAGGTGCATTATCATTGTGACTGAAGTGGTATTGGGCACCCTAATCACTTCCAGCCACTTAGAGAATGAATCTACAACTAACAAAAATAGGGCACCCGTAAATGGACCTGCAAAATCTATGTGTAACCTGGACCACGGGCCCCTGGCAGAGTCCCATTCCCAAGAGGGAAGGTGGGACTGCTCTGGGCAAGAGGATTGACAGCTGGCACAAGTGCTGACCATCTGTTCTATGTCTCGGCCCAGTTGAGGCCACCAAAAGTAGCTACGGGCAAGGGCTTTGGAACGTACAATTCCTGGGTGACTTGTGTGAAGTAAATTTAAAACCTTTTTCCGGAGGGTGACAGGAATGACCACCCACTGGCTCCAGAGAAGGCAACCTTGTTCCACAGACAATTCCAAATGCTTGCGGTGGAATGTTTTGAATTCTTCGGATAGAGGAGAGACGGACCAGCCTTTTTGTATCCAAGATATGACTTTAGATAAAACCATATCCTTGGCCCTGGCTTTAGCTATATCGGAAGGGATGACCAGGGGCGAGTCGAATGCCTCAATCATGAGGACTTGGTGATCGCTTTCGATCTCGCAATCTGCTTCCCCGATGCCTGGTAGTGGAGAACGTGACAGGGCATCAGCGTGGCTGATGTCCTTGCTGGGCCTGTGCACCAAAGTGAAATCGTATGCATTTAAGAAAACTGCCCAGCACAACATTCTTGGGGACAGGATTTGAGGCATGGGCTTCCCGTTTACAAAGATTCCAAGGAGGGGCTTGTGGTCAGTTACGATGGTAAAGGGCCTTCCATAAAGGTAATCGTGGAATTTCTTCGTGCCTGCCACAATTGCCAACACCTCCCTGTCAGTCTGAGCGTAATTTTTCTCAGGCTTTGAGAGAGAACGGGAATAGAATGCTACGCGTTGGTTTCCTTTCAGACTTTTTGTACCCGATCTCGACTGCCAGATACCTGGCCGATCCCTGTGGCCCACCTCCTTCGTTTCATGGTTTACCTGCACGCCCAGGGCCTGGCACCCCGCACCATAGCATCTAGGCTATCAGCGCTGGCTTTTATGGCCAAGGCGGGAGGTCATGCGGACAGTACCGCTGATTTCCGTGTGAGACACGTTTTGGAGGGGTGGGTGCGGGAACGTGGGCGGAGCCTGGACGACCGCCACCCAATTTCCCCGGGGGTCCTTACCCAACTGGCACGGGGCTGGCATGACCTATGTTTTGATAGGTATGAGGCAGCCCTGTTTCATGCGGCTACAACGGTGGCCTTTTTTTTGGAGCACTCCGCATCAGCGAGCTTGTGATGCTGACTAAGGTGGATGCAAGTCGTAGGGCACTGGAACTCGAAGATGTCTATGTTTGCAATGATTGGGCTCAGTTGAGGATACGCTCCTCTAAAACAGATCAGCACGGCGTAGGCAGTGGTGTAAGACTGCTACGATGTTCCTTGGCAGACATCTGTCCGGTTGGTGCCCTACAGGAGTTCCTTGCACTGCGTGGCACACACCATGGCCCGTTTTTCTGTCACCAAGATGGGTCTCCCCTCACTAAATTTCAGTTTTGGAAGGTGACTGGGAAGGCACTGGCTAACGTGGGCCTCCCTGGGGCCCGTTACGGCACCCATTCATTTAGAATTGGTGCGGCCTCTACTGCGGCCGCTTATGGGTACTCCGGGGCTGACATACGCAGCATGGGGAGGTGGGGATCGCAGTGTTTTCAGTTTTATGTTCGCCCACTCCCACCGTGAGTACCGCTTTTAGTCACCACATATCTCTTCCTTCCCTGTTTTTTCCCTTGACAGACCCTGGGTGTCGTATCACACCGGTGACAGTATGGCTGGTGGGCCATAGCTACGTGCACAGGGCAGCGCGTTACGCTGCGGCGACAGATTGGGGACCCCGACTGGGACTCGGTGCTTACGCAAGTCTCACATGGTACGGTAAGCCCGGTATGTTGTGGCGGGAGCTCTTGCCATTCCTCTTTTCGGCAAGGAACGCTGACCCGCCCGACATCCTGATCATACATCTTGGGGGTAATGATTTGGGACAGGTCACTGGCTTATCGCTGAAGCATGCGATTTGCAGTGACCTCGCCTACTTACATTACGTATGGCCCGCCACAACCCTTGTTTGGTCAGATATGGTCCCACGGCACGCTTATAGGGGAGGCCTTGACCTCCAGGCCTTGGACCGCGCTAGGCGCATGGTGAACAGGGCGGTGGCCCGATTCCTTTCGACCAAGGGCTGGGGGCGGGTCAGTCCTCATCCGGCCATTAGTCTGCAAAATTATGGGCTTTACGCAGGGGATGGGGTCCATCTGTCGCGAGGAGGTATGGACCTCCTGCTGAGTGATTGGCGAGCAGGCCTGTCGACCGAGCTGACGGTCTTGGGGGGGGGCGTCGAGCCTTTATTGAAGCCTCTCCGGGTGGCGGGTAGCACTGGTAAGGTAAACATTAATGACCCACAGGTATCCGGCAGGTTTGCAATTGACTGGACAACACTAGATAGGCATAAGTTGTGTAAATGTTGTCCGGTCAACGACGAACCAGGCGAGGGGGTGATGGTTACCACTAGACAGCTGGAATCACCCCCTGATTTTACGGATACACGTCAGAGGGTGGGGTCATTAGGTAGATATTGACTACGGTCAACAATTTGTTTGTTGTCAACAAACAAATTGATACAAATAGATACATTGTAACAATTGTCGTTGGCAATTTTGGGTGGTACCTTACCAGTGTTACTTCGGCCTGCTTGCCTTAAGAATTATGATTGGTCATTTTACCAATAGAAATTTATAATTCGGACTAGGGCATGAATCAATAAATGTGGCCCAATGCTGTTATCCACTTTCATTTGTGTCTGAGTCCATTATTGGGGGTGTGTGCCTGCAATGGAAGCGTGGCGCCAAAATGGCTGCCGCGCTCTTTGCGGGCCCCCCCCACCGGACGAAGCCATCCGGGTAGTTAGGGGCGTGGCCAGCACCCTAATAAAAGGGCTGGCCACGAGGCAGCCGTGCTGCCATTTTGGCGAAGCGACGGAGCGGAGAAGTTTTTCTCCTCCACCCCCTCCCTAGTTAACAGTGTGATTTCTTGGTCGCTTCGGGGCCGGGTGGGAATTTTTGGCTGGGACTCGCAATTGGCCCTTGAGTCCTGGCTTTTTTGCCCATCCCACACTGTTGCTATGGTTTGATATAGGGGTTTGTTCTGTGCTGCCGTTGACTTTGGTCACATGGGCGGGTAGCACTGGTAAGGTAAACATTTATGACCCACAGGTATCCGGCAGGTTCGCAATTGACTGGACAACACTAGATAGGCATAAGTTGTGTAAACGTTGTCCGGTCAACGACGAACCAGGCGAGGGGGTGATGGTTACCACTAGACAGCTGGAATCACCCCCTGATTTTACGGATACACGTCAGAGGGTGGGGTCATTAGGTAGATATTGACTACGGTCAACAATTTGTTTGTTGTCAACAAACAAATTGATACAAATAGATACATTGTAACAATTGCCGTTGGCAATTTTGGGTGGTACCTTACCAGTGTTACTTCGGCCTGCTTGCCTTAAGAATTATGATTGGTCGTTTTACCAATAGAAATTTATAATTCGGACTAGGGCATGAATCAATAAATGTGGCCCAATGCCATTATCCACTTTCATTTGTGTCTGAGTCCATTATTGGGTGTGTGTGCCTGCAATACCATCTATCCATCTCATCTTTGGACGCCCCCTTCTTCTCTTCCAATTCCAACTTTAATTTGTACCCTGCCCCTCTCAGCACATGGCCAACTCTGGGCGGCATTACAACATAATTGAAATGCAATATACAATTATACACACACACACACACACACACACACACACACACACACACACACAAAATTGATTTCTATATAAGCACAATATACAATATAATACACATTACAATAAAATAAACAGTCCCTAAACTATTCCAAAATAAATAAAATAAAATACAATATTACAAGTTATACAAAATTCACACTTACAAGGTTTACAAAGCAGCTACATATCATATAGAAATGCTATTTAAGTACTAATGCCGACAAAATTGGATAAACATTATCCTCGGCTACTAAGCGTCACCTAACAATACAACAATGAGCAATACATACAAAATACCAAAAAATACAAGAGATAACAAAGTATACAATAATACCCAAATATACAATAATATACAATAATACAGTGTGCAAAAATTACACTAATAACAACACATAATGGGGGAAAGAAGCTCACGGCTCAGTGACTGCAGTAAAGGTGGGCGAAATAGTTATTTTATATCCCCGCCGAGACAGCTGGCCTCAAAGCCCTGGCCGATGACAGGGCCCGGGAGAGGCGGCGGTGCAGTCCCGTGGCGTTGGGCCGGACTCCCTTTTATCCCCACAAAGGTGGGGCTCCGGCAGAGCTGTCACAGCTGGCCTTGAAGCCCTGGCCAATGACAGGTCCAGGGAGAGGCGGCGGGGCAGTCCCGCGGCGTCGGGCCGGACTCCCTTTTATCCACACCAAGGTGGGGCTCCAGCAGAGTGGCCACAGCTGGCCTCGAAGCCCTGGCCGATGACAGGGCCAGGGAGAGGCGGCGGTGCAGCCCTCCACCTTTCCCAGCATCAAGGCCTTCTCAAGTGAGTCCTACCTTCTCATTTGATGTCCAAAGTACTTTAGCTTCATCTTCACTATTTGTCCCTCCAATGAACAGTCAGGATTGATTTCTTCCAGTATTGACCTATTTGTTCTCTTTGCTGTCCAAGGGACTCTCAGGACTCTCCTCCAATACCACGTCTCAAAGGCATCTATTCTTCTGCGCTCAGCCTTCCTAATGGTCCAGCTCTCACACCCATACATTAGCACTGGGAATACCATTGCTTTGACTATGCGAATTTTTGTTTTCAAGGTGATGTCTCTGCTTTTCACTATATTCCCCAGGTTTCTAATAGCTTGTCTCCCCATAATCAATCGTCTTTTTATTTCATGGCTACAGTCGCCATCTGCAGTGATCTTAGATCCCAGGAAAGTAAAATCTGTCACTGCTTCTACTTCTTCCCCATCTATTTTCCAGGGACTGATCAGACCTGTTGCCATTATCTTTGTTTTCTTGATATTGTCTCAAGCCAGCTTTTGCACTCTCCTCCTTCAATCCAATCAAGAGGTTCTTTACGTCTTCCTCACTTTCTGCCATTAGGGTATATCATCTGCATATCTCATATTGTTGGTGTTTCTCCCAACAATTTTGATCCCATATTGTGATTCTTCCATCCCTGCATTGCGCATTATGTGCTCTGTGTATAGATTGAATAAGCAGGGTGATAAAATGCAGCCTTGTCTTACTCCTTTTCCTATTCCAAACCACTCTGTCATTCCGTGTTCTGTCCTAACTGTTGCTTCTTGGTTCGTGTACAGATTTCTCATGAGGCATATGAGGTGTTCTGGTATTCCCATCTCTTTAATTACTTGCCACATCTTGTTATGATCCACACAGTCAAATGCCTTAGTGTAGTCAATGAAACAAAAGTAGACTTGTTTCTGGTATTCTTTTGTTTTCTCCATGATCCAACGTATGTTGGCAATGTGGTCTCTAGTCCCCCTGCCTCTTCTGAAACCGGCCTGCACCTCTGGTAGTTCTCTCTCCACATGTTGTTGAAGTCTATCTTGTATTATCTTGAGCATCACCTTGCTGGCATGTGGGATGAGTGCAATTGTTCGGTAATTTGAGCATTCTTTGGCATTGCCTTTTTTTGGGATTGGAACGTACACTGATCTTTTCCAATCCTGTGGCCACTGTTTTGTTTTCCAAATCTGCTGGCATATTGAATGCAGTAGTTTGATTCCATCATCTTTTAGGGCTTTGAAAAATTCAACTGGGATACCATCATTTCCACTAGCTTTGTTGTTTGCAGTGCTTTTTAGGGCCTTTCTGACTTCACTCTCCAGAATGTCTGGTTCGAGTTCAAATTTCTCATTATTGTTATTATCAGGAGTGTTGAGATCCTTTTTGTAGAGTTCCTCTGTATACTCTTGCCATCTTTTTTTGATCTCCTCTGCTTCAGCTAACTCCATTCCATCTTTGTCCCTTTCCATGGTCATTTTTGCTTTAAATGTTCCCTTGATTTCCCCAATTTTTTGAAAAGATGTCTAGTCCTGCCTCTTTTGTTGTTTTCCTCCATTTCTTTGCACTGTTCGTTTAGGTAGTTTTCCTTACATTTCCTTGCTTTCCTTTGAAATTCTGTATTCAGGTGGTTGTATTTTTTCCTTTCTCCTTGTCTTTTGTATTTTTTCTTTCCTCTGCTATTTTAAGGGCCTCATCAGACAACCACTTTGCTTTCTTACGCTTCTTTTCTTTTGGTATGGTTTCTCTTGCTTCCTCCTGCATGATGTCCTGCGTCTCTGTCCATAATTCTTCTGGTACTCTGTTTATCAGGTACAGGACATTAAATCTGTTCATGACCTCCACCGTGTATTCTTTAGGGATGTTGTGTAGGTCATATCTGTCTGGTCTAATTGTTTCCCCATTTTCTTTAGTCTAAGCCTGAATTTTGCGATCAGTAGGTTGTGATCTGAGCCACAGTCTGCTCCTGGTCTTGTTTTTGCTGACTGAATGGAGGTTCTCC